>CAWUFW010001846.1:0-1276355 GCA_963921515.1 Calotriton arnoldi | reverse complement strand
TTAGAACCCAGACCAAGATTAACGCAATACGAAGCTGTAGAAGAGTGGGAAACAGAGGCATTTGAACGTGACCGATCAAGAAGCAGTAGGGGTTATAGGGGATTTTTTCCTAGATACCAAAATGAGTCAAGAGACGGTCAGATGAAACAGTGGAGAAGAGTGATGCTTACCGAGGGTTTATATCCAGTTTGTATAGGAGAAGAGTCGTTAGGGAGCAAATGCACAGAAAAGACAAAACACTTGACAGGGTTTGGAGATTCTGAAGATTAATTTTTGGAAGAAATATTAAAGAACCCGCCACCATATCAGGAAGGGACAAGTGGATGTACCCCAAGTGCACCAATTTTAAGAACACCATTGGTACCGCAAGTATTGCATAATCCACCAGTTAATAGGGTACTTCAGGATAAAGAAAAAGAGGCTATAGACAGAAACAGAGCTGAACTGATACAGAAAATAACACAGCTGAATGTACATCCTGATTCCCTGACCATACCTGTAACAATTGGTCCAGTGGTTCCCTTATATGGTGACAAGGTAAATTATCCGAAACCACTAGTCATGCCTACACCTGTACAGATTCCCAAACCTGAAACCGTAATAATTGATGACCAGATCAGTGATTGTGAATCTATGATATCCCTAATGGATTTACCTATTCGAGGATCTGTAAATAGCACTCCTAGGAGAATAACACCTGGTTGCTCCAAAGATGTAAATATAGTAACATCATCCGGAACCAAAAGTGCCACAGTAGTAACGCCAGAAGACTTAGGTGGGCACAAGGATCAGACAGACAGAGTTCACCCCCAAAGATCATGGACATCTACAAATTAAAAGTCGAGTTAGAAGAAATGATAGCAGGAAATGTAGGAGTAGATCGTCTAAATACTTATGATGAAGAAGAACTATTGTTCGTATACAGAAGCATAACTAGAAATGTAAAGATATTTCATGAGAAATTATCAGATTTGGCCTTACAGATGGGGATTGAAATAGGGAAGTCAAAAGTACTACAGAAACCCTATAGAGCAGACTTTTCTGACAAGGATCTAGAAAACATGAATGCCTCTGGTCGAAAACTACAAATAAAAGAATTAATGTCAGTATTACAGAAATGGGGAGATCTAGATAAATGGAAAGCTAGATGGTCAAAGAAAAAGGAAGAAGCACGGTACAGTAGATCGAATTCGGAATATTTATTGAAGGAAACAGGGAAAGTAGATCAGATGTACCTGATGCGGGAAGTACCTGGAGGAGGTTACGTTCGTGGCCCATGGAGTAGACAAGATATTCTGTCATTTACGAATGATTTTCCAAAGTTGAGAGAAAAGCCAATTGAATGGTACAAGCAGGTTCAGAGGTTTGTGAAAGTGTCAAAGGTATTGTTGAAGGACCTGGATGGTCTGTTTGACATAGTGGTACCTGCCGATTTGTGGACAGATTGTAAAATTACAGTTGACTGGCCAAGCGAAGAGTATCCAAGAGATGCGAAGACAAGTGCTTCATCAAGTGATGTAATGAAAAAGTATCTTCAGTTAATAACTTACCTGAAAGGGAAAATTCCACCAAAGGAAAAAGATTGGGTGAAAATAGACAGGACTACCCAAGAAGCAAGTGAATCGGTACATGCCTATTATGAACGTCTATTACAGGTGTTCAAACAGTATAGTGGATTTGAGGATATTGGAGATAAAAATATGAGTCAGTTTGTCTACCGATTTGTTTATGGTTTAAAGCCAGAGATTTGTCAGATGATTAAGCAGCACATGTTGTGCTGGCAAGGGAAACCCATAGATTACATTTTGAAATATGCAAAATATTGTGGAGACAATATTGAGGATAGGCACAAGAAACTGCAAGAGAAAGTGATGTGGGCTCAGGTAAAGATGGCTGAGCGACAGGGAATTAATTTGGATAATCCAACTGATAATCAGGGAAAAGATTCTGGAACGAATGGTGACACAGGGAATGGTGGAAAAGTGAGAGGACGAATGAGTAGAGAAGAGGCTAAAAAGAAATGTCCTTGTCATGGATGCGGAAAGTTGGGGCATTGGAAGGATGAATGTAAAAAGATTCGAAATAATAATGGCCCAAATCATAATTTAAATCCACAGACGCAGAATGACTCACAGCAGGGTGTAAATCCTCAGAGTCAGTTGCCACCTGCCCCTATACAGGGTAATGTAAGCAGAGCAAAGCACGGTACAGACGTCGGATATCAAGGAGGAAGTGGTAAGAATGACTATGTAACTTCACAGTTTCTTTTACAGAACAAATTTGACCCATATAATCATCATTGACGGTGCCTAAGAGAGGGGGAGAAGGAGTGCGTACTTGGCGCATCCTTGCTGGTAGATCAGTCAGGTCCATATGTTGAAGGGAAAGTAAGAGGTAATGATATCACTTTCCTTTTGGACACTGGTGCTACCCGTTCTACTGTGACAACAGCAGATATCCCAGACCTTCCTCTCTCTGGAGAAGCTATCCAAGTTGTAGGTGTAGCTAATCGAAAGATCAGAACACCCCTTACTGAGCCAATGGAAGTAAAAATAGGAAACTTTTGAGAAATGCATCAATTTGTAGTGTGTGATTCTAGTCCAGTAAACTTATTGGGTAGAGACTTATTGTGCAAAATGAATTGTACTATTTTCTGCACACCGGATGGTGTTACAATACAGACCCCGGATGAAGATCATGTTTATAAGTTCATGATAGCCAAGGAAGGTACAGAAATAGATGAGATGTTCTCTTTGATAACAAAAAACGAATTACCAGAAGAACTAAGAACTACAGTGAATTCCAAGGTATGGGATTTCACCGGGAAAGAAGTAGGACTTATGGTCAAAATAGACCAAGTAAAAATCACTGTAAAGGAAGGTGCAATTTTCCCAAATACTAGACAGTACAAAATGAGTGCAGAAGTAAAAGCAGGAGTTGTTGAGGAAATTAACAGAATGGTAAAACAGGGCATATTTAAAGAAGTTATGAGTAGCCCTTGTAATTCACCAATCATGGGTTTGAAGAAGCCTAGTGGAAAGTATAGGATTGTTCAGGATTTGCGAAAAATTAATAAAATTGTGGTACCTTGTTGTCCTATAGTACCAAATCCTGCAGTAATCCTATACCAGATACCTTGGAGTGCAGAATGGTTTACCGTGATTGATCTGTGCCAAGCATTCTTTTCAATACCATTGCACCCAGATAGTCAATATCTCTTTTCATTTAAATTTGAAAACAAAGTCTATGTATGGAATCGTGTTCCTCAAGGATACACAGAAAGTCCCTCCATTTTTAATCAAATACTGAAAGGGTGTTTGGAGAAATTAGTGCTACCCAGGAGTTCAGTCTTGGTGCAGTATATAGACGACTTACTGGTAGCATCCAACACTCATGATGATTGTGTTGAAGATTCAATTGCGTTACTCAACCATTTGGCTGAGGAAGGACACAAAGTGTCACCTGAAAAGCTGCAGTTTTGTACAACAGCAGTTAAATATTTGGGACACCAAATTGAAAGAGGAACAAGAAGAATAACATCTGATAGAATAAAAATAATCAAGAAAATGAAAATGCCAGAAACACAAAGAGAAGTGAGAATGTTTCTTGGAATAGTAGGTTACTGTCGACAATGGATTATAGGGTTTTCACTACTAGCAAAGCCTTTAATTCAGTTAACCAAAAAGAAAGCCAAAGATCCAGTTGAATGGGATGATGAAAGTGCTGGTGCATTTGTAAAATTAAGAAATGCATTGTGTGAGGCACCTGCCTTGGGCATGCCTGACTATACAAGAGAATTCGCATTATTTTGCTATGAAAGAGAAAATTGTGCACTTTCAGTGTTAACTCAAAGACATGGAATAGACAGGCGTCCTATAGCATATTTTTCTGCTACATTGGACCCAGTGGCAACAGCATTGCCAGGCTGTTTGAAAGCAGTCGCTGCTACCTGTATGAGCATTGAACAAAGTGAGTCAATAGTAATGGGATATCCTGTAACAGTGTTTGTCCCACATGCAGTTGTGATCTTGTTGACAAGAACTAGAACTCAGCATCTCACACCTAGTTGGATGACAAGGTATGAACGAATTATTCTTGGAGATGAAAATGTGAGCATAGTTAGGTGCACTGTTGTGAATCCTTCTACGTTATTGCCAGATCCAATTTTTGAAGAAGTTAAGGACGATCCAGAACATGATTGTCTAAAGGTCACAGAATTGTGTACAAAACTGAGACCTGACATACAGGAGACGCCCCTAAAAGATCCAGATAGGGAGCTGTTTGTGGACGGCTCATGCCTAAGGCATGAGGATGGTAAACTGAGCGCAGTTTATGCTGTGTGTAAACTAACTGGAATAGTCGAAGCATCCTATTTACCAGGAGTCAAGTCTGCACAAGTAGCTGAATTAATTGCTCTGATCAAAGCTTCCAAAATTGGGAAAAATTTAAGAGTAACCATATTTACGGACAGTCAATATGGGTACGGGGTTGTGCATGACTTTGGCCAACTGTGGATGCTGAGGGATTTCATGACTTCTTCAGGATCCCCAATCAAAAATGGACAGTTTGTAAAAGAATTATTGGAAGCAATACAATCACCAAAAGAATTGGCGGTGGTGAAATGTACCGCACACCAGTCAGAAGATGACTGGGTGGTAGTCGATAACAGATACGCAGATCTGGTGGCTCAACACTGTGCCAAAAACAGGTTGGCAGTAAATAAAAAGGTTGAAAGGATGGGAATCAGCTGCCAACTTATGTTATGTGCACCACCTGAAACATGGAATGATGTGAAAAGACTGCAAGATGATGCTGACGAGAGTGAAAGATATGTTTGGATAAAAATAGGATGTACCCGAAGAGCAGATGACGATGTATGGGTATACACAGATGGCAGACCAGTCATGCCCGACTGTCTGATTTCACAAATGGCCAGAATGTACCATGGAGACACACATGTAGGGAGAGATGCCATGATTAGACTCTTCAGACAAAGTTGGTATAATCCAAACTTTAGGGCTTCAGCAGAGAGTCTTTGCCAGAGGTGTTTAACTTGCCAAATGAATAATCCAGGAAGAAGAACAGTAATTGGTTTGGGAAAAATTGGAAAGGCTGAGGGTCCTTTTGTGAGATTGCAGTTAGATTTCATACAGTTACCACCATGTAAAGGACTGAAGTATGTACTTGTCATAGTGTGTCTGTTTTCAAGGTGGGTGGAGGCTTACCCAACCAGAAGGAATGACAGCATTACAGTCGCAAAACTGTTGTTACGAGAACTCATTCCTAGGTTCGGTTTCCTAGTAACTTTGGAATCAGATAGAGAAAGTCACTTCAATAACGATGTAATTCGAATAATCTGTGAAGCATTTAAAATTGAACAGAAATTGCACTGTGCGTACCGCCCAGAGGCTTCTGGAGTGGTTGAACAAATGAATGGCACAATAAAATCAAGATTGTCAAAAATGTGTGCATCTACATCGTTAGATTGCCCCTTGTCTTAATGGGACTCAGAAGCATTCCTGATAGAAATACAGGATTGAGTCCACATGAAATCATCATGGGCAGAGCAATGAGACATGCACAAGTACCTGGAAACAAACTGCTGAACATAACTGATGATATGGTTCTAGATTATTGCAAGGCATTGGCTGACCTCGTGCGTTCTGTCTCTCACCAGATTGGAGAAGGCGCAGTTTCCAGGCCGCCTGAACAAGAGCATGATCTGAACCCCGGAGATGGGTGGTAGTGAAGCATCACACCAGAGAAATGTGTTTATCACCCAGGTGGGCGAACCTTGTCAGGTTATATTAGTTACAAACACAGCAGTGAAATGTGCAGGATTGCCTAATTGGATTCATGTAAGCCACAACAAAAGGGTGCCAGAGCCTGAAGGACAAGATCCTCAGACAGCATCAATAACTGAGGAAGCTGAAGGTTGGCCAGCTGAAGAATCCCAGGTGAGAGATTCGAGAGAAGCTGAAGAAGAACAACCGAGCACAAGTCAGGACTGGATACCAGTGGTTGATATACCAGAAGTTTACAACAGAACAAGAAGCCGAGCAAAATTAGAAGAAATTAGGGAGGACCAGATAGGTGAAGAAGAAGCAGCTCAGGGAGAGGAAAATGAAATGATAAGAGAACCTGAGCAGGACCATATAGGGAGAGGAAATTGGGCTCAAATCGACAACAAAACAACAAAATTTGAGCAGGGACAGATAGGTCTAGAAGAACGCGGTCAGGCTGCAAAAGTACAAAGTGCAAAAAGCCCTGATCAGAACCAGTTAGAACAAGACAAATACGTTCAGGAAGAAGAAAATCAAGAAAACAGCGAGCAGGAAAACCTCAAGCATGAAGACGTAAATCCTGAACAGGGACAGTTAGTAGAAACTCACATTGGAGCAACTGAAGAAAAACCAATAAGACCTGAAAAAGAACAAATAGAAGAAGAGACTAAAAACGAAGAATAACAAACTGTGCCACAGCTTGAAAATAAAAGAACTTCTGGAGAAGAATTAAGAAGTGAAGAGACAGTGCAAGCAAAGAAAGCCAGAAAAAGTGATCATTGGCCTAGTGTCATTAAAAGAGTAAAATACCATATAGAAACCAGGAGTGAAGATCCGGAACAAGTAAATGAAGTAACAAGCCTAACTGGACAAACAAGTGGAACTGAAAAACGAAAAAGCAAAAGACTGAAACTTGTGAACAATAAATTTAAAGGTCCTGATTGGACTTATATAATCCTCGAAGACTACGAGAGTTCAGAGTCAAGTGAAAGTGGTGACGAAAGAACAAGTGCAGAACTGACTTATGAGAAAGAAATAAAACCACCTTGATAACGTTAAAGTCTTGAAAGAAAAAGATAAGAAGAGAAATCTTCCTTGTCAAAATGCCTGACGACAGAGTTTCTGGGAAACGGAAATGTTGTAGAAGATGCTGTGCTATATGCATATGTAGTCTGGTAGTGGTGCTTGTAGTATGGTTAGTTGTGATTGTAGCAATTCCTTACCTTATGATAATGGATAAAAAGATTAACAACGAAACGAAGGGAAGGATAGATAACTTGAAAAGTAATAGAGAAATATTAGAAGCAGAAGATGAACCAGAGTTTCATCATGAGGTATCAGATAACGACACTAGTTTAAATGTTTTCACAAAATTATTGTTTCAATATGTAGATACCATGGAAGTTAGTGATTGTTATGTTTGTATGAAGTTACCTGAATCAGTAGCAGAAGGGTTAACATATCATCATTTGCCATTAACTTATGGCATATCATGTAGTGTATTGACTAGTTTATTTTATAGAACAGGGAGACTTCAGTATTATTATTCAGATATAGATGTGATATTTTCTGAGGTTCCGATTCGAAAGAATATGAACCCAGTGCTTAGTAGTCAAGATGCACAGTTTATGGGAGAATTTTTCCTAACAATGAAGTCAATAGATATAACACATGCACATAGAAGCAATCTAACATGTTCGTTACATGAAGAAGAAAAGATATTTTTGAATTTAGTAGAAGATAGAAGACAAAATTTCCAAAAGAAAGCATCTGAGCATAAGGCTCATCAGCCACCTTGGGCTGAGAAAGAGGGTATTTACACACCTGGCAAGGCTCAAGCTGCCATGGCTCTGGATTTTGTAAAGACAGGGAAAATTTGTCTGCATAGGTTAAAGACTGATTATAACAATATTTTCATCGGTACCAGTGAATGTGAACATAATTTCTTAATTCTTGGAGGTTGGGGATTAAAAGGAGGAACAGATTCAGTTTTTCCTGGAATCTATTATGTGTGTGGGAATAAGGCTTACTTTAGGCTTTCTGCACGGTGGTATGAAGTTGTTATTTTGGAATAGTTTTTCCAAAAATATACCACGTAAAAAGAAACACTGGGAGCAATGAAAATAATAGTGAATTAACACGTAGTAAAAGAGCTAGTTTTTCTGAAATTGTAGGTGACATATTTGGTGCATTGATACCTTCAGTGGGAATAATTCTGAACTCAAGGAAGATATGTAAATTATCTACAGTAGTGGATCGTTTATCAACGGATACTGCTGGAGGCTTTCTAATGATTAATGCGGAGATGGTTGCGATTAGATCAATGGTTATGCAAAATCGACTTGCTCTTGATATAATACTGGCAAAAGAGGGCGGAGTCTGTAAATTATTGAAAACGAAACATTTTTGCACGTATATTCCTGACAAAAGTGCAGAAATTGGAACGTATATACAGAATATAACAAAACTTGAGAATGAACTAAAACCACTGGAAGTTGATAGTGTATGGGAAAGATTGACAAATAGTATTACATCAATTGGTACCTGGTTTGCTAATGTAGGGAAAGGACTTATAGGTCAAATATTAGTACCCTTAGCAGGGATAGCAATAATAGTATTGTCAATAATGATATGGTGCAAATGTTGTCGAAAGAATGAGAAGTATAGAGTGACAGGAAAAGTAAAGAAACGAAAGTTTGATGAAATTGAACTAGAAGATCTGAAAAGTGAATTATATAAGAAATTGAAAGGAGACGATAAAAATAGAAAGTGTAAAGCTGAAGTTGAGACAATTTTATGCTAAAAGTTGGCATCTGGTTGTGGGTAGTATTTGATGGCTCAGAAACGCCATCAGAGAGGGGATTGATGGAGCAAGAACTCACAATGAGACTTGCTCGTAAGCAATTCTCTCATAGTATTAATTTATTAAACTTTGTAATGTCTCTACTAATAAATGCACACATGAACACTATTCAAGTGAAGCTTGCCTATGTGTTTAAACTAATAAGTAACGCTTGTCTAATCCAAAATGGCCGCTAAAGCGCGGGAATTCCATTGCGCATGTGTCAATCATATCACGTGGTATGACGTCTTTCTTTGCTTGGAGGGAAAACTTTGCTTCTGCGCAGTGTGTATTAAAATGGCTGCTTAATGTTTTCACGTGCTAAAGCTTGCGCATATGCTGCAATTAAAACTGTGGTATTCTAATGCTACTAATGAGGGACAGACTTATAAATAAATGGGAATAGAGTAGAAATAGGGGGTATACGGTGAAGACATTTATTTGTGATTTTAATGTTTTCTTCTTTGACTTTTTATTAGTTCGTAAAATGGGGCCTGGGTTAACGGAAAGGCAGCTTGAAGCCAATGAGAAGTGCGCTGCGCCCTGAAAACAAGGCACAGCGATGAAGTCAACTTGGACATCATCCAAGGCCGTGACCTGTGGGCCAACTCCACTACATCCGCGATGTTCTTGCAAAATGCAACATTTTGGATACGATGTGTATCAAACTTTGTCGTGAGACGGGTAGGAAATAAAGCAAATGTATTAATTGTGAGGGGCGGTATTTTAAAACAATGGGCTTAAAGAAAGTGAACTAAATTGACATGGTGTGACGATCAACCCCCTGTCCCCGTGCAATCAGAAGTAGTGGGCCCATAATTTTGAAACATTAATGGGAGGTACCTGGGTGTAGAAGGGTATAATAGATATAGAATTAGCTAATTAGTTAAGTTCAGGTTTTGGTGTTCGACGAGCTGATCGATTGCAGACTGAACCGCTGTCCAGAGAGGTCCTGAGGTGGGGGCGGCGGATTCCATTAGAAGGAAGATACGGAAGAAATCGAGGAGAGGCGAAGTGTCAGAGAGGGGAACGACGCAGGCGTCGTTGATAGAGAGGTCACCTATCCTGTCCTGAACCTGGTCCGGAGGTCTTTGGTCTTCATCCTTCTTGGGACCTATCTTTCTAACTCCTTGGCCTGGGGTTTGGTTCTCACATCTTTAGGTAAATATAAATGCAACCTTTAGCTGTGCTGCTGTCTCTATCTTCTTCTTTCTGAGGGACCGTCATTGATCGATAATTGATTATTAGTATGCTTCATCCTTGATATACGATTAAGTATTATGTGGTTTGTAATTTTACTCTGTTAAATCTTTAGATAGTACAACTGACCCACCAGTGGAAATTGCTAGCATAGTATGAATGAATGGGCCCAGGTGAGTATTTGGTGTATGAATGCTTGTTGCTAGTAACCCACTGGATCAGGTAGTCGCAGAGAGCCTCTGCCAAAGATGCTTAATCTGTCAGCAGCAGAATCCAGGCAGGAAGACAGTGGTTAGTTGGGGAAAGATTGGGAAGGCAGAAGGACCCTTCACCAGATTGCAGTTAGATTTAATTGAGTTGCCTCCTTTCAATGGACTGAAATATGTACTTGTCATGGTGTGCCTGTTCTCAAGATGGGTAGAGGCATATCCCATTAGAAGAAACAACAGTCTCACAGTTGCTAAACTACTATTGAGAGAGTTAGTTCCTCGTTTCGGTTTTCCAGTCACTTTGGAATCAGATAGAGGACCTCATTTTAATAATGAGATAATTCGATTAATATGTGCTGCATTTAACATTGAACAAAAACTGCACTGTGCTTATCGTCCAGAGGCTTCTGGAATAGTTGAACAGCTAAATGGCACAATCAAATCAAGATTAGGGAAAGTGTGTGCATCCACAATGCTGAAATGGCCAGATGCATTGCCTCTTGTACTGATGGGTCTCAGAAGTATTCCTGACAGAAAAACGGGATTGAGTCCACATGAGGTACTCATGGGAAGGGCAATGAGACAAGCATATATTCCTGGACATAGATTGATGAATATAACTGATGATCTGGTATTGGACTATTGCAAAGGATTGGCTGAAATGGTGCGTTCTGTCTCTCATCAAGTTGGAGAAGATGCAGTTGAAAGACAGCCAGACCAAGCGCATGATTTGAATCCTGGAGATTGGGTGTTAGTGAAGAAACACGCAAGGAAGTCGTGTCTAGCACCCAGGAGGGATAAACCACGTCAAGTCATACTAGTCATTACCACAGCAGTGAAGTGTGCAGGTTTTCCCAATTGGATTCATGCTAGTCATACCAGAAGAGTTCCGAGCCCATCTGAACAACAAGAGCAGCCACTGACTGAACAAGCTGAGACGTCAGAAGTTGAAAGCTGTGACGCTGAAGAATCTAGAGTGAGAAATTCTGAAAGACAACTATATGACGAACAACCAAGTACAAGTCAGGAAGAGTGGATACCAGTGATTGAAACACCTGATGCTGTTGTTGAAACAAGAAGAAGAACTGAACTAAGAAGACAGGAAGGTAGAAAGGAAAAGACAGGGAAAGAAGAACACACTCAGGTAAAAATAAACAAAGCCATTCAGAAACCTGAGCAGGGAAAAGTAGATCTAGAAGAACAAGCTCAGGCAGAAGAAGAACAAATTGAAATAAGAACTGAACAGGATCAGATGGAGTTAGAAGAACAAGTTCAGGCTGAAGAAGAACAAACTGTAATAAGACCTGAACAGGTGCAAGTAGAGGAAGAACAAAATACAGAAAATACAGAGCAAAGACAATTAGAAAGAGAAGAGGAACAAGAACAGATTGTGCCTAGCTTAAGTGAAAATAAGAGAACTTTAGAAGAAGACGGAGAAGGTGAAAGTGCAGTTCAGGTCAAAAGGGTTAGAAAAGGAGACAATTGGCCTGTAGGAGTGAAGAAACTAAAATATAATTTAAGAAGAGCAGAAAAGAAACCAGAGCAAGTAAATGAGATCACGAGTCAGACACAATCTAAACAAACATTAGTAAAACTTACAAGAAGAAGCCCAAGATTGAGAATTCTGAACAGAAAATACAAGGCCCCTGAGTGGACCTATGTTATTCTTGAAGAATTTGAAAACTTAGATTTATGTGAAGAATCAGAAAGAGTTCATGTTGCACAGATTGATGAAAGCAAATTAAGACCTCCTTAAAATAAAAGACTGGATTTTTAGAAAAGTTTAGACAAAAGAAAGAGAAAAGAAATTCTCTCTGATTAAAAATGGCAGAAATTGAAAATACTGAAAGACCGAAACGAAGTTTAAAAAGAAAATGTTTAAGATTCTGTTTATGAAGTATTATATTAGTAGTATTGGTATGGTTATTCCTAACAGTAGGAGTACCTTTGTTGATAGAAACAAGTAACAAGAATAGTACAATTACTAATGAGAAGGTAGATAGAGTAAAAGGAACTAAAATAGAAATAGGGGTAGAAGATGAGATAAACTATCATAATGAATCAGACAATGATTCGTCTTTATATGTGTATACTAAATTGTTATTTCAGTATGTTAACACAATGGAAATTAGTAATTGTTATGTATGTATGAACTTACCCTCATCAGTGTCAGAAGGGGTGACGTATCACCATATACTTCTAACATATGGTGTATCATGTAGTGTTTTATCAAGTTTATTTTACGTAACAGGGAAACTTCAGTATTTTTATTCAAATTTAGATGTAGTATTTTCAGAATTACCTATTAGAAAGAAAATGAATCCAGTAGTTAGTAGTAAAAATGCACAATTCATGGGTGAATTCTTTTTAACAATGAGTTCAATAGATATAGTTCAAGCTCTCAAGGATAACCTAACATGTATATTACATGAAGAAGAAAAAGAGTTTTTGAATTTAGTAGAAGAAAGGAGACAGGATTTAACAAAGAAAGCTGCTGAACAGAAATCCCATATACCTCCATGGGCTGAGAAAGAGGGAATTTATGCAAAGGGCGAAGCTCATGCTGCGATGTCCCTAGACTTTGTGAAAAGGGGAAAGTTCTGCCTCCATAGGTTAAAGACAGATTATAATAACAATTTCATTGGTTCCAGTGAGTGTGAACACAACTTCTTAATTCTAGGAGCGTGGGGACTAAAAGGGGGAATCGATCCTGTATTTCCAGGAGTTTATTATGTATGCGGGAATAATGCCTATTATAGGTTACCTGCAAGATGGTACGGGAGCTGTTATTTTGGAATAGTTTTTCCAAAAATTTACCATGTGGACAGAATCAATGGAATCAATGAAAATTCTAATAGACTAACACGGAGAAGAAGAGCTAGTTTTTCTGAAATAGTAGGTGATATTTTTAGTGCATTGATACCCTCAGTTGGAGTCATTCTAAATTCGCGCAAAATTTGTAAATTATCAACCATAGTTGATCGTCTTTCTACAGATACTGCAGGAGGATTCTTAATGATTAACACAGAAATGGTTGCGATAAGGTCTATGGTTTAACAAAATCGTCTTGCTCTTGATATTCTATTGGCAAAAGAGGGCGGAGTCTGTGGTATGTTGAAAATTCAACATTGTTGTACTTATATTCCGGACAAAAGTAAAGAAATTAAAGGGTATGTTAGAAATATTACAAGAGTGCATAATGACTTGACCCAACTGGAGGTTGACAGTGTATGGGGAAAACTAACAAAGAGTATAACTTCAATAGGGAATTGGTTTACTGAATGTGGGAAAAGTTTTGTAGGTCGAATAATCTTACCAGTAGTTGTGATAATAACATTAGTTATGATATTAATGATCACATGTAAATGTTGCAGAAGAAAGGAAAAGAGAAGAATACATTTAGAAAGTGAAGGAAGAGGAAAGAAACGAAAGAGAGAATATGATGAAATCCAACTGGAAGAAATGAAAGGAAAACTATACAAAAAGATGAAAGATTTAGAGGGAAAGGAAGTAGATGATGAAATAGGGAGAGAAAAAGAAGAAAACTGAGATGTGCTAAAGTTGGCATCTGGGAAAGGATGGGTAATTTGGTGATGGCTTAAAATGCCATCAGAGAGGGGATTGATGGAGCAAGGTCTCGTAAGAAAGAGACTTGCTCGGAGACAATCCTCTCGTTTAACTCATTAACAGAATTACTAACCATGTCTTGTGAATAATTAATACGCACCACATAAAACACGCGGGTTAGAGAAGCTTGCTTATGTGTCTACTAACGCGGATAACAATGAAAACGGACTAATACCACTTTAAACGGGGAAACTGTTGTGCGCATGCGTCAATTGCATCTACGCAATATGACGAGCTAACGCTTGGAGGGAAATTCTAGCGCATGAGCAGAAGACACTAAAATGGAGTCTCGAAGACTCGCGTGCATGGCCTCTGCTCAGCTAAAACTAAAACAGGCAATTTTACTAATGCTAATGCGGGAAAAATATTAATAAGAGAACGGGAATAGAGTAGAGGTGGGAGGTATACAGTGAGACCATTTATTTTGTGAAAATAACATTTCTCTTTTGACTTTATTATTAGTGTGCATTTGGGCCTTTCTCGTATGACCAGACTTGATGAAATGACGCAACACTTGCGCATGCCTACAGAGTGAAGCTATGAAGGTCAATGACGAAGCATTTGAATGGAGGCCAATTCGTCGCGACATGTCCTGGGAACGGATGGTGAAAAGTTCAGCAATGTGATGTTCTATTCTTTATAGTGTCATAAATGTTGCAAGTTTGCTACATGAAGTGGATGGGAATAAAATCTTGAATAAAAATTAAGGGGACGGGTTTGCGAACAATAGTCTAACAGAGTATAGTGATATGTAAGCATGGTGTGATGATCATCCCCCCTTGCCTAACCAATTAGATTTCATATTTTTACGATATTGTAACTTTAGTGGGTGGAACCTGAAGAAACAAAGGTATAATTAAGGTAGCTTTAGTTAGTTAATCATGCAGAGCTCGGGATGCTGTCTGGGAGTAAGGGATGCTGTTGCTAGAGAGATGCTGTGAGGTGCTGATGAAGACTCGAATGCAGACGCTGAAGAAGAACTTTCTATCCTAACTTAATTGGGTTAGATCAGAAGATCGCGGAAGAATCTCGAGGAGGAAGAGAGTGTCAGAGAGGGGTGCGACGCAATTCGTCGGTATTCTAGAGAGGTCACCTATCCTGTCCTGAACCCTGTCCTGAAGTCTTTGTCTCCTGACCTATCCTGGGGACCTTTACCAGCCCTTTGGCCAGGGGGTTGGTCTTTCACACCATTCTTGGTAACTATAAATTCATGTTATTTGCAAATGTACTTTTCTCTCTGTCCTCTCCCTTTCTGAGCATTAATTATTGTATGAGTCCGAAGTATATGGTTTTGATGTTTAATCAATTGAACTCCTCTCCTAAAATGAGGGTGTCTACACTGTATTTATGAAATGGTTCACATGCACTATAATTCAGATAAAGATTTAAAACTTTCCTGAGTCTGTGATTATTTTCGTCAAACCAAGAATAGTTAAGGGTTAAGTTAATTATCACCATCAACTAGTTCCAACTAATGGTCCATTGACCAGAGGAAATCACTTTTTGATCAGTGAAAGGTTAGTTAAGAGAATTAAATAACTAATCTTGAGAAATATAAACTATAAACCACTCCAGCGGTTTACTCAATGTGTATGTGTTTTTATAGGCCCAGGTGAGTATATGGTAGTGGAATATCTGTTGTTGGTTTACCGCTGGATCAGGGAGTCTGGTACTTATAAGGAGAAACCTTATGAAAGAGGTTTTATATGCCTTGGGGATAGGGAAATTGCACATTTCACTTCCCCCATTGTAGTAAAGTGCTTCCCAAAATTGACCTTAGTGCTAGGTGCACTGTGGAGTGAGGAGGTGTGGTGCAGCGGCCAGGGCAGCTGACTTCGGAGCACAGGGTTCACAGTTCGATCCCCAGCTCCGGTGGCAGCTCAGCTCAGCACCATGTGACTCTGGGCAATAGCTCACTTAATTTCCATTCCAGCCCCCAGCGCCTTGAGACCCGTAAGGGTGAGTAGCTGGGCAATATAAAAACAGACTTACATTTTTTTTTTTTTACTTACAGGATCTATATTATCTTTCTATATCCAGGCCCCTAAAGTCTTCCCTAGGTGTCCCAGGGGTGGGGTTCAGGTAGTTATAAGCAGGGTCCTTATAAAAGCAGTTTTCCCCATTGTATATCCTCAACCACATAGATTGCAATAGTTTATGAATTAATAACTACGGCAAGGGACAACTGAAAAATATCAATTAAGGACTTAGGAGAATGGTTTTGATAAATCCAACAATATGCTATTGTTGAATTTATCCTAAAATTTACAGAAAAAAAGTTAGAAGACTTTCATGTCTGTAAGTCAAAATTCAGCCTTCCTGTCATTTCCCCGTTTGGTCAGAGTTAAGAGGATTAGTCAGGCTGCTTTGATGAAGTGATAAGTGGCACCCAGGGTGATGAGCCATCTGGAGGGAGAGGGTTCTGCTACACAGGAATGCCAGAGCAAGAAGGAGGGGTCGTAAACCATGAGCTTCAAAGGAAGAAGGGGACAGGCAGAAGAAGCCAAGTCCATCTACACCATCCCCTCTGAACCCAGCCAGATGGCAGGCTTAAGGAAGTAATGTGGAGATGTCAAGGGGAGAGAGATTATGGAGATGAGCCATTCTGGAGGTTGGTTTAGCTAGCTCTTGCCTCTGTGCTGAGACTTCAGCCATATTGAACTTTGGAAGAATAGTGCTTTCTGGGAGACCATTGTACCACACTTTTGGGGAAATGGTCATGCTCCGGGGTGTTGCCCTGCACCTCATTGGACAGGAGTGCCCTCCTGCTTGACCCCAGAGAATACTGAATAAGTATCTGAGAGGGGCAGAGCTGCTTGACACAAGAGAAGAAGAAGGGTCCATGCTGGAAGGCTGATTTGCAGGCGCAGTCAGTCAGAGGCCCTGCACTCTGACTGACTGCGCCTGCTGCACAATCTGGAACTACAGCCCTGTGGACCTAACTGTCTTCAAGAGGAATAAAGAGTGAACATCCTGCAAGCTACAGGTTAACAGAGCTCACCTGGACTATCACCACCAAGAATCCCCAGCCTGGAGTGCGCCCAGTGGATTTGTAAGGGTTTTGTCCTAGTGGATTGTGGGAACTGAAGTCCCAAACTTTCAAGGACCATCTTGGAGCTTTTAGACCCTTGGAGTAAGTTTTGGACAATTTTGGACCCTCAGAGGAACTTCAGGAAGAAGTTCCAGAAGTTTGGAGCAACTTTGAAAAAAAGCTCTATAAGTGGACTGACTCGACCTGGCCAGCCAAGACGGGGAACCCTCACCGAACCCGGCCTGGTGAAGAGCATCAAGGGCCCGGGAGAAAAAGCTCAGTAAAAATTTCTAGTTCTGAAGGTAAAAGACTTGGCCGGTTCCAACTGCTTGAATCAAGCCGCCCGGCTTTAACTGCGAGCCAGCCTGGATCCCGGGTTCGTCCCACTGAAAAAATCCGGAGGTCTGACTCCCATAGTTTGACCGGGAGCTTGTCAAAAGGCAAGCCAGTGAACCCTCACCGAATTCGGACTGGTGGAGAGCCTCTAGGGACCCAGGCAGAAAAAGCTTCAGAAAAGTTTCTAAGTTAGAAGGTAGAAACTTTGACCGAGGCCTACCGCGAAGGGCAGCCGCACAGGGCTCCATCGCAGTTGGCCTGAAACTTTGACTTTGTCCCGGTCCAGCGCAACCAGATGTCCCAATAGGTGCTATATGGTTCTAGGTGCTATATAGTGCTAAATCTTTAAAAATTCATATCTCCGGTTCCCTACATTGGATTGTTTTTGTTTTTGGTGTCATTTTAAAGATACAAATATTTCCTATTTGTATAAATTGGTGCTGGATTTTTATTGTGAGTTGTGTCTTAATCATTTACTGAATTGGTGTTTTTAAATGCTTTACATACCTCTCTCTGAAGTT
Organism: Calotriton arnoldi; assembly: GCA_963921515.1. Lineage (NCBI taxonomy): Eukaryota > Metazoa > Chordata > Amphibia > Caudata > Salamandridae > Calotriton > Calotriton arnoldi. The sequence goes on along the minus strand of CAWUFW010001846.1, from coordinate 1,258,806 downwards.
AAGCCTGCCTGTTGGCCAAGCTACCAAGGGTTGAGCACGAGAATAATTTTCTGAGCCCTATACTGTGTTAGTGGCCATATTGTCAGTGGTAGATGAACATCTTTTTAAACTTTATTTTTCATGTTTTGCAACAAGAGAAAAACAGGAAGAGACAGTACAGGTATCTTCAAGATTTTGCACTTACATTTTGTGACCTTATATTATCGAATTAAGAAAATACTGGCAATACATTGTCCTACACATCACGTGCTGACATTGCATAATTTGGCTGGTAGTGGTGCTCAGTGGCGCCCTATAGCATAAGTACTACCTAATCAATACAGTGTTTCTAGGGGTCGACCGACTAGGCCCTCACATTCATTGCCCCGGTACCTCCATGTATAAGCCTCCTGGGGTGTCCCCAACGTCGCCTGCCACAGCCTCACGCTCCTGCAAATATATATACGTAGTGGTTCCCATATGTCTCGAGGGCGAGACGTGGGTGGCATCAATTCCGCATACACTGACAGTTGTTCCTGGCAATATATTAGGTCCCCCAGCCATTCCTTGAACTTGGGTGCTCTTTCCCTCCCCATTTACAGTCTACCCTATGTTTAGCTAGAAGTAGGCTTAATGATATGAATTTCCGGAAAGGTGCCTTAAAGTCTCTCGTGTATCCCAACAATGTGGTGAGAGGGGTATTGGTAACATGTTCCCCTGTCATCTGGCTGATACTGTCAGTAGTCTCCGCCCAGTACGCTAATACTGTGGGGCATTCCCACGCCAGATGTAAGAAGTCAGCCCCCTCTTTGTGGCACCTGTCGCAATTGTCGTTTCCCTTAAGCCTGAATCGAAACAGACGTTCCGGGGTGTAGTAGAGCCGGTGGATGAATTTAAAGTGAATGATACGGAGCCTGCTGCTAGCCGAGGTTCTCCCCATCTGCTGGCAACAATAGGTCCATTGATCCTCAGTGATGGGGGCGTTGAGGTCTTTTTCCCATCTGGTCCGCGCGCCCTGGGCGCTAGGCCTGCTATTGGTTTGGGTGATTCGGTACAGCAGGGATACTATGTGTGTGGGGGAGGAACGTTGCAATAGGGCGTGCAATGGAGCGAATGTGGGGGGTTCAGCGGCGAAGTCGGGGTGGCTGATTTTACATCGAGGCGGAGCCTCACGTACATGAATAGCTCCATGGTTGAGGGTTGGCAGTCTTTAAAGAGGGATTCGCGTGTGCGGAAGATCCCGTTCTCATATAGAGCTCCCCAAGTCTGGATGTCGTGTTTACGTAGCATTTGTTGACACCGAACCTCCCGCGTGACCGTGATGTCCAGTCTGCCTTCTAGTGGCAACAGTGGGGAGTATAGTGTGTCCACTGCCATGCTGTTGGCGATGGCCCTCCATGCTATGTTTGTACATTCCACTGTAGTTGGGTCCGTGCATTTTGGGTTGATGGGCGCGCTGATATAGGCAGAGTATGGGGTCGGAACCATGGGCCAGTGTTCTATTGCCAGATGTGGCATATATGGAGGTGGATTCATCCAGGAGGCGGCAAAGTGGCTTGGGCACACCAGAAATAGAGCTCCATATCAGGGACCTCAAAGCCTCCTTTGTCAAAGGGTAGCGTTAGAACCTCCCACTTCAGCCTAAGTTGTTTGCCCCCCCACGTCAATCGTATAAGTTGTGATTTGAGGGCTTTAAAAAAGGATTTGCTGGGTGCATAGGGGATACAGGTGAAAAGGTAGAGTAGCTTTGGGAGGACGACCATCTTTATCAATGCTGTTCGGCCCGATAGAGAAAGGGGCATTGTGATCGAGCACATAATAGAGTCTGTGAGTGTATCAAGCACTCTGCCATAGTTAGCCCTCATGAGGTGTTCTCTGTCTCTAGTTATTACTACTCCAAGATATGTTATTTACTTCGTCTTCACACCAATCCAGTGGGAAGTCCAGGGCGTATTTTTTTACTTTGTTTGTGAGGGGAAAAATTTGTTAGTTGCTCCAGTTGATATTAATCCCGGAGTAGTGTCCGAATTGCAGGAATGCCCGTAGTATAGGATTTAAGCTCTCTTCAGGGTCACGTAAGTACAATGTGAGGTCGTCGGCATACAGTGAGATGAGAATTTGTCTTTCTGGGTATATAAGAGCATGCTCCCGATGGTGTTGTCTTAGTTTGGCCACAAGTGGCTCCATAGATGGCTGACAGGTGAGGAGCTCCGGCTGGGAGCTCCCGGCGAGGGATGGCCTTTTTGGCCTTTATCCCCCGATTTCTACCTCCTACCCGGACCCCTTTACTCACCGGGGGTCATGTTTCAACTGCAGTCATCGTCTCTCCAATCTCCTGCTTTCTGGCGTGAGATCTTCGGATGAAGGCGTGATGGATGTCCCGACCGCGGAGACCGAGCTATCTTGGCTGATGTCCGGTGGAGCTGCTAGATCGGCAATAGGGGAGATTGGCTCCGGTTTTGTCACCTCAGCCGTCACCTACCCAGCCGGACTTCGGACCTAGCTCTCCTCGTCTTCTCCGTGGTGTCGCTTTCTTCCCCCGCCGCCCTTTGAGATACCAAGGAAAAGTGGATCTTCTTTCTTCCTGGGCGGCTGCTGGGGATATGGCGGAGGATCTCTCTCTCCTCCGACCGTTGCCTGACTTTCCGGACCTGAGACGCGGTGTCCTGGCGTCCAGCTGCGCAGGAACGAGAAACGATGTGAACGCAGCAAAGGTTACTTCACGACGCTGCTGTACTGTGCCATTGAGCCCGCTTTCCTTTTTTTTTCTGAGTTGCTCGCCCTCCTGGCTCAGCAACTGCTTTCTTCTTCCAGGATGGCTGCCCTGACGCCAGTGCTGACTTCCCCAGACCTGGAGGACCCCGAGAGTGATCTACCTTTCCTCCCTCCCGAACCGACTGCTGCCTTCCCCATTCAGCTCCGCTTTTGGGGTAGGTTTTTTTAATGCTGACTTTTTATTCGGATTTTTGTCTACCCCCATTCCCGCCATCATGTTTACGCAGTCTATGGGGTCTTTTTCCTGGTTCCTCCATTTTGCGGATCCGATGGTCCCCCTAATTGTTTCTTGCCACAGGTCAGCGCCCTTTACCTCCAGATTGAACATTCGCCCTTTGTTGACCCCCTCTGAGCCTCCGGTCTTGTTCAACTTACTTACTCTAACTTTGTTGGTATCCACGGATGTTCTCTTCGCCATGACCGGTCTTCCTGGACTCGATACGTATTCCTACCCCCTGGCTTTTCCCCTTCTACCATCTGTACTTCTCAGGACTTGTCATCTATGTTATTTTTTGCGCTACCAACGGATGTTATTTATTTCACACTGTCTTTCTTTACACTATGTTATGCTCTGCTCTAGAAACTACTGTAACTCTGTAACACTGTTCTTTTGTAACCATTGTCCTCATGTAAAGCACTCTGATACCTCCGGGTCTAGCCAGCGCTATATAAAACTTTAAAAATAAAAAATAAAATAGCCAGGGCGAACAGGAGCGGGGAGAGTGGGCATCCCTGCCTTGTCCCCCTTGTGATAGCAAATCTTGGAGAGCAGGCACCATTAATGAGCAGTTTAGCTTGTGGCTTTGTATATAATAGCTGGATCCATGCCAGAAAGTAGGGTGGGAATCCCATTCTCACCAGGACGCTGGCCAAATAGTCCCATTCGAGGGAGTCAAAGGCTTTGGTAGCGTCCAAAAAGACCGCCACCGCTGCCTGGTCTGGCTCGATGTCCTGCATTAGGGCGAAAAGGGTGCGAAGATTATGCGATGTTGCCCGTCCGGGTATAAAGCCCGATTGGTCTGGCAACACCAGTGATGTCATTAGAGGACTGATTCTATTGGCAAGGAGTTTGGCCAGGATTTTATTGTCACAATTGATAAGCGAGAGTGGCCGGTAAGAATCGCACCTATCTCTTGGTTTGCCGGGCTTGAGGAGCGATATGATGAGTGCCTCACGCATTGTGGGTGGAAGTATACCTGTCTCTTGCGCCTCCTCGAAGACCTGTTTTAGGATGGGTATAAGGGTGTCACTGTATGTCTTATAAAATTCAGCCGGTAGGCCATCTGGTCAAGGAGCGCTGCCAGATTGTAATTGCATGATTGCAGAGCGTATCTCCTCGTTCTCAAAGTTTGCAAGGAGGAATTCCCTCTGACCATCCCCCAGCCAGCCCAACGCAATGTCATCAAAATAGGACACAAACTCCTCTGGGTGCGTCCTATGTGTAGTGTACAACTTGGTGTAAAATGCATGGAAGGTGTCTAGTATGTCTGGGGTGTCTCTGTGGAGCACGCCTTCGTGATCAGTAATTTCGAGTATAACAGTAGAGAATCTGGGTTTACGGGTGAGTTCAGTTAAGGCCTTTCTGGGGCGCTCTCCTTCCCCGTATTGCCAGGCCCGATAGTATTTCCCACAGAATTTACATTCTCTCTCAGCAGTATCTTGGTATTCAGTTAGTTTGTCTCTGAATCGCCCCTTCAGGTGAGAGCTTGGGTCTGACCTCATTTGGCTTTCGAGGTTTTTGAGTTCCGTTTCTAGCTTTCGGAGTGTATTACGGATATCTCTTAATATGCCTCCCCCTTTTGCTATGCAGATCCCTCTAACAGTCACCTTGAATGCCTCCCAGATAGTGGAGAAGTGAGGGACAGTGTCTATGTTGCGTGGGAAGAAATCCGTGATTTCTTGTCCCAGTTCCGTTTGAAATGGGATGTCCATAAGGGCATTCACTGGCAGCCTCCAGTGTTGGTAGGGAGACAGCAAGCAGGGCGGAGTCAGGGTGAGCAACACCGGCGAGTGGTCCGAGTATGTTCTCGGTAGGTGTCGTGTAAATGTAGTCCATGTTTTAAGCCCTATGGATATCAGCCAACCATCTATTCTCGACCACGTAGAGTGTGTAGAGGAGTAGCATGTACCCTCTTTGGTATTTGGGTGATCGCAGCGCCACGCGTCGATCAAGTCATGGGTAGCCAATATTTCTGCCAGTTGCCTTTGGGCCCCCGTGTAATGGTGAGGTTGTGGGTGCTGTCGATCTAACTTAGGATCTAGGGTTAGGTTAAAGTCTCCCCCCCAAGCTACGTGGGTAGAACCAATGTCGAGTATTTTCCCCCAGAGTATATTGAAGAACTCAGGGTCGTCTATATTTGGGCCATAGCAGCTGGCAAGCGTAATGGATTGGGATGACAGCCTTCCCCATGTTATACAGTATCGCCCATGAGTGTCGGGCATTTCTTCAATCGGCTCATATGGGACATTTTTCTTGATAAGTATCACCATCCCGCGGGCATAGGTGGAGTATGTTGAGTAACATCTATAGGATGCCCATCGGGATGCAAATGTTACCGGGGTTGTGGGGCCCATATGAGTCTCTTGTAGCATTGCGACATGAATATTGTGGCGGTCTAGATATGCCAGGATATGTCGATGTTTCTTGGGTCTCCCCAAGCCTCTCACGTTCCGCATGATAAAATTATAGGTAGGCGGATTTGGGCGCATCATTGTTCATGCAGTGAATGTGTATTGTATGGTGTTATCCGCACTGTGCGTTGAGAGTGCACTATCTTGAAATAAGGTCTGTCTCTAGTGTAGTGGTCTCTGTCTCCAACTGTGTCGCCCCCCTACCCTCCCCAACTCAGTGGTGCAATTCCACCCCCCTCCCACATCAGCAGCCCAATCCTGCCGTGTTCTACGTGCCCACCCTCCCACCCATTCCCAACTGATCTCAACAATAGATCTCTACTACCCATTTTGGGAAGATTCAGTGATAGCATGAAAAATGGCAATAGAGAAAGAAACATTAACCAATTAGCAACAATCTTGTTAGGGATGTCCTGTTAGGGAATCGCCTGAGGGCACCACAGTCTTCCCTTGCACGACACGAAGTTGCCCAAGTACAGGTTTGTTTGCCCTTTCCTTATAGTGACATATTCAAAGAGTTTGTGGTGTACAGCTCTGTGCAGACCGTTGACGTAGATAGGGCTGTGCTACATCTCCATCAGTCCTTACGGCGTCTTTTAACCAACCTCAGGTGTACCGTAAATAGGAACAGTGCAGTGCGCATTTGCACTGCTCACGCGAAGTGATATAGAGGAACTGGGGCAGCCGCCACATCAGTGTGTCCTTAATGCTCATTCTATGTCCGATAATGCAGCTTGAGGGCGCGGCGGGCTCAAATCAGGATCATTACGAGGGGATCTCCGGAGGTTGCTCTTCAAAAAATCTGCCACGTGCTGCGGATTGGTAAAGAAGTGTTGCTTACGCTGATGCGTGATCCGTAGCTTCGCAGGGAAGAGCATGGTGTAGGGAATGCTGGCCTGCTGTAGTTTCTTTTGTATTGGTAGGAACTTCTTCCGGACATCTTGGACCGCCATTGTGAAGTCCGGGTATATGGCCAGATCGGATCCTTCATAGGACAGTGTTTTTTGTTCTCTGGCAAGTCTCAGCACAGTATCTCGGTCTCGATAGTTGAGTATGCGTGCAATGATCGGTCTGGCAGGAGCACCAGGCGGAGGTCAGGCGGCCAGCGAGTGGTGAGCTCGTTCTATAATGAACATATTGGAGAAGGCGCTCCTTTCGAATAGTGTCATCAGTAGTCGCTCCACATAGTCCTCCATACGTCCGGTGTTGGTGGATTCTGGTACCCCTAATATGCGGATATTATTGCGGCGCGACCTCGATTCAAGATCTTCGTTCTTGGCCGCAATGACTTTCAGAAGGCGGTCCATTTGGAGTAGCTGTTCTTGTCTGCCTGCTGAGGTGTCTTCCAGAGTAGAGACACGCTGTTTTGCCTCCGTTAACCGCTCCTCATGTTGGTCTATCTTATGCGTGACATTGTCTATGCGGGTTTTCATGGCATCCATTTTGGCTTCTAATGAAGTGAGGCAGTGCTTCACCGCCAGGAGAATCTCTTTGAGGTCATCCGTGGAGGTCTGGGACGTAGAGCCCGAGCAGTCGCCCATCGCGGTCTCGGGGTCGGTGCCAGTCCTTGTGGATTTCCGTGCTTCAAATGGTAGCTTTGCTTATTTACCGTCCGTCTTCCCCATAGCTCCCTGGCTTTTGCGCTGTGCCTCTTCCCGCACGGCTTCTAGCAAAGCAGGGCCCCGTGTCTTGATATGCTTTATTGTCACCCCTGTATTGGTGCACTCCGGTCCCAGGTACCACAGTATTGATAGGCCTTCGGGGGTTCACTTCCGCCCCTCCGAAGCGGGACTGCGCCCTCCCGCAGGCGTGCAAGCTTGGTGTGGACTCAGCGAGTACCTTTCTTGAGCCAATTCCAGGGGAACTCCTGCAGGGGGGAGCGGGGCTATTGGTATTTTTGGCCCGTGACCCTCCCGTTGTCAGACTCAGAGCCCAGGGTGGGCAACGATATGCAGCTATGTGCAGCCCTAAACGAGGTGCGATCTGTCTCAGTGGTAGCAGGACTTCGCTCGCTGGAGTCGATATGTTGGCTGTGGCAGCCTGAGGGTGTATCCACTTAAGGCCGGGGCACTGGGTCCCGGCACAGCCGCCCAGCAAGGTGTTAGCGCGCAGGCATGTCAGGGGCACAGTGTGTGACTGACCTTAATTGTTGCTGGGGTCCCGCTTGTAGTGTAGATGGGGCCACAGGCGTTTTGAGCAGTTGTCTAGCCACTTGCGGCAGCGAGGACCAGCGGGCGCAGTCTCTTGTGGCTCTGTGTGGGGCATGTGAGTTGTGGAGTCGTCACCATGATGGCAGTTCCCAGCCCGCTGGTCTCGGTGTAGGCTCCGGCGCTAGCGGGAGGCGTCCCTAATTAAAGCCGTAGTTGTTGGCCTAAGCACCTTCTAAAGGTACTTCCCCGACATGCCAGCGCGCTCAGTTCTCAGCCAGTGCCTGCCCTGATCTGAGGCAGAGAATCACGGGTGTGGGTTGGAACGGGCCGGTAGTGTGCTGCGCTGTATATCTCCGGGCGCCGTGCGGGGCGTGGGTAGGGCACAGCGAGGAAAGGTTCTCAGCCTTCAGGGCCCTTTGTGAAGTTTGGGGCGTGTGGAGGAACGCGTGTGCCGGGTCTCCAAGCCACCACCGGCTCCGAAGCGGTGCACCGCCGCGACCTCTTCGATCCCTACTGCAGGTAGGATAAACGGCGCTACTTGGTTCACCCCCGCTGGCGTGTTTGACTGCGCTGGCTACGCATCTGCCAATCGGGGACCCCCAAAGCGAGCGGTCTCATTTCGTGAGAGACATGTGGCAGCGTCTACTCACGGTCTCAATGCGGCGGAGGCAGGCCGTAGCCTCTTCAGCTCATCTCTCCGGTGCAACCCCCACAGTGATCTGGAGCACCCCCGTCTGAAACTTCTGTGGGGTGTGGGGGGCGGTTGCCCGCTGGTACAGCGATCGTCGCTTACGGCCGCCGCAGCTCCGCTCAGTTCATCAGGCGCCCACCATTTTGCAGTGTGGACCTGTGTCTGGTCAGCATGACATACTGTTTCGTTCGCCCACAGCTCGAAGCGGCTCCGTTTCTGCACCAAAGGTCACCTGGGTGCATTCTGCAAGTCTTTGTCCACCATTTGATTTCCTGTAGGTGCAGATTGGGCAGGATTTTGAAGGATAGTGGTCCCGGGCAACAAGGAGCCTCACGCAAGTGCGGCCATCTTGCTTGTGCATCCTCTAGCGCCCCCGTAGATGAACATTTACCTCTACTAATAACCCACTTTCCAACAATACCCAATTGACATATTTAGCTTGTAAGCCCCTTGTAAAGTGGTATACCATATACCCAGGGCCTGTAACCTAAATGCTACTAGTGGGCCAGAAGCACTGATTGCGCCACCCACAAAAGTAACCTTTCTAACCTGCCCTAGGCCTGCTATTGCCAAGCCTGTGTGTGCAGTTTACTGTCACTTCGACTTGGCATTTAAAACCACTTGCCAGGCCATAAACTCCCCTTTTATTACACATATGTCACCCCTAAGGCAGGCCCTTGGTAGCCCCTAGTGCAGGTTGCTTTGTAATAAAAGGTAGGACATGTAGTTTTAAGTTTCAAATGTCCTGGTAGTGACATACACCCAAATTTGCTTTTCACTACTGTGAGGCCTACTCCTCTTATAGACTAACATTGGGCATTCCTTAATACAGGTAATTCCTGATCAGAAAGGAGTAGCTGCATCATGTTTCATATCCTTGAAATGGTAATGATAAATCCTCTTTACTAGTAAAGTAGCATTCAACATCATTGTTTTAGAAATGCCACTTTTAGAAAGTGTAAAGAACAAATGATTGACGGAATGCTGAAAAAAAAAAACATTCACCCCTAGTCACAGATCTGGGTTTAATCCATTGTTTCTTTTGCTCACCACACCACACCAGTTTGGACACAGGTGACATGGCAAACAAAATAACGATGGATTAAATGCAGATATGTGAATGGAGGTAAGTGTCTGAAAATTTTCAGCACTCCATCCATCATCTTATTGTGTTTGCTTTGTTTGCTCTAAGTGGCAAGGGTATACCCAGACGTGGGTCCCTTGCTCGCTGGCTGATGAGGGGTGATAACCCGAGACCAGTCCTAGGATGCTTGTTTCCTTTCCAGTGAGGACCTGGCCTGGCAATTCAGGTTGGACTGTTCCCACGGGGAGCAGGGTCAAGACTGATTTGCATATGGCTGGGTCCAAACTGGGGTAACGTGGTGAGCAAAATAATGATGGATTAAACCCAAATCTCTGTCCATCAATTTTTTTTGTTATGTTGGTATCTATATATTTCTAGCAGTCTACCAAGCCAAGGTCTGTATATCAGGCTGCTTGCTGTGATGTGGGAATGGCAGGTGGCAGGGCCCATTTGGTAGAGGGGACTGACGGACAGACAGGGATCTTGGCCATGCCTCCAAGACATGTTTTAAAGGGCTACTGAAGTGAGTGGCACAATCAGTGCTGCAGATCCACTGGTATCATTTAATTTACAGGCCCTGAGTACATGGAGTGCGATTTACTAGGGACTTCTAAGTAAATTAAATATGCCAATTGTGGATAAGCCAATGTTACCATGTTTTTAAGGAAAGAGCACCTGCACATTAGAACTGGTCAGCAGTGGTAAAGTGCCCAGAATTCTAAAAGCAGCAAAAATGAAGTCAGCAAAACAGGAGGTTAGAAGGCAAAAAGGCAGGGGACACTACACCAAGGATGCCAGGTCAAACATAGGGCAATCATGTTCATTATTTCTATAATGTTTTCATTGTGCTGAAATGTTAGGCATTGGCAGGTAGATTGCAATATGTGTGCTACTTCTGAGGCTAGCCCGAGTGAACCGATGTTCTTTAGAACTCATCAATTACTTAGCTTTACTGGACAGGCCCGTCATGAACATGTTCAAGTAATTTAGAGAGAAGATAAAAAGGAGATGAGGATTGATAGACTAATTTACAGGAGTACTGATATTGGCCCTCTTTTCTTTCAGTATGTGGTAATCTAGAGTAAATTCTTTAGTGTACATGAGGTTTAGCGTGATTGAATGAGACTTTAGTTGAGTAATGATGAGGATGAGTGATGCAGGAATTTCTTTTTTGCCTGCCCATTGAAGGCTGAAGCCACCTAGTAAAATGTTGAGAACTGGGTAGATTGAGGTTTCTGTGAGTTTGATCAATTGTTACATAAAAATGTTGTTGTCACCTGGGTGATCAATTCCATGGGGCTTAATAGGAGCCGGGTGATGGTTTTTAGTTTGATTCAAAGACATTGAAATCTAGAGAATTGATCATTTTTTATAACCCCATATCTGAATCACTGCTATTCTGTCACCTAAGTTCTCTATTCTATCCAAGTGACTAATGTATTATTGACCACTACTGAAATGGGTGTATAGGTTTCAGGTGCTCATATGGATATCACAAACAAATACCAACTGTCAACCTTAGTTTTTAGCGGTGCTTTCAGAATGGGGAAATACACCCTACTTCCTCCAATTACCAATCAAAGATTGAAATAAACAATTTACAAGATTCAAAGCACACGCTCCTCAAATCAAATTACAGTATGATATACTTCAGAAAGTATCATGACACAACACAAAGACTTCTGTATCTTCTGTACGCTTTTTTATTCCATCCACTTCTTTTAGCCAACGCGTTTCGTCGCAATGGGGTAATACCCGTACAACTTCATCAGGGCTAAAAGTAATACAAATACCAAAGTTGTAAAACAAACTTAGTATACAGTACGAATACAGAAATTATACATTCCCTGTGCAAAATTCAAATAATGACGTGTTGTTGAATAACCAGTGAAGTGGAAGATACCATTGCAAGCTGTTAAAGAAATTAATTACAATCAAAAGCATATTATTCATGCAGTTGTCCAAATAATCAAGTATCAACCAACCATATTATACAAAGCATCTAGTGACAAGCCTCGTGACACACCAGGAAGCTCTAGATAAGCAAAAAAGAAAGAATAATGTTGTGACGCCCCTATTTAGAAGTGATTCTTAAGTCTAACCATATCCTGTGATCAATATAGTATTTAATCCGTAATTCATGGATATACACCTCCACAAAAAAGGTAAATAAGAAGGCATGCTGTACCTTCAATTTTAATAAGATTCAGCTATTTGTACCTGTGAGAGCCAGAAAAATACACATAAAATCATATAGGGAATTTATAGTATCAGAATCACACTTTTATCAAGAATTGCAATATTGTAGAATATATATGATTCTCTATATAGGGCTTACCTCCTAAAATCGAGTTTGATTTTTGGAGGTCAATTTCAAACATCCTTGATAAAAATACTGTCACCGTTTTGGACGTAGACTCTGAAGTACTCTAACTGAATATAAAGTTTGAGTTAGAGCCTGTTCTCATTAGAGCCAAAGTTATAGAAACGTTTAAAGAATAAGCAATTGGGGACTTACCCAATAAAATAAAATTCTTGTCTCACAGTAATGAGCGATTCTTTTCATGTCAATGTCAAGTTGCTCTCATGCTATAATCAGGTCCCAAAACGGGGATACCTGCGATAAAAGAAAAATTTACCAAATTTATTATACCAGACTGCCTGTGCCCGTGCAAAATACCTACTATCCTACTGATGTTAAAGCAGCCTTACCTGTTGCCGTGTTGCTACTGGAGTTCGCGTTACACCGGCACCCGAATACAGGTAACGTGCACCTCGGCTCTCGGCTGATTTATCACGATGAATACCTAAAAGCGAAATAGGACTCGCCGTACACGTACTATTCATGAGCGCCATCTTGAAAAGGTAAATCACTTGCAAATAATATTATTTGCGATATAATGTTTCTCCGAATGCCCCCCAAATTCAAATCGAGGCATCCAGAAATAAATTCTAAATGTGATAATATTATTGATCGCATAATGATTTGCATAGTAACAGGGGTTATGCTGTTAAAATGGTAGTTGCCAAAATCAAAGTAGGACTCGCTTAGTATGAGCACCATCTTAGAAAGGTAAGTCACCTAAAATTTTGCACCACTTTCACTATGCTATTAATCCGAATGCCTACCACAATTAAACCTGAGGCGTTTGGACATGAATTCCTTGAGGTCAGTCACGTCATGACTTATACTACATAGAATCGAGTTTGGACTATCAATAAAAGGGGCTCAAGAAGGAAAGCAAAAATATTAATTTAATAATCACTACGAGTGTGGTCTCAGTAAACACGAATCTGCTCTGAAGGGTGGTGTGCTCAATTATAAAAAACCCTACTTACTGATAATAGTTACACAACTAACTCAGACTAATGAGTTAAACCCTATTAAACCTGCTCAACAGAATGACAGTATTGTCCCAAAAGTTGTTTTATGAATGTCCCGTGATTAGTCACCCAAGAAATAATGCAATTCATGATCAAAATTCAGACTGTCTTCTACTGCCTTCAGACGCATTATCCATTTCGCTTCATGTCTTCACAATTTGAGCTCTCTGTTACCTCCGCGTGGGTCTCTTAGGACTTGTTCAATACCAAAAAATGCAAAGGTTTTGGTGGGTCCTTGTTTTGTACAGTTGTGTACATGCTCAGCAATCGGGTATCTGGCATCATTTTGTTTAATGGCTCTCATATGCTCACTGATCCAAACTCTTAATGGCCTTATCGTGCTACCCACGTAAATTTTTCCACATTTACATGCAATAACATAAATAACAAATTTGGTGTTACAGTTGATGTTAGTAAGGATCGTATACATCCTGTTTGAAACAGTGCCAAATTGTTTAGTCTTATCCTGTGCCCACCTGCACATCCCGCAGTGGCCACATTTATAAAACCCTTTAGACAATTGTGTTAAGCATTGTTCTTGTTGTACTTCTACTGGATAACTGGGGCTTAGAATAGAGCCAAATGTTTTGCCTCTGTGGTAGGTAACCTGCTGTTTAGTGGTAATAAACCCCTCTAATGTTCTGTCTGCTTACAGAATATGCCAATGTTTATTAAGGCTCTTACGCAAGGCAGTGCACAAATGTGTGTAATCTGTTACCATTCTAATCAGTTTGGGGGATGGTTGATTTTCAGTACTAGCTTACAATGTAGTTACACGTTTGGTCTTCAAGGCCCTTCCCTTGGCCCTCAATACATCGTGTCTAGGGTAGCCCCTTTCGGCAAAAATTCCCCACACTGATTAGAATGGTAACAGATTACACACATTTGTGCTCTGCCTTGCGTAAGAGCCGTAATAAACATTGGCATATTCTGCAAGCTGACAGAACATGAGAGGGATTTATTACCACTAACCCGCAGGTTGCCTACCGCAGAGGCAAAACATTGGGCTCTATTCTAAGCCCCAGTTGTCCAGTAGAAGTACAACAAGAACAATGGTTAACAAAATTGTCTAAAGGGTTTTTATAAATGTGGCCACTGCGGGATGTGCAGGTGGGCACAGGATAAGACGAAACAATTTGCCACTGTTTGAAACAGGATGTATATGATCCTTACTAACATCAACTGTAACACCAAATTTGTTATTTATGTTATTGCATGTAAATGTGGGAAAATTTACGTGGGTAGCATGATAAGGCCATTAAGAGTTAGGATCAGTGAGCACTTGAGAGCCATTAAACAAAGTGATGTCAGATACCCGATTGCTGAGCATGTCAACAACTGTACAAAACAAGGACCCAACAAAACCTTTGCATTTTTTGGTATTGAACAAGTCCTAAGAGACCCACGCGGAGGTAACAGAGAGCTCAAATTGCGAAGACATGAATCGAAATGGATAATGCGTCTTAAGGCAGTAGAAGACGGTCTGAATTTAGATCATGAGCTGCAATATTTCTTGGGTGACTAATCACAGGATATTCTAAAACAACTTTTGGGACGATACTTTCATTCTGTTGAGCAAGTTTATAGGGTTTAACTCATGAGTCTGAGTTAGTTGTGTAACTATTATCAGTAAGTAGGGCTTTTATAATTGAGCACACCACCCTTCAGAACAGATTCGTGTTTACTGAGACCACACTCGTAGTGATTATTAAATTAATATTTTTGCTTTCCTTCTTGAGCCCCTTTGATTGATAGTCCAAACTCGATTCTATGTAGTAAAAGTCATGACGTGACTGACCTCAAGTAATTCATTTCCAAATGCCTCAGGTTCAATTGTGGTAGGCATTCGGATTAATAGCATACTGAAAGTGGTACAAAATTTTAGGTGATTTACCTTTCTAAGATGGTGCTCATACTAAGCGAGTCCTACTTTGATTTTGGCAGCTACCATTTTAACAGCATAACACCTGTTACTATGCAATTCATTATGCGATCAATAATATTATCAAATGTAGAATTTATTTCTGGATACCTCAATTTGAATTTGGGGGGCATTCGGAGAAACATTATATTGCAAATAATAATATTTGCAAGTGATTTACCTTTTCAAGATGGCGCTCATGAATAGTACGCATACGGCGAGTCCTATCTCGCTTTTAGGTATTCATCGTGATAAATCAGCCGAGAGCAGGCGTGCACGTTACCTGTATTCGGGTACCGGTGTAACGCGAACTCCAGTAGCAACACAGCAACAGGTAAGGCTGCTTTAACATCAGAAGGATAGTAGGTGTTTGGCACGGGCACAGGCAGTCCGGTATAATACATTTGGTACATTTGTCTTTTATCGCAGGTATCCCTGTTTTGGGACTTGATTATTGCATGAGAGCAACTTGGCTTTGACATAAAAAGAATCGCTCATTACTGTGAGACAAGCATTTTATTTTATTGGGTAAGTTCCCAATTGCTTATTCTTTAAATGTTTCTATAACTTTGGCTCTAATGAGAACAGGCTCCAACTCAACCTTTATATTCAGGCAGAGTACTTCGGAGTCTATGTCCAAAATGGTGACAATATTTTTATCAAGGATATTTGAAATTGACCTCCAAAATCAAACTCGATTTTAGGAGGTAAACCTTATATAGGGAATAATATATATTCTTCAATCTTGCAATTCTTGATCAAAGTGTGATTCTGAAATTATAAATTCCCTATTTGATTTTATGTGTATTTTTCTGGCTCTCGCAGGTACAAATAGCTGAATCTTATTAAAATTGAAGGTACAGCATGCCTCCTTATTTACCTTTTTTGTGGAGGTGTATATCCATGAATTATGGATTAATTACTATATTGATCACAGGATATGGATAGACTTACAATCATTTCTAAATAGGGGCGTCACAACATTATTCTTTCTTTTTTGCTTATCTAGAGCTTCCTGGTGGGTCACGAGGCTTGCCACTAGATGCTTTGTATAATATGGTTGGTTGATACCTGATTATTTGGACAACAGCATGAATAAGATGCTTTTGATTGTAATTAATTTCTTTAACAGCTTGCAATGGTGTCTTCCACTTCACTGGTTATTCAACAACACGTCATTATTTGAATTTTGCACAGGGAATGTATACTTTATGTATTCGTATACTATGTTTATATTACAACATTGGTAATTGTATTACTTTTAGCCCTGATGAAGTCGTACGGGTATTACCCCATTGCGACGAAACGCGTTGGCTAAAAAAAATGGCTAAAAGAAGTGGATGGAATAAAAAAGCCTACAGAAGAAACAGAAGTCTTTGTGTTGTGTTATGATACTTTCTGAAGTGTATCATAAAGTAATTTGATTTGAGGAGCGTGTGCTTCGAATCTTGTAAATAATGTATTATTGGACTGATAGAAGCAGCTCTAGCCCTAGATGAGAGAATTCATTCAACCAGGTTTCAGTCAGGAAGATATGATCCACATTTTTTAGATAATACATTTATTTATTCAAAAATTGTAATGGTACGCTATAAGTAAGCTTTCAGGTATTTCGAAGTGCAAGATGAGAAGCGAGTCTAAGGTGAACAAACACATTGATTTAGGAGGAGAACACATTCAATCAGGACAAGAGGGTGACTATCACCAATGCTGTGTGATCACAGCACATTGTGTCTCCAAAGACTGCAATTTCCAAACTAGATTTTACTGTTTATCTACAGTGCGAAGAAGGCACTTAAGAGAAAAATATGCAGTGCTACTAATGGGTGTTGCTAGTGTTTTTACTTTTATCAGGTTGTCCGGATGGATACCTTTTCCTATATACGATGTTGCTATTTTACCTATGTCTTCAATATTAGGGCCGATTAGCAACCATTATGGTCTAATCTGCATTGCAAAAATATACTTCCAGCAGAATGTCAATGTCTTCTTGGGTATAGATGTCATAGTTCTACTAAGTTGTTTTTTTCTGATACTATAATGTCAGGATTCCATCACCAGCTTAGTTGAAGTGCAAGTATAGTAGGATGACAAATGAGATTCAGTTTGTTCTCTAGCGATTTTTCAATGGTGTTTGCATGTGCAAGTTCACTGGAGCATGATCTCATTTCCCCAAGTGTGATTTGAGTTTAGGTGAGATGAAGTTGGGGTCTAGGAATAAACAAGTGCACTCAGGTGAACCATCATATGCCTTTTCAAGTGCAGTAGCTAGCCTCCCCTGTAGATATTCTGAGCGATGGTGGTCCCAACACCAGCGAGGAGTCTCTATAGTGGTGCATGAAAGGATGGCTCAAGCTACGTTTAGGGATCCAGAAATTGCAGAAAAGGAATCAAGTTGTCAGTTTTTGATAATGACATGCTTTGTGTCGGGCTTAGGGTAGGGGTGAAGTGTTGGTTCCTTTGAAGCACAAGTTGAGGAGTGGTTAGGAAGTTGGAACCCAGTGAATAGGGATCAAAGGTGGTGGTTGGAGCTGCACAGCACTCAGATATTGAGGTTACTCATTAGGAAATGAAAGCACACAACCAGGACAGTGAGTAAAAGTGTTATTAGGGAACATCTTAGGGTGTAGGCAACGATATAAACTAAAGCAAATAGAGAGGGGCCCCACTACAAAAGGGACAGGGCACCATAAAAGACTTATTCAGTCATTGAATATCCCCTTGGGGACTCAGTCAAAAGTACATAGAATCATTCACACCTGTCGTCTCCGTACAACACTCAATTACACCCCAAATTCAACCAAAGTTAAGTGCCACAGTCGTATTGTATTATTCTTTCTTGTCTGATTAATAAAATTCATTACAATCATGGAAAATAAAAAGAACAGATTTCATAAAAACAAAGCTAATAAATAAGTTCATTACAAATATTGTGGTAGAAATGACAATCCATAATAAACCATTGAAATTGCATAACAGTATAAAACAGTATTTCATTCATAGCCTAGTAAGAACATTTCATTTAATTATTGATCGCCATGTCTCTATATATTGATAAAACCATCCATATGTTCTAACTTAGGAGCCTCTCTCAACCCAATAATTAAAGTATCTTTGTGCAGTCCCTTGAAAAAAACTATACATAGAACAGGCACATACTGTGTCCAATTATATCCATTGGAACTTAATGTATAAAGTGCAGTTGTGCTTCTTAAAATATCTTTATGCCTCGGATTTTACATTATCAACGATAATAGAAGAAGTGAAATTATTACTGGTTACAATATCTGTATAGATAAGTCAATATGGTTTCTAACATAGCCACTTTCTATTCCTATAACATGACCAAAGGATCATCCTTTGTCAGGTTTTTCTCAGCTATGAGGATGAACTTAAAAAAATAGACTGTTAGATTAGTAATATGCCCTTGAAGGCACAATATAATCGCTTGGCGGCACGTTCTTACGTGTAGTTCCTTAAATATCGGTTTTAACAGTGTTAGCCTCTCTTGATGCAATCTGGGGCAAATACATACAATGTGCAATAATGTTTCATTGATACAACCACATAATCTACAATTTTGTGTTGGCCAATTTTGTACCCATCTTGGGGTCCCATCCTTTGTTGGATAGTGGCCAAATCTTAACTTAAGGAATCTATCCCTTATGGCTGGTTTTAAATAGGAGGTTAAATAAGATTGGGGCTCGATTTTATTACACAAGTTAATAACCGACCAGGCATGCTTTTTTTTTGCAATCATCTCCTGATCCAATAAAAATGATACACAATTAGTTGATTGATTTAAAATCTGTTTTAAAACTGTCTTATTTCTATCCAAATGGTCAAAGGATGGGAGATTGAAGATATTCAAACTCTCTGTTGAATATAATTTCCATGCAATGGTATACACTTTCTTATTTATTTCTTGCCAGCACATATATGCAAAGGACTCAGGGTCTGATAAATAGAGAGAAAATAAACATTTTAGAAATGCAGTTTGCCTCACCAACGTTTGGTTTAATAAACCAAACTCTAATCTAACATTAGCCCGGCCAATGTTTCTTGGGACCCTGAAAATTGATTTAACGACTTTTATATGCAATTTGTCCAAAAGTTTGCTATCTTTGCCCCGAAAAATTATTGACCCATATGTAATCAAAGGAATCAGTTTCGCCTTCATTACCTTCAATAAATACTTGTAACTTGGGCATATTGGCTTATCTCGCAATAGTCTAAAAGTAAAAGACAATGAAGTTGCTTTGGCCTTTAAGTTATCAAAATGTTATTTATAAGTCATTCTATCATCAAGCGTAACTCCTACGTATTTA
Source organism: Calotriton arnoldi (assembly GCA_963921515.1). Classification (NCBI taxonomy): domain Eukaryota; kingdom Metazoa; phylum Chordata; class Amphibia; order Caudata; family Salamandridae; genus Calotriton; species Calotriton arnoldi. The sequence goes on along the minus strand of CAWUFW010001846.1, from coordinate 1,239,863 downwards.
TATTGCTTTACTGTTTCGATAGATAATCCATTAATTTTCCATCATTTCTTATCTGATTTAGTTGATCCAATTATCATAATTTTCGTTTTATTTCTATTTAATTGTAAACCATTCGCTAGGATATATCGATCAAATGACTATCAATCTTTGAAGCCCTATTTGCTTGTGACTTAATATTATGGTGTCATCTGCGTATTGCAAAATGTTATACTTTGGCCTGCAAGAATTGGAGAGTGCGCATTAACATTATATAAATTATGTGATAAGTCAGCCATAAAAAGGTTAAAAAGACAATGGGCAAGTACGCAGCACTGTTTAAGGCCACTATGTGTTTCAAGGCGGCAAGTGCCACAGTCGTACAGAATTGGTAAGATCTTTAATGTCGCATCTTCCAAAATCACATCCAAATGAGAAATTCATATGTCAAGATTTATTTAAACATTACATAATAAAATTGTCAATTTTTAATGTGGCATCAATTTAAAAACACAATAGACAATGCATTTTAAAACAATCAAAGTTAAAAAGCAATAAATCAAAAAGAGGGAGAACACAAACTGTAAACGTGACTATTCACATAAAACCCAGTCAGGGCAGCTGCACCACCCCTCATTACTGCCAGGATACCCTCATGTGTGAGATGCACACTTTACAAGTACGATTAACGTAGCATAGCATAATGTGCAAACAGAATACTATGTTCAATGCTGGGCTAAACAATTTACAACTAATGTAGGTTTCATATGGATTTCTGCATCCTCCATGAAATGAAGGAATGTTGTGGGCAAACCTTGATGTAAAATGCACAGCACTCTCTCATACAAGCATATATAACACCAATGGCAACATTAAACTTAAGATGTTTTGATGAGACTAGGCATATGATCCACATCTCAGACTCTGAGCTTTCCATTTTTACTGTTATCACTCGCAACACAGATAACAATATCTTTTGATATCATCCCATTCATGAGCATAACTATGGGCAAACATGTCCATAGATCACATACACTCTCTAGTTCGCCCAGTATCAATAACCCATGTACAATCCATGAAGATGTGATATTGTATTCATGTCAGTGCACCTAGATGAGCAGCCAGCTTCACATAAAAAGAGCCATCTTTTCATTTTTCATAGTGCTTTGATATTGAGAGGAAGGAGTTCCCACTAGAGGAGTCATTTATTTTCCCTGTTGTTTTAATATTTGATGTGCAGTCATTTGGGTTGTGGAACAGTTGTATCACCTAAATGCGAAGCTGGTCTTGTGATACAAAGAGACTGTCAGCAGCACAAGTGCTCACCAGTTGCTTAGTGCTTACCAGCTGCTTTTCCACATAGGTGAGCATACAAAGGAGCACTCTTCCCTAGATATTTTCATCTAATCACTTAGCTACATGCGGCTTGTTCTTCAAATTATACAATGTGCAAGATCAAGAACTATGGACAGGTTATATGTAGTGTAAGCCACATACAAAGTCATGAGAAGATCATGTGATGTGGTAAGTGGAGCTAATAGTAAGCAAGCTGCAATCTGAGTGAGGCACCTGATAAAAATCTTTAAAACCACGTGCAACCTGATAGTTCATCAGTGAGGCAAAGTCATACAAATATACTTCAAGATGGAATCAAATAGGAATCCAGAGACAGCTATACCTTGTATCCTTGACGTTCTGATACGGATAACACCAACCTGACAACCCCAGGCTGACAAATCTACATTGTGGAGGTATGCCAAATTGTTGAAAACCATTTAAATTGAGAAAAAAATATGTATGACTTGGGAAGAAATCCCGAACAGTTTGCATGCATGAATTACAAAGTTAGGACGCGCCGATCATGCGCCAAATGAACTCTCGTTGGCCGAGCAATACAAGGCAAATTTATTAGAAGCAACAATTAATTTTTACCATATAATTTTTTTTCTAGCTATGTTGGCATATTTAAGCAATCTAAATGTATCCAGTAAGTATATCTGAATTTAGCCCTGGCACGATCTAAAATTTGCATTTGCACAGTTTCTTGCAGTTTGCATGTAAGTATTGCACTGTCTTCACCTGCCCTGTTCATTTGTACTTCTACTTTTTTTTCTGTTGCGTGTAGCAAAGCCCCAACATGCTTCCATGACACTTTCAGTAATGTTCATTCAACCCTGCACAGAGGCAAAATCGGCTACAAATTTACTCCATCCCAGTGTTTTATTACTGAGGTCTATATATCTTGCATGTTTTAGGGGAGTGAGTACAAGCACTTTAGCACTGGTTAGCAGTGGTAAAGTGCAGAGAGTCCTAAGGCCAGCAAATAAATTCACCAAAATGGAGGAGAAGACGAAAAAACTTTGAGGGAAGATCACCCTAAGGCTGACAACTCTAGCAATCTTCCAAACTACTTTGTCCCTCTCAGTCAGTTTAAAGTGCACTGAAATCTGACAGCATTAAATCAGACCATACCAATGTCAATTAACTGTAATTTAAATATTAAATTCGATTACAAGCATGAGATCATCATAACTTTTGTTAGCTTTCAGGCTGGGATATTGTGTGCCAGGGCCAACATTAGCGATTCACATATTAATGATATATATCTTAGTGACCATAGACCGCCACACTTTTTCAAGTTACCTGACTGTTAGACTTGTCAGCCTTAGGGTGGTCTTCCCCCAAACATTTTGCCTTATTCCTCCAATTTTTCTGATCCCATTTTTGTTGGCACTAGAACTCTGTGCACGTTATAACTGCTAACCAGTGCTAAAGTGCTTGTGCTCACCCCCCAAAACATGGTAATATTGGCTTGAACCCAATTGGAGCATTTCATTTACTTGTAAGTCCCCAGTAAAGTGGTACTACCTGTATCCAGGGCTTGTAAGTTAAATGTTACTAGCGGGCCTGCAGTACTTATTGTGCCACCCACTAAACAGCCTTTCAAACATATCTCAGGCATGCTGCTGCAGCCAGTGTGTTCAGTTTTAAACTGCCCTTTCGATCTGGCAAAAGAAACCTTTCTCAAAAAGTTATATATAGTGCACTCCTTGTTCTGTGAGGCTATAACCTTTCTCAATAAACCTTTCGCCAGGCCTAAACCTGCCTTTTTAATACATATAAGTCACCACTAGGGTAGACCCTGAACAGCTCATAGGGCAGAGTGAAGTGTATTTAAAAAGATGGAGATGTACTTTTAACTGTTACATGTCCTGGTAATGAAAGCAATGACTACCTCTCCCACAGCATAACATAGGGTTATCTTATTACATTTAATAAGTGATAACTTTCAATTGGGTGCAAATTGGAATTTCAAGTTTAGTGCATAAAAAACTTGTAAATTAAAATCCTCTCAAATGGTAAAGTTGGATCTTAAATCACAGTTCTGAAAATGCCACTTTTAAAAAGTTGGCATTTTCTTGTCCCAACTATTTGGTGCCCATAGACTATACCCAGGGTTCATGACTGTGTGTACTAGGCATTTGGTCTTTGTGTACTAATCCCAGACAGTGAGGCAACAGAGGAAATAAGTTGGCCATTCTGACTTGATGGTGGAGGAGCTGTCACCTACTACACTTGCAACATCACAAAATAAAATGATGGATGGAGTGTTAGAACTTTTCAAACACTCACCCCAGTCACAGATCTGGGTTTAATCCATCGTTATTAAGATCGCCACGTCACCCCAGTTTGGACCCAGCCACATGCAAATCAGTATTGACCCTGCTCCTCATGGGATCAGTCCCGCCTGAACTGCCAAGCCAGGTCCTCCCTGGAATGGAACAACATCCTGAGCCTGTTTTTGGGTTATAACCACCTCATCAGCCACGCTATCTTGAATCCAGTGGCACAGCAAGCAAGGGACCCACATCTGGGCCTGCCCTTAGCCATTTAGGGTGCACATAGCAACATTACAAAATAAAATGATGGCATTTTTTTGTCCCAACTATTTGGTGCCCACCGACTGTATCCAGGGTTCATGACTGTGGACTAGGCAGTTGGTCTTTGTGTACTACTCCCAGACATTGAGGCAACAAGGGAAATAGGTGGACCATTCTGACTTGATGGTGGAGGAGCTGTCACCCACTGCACTTGCAACATCGCAAAATAAAATGATGGATGGAGTGTTGAAACTTTTCAAAACCTCATGGCCAGTCACAGATCTGGGTTTAATTCATCATTATTTTGCTCGCCACGTTACCCCAGTTTGGACTCAGACATATGCAAATGAGTCTTGACCCTGCTCCTTATGGGAACAGTCCAGCCAAAACTGCCAAGCCAGGTCCTCCTTGTACTGGAAACAAGCATCCTGTGACCGGTTTTGGGGTATCACCCCTTATCAGCCCGGCTAGCTTGAATCCAGTGGCACAGCAAGCAAGAAACCCATGTCTGGGCATACCCTTATCCACTTAGAGCACACATAGCAGCATCACAAAATAAAATGATGGATGTAGTGTTGAAACTTTTCAAACACTCACCCCCAGTCACAAATCTGTCATACTTGCACATCACAAAGACTCTGCTTCAGCACATTCACAAAGTGTTTTACATTAGTTAATTTAATTATATGATTCATACATAATTTGCATTATGTAAATTGTTCTGATTTATTTTTATTCTAAGTTAATTGGAATATATACGTTTATATGCCATTACAACGTGATCCTTACAACGACTGCGTTGTTACAACGCAAACCATTACATCGCAAGTCATTTCAACGACTTACTGTAGGGGGCGCGCTGGTCTTAGGAATAGTATAATTTACTATTCCTACTCCAGTTTGTGCAACAGCAGGGAAGGTGTTGGATTATAAATCCAACACCTTCTGCCCCCTACAGCAAGTCGTTGTAACGACTTGCAATGTAATGGTTTGCGTTGTAACAACGCAGTTGTTGTAATGACCGCGTTGTAATGGCATGCGATGTAAAGCATGCGATCTAAAGGCTGTTTCCCATTAATTTTGGGTTGTTAGGTTTGTAGGGGTATAGGGTTGGAAGGTAATTAAGTTATAATTAATTGACAGTTAATTATTGTTATTTAATTATTTAATAGATTTTTATGTATGTTTATTTTTTGGAATGCTTATTTATTTTATTTATAATTTACTTGTGAGCTGCTAGGTTTGTAGGGGTGGTGGGTTGGAGGTAAATATAAGTAATAAATAGTTGACAATTAATTAATATTTTGTGATACATTATTTTATTGATTTTAAATATGTAAATTATAGAATGGTTATTGTTTTAGTTAATATTATTATACAATCTTTATTCGGCAGTGACTCCGCCATAAAAGAGATTATACATTAGAACAGAATCGAATTCATTAAAAACGTATTTCATCATACAATAATCAAACAAAAAATCACTATTGTGCTCCTGGGGATCTGGACAATCTTGATCTTTAAAAAAACCTCTTGGTAGTACATCGAGACAGCATTAGATAATTACGTAAGTTTCCTATAGCATAAATACAATCATAAAATCTTTAATATCTTTCCTGTACATTTAATTCTGCTATCAAATAAGCATGTATCCATAATATCCATCCCAATCTTAATCGTATCTGGATTTCCTAGATCTTAACATTGCACTTAAAAAATGCGTAACAATGCACACTGTACGATCAGTTTGCAATAGTTGCAAGTGCAAAAGGGCAACGCGTGCTTGCCTGAAGCCCATTTCTTTTAAATAGGGTTTAAGAAATTGTCGTCTGGGAGGGGTAAAATATTTACATAAAAAGACAAAATGTAAAATATGCTGTGGAGACCTATTGTCGCAGCCACAGGGCCCTCTATCCTCGGTATGTACTACAAAACCAGGAGGAGAGGCAACTAGTGGTGAAGCATGTTGAATCTAAAACGACTGATTAAAAAACGCTCATGGGGATTGGTTAAAATTGATAGGTAGGGCTCCATACCTGGTGTTGATTTAACAAGAGCATGAGCTCTTACCGTAGGCTTATTAAGTTCCTAACCTTCCCAGTCAACGCTTATTATTTTAAAGAATAAATCTTTCATTAACTTTTTATCCACACTCTTTATTGTCTCATAATTAATAAATATATCTGGTCTTCCAAGGGCACTGAATGAACCTTTAATATATCTTAACCAGGGGATTTTCAATGCATGATCCAAGGAAAGACAGTCCAAAATAACTGCTTGGTTAAAGGAAGCCTCTTCGTTAGACCATACATTCACCCAGCAGAGCAGGGGCTTAACTGCAACTAAGTCTGTAATATATTTGACCCCCAGTTCCTCGTGAACAGCGTATGCAGGTGTTCCCTGTGGCACTTTTAAAATCCATCTTAAAAATTTATTTTGGGTGGTTTGTAATTTATCAACAGCCTTATAACCCCAAATCTCACTCCCGTACGTGGCTTTGAAAATACAAAATGAATGATATAATTTTAAATTCACCCCCGGAGACCATGTGCCTAATCTATGTGCATAATCTGCGATAGTTCCCAGGGCTTTATTCATGTCCTTTGCTTTTTCCTCCTTCAGATTATTCCAGTTTAATTTGTCATCAAATAAAACACCCAATTATATATAAAAATTGGGACTTTTGCTAAATTAGCAGTGCCTGCCTTATAGGTTTTTGTACTAGTCCCCCGGCACCCTAGTTCCATAATAAATGATTTAGTAAAATTGGGAGATAAATCCAACGTATTCATGAAGGAGACACATCCATCTATTAACGCCTGCAGTGCTCTGGGTGTTCGTGCTATAAGCACTGCATCATCCGCGTATAACAGGACTGGTACTGGTCTAGTGCCTATTCTCAGGGTATCAGCGTGCAGTGAAATCAGATGGGATTCTAGCCCATTAATATATAGTGAGAATAAAAAAGGGGCAAGAATGCACCCTTGACGCACACCTCTTGAACATCTGAAATTATCAGTAAGCCCACCCTCCTGAGTAAAACGAACTACGGCTGATGTATTAGCATATAGAGACATTAAAACATTTATTATTGCACGCCCGACGCCTATCTCTTCTAGTAGAGCCCACAATTTACTATGGTTCACTCTATTGAACGCCGATGTAAGGTCCATAAACCGCAGATAAATAGAACCTGCTTTGGCAATTGTGTATTTTGATATCAACATGTAGAGATTCAGGCATTGGCCTACTGTTGATTTACCTAATTTGAAGCCATATTGAGTATCCGAGATAATCCGGTTACTATCTGCCCATTCTGATAACCTATTTAAAAGAACCCTACCCAAAACCTTAACAGTGGAATCTATCAGGGATATGGGACGGTAACACTGTGGGTTGTCCCTGTCACCCTTCTTATAAATAGGGACAATAATAGCGAATGACCACGACTGAGGCAATGACGTCCGTGCTGCGGCATTTAGAACCCTGGTCAAAATCGGGGCCCAGATGTCTATATTGTTCCGTAACAGGTCAGGGGGGATCCCATCCGGACCTGGGGCCTTATTACACAACAGTCCCTCAATGGCAGTGTTAACCTCATCCAAAAGGAAGTTAATCTGCACATCACAAGGCAGGGTCACCGGATCAACAATATCTTATTCTCCTTCACCATGATTATAGACCGTCTGGAATGTACCTTCCATTGATCCGGAGTTATATGATGTACCATACTTGGTTTATCTGGTTCAGAGAAACAAGGGCTATTGATGACCTTCCAGAAAAGGGAGCTATCCTTTAGTTCACTAGCTGGTACCAACTCTTCCCAGGCACGTTTCTGTAACAATGCCCTCTGCTCTTTTAGCACACTTTTATAGTTTTTACGGCAAGAAGTTACCCTATCTTTATCACGCGGAATCTCTTTCAAATCTGCTTTTAGATTCCTTAGCACCTTAGAGCACCCACTGTCAAACCATCTTGGGTATTCAAACTGGAAGGAACTACCGGCACGGTTAACAGGTCTGCCACAGACTGGGCAATATGGATAAAAGAGCTAATTACATCCTCGTCTGAGGGTGATATTTTGAGGCACTTCATAATCTCTTTTTGTCTTAATTTAAAGAGGGGACTATTAAGAGCATGAGTGTCCACCTGCGACCACTGCAGTCGCCTCCCCTGGTCAGTTAGCATTATTGCCCCCGTCCTTTTGTTATCCTGAACTGCCATCGGGCCCTGTGCCCCCAACCCCAGAATCACCGGGTTATGATCACTAAAGGGACTATCCAAAATCCTAGAGAAATGTATAATATGGCCCATAGATGACGAAACAAAAATAAAATCAATAATTGTGGCATGGCCCCTTCCTTTATAAGAGGGTGGATAAATACTATTAGGAACCCTATTTGCATTTTGCAATGTAAACCTTAGATCATAAATGTTATAACTCACGACCATCAGGAGAATGCTCCATGTGCCATTCTTCTGAGGCCTGGCAAATGGGGGGTATCTCTCGACCTTTGACCAATATCGGAGCATAAATGATGGTTAAAATCACCAAGCAGAACAAGATTTGACTGTGGAAAATCATCACCCTGTAACGAATCCAGAAGCCCAGCTAACTCCATCAAACTTGAGGGGCCCTGGGTCTTGTTTTTTGCGTTATAAAAATGTATTAGTATAAACCTCAGTGTCCTCCCCACAGATATCTTTAAACCTTGTGCCACTCTAGAATTCCAATTCTGCAATTTCATCGATGCACCAAGGTCAAGTGCAATACAAATAATGAAACCCCCTTTTGCACGGCCAGAGGAAGAACCTTCTGCTGGAAGAAAAAAGGTCTAATAACCTTCCAAGAAAAACTTATTTTTCATCTCTCAGGTCTCCTGCAAACATATGATCTTATATGAAGATATACAATTAATCCATTTCTCGTCTTCAAATTTGGGAGCTAGGCCTGCCATGTTCCAGGATATCAAAATAATGTTTCCCCCACAGTAATCCCTATATGATGTGGCAGGAGCTATCTCTCCCCCCCGGGGGACTATCTTGCAAGAAGGGCCAATACTATCGATAGGTTGGACTACAATGTCTCTCGTATGGGGTTCAGTGGGCATAATGTCCTGATTTTTGGGTTCAGTAGGATTTATCTGCGATGGACTATGTTCTGTACCCTCGCCAAGTCAATCCAAACCATTTAGATCTGACAAAGGGGCATACAAATTTTAAGACCATAGGCAGGCTTCCTTGCTGGGATATGTGCTAGGATGTTTGGAGTAGGTCTATAGAAAAAACCTAAAAGAAGAGGTTTAATCTCTGAGGCATAGAAAGGAAAATCCACAGAGTGTTTCAAGATGTTATGAACCAATGCTGGAAAATCTAAAAGTGACTATCACGGCATCGCCCCCAAACACTTTTTTCGAACAGCCAATCCACAAAACCCTTCTTGCCATCAAAATATTAGTGTGATTGCCAGGTAGGTCGCTCCCCCACCACACAGCTCCGCCTGTGCTGTCCACCCGCTGCTGCTTCTGGTAAGCTCGCCCCTCCGCTTGTGGCCTCGGTGCCCGTGTTTTTCCTCTGTTTTGCCGTCCTTTTTGCCTTCTGTGCCCCCGCTGCCCCACTGTACTGTGCCCGTATTTCTTCTGTTTTGCCGTCCTTTTTGCCTTCTGTGCCCCCGCTGCCCCACTGTACTGTGCCCGTATTTCTTCTGTTTTGCCGTCCTTTTTGCCTTCTGTGCCCCCGCTGCCCCACTGTACTGTGCCCGTATTTCTTCTGTTTTGCCGTCCTTTTTGCCTTCTGTGCCCCCGCTGCCCCACTGTACTGTGCCCGTATTTCTTCTGTTTTGCCGTCCTTTTTGCCTTCTGTGCCCCCGCTGCCCCACTGTACTGTGCCCGTATTTCTTCTGTTTTGCCGTCCTTTTTGCCTTCTGTGCCCCCGCTGCCCCACTGTACTGTGCCCGTATTTCTTCTGTTTTGCCGTCCTTTTTGCCTTCTGTGCCCCCGCTGCCCCACTGTACTGTGCCCGTATTTCTTCTGTTTTGCCATCCTTTTTGCCTTCTGTGCCCCCGCTGCCCCACTGTACTGTGCCCGTATTTCTTCTGTTTTGCCGTCCTTTTTGCCTTCTGTGCCCCTCGCTGCCTCTCTCCATTCCCGCCGCTGCGTCCCTGCGGCCACGCCCCCTGACTGCCCATTCGCTGCCCCTGCCTCCCAGCTGCTCCTCCCTCCCACCTCCCCATATATGGCGGCCGCTGCGCGGTGAGGAGAGCGACCCTTGACCTTGCCAGGTAGGTCGCTCCCCCACCACACAGCTCCGCCTGTGCTGTCCACCCGCTGCTGCTTCTGGTAAGCTCGCCCCTCCGCTTGTGGCCTCGGTGCCCGTGCTTTTCCTCTGTTTTGCCGTCCTTTTTGTCTTCTGTGCCCCCGAGGCCCCACTGTACTGTGCCCATATTTCTTCTGTTTTGCCGTCCTTTTTGCCTTCTGTGCCCCCGCTGCCCCACTGTACTGTGCCCGTATTTCTTCTGTTTTGCCGTCCTTTTTGCCTTCTGTGCCCCCGCTGCCCCACTGTACTGTGCCCGTATTTCTTCTGTTTTGCCGTCCTTTTTGCCTTTTGTGCCCCCGCTGCCCCACTGTACTGTGCCCGTATTTCTTCTGTTTTGCCGTCCTTTTTGCCTTCTGTGCCCCCGCTGCCCCACTGTACTGTGCCCGTATTTCTTCTGTTTTGCCATCCTTTTTGCCTTCTGTGCCCCCGCTGCCCCACTGTACTGTGCCCGTATTTCTTCTGTTTTGCCGTCCTTTTTGCCTTCTGTGCCCCTCGCTGCCTCTCTCCATTCCCGCCGCTGCGTCCCTGCGGCCCCGCCCCCTGACTGCCCATTCGCTGCCCCTGCATCCCAGCTGCTCCTCCCTCCCACCTCCCCATATAAGGCGGCCGCTGCGCGCGCCGCCGCTGGCGCGCCGAAGGCAAGCCCGTCTGCGCCCATCCGTGTCCTGGACCGCGCCCAGCGCCAGAACCCCTGGGCCGCGCGCCCCCCGCTCCAGCCCCGAGGACCGACGCCGATACGATGCCACCACACTCCACGCTCTCAACCCCGGACGGACGCACAACTGCTTCAAGGCCGCCCCGAAACGCACCCATGGTCCCTTCACCTGCCGGAACTGCAGCTACACCAGCCTCAGAGCCACCGAGGCGCCCGCCAAGAAGGACCTCAACCACCTCCGGTGCATCCTACTGAACACCGGCTCCGCACGCAAACACGCCGTCGAGCTCTGGGACCTGCTCGACACATCATCACCAGACGTCGCCTTCCTGACAGAGACCTGGATGAACGACTCCTCCGCCCCTGACATCGCCATAGCCATCCCAGACGGCTATAAGATCACCCACAGAGACCGCATCAATGCAGTAGGAGGAGGAATCGCCATCGTCCACAAGAACACCATCAGGGTCTCGACCAGCACCGACGACACTCTCAGCACCGCCGAACACATGCACTTCCAGATCCACACGGACCCCAACACCACCCTTAGAGGCACCCTTGTCTACAGACCCCCTGGGCCCCGACCCCAGTTCAGCGACTCCATCGCCGACTTCATCAGCACGCACGCCCTGACCTCTACCGACTACATCCTCCTCGGAGACCTGAACTTTCACCTGGAGAACAACAACGACAGCAACTCCACCACCCTGATCGACAGCCTCGCCAACCTCGGCCTGAGCCAGCTCGTCACAACACCGACCCACTCCGCTGGCCACACGCTTGACCCCATCTTCTCCTCAAGCTCCCACGTCTCCTTCAGCCACACCACGGAACTCCTCTGGACCGACCACCGCTGCATCCATTTCACCTTCCAGAAACCCACCACACACCACCGCACCCAACAGATCCCACGCCGCTGCTGGAGCAAAGTCACCGAAGACCAACTCCGGGCAACCCTCGCTCTCAGCCCTCCCCCCGACCCATCCAACACCGACGACGCTGCCTGCAACCTCAGACGATGGATGGACTACTGTGCCAACACCCTCGCCCCGCTGAAAAAGCTCACCTACAGGTACACCACCAAAAGAGCCAGCTGGTTCACCTCGGAACTCCTAGCTTCCAAGCGTACCTGCCGGAAACTAGAGAAGAAATGGCACAGTGATAAGACACCGGACAGCCACACAGCCCACAAAGACGCCATCCGTAACCACCACCACCTCATCAGGTCCGCCAAGAGAATCTCCTTCAAAGACCGCCTCGACAACAACGCACACAACAGCAAGGAGCTTTTCAACATCGTGAAGGAACTCTCCAATCCCAGCTCCAACACCAACGACATCCCGCCGTCGCAACCCCTGTGCGATTCCCTCGCCACCTTCTTTCACCGCAAGATCACCGACATCCACGACAGCTTCAACACCCAGACAGCCACAACTAAGATCGATGCACCAGACCCGCCACACACCATTGACCACGACCCCCTGCCAGCCTGGGCCAGCGTGAACATCGAGGACACCATCAAGACCATGAGCACAATACACTCCGGCTCCCCGTCAGACCCTTTCCCGCACCACATCTTCAACAAAGCCAGCAGCTCCGTCGCACCCCACCTGTGCAAAATCATCAATCTCTCCTTCGAGACCGCGACCTTCCCAGAGAGCTGGAAACACGCAGAGATCAACGCCCTACTCAAAAAACCCAAGGCGGACCCGAGAGACCTCAAGAACTTCCGGCCCATCTCTCTGCTTCCGTTCCCAGCCAAGGTCATCGAGAAGATCGTCAACAAACAGCTAACCCGATACCTCGAAGAAAACAGCATCCTGGACCCATCCCAATCAGGGTTCCGCAGCAACCACAGCACTGAGACTGCCCTCATCGCCGCCACCGACGACATCAGGATCCTACTGGACAATGGTGAGACCGCAGCCCTCATCCTGCTGGACCTCTCCGCTGCCTTCGACACTGTCTGCCACCGCACTCTACGCGCACGCCTCCACGACGCAGGGATCCGAGACAAGGCCCTGGAATGGACCACCTCCTTCCTCGACGGCAGAACCCAGAGAGTCCGCCTCCCACCTTTCCGATCCGAAGCCTCCGAGATCATCTGCGGCGTACCCCAGGGATCGTCCCTCAGCCCAACACTGTTCAACATCTACATGGCCCCGCTCGCACGCATCGCCAGACAGCACGACCTCAACATTATCTCCTACGCCGACGACACTCAACTGATCCTCTCCCTCACCAAGGACCCCCTCGCCGCCAAAGCCAATCTCCATGAAGGAATGAAGGCCGTCGCCGATTGGATGAAGATCAGCCGACTAAAGCTGAACACGGAAAAACGGAGGTCCTCATCCTCGGCTCCAACCCCTCAGCCTGGGACGACTCCTGGTGGCCAACGACGCTGGGAGCACCCCCGACACCCACCGACCACGCACGCAACCTGGGAGTCATCCTCGACTCAACGCTCTCCATGGCCAAGCAAGTCAACGCAGTCTCCTCCTCCTGCTTCAACACCCTCCGCATGCTTCGCAAGATCTACAGGTGGATCCCAACAGACACAAGAAGAACAGTCACCCAGGCCCTCGTAAGTAGCAGACTTGACTATGGGAACGCCCTCTACGCGGGAGCCCCGGCCAAGCTCATCAAGCGACTGCAACGCATACAAAACGCCTCCGCACGCCTGATCCTCGACGTACCACGCCACAGCCACATCACCCCCCACTTGAGGAACCTGCACTGGCTCCCCGTCGACAGGAGGATCACCTTCAAACTCCTCATCCACGCACACAAGGCACTCCACAAAACTGGCCCAGCCTACCTCAACAGACGACTCTTCTTCTACGTCCCCAACCGCCAGCTCCGCTCTGCCGACCTCTCCCTCGCCAGCGCCCCTCGCATTCGAAGAACAACCACCGGCGGCAGATCCTTCTCACACCTCGCCGCCAAGACCTGGAACACCCTTCCACTAAGCCTACGGCAGACCCAAGACCTGCTGACCTTCAGGAGGCTACTCAAGACCTGGCTGTTCGACCAGTAGCAGCACCCCCCCCCGTCCCTCTCCCCAGCGCCTTGAGACCCTCGCGGGTAAGTAGTGCGCTCTACAAATTTTGTGATTGATTGATTGATTGATCTGAGACGTTGAACCTACTATGTGTTCCCAACCAATGCGCTACCTTGTTAATCAGATTTTCAGTGGTTTCACTATTGTGTGTACCCAGACCTTGGACCCCCACCAAGACCACAGTATAGGGGCAACACTCCGGGGGCGAATCAATTATTGGCAGACCTACACTGTTTGAGATGCTTCGATTGGCCCTCACTTGCTCGGGCTCATCAGCTTTATTATGTTGGTCCCCCCTACCTCCCGCGCCCCTTGACCGACTACCCATATGGGGAATGGAATTACCATAGGGCACCTTGCTTGGGTCCGTCACTTTATTCAGTGACCCTTTCTCTACTGACAGATTCTTATATGTCCCCCCTTCTATATTTATGCTACTAGCTGCTTGTGATTGCGCAATTAGAGGAGGAGGTATTTTGGGAACAGTTTTCAACAAGCACTCTACTTTATTAAGTATTTCCTTGGTATCTATTAGAGCTTTGTCCAGTTTGTCCCAAAGCTGGGATATTAAATCAGTCACCACATCCGTGAGAATCTTCTTTAGAGTATTCCAAAAATCACCCATATCTGTCACACCAGGTTGTAATAGTGGCGCTTCCACTCTCTGTGTGTGCTCATGTTTCTATCTTGATTAGCGCAGTCTTTTAGGTGACGGAGAAACAACTGGCTCAGCCCCTTCTTTATTGATAGCTGAGCCCTCTTGCATTATAACGCCTATGGCATGTGAGTTGTCAGAATTAGTGGCCTGGGGATTCCTATCCGGCATGTCAGATACTTCTCCGGGCGTAAGTTCAGGTACAGGGAGACCGACAGAGCCCATAAGGAGTCTCCTCTCGGCTTTGTCAATCTCTTTTGAAATAGCTCCCACTGCTTTTGCCAAAAAGGAGTCAATAATAGCCTGCTTATTACTATTAAAATGGTCAGTGTGCGCAGCCTTTATTTTCCCCATAGATAGTTAGATTGTACAGGAGATTCTTGCCGTTATGAGGTTATAATTGGCCTCCGCCCCAAAACAGTGTTCGCCAAGCTTACGAAGTACCAAAAATACACTAACCAGCCACGTCGCTGTAGTAACTTCTCCATGATGTGCACCTAGGATACTGTGTCCCTCGCACTGTAGCCACCTCGTAGTCCACCAGCCAAGAGAGTAGGCCCAGTCCGGCCTCGATTGGCCGCGGACGGGTGCAGATGGGCCCGCCCCTGGTCCCGGCTCTGCCCGGCCGCGGCCCAGGCACGCCCATGCTGCGGGAGACCTCAGGCCCAGTTAAGCGCCACCTGCCGCAGACGTCACGGTGTTGGCGGCAGTACAGAGACCACGTTGGGCAATGGGGATTGTAGTCCTCCTGCTCCCTCCACTCGGTGTCTGGCTGCAAAATGCGGTCTCCCGTGCTGTGGGAGACCTCAGGCCCATTTAAGGGCCTCCAGGGGCGGACGTCACGGCATGGCAGCAGTACAGGGGCCGCGTTGGGCAATGGGGATTGTAGTCCCCCGCTCCCTCCACTCGGAGTCTGGCTGCAAAATACGGTCTCCCGCCCTGCGGGAGACCTCAGGTCCAGTAAAGGGCCTCCCGGCGCGGACGTCACGGTGTTGGCAGCAGTACAGGGACCGCTTTGGGCAATGGGGATTGTTTTCCCTCTGCTCCCTCCACTCGGTGTCTGGCTGCTAAATACGGTCTTTCGCACTGCGGGAGACCTCAGGCCCAGTTAAGCGCCTCCCGGCGCAGACGTCATGGCGTTGGAGGCAGTACAGGGGCTGCATTGGGCAATGGGGATTGTAGTCCCCCTGTTCCTTCCACTCGGTGTCTGGCTTCAAAATACGGTCTCCCAATTGGAGCATTTAATTTACTTGTAAGTCCGCAGTAAAGTGTTACTACCTGTTTCCAGGGCTTGTAAGTTAAATGTTACCAGCGGGCCTGCAGTACTTATTGTGCCACCCACTAAGCAGCCTTTCAACCATATCTCCGGCATGCTGCTGCAGCCAGTGTGTTCAGTTTTAAACTGCCCTTTCGATCTGGCAAAAGAAACCTTTCTCAAAAAGTTATTTATAGTGCACTCCTTGTTCTGTGAGGCTATAACCTTTCTCAATAAACCTTTTGCCAGGCCTAAACCTGCCTTTTTAATACATATAAGTCACCACTAGGGTAGGCCCTGAACAGCTTATAGGGCAGGGTGCAGTGTATTTAAAAAGATGGAGATGTATTTTTAACTGCTACGTGTCCTGGTAATGAAAGCAATGACTACCTCTCCCACAGCATAACATTGGGTTATCTTATTACAATTAATGAGTCATAACTTTCAATTGGGTGCAAATAGGAATGTCAAATTTAGTTAATAAAAAACTTGTAAATTAAAATCCTCTTAGATTGTAAAGTTGGATCTTAAATCTCAATTCTGAAAATGCCACTTTTAAAAAGTTGGCATTTTCTTGTCCCAACTATTTGGTGCCCATAGACTATACCCAGGGTTCATGACTGTGTGTACTGGGCAGTTGGTCTTTGTGTACTACTCCCAGACAGTGAGGCAACAGAGGAAATAGGTGGGCCATTCTGACTTAACGGTGGAAGAGCTGTCACCTACTACACTTGCAACATCACAAAATAAAATGGTGGATGGAGTGTTGAAACTTTTCAAACACTCACACCAGTCACAGATCTGGGTTTAATCCATCGTTATTTTGATCGCCACGTCACCCCAGTTTGGACCCAGCCACATGCAAATCAGCCTTGACCCTGCACCTCATGGGAACAGTCCAGCCTGAACTGCCAAGCCAGGTCCTCCCTGGAATGAAAACAACATCCTGGGACCGGTTTTGGGGTATCAACCCTTATCAGCCAGGCTAGCTTGAATCCAGTGGCACAGCAAGCAAGGAACCCATGTCTGGGCATACCCTTAGCCACTTAGAGCACTCATAGCAACATCACAAAATAAAATGATAGATGCAGTGTTGAAACTTTTCAAACACTTACCCCCAGTCACAGATCTGTCACACTTGCACATCACAAAGACTCTGCTTCAGCACACTTACAAAGGGTTTTACATTAGTAGTATTTAATTATATGATTGATATATAATTTGTATTATGTAAATTATGTAATTCTGATTTATTTTTATTATATGTTAATTGTGGGTTGTTAGGTTTGTAGGGGTATAGGGTTGGAAGGTAATTAAGTTATAATTAATTGACAGTTAATTATTGTTATTTAATTGATTTTTATGTATGTTTATTTTTTGGAATGCTTATTTATTTTATTTATAATTTACTTGTGAGCTGCTAGGTTTGTAGGGGTGGTGGGTTGGAGGTAAATATAAGTAATAAATCGTTGACAATGAATTAATAATTTGTGAAACATTATTTTATTGATTTTAAATATGTAAATTATAGAATGGTTATTGTTTTAGTTATATTGTAGGTGTAGGCTGGTAGGGGTATAGAGTATTAATTAATTAATAATTGAATACCTATTTATTAATGAATAATTATTGAATAGTAATTATGTAAATTTATCAATAGTTTTTTTAAAATACATATATTTTTTTTCATGTTAATAATTTTCATATTAAGAGTTTATTTTATTTCTACATTCATTGGGTTGCTCTTATATGTAATGTGTATGAAGTGAAGTACTTTCCCTACTCTTGCTTAGACTGCAGTAGGAATAGTAAAAGAAACCCTCTGAAGTCCAATGCTTTCTCTACTGTTGCACAGACTGGAGTGGGAATAGTAAATCTTAGCCCTCCAAAGTCCAACATTTTCCTTACTGTTGCGCTGTTTGGAGTGGGAATAGTAATTATTCCAAACTGAAGTTCACCACTTTCCCTGCTGTTGCAATGTTTGGGGTGGAGTTAGTAATTTTAACCCCTCCAAGGTCCAACACTTTCCCTACTGCTGCCCTGTTTTGAGTAGGAATAGTAAATGTAACCCCTCCGAAGTCCAATGCTTTCCCTACTGTTGCTTAAACTAGAGTAGGACCATTGAATTTAACCCCTCCAAAGTCCGCCTGTTGCAACGACTGGAATAGGAATAGTAAATCTAATGCCTCCAAAGTCCAACACTTTTCCTACTATTGCAGTGACTGGAGTAGGAATAGTATATTTAACCCCGCCGAAACTAACACTTTCCCTACTGTTGCATAAACTAGAGTGGGAATAGTATATTTAATATTCATAGACTCCAAAGGATTTCATAATAATGGGTAGGCAGATTTTATAGCATGACTTTTTGTTTTTTAAAATTTTATATTAATTGTTTTTATTTTAAAATTAATTTGACTGTTTATAGTATTTTTAGTAAATGTGTTTTTTGGGGGTTTTGGGGTTTTAAATGTTTATATTTTAATATTGTTTACATTAATTAACATATCTTTTCTTATTGAATTGTTTATATAGTTATTGTGCTTGTATGTAAATATATATATATATGCTGCAAATACAATTGCGAATTTAAAAAAAGACTTTCTGGCCGACACGTTACGGCGTAATGCCTTCTACTGGGCCTGTTATACTGTCATAACGTATGACACTCTTTTATAAAGTACTTTCTCCATTACATTGCCCCGTGAAACACTAGAGTGTTGTGCTTCGACCAAGCAACTCCTTTCAGTCGACATAGGAGTACACTTTGATCCCGCCCAATTAACATTCATTTTTCCCATACATTTTCCAGCAAAGCTACAAAATCCCACACTGTTAATGTTTTTAAACATTCCAATTATCATTGCACCCTCATATTCAATTCAATGCATTTTACATTTTGACATTGCAGATGTTGTTTCTCACTTATAAAAATGCTGTGCATAATATGGCAACACATATTCGTTGGTATATTCCAATACATAATAAAGTGAATTGTGCTGTTCCATTATATATATTGCACATTTTCTGCCATATATATTGCACATGCCCAGACCTATACACTGTATATGTGATGTATATTCGAATGTTGTCATCACTTGTGCATCATCGTACACAGTCTAATCATATATTTTCATTGGTATACCCCCCTGCTCAGTGTAATACATATTCATATTCCATTGTAAAATAACCCATGCTCTTTCTTTATACTTATTGCACATTCCCATTCACAAGTATTGTACTTGCACAAGCCTTATCTGATACAAATGTTTCAAAACCGTACAATTTTATTTTCTTGTTCCCTCTCTTGGTTGTAACAGTTTTCTGCATTTTAGTAAAGTAAAGAGATAGATACTTTCCATTCTCTTATACTAAGACATCATCCCATGATAAACCGAAACGCATACGTATTAACCATGTTAATACCATTTTATGTATAAAATTCAGCTCAAGTTCCATAATATACAAAAGTGCCTAGTGCAGAATACCATTTCATATCTGTTAGTTGTCCATGTTCCCTTATATTTCTAGTGACATTCAAGATAAAAACGATTGTTAGTGTAATTGTACAAATATATAAAATTAGATCTTAATAAGGGGCTTGCTATTCAATTATAATAAGCTGACATGAGGTCAGTGCAGTTATACGGGCAATGGTGTATATGTCCAAAATATATGATCAGAGGGATTCATGATCAATCCTATTGTATAATAAAGACACTGCTTGATATAATAATAGAAAATGGGTTCTAATCCCATATCCATGGGGAGCAGTGTCAAGACTAATTTGCTTATGCCTGGGTCCAAAGTGGAACGTGTGGTGAGCACAAAAAAATGGATTAAGGCCCAGATCTCTGACTGGGGGTGAGTGTTTGACATTGTTCAGCATTTAGTCCATCAATTGTTCTTTTTGTATTTGAGACTTATTTGCTAGCTGTTGTCAAAATAAAAAACTGCCATACTAAAGACTTTTTTCCACGTTGAGGTGGCTGAGGTGGTGCGGCTCCACCAGGCTGCTCATCATAATGTGATGGAGACACAATAAATTAGTAAAGTTGGTTGGTTTGTTTGTTATATAATTGTTGATATTGTTTGTTTATATAGTTGTTGCAGCTTTGTAATGCTGTTAAATTGTTGTTTTGTGATAAAAAAGTTTAAAGTTACTGCTAGTTTGTTTGCTTAATATTGTTATAGGCTTGAATATTATTACAGTATTGTAATGTTGACCAAAACTGGCAGTTCCATCTTCAGGTAGTGCAGAAGCGCTGCTGCATGTATATATAACTACATGATACTATGCATATATTTTATGATACAGAGAATTGTTAATGGAGAAGGCACTTATATGAATACCCAAGTATGGTGACTTCCCATGCAACAGTGGGGTCTCACTAGACAGATCAGTCATTGTCCTCACTGTAATATGCAGACCTCTCATACAAGAGAGATGTTTTGGCACAGAGGCCGGATGCATCCTCATATTCTAATACGTATTGCTATCAGCTGGTGGAGATGTGATAGTGGAGAAGGCAGTTCTTTTGTACATGTTACTATATATGCTAGTGACTCTGGAGAGAAGATACAGTGGAGCAGTCTGTGCCTGTGCACACCCTACTAGGGCTTATTGTACCCATGGGGAGAGGTCTGAGGGAAAGGTAAGTGTGTACCCACATTTAAATATCCACACCAATGAACCATGACACAGTTCTGAGCAGAGAGGATACTCCATTTCTATACCCTAAACCCGACAGCCTACTTTGCACAATATTACATTGGAGAGAGGTCTCAGGTGACAGGGCAGTGTGTTTAAACATCATAGTCTCTATAGTTGTTATGCAAGACAGACTTCTCAGCATAGAGGTAATTTCATTCCTACACCTTACTGTACATTGGTCATCCTGGGGAGAGCTGTGACCAGAAACGTAAGCTCATTTTCACAGCCTAATTTGCATACCCATCATCCATGACACAGGTCACAGGAGAGGGGCCAGTCTCTCCCCACACTGTACTAGGAAGACTTTTCATGCAAGAAAGATGTGTCAGCAAACAGGGCACATCCTCCCCACAGTCTACTATACATACCTGTGGTACATAAACAAATGGTCACAGTGGAGAATTGATTTAGAATTCACGTATGTAGAACCAAATTCAAATGCATTAAACAATTCAAACGTCACTACAAAAACAAATGATTTCTAATGATTTAATTCGCATCACAGAATCAAAATCAATCCAAATATAAGAGTATACAATTAATCAACATTAATACACATTGGTGCTCAGAAAGAGAAAAGGGGGAAGGAGGTGGGGTGTGAGTGGTCAAGGAAAAATGAGTGACGGTGTGGAGAAACGGAAAGGTAATGTGGTTCAGATACATTCAAATTTTTAGATCCAATCCGGCCTTTTACTTGGCAAACCAGTAAAGTAAACAAAACATAACATTATAGGCACAGATAGACATGTCTCTGTCACCTATGTTTGATACAAATGCCAATATGTCAACGTTTCGACCCCTGTAGTCATAAAGGTAGCTTCATCCTTATTGGGGGTCTTCATCAGGACTCAAGGGAAGGTGAGTGAGGGGAAAGGGGGCACCATTAGTTGACAGCGCGTGTAATCAGGCTGTATTTGCAAGATGAGGGCCCGTAAGCTCTTGAAAGAACTGCAAGATTCCAATTATTAGAAATTAGAAAGCTTTCTGACTCATTACGGAGCTGCCGGTGGTGATTATTCAACCCAGTCCGGACACCCAGGTGTACTTGTGGCACCCATTAATTTCATTAATTGGAATCTTGCAGTTCTTTCAAGAGCTTACGGGCCCTCATCTTGCAAATACAGCCTGATTACACGCGCTGTCAACTAATGGTGCCCCCTTTCCCCTCACTCACCTTCCCTTGAGTCCTGATGAAGACCCCCAATAAGGATGAAGCTACCTTTATGACTACAGGGGTCAAAACGGTGACATACTGGCATTTGTATCAAACATAGGCGACAGAGACATGTCTATCTGTGCCTATAATGTTATGTTTTGTTTACTTTACTGGTTTGCCAAGTAAAAGGCCGGATTGGATCTAAAAATTTGAATGTATCTGAACCACATTACCTTTCCGTTTCTCCACACCGTCACTCATTTTTCCTTGACCACTCACACCCCACCTCCTTCCCCTTTTCTCTTTCTGAGCACCAATGTGTATTAATGTTGATTAATTGTATACTCTTATATTTGGATTGATTTTGATTCTGTGATGCGAATTAAATAATTAGAAATCATTTGTTATTGTAGTGACGTTTGAATTGTTTAATGCATTTGAATTTGGTTCTACATACATGAATTCTAAATCAATTCTCCACTGTGACCATTTGTTTATGTACCATTGTTTACCCGGGTCCAGTGGTCTTACGGGTTACCCCATTTATAATATCATACTATACATACCTGTCAGCATGGGAAGCGGTATGAGCAGAGAGATACAAACCCTACTATAGACACCTCTCACCCTGGCAAGGTGTGTTAGTGGACAGGTCACTCCCTTCCCAGACACCACTGCGTATCCCTGTTGATCTAGAGAGAGGTGTCAGCAGAGAGGCCACTCCTTGCCAACACCATATTGCATATCCATGTTGTTCTTTTTGGAGATAGTTGTTAGTGGAGATGAGTATGTTTATACACACTACTGTATATGTCTGCCATTCTGGGGAGAGCTGTGACTGGACAGTCAAATTCATTCCCACCACCTAAAATATATGGTTATTTTCCTGGGAAGAGTTCTCAGTGGAGAGGCCAGTACTTGTTATACTTACCATGGAATGCTAAGGTCTTACATGTGAGGTGAATACCTTCAACACACACAAACGAAAGGGGAGAAAGGTCCCTCCCCTTTTCTGTCCTCTCTTTTCCATGGCCATACACTTATACACAAAGAGGAAAAGGAGGAAGTACAATTGTTTATCAGAATGGCAACCTCTCAAGGAAAAACACAAGTTATTTTTTTAAATGCCCTCACCCACTAATAGTGGCATACTTTATCATTGGGCATGCTACAACATACCTGCGCAGACTAATGCCTGGGATGGAGCAAAGGATAATGATGAAGACAATACACACATATAGAGGGATTCACAATGCAGAAAATTAGCTAATTAAAACTACCTCGGGACATCCCTGGTTCCTTTTTAATAGTGGGCCCCCCGGATAGGATTAAAATGAATAACAGTGATAAAACGGGGATATTACTGCCCATTCTTCCCAACTATCTTCTATCTCCAATTTTAACATTCCCCCCTCTAGTTGAATTTTCAAGTACATCATTTACCCCATACTTAATGACAGTTACATTATTCGAGGTTTAGTGTGTTTCTGTTGTGTCTATTACTACTGTCCCCAGTTACTTGTATTCTGCCTAATTTGAGGACTGTGTTTTTACAGCAGGAAACCCCTACTTATAGGAAACCACACAAAAATAGCACAAAAATGATAATCGGAAGCAATGACGTGCACAGTCTGGTTACCCACCGAGGGAGCCAGGAACAGCAATATATTGACCAGTCCTGCTCAGGGTCACCTCCCTCCTTCTTCATGTCAGCTTGTAGATGATGCAGTGCTTGGATGGCAAGAGCTAATGTCCTGTTGTCTAGGTCGTTACTGGGGATAAAAGTACAGCAGTATGAACCAATTTTGGCACACACCCCACCCTCCCTCGCAGTCATGCTAGCTTGTAGGCGATGCAGTACTTGGATGGCAAGACCTAATGTCCCGTTCTCTAGATCGTTACCGGGGACAAAAGTACAGCAGGGTGCATTGATTTTGACACACACCCCATCCTCCATTGCAGTCATCAAGTATAACACATACCAATATTGCATCACCATAAGGTGAATGGCTCTTAGTTCCTCCTTGATAGCACTTAGGCCAAGCTCAGTATTGTTGATCATCTTCCGCGTTTCCCATCTGGTTATCTGCAAACAGCAGGCGTTCACCTTTGTTTGCAGGGTGAAGAAGGATATGGACCCTCCCGCCTTTACTTGAGTGTCAGAAAACAGTCTGAATTCTTCCAGAATGTGCTTGTACTGAGCCTAGCCAAAATAATCAGCAGTTCTTTTCTCTCAAGCCTGAAAACAATAGAGTTGTTTTCTTCAGTAGCAGACGTTGGAACAACTGACACAGATCTTCCCAGGGATGAATAGGGTCAGGTGTGTATGGTTACAAGGATGCAGATGCCCCGCCATCCAGGGACAAGCTGAGTGTAAGCAAATTCCCCATATTGCAAGTAGATATCCATCAGCGCGAAAGAGCCCCATTGCATGTCTGGTTCATGCAGTATTGCTCCACAATTCTCATTTGTGCCAAGCAGGATTGTTCCTTTGCCTCTGAAACACAAGGAATACAGTGTAAGTTCCCATACAATTAGGGGTTGCCCCTTCCCCTCTAGCCATGTGTACCTATCTATTTCAGCATCCCAGATTTCCTAACATGGGGTATCTATGCTGGTATTCAGCCTTTCCCTACGAGACTCATTTGCCCTTGTATCATCGAGGTGGATGACCATGCACTGGAACTCAATGTCTGGGGTCCATTTATTAATTAAGAGGATATGCTAAGGGACACCCTGGAACCACAGACGGAGACCGGAGCAGATGTGTTTGTGCACTGTGTTGGTGGTTTTTCTACCTCCAAGAACATTTTTCTGGAAAATCTCGAGGGCCAAACAATGTCCTCCCGCAATGTGCCCCGTCTGCGCATCCTGTCTAGCTCAGTTAGAATATCACTAGGCTCGGTTAAAAGGTACAGTGCTGTGGGGTTGGTCTCATACTTGGTGATGTTTACTCCTACTCTTTGGCGTACCGGAAGGCGGCCCCAGTTGGGGCAGCTATTTAAGAAATGGTGAGTGTTTAGTCATGGAGTTTTATTTTGTAAGTCATTTGGTCCTCCCCCTCGGAGGGTAGTATTTTTATGGGGTGATCGTCGTGGGTGTATAGATAATTGTTTTTATCTAACTATCATTCTCATGGGCGTTCTCAGCCCCCTTTAATCCTAGCTTTCCTAATGTGTGTGTGTGTGTGCATGTGCTTTATCGATGCAAATGATACCTATTGACCTACACAGGCACGGAGCAACATGAAAGGAAGGAGGCCTGTTGCAGTTTGAGGGTTGCAGACAATGTGTTCCAGGGACATGTGTATGCCCCTTTGGACCCTACACATGGCATGTAATGAGGACCTCCCTAAGGAAGTTAGGTCTTTTGACTATGCCCATTTTCAGGAAACTTCATTTTGGGCTACTTTTGGGCTTCTTTTTGCGGGCCGGAGGGCGCCTCCCTAGATTCTCATACAATGTTGTCTCTATTGAGGTATACTAGAGGAGATCAGAGAGCTACTCTGTTGCCCCATGTGATTTTGATGCAGCAATTACTAGGACCTGGCCTATTGCTTCCTTGAACAATGTTTGCGAGGTCCTGTATGATCTGTTTTTGACTGGCTGAGTGCGGTGGTAAGCTTATCTGTGCACTTTGCATGGGGGCTGTGATGGTCATGTACAGCAGACCTTTCCCTCCCAGCACCCCCTGTCCCACAGATCCAGGATTTTTTAGGTATGCTGCCCCCGGCTGGGACCAGGGACTTCTACCCGGTGACGCGCTACCCTCACTGTTTTGGAGGGACATGATCCGACGAGCAGACTTGGAAAGTTTTCGAAGTCTTTAAGGAGAGGAGTATTTTGCTTACAATAGGAGTTAGGTGAGCGGCTATGAATGGTCATGATATGGGTAAGGAACTGGGATGGCTGATTGTTCTGGTGAATTTCCCCACTGTCTTGCTGCCAATTTGTTGTTTATCTGTGTATGGACTACGGAGTTTTTATGGGGACATTATCATCCCAAGTGGGCGGAAAACATGGCATCCGCCGCTAGAACTTCACCTTGTTTTGGAACTTAAAAGTTTGCCTCCACTTGCTGGAGGCCCAGAAGGTTGAAGGATGGGTTCCTTTCGATCTAATGATAAGAACCTGTCCCAATATGACTTGGATGAGGGGACCTGGGTGCTCACTTTTTATGCGCTGATCGGGGGCTGCCCCACCCCCTCATCAGACTGTCCTCCCCCTAGGGCATGGCCAGCCAACCCCTCCCTGGGAAACCAGCAACTGAGTAGGGGCTAGGTCCCTGCAGGCACCCGAATGGTGGACTCTAGCGCAGATTCTCAGTCAACAGAACGCATGGCAGCCCTGAGTTCTTCCTGAGTGCAAGTAAAGGCTTGAGCTTTCTCCTAATGCGTATTTGAATTTTGCGATTGCCTTCCTAGACAGCCACCCCTCCCTGCCGTGGTTGTGGCCCGGTCCTTGCTGGGCTGGGTTCCCTATCTGCTGCTGCTGCCATGTGTTGGGCCAATCACCTGACCCCTGTTGCAGTGGTGTGGTTGCTGACTGACTTCGCTGCAGCTGAATGTGGTCTGCATTCTGGCTGATCTAGGCTTGGTTTTGCGCATGGGGATTTTGGGGGAAATGGACCAGGTTTGTCGATCTTTGGTCATGATACACATTTAGGCGCCATCGGCCGGCCATGTGGCCCAATCTGTGACAATAGTAGCACTGTCTGAGGCCTGGCAGCTGCCAGTCTCCCTGACCTCTGCCATTAGGACTGGGTGGAAACCCTCTGGGGCTCGGAAGCAAAGCTCCCTTCAAGACTGGTGGTATTTGCACGCTCGCGGCACCCTCAAGGGCGGTCTTTTTCGATTTATGTTTGACAAGCTTAGCAGTGCCTCTTTGGGCTTGCTCCAGTTGTTTTCTGTCCTTTTACTGCTTCTTTCTGTGGTAATGCAATATGTGAGCCTGCATTTCCTTCCAAGGTTTGGTGTCTAATCCTACTACACTGTCGTGTCCACTTTGTATTTGGGTGGGCAGTTTCTTTTTGAGGATGTTGTAGAAGAATGCAACCTGGGGGCCTTGTCGGTCTATGGCTGTCCTGTCTCTTGTCTTCATCGTTCTCTCATTCTTTTTAGAAAGTCGGTCATGGTTTACACAGGCTTCATGCTCTCTGCCATCAACCCCCCTACATCTGGGTGGTCAGGGAGCATTTCCTTCAGGGGCGTCCATATTTGGTGGCTGAACAACTTGAATGCGGCCCGTCATGCTCGGTAATGGTCAGTGTGACTGCTGGGATGTGGACTCACAAAAACACTGTGTTAGTCTGCACTCCGCTGAGGCGGCTAGGCAGACTCTTAACATCGCCTATTGCTAGTTTTATTCCTGCTGTTTTTTTCTCAAAACATGAGATCCATTTTCTTGCCCAATCCATCAATGGGGGCAGTGTGGTCCTGAGCCTTTCTTTGTCCATCTGAGCCCATGGCACATAGATGGTCCCTGATGTGCCTTTCTGTAACAACTGCCATTATTTGGCTTGGAGCCGCTCCACTGGCTTTTCACCAACATAGCGCTCCCATCTTCTTAGGCCTTCCTGCATATAGGGAAAGTTCCACTTGGGATCTCCCCCTGCGTGAGGATATAGTCTTCTGTGATGGCCATAACCTCTGGTTCGAAGGATCACTTCTCCGGCCAGCGTCTATCATACAGGCCCTCCCTTTCGGTCCAGCGGGCTAGCAGGTGATAAAATAGTTGTGCAAAGACCTCATCTTCTTCTCTAGACACTATTGGGCTTAGTTACAAGCCCCTTGTTCTGCTGGTACACCACTTTTATATTAAAAGTGATTAACCAGTGGTGCAAGGGGCTTGTAAATAAGTCCCTATCTCCCTAGGGGTCACCTTGTATGGCCGGTGCGTTCAAGGGGAGCGGCAGACGTCCTCATCCCTGTGCTCCTCGTGCGTGCGTAGAAGTGCCATTCTGTTCCTCCTATGCCTTAGTTGAGTTAGAGCTAGCCTACCCTGATCTCTTATTTTCTGGGTCGGCCCACCTCCTATGCTGACAATCTGGTGAGCTCCCTGTTCCTGATAGGGGCCTCCCTTCTTGTTCTACTTTGAGCTCCTCTGCATGTGGAGCCTAGGTCGTAGCTCTGCTCTCCTCCAGAGGAGGGTGCGCGGTTCTGTTCTCCCTTTGCACCTACCAGGCGAGAGCACTTTCTATCTCCATTCTCAACCTGTGACTCTCCTCTAACTCCCACCTTGGTTGCCTCCTTCGCTCGGTGCTGTGTGTAGTTTCTCTTGTTAGGAATTTGTCCTCAAGCTCACTTGCTGTCATCTCTTCAACTGCCTGAGCATGCCCTAGGAGAGTGTACCCTGTGTTTCCTCCCTCGATTTCGGACCCCAGAAGGCTGAGACCTTCCCCCCCCCACTAGTAGTGTCACTATCCAGAACCTCTATGAACCACCCAGTTATCTGAGAGCACTCTACTGGACGGGTTGGAGTGTATGATCCCTGTGCCACTGGGACTTGATGGTTTGCATACAATGGATGGGGGTCGAACTTCGGGGAATTCCGGACCGAACTGGGATCAGGCTGGAATCGCCTGGGTTTGCTGATCTGGCAACCTCCCAGCCCTAGATCTTGTGGCTCGCTGCCCAGTGGGATGCCCTACGGCACCCTTGACCGGGGTATTGGCATAAACCAATGCAGAAATGCCTGGGATGGCAGGCATCAGAGAGAGCATGTCTGTACCTGTGTATGGTGGTTGAGGTGCAGATGCCTTGCTTGCAGTTGCTGGGACAGGATTGTAGGTCGGGGCGACTTCAAAGATGGCCCACAGTTCTAACAGTGCCTCTCTCCTAGCCTTCTTCTGTCCTCCATACTTGGTCTGAATGTGTGTTCATGTGTGCTCTATTATGTTGTTGACAAAGATTCCCCCCTCTAGACAGGGGAAAGCGTGTGCCTTGGTGTGTGCATGCCACTCATGGCAAGATCTATCTAGCTTTTTAGCCTGTATGTGGAATATAGTTTGCATGTGGTTTAAAGGATACTCCATGATGGATTGGGAACTTTCTTTAAGGGACTAGTACGCTTTTAACTTCTCAAGTTTTTTAAATAAAAAATCCTAAATTCGACTCTTATCGAGGGGCAAATATGTACACGGAAATATGCCGGCAATAACTACTTTAGTATGAGCTCAGCTTTAGGCAGAGATGCATAAAAAACAGATCTTTCACATTAGACAAACCAGCGCATATGAAGGGCACAAACCTATTAGAAAGTGTAATGTTAATTCAAAACATTGTTACTTGTTTTCTAGCAGTGGAATAGCAAATACAAATAAATGGCAACTTCTTCATACACACATAAAATCATTAACAAGACACAACATTCAACATAAAACACAGTTGCAATAATTTATTAGCACCACAACATCAAAAAATGCATCAATTGAGAAACCACAATGGAAATAGAAGAAAAAAGTGTCAGAAAGAAAACAATTATGACATTGTTAAGAAACCATTAGCCTAGTGCATGCTGCCCGATGACGCAGGGAGACTCTGCACGGTACACAGGACTAAGTGAGCCCAATAATCTGTCAATATCAGCTCTGGGACAAAGATAGCAACAGTATATGCGGATACAAAGAATAATTCGACAACTACAGGCCCTCTTTGGCCAAGCACAAGCTACACCTTAAGCTCCAAGGTCCAAATGTTTCCCTAACATCTGAATTGCACCCTGTTTCACACCCAGAGACATAGCGTACCATCTGTGTCATGCCCAGCGGTCCAAGCGAATAATACCTCTCACTTCTTTCAGACACCACCAGTGTTTAAGAGACTGGTAATACTGAGAAAACCCCTTTAGACTAAAAAATAAGATTGAGGTGCTAGCCTTATATCACACCCAGTGCCTATGCGTATCATCTGTGTCACGGCCAGTGGTCCAAGCGGTGAGGCCCCACCCCTGAATCACACCAAGGGATCAAGGGTGCCATCTGTGTCACGCCCAGCAGTCCAAGCGACGAACAATTTTCACCTTTCCTAGCGTGCTGACTATCCAAAAAAGGTGACTTCCGCGGGATCACCTTCGAGGCCGCCTTGCGGCTACTCATCTCGGACACATAAAATAGGCAATATGTCAGATTCTTGTTAGTGGCAGGGCGCTCAGGTTACATTTTTGTGCTTCTTCCTAGTTTGCCATCTGTCAAATGCTTGGACTAAGGATCAGATGTAGTCTCTTACCCACTGACGGTAGCTTCAGGGCGGACCTCCGCCCGCGGATTCAGCAGAAATTTCAGTCAATTGTGGCATCTGCTCACCGTCTTTGCTGTGTAGATGTGAATCCATATGGGCGGGGCCCCTTTTCTTCAGCTGCAGTCGGCTCGAAGAACCAATCTCTCTCGGCTGGCTCATCAAAATGTTGCTTGAATCTGAATTTACCTTGAAAAATAAAAGACAAGAGGTGATTGGCAAAACAGGAACAGTTGGATTAATTAATCTCTGCGGCCAGGAGAACAGTGACAGAGTCAGGGTCAGGGTCTGAAGGATGTCTCAAAGTACATTTGTTTTGGCCGTCATTATATGCATTTCACGGAGTGTCACAAAACAATTTGTCCATTCCTTTAGAGAACAAAATCTGGGCCTAGTCACAGAGTCATAAATCTGACCCCCTGGAAAGGAGCGCAGGTGGGTCTGAAACTTGCATGGACACAGTGTGGGCCAGTGGGTACGTGTTCAGATGTCTGGGATGGGGAGAACATGATCACTGTGTGTAGAGTGCATGCTTCTGATTGGCTGAGTGTTTCTTACTTCATATGGCAACTAACCTTATGCTGTTTAGGGAACGTGCACCTCTCCGGCCAATTGTATTTTTATTTGGGCCAATCTCCTTGGTCCATTGTGGTGTTGCTGCCTATCTGTGAGATCGATCAGGGTTTTTCCTGTGTGCGCATTTATCTACAGGCTACATCTCACCCTACCTGTGGTCTGTCCATCTGTTGCTTCAGGCCTAGGTCACAGGGCCTGCCTGACCACATATTTTTGACTCAGGGTTGATGGGGAGGTCATATCAGGTGAATTTGAAAACAGTGATGCAAGTTTATTGTTATGCGTACATATATCATGGCTTTAATTACATCGTTTTTTCCAATATTAACAGTGTAAATATAAAGTTCAATATAAAAAGTACAATCTCTCGAGAGGTTCGCGAGAGCAAACAAGGAAGTACTGCCCACTCGGACAGCATGCGAGGGATTACCTCTCTGGCTCTCATGAGAGTACAAACAATAGAGATCATGATACTATTACTATAGGGTAGCTCTGAAAAGAGACGTTTTTTTAACCTTTTTTAAAACCTATGAAAAAAATTGTTTTCAAACTTTCAAAATATTTTTAAAAGTTTGATTTTGATTTGATTTGAGATTTATAGAGCGCAGCATTCACCCGAAGGCATCAAGGCGCTAAAGACTAGCCGTCCGGACAAGGACCACCATTACACCATTACATCCGCCCCAACAGAGGAATTAGCCGGAGAATAGCCATGTCTTAAGAGCCTTCCTGAATGGCAGGAGAAGAGGGATGGCCCTTAAGGAAAAAGGAAGAGAATTCCAAAGTTTGCTTGCGCCCATAGATAAAGCTCTATCGCCCCACTTCTTTCTTTTGGTTCTCGGTACCGCAGTTGTAGAGATGAGCGCAGGGGTCTACCAGGGGAGTGCCAGCAGAACATGGTTTTTAATCTTGTAGGGTAAGGGAGATAAAGTAACTTATGTACCATACAGAGTGATTTAAAGCGAATGCGTTTATTGATGGGGAGCCAGTGCAGGGTTTCTAAACCCTTCCCTGCAGATTGTTTTTTTAGGAATGTCCAGGACAAGTCTCGCCAGAGCATTCTGCTCCACCTGGAGTTTATATTGCGTGTTCTTGTTCGAGTACAGGTACAGCGAGTTATCAGTTGTCCAGTCTGCACATTACAAGGGCAAGAGCTATCGGTTTGCGTGCCGGCCGTTGGATAAAGGGGAAGATTTTATTAAGCATCCTTATAATCCAGAAGCAAGTGGAGATGGTACGATTCGTTTGGACATTGAGGTAAAGTTCAGTGTCCAATAGTACTCCAAGATTCTTGGACTTCTTGCCCGGCGTAGGACAAGATCCTAAGGACTGGGGCCAGCACTTGCTGTACCAGCTTGATGTTCCTGATCTAAAAATCATATCTTCAGTCTTGTCCCCATTCAGCTTCAAGAAATTACATGACATCCACTCTGCCACTTTAGTCATGCAACCGAGAATATTCTCTGATGCTGAACAGGAGCCCTTGGGGAGTGACACCATGATCTGCATATCATCTGCATATGACACTACCTCTAGTCCAAAGGAGTGAATCACGGCCGCTAGGGGAGCCACATAAAGATTGAAAAGAGTGGGGCTCAGCGATGAGCACTGCGGAACTCCACATGGTAGAACAAAAGATTCAGAGTGGAAGTGCTGTATTTTCACCATTTGAGATCTTTCCATCAGGAATGAGGACAGCTCCCACCAAGCTAGTGCTTGGTGGAAGATGCCAAGACTTTGGAGTCTTTCCAGCAGCAGAGTAGGTGAGATGGTATCAAATGCTGCAGACAGATCCAGGAGTATCAGCACCACCCCCTGTCCTGCATCAACAGTACGCTTGATGTGGTCGGTGGCTGTTATTAGGGTGGTTTCCTTCCCGTGGTGTTTCCTGAAGCCGAACTGAGAATCATTGAGCCACAGTTGCTGTTCCGCAGTTTCCATCAACTGGCTATTAAGATGCATCTCCAGAATCTTAGGAGGGACTGGGAGCAGGGAGATAGGCTGGTAGTTCTTACAGTCCCCGAGTTCTAGGTTAGATTTTTTTAGAAGAGGCCTAATAATGGCTTGCTTCCAGCTACGAGGATAGGATCCGGATAGGATCACATTATTCAAAAGTACAGAGAGGGTTTGCTATAATGTTGACTGCCATATGAAGAACTGCTGGAGGGCAGGCTTCTAGGGGTGAACCTACATGGGTTTTCATAAGATATTGTGCAACCCGAAAGAGTATAGAATTTAGAGAGACCATTGGTTTTGATGCTTAAACCAGATGGCACCTCCTGATCAATTGTAGTATGCCTGCCAGAGACCACTGAGTGACTGGACAGCTTAGAGTTGGGATCAAACTCTGCGTAAATATCCAGGATTTTGGATGGAAAAAAGGTTGCTAGCTGGTCACAAAAGGCTTGTGAAATCTCTGGCTCTGCTCTGGGTTGAGCATCGAGAGCTGTTGTACTAATCTAAATAGTTCTTTTGTGGAGGATGAATTCTCTATTTTATGAGTTCAGTATTTAGACTTTTCTTCCATCAGTGCGAGCTTATATTCCTTGATGCTTATTTTGTATAGAATTCTTTCTTGCTCATCTAAGGTTTTACTCCGGGCCCGCTAAGCGCGATGGCAGGCTTGTTTAAGCATCCTGAGTCTATCATTAAACCACAAAGCCAATGGGGGGCGCTTTTTATGAGTCTTCAGGGGGCGAATATATTTGCTGCAGATTCCAGCCATGTCGCAAAGGCCTCTGCCCCACTGTTAGAATCCTCTTGGATTGTACAGGGTATACTATTTAGAGTATTGGCTAGCGTCTCAGCCGAGACCCCTTTCGAGTTTCTAGATTTATCCAGGGGGTAAGAAATTCTGGTGTTACTAGCTGTAGATGGAGGAGAGATATCAAAGGAAACTGCGCTAAGGTCGGTCCAACAGATAGAAATAGTGTTTTGGTAGGTCATTCTTATATCATTAGTAAAGGTTCCATCCAGCGTGTGGCCCGCCTTGTCAGTGGGAGCAGATACTAGTTGCCGAAACCCAAGACTAGCGAGCGACTCTATTAGGGCGCTAGAGTCTTGGTTGACCATCTCTTCTAGGTGAAAATTAAAGTCACTCAGAATGGTCAGCCAATTCTCCACTAGAAAAGGTTATAGTAGACCTTTAAGTTCATGAAGGAATGGCTGTCTTGGACCTGTAAATCAGCAGTCCCCCGAATGAGCAAGTGGCTGGAATTATAAATTAAAATGAGTGGCTTTACAGGTTTGAGGGTTGAATCCTGAGTCTAACAGGCATTTAAACTGTGATTTAAGAGCAATAGCCAGTCCCCCCCATGTGTCCCACCCTGTCTACCCTCTGGATAGAATAGTTAGCCGGAATAGCATCGATTAGGTCAGGCCCTGAGGGTAAATTAGCCCAAGTTTCGGTGATGAAGACCCAATCGGGTTCCGCTTCAGCTAACAAAATAGCAAACTCCAGCTTATGTTTGATAAGGGAGCGAGCATTTAGAAGTAGACCCCTATATCTCTCTATTTTTCCTGTGCTAAATTTAGCAGTGTTGTTATTAAGTTTATCAACCATGTTTGTCCCGGAGAGATTACCACAAAGAGGCATAGAGTAGCCACAGGAGATACAGGTGTATTGCGAGCACTTGCCCTCGCTCTCAGGGGGAAAGTTAGCCCAAGAACAATGATTCTCATCATTTCTCATCCTTAGTAAGGTTTCCATAGAGAAGGCAAACATAGTGGAATATTCTCTATCAAGACGGCCAGAGTTCTGTGCGCCGGGCGCAGTCCGGACGAGGATGGACACAGACGGGCTTGCCTTTGTTGCCCCAGCGGCGCGCCCGGTGCGCACGTCCGCGTACACATGTGCTTTAAATAGCAGTACTAGTGAAAACACTAGACTGCTAACTGCCCGAAAGTCCCTCCTCTCTGGGAAACCGGAAGTGTGGAGAGTGTAGGCGTCTGCCTCCCTCTGCAACAATCGAGCAGGAAATGCTCACTGTGGACCGGGGAGGCAGCTCTCAGCAAGGCAAAGGAAAGGAACAGAAATAGCCCCAAAGCGGGGGAAAATAAAAAATGATAACAAATATTTTAAAATAACACACCTAGCAGTGTAAGTTCGGTGAAATTATGCACGTTACCCCAGAGTGAAATCCCGGGTAAAAATGGGAAAGGGCCCTGGTGTACCTGGCGGCAACATCTACTAGCGAGTCCGCGTACACATGTGCTTTAAGTAGCGGTACTAGTGAAAACAATAGACCGCTAACTGCCCGATAGTCCCTCCTCTCCGGGATTTGGAAGTGTGGAGAGTGTAGGCGTCTGCCTCCCTCCGCAACAATCGAGCAGGAAATGCTCACAGCGGAAAGGGGAGGCAGCACTTAGCAAGTCAAAGGTAGGGAACAGAAATAACCCCAAAGTAGGGGAAAATTTAAAATGTTTAAAAATAGTTTAAAATAACACACCTAGCAGTGTAAGTTCGGTGAAAATATGCACGTTACCCCAGAGTGAAATTGCGGGTAAAAATGGATAAGGGCCAAGGTGTAATTTTACATTTTTTTAAAAAAATGTTACGGCAAAAACATTCAACTTGAAGTGTTAAACACCAACAGCATCTCTTTAAAAACAAACAGGAGAAAAACTGGCAAAAAACTTACAAAAAAAAACCCAAAATACTACTGTCTGTTGAGCATTTGTGCTCTTGGACAAGTTTTTTCTGGGCAGACCTGCTTGGCTCTGATGAAAAAGTGATCTGCTTACATAAGAAACAAAATAGTATTTTATTTAGAAAAGCAGGGTAAGTGTCCGTTTGTGCACTTAGAACCTGCGCAGGCATGGTATCTCCTAGAGCAAATTATGTTGAAGCCACTGTAGAGTTGTCAAACTCCTCAGCACGAGCCAACCCTGCCGGTGCAGGCCTTTGCGGATGCTGTGACCTCAGGTGTTGCTACATCCCTGTGGTACTTAAGCTATATTGTTTATTTCTGCTCCCCAGACTGTACCCTTTGCTGCAAATTTACAGTTAACATACTTCACAGAAACTTCCTTGCTACCTTGCCTCATTTCAAAGAATTGCCACACCAAGGATTCCTTGGGTTGCTGAGATGGCTGCGCTGGTGCAGAAGCAAGTTGAGCTGTTGAGCAAGCCAAATATGTCTACTCTCACCAAAATCCAATTGTGAAAAAAAGCAAAAAGGCTGGAATCTTCTTCTTCTAAATAAAGACATCCATATGAAGCAATCACAATCCTTCTTTAGGGTGTGGTTCCTCTCCCAGACCTCTTAGGAGATACCAGCGGGCATCTCGCGAGATCGTAGAAATATTATTGCTTTATAAATTTAATGGAACAATTCATAAGCTATTTTTCCAGACAATCAACATTTCTACTGTCTTCATTAGTTCAGTAATTACAAGAAACCACTGTATTAACCTAATTCCAAATGCATGACCTTGATGGTAAATAGGGAGATCCCTACAGGGGATGCACGTTCGACTCGCGCAAGCTTCTTGCAAGATCGTACAAATATTATTGCTTTATATGTTCAACGGAACGAATCATAATGAATTTTAATAATGTAATCAACTTTTGTGATCTAATATTTTGCTCAAAATTACTGGAAAACACTGTTCTTAAGTTAATCCCAACTGTACAATCTCATGAGAGGGTCACAAGAGCTGACCAGGAAGTACATCCCCTGGGATTCCACGCTGGGGATTTTGTGTTCGACTCACGCAAGTCTCTTGCGATAGTCACCACCTTTTAAAAAAATTTAAGATTACAATCATATTTTAATGACTCTTTTTACAGATTAATATTAAATAATAACTGTACACATGAAAAATAACTCTAAACAGTAGATTAAAACAAAATATAGAACTCTAGTGAGTAATCTCACACTTTATATAATGAAACTTAATACTATACAATATTCAAAAAACTGATTACTCTCTTTCAGAATTATAATTCCTACTTTAATGTAAAAACACATGCAAAGGCTATGAAAGTATATTATTACAATAATAATGAACTTGCTGGTAACATATCCCAATATGAGAGTCAAAAGAACTGAGGAGATAGACAATGTCAACATGAATAATGTTGTATTACTCCGTTTTATACTCAAATATTTTTTTGAAACATTTTGCGAAGTGTGCTCCCTTTTCTGTTAAGTTACAATACGAAAGCAATTCCCTTTCAGAATAATGGGCCAGATTCACAAATGTAAACTTAGACCTGAAATGTAAGTTTAGGCTTGAAGTCTAAGTTTAGACGTCAGGTTTAAGTTTAGACCTGAAATGTGAGTTTGGACCTGAAGTCTAAGGGGCATATTATCAAGAACGGCGTTAAAATTATCGCAGGTTTAGCGGCAGAAAACTGCCGCTAAAGCGGCGATAATGGGCTTGATAATATGCCCTGGAGAATTCAATAGAAGCCCATGTTTACACCAGAACATGGGCTTCTATTGGAATTCTCAAGGGCATATTATCAAGCCCATTATCGCCGCTTTAGCGGCAGTTTTCTGCCGCTAAAGCGGCGATAATTTTAACGCCGTTCTTGATAATATGCCCCTAAGTTTGGACTTCAGTTCTAAACTTAGGGCCTGAATCACAAAGGTAAACCTAAACGTTTGGTCTAAACTTACATCTAAGTTTACGCTTTGGGAATTCACAAAGTGCATTTACGAGTAGTTTCTTTATGTCTGCACTCTGAGCGGATCTCTTTTGATGCATACTTTTCGTACCTTTACTCAGTTAAGAATTTTACCTTCAGACATAGGGCTGATTTAAAGATTGACAGATGACATAAATGCAATCAGAGTAGTGGAGGACTTTCTGTCTCCCACCCTGCATTCACTCCACTCAATCAATTAATCATTTATAAAGCGCAGCACTATCACCCTTAGGGGTATCTGGGTGTTGATGTTGCTGCGTCTGCTTTGAAAAGCCAGGTCTTGAGTTGCTTTCTGAAGACTGCTAGGGAGGGTGCCGTTCAGAGGTATAGGGGGAGGTCATTCCAGGATTTGGCGGCGATGTAGGAGAATGTGGGCCTCCAGCTGCGGGTGCGATGGATGCGGGGACATGTGCAAGGGCGAGTGAAGTGGAGGGCTGGTGCCTCGAGAGAAGATGGAAGTTCAGCTGGTGGTTGATGTAGAAGGTCCTTGTTTGTGGAGAGCTTTATAGGCATGTGTGAGCATCTTGAACTGGCATCTTTTCTGGACAGGGAGCCAGTGGACGTTTCTGAGGTGAGGAGAGATGTGGGTACGCTTGGGGAGGTCCAGGATGAGCCTGGCTGCCTTGTTCTGTATTATCTGGTGTCTTCTGGGGAGCTGGGGGGAGATACCAGTTTAGAGCACGTTGCTGTGAGTCGAGGCAGCTGGTGATGAGGGCTTGTGCGACGATCTTTCTGGTGTTTACTGGGATTCATCTGAAAATATTACAGAGCATGCGGAGGGTGTGGAAGCAGGAAGAGGCAACTGCATTGACTTATTGTTTCATGGTC
The DNA here is from genome assembly GCA_963921515.1 of Calotriton arnoldi. Lineage (NCBI taxonomy): Eukaryota > Metazoa > Chordata > Amphibia > Caudata > Salamandridae > Calotriton > Calotriton arnoldi. The sequence continues at coordinate 1,201,903 of CAWUFW010001846.1, read as the reverse complement.
AGGTGGCTGTCCAGGATTATGCCGAGGTTGCGAGTGTGGTCAGTCGGTGTTGGTCCCAGCTCTTCTGGACACCAGCTGTGGTCCCAGGCTGAGGTGTTCTTTCTGAAGTTCAGTACCTCAGTTTTGTCGGACTTCAGTTTAAAGCAGCTGTTTCTCAACTAGTCGGTTATGGTATTGCAGAGGTTGGTTTTGGTGTTAGAAAGGTCCTTGGTGAGCGAGAGGACGAGCTGAGTGTCGTCGGCATAGGAAATGATGTTGAGTTCATGGGATCTGATGATGTTCATGAGAGGGGTCATGTAGATGTTGAACAGAGTGGGCTTGAGGGATGATCCATGGTGCACACCACATATGATGTCCTTGGGAGCGGAGGTGAAAGGAGGTAGACGGATGCTCTGGGTGCGTCCTGAGAGGAATGAGATGATCCACTTGAGGGTGTATTGTTGAATGCCTATGTTGTGGAGTCTGTCGATGAGCATGTGGTGGGCGACGGTGTTGAATCCTGCAGACAGGTCGAGGAAAATCAAAGCAACTGTTTCTCCTTGATCCAGGAGGGTTCTGATGGCATCAGTTGCAGCGATGAGTGCAGTCTCTGTGACTTATGGTTGGCTCGGAAACCTGATTGCGATTTGTCGAGTAGGTGGTTTTGTTCTAGGTAGTCAGTGAGCTGTTGGTTAATGGCCTTCTCGAGTACTTTGGCTGGGTATGGAAGCAGGGAAATCGGCTGGTACTTTTTGAGGTCGCTGGGATGAGCTGAGAGCTTCTTTTGTAGGGGTCTGATGTCTGTGTGTTTCCATCCATCTGGGAAGGATGCTGTGGAGATGGAAGCATTGAGGAGGTTGGTGAGTTCAGGTCTGATTATTTTGGACCTGAGGTTGAAGAGATGGTGGGGGCAGGGATCCGTGGGTGCCCCGGAGTCGATGGATGTCATGATGGTCATGGTGGTCTGGACCAGGTAGTTATGTCTAGGCTGGGGTTCGCTGCTTGGATGAGCTTGTCGAGGCTGAGCGAGGTAGGTTGGGGATTAAAGTTGTTGTAGATTTTGGCAATCTTGTTATGGAAGTAGTCAGATAGTGAGCCGCAGAGTTGTTGGGAGGGACATACTGTTTTTTCTGTGGCAGTCTGTTTGGAGAATTCCTTGATGATTTTGAAAAGTTCCTTGGTGTGATTGGCTGCGGCATTGATGCAGCCAATGATGGCTGCTCTTTTGGCCTCCTTGATGTGCCGGTGGTAGTCATTGAGTGCTGTTTTGTGTGCTGCTCTGTAGGAGGGGTCCTTTGTGATGCGCCATCGCTTCTCGAGCAGAAGTCAACTGCGCTTGGTGGTTCTGAGCTCTGGGGTGTACCGGCTGGCTCGTCTTGGCGATTTGTTGATTTCTGCTGGTTTCAGGGGGGCAACTTTGTCAGCACATTTGCTGATCCAGTTGAAGAAGTTGTAGATGGCCTGGTTGAGGTTGGCTGATGTGTCGGGTGACGTGGTGCTGACAGTCTGCGTCAATTGGCTCTCAGTTACTTTTCCTCAGCTGCGGTGGGTGGCTCTTTGGTGCTTGGTGGTGGTGTGCTGGGCCTTTGAGATAGTAAAATGAACGATTGTGTAGTCGGACCAGGAGAGTTCCGTGGTGTGGGAGAATTGGATTCTGTCGCTAGAGGAGAAGATGGTGTTGAGGGTGTGTCCGGCTCTGTGGGTGGGTTCAGAGGCTAGTTGAGTGAGTCCAATGTTCTTGAGGATCTCCAGTAGGGATTTGGAGTTGGTGTCCTTGGGGTCCTCGATGTGGAAGTTGAGGTCGCCTAGCAGAAAGTAGTACAGGGAGTTGATGGCGAGGGGGGCAATGAGATTGCTGATGGCATCTCAGAATGCTGGCTGGGGCCTGGTGGTCTGGGTACGAGGGTGCCTCTTACGGTTGTCTTGGCGTTAATGTGTAGTAAGAAGTTGAGGTGCTCCATGAAAGGCGTTGGGTTGTCATTCATGGTGGAGCATTGGATGGTTCCCTTGAATATAATGGTGATTCCGCCGCTGTGCTTGCCGGGATGGTCCCTGTTTATCATCTTGTATCCCTTGGGGGTGGCGGTGGCGATGTCAGAGTTAGAAGCGGGGTTGAGCCATGTTTCGGTGATAAAGGAGATGTCTGGGGTGAGGGTGTTGATGGTGTCCTAGATTTCTGTGGCATATTTGCTGAGGGAGGGGGCGTTGAGCAGGATGCAGGGTAGTGGTTCCGGGTTGTTGGTGGTCTTCTGGGAGTTAGTGGGGTTCGGTCATCTATGGGTAGGCGGGAGTTTGTTTTTGGAAAAGAGAAAAATGCTAGCCCAAACACCATGGTGTGAGATTTTTTTTTTATTTTCACTATCCCTCACTGCCATGATATTCCTGCTTGAGACAGACCATTAAAAAAAGCTATCCGATCACCCACTGTAAATAGAGTAGATGGTCGAATGGCCTACTTATGATGGCCTGTACTCCCTCGGGACATCAGAGAATCGTTTATGCCAATGGACTGCATTAGAGTGAACCTGGTTATCTGTCTGACTAAAATAGGGATATTAATTACGCCAACATAACCTGGCAGTTAATTGAAAATCTTCCAAAAAACAGTTCACTTCAAATTATTGCAAAAGGTGTTGTTTTTTGAAAGATTGACATCCACTATTACATCACTCACCTATCTTGAACATAATGACAGATGAAAATAACATTTCTGAAGCTAAGTTTCAATATGTGTTCCGTGATAGGGGTGTGGAGTCTATACGTCTTCAAAGGGAATAACATTGTGTAGTAAACTGGGTTAAGAGTTGTGCAGGAAGCACTCAATTATTGTGGCTCCATCATATCCCAGACTACATCACCCAGGCATCCCTGACCTGCCGGGAGGTGGGACTTCTCCCAGAGTGGGCTTATTTAAATCGTCCTAGTTTGCCACAGCATGGGATGCACTCAATTTTGGTGGCTCCATTGGGGGCCCGACTACATTGCCCAGAAATCCATCATCTGCCAGGAGGCGGGTACTTCTCCCTGAGTGAGCTTACTTAAATTGCCCTCATTTCCCGCAGCACAAGACGCACTCAATTTTGGTGGCTCCAGCAGGGGACCAGACTACATCACCCAGACCTCCCTCACCTGCCAGGAGGCAGGGAATTTTCCCTGAGCGGGTTTACTAAAAACACCCTCAATTCTCGCAGTGCAAGATGTGTCCAGGTGAAGCCTGGGCCCAGAACGGGTCCGTCTGTACTGGTTCGCGGCAGGTTTAGGCTGGGCTGCCCCCCTCGTTTTGCTCCATAGGCTTGGAATCTTAATCAGTGTGGATCAGAATGGGAAAGAGGAAATCAGCCAGCTCCAACACCCCGACTGACAGCAACCATAGCATACTGAATACTTTTTTAACGCGGGCTGTTGGAATGATTATGAAAGAGATCGACCTAGCAGAGAGGTGACTCTTGCTGGACTTAATTAATCAGCTGACTGTTCCCCTATCCCTGGCAGCACTAATACAGAATCCTGCCGTAGGTATCTTGGGAGCTACTCCATCTACTTTGATGGCTGTCTCCCCTCAGTCATGGGTCCCCGATCTAACCCTGGAAACTTTGGATAGCTTCCACCTGGAAAATCCTGGCCCGGGTGCCAACCAAAAGGAAGAATGGGCTTGGGTGTTTGGATAGGGGAAGAACGATTCAGTATCAATTCCTAGAGTAACTTGACAGTCAAACTGAAACACAGCCTTAAGGGGGACACTGTGTTGGGCCCGACTGGGAGGAGTGTCTGTGTGATAAATTAAAGGCCATGATCTCTGCCAGCATTAGACCCTTGTTAAGCAAACAAGTGCCTTAGAAAAAGTGATTGTTAAAATGTCGGAGGTTGGGCATAAGGGAGATTTTATGTATGGGTGTAATTTAAACTAACACACAAAGATGAAGGATGGAATGCTGAACTTTGTCAAACACTCAGCCACAGGTCACCAAGGAAGTGCCAGGAGTAGCAGGGAGCAAGCTAGAGGTCACAGCTGCGATCCCTGACTACCTCCAATGATGCCCATGACTGGGTGATAGCTCTCAGCCCCTACAAGCTTGTATAGGAGGCAAACATAAGGCTAGGCATGAGCACCATTTTCCTTTGGATAGTCTACCTGAGGGGGTGTGATGCAGAATCCTGTCCACATGTGGTTGTGTTAGCAAAAGTGTTGCAGCTGGAGCATGATGCCACAGAGTCTGCCATGCAGCATAAAAAGAAGGTGACACTGGTTTTCCGAGAATGCAAATTTTAACATCGCAGACTACAAAAACATTTTGTTTGCAAGGAGAGTAAGCTGGATAGGCCCAGAATCAAAGAACTTCCATGGGAATTGTGTGATAATTAATTTTAGAAACCTTGTGTTGATGCCACACATTCTGCCTCAGTATGCCATTAGTAGTTTGAGTAATAACTTCATTAGCCCCCTGCCACTTGGATACGTTTACTGACACCTAAGGCCTGCAGGGGCTACCAAGAAGCATGACTGCTCACCAGTCATCATCATCACCATATTACTTTATTTTGGCCCAAAAGGCCCAAAAAATAAATACAACAACGTCAAACATACATACAGATAATACACTTAATCAAATAAAAAAAACAGCTTTCTAAAAGAGTGAATTATAAAGCACTAGGTACAAAGGTCTGCATGTGAGATCTTAAGCATAATAAGACGGATTTAAAAATACGGTGGGGTGAAATATAGCCACACAAGCGAAAGTGCAACATTTCTTGATCCATAGGACAGAGTACACGTACATTTTAGCCAGAAAGTAGTTGCTAATCAGTTGCAAATATTGACTAATAAACCTTAACATTTAACCAATTGCCTCAGGGCCCAGCCTTTAGTGCACCAGCATGAAGGGTCCAGGTCCACTTTAAGTAGCATGCAAGGGCAAATACAATTACTTGAGTCATGTCAGTTTTCATTATACATAGAGCTACCGCACATTGCTTGACTCTCAAGATTCGACAGAGAGGGAGGTTCCACTTGGCTCTAGGGACTTTGTACTTCTGACAGAACAATAAAAAGTGAACCTCAGATTCAGAATTGTTGGGGCAAAAAGGGCAGACCACAAGTCCTTGCCCATGATATTCCCACTTTACAGTAAAGGACCTGTTGGACTTGGCCCTTTTTTCAGGGTCATCCCTAAACTTTTTACCTTCCTCCTGATATTTTTTCTGACCTGGTGTTGGTGGTTTTAGGACTCTGGGCACTTTATCACTGCTGTTCAGTGTTAAAGTAGATGTGCTCTCTATGGTAAACTTGGTAAGATTGGTCTACACCTGTTTGGCGTATTTAATTTACCTATCAGTCCCTTGTATAGTGGTATCTCATATACCCGGGGCCAGTAAATTGAATGCTACTGGTGGGCTTGCAGCGCTGCTTGCGCCATCCACCAAAGTAGCCTTTCAAACCTATCTCAGGCCTCTGCCATTGCAGGGCCTGCACACGCTGTTTACTGCCGCTGTGACGTGGCACATAAAGTGGGTGCCACGTCTGTGACTCCCCTTTTATTACATACCAGTCACCCTTAAGGTAGGCCCTAGCTAGCCCTATGGGCAGGGTGCACTGTAGGTAAAAGGTAGAACATGCGCCTTAACTGTGTGGCATGTCCTGGTAGTGACAAACAGCCATTTTGGTTTCTCACTACTGTGAGGCTGCCCTCTCATTGGAATGCATTAGGGATTCCCTGATATGTGTTTCAGTGGTAATTCCTGATTGAGAGGAGTAGAGTGATCAAGTTTGGTATGTTTGGAATAGTGGTAATAAATGCTGCATAATGGTGTTCGCAGATTTATTATCACTACTTTAAAAATGCCACTTTTAGAAGTGGGCATTTCTGTGTGCTATGTGTCTTTGTGCCTGCCTGTTGTGTATTGTATGTCTGGCTCTGGATGACAGGGGCTGGGGAGGTGCAATGGCTCCAGAGGGGCTGGGTGAGGCAGAGCTAGGCTGAATAGGCTGAGCTGCATTTGGAGTAGTGGGAGGAGTAGCACCTGACCCTGAATAGGACTGTGCCTGCCTTCCACAATGCTGACCTCGCCCCGCTGTGGTGTGTCTGGGCCCAGAGCCTACACTAACAAAAGAGGTGTTTGTGCACATGTGAAGAAATGTGTAAGTGCCCCCCAGAACTTGGACTGGGCTTAGGCCTGTGCCAGGGGGAAGAACAAAGACACTGACTGGTATAAGTATTGGGGCTGTGACCCCATAAAAAGGTTGTTGTTGTACCTGCTTGGGGCTGAAGGGCTGCTGGGCACCAGGAGGAACCATCACAAAGGACTCCCCCTCTGTTGGAGGGCCCTGTGAGCTGGCCTGCCTGGGCCCAGCTCTGCCCTGTGTGCTTTTGGGACTTAGGGCGCTGCAGGAGTCCTAGGTGTTGAGCCCCTGGCATGGGCTTGACTCGCAGCAGCGCGTGGTGAGTGCTGTGCTTGGTGCACCACCCTGGAGCGCAAGGAGCACGTTGCCCTTACTGTGCCCCTCAGCACTGTGCCTGCGCACCAGGAGCGCATGGAGGGTGCTTTTGAAAGTTATTGCTTGAGCCCGAGAAGGGGCTCGTGGGGCATGATTGCCCGGCAGGCGCAGATTGTGGAGTTGCGCCAGTTCTCCTGAATCGATGGAGACCTCACTCCGTAATTAGCTGCGGGCCGGAAGTCAGGTGGAGACTCTGCCTGACTGTGGGCGGGGCCAATGCAGCGAGAGCAGACTCTGAGGGCAGGACGTGGCCGTCACCGGAAGTCAGGCGTTACCTGGCTCTGGGAGAGGTGTTCAGCGCGCGGTCCATGCAGCTGAAGAGGCACCTGTGTCTTTCCTGCGGGAGTCTGGAAACGGCAGTCTGGGAGAACCCGAAGGATCCCGGACGCGCCGCAACGTTGGTGGCAGGAGCTTTTTGGTTGATCCACACGGGGGAAGCAGCGCTCCACCTTGCCCAGAAGAAGCAAGGTGAGGAGCTGAGTCGGCATCACCGCATGTGGCCAGGGTAGCAGCTGCCCCGGATGGTAGTGGGCAGCTGCCGGAGTGACCCTTGGCCCCACAGCCCTACTTTTGGGAGGCATTCTTCCTTTCTCTGCATTCCCGGGCAAGCCCAGTAGGGGCCACGGATTGGGAAGGGTCGCTGAAGAGGGGCATTGATTAGGCTCACTGAGTGGGGTGGAACCTCAACGGAGGCCCCCGAGCCTGGGTGGAACAAGGAGTCTCCCCAGAACTACCAATCAGTCCAGGTAGAGAGCACAGAAGCGTTGGGACTGCCATTTGAGAGCCAGTGGGCTCTCTGGGACAGGGTGGCATATTGTTGCCCATGGGCAATTATATTTACGCCCAAGAGGGGCTAATGAGATGTGCACCATGGCAGGTGTTACTGTGGTGTACTGGTGCTAATTAAGGATGTATGCCTAATATGTTTATGCCTAATGTGTGGTGCTAAGAGCACCTTTACCAGTAGTTACTGGTTGGTTTCTCTAACTGTACATTGTGAGTTCTAATGGTTATGACAGTGGCGCAATTGGCACTGTAAGCGTATATAATCCCTGTAAAGTAATACCTAGTGCGAGGTGGCACAGTGTATATATGTGATTGCGTTCTAATGTGTTTTATGAGTAATACAAAGGCTATTTCTGATATAACCTTGTGTGGAGTTTCTTTTGTGGTGTGCCTAGTGTGTCGCTGCTGTGTGAGTGTGTTGCGCAAACACTTTACACATTGCCTCTGGGATAAGCCTGACTACTCTGCCAAGCTACCAAGGGGGTGAACAGGGGTTATCTTATCTTCAGCATGTAACTCCCTTGCCCTGACTAGAGTGGTGGTTTCTGCCTGGCTTAGGCGCATGCCCTAGCCAACCAGAAATCCCACCAGCAGTGTGCCAATTCGAAAGTGAATGTACAGGGATTTAGCCTCGGCTGGGGAGATCCTATCACTAGCCCTTCAGACCTCATATCATTCCACACTCTTTCTAAAACATAGACCCAGAAAAGCCCTTTTATTCATCTGGTTGACCTCCTATCTAGCATGGAAAGGTCCTACCATATGCTCATTAAATTTAGATTGTTACATAAGGATCTTACAGCACCAAGCCAAGGTTGAATGCAGTTCTTGTCTAAAGTAATAAACTCCTGCAAGGCTGCTTTATATGGAGTCAGCTCTTTGGTTGTTCAAATTCTAGCCCAAAATATTAAAGATCAATTCCTTTCAGATTTAAATCCCACCTTAATGGTATAAGGGGCGTACTCAATGGAACATTCACCAGCGACCTTACAAAACCTATTTTATGTGGTGCTATTTGTCAGTTGAGCCCCGTATTTCCGCCCCATAAAGTGCGCCACCCACAGTCACTGCTCAGTACACCTTGACCGTTGGGGAAACTGCTCTATTAGATGTTATTTTGTGTTTCCAAGCGAACACCGGTGACCTATGGGACAAAAGAGTGTTGCTTTTATGTAACTGTAGATCCCAGGAGTTTCTCCAAGAGCCTCACTCCCATGTAGTCAAAGCTCTTTACTTGTTTAATTGGAGATCCATTGACAGTCAGAATATTTCTAAATGAATGATGGGGGTTTAGCACCATCAGTTTGGATTTCCCTGCATTAATCTCCAAGACCCCTGTGTTTGCTAAATTCTACAAAGTGGTTCAATGAGTGTTGCAAACTCATAGATGTTTGTGAGATTAACAAGGTATTGTTCGCAGCAAGGAGGATTGGGACACATACACCTTCAATCTTTGGGGCGTTGTGCTGGCAGTCGGACAAATCACCCACCACTCCATTCATAAACAGAGAGAAGAGGGTGGCAGCCTGCATGAACCCTTGACAAACACCCCGCTCAACGGGAATCCGTGGGGTTAAGCCACCCAGGTCGTTCAACCTCACCTGAGCATACGTTTCTGTATGTAGCCTGATTAAAAAATGCAAGAGGGCATGAGGCAACCGCATCTGCGCCAGCCCCCCTCAGAGTGTATGTCTTGGTACTAGGTCAAATGCAGCCCTCGTGTCCATAAAAGCCACATACAGATGCTCTTTCCCAATAGTGATATATTTCCAGCACAGGATCATAAAGCGGGATATCTGGTCCACCGTCCCTGTCTTCTCCCTAAAACTCACCTGAAAGTGTAAAAGAACATTCTGATCCGCCATCCTCTCTTGGATTCTGATTAAGACTAGGCGACAAAAGATCTTGCAATCCATAAGGCTAATGGGCCTATAGTTTGCTGTCGAGTCTTTAGGCCCTTTTTGTGAATAGGGACTATTATTGCACCTCGCCATATTTCTGGGATTTCCTTACCATGAGAAACAGCATTTGTTAACATATTAAGGTGAGGGACCAAGATATTAGGTTCTCAGTTGAATAAATCCACAGGAATACTGTACAGGTCCGGGCCTTTCTCTTTTTTCATATGAAGGAGGGCATTTCTAGTTTCATCCATGAAAATTGTTAATAGTCGATCCTCCTTGTAGTGTGAGTAGTGAGGAGCCAGATAAATGGACAATGTAGAAGTACTATTTGAAGGGGGCCAGGGCAACCATTTACACCCTTACTGTATAGAGTTTTGAAACGTTGAACCCAGCATTCTGCTGGGGCAAACACTTCATGGGTAGAGCTACCACAATCCTTGTCCACCACAACCAACCTCCAAAAGGTACTGTAGTTATGTTTCTCCAAGGCTTCTTGCATCTGTGACCATTGATACTCATCTCATTTTTTTTTAGCTTTAACCAGATGATGTTTGTATATCCTCCTTGCCAAGAATATTTCTGGTGTGGTGCCTGCCTTAATAGCTTTTACCAAGTTCCCCATAGCAGATGTACAATCATGTGAGAACCAGAGGTAAAATGTAAATCTGGCTTGCAACTTCCAAATATGCTTGGTAAAAAAGAGTTTTAAAGTACCAAACAATTCCTCATGTTTAATAACAAAACTGGGCATACTCCTCGTATAAGAAATCAAATGTATTGACTAGTGCTTTGTAAATGCCGGCCTTAGTGCATTTGCTTTCATTGATAATAGCCCACTTTATGTTCCTATGACCATTTGTCAAATTCAAGTTAATTACAAAGGGAAAAATATTATCTACAGGTGCCTTCTCAAAAAGGTCTGGGCCAAACTCAGCGACAAGCGCTTTATGATCGCTATCTGTCCTATTGGCTACTATCATATCAGCCATAAAGGTCCAGAGCCTTAGAACTAGTAATATGTAGTCTATAAAGTTGCTATACAACCCTTGTTTGGCGAGAGCAATAATCAGACTTGGTAAATCCATTTGCTGCTCTTAAGCCATAATCTAGACAGAGATTGAATACTTGGAGCGCCTCTAATGGCCACATCGTCGCTGGTTTGGTCGTGAGCTTGGGATGGCCCACTCTGTGTCTTCTTCAGCCGTTAAGGCTGCGAATGGCTCAAGTAGTTCAAATTTGGTGTTGATGGAGCAAGATAAACGAGAAAATTTGAACCCCCTAATATTAACGTTAATAATTAATACAATTGTTCGTTTCAATGAATAACCAACAACGTATGTTTTCCTTATAAGTGTTCTTGGTAACATGCAGTATCTGTGCAAACTAATCTACTTACAATTGTTAATGTAAATAACGATAACATAATGATTTGCGTACTAATTAGAATAATATTGCATGATTTGTGCTACGTAGTAAATTGTATGGTGGCAAAAGAAAGTGGTTGGTAAGTAAGAAATAGCTTTATATGTCGCTTTGCTAGGTAACACCTAACTGGGGTACGTAGAATGACGGGAGGGAAACGAAAAGGCTTATTTTCTTTATTCTTAACTATTATCTGTTTGTTTCTATGCTAGTTCGTTCAAGCCTGCTAGGCCGTGCTGTAAAAATGGCTGCCAAGGCAAACAAGCTTAAATGCGCAAGCGCAAGATGGCTTCCAAGCGGAAGAAAAGCTGTGAACAAATGCATCACGTGGGTGCTTCCAAAGCCTAGGATGGAAGAGGGATCAAGGTTATGATGACCTTTTTACCCAAGCGTGTGCCAAGGGGGACTCAGCGAAAGAGTGTGAGAACCAGAAGTGTATCCGTGAATTGACAATGAACTGTTTAAAATAAAGTATCGGAAAGAAGATACAAATAAAGACTGTCAATTGGATTGGTAATGTCCTGAACCCGTGAGAAAGGACAAAATTATAAACATTTTTCGGAACTGGTTTGAGCAAGGAGGGCAATGAGGAGATGTTTGCCACCCCTCCAATGGACCAATTAGCGTGAATCTCGCCCCCAAAAATGAAACATTTATGTTTAGTAAGCTAGTATTAGGGTATAAGAGGACCTACTCTTAAGTAGGAGGAGCGCTGCTTTTACATATTTTTATTGAGCACTGGACGCTGACGCTGGAGAAGCCGCTGCTATTTTCAATAGGCCTTTATATTTTTAATACGATTAATCTTTTACTCTTAATTCTGATTGAGAAAGAACGAGATTGTGGCGGAAAACCTGTATAGGTGGTCTGTCGAGGAGACCTGTTTAGCAGGACAGACAGTCAGTTTTTGGGAGTTTCTATGCTGGGATCTGAATTTAACTGCTGTGACGAACTTTATTTTTCCATCTAAAAGGGTATGCATTGCAATTTCAATTTATTCTTATAATGATAATAAATGTATTGATCTGATTAATAAAACTGAATTTATTCATGCTTATAAAATTTAGATAAACTATATTATAATTAAATTTATGAGTCTGTGGTTCTTTAGCTCAATAATAAATGTAAATGTTTAATAAGAATTTATAGTGATTGAGCTGGTCTTAATCACCATCAACTGATTCCTACTAGTTGGTCCATCGACCAATGAGCGGAATACCTGAGAAATTTGAGAATTACCATGTTGATTTAAAAGGTATCCCGTCTCCTTCCAGAAAGTCATTAACTTTTTCTCCTAAGTAAAGGCGGATGAGTTCCAGGGAATATATGAGAGAGTGAATGTTTATGCGGTGTTATGGGCCCCACCGTCATATTGGTATAGTTGTGAAGAGGAATGATTTTCAACCTGGATGTCAATGCCTAGAGGAGAAGAAATTTTATTGATAGTGCTGGATCAGATTTCTTGGTAGCAGAGTTATGGTTACCATAGATTAGTTTGGTGATTATTGATTATTGATTATTTCATGTCTAACACTTCATGTTGAATTGTATTACATTATATGTAAGTCGAAAGTTTTGAAGCTTCCGGGAAGTAGGAAGTGGATACGTGTGGCAAGAGAAGTCACATGGAATAGTGCATTGTCTGAATTTCATACTGGTGATAACACAGGTTGTGTTATGATAGGGACAATTTCCGTATAAAAGGTGTGTGAGTGAAATAGCAATCGGTTTTCTTGTGAAACTCTGGCCTTAATTCTCAGGAGCAGTGTAGTCTCCACATGTGTTTTATCCCCAGAGAAACGGGTTTACCCATTGCTTGAAAGAAGGGTAAGGTAGAGGGAAGTGCTACACTTATCGAATGAAACTGTATTCTTGCGAAATAGAGTATAACTGTCACTTTGTTTAGCGAAATCAGACAATGGAAATGTGTTTTTAAATGTCGTAACTAACCAAGAACAGTTGAAAATAAATTGCCGATAAATTTTGTAAAGGAGGGGTCAGGAGCAGAACTGACGTCAACAAAGAGCCACGCTGGAATTGGTCAGTGCACCGGTTATACTGAAGACGCCCTGATTGGTGCGTTGGTGTGAGACGCGCTAGGATAGGTTAGATAAGCAGTGACGTAGAAGCTTCGGATTGGTGCGTTGGTGTGAGACGCGCTGTGATAGGTCTGAATAGCACATAGAGAACAGGGTGAGTTACGAGTTTTGAAAAAGGAAAAGAAATCGTGAAATATGGCTTATTATGAATATGGTAGAGAGAAAACGTCATGGATGGCGAAAATTAAAAACTTCTTTAAGAAAGACAAAAAGGTAGTGACTAGAGAGGGACAAGTAATTCCTCCGCAGAAATCACCAGCTTCGCATATGATGCTGAAATACGGTTATCATACTTGCATATGGTTAGAAAATTGGACCAAATATACTCCAAATGATGGAGTGTTAGCCTTTCCCGAGAATGGTTCATTTAGCGTAGCTGTACTTCGGAATTTGAGAGAGAAAATGACGAAGCTTGAGCGTTAAGTGAATGGGAAGATGAGATGTATGAACGAGAAAGATACAGAGGAGTAAAGAATCATGATTTTGTTCCTGGAAGGCTGTGGGGAGTGAATCATGAGGACAGAATAAAGCGTTGGAGACATGCTAATATGACAGGAGGTTTGTTTCCAGCCTTTACAGTTGAAGAGGAAGCAAGGAGAAAGTGTACAGAGAAGAGGAAACATATAGTTACCGAAAGATACGGTATGGTGGTAGCGAGACAGAGGATGAATTGCTGGAAGATATTTTAAACAGAAACCCACCTCCATACCAACAGAATTCTGCGGTGGTGACACCTAATGCACCGCCAATGGAAACTGGGAGGAATAAAAGTCCAGAACAAAGATACAAACTAAATAGGTCAAAAGAACAGTTGAAAACCCCACAAAGCGAAAAGGTTGAAAGTGACAATGCAACCGAATTAGCAAAAACTACGAGAGAATTGACTGAGAAAATAAGAGAGTTAACAATGAATATGGAAGCTGTAACTGTACCAGTAACAATAGGTCCAGTAATACCAGTTTTTGAGAACCAGAAAATAAATGAACATTCTTTAGTCATTCCCATGAATTCAAATTTACAAAGAATGAAAGAAGGGATGGAACTAGAAAATGAGGAAGCAAGAAATTTGGTCAGTTCATATAGACCGAGCCCACCTACTAATTTGACAATAAATGAGAATGAGTTAAGGAGGATTCCAATGGGAACTGAGTCTGCATCAGAAACACCAGAAAAGAGTAGAAATTGGGTAGAATTAAATAGTACACCTGTAGGTCCAACTCCAGATGAATTAAATGAATGGATGAAAACCCTGCAAAAGAAAGAGACAGAACCAAAACCACTAGATGTAATTAGGCTAAAAATAGATATGGAAGAGTTAATTTTAGGGACTATTGGCACAGAAAAATTGAAAACATATCAGGATGATGAGATTATGTTTTTGTGCAAAAGCATTACATGGAGAGCTAGACATTTGCATGACAAATTAGAAGAAATAGCGTATGAACTAGGAGTAGAATTTGTAAAAGTGAGAAGTTTGCAGAAACCATATAGGGTAGATTTTTGTGAGAAAGATATAGCAAATTTGAACACATCAGGACGGTTAACCCAAATAAAAGAATTGATTGTTTTGTTGAGAAAATGGGGTGATGTGGACAGATGGAGAAGCAGGTGGACTAAAAGGAATGAGAAAACGACCGATAAAGCGTCTTTGAATTTTGCGGTGACAGACAAGGAACCAATTGTAATGGAGTATCCTATGAGAGAAACCCCAGGAGGAAGTTATGTGCATGTCCCCTGGTCCAGACAAGATATACTGTCATTTACTAATGACTTCCCAAAATTAAGAGAAAAACCTGTGGAATGGTACAGACAAGTGGAAAGGTTTGTTAAAGTTTCGAAGGTGTTGTGGGTAGATTTGGATGGATTATTTGACATTGTAGTACCAGCTGATTTATGGACAGAGTGTAAAATGACCATTGATTGGCCAACTGTAGAATACCCAAGAGAGGCAAAAACAGGAGCGCCAGGACCAGAAGTTATGAGGAAATATGACCAAGTTATTACCTTTTTGAAAAATAAAATTCCACCCAAAGAAACTGATTGGGTAAAAATTGATAGAACCACGCAGGAGAGTAAGGAATCTGTACATGCCTATTACGAAAGGCAACTTCTGGTTTTTAAACAGTATAGTGGCTATGAGACTTTAAATGAGAAAGACATGAGTCATTTTGTATACAGATTTGTTTATGGGTTAAAACCAGAGATAAGTGAAATGATTAAACAACATATGATCTGCTGGCAAAACAGCACAGTAGATGAAGTTTTGAGGTATGCTAAATATTGTAGTGATGATATTGAGTGTAGACAGCGTAAATTAAAAGAGAAAGCGATGTGGGCACAAGTGAAAGTTGCAGAGAAACAAGAAGCTCAACTGAATAATCAGGTTAATGAGGCAGGACAAACTAAATCCAAACCGAATATAGGTAAAGGCAAAGGCCAAATGAGTATAGAAGAGGCAAAGAAAAAGTGGCCATGCCACAACTGCGGAAAGTTAGGGCATTGGAGAAACGAGTGTAAATTCCCTCCAAAAGCTAATGCGTAAAATCAATCATTAAATTCACAGGTGCAGAGTGAGGTGAGTAACCAACAGCTGCAGCAACCACAGGTAGTTACTCAGCAGAGTCAGGTGCCTCAACCACCACTTCCCAAGAGTGTAAATCCACAGAGATACAGTGCAGAGACAGGATTCTACGGAGGAGAGCAGGTAACACAATTGCAGCGCGCAGCTGCAATATCGCAGTATTGGTTACGACAGGATGGGAATGAGCCGGATGAAAGTTTATGATGGTGCCTAGGAGAGGAGGAAGAGTGCGTGCTTGGTGCAACTCTAGAGGTAGATCAAGCAGGTCCATTTGTGGATGGAGAAGTGAATGGTGCAAATGTAACATTCCTTGTGGACACTGGAGCTACCCGTTCTACTGTTAGATCAGTGGAAATTCCAAACCTTCCTCTCTCAGGTGAACATATCCAAGTCGTTGGTGTCTCAAACCAGCAAATTAAGGCGCCTCTTACCAAATTAGTAGAGGTAAAGATTGGACCATTCAGAGAAATGCACCGATTTGTGGTGTGTGATTGCAGTCCTGTGAACTTATTAGGACGCGATCTACTTTGCAAAATGAATTGCACCATCTATTGTACTCCGGATGGGATTGCATTTCAGACCCCGATGAAGATGTACTGTATAAAATGACAATGGTAAATTTAGAGTCAGAAGTGAATGATTTATTTCCTGTGTTTGATGTAGAGAAAATCCCAATTGAGTTGAAAGAAACAGTAAAACAGGAGGTGTGGGATTTTACGGGCGAAGATATCGGTTTAATGAAAGGAGTAGACCCTGTTAAAATTTCTGTTAAAGAAGGAACAAGTTACCCAAATACTCCACAGTATAAATTGACACCAGAAATAATTGAAGAAATAACACCTGTAATAAATAAAATGATTGAACAAGGAATTTTGAGAGAAATAATGAGCAGTCCATGTAATTCGCCTATAATGGGACTGAAAAAGCCGAACGGAACATATAGAATAGTACAAGATTTAAGAAAGGTCAATAAAATTGTTGTTCCTTGTTGTCCAATTGTACCAAACCCTGCTGTAATTCTGTATCAGATTCCACGTGAAGCAGAATGGTACACCGTCATTGATTTGTGCCATGCATTTTTCTCTATCACATTACATTCAGATAGCCAGCCATTATTTGCATTCAGGTTCGGAGAGCGTATTTTGGCATGGTGCCGAATTCCTCAGGGGTATACAGAAAGCCCCTCAATCTTTAATCAGATTCTAAAGAAATCATTGGAAGATTTGAAAATGCCCGAAAAATCTGTGATGGTTCAGTACATTGATGACCTATTAGTGGCATCAAAAACAAAAGAAGCATGTGTTACCGACACAATTGCTTTGCTGAATCATTTAGCAAAAGGAGGACATAAAGTATCCCCATCAAAATTACAGTTTTGTCAACAGGAGGTCCAATACTTAGGTCATAAGATTGAAAAGGGAGTGCGAAAAGTAACGACTGAGAGAATAAAAATAATTCAAGGAATGAGAGCTCCAATGACACAAAGAGAGGTAAGAATGTTCCTGGGAATGGTTGGATATTGTCGACAATGGATAAGTGGATTTTCATTAATTGCAAAACCATTACAGCGTTTGACAAAAAAGGATGTTAAAGATCCCTTTGAATTGAATGATGAAGAAATGAAGGCGTTTAGAGAATTGAAAACGAAATTGTGTGAAGCTCCGGCACTGGGAATGCCTGACTATGAAAAAGATTTTGAGCTGTATTGTAGTGAGAGAGACGGGTGCGCGCTTTCAGTCTTAGTGCAAAGAGATGGAAACATGAAAAGACCTATTGCATATTTTTCAGCTGTTTTAGACCCGGTAGCAAAAGCGTTGCCTGGGTGTCTGAAAGCAGTAGCTGCTACTTGCGTGAGTCTGGAACAGAGTGAAGGAATTGTGATGGGATATCCATTGAGAGTATATGTTCCTCATTCTGTGGAAATTCTGTTGACAGGAACAAAAACTCAATACATGACACATAGTCGGCTGACTAGGTATGAAAAAGTGATTTTAAGTGCAGACAATGTAACCATTGACAGATGCACAAATGTAAATCCTTCGACATCATTGCCAGATGAAGAGAGTATGATAAATATGGATGAAGTTGACCATGATTGCTTGAATGTACTCGAGTATTGTACAAAACCAAGGCCGGACATTAGAGATGAGCCTTTAAAAGAATCAGATTATGTATTGTTTGTGGATGGCTCATGCTTGAGAACAAGTGAAGGAGTTTTGAGTGTGGCATATGCAGTATGTACAGTAGCTGCCATAATGGAAGCATCTTGTTTGAGAGGAATACGTTCTGCCCAAGTGGCTGAACTAGTTGCTTTAATTCAAGCATGCAAATTGGGAAAGAATGTCCGAATCACAGTAATCACGGATAGCCAATATGGCTTCGGAGTGGTTCATGATTTTGGGCAGATCTGGTCCCAAAGAGGGTTCTTGACATCTGCAGGGACTCCAATTAGAAATGGTGAGTTTTTGAAAAAGTTGCTTGAGGCGATACAGCTGCCTAAACAGATTGCAGTGGTGAAGTGCAATGCACACAAAAATGGGGAAGACTACATAACTGTGGGCAACACATTTGCTGATGAAATAGCTCAATATTGTGCCAAAAATGTAGTCTCATTAAACAGAGGCAGAGAAAGAGAGCATGTTTCGTGTCCTTTGCTTTTTACTAACCCTGTCGAGACATGGGATGAGATGAGACAATTACAGGAAGCAGCAGATGATGAAGAAAAAGATAGCTGGATAAAAGCAGGATGCAGGAAAAGGGAGGAAAATTATGTTTGGGTTTACAGAGATGAAAGACCAGTTATGCCTGATAGCATGATTTCTGACATGGCACGGATGTACCATGGACAAGCTCATATTGGAAGAGATGCAATGATCAGACTTTTTAGACAAACCTGGTATAACCCAAAATTCAGAGCCATAGCTGAGAGTCTTTGTCAAAGATGTCTTATTTGTCAACAGATAAACCCAGGAAGAAAGACAGTAGTGAGTCTAGGAACAATAGGACGAGAGGGAGGTCCTTTCACGAGAATGCAGATGGATTTTATTGAAATGCCTCCAAGCAATAGACTAAGATATGTTCTTGTAGTCGTCTGTTTGTTTTCCCGTTGGGTGGAAGCCTACCCGACCAGAAGGAATGATGGAATTACAGTAGCAAAACTCATGCTGAGAGAATTCATTCCAAGGTATGGTTTTCCAGTAACCATTGAAACAGATAGAGGAACACATTTTCAGAACAAATTAATTCAATTGATATGTGAAGCACTTGGTGATAAACAGAAACTGCATTGTGCATACAGACCAGAGGCTTCTGGAGTAGTAGAACAAGTGAATGGAACGATAAAGAACAGGTTAGGGAAAATGTGTCAAGCCACAGGACTCAAATGGCCAGATGCCTTGCCATTGGTCTTAATGACTATCAGAAGCATACCAGAAAGAAAGACAGGTCTGAGTCCCCACAAAATAATCATGGGACGAGCAATGAGACAAGCACATGTACCTGTCAACAAACTGCTGACTATAACTGATGATCTCGTGTTGGATTATTGCAAAGGATTAGCTGATGTGGTACGTTCTGTGTTTCATCAGGTTGGACCGGATACGACCACTCTTGAAAGAAAACCAGCTCATGATTTGAATCCAGGAGACTGGGTCCGCATAAAAGTCCACAGGAGAAGAAACTGTTTGGTTCCCCGCTGGGACCAACCACGACAAGTGATCCTGGTGACAACAACTGCAGTCAAATGTGCAGGAGTAAAACACTGGGTACATGCCAGCCACACCATCAGAGTTCCAGGTCCTGAAGCTCGACCTGTAAGTCGACATCTGGAAATATCTGATACCAGTTCAGCATCCGATGCAGAAGAAGAAACGAACAGAGTTCCAGAATCTGAAGCTCGACCTGTAAGTCGACATCTGGAAAACCCAAGTACAAGTTCAACAACAGGAGGAGAAAATGAAATTGCAAAGGTTCCAGCATCTGAAGATCGACCTGTAAGTCGACATCTGGAAATATCAGACACCAGTTCAGCATCTGATACAGATCACTCAGATTGTGATGAAAATCTGAAAAAGGATTGGAAAATTGATATCATAAACGAAGAAACTGAGCAAAGAGACAGCAATAGTGAGCAACCAAGTACAAGCTATGGTAAAGATCCTTCAGAAATTATTCTAATAGATGAAGAAGGGATAGTTTCAAATAGAAAGATAGAAGAATCGGAAGAATCCCGAGGAGCAATAGGGACAGACCGGCGAATAAAGAAACAGGGAAATATAGAAACAGATAGAGAGATCAACGCGAATTCGGAAGAACCTCGAGGAGGGACAGAAGTAGGTGATCAAAGAAGAAAAACACAAGAAGGATCAGAACTAGATGAAGGAAATAAAATCATAAAGTTCAAGATAAGAGACAATAAAGAAAGGGCTGAAACAGAATCAGAAGAAAGTGGAGAAGAAAGAAAACAGAAATTAGAATCAAGAAAGAGAACTTGGAGAGCAGAAAGAGAAGAAAAAGAAAGTGAATCGAAAAGGCCGAGAAAAAGAGATAATTGGCCCCACGAAGTTAAAAGATTGAGATACAAGATCATAAACCTAAATGGAAATAATGCAGAACAAGTAAATGAAATAACAAGTCAAAAGGAACAAGAAAAACAAGGTGGAAAACAATTGCAGAAAACAAAAAGAGTAAAGAAAGCAAATCTGAAATATAAATCACCTGAATGGCTATACATTGCGTTGACTGATATCAAAGAAGAAGAAAACACTCACGAGAACCCTGAACAAAGCTACAACCTAATGGGTGAAAGTGAAGTGCAACAAGTTTAAAGAAATTAAAAATAAATTTCTACCGGACTGGACAAAACCCAGAATAAGACAAGAAAGAGTTCTGAAAAGAACTAAAGAAAGTACCAAACGAGACAAAGTGAGAACGTAGGGTGGCTAAGACGTCATTTCTGAGGTGTGGTGACACATTTTCTGTACATATTATAAATATAGACAATAGAACAAGATGGTAGATACTAAAAATAGAACATGTAGATGTGAGTTCTTACGTAGATGGTGTAAGATGTGCTTCTTTTGTACAGGATTATTAATGTTCGTATGGTTTATCTTAGCAATCACCGTTCCAATTAAATTAGCTGTAGAAGAAACATCCATATTAGAGAATAACACAAAGAAGGATAAGGAAGCTAACATGCAGAAAACAGCCATATTAAAAGATAGTGTAGAATTACATAAAGATAGGTCAATAACTGATTTTTCTAAAAATGTTTTCACAAAATTATTATATGAATATGTAGAAACAATGGATGTGAGAGATTGTTATGTTTGTATGCAATTGCCTGCGTCTGTTGCAGAAGGTGTGACCTACCATCACCTTCCCTTGACGTATGGAATAACATGTAGTGTTTTAGCTAGTCTATTTTATAGAACAGGAAGATTAGAATATTATTACACTGACATAGATAAGATTTTTGCAAAGATTCCTATAGTATCTGAATTGAATAAAGTGAAAGAGGCAAGGATATTTGGGGAATTTTTCTTAGAAAATAAAGTTTTGACATTAGATGGCATAGTTAAACACAACCTTACCTGTGAGTTAAGGAAGGAGGAAAAGGTGTTTTTAGAAATGGTTGAAAACAGAAGAGTAAAATTTCAAAAAAAAGTGATAGAAGAAGAGACAAAAACACCTCTTTGGGCATTTGAAGAAGAAAATGATGATAAGAAAAGGACAAATGCATCTATGACTTTGGATTGGCCTCAAAAGGGAAAGTTGTGTATCTGTAGAAATAGAACGAGGTATGATAACTATTTTGTGGGTTCCAGTGATTGTCAAGACAATTATAAAATTTTAGGAGGTTGCGGATTCAAAGGGGGAAAAGATCCAATATTTCCAGGGATCTATTATATTTGTGGAAAGAGAGCTTATTACAGGTTGCCGGACCATTGGTATGGGTCGTGCTACTTAGGCCTGGTTTTTCCAAAGATTTTTCATGTAGATAGAGAAGAGAAAGAAACACATGAAATGGGTAAGACTTTCACACGTAGAAAAAGGGAAAGTTTTTAAGAAATAGTGGGTGATATTTTTGTAGCATTTATACCAGCAGTGGGAATATCTTTGAATGCATTTAAAATTCGGAAGTTATCCACAGTAGTAGATCGTTTATCTACAGATACTGCTGGAGGGTTCTTGAAGGTAAATACCGAGATGGTTGCCATGAGAGCTATGGTGATGCAAAATCGACTTGCCCTTGACATTCTTTTGGCAAAAGAGGGTGGAGTCTGTGGAATGCTGAAAGTCCAACATTGTTGCTTACATTCCAGATAAAAGTGAAAATATACAAAAGTATATAAAGAATATTACAAATTTGCACAAAGAACTTGTTCCACTGGAGGTTGAAAATGCCTGGGAGAAACTTGGTAAGAGTTTTTCCTCAGTATCAAAATGGTTTACTAAAATAAGTAGTTTTATTATAGGGAAAGTTATGATCTCAGCAACAGTAATAATCCTAGTAGTATTATTTGTGAAATTTGTTATTATATGTATCAAAAGGAGAAAAAGACAAAACAAAATAGAAAGAGAAAATAAGATAAAGAAAGAAAGAGAAAGAGAGATAGGTGAAATAGAACTGGAAGAACTGAAAGAAAGCATGTACAAGAAAACAAAAAGACAAGAAGAAAGGGATACAGTTGTGTAAAACTAACAAGAAGCAAATGGACAAGAAATATGCTATCTGAAAAAAATAATTTGTGTAACATGGGTTTTTGTGGTGATATTAAAAATCACCAAAGGGGGGAGTTGATGGAGCAAGATAAACGAGACAATGTGAACCCCCTAATATTAACGTTAATAATTAATACAATTGTTCGTTTCAATGAATAACCAACAACGTATGTTTTCCTTATAAGTGTTCTTGGTAACATGCAGTATGTGTGCAAACTAATCTACTTACAATTGTTAATGTAAATAACGATAACATAATGATTTGCGTACTAATTAGAATAATATTGCATGATTTGTGCTACGTAGTAAATTGTATGGTGGCAAAAGAAAGTGGTTGGTAAGTAAGAAATAGCTTTATATGTCGCTTTTGCTAGGTAACACCTAACTGGGGTACGTAGAATGACGGGAGGGAAACGAAAAGGCTTATTTTCTTTATTCTTAACTATTATCTGTTTGTTTCTATGCTAGTTCGTTCAAGCCTGCTAGGCCGTGCTGTAAAAATGGCTGCCAAGGCAAACAAGCTTAAATGCGCAAGCGCAAGATGGCTTCCAAGCGGAAGAAAAAGCTGTGAACAAATGCATCACGTGGGTGCTTCCAAAGCCTAGGATGGAAGAGGGATCAAGGTTGTGATGACCTTTTTACCCAAGCGTGTGCCAAGGGGGACTCAGCGAAAGAGTGTGAGAACCAGAAGTGTATCCGTGAATTGACAATGAACTGTTTAAAATAAAGTATCGGAAAGAAGATACAAATAAAGACTGTCAATTGGATTGGTAATGTCCTGAACCCGTGAGAAAGGACAAAATTATAAACATTTTTCGGAACTGGTTTGAGCAAGGAGGGCAATGAGGAGATGTTTGCCACCCCTCCAATGGACCAATTAGCGTGAATCTCGCCCCCAAAAATGAAACATTTATGTTTAGTAAGCTAGTATTAGGGTATAAGAGGACCTACTCTTAAGTAGGAGGAGCGCTGCTTTTACATATTTTTATTGAGCACTGGACGCTGACGCTGGAGAAGCCGCTGCTATTTTCAATAGGCCTTTATATTTTTAATACGATTAATCTTTTACTCTTAATTCTGATTGAGAAAGAACGAGATTGTGGCGGAAAACCTATATAGGTGGTCCGTCGAGGAGACCTGTTTAGCAGGACAGACAGTCAGTTTTTGGGAGTTTCTATGCTGGGATCTGAATTTAACTGCTGTGACGAACTTTATTTTTCCATCTAAAAGGGTATGCATTGCAATTTCAATTTATTCTTATAATGATAATAAATGTATTGATCTGATTAATAAAACTGAATTTATTCATGCTTATAAAATTTAGATAAACTCTATTATAATTAAATTTATGAGTCTGTGGTTCTTTAGCTCAATAATAAATGTAAATGTTTAATAAGAATTTATAGTGATTGAGCTGGTCTTAATCACCATCAACTGATTCCTACTAGTTGGTCCATCGACCAATGAGCGGAATACCTGAGAAATTTGAGAATTACCATGTTGATTTAAAAAGGTATCCCGTCTCCTTCCAGCAAGTCATTAACTTTTTCTCCTAAGTAAAGGCGGATGAGTTCCAGGGAATATATGAGAGAGTGAATGTTTATGCGGTGTTATGGGCCCCACCGTCATATTGGTATAGTTGTGAAGAGGAATGTTTTTCAACCTGGATGTCAATGCCTAGAGGAGAAGAAATGTTATTGATAGCGCTGGATCAGTGTCATAATCGACCCCTATGACCATAGGCCAAGAGTGATGCAAACAATTCTCAATCAGGTGGCCAATGCATGTACTGTCGATGACTCAGCACTATTATGGACAGAACGTACATAGATGTTCAGTATCACCATATGTCTGTACAGACAGGAACCGTTATTAATAATATGGACACCTTGTATATCTTTCGAGCCTGTTTTTGTCACTTTGACCCTATAGTCACACGAGCATTTCAGCTAGATAATCAAAACCTCAGATGCCTGACCTGATTTAGCTGCAGTAGCGTTAACATAAAAAGTTAGCTAACCAGGCCTGTACACCGGTTCTATAGTCCATGTTTCTTGCAGTAAAATTATTTGGTGGGCACCTGTAAATTCCCTCTATTCAGGATCACACAGCTTGACTTGCAGGCCAGCCACATTCCAAGACATACATTTAACTGGGGTTCTTGGCTCTTGGATAATAAACACAAATCATTTGGTCTCAGCTTCCTGACCCTATATTACATGGCAACCGCTTTGCCATGCTATCTGGTTTAGAGGATAACGACTGACAAATCATGCCTAATGTGCCCCCCATGACCAATGGTCTAGAGGATTTGGGCCCTATATCTACTCCAATGAAACCCTCAATGAATTTTAAAGAACATGGACAGAACTTTAATATTATTTGCTGGAACATAGCTGGGTTTGCATCTCAATAGAGCTAATCTAGATTGGCTAGATATTGTTAATTAATGTGGCGTTATATTGCTTCAAGAAACATGGGCTATGGCAGACATTGTGTGGGATGATTCCTATCGTTTTTGTAATTTAGCATCTGCTCAGCTATGGGCAGACCAAGGGGTGGGTTGACAATCTTTGTGCGATCGTCTCTCTCAGCCAATTTCTCTTGAGCCCACGGACATCCAAATTGTGTGGATAGTACATATGAAACATTATCGCTATCTTTTAATTACTTTTTATAATTCTACTGGACAGAGGGATACCGGAGGCAGTATTGACTTTTTTATGTGCAGTGATGGGTGTATTGAGGGTCAGGTATCATGGTGTGTTTAACAGTTTTAATCTAATTATAGGTGTAGATTTTAATGCAAGGATTGGTTCAGGCCCTACTATAGTTTACCCATGTATTCCTTTTATGGATGGTGGAGGTATCAAATTGCATAGTTTTGTTTAGATTTTGGTCTCTGTAACTATATCAAGTTTGTAGGGAGAGAAGAAATTCAACCACTTACGTTTATTGGCCAAGGCAGGGAACTACTATTGATTATATATTTGTTTCATAAACCCTAGAACCATTACTCCTTAGTGGGGGACTTTGGAGAGTGCTTATAATGATCATACCCCCAATAGTTTAGCCTTTGGTATTCTGGGGCAGATGAAAATAGCCACTGTTTTGGGGGCGACAAATTTGAAAACAGTTAAAAATGGGCTCTGGCCTAAATGGAGGAATATCGACATAGAAGCCCTCTTCATTAAAACAATTACATATAATATGGTGCTTTTTGTTGAAGGATTATTATCCACTTCTGCGGAAAGCCGTTTAATTATTGAATTATTTGGCAACAAAATTTGGGGCTCCCTCTTAGTTAAGAGGAGGCAAGCCAGTAGCAAGGCATCTGATTGGTTTGACAAATACTGTAGGGCTGCTGGCAGACGACTGAGGCTTGCCCTGAACGAAGTACCTAAAGATAGAGTAGCAATCTCTACCTGCAGGGGGACCTAAGATAGGACTATAAAAGAAAGGAAAATGCATATGAAATATGAACTATGGGCCAGCCTTGTCAATGCCAGCAAAGCGAAGGATGCTCGGAGGTTCTGGAACTTAGTTAATTTAAGGGATCCCTTTGTTAAGTAAGGAGAGTGATGGCCCAGGAATCAATATACCACCTGATCAATGGGTCAAACACTTTAGCTCCATTTATAGTGTTACGAGAACAGGGGATCTTTCTCATGGTGTTCAGGCTTTCTTTTCTCCTCTAAATATCAGATTTGATTGTGAAGAAGTCTTGGCGGCAATAGCCCATAGCCTGGCTAACAAAAGAACTGGAAACTGGTTAGATAAGAGTGTTTTGAAATATTTAATAATTTGAGGTTATTAATTGTTTAGATTTACCTTGGTGGACAAAGGGTAAATAGATCTGGATAAATGTTTTTTTTGGTTTATTTTGCAGGTAACTAGGTTGGATAAAAAATATGAGACAGAATAGAGTAACAAGTTTTATCCGGGAGAATCAAACAAAAGAGGAAGAAGATGGAGGATAATCTGCATTTGTGGGACTGAAAGTTCTAGTTCATTGTGAAGTTTCAAAGTTCTATGTTGGAAGCTTTGAAAGGTGCTGCTCAGAAGGAGTGAATAAAAGATTTGTGCATAATGCCAGCTGCCTTTGTCTTTAATAAAGTCTCGATTCTTTATTCAGTTAACCTCTAAGAATTGCAATCACCGTTCGCTGGCATGCAATAATAAAACTCAATAAATGATTGTTCAGTCAGTAATTTTTCTTTAGAATTAGGAAAAATGCATTTACTGCATTTACTACTAAATACCACACATCAATTTACAAATATGTGCATCAGACAGATCAAAAATACCATGGATTACCTTACGAAATCACATTTGACCTCAAAGGGTTATGACCCTACAAACTACAGTACCCCCACCTATACCACATAACACATTATAATGTGGGGGGGCAGAATTTAAATAAAACAGGCATATTATCAAAGATTCACTGTATTACAGAAACAACAAACTACATGCTAAGAACACCATCATTTTGTGGGTAAATGCAATGATCAATAATAACCATGGATAAATGCAATTGTTAGTGTCAGTAAAGCATATCAACCTGTATAAGTAATCACTGTCAGCATTATTATGTCATTAAAGCATTTTAAAATAAACATAATGTGTCTATATGACTCGAAAGTATTGAAAAAGCACACAAAGTGCAACCATAAAACCAACCCCTGGAGAGTGTTTTACTGCATGTACTTTCTTATACACCTTTGGGCTACACAAAATGCAGCCATAGAACCAGCACCTACAGTGTGCTGCACTCCCGTTTGTAGAGTAAAATCTCCAGCCTTGGCATTGCTTTTAAAAATTAGGTAAAAATCACAGAGGGTCATGGATTGCATGAAGCTGCAAACATAGGGCTAGTACTCCTGTAGCCCCCCCCCATGCTTTCTTTTTAATGTTGGTGATGCCCTTGCTGTCGTGGGGTCCCCACAGGAGGAGGAAAATATATGCAAATAGCCCCTCCCAGGGCATTATGGGGGCTCCAACTGGAGGAACAGTAAATATCTTATGGGCGGCTGTCCTGCTGTTTCAGGGAGTCTGTTTTCCTTTATGGCTTGCAGCCTTGCGCCTCCTTTGTTTTTTGTGTTTTTATTTTTGGGGGTGCTCGGTTCCCTATTAGTCCCTTCTGCGGAGTCCCTTCTGTGCCGAGCTACCTGTGTGCAGTTACCGGGCTGCACACAATAGTAGTCTCACGCGCAACGCGCACACGTGGGCACATGCTTGTGCACATGTGTTCACGTGTGCCAGACAAGTGCCCCTTACCCTAGCTGTGTTGCAGCAGCCTTATCTTAAAAGGTGGACACTGGCGGTACACACACGCAGTACATTTATGGTGTGATTACCATGGGTGAGACACATGTAGTGAAACTCACCCACAGTAAAAAGTCCAAAACTGGGTGACCTAAAGAGCAAAACATGTAGCCGTATTAAATGGGCGGAACCCATCGTGCAACACTCTGTGCCATAGAAATAATTCCAAATGCTATGATTCATTATGGTGTGATAACGACTTTGACCATTAAAAAAGATGAACATTTAAAGAAATATATTGTGAAAAGTTTAATGAAAAGACTTGATTAGGCATTCTAAATTGCTTGCCAGGGCTCTTATTTTTTTCATCACAAAATCCAATGAGTGTCTGCTCATGCCATTTGGATTGTACAATGCTTTTGTTTCCTTTCAACATTTAGTGAATGACATCTTCAGAGAGATTTTGGAAACTTTAATCATTATCTACCTAAATAACATTCAAATTTTCTCCCAAGATCTAAAAATGCACCAACAAGAAGTACTGAGACATCTACAACCCTATTGCTTAATGCTAAATTAGATAAATGCATCTTCAAAAATCAGTCAGAACATTTCTTGCGATTCGCCATTTCAGAAAAAAGAATCAATATGGATCCCAAAAAAGTGGCTGCTGTGTTGGAATGGTGTACATATGCAATGTCAAGGATATACAGAGATTGTTAGTGTTGCTAAGTTTTATGGCCACTTGGTCAAAATATCTACAGAGGCAGCCCCTATCATACAACTGATAAGAAAATGATTTGTACTGCAGTGGGGTGTTAGGTTATGTTATGTGAATTTGTAGAACACAGCTAATCACCCGTAAGGGTATCCAGGCAATGAGTAGGGCAGGCCTGAGGCGGGAGGAGGAGATCATGCCTGTTTCATCTGGAAGACCCATGTCTTGATGTTTCTTTGGAAGTCCAAAAAGGAGGGGTAGGTTTTGAGGTGTTTCAGGAGGTCATTTCAGGTTTTGGCTGCGAGGTATGAGAAGGAGCATTCTCCGCTTCTGGTCTTCTTGATGTGAGGGAGGTGTGCTCTTGCCTGGGACGTAAATCGAAGGTGTCTAGTGATTGGTAGAAGTCGGGGCGGTGGTTGAGGTACGCTGGACTTGTTTTGTGGAGAGCTTTGTAGGCATGGGTGAGTAGTTTGAACTTACATCCTTCCTGGATTAGGAGCCGGTGGAGATTGCTGAGTTGTGGAGAGGTGTAGTTATTTCGCAGGATGTTCATGATGAGTCTGGCGGCAGCATTCTGGGTGGTTTGGAGTCGGCAAAGAACATGGGCATAGATTCCAATGTCGAGGGCGCTTTCGTAATCAAGTCAGCACCTTGACGCCTTTGGGCATTTGTTTGCGCTCTATAAGTGGTTTTCATTTCATTTCAGGATTACTTGTGATAAGAGCCTGTGTGACCGCCCATCTGGTGATCAGTGGGATCCACTTGAAAATCTTGCATAACATTCACAGGATGTGGAAGCATGATGAGGAGGCAGCGTTAGTCTGTCTGCTCATGGAGAGGTTGGTGTCCAGGATGATTTCGAGGTTCTTGGCATGGTCCAAAGGTGTGGATGAGGGGACAAGTTCGGAGGGCCACCAAGAGGTGTCCCAGGGGGAGTGGCTATTGCCGATGATTAGGACTTTGGTTTTGTCTGTGTTGAGCTGGAGGCAGTTGTTTTTCATCCAGCGACGTTTCTCATGCAGTTGGCAAAGTTTGCTTTGGCGGTGCTGGTTGAATCTGTAAGGGAGAGGGTGCAGCTCAACAAGAAGCCTTCGACCAATTGAAACCTGTCTTCCCTTTGACTCCCATTTCAAGGCACGTGGATCAAAACCTACAATTTATCATGGAGATTGATGCATTTTCCTTCACTTTGGGAGACATTCTGTCACAAAGAGATTGTGTATAACAAAGCTGTGCATCCTGTAGCTTTAGTGTTGAGAACTTTAAATGTGGCACAGCAGAATTACAAGATTTGCTACACGAAATTATTTGCAGATGCTTTTGATCACTGGTGTCACCACCTAGAGGAGGCTTAACATCCAATAACAGTAAGGAAGTATAATAGGAATTTAGGGTTCTCGAAGTCCATGAAACATACCAACTCTTGACATGCTAGGTGGATGTTATTTTTCTTAAGGTTTCAATATCAAATCACATATCA
The DNA here is from genome assembly GCA_963921515.1 of Calotriton arnoldi. Taxonomy (NCBI): domain Eukaryota; kingdom Metazoa; phylum Chordata; class Amphibia; order Caudata; family Salamandridae; genus Calotriton; species Calotriton arnoldi. The sequence continues at coordinate 1,172,447 of CAWUFW010001846.1, read as the reverse complement.
ACCAGGGAATTTCCATTAAAAGACGGATGCTCTGTCATGCAAACCTCAGATTACTCATCCTCATATTGAGGGCTTTCAAAATGTCATGCTTTCTACTTTAAAAGGATTTTGGCTCAGGCAAAAACAGAACTCTCCTCTTGAGATCTACAACATTGGATTTATGATGATTCCAATGATTGCACCATCCAATAAGGAATATTCTTTCAGAAAAAAACAAACTGTTCATTCTTTCATTCAAAGTACAGATAAAAGTCCTATTCTGAAGTCATGATGTCCCCTTTGCAGAACTTCCAAGAGAAAGGAAGACGTATGATTTAGTTACTAGACTTTTGTCGTGGACCCTTGTATGATCGGATGTGAGCAGATGTAACAAACAATGTTCCATTTCTGTCCAAATGAAGTACTCCAATCGTTCCCACGCTGATTTCTTCTTAGCATTCTTGACAACAATACAAAGATTATAAAATGCCTCAAGCATCCCCAATATTGTCTTAAACACAACATGATGCAGTTACAGCTCGACACTGGCATGCTTGTCCCTCCACCAGGCTTATGGCGGATTAAATTGTTGGATTGCAATAAGCCTGCTGATAAAAATAGGCCACGCTCGTATTGCACATCATTCCTAGATGAGAATGAGGACTTGGTTGAATCAGCAGGCACACTGTGGGCAGCTGGTAAAGCCTACAGATAGGAGAGATAATGAGAGACACAGCAAGCACCAATAAACCCTATACAATACAAAATCACAACAATATGCCATAAGCCAGAATAAAACAGAAAAACTGTGAACAAGGTGCAAATACCATGTCACATGGAAGAGTCCTAGTACAAGCACAGAACATTTACCATAAAACGTGGAAAATCAGACAAGATCATACAGAAAATTTGGATTTTCTATAGCGATTGTTAGGGTAGAATCCAGGAGTGGCTGCTGAACAAGACATAGTAATTTGAATAATACTCACAACCCTATCCCTTAAAAGAAACACAGAAAAAAAGATGTGTATGTGCTTAAGGAGGCATCTCTGATGAGTCCTGCCAAAAGCATCAGAGAAGCAACCCATATATAGGAATAGGAATTACATAAACCAGGTGAGCCCATCCCGGCGGGGCAGGAAACAACTCATAGGAATGAACAATATACAACCAGTCATGGTACTTCCTCCGAAGAGTCTACCCACGCGAGGCAAGGAGCAACCAATAGGAATGAGCATTATACAACCAGCCATTGTCTAATCTTGAAAGCCTACCCAGAACATGCAAAAGAGGTGGCATTATGCAACCAGCCACATTGACTAGCTTATGAGGTTAAAGAGCAGCAGCACAAGAGTAGTATATGAGATCGGTCATCCTAACCAGCCATTCTGTATGGTCTGAGGGGCTCAACCAGGAGAGAAACATTTAGTAATAGGCATCATACAGCCAGCCATGATATATGACCTGAGGGATTCACCCAGGTGGCAAAATAGCAATCTGGTATCATAAACACAGTGTGTCTTTGGGGATCATCTAGAAGGGGTGACAGCACAACAGTGAAAAGGAAGCAAAAGAAAGTGCATATCACATTCAATCTATCAATCAATCAATGCCACTTGTGCAGCTCTCAGCTGTTTCAGTTAAATCGTCCCAGTGCCCAAAGCAGAGACTGAGAACATAACCGGACAGTTAAACTAGTTTTGATCAAAAAGCCAGTTTTTTAATTCTATCCTGAAACAATGTTCAGACTTGGCCATGCGGAGGGTGTTCCAGAGTTTTGCAGTCAGACCTAGGAAAGATTTGCCACCTTGTCGGACCTTGGCAAACCTGGGATACGCATAAGTGGAAGGTGGTTTGATCTTGGCGATCTCTACTGTAACATCTGAATCTGCCTCTGAGGTAGTGCGGCCCCTTGCCTGAAATGGCTCTATATGCCAGGGTCAGAGCCTTGATTCATTCTGAGGACGACATGAATTTAGGTCACAGAATAGGAGAGAAAGGGACAGCTGTATGGTTCAAGAAAGGTACAGGAGGGGCTGAGTAGGGAAGTGGCTCAGTCCAAGACTCTAGCTGGAGGTACCAGGCCCATACAGGCAAGACGCCTCAGGACGAAGACGTTCACCTTTCTCCCGGTCGAGGCATCCTGAAAGAGGCGAAAGAGGCAGGGGTAGAAATGTCACCACAAAGGGTGAACCTAAAAGGCAAATGTGAGTGGGAGGCAAAAGGCATCAGGACTCAGCCCCCTCAAAATGATGGGGACCCTTGCAGAATGTGATGTGGAGCCCTGCTTCTCCCACAGCCATGGGCTAAATGACTGTCCCCTAAGAGGATGGGGTCCCCCCTGAAGGGTTGGCCGCATAGGCGTCCTTTACTCCCCGGGTACAAAAGTAATTAAGCATTTTTATAAAGCAGGACATTCTTGTCTCCAAAAGTCACGAATCTCCACTGTTCTATTGCTCGTTATAGAATAAACAAATAACCCCAAAATGAATAAATTGACGTTCATGACTCAGTAGTGGCTGACAACTTCTTTTGAAGTTGTATTTGGCAGTATAATGACATGAAGTGTGCTTCAGTTTATTTTGCGGATTCATCTTTTTGACAACAAACTAAAAACAGATCCCAAAAGAAACTGTATAACATTTCAGTAAGATGTTGCATTAAGAAATATAAAGATAAAGTACTCTTTACTTCACGAATAAGTTAATTTTGGGCATGCACATTGGTGTACACATTGTATGCGTCATAACAACTATACTGGAAAACGTGCGGTATTGCCTTGACTTCTCGACTTAAGTATATGGTTAAATAGAATTGCTAGTCTGCAATACATTTTAGAGCACTCCGCTCATACGTTGTCCCATGGCTACAAAATTGAAGATTTGTGTGTTTGTCTCCCGTCTTGCAATGTGTGCATGCTAAGTATATTAGACCCATTCTGCTGACCAAAAATATATATCAAATAAATAAGGTGTACGTCAGAAACTTATAAATAATGAGGTGAACGCTGGCCTGCTCATGAATTTTGTAGAAACAACCAGAGGAATCATAAACATCATTTCCCATATGGGTTCTTACTTAAAATACTTGTTCATGTTTCTATTTAGGAGACTAAATTATTCATTTCAGATTTATAATTTATCTTAACAGTTACCACAGTCATACATTTTCTTGACATTTCACCAGTCGAAACTTGTTTTTTTTCTTTCTGAAGTAATTCTTGCCATGAATTCATGCTGTGCATTGTATGTGTATGCTAAAACTGCCCATCAAAGACAAATTAAATCATAAAATTAACAGGGAATTAGGCCGGCATCCCACCTGCTAAAAACAACTCCAACTGGTGGGACGTCTGTATGTTCAGAGTAAATGTAAAACAGACCGATGCTTTGAGACGAGATGTTTTCTCCAACATGTGGTGCCTTCATACCTTTCCACATTTCGATTAGTGTGATCAGGGCCGGCTTTAGCACTTGCTGAGCCCAGTGCAACAATCTTTTTTGGTGCCCCCCCAATGACTTCTTTCCCCAGAGACTCCCTCACTACCACCCTCCAACAGTGCCCATCATCTCTCTGTAACCCCTCTCTCACATGCATTTCATTTGTTTTATAGCGCTTCTCATACCAGTGTAGGGTTGCTGGCCACTTTAGATCATACACATTACACAGAGACAATGAATCATACGTGTTTAAACCAGTTTATGGGAAATGTTTCATAGAACAATGAGGATTAAGAGGTTGCAGTCACATATCATCCATGCTAGTAGGCAGTATATTTTAACAGTGCTCTGGAGAAGCACAAACTCAGGACTTACCATACCATACATACCACATAGAAGTGGTTCGGGTTGGCTTTAACAATAAAAATGTATTTCTACTCAAGCAAACCCTTTTTAGCAACATGAGGATAATGAAAGCGTGGGAAAACACAATGTATACAATGCAGTGTGCATGTAGCTCTTTGATGACAGTTTATAGTTCACTGGGCTGTATTAGGACTGTAATGTTTGAACTGCAGGTATCAAAAGGATCTCTGTGACAAAAGCAGCAACCCACTGAGCTAGCCACATAAAATACAGTTCTGTGATCTGCATCTTACATATTCTTCACATCAGGCATACTAACCCTCTGTGATACTTCGTAATGAGGCAAAACAGCTGTTCAACAAAACTCTGTTCTCTCTCCAGTGGGAACATTCATGTTGATGATGCACATGGTGCATATAAACCTCCATAAACCTCTCCATAAACAGTTTCCAAACTCACCACTCTGCCAAGCACTGTGTTCTCACAAATGATGTGATTAGAGATGTCATAAGTGATGTTATAAATGGTATGATTTCATAAGATATAAGTGATGTAATATGAAAAGGTATAAGCAGTGCATGGAGAAGGAGGAAGTTATAGTTATAGTTGCATGGTTCGTGAGCCGAAAACAGTGTGTATGGAGGTGGGCTAGTTATAATAATGTGAAGATTGTGCATAAATGTAAATTAAAGGTATAACTATAACTTTACAAGTTCTAATGTTTGTTTTGTTTAAGTTTGATTTGTAAAGAACGAATAAATGAAGTTTTCCTAGTTATAACTAAGTTGTAACCTTTGGTTTTTTAACAGAATTTTTATATATATTTCAAATGATGATTTTGGACATGATTGAGCATTGCCTCAGAAACAACATCTTTTTGTTTGAAGACGTCATCTATAGACAAACAACTGGGACTGGGACTGCCATGGGTTCGTGCTTTGTGCCCAGCTTTGCTAACCTGTTCATGTGCCTGTGGGAGGAGGAGGTCTTTGGCCGTTCCGAGCTAGCTACGGATGTTGGGCGGGTCGTGGTGTGGCTCACGTACATGGACGATCTGTTTATCATCTGGAGGGGCTCAGAGAGTCTAGCCATTGATTTTATCAGGAAACTCAACACCAACAACCGCAATATACTCCTGACCAGCAATATCAGTAACACCACAGCAGAATACTTGGACGTCAAGATTGAGATCAGGCAGAACAGAATCCACACGAAACTTTTCCGTGAGAGCACGGCAGGCAACAGCCTGTTACATGCCCTCAGTGGCCACCCAGAGAACCTCAAATCGAGCATCCCTTTTGGGGAGCTACTGAGGGTCACACGGAACTGTAACACCGAGGAAGCATACCAACAAGAGCGCAGGATCATGATTGACAGATTCAGGGAGAGGAGATACCCGATCTGGGTTCTCAATAGGGCTAGTGATAGAGCCAAGGGCATTAGCAGACAGGAGACACTCTCTGACCAGGTGTAGAAGGAGGCAGAACTGAGTGAGGACAGCACCAGGATAATTTTGACATACAACGGCGATGCCGGCGATGTCAAGAAGATCCTAGTGAAGAACTGGAATATGCTCAAGTGCGACAACATCATTGGCAGTAACATCGAAGATAGACCCCGCATTACTTACAGGAGGGGACGTAGCCTCAGGGACATGCTGGTCCACAGTGACATCACAGAATTACTGGGCAGGAACACACATAACCTCCAGGGCTTTTTTCCATGTGGCCATTGTAAGGCGTGCAGTGTGATGCACAAAGAGGTTACACGAGGGTCAACCAACAGAGTCATTTCCCAATTTCTCACTTGCAGTACCACCTTTGTCATTTATATCATTGAGTGCCCGTGTAAATTGTGGGACATAGGCAGTACCACCTTAATGGCCAAAAAGAGAATACTGGAGCACATGAGGGCATTCAACAAGAGGGACCCTCGTTATCCAGTAGCCCGACACTTCCAGGACAGACATTTTTCTGATGCATCTCAGCTTTCTTACTGTGCCATCGAACAGATTACGAATGATCTCAGAGGTGGGGATAGAGTTCTCAAGCTCAGGAAGAAGGAGTCTAAATACATAATAGACTTCCAAACCAGAATCCCAGTGGGGTTGAACCAAGATGAGGAACTTGCTGTACACCACAGAGAGGAATAATTTTCGCCCTTATTTCTAGTCTTCTCCGTGTTGCATTTGAGACCCAATTCTTTATATTGTATGTTACTGTTTGCATCAGTTGCATCCCATTGTTTTTAAGTTTTATTTTTCCTGATACTGATATCTTTCGTTTTGTGTTTCTTCTTATAGGAGGAAAGGAAGGGACCCATCATCACATCACATCACGTCACTTACCAGCACGGGTTCCCTACCCTTTTCTTTGTCGTCACTTCTGGGATGTCGTCACAGATAAGATAAACCATGCATGATTTGATTATCATTTGAGGATCGTTATGCACCATGCCTGTACCAGAGTCAGACCTTGCCAGGGCACTTGCCCAACACTAGCTTTGGTTGCTTTGTGTAGTATTTTTCTTTTCCGGGCAGTTATCTGTTGTGGCCCAGATTTACTCACTTTATGGGGCCTATCATGCAGTTACACAGTATTGTACAGGAACTATGCCTTTACTCTTATGGTCTACCTGTGTATCTCTGTTAATGAGTCCTGACTCAGACACCATGTCATTCACTGCCCCTGGTTCGCTTCAACACACCTTGTTGTGTGACATTTTTGTTGTTACCTCGTGGTTTTATACTTTTATGTGGCAATTGCCGTTGGATTTCCATTCTATGTTTTCTACAATGACAGTGAATGCACTATCCTATGGCTAATATAACTATTCTCTGACTAGGCCTTTACACCATCCCAATATGGGCGATATCTTGTATCCTCTTGTGTTTCCCTTGTCTATGTTTACCATGCATTTTTAAGGACACCCAAGTGGTGGAAATAGCACATGTGACCAAGGCTGCTGGGCAGCCGAAACGCGTTGTGTGAATAAACAGTTTCCTGCAACAATTTGGTGTGGATTGTACTCGTCCTGAGAGCACGGCTATTGAACTTTTGGTGAATGTTTGGACAGCCGGTATGCTCTGCCGGCATGCGCGCCACTTCCCAAGGGTCCTGAGTTCCAGATGGAGCGTCGAGTTGTGGATATATATATATATACATAACAATCACAAAGGAGAGTATGCCTAAACTAAATGCAGATGCAAAAAGAACAATTGATGGACAGAATGCAGAACAATGTCATACATTCACCCCAGTACAGAGATCTGGGCCTAAATCCATCGTTTTTTTGCTCACCATGCCATTCCAGTTTGAACCCAGCCATATGCAAATCAGTCTTGACCCTGTGCCCAATGGGAACAGTCCAACCCGAACGGCCAGGCCAGGTCCTCCCTGGACTGGAAACAAGCATCCTAGGACCGGTTTCGGGGTTTCACCCCTCATCAGCCAGGATAGCTTGATTCCAGAGGCATGGAGAGCACGGGACCCACGTCTGGGCATACCCGTACCACTCGGGGTGACAAATGCAAAAAGAACAATTGATGGACAGAATGCAGAACAATGTCATACATTCACCCCAGTACAGAGATCTGGGCCTAAATCCATCGTTTTTGCTCACCATGCCATTCCAGTTTGAACCCAGCCATATGCAAATCAGTCTTGACCCTGTGCCCAATGGGAACAGTCCAGCCCGAACTGCCAGGCCAGGTCCTCCCTGGACTGGAAACAAGCATCCTAGGACCGGTTTCGGGGTTTCACCCCTCATCACCCAGGATAGCTTGATTCCAGTGGCATGGAGAGCACGGGACCCACGTCTGGGCATACCCGTACCACTCGGGGTGACAAATGCAAAAAGAACAATTGATGGACAGAATGCAGAACAATGTCATACATTCACCCCAGTACAGAGATCTGGGCCTAAATCCATCGTTTTTTTGCTCACCATGCCATTCCAGTTTGAACCCAGCCATATGCAAATCAGTCTTGACCCTGTGCCCAATGGGAACAGTCCAGCCCGAACTGCCAGGCCAGGTCCTCCCTGGACTGGAAACAAGCATCCTAGGACCGGTTCTGGGGTTTCACCCCTCATCAGCCAGGATAGCTTGATTCCAGTGGCATGGAGAGCACGGGACCCACGTCTGGGCATACCCGTACCACTCGGGGTGACAAATGCAAAAAGAACAATTGATGGATAGAATGCAGAACAATGTCATACATTCACCCCAGTACAGAGATCTGGGCCTAAATCCATCGTTTTTTTGCTCACCATGCCATTCCAGTTTGAACCCAGCCATATGTAAATCAGTCTTGACCCTGTGCCCAATGGGAACAGTCCAGCCCGAACTGCCAGGCCAGGTCCTCCCTGGACTGGAAACAAGCATCCTAGGACCGGTTTCGGGGTTTCACCCCTCATCAGCCAGGATAGCTTGATTCCAGTGGCATGGAGAGCACGGGACCCACGTCTGGGCATACCCGTACCACTCGGGGTGACAAATGCAAAAAGAACAATTGATGGACAGAATGCAGAACAATGTCATACATTCACGCCAGTACAGAGATCTGGGCCTAAATCCATCGTTTTTTTGCTCATCATGCCATTCCAGTTTGAACCCAGCCATATGCAAATCAGTCTTGACCCTGTGCCCAATGGGAACAGTCCAGCCCGAACTGCCAGGCCAGGTCCTCCCTGGACTGGAAACAAGCATCCTAGGACCGGTTTCGGGGTTTCACGCCTCATCAGCCAGGATAGCTTGATTCCAGTGGCATGGAGAGCACGGGACCCACGTCTGGGCATACCCGTACCACTCGGGGTGGCAAATGCAAAAAGAACAATTGATGGACAGAATGCAGAACAATGTCATACATTCACCCCAGTACAGAGATCTGGGCCTAAATCCATCGTTTTTGCTCACCATGCCATTCCAGTTTGAACCCAGCCATATGCAAATCAGTCTTGACCCTGTGCCCAATGGAAACAGTCCAGCCCGAACTGCCAGGCCAGGTCCTCCCTGGACTGGAAACAAGCATCCTAGGACCGGTTTTGGGGTTTCACCCCTCATCAGCCAGGATAGCTTGATTCCAGTGGCATGGAGAGCACGGGACCCACGTCTGGGCATACCCGTACCACTCGGGGTGACAAATGCAAAAAGAACAATTGATGGACAGAATGCAGAACAATGTCATACATTCACCCCAGTACAGAGATCTGGGCCTAAATCCATCGTTTTTTTGCTCACCATGCCATTCCAGTTTGAACCCAGCCATATGCAAATCAGTCTTGACCCTGTGCCCTAATGGGAACAGTCCAGCCCGAACTGCCAGGCCAGGTCCTCCCTGGACTGGAAACAAGCATCCTAGGACCGGTTTCGGGGTTTCACCCCTCATCAGCCTAAACTAAATGCAGAGCAAACAAGGAGAGTCAACGTAGAATCTCTACAACGTCTAAAGAATCACACTGGATTCTTTAAAAAGCCCTCACTCACCAACCTAGTTGGTGACATGCTTCATCATTGGGCCCCACCAGGAAGACCGGTGTCTTCCTGGTGTGCTGCAACGCCAGAGTTATTGCGGAGCTGGTTTTCAGTGAAAGTGGTGATAACTATAAGTGTATTTAAAATTGTCTAGATTGAATCCAAAAAATATCTTTAATGAGTGGTCAATCTGACAAGGTTAAAAAGATATGTGGGGGGGATGTAGAAACTGGATAAAATGACCAGTTACATCCCACATTACATGGTCAACATGTTTCTGCCTTAATGGTAGTAGTAGCCAGGCATTCGTCAGGACCAAAGTGGCGACCTCGGCGGTATGAGCACTCTAAGGCTCACCCTAACCAGAGATCATAGAGTTAAAAAGTTGAAAAAGTGAGTGGGTCCAGTGGATCACTGCTACCCAAGCGGTCCACCTACTAGGGGAACCAGCAAAAATCTGTAACAGAAAGAACAAACAAACAAACGAAGAAAAACAAAACATAATTTTTTAGAGGTCGGAAATCGTGTGTTTGTCAAAGACGTTCACACATGCGTTTGTGCTCTCTATAATGTGCACTGTAGCCGTACCTTGGGAAAGCTAAAGTGTACTATTGTGATGGGAACAATCCATGCAAGTATCAACACGTGTTCCGTAGGTCAGTGAGTCTCTTCTCTAAAAACATACGGTGTAAATAATTAGTCTAGCGGGAACAGGCTAACTATTCAATGCCAAAGTACTCATGTATATCGCCCAATATGGAAAATTATGACATCTTACCTAAGGCGTAAAAGCTACTAGCTTCATGAGTCACGGGAAGGGGGTGGTGGCAAGTAGGCACACCCTGGAAAAGGGAAAAAGGAGAAAGAAATAAAGGTAAAAGATCTCTCCTATCTAGTAAACAGCATGTTAGGTACTTATCTGATGTTGCGTTGGGATCTTACGTACGCCAGCAAAGCCAAGCCCCCACTCGGTACCTGTAGCAGACCTTCTTTTACCGGACTCCGTCGATGGTTTGGACGGTGATCCGGTGGTTGATTTAAGGAGAATATTAAGGCTCGTCGCTCCGGCTTGCGCGTGGCTGCTGATGTCATCGTGATGTGCCAGAAGACCTGCAGCCAATCACAGAATGACTCTCACCAGACACGGAAGAGAAATGGCCAATCGTACCACTGCGACTAAAGAATCACGGTCCTGTGATACTGGAGCAACTAGAACGCTAACTCTTTAACATCGGTAATGAAAAAACTTTATTGATACCGGTACAGAGAGTAATTCTCGACAGAACACGTAGTATATCGTGCTAAGTGTAGAGAAACATACCAATAGAATTGGGCCGTTAAGAAAATTAGGGGAATATACCCGAAAGACTATAAAAGTTACAAAGAGATTATAGTCAGTTTGCAGATGTAATTTCAGGGGGAGAAAGTGTCAGAACAGACAACGGTCATGGAGATCGTTTCGTGCATACCAAGGCAAATCAAGGCAAGAAACCGAGGAGGTGAATTTCAAATTTGAGAAAGTGTGTAGAAATCACGCTCAAGCTCTCAGAAGAGGTATCGTCAGATCGTGGGGGGATACTCAATAGTAAAGGCAGGAGGTCAGTATTGTAAAACCGTGCCCCAAGGAATATTATCATTCAATCCTTGTATATGTGTCCCCAAACGATACACCCACCTTTGTTCTTTTTCAAAAAGGATTTTCTGGGTGGTCTTTTTAGCTGTGACCTGTTCAATGATTGTCCACTTAAGGTCATTCGTGGTATGGTTTTGTGATAGAAAGTGTTCGCTAAGTTTAGTCGTGATCTTCTTACACCTGATGTTACTTCTATGCTCACATATTCTTTGTTTAACCTTACGAGTTGTCATACCCACGTACCTTAACTGGCAAGGACAGGTAATGAGATAAACCACATTTGTGGAGTAACAGTTGGTGTGAGATTGTTGGGTCCAAATTTTGCCTGGTTCGAGTGTTAAGGTTTTGGTATGTGTCGTCAGGTGGCAAATGCTACAATTGGTACAAGGAAAGTGACCCACTACCTTCGGGAGACCCCAGAGTTCAGTGACTGATTGTATGTTCATGTCAGGTCTGTCTTTAGGGCAAGTATGAACTAACGAGTCCCTAAGACTACGTCCTTTTTTGAAGGAGAACAGTGGTTTTTGCCATCGTCTATTGTTACTGGTGATTATCCTCCAATGTTTGTTAATTGCCTTTTTGACAATATTGGAAGCAGTACTATAAGTTGTGACACACTTCAGCGGGATTTCCTGAGGTTCCTTGGGATTGTCTTCTAGTAAGGCTTCTCTGGGCTGATTGCGAGCTCTTTTGTAGCTGTTCTTCAGAATCCTGGCAGGATAGCCTCGATTTTTTAACTTCGTTGTCAGGTCAGCAGATTGAGTTTGAAAGTCTTTTAAAAGGCTACAGTTTCTTCTAATGCACAGATATTGCCCGTAAGGGAGATTCTCCCGTAGAGGCCTAGGATGGAAACTGGAAAAAGACAAGAGATTGTTTTTGGCCGTTGGTTTATAATGTGTTTTGGTAACCAAACTACCATCACTTTTGGAAATGACCACATCCAGGAAAATAGCTTCCTGTTTGTCAAAGGTGTACGTGAATTTTAGATTCGCGTCTTGGTTGTTAATCCAGCGGAAAAAATCATTCAGAAGATCTTCCGGTCCTTGCCATACCATGAAGACGTTGTCAATATACCTCTTCCAAAAGAGAATGGAAGAGGTATATGGGTTGGCAGAAGTCATGATGTACTTGCGTTCAAAATCGTGGACATAGAGGCCTGCCACGCTCGGGGCAAATGTACTGTACTAATTATTTACACCGTATGTTTTTAGAGAAGAGACTCACTGACCTACGGAACACGTGTTGATACTTGCATGGATTGTTCCCATCACAATAGTACACTTTAGCTTTCCCAAGGTACGGCTACAGTGCACATTATAGAGAGCACAAACGCATGTGTGAACGTCTTTGACAAACACACGATTTCCGACCTCTAAAAAATTATGTTTTGTTTTTCTTTGTTTGTTTGTTTGTTCTTTCTGTTACAGATTTTTGCTGGTTCCCCTAGTAGGTGGACCGCTTGGGTAGCAGTGATCCACTGGACCCACTCACTTTTCAACTTTTTCACTCTATGATCTCTGGTTAGGGTGAGCCTTAGAGTGCTCATACCGCCGAGGTCGCCACTTTGGTCCTGACGAATGCCTGGCTACTACTACCATTAAGGCAGAAACATGTTGACCATGTAATGTGGGATGTAACTGGTCATTTTATCCAGTTTCTACATCCCCCCCACATATCTTTTTAACCTTGTCAGATTGACCACTCATTAAAGATATTTTTTGGATTCAATCTAGACAATTTTAAATACACTTATAGTTATCACCACTTTCAATGAAAACCAGCTCCTCAGTAACTCTGGCGTCGCAGCACACCAGGAAGACACTCGGTCTTCCTGGTGGGGCCCAATGATGAAGCATGTCACCAACTAGGTTGGTGAGTGAGGGCTTTTTAAAGAATCCAGTGTGATTCTTTAGACGTTCTAGAGATTCTACTTTGACTCTCCTTGTTTGCTCTGCATTTAGTTTAGGCATACTCTCCTTTGTGATTGTTATCTATTTGAACTGGGGGACGGAGAGTGTTCCCATATTTCCCTTCCTCTCCCTTTGTTAATTAATTATTAATTTATATATATATATATATATATATATACACACACACATATATGTATGTATATATATATATATATATATATTATCTACTGGCGGTCGCCAGTAGATAGTTATAGTTACAACCTATTATCCATAGGAAATCCGCGACATTCTATTTGAAATAACTCTTTTGCCGGTTGACGTATCTTCGCAAAATTTTCAAACTTTGTGGGGCGCTCCGGTCCGCTCCTACCCTGAAAGTCTCGGGGGATTCGTCAAGCGGGGGCCGAGAAAAAAGGGGGGTCCCAAAACACGTTTACCCCATGCAATTTTCCATAGGAAACTTTAGACACGGCTACAGCCCGAACTGCTGAACGGAATTACACCAAATTTGGCAAAGAGGTAGTTCTTGGTTCAGAAAGAACCCTTTTTGTTAAATGGTGTAAATCCGTTCAGTAGTTGCTGAGAAAATCAAAAGTAAATGTACATATATATCTATGGCCGCGTCGGATTCGCGCACCCTCCCGATCACGAGCTGCATGCTAATTGGCTGTCAACACTCCAAATCAGGAAGTGTTGGCAGCCATTTTATCCCTCGGTAGAACCGAGGGACAGAAACAAGTGCGCAAAGCGCACAAAGGGGAGCAGGGTAGAAACACCCTGACCCCCTAGGTCTGCTCAGGGGGTCCCACAAGGACCCCTGGGCAAAAAATATTTTTTTTTTTTTAAATCGGCAGGATGCGCTCAGGGTGCGTGAATCCTGCCGAAAAAAAAAATCGAGCGCGGTCTCCGCGCTCGATGTTAATTGGCCCCCGGGTGGGCCAAGTCCCGAGGGCATGCTGGGGGGGGTTAATTTTATGTGTGGGGGCCTCTAAGGGCCCACCAAGCCCGGGGACCACCACCCCCGGGGCTTTATGTATAATGGTGCGGGAGGGCTCTGAGCCCTCCCGCAGCCCGAGGACCGCCACCTCCCTGGGGCTTCTTTTTATTTTTGAAAAACCTGTGTGGGGGGCTCCAGCCCCCACACGCCCGAGGACCACCACCTCCCCGGGGCACTAAGAAAAATTACAATGGGGGTCCGTTTTGGACCCCAAGCCCCGGGGACCACCACCTCCCCGGGGCTTTCAAAATGTAAGGAGGGGGGCCGCGCGGCCCCTCCTGGAGCCTGTGGTGGCCCTGGGGACCGCCACCCCCAGGGCCGGCTCCTGCAGTGTCCCGGGGTGCCTACCCCTGGGACACTGCTGTTTGCAATGACAGGACGGGAGCCTCGCGGCTCCCGTCCTGTCATTGCAAACTGCTTTGGATATTGGAAGAGAGAGCAGGAAACCTGCTCTCTCTTCCAATATCCAAAGCTGATTGCTTTCCACATGGGGAGCAGCATGTTAGCTGCTCCCCATGTGTACAAGCAATGCCGGCTCCCGTAGGACACGGGGAGCCGGCGGGACTGTGGGGGTTTGGGGACCCCCACAGTCCCCAACGAGAGGCCAGGCCCGGGGGATGGGGTACCCGGGGCCATAAGTGGCCACGGAGGGGGCCACGCAGCCCCCCTCCCCAAAGGTAAAAAAGTAATAAAAAAAAAAAAAGTGCAAGGCCGGCCCCGAGGGATGGGGTCCCCGGGGCCTTAAATGGCCTGAGGAGGGGGGCCACGCAGCCCCCCTCCAAATAAAAAAAAAGAGGCCATGCCCGGGGGATGGGGTCCCGGGGCCAATACAGGCCCAGGGAAGGGGGGCCACGCGGACCCCTTCCCGTTTTTTTTAAAAAATTTTAATTAAAAAAAAAGGGGTAAGGCCCTGGGGGATGGGGTCCCCAGGGCCTAAAAATAGGAAAAAGGAAGGGGGCCACACAGCCCCCTTCAGAAAAAAAAAACGATCGGGCCCGCAGGCCCGCCCCTTCCTTCACCACTCTGCAAACGCGCCCCTGGCGCGTTTGCAGAGGAGAACAATTCCCCTTGAATACTGGGGGTCCCTGGGGGCCAACTAGCCCACCAGGAACCTCCAGTATGCGCCAGGGAGCTGCCTTGCAGAGAGGTGTACAGAGGCCACGCCCCTTTTTACACCTCTCTGCAACGCAGCTCTGTGGCGCTTTTTGGAGGTATATGGTGGGCTAGTTGCACCCCAGGGACCCTCAGGATTCAAGGGAGTTAATCCCCCGACTTAAAACGCGCCACGGGCGCGTTTGCACAGTGGTGAAGGGAGGGCGGGGCTTCAGGTGACATGTGTGCAAACAGGCCCCGTGGCGCGTTTTAAGATGGGGAATTAAATCCCCTTCAATCCTGAGGGTCCCTGGGGGCCAACTAGCCCAACAGGTACGTCCAGAAAGCGCCACAGAGCTGCGTTGCAGAGAGGTGTAAAGGGGTGTGGCCTCTGTACATGTCTCTGCAACGCAGCCCCTAGCGCATACTGGAGGTTCCTGGTGGGCTAGTTGGCCCGTAGGGACCCTCATGATTCAAGGGGACTTAATCCCCCAACTTAAAACGCGCCACGGGGCGCGTTTGCACAGATGTCACCTCAGGCCCCGCCCCCTCCCTTCACCATTGTGCAAATATTCCTCTAAAATCAGCCGAAATACGAATTCTGATTTACTCACCTGTTATCAGGAGAGACCTCAGTGCTGCATCTTTCAGCCCAGTACTAATCCTGAAAAGTAATTTTAACCGTACTTACCAGTAACTTGAATTTTCTTCCATAGGCTAACATTGACTGGTTTCACTTGGAAATTCTTCTAAGTGTGGAGTTTTGGAACTTTAAAATATTCCTCTAAAATCAGCCGAAATACGAATTCCGATTTACTCACCTGTTATCAGGAGAGACCTCAGTGCTGTATCTTTCAGCCCAGTACTGGTCCTGAAAAGTAATTTTAACCGTACTTACCAGTAACTTGAATTTCCTTCCATAGGCTAACATTGACTGGTTTCACTTGGAAATTCTTCTAAGTGTGGAGTTTTGGAACTTTAAAATATTCCTCTAAAATCAGCCGAAATACGAATTCCGATTTACTCACCTGTTATCAGGAGAGACCTCAGTGCTGTATCTTTCAGCCCAGTACTGATCCTCAAAAGTAATTTTAACCGTACTTACCAGTAACTTGAATTTCCTTCCATAGGCTAACATTGACTGGTTTCACTTGGAAATTCTTCTAAGTGTGGAGTTTTGGAACTTTAAAATATTCCTCTAAAATCAGCCGAAATACGAATTCCGATTTACTCACCTGTTATCAGGAGAGACCTCAGTGCTGCATCTTTCAGCCCAGTACTGATCCTCAAAAGTAATTTTAACCGTACTTACCAGTAACTTGAATTTCCTTCCATAGGATATCATTGCCTGCTTTTTGCTGAAAAAGTTTCTAAGTGTTGATTTTTGAAACATACAAATATTCCTCTAAAATCAGCCGAAATACGAATTTCGATTTACTCACCTGTTATCAGGAGAGACCTCAGTGCTGCATCTTTCAGCCCAGTACTGGTCCTGAAAAGTAATTTTAACCGTACTTACCAGTAACTTATATTTTCTTCCATAGGAATCCATTGTCTGGTTTTCAGCAGAAAAGTTTCAAAGTGTCGATTTTCACAAACTACAAATATTCCTTAAAAATCGCCTGTATGACTTAAACGCATTCTTTCAACTGTTTACAGGAGATGCACCAGTGCTGGATCCAGGATCCAACACTGAGTAAGAAAAAGTAACGATAACAGTTTTTACCTGCTAAGTGAATTTCCTTCCATAGGATAACATTGGTGATTCTATGAGAAAAAGTTTCTAAGTGTCAACTTTTAAAATACAATAATATTCCTTAAAAATCACGACTGTAACCAAAACGCTTTTACTCAACTGTTTACAGGAGATGTACCAGGACTGAATCTAGGATCCAGTCCTGTGGTTAGAAAAGTAATCCATAAAGTAACTAATTGCATTTAACTAGAAATTCACATTGAGCTGAATGTTGCATTGTGTTTGAAAATGTGGTGCCCATTGCAACAACTGTAACTACTGTACTTAAAAGTCTATTGCCTATGTGCAAAGTATTTAAACTAAAGTAATTCATTCTGAGAAAGTATTTTTTGTAATGTAATGTATAATGTAATTACAATGTAATTTAAAAAATAAAATATGTAAAAAAAAATTCTAAAAATGTAATAAATCAGTATGAAAAAAATTAATATAACAATTAATACATTTAAAAATTGTCATTTACAAAACCTTTGAAATTCACTGAAAAAACCGTAGGTTTCAGACATGTTATAGTTAGGAATTAGCATTTAAAAAACCTTTGAAATTCACTGAAAAAACCATAGGTTTCAGATAAGTTATAGTTAGAAATTAGCATTTAAAAACCTTTGAAATTCACTGAAAAAACCATAGGTTTTAGGGACAGTTATAGTTAGTTGGACATTGCACTCGTACAAAACCCGTGAAATTCCCCCGTTATAGTTAGTTCAGCTAACTATAACTCGCGCCCATAATGCACTGCTGATGACGTCACATATTACATCACTCATGACATGGTCAGTGACATCACTGATGACATCACTGATGACATCTCAAATGACATCACTGATGACATCATCCACGTGATAATCTGATGCACCTCCTCACACCCTAATATAACCTTTGATACACCCAATCTAAATTACAGACTGCCATTCGCAAAACCATAGACACTCCAACACCAATAACTACATACCCACTCACTGATTCTTAGGTCTACACACACACATCCACTCACTCACCCGTACAGTCACTCATACTTATGGTCACTCAGTACAGGACAATCATATGCACTCTTACTCCTATATAGACACTCAAACACCGCCACTCATCCATAGAGGTACTCACACACCTAGTCAGTCATGCAAATAATTAAACACACTGCCATTTACTCACCTATACAGTTATACACACACCAGCTCACTTAATCATACAAATACTAGCACATTGTTACGCTCTTATACAATCACTGATACAAGCACACACTCATCCATACAGCCACTATCACAATCACTCACTCTCGCTTATAGCTATTTATATACTCCAATACACATATATACTGCCTTTCACATATGTAGTTACTCACACATGTACCACTGGGACATACATTCACTCACTAACACACTCTTACACACACTTACCCACCCATACAGTCTATCACAGATGCACTCTTGAAACCATCCACCCAGTGAATCACCCACTCACACATCTATGCACAGTCGCACACACCCCATCCACACAAACACTCAGGCACCCATACAGATACTCAGACAACAAATCAATAACTCTTATAGACACTCATGTAGCTATTCACAAACCCATGCAGCCACTTACACAGCAACAGACAGATACAGACATTAACCCAGTTTAGTCACTAACCCATGCATTCAGTAAGATACGTTTAATCACTCACTTATAGAATTAGTCACGCACCTACTAAATCATCCATACACACACTTATACACCCACTCATTCTTCAATACGCCTTTCCCTATATATATTAAAAATATTTAAACTTTACAGAAACACACAGTCACTGGATGATGTCATCAGTGATGTCATTTGAGATGTCATCAGTGATGTCATCAGTGATGTCACTGACCATGTCATGAGTGATGTAATATGTGACGTCATCAGCAGTGCATTGCGGGGCGCGAGTTATAGTTAGCTGAACTAACTATAACGGGGGAATTTCACGGGTTTTGTACGAGTGCAATGTCCAACTAACTATAACTGTCTCTAAAACCTATGGTTTTTTCAGTGAATATATATATATATACACATATATATTACCTACTGGCGGTCGCCTGTAGGTAGTTATAGTTAGGACCTTGTTTCTATTCAAAAAGCATTTTTCTTTTGCCAATATATGTGTGTGTATATATATCTATATATATCCACAACTCGACGCTCCTTTTGGAACTCAGGACCCTTGGGAAGTGGCGCACATGCCGGCAGAGCATACCGGCTGTCCAAACATTCACCAAACGTTCAATAGGCGTGCTTTCAGGATGCATACAATCCACACCAAATTGTTGCAGGAAACTGTTTATTCACACAACGCGTTTTGGCTGCTCAGCAGCCTTGGTCACATGTACCAAGTTATAGTTAGGACCTTGTTTCTATTCAAAAAGCGTTTTTTCTTTTGCCAATATCTTTGGCGCCGTTTGACGAATCTCTCCGTAATTTTCAAAACTTATGGTTTGCTCAGGTCAGCTCCTGTCTTGAAAGTTTCGGGGTGATTCGTCAAGTGGGGGCCAAGAAAAAATGGGGTCCCAAAACGCGTTTTCCCTATGTTAATTTCCCTAGGAACTTTAGACAAAGCTACAACCCGAACTGCTGAACGGAATTACACCAAATTTGGCAAAAAGGTAGGTCTTGGTGCAGAAAGCGGGGTTTTCTTTAAATGGTGTAAATCCATTCAGTAATTCCTGAGAAATTCAAAAAATAAAAATATCGATATCTGAGGGCCGAGGAGGATTCGCGAACCCTCCCGAGCTCGAGCTTGATTCTGATTGGCTGTCAACACTCCAAACCAGGAAGTGTTGGCAGCGAGTCACAAGAAAACAGTAAAAAAAAGAATAAAAAACAAGAAAAAAGGGGGCAGGGTAGAAACACCCTGACCCCTAGGTCTGCTCAGGGGCTCCCACAAGGACCCCCAGGGCCCAAAAATGCATTTTTGTTTTTAAAATCAGCCGAATTCAAGCTAGGTGCGCGAATCCGGTTGAAATGTTTTTTAAAAAATGAAGCGCGGCTCCCGTGCTTTTTTTTCTATAAGCCCCCGGGTTGGCCAGGTCCCAGGGCAATACCTAATAATGTAGCGGGGCCCGCGGGGGCCCCCGCAGCCCCGGGGACCGCCACCTCCCGGAGCCATGCCGATTACATGCGGGGGTACGAAGCCCTCCTGCAGCCCTGGGGGCCGCCACCTCCCTGGGGCTTTAATAATTAAACATGGGGGGCATGCGCCCCCCCCACATGGCCCCGGGGAACACCACCTCCCCGGGGCATACATAAATGAAGTGCGGGGTCCGTTGTGGACCCCCAGCCCCGGGGACCACCACCTTCCCGGGGCTGTGCAAATGATGGGAGGGGGGCCGTGCGGCCCCCCTCCTGGAGCCCTCCTTGGCCCTGGGGACCGCCACCCCCCAGGGCTGGCTCCTGCAATGTCCCGGGGTGCCCACTCCTGGGACAATGCTGGTTGCTATGGCAGGGTGGGAGCACGGCTCCCACCCTGTCCATAGCAAACACTGCTTTGCTTCTAGGAAGCGAAGCAGTATTGCTGGATAGGAGCTGCATGTCAGCAGCTCCCCTTTGTCCAAAAGCAATGCAGGCTCTCGCAGGAGGCGGGGAGCCGGCAGGGACCGCGGGGACAATGGGGCTCCCCCACGGTCTGCATCAAGGAGGCCAGGCCCTGGGGGATGGGGTCTCTGGGGTCAGATAGTGGCCCAGGGAAGGGAGGCCACTTGCCCCCCTTCCAATTTTGATTTAATTTTTTTTTAAAACAGATAAGGCCGGGCCCGGGGGATGGGATCCCCGGGGCCAAAATTGGCCTTAGGAGGGGGCCACGTCAGCCCCCTCCAAAATTATAAAAATAAAGTCTGGGCAGGCCCGGGATGGGGTCCCAGGGTTAAAAGTGGCCCAGGGAAGGGGGCCACACGGTCCCCTTTCTTTAAAAAAGGTTTTGCCGGGCCCCGGGGGATGGGGCCCCCGGGGCCGAAACCGGCCTGGAGAGGGGGCCACATGGCCCCCCTCAATATAAATCTAAAAAAAAAACAAGGCCCAGCCCTGGGGGATGGGGTCCCCGGGGCCGTAATCGGCCTGGGGAGGGAGGCGGCGTGCGCCCCTCTCCCTTTTCAATTTTTTTTTTAAAGTGGCTAAGGCCCCAGGGGATGGGGTCCCCGGGGCCCAAAAGGGTTAATGGAAGGGGGGCCACACAGCCCCCCGTCCAAAAAAAATAAATAAATGACAACTCGCCGGAGGCCCCGCCCCCTCCCTGCACACCTACGCAAACGTGCCTCCTGGTGCATTCTGGGTTGGGGGATTAAGTCCCCTTGAATCTTGAGGGTCCCTGGGGGCTAACTAGCCCACCAGGTACCTCCAGTAAGCCCCACACAGTGGGATTGCTGAGAGGTGGTCTGAGGCCATGCCCCTTTTTACAGCACTCAGTAAACGCGCCTCTTGGTGCACTGCAGGTGGGGCGATGAGGTCCTCTTGTGTCCTGAGGACCTCAGGACTAAAGTGGACTTCATCCCCTGAGCAGCAGTGCGCCAGGAGGTGTGTTTGCAGACTGGTGTAAAAAGGGGGCATGGCCTCGGACCACTCTCAGCAATCCAGCTGTGTGGGGCTTACTAGAGATAACAGGAGGGCTAGTTGGCCCCCAGGGACCCTCAGGAGGCAAGGGGACTTCATCCTCCAACCAAGAACGCGCCAGGGGGCGCATTTGCAGAGTGGTGGAGAAAGGGGCGTGGCCTGTGTCCACCTCTCAGCAATCCCACTATCTGGGGCTTACTGGAGGTATCAGGTAGGCTAGTTGGCCCCTAAGGACCCCCAGCAGCGAAGGAGACTTTAATCCCCTTCCCAGAGCGCGCCAGGGAGCGCGTTTGCAGAATGGTGGGCAAAGGGGGCGTGGCCTGCTATGAGTACTTACCAATGCTGCTGTGTGGGACTTACTGGAGGTAATAGGAGGGGTAGTTGGCCCCCAAGGATGTCCTTGAGGGCCAACTACCCCTCCTGTTACCTCCAGTAAGTCCCACACAGTGGTGTTGCTAAGAGGTCTTCGGAGACCACACCCCCCTTTCTTCACCACTCTGCAAACGCGCATCCTGCCTCCTGGCACACTACGGGTTGGGGGATGAAGTCTGCTTTACTCCTGAGGGACTTTGGGGGCCAAGAAGCCCTTCTGGTACCTCATGTAAGTCCAACGCAGCGGAATTCCTGAGCACTGGTTGGAGGCCCAGTCCCCTTTCTCCACCACTCTGCAAACGCGACTACCAGTTAAAGAAGCATTTGTAATGTAATAGGTCTTGCATTTGCAAGAGTTAGAGCTATTGGCGTTGTAAATGTAAAAGTGTTTTACTAATGTTTTTGGAGTGGTGTGGATGTACATTGTGGGTAGTGGAATTATGTGGTATGTTGTGCAGTGAAAATATGTGGATAGGAAGTATGTTGTATTTAGTGTATAGGAATTATGTAGAGTGAGATTATGTGTTATGGAGAGTAATTATGTGGTATGGTAGTGTGTGTGTTGTGGAGTGGTAACATCAGGTTTAGTCTTCCTCATTTCCATAGAAGCTAAACTATGAACTCAATGAGACAAAAAAGAGAAGGGATCACTGAGGAGCACTTCTGGACCTAGTCAGAGGTATGAGCAGGGCCACTGGAATTATGCGACTGTTTGGCTGCACCGACTTTCGCACAATTATACATTTTCCGCATTAGCCACATAATCCATCATCTGCTGCCTAATCTGCAGATTTGAACATAAAAAGCCTTGTTTCTAGCTCAAACGGCTCAAACGTTACCAAAAATGCAGCGACAAGTGTTACAGCATGGTGGAAGGTCCTTTGCAAACCTAGAATGGTCACCTGTTACTTATTGCTAAATGTGGGTGTTAAATTAGTACTAATGGTGTGCAAGCCACTCTTGCTTCTTTCTGCATCTCTCTTGCCTCTTTCTGCATTTATGTTGCTTCTTTCTGCACCTTTCTTTCTTTTTCTGCACTTCTCTTGCCTCTTTCTGCAAATCTCTTCTACTTTCTGCACCTCTTTTGCCTCTTTCTGCACCTCACTTGCTTCTTTGTGCACCCCTCTTGCCTCTTTCTGCACCTCTCTTGCCTCTTTCTGCACCCCTCTTCCCTCTTTCTGGACCCCTCCTGCCTCTTTCTGCACCTCTGTTCCTTGTTTCTGCACTTCTTTTGTTTCTTTCTGCACCTCTCTTGCTTCTTTCTGCACCCCTCTTGCCTCTTTCTCCACCCCTGTTCCCCCTTTCTGCATCTCTGTTGCTTCTTTCTGCACTTCTCTTGTCTCTTTCTCCATCCCTCTTCCCTCTTTCTGCACCTCTGTTGCTTCTTTCTGCACCTCTCTTGCTTCTTTCTGCACCCCTCGTGCCTCTTTCACACACATCTTCCTGCACCCCTCTTGCCTCTTTCTGCACCTCTGTTCCTTCTTTCTGCACTTCTTTTCTTTCTTTCTTTCTTTCTTTCTGCACCTCTCACTTCTTTCTGCACCCCTTTTGCCTCATTCTGCACCCCTCTTACCTCTTTCTGCACCCCTCTTGCCTCTTTCTGCATCTCTGTTCCTTCTTTCTGCACTTCTTCTGTTTCTTTCTGCAGCTCTCTTGCTTCTTTCTGCACCCCTTGCCTCTTTCTCCACCCATCCACCCTCTTTCTGCACCCCTGTTGCCTCTTTCTGCACCTCTGTTCTTTCTTTCTGCACTTCTTTTGTTTCTTTCTGCACATCTCTTGCTTCTTTCTGCACTCCTTGTGCCTCTTTCTGCACATCTGCCTCTTTCTTTTTTGCACCCCTCTTGCCTCTTTCTGCACCTTTGTTGCTTCTTTCTGCACTCCTCTTGCTTCTTTCTGCACTCCTCGTGCCTCTTTCACACCCCTCTTCCCTCTTTGTGCACCCCTCTTGCCTCTTTCTGCACCTCTGTTCCTTCTTTCTGCACTTCTTTTGTTTCTTTCTACAGCTCTCATGCTTCTTTCTGCACCCTCTTGCCTCTTTCTCTACCCCTCTTCCCTCTTTCTGCACCCCTGTTGCCTCTTTCAGCACCTCTGTTCCTTCTTTCTGCACTTCTTTTGTTTCTTTCTGCACGTCTATTGCTTCTTTCTGCACCCCTGCACTCCTCTTTTTGCACCTCTCTTGCCTCTTTCTGCACCTCTGTTGCTTCTTTCTGCACTTCTCTTGCTTCTTTCTGCACCTCTCTTGCTTCTTTCTGCACCTCTCTATGCTTCTTTCTGCACCCCCTCATCCCTCTTTCTCTGCACCTCTGTTCCCCCTTTCTGCATCTCTGTTGCTTCTTTCTGCACTTCTCTTGCCTCTTTCTCCATCCCTCATCCCTCTTTTTGCACCTCTCTTGCTTCTTTCTGCACTTCTCTTGCTTCTTTCTGCACCTCTGTCCCTTCTTTCTGCAACCCTTGTGCCTCTTTCTGCACCCCTCTTCCCTCTTTCTGCACCCCTCTTGCCTCTTTCTGCACCTCTGTTCCTTCTTTCTGCACTTCTCTTGCTTCTTTCTGCACCTCTGTCCCTTCTTTCTGCAACTCTCTTGCTTCTTTCTGCACGCCTCTTGCTTCTTTCTGCACCCCTCGTGCCTCTTTCACACCCCTCTGCCCTCTTTCTGCACCCCTCTTGCCTCTTTCTGCACCTCTGTTCCTTCTTTCTGCACTTCTTTTGTTTCTTTCTGCAGCTCTGATGCTTCTTTCTGCACCCCTTGCCTCTTTCTCCACCCCTTGTCCCTCTTTCTGCACTCCTGTTGCCCCTTTATGCACCTCTGTTCCTTCTTTCTGCACCTCTGTTCTTTCTTTCTGCACTTCTTTTGCTTCTTTCTGCACCTCTCTTGCTTCTTTCTGCACCCCTGTGCCTCTTTCTGCACCCCTCTTCCTTCTTTCTGCACTCCTCTTGCCTCTTTCTGCACCTCTGTTCCTTCTTTCTGCACTTCTCTTTGTTTCTTTCTGCACTCCTCGCGCCTCTTTCACACCCTCTTCCCTCTTGGTGCACCCCTCTTGCCTTCTGCACATCTGTTCTTTCTGCACTTTTTTTGTTTCTTTCTGCAACTCTTGCTTCTTTCTGCACCCTCTTGCCTCTTTCTGTACCTCTGTTCCTTCTTTCTGCACTTCTTTTGTTTCTTTCTGCAGCTCTCATGCTTCTTTATGCACCCCCTTGCCTCTTTCTCCACCCCTCTTCCCTCTTTCTGCACTCCTGTTGTCTCTTTCTGCACCTCTGTTCCTTCTTTCTGCACTTCTTTTGTTTCTTTCTGCACCTCTCTTGCTTCTTTCTGCACCCCTCGTGCCTCTTTCTGCACCCCTCTTCCTCTTTCTGCACTCTCTCTTGCCTCTTTCTGCACCTCTGTTGCTTCTTTCTGCACTTCTCTTGCTTCTTTCTGCACCTCTCTTGCTTCTTTCTGCACCACTCATGCTTCTTTCTACACCCCTCATCCCTCTTTCTCCACCCCTGTTCCCCCTTTTTGCATCTCTGTTGCTTCTTTCTGCACTTCTCTTGCCTCTTTCTCCATCCCTCATCCCTCTTTCTGCACCTCTGCTTGCTTCTTTCTGCACTTCTCTTGCTTCTTTCTGCACTCTCTGTCCCTTCTTTGTGCAGCCCTTGTGCCTCTTTCTGCACCCCTCTTCCCTCTTTCTGTACCCCTCTTGCCTATTTCTAAACCTCTGTTCCTTCTTTCTGCACTTCTTTTGCTTCTTTCTGCACGCCTCTTGCTTCTTTCTGCACCCCTTGTGCCTCTTTCACACCCCTCTTCCCTCTTTCTGCACCCCTCTTGCCTCTTTCTGCACCTCTGTTCCTTCTTTCTGCACTTCTTTTGTTTCTTTCTGCAGCTCTCATGCTTCTTTCTGCACCCCCTTGCCTCTTTCTCCACCCCTCGTCCCTCTTTCTGCACTCCTGTTGCCCCTTTATGCACCTCTGTTCCTTCTTTCTGCACTTCTTTTGTTTCTTTCTGCCCGTCTCTTGCTTCTTTCTGCACCCCTCTTTCCTCTTTTTACACCTCTCTTGCCTCTTTCTGCACCTCTATTGCTTCTTTCTGCATCCCTCTTGCCACTTTCTCAATCCCTCACCCCTCTTTCTGCACCTCTGTTGCTTCTTTCTGCACTTCTCCTGCTTCTTTCTGCACCTCTGTCCCTTCTTTCTGCAACCCTTGTGCCTCTTTCTGCACCCCTCTTCCCTCTTTCTGCACCTCTCTTGCCTCTTTCTGCACCTCTGTTCCTTCTTTCTGCACTTCTTTTGTTTCTTTCTGCAACTCTCTTGCTTCTTTCTGCACGCCTCTTGCTTCTTTCTGCACCCCTTGTGCCTCTTTTTTATACCCCTCTTCCCTCTTTCTGCACCTTTCTTGCCTCTTTCTGCACCTCTGTTCCTAATTTCTGCACTTCTTTTGTTTCTTTCTGCACCTCTCTTGTTTATTTCTGTATCCCTCCTGCCTCTTTCTCCACCCCACTTCTGCCTTTCTGCACTCTCTTGCTTCTTTCTGCATTTCTCTTCCTTCTTTCTTCATCTCTCTTGCTTCTTTCTGCACCTCTCTTGCCTCTTTCTGCACCCCTCTAGCCTCTTTCTGCACGTCCTCTTGCCTCTTTCTGCACCTCTGTTGCTTCTTTCTGCACCTCT
Organism: Calotriton arnoldi; assembly: GCA_963921515.1. Taxonomy (NCBI): domain Eukaryota; kingdom Metazoa; phylum Chordata; class Amphibia; order Caudata; family Salamandridae; genus Calotriton; species Calotriton arnoldi. Next base: position 1,146,220 of record CAWUFW010001846.1, on the reverse strand, counting down.
CTTGTTTCTTTCTGCACCCCTCTTGCCTCTTTCTGCACCTCTGTTCCTCCTTTCTGCACTTCTTTTGTTTCTTTCTGTACCTCTTGCTTCTTTCTGCATCCCTTTTACCTATTTCTGCACCCCTCTTGCCTCTTTCTGCACCTCTGTTCCTTCTTTCTGCACTTCTTTTGTTTCTTTCTGCACATCTCTTGCTTCTTTCTGTACCCCATGTGCCACTTTCTGCACCCCTCTGCCTTCTCTTTTTGCACCCCTCTTGCCTCTTTCTGCACCTTTGTTGCTTCTTTCTGTACTCCTCTTGCTTCTTTCTGCACTCCTCACGCCTCTTTCACACCCCTCTTCCCTCTTGGTGCACCCCTCCTGCCTTTTGCACCTCTGTTCTTTCTGCACTTCTTTTGTTTCTTTCTGCAACTCTTGCTTCTTTCTGTACCCCTTTTGCCTCTTTCTGCACCCCTCTTGCCTCTTTCTGCACCTCTGTTCCTTCTTTCTGCACTTCTTTTGTTTCTTTCTGCAGCTCTCATGCTTCTTTATGCACCCCCTTGCCTCTTTCTCCACCCCTCTTCCCTCTTTCTGCACTCCTGTTGTCCCTTTCCACACCTCTGTTCCTTCTTTCTGCACTTCTTTTGTTTATTTCTGCACGTCTCTTGCTTCTTTCTGCACCCCTTGCCTCTTTCTGCACCTCTTTCCTTTATCTTCACCCCTCTTGCCTCTTTCTGCACCTCTGTTGCTTCTTTCTGCACTCCTCTTGCTTCTTTCTACACCTCTCTTGCTTCTTTCTGCACCACTCATGCTTCTTTCTGCACCCCTCATCCCTCTTTCTGCACCCCTCTTGCCTCTTTCTGCACCTCTGTTCCTTCTTTCTGCACTTTTTTGTTTCTTTCTGCACCTCTCTTGCTTCTTTCTGCACCCCTCTTGCCACTTTCTCCACCCCTGTTCCCCCTTTTTGCATCTCTGTTGCTTCTTTCTGCACTTCTCTTGCCTCTTTCTCCATCCCTCATCCCTCTTTCTGCACCTCTGTTGCTTCTTTCTGCACTTCTCTTGCTTCTTTCTGCACCTCTGTCCCTTCTTTCTGCAACCCTTGTGCCTCTTTCTGCACCCCTCTTCCCTCTTTCTGCACCCCTCTTGCCTCTTTCTGCACCTCTGTTCCTTCTTTCTGCAACTCTCTTGCTTCTTTCTGCACGCCTCTTGCTTCTTTCTGCACCCCTCGTGCCTCTTTCACACCCCTCTTCCCTCTTTCTGCACCCCTCTTGCCTCTTTCTGCACCTCTGTTCCTTCTTTCTGCACTTCTTTTGTTTCTTTCTGCAGCTCTCATGCTTCTTTCTGCACCCGTTGCCTCTTTCTCCACCCCTCGTCCCTCTTTCTGCACTCCTGTTGCCCCTTTCTGCACCTCTGTTCCTTCTTTCTGCACTCCTTTTGTTTCTTTTTGCATGTCTCTTGCTTCTTTCTGCACCCCTCTTTCCTCTTTTTACACCTATCTTGCCTCTTTCTGCACCTCTATTGCTTCTTCCTGCACCCCTCTTGCCACTTTCTCAATTCCTCACCCCTCTTTCTGCACCTGACTGTTGCTTCTTTCTGCACTTTTCCTGCTTCTTTCTGCACCTCTGTCCATTCTTTCTGCAACCCTTGTGCCTTTCTGTACCCCTCTTCCCTCTTTCTGCACCCCTCCTGCCTTTTTCTACACCTCTGTTCCTTCTTTCTGCACTTCTTTTGTTTCTTTCTGCAACTCTCTTGCTTCTTTCTGCACGCTTCTTGCTTCTTTCTGCACCCCTTGTGCCTCTTTTTTATACCCCTCTTTCTGCACCCTTCTTGCCTCTTTCTGCACCTCTGTTCCTAATTTCTGCACTTCTTTTGTTTCTTTCTGCACCTCTCTTGTTTATTTCTGTATCCCTCTTGCCTCTTTCTCCACCCCACTTCCCCCTTTCTGCATCTCTGTTGCTTTTTTATGCATTTCTCTTGCTTCTTTCTGCATCTCTCTTGCTTCTTTCTGCACCCCTCGTGCCTCTTTCTGCACCCCTCATCCCTCTTTCTGCAGTCCTCTTGCCTCTTTCTGCACCTCTGTTGCTTCTTTCTGCACTTCTTTTGTTTCTATCTGCACCCCTCTTGCCTCTTTCTGCACCTCTGTTCCTTCTTTCTGCACTTCTTTTGTTTCTTTCTGCACCTCTCGCTTCTTTCTGCATCCCTTTTACCTCTTTCTGCACCCCTCTTGCCTCTTTCTGCACCTCTGTTCCTTCTTTCTGCACTTCTTTTGTTTATTTCTGCAGCTCTCATGCTTCTTTCTGCACTCCTTTGCCTCTTTCTCCACCCCTCTTCCCTCTTTTTGCACACCTGTTACCCCTTTCTGCACTTCTGTTCCTTCTTTATGCACTTCTTTTGTTTCTTTCTGCATGTCTCTTGTTTCTTTCTGCACCCCTCATGCCTCTTTCTGAACCCTTCGACCTTCTTTTTGCACCCCTCTTGCCTCGTTCTGCACCTCTGTTTCTTCTTTCTGCAGTCCTCTTGCTTCTTTATATACCTCTCTTGCTTCTTTCTGCACCACTCGTGCTTTTTTCTGCACCCCTCATTTTTCTTTCTGCACCCCTCTTGCCTCTTTCTGCACCTCTGTTCCTTCTTTCTGCACTTCTTTTGTTTCTTTACGTACCTCTCTTGCTTCTTTCTGCACCCCTCTTGCCACTTTCTCCACCCCTGTTCCCCCTTTCTGCACTCTCTGTTGCTTCTTTCTTCACTTCTCTTGCCTCTTTCTGCATCTCTCTCCCCTCTTTCTGCACCTCTTGTTGCTTCTTTCTGCACTCCTCTTGCCTCTTTCTGTACCCTTCTTGCCTCTTTCTTTACCTTTCTTCCTCTTTCTGCACTTCTCTTGCTTGTTTCTGCACCCCTCTTGCCTCTTTCTGCACCCCTCTTTCCTCTTTCCGCACCTCTCTTGCTTCTTTCTGCACCCCTGTTGTCCCATTTCTGCATCCTCTCTTGCCTTCTTTCTACACTTCTCTTGTCATCTTTCTGCACCTCTCTTGCCTCTTTCTGCACCTCACTTGCCTCTTTCTGCAGTTCCCTTGCTTCTTTCTACACCTCTGTTGCTTCTTTCAGCATTTCTCTTGCCTCTTTCTGCAGCTCACTTGCTACTTTCTGCACTCCTCTTGCCTCTTTCTGGACCCCTTTTTCCTCTTTCTGCACCTCTCTTGCCTCTTTCTACACCCATGTTTCCTCTTTCTGCACCTTTCCTGCCTGTGTCTGTACGTCTCTTGCCTCTTTCTGCACTTCTCTTGCTTCTTTCTGCACCTCTGTCCCTTCTTTTTGCAACCCTTGTGCCTCTTTCTACACCCTTCTTCCCTCTTTCTGCACCCCTCTTGCCTCTTTCTGCACATCTGTTCCTTCTTTCTGCAACTCTCTTGCTTCTTTCTGCACGCCTCTTGCTTCTTTCTGCACCCCTCGTGCCTCTTTCTGCACCCCTCTTGCCTCTTTCTGCACCCCTCTTGCCTCTTTCTGCACCTTTGTTCCTTCTTTCTGCACTTCTTTTGTTTCTTTCTGCAGCTCTCATGCTTCTTTCTGCACCCATCGTGCCTCTTTCACACCCCTCTTCCCTCTTTCTGCACTCCTGTTTCCCCTTTCTGCACCTCTGTTCCTTCTTTCTGCACTTCTTTTGTTTCTTTCTGCATATCTCTTGCTTCTTTCTGCACCTTTCCTCCTCTTTCTGGACTTCTCTTGCTTCTTTCTGTACCTCTCTTGCACATTTCTACCCCCGTGTTGCCTCTTTCGGTACCCCTCTTCCCTCTTTCTGCACCCCTGTTACCTCTTTCTGCACCTCTTCTGCCTGTTTCTGCACCTCTGCTGCCTTTTTCTGAACTTCTCTTGCTTCTTTCTGTACCTCTGCTGCCTCTTTTTGCACTTCTCTTGCCTCTTTCTGCACCCCTCTCCCCTCTTTCTGCACCTCTGTACTTCTCTTGGTTCTTTCTGCACCTCTCTTGCTTCTTTCTGCACCTCTCTTGCCTCTTTCTGCACCCTTCTTCCCTCTTTTTGCACCCCTATGGCCTCTTTCTGCACCTCTCTTGCCTCTTTCTGCACACAAAGGGATACTTTTAAACTGACCTCAGGCTCAGCAGTGCACACATGCAAGTACAGAAAAGGGCTGCTGGCCTCTAAACTGCCATGCCCTATTATATGCTAGGGACTTAGATGTAGTTTTAATCCCCCTGCCCTATTATATACTAAGGCCTTACAGGGGAGGTCATGCCAATCACAGGGGCACCCCATCCCATAGTGTACCCTAGCGTATGTAGGTGTTTTCACTGTATTCTAAGTGTCTTTTAGCATAGCACTGGCTCAGGGCCTGGTTAGGCAGGCCCAGGGTCAGTCAGAGTCAGTTACCACAAGTACCAGTCAGCAAAAAGTTGGGGGGTGCCCAGGGCACAGGACGACTTTCCAACAAGGCCTCTTTCTGCACCTCTGTTGGTTCTTTCTGCATATCTCTTGCTTCTTTCTGCACCTTTCCTCCTCTTTCTGGACTTCTCTTGCTTCTTTCTGTACCTTTCTTCCTCTTTCTTGACTTCTGTTGCCTCATTCTGCACTTCTATTGCTTCTTTCTGCACCTTTCTTCATCTTTCTGCACATGTCCTACCTATGTAGGCATATTTAGAAAATAGCATTTAAAAAACCTTTGAAATTCACTGAAAAAACCATAGATTTCAGGGACGTTATAGTTAGAAATTAGCATTTAAAAAAGCTTAGAAATTCACTGAAAAAACCACAGGTTTCAGGGACGTTATAGTTAGTTCGACATTTCACTCGTACAAAACCAGAGAAATTCATCAGTTATAGTTAGTTGATCTAACTATAACTCGCGCCCCGCAATGCACTGCTGATGATGTCACATTTTACATAATTCATGACATGGTCAGTGATATCACTGATGACATCTCAAATGACATCACTGATGACATCAGCCACGTGATAATCTGATGCACCTCCTCACACCCTAATATAACCTTTGATACACCCACTCTAAAATACAGACAACTATTTTCAAAACCATAGACACACCAATACCAGTTACTACTTCCTCGACTCACTGATTCCTAGGTCTACACACACATCCACTCATTCACCCATACAGTCACTCATACATTCAGTCACTCATCAATACAGCACTATCATATGCACTCATACACCTATACAGACATTCACACACCACCACTAATCCATAGTTACTCACACACCTAGTCAGTCATGCAAGAATCAATCACACTCCCATTTACTCACCTATACAGTTATACACACACCACCTCACTTATTCATACAGATACTAACACATACTTACTCTCTTATACAATCACTGTTACAAGCACATATTCATCCATACAGCCACTCTCACAATCACTCACTCTCACATAGTCATTTATATACTCCAACACTCACATATACTGCCTTTCACATATGTAGTTACTCACACATGTACCGCTGAGACATCCATTCACTCACCAGCACACCCATACACATACTCATCCACCCATACAGCCCTTCACAGATGCACTCTTGAACCCATACACCCAGTGAATCACCCACTCATACATCTATGCAAAGAGTCACCCACCCCCACCCACACAGACACTCAGGCACCCATACAGATACTCAGACAACTAATCAATAACCCATATAGACACTCATGTAGCGACTCACCAATCCATGCAGCCGCTTACATACCAACTGACAGACTCATAAAGACATTCACACAGTTTAGTCACTAACCCATGCATTCAGTAAGACATGTTTAATCACTCACTTATACAGTCAGTCACGCACCTACTAAATCATCCATTCAGACACTTATACACCCACTCATTCTTCAATACACCTTGGCATATATATATATATAAAACATATTTAAACTTTACAGAAACACACAGTCACTGGATGATGTCGTCAGTGATGTCATTTGAGATGTCATCAGTGATGTCATCAGTGATGTCACTGACCATGTCATGAATGATGTAATATGTGACATCATCAGCAGTGCATTATGGGGACGCGAGTTATAGTTAGCTCAACTAACTATAACAGCTGAATTTCTCTGGTTTTGTACGAGTGAAATGTCCAACTAACTATAACGTCCCTGAAACCTGTGGTTTTTTCTGTGAATTTCTAAGTTTTTTTAAATGCTAATTTCTAACTATAATGTCCCTGAAACCCATGTTTTTTTCAGTGAATACATATATATATATATACATATATACACAAATATATATATATATATATATATATATATATACATATATATATATATATATATATATATATATACACACACACACATATATACATACCTTTAGACCAAAGCACAAAGGGCCCTATGTAGGTAAAATTAAAATACCGAGTCCTTATTTGCAAATTTTACCGATTCATGATCAAGAACTCGCTATTTTCGATGTAGGTAATAAGTCGGTAAAAAATACCGAATCGGTAAAAATCACTATTTTATTTACCGAATCCACATTACCGAATCGGTATTACCGATTCAGAAATACCGATTCGGTAAATACCGAATTGGGGATATTGAAAATTTGCTATTCATGATTCAGCCAATCCTGTGCCTCCTGATGACATCACAACCAGGAAGTGGCCACACCCATGCAGCTGCACTGATCCTGGAGCTAATGGAGAGGCAGGGAGCAGGAGCAAGAGCACAGGAGCAGCACAGCTATCACCTAGCTAACACAGAGGAACTGCACCATGGCCACACAGGAGAAGGGGAAGGATGCTTGCGAAGGAAAGCGCAAGCACAAGTTCAGTGAGAGGGAGTTGGAGGTCCTCATTGAGGATGTCGTCAAAGATCACGACCTGCTCTTTGGCAAGAAATCTCTGCACGTCCCAGAGGCACAAAAGGAGGATTTGGCTGGGGATCCAGCAGCAGATCAATGCGATTGGCGTCACACATCGCTCAACAGATGAGCTGAAGAAGCGATGGTATGACCTGAGAGCACGTGCTAAGGAGAGGGTGGCTGAACGGCTGAAACAAGCCAGGAAGACAAGCGCGGGAACATCAACAGCGCCTGCTCCGATTGCCTTAGAGGAAATGGTTGAGTCCACCCTCCAGCCGGAGAGCGTCAGTGGCATCGGGGCCGTGGACAGCTCAGCAACAGCATCCAACAGACAAGGTAAGATGCATGCACAGCATGCTGTCTCCCCTCCCTAACCCCAATCCCCTGACAAGAATCCCACTCCAGAACATGTTTTGTATTAAATCAGCAATGCATCATGGGAGATGTAGTCCCTATCAAGTATTAGCTAATCAGTCAGTCAGAAAAAGCATAGGCATGTCACACACATCAATAGATGAGCTAGCAGAGGCCAGACAGCTAGATTGTCAGTCATGAAATTTATTTGCAAACAAATGCTGGCAGACAAGTGAGTAATAGTACATTCTGTATCCACAGGCGGAACATCGCCCCAGGCTGCAGAGGGGGAGACAGGCGAGGATTCCAGGGAGGAAATCACAATTGAGGAGGAAGTCTCACCACCTGCTGACACCACACCAACATCCCCACCACCACCACCACCACCACCACCACCACCACCAGCAGCACGATCAAGGAGGTATACAGTGGCTAGCCTCCAGGAGATAGATGGCACAGAGGAGGACAGCCAGGGAGCACAACAGACCACGCCGGGCGATGACAGACAGGCATCTGTGACACAGTCCCCCGTGGAGGATGGCAACACAGGTGCCCGTAGACAGCGACAAAGGGCAAAGAGTCCTGACGCTGAGGAGTCCAGTGTCTTCTCTGGCTTGGTGGGGCAGATGCTCAAAGTGCAGCGCCTGCAGGGAAAGACAATGAGAGGCATTCAGCGTCAGCTGGTGGCAAATAACCGAGAACATGAATAGCATAGAAGGAGGCCATATACTGCCTCAACAATACTGTGGCAGAGGGCATGAAGGAGATGTCGGATGCAGTGAGGCTGTTATGCAGCAGAAGTGAGAGTGACCGTGCTGCAAGGCGCAGGGACAGGCAGAAACTTAGAAGCGTACACAAAATCTGTCAACAGGCTGTGCAATGCAACCCCATGTGCTCCGAGTCGTCGCTCAGTGGCCAGAGCAACTTGAAATGGCAAAGTGCAGCCGTGCGGTCACTCAGGGCCTGGTAACAGTCACCAGTGCTTTAGAGGTGCTGCAGACAAGCCAAATTGCTGCCACCGGAACAGGGGATGGGAGCGGGAGAGTGAGGAGGCAACCAGTCGCAGCAGCATGAACCCCCCCTGCCAGAGAACAGGAGGTGCAGTGTTAGGCATGGTTCTGCCGCAGTACACAGCACTGGTGAGGACAGTGTGCCTGCTGAACGCAGCCGAGGTGCGCATGGGCGCAGGAGATGAGCACAGCAGGCAAATTCCATTGTGTGGTGGGTGACTTAACCCATTGGACACAATGATGGGATTAGTGATTTATCATGGGGGAGTGACTATGCTATGTTGTGCTTGATCAGGCACTGTGGGGACATCATTGGTGTTACGGTGTGCTGTACAATTGCCTGATGTAAGGTAAATTAAACACCCTGACACAATTGCATTAACTGGCTTTGTCTCATTGCTTACTCAGAAATAGTTTTTGTGTGATCTCTGGCCGTCTCTGTCTCCCATCTGCTGCAGCTGCGCAGCCTGCAGCGCTGTGCTGTGGCTGTGTACCTTCCTCCTCCTCCTCCCCTCCTCCTCCTCCTCCTCCTCAGATTCACTGATTTCCACAGGTGTCCCCCTCTTAGTGGCAAGGTTATGCAGCATGGCACATGCAGCGATGATTTTGCAGCAGACCAGGGGCCGGTACTGCCGTGCACCTCCACTCTTGTGGAGGCAGCGGAACCCTGCTTTGAGAAGTCCAAATGTTCGCTCAACCACATTGCGCGTCGATCTATGTGCAACATTATATTGCCTTTCACTTGGGGTGGATGGGTGCAGGTACGGAGTCATGATGAAAGAACGCACCGCATAGGCGCTGCACCTAAGTGTGAGAAGAAAGAAAGTTATTCACAGTCAACAATGTCGTATGCAACAGGTGTATACTTCAGGGGTGTCACATGTATTTACCTAGCAGGTAGCCTTCTCCAAATTCACCTGCAACAAGACGGGTATAGATCCCACTATTCCTGAATATATACGAATCATGCGTGCTCCCTGGGAATTTCGCAACTATGTTGGTGATGATGGAAGAGGCATCACATATGACCTGTACATTTATGGAATGTGAGGATTTGCGAATTGCGGTAGATGTACTCAGTCGCAGCAGGGGGCAGATTGGTATATGTGTCCCGTCAATGCAACCTATGACGTGTGGGAACTGGGCCTTCTGGTAAAAGTCCATCTTGGTCTTCTGCAGTTCTGCCTGTGTGCTGGGAATTGGATATAGTGTGGCATCCTTTGCAACATGGCGTCCAGGAATGTATTCAGAAAACGCGACAGGCAACTCTGTGAGACTCCACCTGCCGCAGCTATTACCCCTTGGTAACTGCCAGATGCCAGGAGGTGCAGGCAACAGAGTACCTGTACATGAGTAGGTATTACGCGAGCCCTTGGTGTCTGGTGTCTCGAGGAATGGGCGCAGGTCCCGTTATCAGGTCCAGGATAGTGTTTGGGTGTAGCCTGTACCTCTCATGGATTTCAGCCTCTGTGAGTTGGAATAAGGTGATGCGCAGTCTGTAGACGCGTTCCTGTCGTCTCCATATCCTTTGTGCTGCAGCTTGTATCCGTAACCGCCTTGCAATGACGTAGAGGGCAGCCATTGTGTTCATGCTGATGCATTCTGGGGCTGTTTATATGCTGTGCACCTGGTTACCACCTGATTTGAGTCCATGGTAATGTGCGACTCATAATTAGCGATTTCTTAACGATTCGGTAATAACGAATTTATGTACATAGGTTAGCGATTTTTTTTAACGATTCTTTATTTAGCGAGTCGTTAAATGGTGAGTTGGTGTAGCATTTTCGCAAAATAAGGAATCACTAGTTGATTTCCGTTATTTTTAGCGATTACTTATTTTGCGATTCGGTGTTTCTGCTCCTACATTTCACATCCTTTTTTAGCGATCGGTAAAGCTGAAAATCTGCGATTTTCGGCGTTACCGAGCACTAATCGCCCACCTACATCGGGCCCAAAGTGTCTCCAGACATTTTTTAATTTTTCTAAATTTTTTAAATATTATATATTGGATGGCATCTTTCATTGGGTATCTTGATTTTCATGCACGCTACTCATTGATTCTCATGCGCTATACATTTTTATATTCTAAACTTTCTTTGCAAGCTTAAATAGCGCCAGTGCTCGCCAATATAATAGAGCACTTTCTGTATGAAAGTCTTTTATAGAAAAAAGTATTGACATTATGTGTGAAATATAACTCTGATTTCTCAAGATCGCTTTTTCGCATTATTGTTTTTACCAGGTTATTAGGTGATACAAATTAGGTGCACTTAGTAACTATGGGGCATATTTACAAGCCCCTTGCACCACTTTTGCGCCGCCGTTGCGTCACGCATGTGACGCAGCGGCGACGCAAACTCATGCGCCGCGTTGCGCTTATATTTACAACGTGACGCATCTAGGAGATGCATCACGTAGTAACCCCTGCGCCACATGAAACCTGCGTCAGGTTTCATGTGGCGTACCGGCGCAGGGGGGTGTTCCGGTGCAGGAGCCTCGGAAAAGTGACGTAGTGAAATCTAAAGATTTCACGCAGTCACTTTTCCGGCAGCTGGTGCGTCAAATCCTTATGCCTGCTTCAAGCAGGCGTAAGGATTGACGCACCATGTTAGGGATAGGGAAGGTTGGAACAGTGCTGGAGTTGCGTCGCGCTTGCGACACAACTTCAGCACTGCGCCAACCTTCCGCCCGGCAGATGCGTCACGCATCTGCTTATCCCTGCGCCACGATGCGCTGCATTGTAAATGCGGCGCATCGGACGTGCGCAAGGGTAAACTTGCGTGACGCATTTTCCCTGGCGCATCCCTGCTGATATGCAGGGATGCGCCAGGGAACGTAAATATGCCCCTATGTGTCTACATTTATTTGTACATGTCAAAATGGCACCTCTGTTTACCAGCACAATACTTCTGTGTTGAGTGCTATGAGTCCTCTTTCACTGTTTAATTAAAAAATTACTGCAATAAATGACGTCCTGAGTGTTCGCTTCCTGACCCTTGAGCAAGGAGACAACTGTCTCCAAAAAGCACAGGCAGTTTGGCGTGTTGTAACAATCAATAAATTGGCATGTCAGCATTTGGAGTCTTGTGGATTGTTTGTACACTTAAAAGCACCAACTGTTCGATTGATGTGAATTGGGTTCCCACCCAAAAACACGGGCGCCGCAGGCAGTGGCAAGAGGAATTGTGATAGAATTTGGTGACTGAATATATATATATATATATATATATATATATATATATATATATATATATATTCTTGCAAAATACTCTGCTCACACAAAGTTCATGGCGCACACGCGAGTTAGTTGAAATCAATCGTAATTTATTATTCCAACGTGGCTGACAAACGCGTTTTGGCCATGACGGCCTTTTTCAACGTCAGCGTGCTGCCCATTAAACAAACAATATATACATGATCCCATGTTAAAGTGAATGACGGACTTCAAAACCACATACCACTTACAATGAGGAAACATAATGGCCATCTTTAAGTTGTCAGATTTACGACTGCAGCTATGATTTTACTTATCTTATCCAAGTTGTACAATTGAAATCATAGAGAAACATCCTGATTAGAGGAAAATCTACCTATTCCTATGTCATACTTTTTTCGGGGCAAAAACGAGAGATGAGCTCCTAAATAAAACTGCGAGAGAGAATCGGGAAGGAGTAACTAGATTAATCCTAACATACTCCATGAATTCAAGGGAAATACGTCAGATATTAGAGAAACATTAGAATATGCTACTGGAAGATGGAATAATTTGCATTACGATTACACAACACCCAAGCATCACCTATAGGAGAAACACCTCTCTAAAAGATCTATTGGTACATAGCCACTTCAGAAATCAAGACAGCGGCATCTCAGAAACAAGAGTGTTTTATCCTTGCTTAAAGTGTAAAGCGTGCAAAAAAAGCAATAAAGTTAAGGAGTTTCAAGTTCCAGGCAGGGATTCTAAGAAACCAATAACAAAATTGTTGAATTGCAACACTGGTTTTGTTGTATATTGTCTGATATGTCCGTGCAACCTTCAATACGTGGGTAGCACGGTGCATCAGGCTAAAAAGAGAGTCTTCGAGCATATGCGGGCAATAACCAGAAATGACAGCAGCTATCCGGTTTCAAGACATTTCGCAGCGAAGCATAAGAGTAACAGCCAATTCCTAAGGTTCTTTTGTATTGACCAGGTACCGGCTCCGGAAAGAGGAGGTGATAGGGTGAGAACTCTCGACGACTTGAGTCAAAATACATCATTGAATTAAGAACATTATTCACTCATGGCCTCAGAGGAGTTATGGGTTCATATTGGCTAGAGAGCACAATCACTGTAGACTTATAGAGATGGAGTTGAAGGCCCTCCCTTTGTCTCCCTTCACCTCTCTTCCTCTATGTTAGGAATTGACATAGGTCATCTATGATATCAAATAGACGGACAATGTTTTGTGATAATAGGCAATATGTGGAAAGGAGAAAAATAGAAGATCAGTGAGCTCAGAAGTATCATCACAGTTATCTTGCCCATTCAGGGCTTGATAGAGGGACATAGAAGATAGATGAGGTGAAATATTGTAAACATATATCGTCCTGAAAGATTTAGCTCCATCCAAATTTTGAAGGCAATAATTCCCCTTTTTCCACACGCCCCATCGTATCAACTTTTATATGAAGGAACATTGACTGGCGTGATGATATCAATATTGATTGTATATTGCAAATATGATTTACGATTGAAATGTATTATTGGGCCATAGTCTGTAAAGATGTTTAAACATCTAAAGAGGAATATGTTAAATAACATTTGTTGTCCAGGGTTCACATAAAAATGGCCATATTGTTAATATAACCCCATTCAGGTTGAAATGTATGGAATTATAGATATAGATTGTCCAGGCTTGAACTCATAAAGGAAGAGATCAATTAGAAGATATGAAAATGAATCATGTCTTCTCTTCCGCCTGTTCCAATATGGTCGTGATAAAAGTAATAATTGAGATGTTCATTGTAAGTTTGGACAATCGAACAAAGTTTTTGCCCCGAAAAAAGTATGACATAGGAATAGGTAGATTTTCCTCTAATCAGGATGTTTCTCTATGATTTCAATGGTACAATTTGGATAAGATAAGTAAAATCATAGCTGCAGTCGTAAATCTGACAACTTAAAGATGGCCGCTATGTTTCCTCGTTGTAAGTGATATGTGGTTTTGAAGTCCGTCATTCACTTTAACATGGGATCATGTATATATTGTTTGTATAATGGGCAGCACGCTGACATTGAAAAAGGCCGTCATGGCCGAAACGAGTTTGTGAGCAAAGGAGGAATAATAAATTACGATTGATTTCAATTAACGCGTGTGTGCGCCACAAACTTTCTGTGAGCAGAGTATTTTGCAAGAATTTATGCGGTACACCACCGCGTTGTGGCAGAACCCACCTGGAAAGTGAGCGGCGGTTCTGGTGTGAACTTTTGAGTACATATATATATATATATATATATATATATATATATATATATATATATATATATATATATATATATATATATATATATATATATATATATATATATATATATATAAATATACATAACATATATATGTGTGTATGCATATATATATATATTCACTGAAAAAACCATAGGTTTCAGGGACGTTATAGTTACAAATTAGCATTTAAAAACCTTTGAAATTCACTGAAAAAACCATAGGTTTTAGGGACAGTTATAGTTAGTTGGACATTGCACTCGTACAAAACCCGTGAAATTCCCCGTTATAGTTAGTCCAGCTAACTATAACTCGCGCTCCGCAATGCACTGCTGATGACGTCACATATTACATCACTCATGACATGGTCAGTGACATCACTGATGACATCACTGATGACATCTCAAATGACATCACTGATGACATCATCCATTGACTGTGTGTTTCTGTAAAGTTTAAATATGTTTAATATATATAGGGAAAGGCGTATTGAAGAATGAGTGGGTGTATAAGTGTCTGAATGGATGATTTAGTACGTGAGTGACTGACTCTACAAGTGAGTGATTAAACGTATCTTACTGAATGCATGGGTTAGTGACTAAACTGTGCGAATGTCTGTATCCGTCTGTTTGTTGGTGTGTAAGTGGATGCATGGATTTGCGACTAGCTACATGAGTGTCTATATGGGTTATTGATTGGTTCTCTGAGTATCTGTATGGCTGCCTGAGTGTTTGTGTGGGTGGGGTGTGTGTGACTCTATACATAGATGTGTGAGTGGGTGATTCACTGGGTGCATGATTTCAAGAGTGCATCTGTGATGGACTGCTTGGGTGGGTGAGTGTGTATATGGGTGTGTTAGTGAGTGAATGTATATCTCAGTGGTACATGTGCGAGTAACTACATATGTAAAGGCAGTATATATGTGTGTTAGAGTATTTAAATGGCTATAAGTGAGAGTGTGTTATTGTGAGAGTGGCTGTATGGATGCGTGTGTGCTTGTATCAGTTATTGTATCAGAGCGTAAGAATGTGCTAGTATTTGTATGAGTAAGTGAGCTGGTGTGTGTATAACTGTATAGGTGAGTAAATGGGTGTGTGATTAATTTTTTGCATGACTGACTAGGTGTGTGAGTACCTCTATGGATGAGTGGCGGTGTGTGAGTGTTTATATAGGTGTATGAGTGCATATGATAGTCCTGTACTGAGTGACTGTAAGTATGAGTGACTGTACAGGTGAGTGAGTGGATGTGTGTGTAGACCTAAGAATCAGTGAGTTGGTATGTAGTTTTGGTGTTGGAGTGTCTATGGTTTTGCGAATGGCAGTCTGTAATTTAGAGTGGGTGTATCAAAAGTTATATTAGGGTGTGAGAAGATGCATGAAATTATCACATGGATGATGTCATCAGTGATGTCATTTGAGATGTCATCAGTGATGTCATCAGTGATGTCACTGACCATGTCATGAGTGATGTAATATGTGACGTCATCAGCAGTGCATTGCGGGGCGCGAGTTATAGTTAGCTGGACTAACTATAACGGAGAATTTCACGGGTTTTGTACGCAGTGCAATGTCCAACTAACTATAACTGTCCCTAAAACCTATGGTTTTTCAGTGAATTTCAAAGGTTTTAAATGCTAATTTGTAACTATAACGTCCCTGAAACCTATGGTTTTTCAGTGAATTTCAAGGTTTTTAAATGCTAATTTGTAACTATAACATGTCTGAAACCTACGGTTTTTTCAGTGAATTTCAAAGGTTTTGTAAATGACAATTTTTAAATGTATTAATTGTTATATAAATTTTTTTCATACTGATTTACTACATTTTTAGAAACAATTTTTTTACATATTTTATTTTTTAAATTACATTGTAATTACATTATACATTACATTACAAAAAATACTTTCTCAGAATGAATTACTTTAGTTTAAATACTTTGCACATAGGCAATAGACTTTTAAGTACAGTAGTTACAGTTGTTGCAATGGGCAACACATTTTCAAACACAATGCAACATTCAGCTCAATGTGAATTTCTAGTTAAATGCAATTAGTTACTTTATGGATTACTTTTCTAACCACAGGACTGGATCCTAGATTCAGTCCTGGGACATCTCCTGTAAACAGTTGAGTAAAGCGTTTTGGTTACAGTCGTGATTTTTAAGGAATATTATTGTACTTTAAAAGTTGACACTTAGAAACTTTTTCTCATAGAATCACCAATGTAATGAAATCCCTATGGAAGGAAATTCACTTAGAAGTTAAAAACTGTTATCGTTACTTTTCTTACTCACTGTTGGATCCTGGATCCAGCACTGGTGCATCTCCTGTAAACAGTTGAAAGAATGCGTTTAAGTCATACAGGCGATTTTTAGGAATATTTGTAGTTTGTGAAAATCGACACTTTGAAACTTTTCTGCTGAAAACCAGACAATGGATTCCTATGGAAGAAAATATAAGTTACTGGTAAGTACGGTTAAATTACTTTTCAGGGTCAGTGCTGGGCTAAAGATGCAGCACTGGGTTCTCTCCTGATAACAGGTGAGTAAATTGGAATTCGTACTTTGGTTGATTTTAGAGGAATATTATAAAGTTCCAAAACTGCACACTTAGAAGAATTTCCAATTGAAACCAGTCAATGTTAGCCTATGAAGGAAATTCAAGTTACTGGTAAGTACGGTTAAAATTACTTTTCAGGATTAGTACTGGGCTGAAAGATGCAGCACTGAGGTCTCTCCTGATAACAGGTGAGTAAATCGGAATTCGTATTTTGGCTGATTTTAGATGAATATTTTAAAGTTCCAAAACTCCACACTTAGAAGAATTTCCAAGTGAAACCAGTCAATGTTAGCCTATGGAAGGAAATTCAAGTTACTGGTAAGTACGGTTAAAATTACTTTTCAGGACCAGTACTGGGCTGAAAGATACAGCACTGAGGTCTCTCCTTATAACAGGTGAGTAAATCGGAATTCGTATTTCGGCTGATTTTAGAGGAATATTTGTATGTTTCAAAAATCAACACTTAGAAACTTTTCAGCAAAAAGCAGGCAATGATATCCTATGGAAGGAAATTCAAGTTACTGGTAAGTACGGTTAAAATTACTTTTCAGGACCAGTACTGAGCTGAAAGATACAGCACTGAGGTCTCTCCTTATAACAGGTGAGTAAATCGGAATTCGTATTTCGGCTGATTTTAGAGGAATATTTGTATGTTTCAAAAATCAACACTTAGAAACTTTTTCAGCAAAAAAGCAGGCAATGATATCCTATGGAAGGAAATTCAAGTTACTGGTAAGTACGGTTAAAATTACTTTTCAGGACCAGTACTGGACTGAAAGATGCAGCACTGAGGTCTCTCCTTATAACAGGTGAGTAAATCGTAATTCGTATTTCGGATGATTTTTGAAGAATATTTGCACAATGGTGAAGTGAGGGGCGGTGCCTGAGGTGACATCTGTGCAAACGCGCCCGTGTCGCGTTTTAAGTTGGGGATTAAGTCCCCTTGAATCCTGAGGGTCCCTAGGGGCCAACTAGCCCACCAGGAACCTCCAATATGCGCCAGGGGGCTGCGTTGCAGAGAGTGTAGAGAGGCCACACCCCTTTACACCTCTCTGCAACGCAGCTCTGTGGCGCTTTCTGGATGTACCTGTTGGGCTAGATTGGCCCCAGGGACCCTCAGGATTGAAGGAGATTTAATCCCCCATCTTAAAACGCGCCACGAGGCCTGTTTGCACACATGTCACCTGAAGCCCGCCCCCTCCTTCACCACTGTGCAAACACGCCACGTGGCGCGTTTTAAGTTGGGGATTAAGTCCCTTGAATCCTGAGGGTCCCCAGAGTCCAACTAGCCCACCATATACCTCCAAAGCGCCACAGAGCTGCGTTGCAGAGAGGTGTAAAGGGGCGTGGCCTCTGTACACCTCTCTGCAACGCAGCCCCTAGCGCATACTGGAGGTTCCTGGTGGGCTAGTTGGCCTCAGGGACCCCCAGTATTCAAGGGGATCGTTCCCCTCTGCAAACGCGCCAGGGGCGCGTTTGCAGAGTGGTGAAGGAAGGGGCGGGCCTGCGGGCCCGATCGTTTTTTTTTTCCCCTGAAGGAGGGCTGTGTGGCCCCCTTCTTTTTCAAATTCTTATGCCCTGGGGACCCCATCCCCAGGGCCTTACCCCTTTTTAATTAAATTTAAAAAATAAAAACGGGGAAGGGGCCGCGTGGCCCTCCTTCCTGGGCCTGTATTGGCCCGGGGACCCCATCCCCGGGGCATGGCCTCGTTTTTTTTTTTTTCAATGGAGGGGGCTGCGTGGCCCCCTCCTCAGGCCATTTAAGGCCCCGGGGACCCCATCCCCGGGGCCGGCCTTTCCTTTTTAAAAATAATTATTTATAATTTTATGGGGAGGAGGCCGCGTGGCCCCCTCCCGGGCCACCACTTGCCCGGGGACCCCATCCCCCGGGGCTGGCCCTCTAGTTGGGGACTGTGGGGGTCCCCAATCCCCCACAGTCCCGCCGGCTCCCGCGTCCCTTGGGAGCCGGCATTGCTTTCCACATGGGGAGCTGCTAAGATGCAGCTCCCCATGTGGAAAGCATGTCGACTTGGATATTGGAAGAGAGAGCAGGTTTCCTGCTCTCTCTTCCAATATCCAAAGCAAGTCTGCTATGGCAGGACGGGAGCCGCGAGGCTCACGTCCTGCCATAGCAAACTACAGTGTCCCGGGGTAGGCATCCCGGGACACTGCAGGAGCCGGCCCTGGGGGTGGTGGTCCCCAGGGCCATCAAGGGACTCCAGGAGGGGGCGTGCGGCCCCCTCCCATCGTGTGCACAGCCCGGGGAGGTGGTGGTCCCCGGGGCTCTGGGGTCCGTAACGGACCCCCATATTTAAATGTTTAGTGCCCCGGGAGGTGGCGGTCCCGGGCGTGTGGGGGGCTGGAGCCCCCCACACAGGTTTTTAATGTTTTTAAAAAAGCCCGGGGAGGTGGTGGTCCCGGGGCTGCGGGAGGGCTCAGAGCCCTCCCGCACCATTTTTAAAAATCCCGGGGGAGTGGCGGTCCCGAGGGCTTGGGGGACCCTTTGAGGGCCCCCACACATTAAGTTATCCCCCCACCATGCCCCCGGGACTTGGGCCACCCGGGGGCCAATTAACTATCGAGCGCGGGAGACCGCGCTCGATTCTCGGCAGGATCGCGCACTCTGAGCGCATCCTGCCGATTTTTAAAAAAATTTTTCTTTTGCCCAGGGGTCCTTGTGGGACCCCTGAGCAAACCTAGGGGTCAGGGTGTTTCTACCCTGCCCCTTTGTGCGCTGCGCACTTGTTTCTGTCCCTCGGTTCTACCGAGGACAAAATGGCTGCCAACATTTCCTGAATCGGAATGTTGACAGCCAGCTGACAGCCAATTAACATGCAGCTCGTGATCGGGACGGTGCGCGCAGGGTGCGCTGAGGGTACGCGGACCCTACTCGGCCATAGATATCACTAACTTTTTACTTTTCATTTTCTCAGCAACTACTGAACGGATTTACACCATTTAACAAAAGGGTTCTTTCTGAACCAAGAACTACCTCTTTGCCAAATTTGGTGTAATTCCGTTCAGCAGTCAGGCTGTAGCCGTGTCTAAAGTTTCCTATGGAAAAGTGCATGGGGAAAACGTGTTTTGGGACCCCGCTTTTTCTCGGCCCCGCTTGACGAATCCCGAGACTTTCAGGGTAGGAGCGGACCGGAGCGGGCCACAAAGTTTGAAAATTTCGCGAAGATACGTCAACCGGCAAGAGAGTTATTTCAAATAGAATGTCGCGGATTTCCTATGGATAATAGGTTGTAACTATAACTATCTACTGGCGACCGCCAGTAGATAATACATACAAACATATAATACACACACACACACATAGATATATATTTATTTATTTTTAGAGTTTTATGTAGCACAAACCTGACCAGAAGGCCTCAGAGCGCTTCACAGAAATTGATACAGAATCCATAACATGAGTTGTATTAAATAGATACATAGTGACAATATGTAAACGGTGTGAACAGCAGACAATAGGGTATGATGATGATACACTTTGAAGATAAGTAAGGTGTGGATATATACATATATGTATATATATATATATAAATATGCATGTACGTCGGTAGACAGAATCAGCCTAGCAGCGAAAAAAAAGTTTGCATGAGGAGTAAATAAGAGTGCATAATAACAATAAATAGAGGAATTTAATGTTCCTTGTAGACAACGAACTGAATTGTAGATGACCAATGTAAATTCTGAGGTAACTATGAAAGGATGTAGTGAAGGTGGGGAGAGTGTGGCACTGTCTAACCCGAGGGTAGTAATGCTCAGATTTGTTTAGAGGGTGTGGGTTGGAGGCATATATTTCAGACTGTGGTCTAAGGGGGTGTATTTAGGTATTTGTCGAAGAGAAGAAGTATACGTTTTTTCTTGAAGTGTGGGAATGATTGATTGTCACGTAAATCTTGAGGTAGTGAGTTCCAAACTCTAGGGGCGTTACCAGAGAAGGAATGTGTGTGAGATTTCTCCTTCTTAATTTTTGGTGGAATCAGGAGTAGACTGTTGGACCTTTGCAGGGGTCTATTTTGGCCAGCTTTTGTTAATTTATGTGTGAGGTAGGTTAGGTTTTCAGTGTAGAGCGCTTTGTGGTTTATGCAAGCGGTTTTGAGTATAGCTCTTGCCTCATTTGGTAGCCGGTTGAGCTTCTTGAGAGTGGGACTGATGTGGTTGAAGTGACTCTCCCTTGACAGAAATCTAGCTGTTGTGTGGAGTGTGGCTTTTAGGGGCACAAGGTGTGTTTTTGGGGTGCCCATGAACGTTGTACTGCCATAGTCTAATTTGGAGAGGACTAAAGAGTGCACCAAAGTCTTTAGGTGTTCTGAGGGTTTGATTTTTTTTTTAGGTATTTTAGCATGTAAGAGGCATTTTTGGCTGAGGCGTTTACATGCTCTTTCATGCTCAGATAACTGTCAAGTGTAATCCCCAGCGATTACACAGAACTTGAAATTGATAGTTTGCAGCTTAATGCAGTGAGATTGTCGAGCTAGATAGCTACAGGAAAGGATTTTTCTTTGGGTTGGATGAGAAGGAGTTTGGTTTTGCTGGGGTTGAGTTTAAGATGGTTGCTTGCCAGTCAGGACTGAACCATGATAAAGTTGCTATTTAAGTGCTGGACATCTTTGATTGATGAGATTTTTATGTAGAGTTGGGTATTGTCTGCAAAGAGATGATAAGCAAATTTAGCTTGCTTCAGGATCATTGTAAGGGGTTCCATATAGAGGTTGAATAGGGCAGGAGACAGGGTTGACCCTTGGGGAACTCCTAATTGGACTGGTGTTTCTTATGAAGTCAAGGTGTTAAGTTTGACTATCTGTGAGCGTTGGTTCAGGAAAGTTGTGAACCATTTAACCCCTCCAGTGCGCCCGTCGGCCAACGGCCGTCGCGAGCACTACCTCGGTAGTGCTGCGCACGTCCGTTGGCTGACGCGGCCCCACCCACATAATGGAACGCCCCGCACTGCGGCGAAATTATCGCCGCGGTAAACGGGTTAAGGATTGTTTTATTGATGCCTGCACACTATGAGAGGGTGTTTAGGAAGATGTCGTGGTTGACAGTGTCAAAGGCCACCGATAAGTCCAGGAGGACTAGAAGGCAGGCCTGACCATCATATAGGTAACTGTGTAGGTCGTATACATATACATTGATTTGTTGATATTTTTGGCACTGCTTAACAGATCTTCACAATTTAAAAGAAAAAAAAGTCTCATCCACCTAAGCTCTTTGCTGGAACCATTAAGTCGGGGCAGAGATAAAGGAAGGGGTCCAAAATGTGTTTTGGCCATTCATTTTTTCATAGGAATATTGAACAGCGACACTGCAAAAACTGCTGATCCAATTACACCAAATTTGGCAGAAAGCTAGATAGCTAGATCTTGGTCCTGAAAGTGAGCTGCTTGGGATTTGTTGTAAATCAGTTCAGTAGCTTTTGAGAAATTAAAATATAGATATTTCATGCCACAGAGGATCCACCAAGCCAAAAGATCTTTACATAAGATCTGATTGGCTGCCACCATATCAACAAAGATGTGGCGGCAGCCATTTTAGGACTCAAGGTCTCAGTCTCCTGTTTCAGAACAAATAAACAAAATACACATAGGGGGTAGGGTAGTGACCTAGGGACCCCCTAGGCATAGTCGGGGATCCCAGAAGGGGGACAAAAGGGCATTATTTACATTCCATGGTTCAGCGGCTCAGATAAAATAAAAATGTGGCAAACTCCAGCTAGGGTAGGCCAGGGCCTAAGGGGATGGCGCCTTGTTTTATTGTTGGGGCAGAGTTTGTGGGGAACCCTTCCGAACCTTATAGAGACCTCGGAACCCCCCATCCCCCAGGGTCATTGTTTCTAGAATAGTGAGGTAGCACATGGCCCTTCTCCTAAAGCCTCCTAGAGGCTCCAGGGATCCCCTCCCATGGTGTCAATTGATTAATTAATGGGAGGAGGTGTGCGCCTCCCTCTTTGAAGCTTCACAAGGCCCGGGGACCCACATCCCCATGGCTCGCACTTTTGTAATGGGGGGCACAGCCCAAGACAAGGAATGCCCCATATGGCCCTGCAAGGACTTTTTGGTTCTACTTTTGGATCCAGGTAGTGTCCATAAAAGGGGCATGGGGACCACCAAGCCTTTTTCTTTTATGTTATGGGGAACTACAGGGAGAGCAGCAGCCCCCAGCAACATTAAAAAAATAGTAAATCTCCTGAGTCATTAAATCCATGACTCATGGAGACTTTACCATATTTTTTTAAAGCACTCCAAACTGGAGCTGTATGCTCTTCAGCTGGTGAGCAGGGCCAACTTGTGGTTGGTTCTGTGGCTGCACTTTATGGCCTGAAAAATCTTAAAAGAAAGACTCAAAATCATGCTAAATATTTGTTTAATAAGGATTTATATAAAAAAACATTTATGACAATCACTTGTGTTAAACACTTTTAATAAACATTGCAATGTGTGAATTTCTATAATGTATATTTGATTATAATTATTGGTAACTTTTGAGCCAGATAATAGGTGTACTTTATGTACTAATATACTGACCCCTTCATAAAGTCAATAAGCCCACTTTATATGACCCTTTGACAAAGTCAGTAGGTCTGCGTTATTTAAAATGACACCCTTTGTATTGCAGCATCACATAGTCAGCTGTGCATGCCCGTAGAGGCTTCAGCGCTTCTGTGCCCAACCTCACACCAGGGTTGTGTGCTGTGGGGGGAGTTCGTGCCAGCACTGAATTGGGCACAGGGCCTCACACCCAACCCCATGCAGTAACTGGTCATTTGACATCTTCTGTACGTTTAAAAAAAACACAGAAATTCATTGAAATAAAACAAAAGTTAAAGTGTCATTATAGTTAAGAATTGTAATAATATGTTACTTTACAATAGAAAATAGCCCTAGAAATTCACTGAAAAAAACAAAGGTTAAAGGAACATTATAGTTAGGTGAAAATGTCAGTGCCATTTTAAACCAACAAACCCACTGAAATTCGCCAGTTATAGTTATCTCAAGTAACTGTAACTCATGCTCTAAGGTAACTATAACTCATGCCTCCACAATGCACTGCTAATTACCTCACATATTATATAGCTCATGTAATGTTCTATGACGTAATTGATAACATCACTGCATCAAATTAAATGACATCATTGATGCCACCCTTACCCATAGACCAAAAATAATTTGTGTGGCTCTCCCATAAGGTACAGCAGTACTCCTGCAGAAACGACCACACAAGCTCCACCCCTATAGTACTTTGGTACCATGTAAGTATTATTTAATAAAGCTTGCGTGGTACCATGGCACCATAGGCATGAAGCTTAGGCACCAGTGCAGTGGGGATACCATTGTACATATGTATAAAAAGACTTTTGCTTTAAGTAACAGCCACATTCGATAATCACTCTACAACAAACATCAGGTGTCCTTAGCCTATACCTTGTTAAACATACATCACTACTTCTACTCCAAACTATTACTTTTACCCCAAACTTTAGTGATTTGTAAGCGGTGCACCATATAACTTTCAACATGCACAATTATACTTTCTTCTAAGGCTTACACTATTTCCAAGCTATGAACCCTCATGTGTACACTTACATGCTCACGTTTTTAAGTTGCCTTCTTTTCTTAAACACAATGACATTTGACACACATTTGTTTGTGTGTCTGTGCAGGGAAATGTTCTCTAAATTAGTTTTGCTTACATTTCCACTTCGTAAGCACATTATGGGATGAAGGCAGTGGCCACCTGGTTGAAGAATAGATGCCTCAAGCTTAACTCCGAAAAAACCAAAGTTCTCATCCTGGGCTACACTCCCTCCACCTGGGACGACATCTGGTGGCCTGCAGCGCTCAAAACGCCCCCACACCCACGGACCAGGCACAAAACCTCTGCATCATCATGGACTCCTCACTCTCAATGAACTGCCAAATCAATGCTGTTCCATCCTTCTGCTTCCACACGCTCCGCCTGCTTTGTAAGATCTTCAAGTGGATCCCCATGAGTCCAGGAAAATGGTAACCTATGCGCTCGTCAGCAGCAGACTCGACTATAGCACTGCGCTCTATGCCGGTACCACCCAGAAACTCCAAAAAACCTGCAAAACATCCAGAACGCCTCCGCCAGACTCATCCTGAACATCTCATGCCGCATCCACATCACCAGTCACCTGATAGACCTTCACTGGCTACCTATCAACAAAAGAATTACCTACAAGCTCCTCACACATGCCTTCAAAGCTCTCCACAATGCCGTACCTGCATACCTCAACCACCGCCCCTCCTTCTACACTCCCACCAGACATCTCCGCTCCTCCCAACTTTTCCTGGCCACCATCCGACAGATCTGCAGGACCACGGCTGGAGGAAGTTCCTTCTCTTGTCTTGCTGCGAAGACCTGAAACTCCCTGCCTCTGCACCTCAGGCAATCACCATTGCTGCCACAATTCAGGAAGGACCTCAAGACCTGGCTCTTCGACTGAACTGCAGATTCCCACCATCTCAGAGCCTTGAGACAATCCTGGGTGAGTAGTCGCGCTATACAAGAAACATCATTGATTGATTGATGAATTGATTATCAAATACCTTGAACATTCTTTACAAGGTCTAAGTTCACTACGCAAAATGTTGTTGTTTGTTATTGTCCGTTCTGCGATAGAATCAACAATAGCAGCCTGACTGACACTTCGGCATTAGCAACATGGCAATGTTTACTATGTAAGCAACATCACTAACTTGTTTAGACAGAGGAGCTTTTAGCTGGCACTGGGAAGTCACCCCATACTGGAATTCCAGACCCGTTGATTCCTATTTACCTTATGAAAGGGATGCTGCCCAGCTCCCCACCAAGACGGGGAGCCTGATGACACTTACCCATAGGTAATGGGGGAGTTAGATCACCCTACAGGGATTTGGCAGATTCACCCACCCAAGGCGCACTACGATAGGTAGTGCTAGGTAGGAGTACAAAATATTACAGTACTTATATGCAAGCATATATTCTCTGTTATAGCAAAATAGTTGAACTATTTATCTTGTTAACCACTCTCATTATGCTAATCACATTATTGTGTTTCCTTCTATTGATTATTGCAGTGCACATCTTTTACTCAAAATCGCAATGCTTCAATAAATATTGAAACATTAGTCGTGTTTTTATTGTGTATCTCTTTGGGTATATATGAGTAACCAATCGAAAAGGTTCCTGATCTGTTACCACGATTTCCTTGGGGAGTCAGGAATGTTATGTTCTGAGGTTGCATATTCCACCTGTTACCTTTCCTGGTTAGGGGTACAGGGAGCTCACAGGACTAAGGCCAATATGTCCTGATGGTGTGCTCAGAATCAGTCTTGCACAATTTTGACATTTATATTGTCCAACAAACGCCTAGTTTTTATTGAGAAAGTATAAGCCACACGATAGGTCGTTCACAAAAGTTCCCCTTTGAATCCTTAGTTATTAGTCAAAAGAGTCTCTGGTGCTGCAGCACCATTAGCAGTGAGTCTTCCAGGACACCACAGCCTCAATTCCAATCTTACCTGCTTCAGAGGTATGAAAGCATTCAGTGATGCAGCGAGTCCAGATCCTGTTCAGCAAAGTCAGGCTGCTTGTGGTTCACACAGCAGCACCTGGCAGGCCCCGCTCCCCAAGCCGTTATATGCCCCAGGGATACCATTCCTCGGGCTGTGCTTTATTCATTTCCCCTTTTTTATTGTATTCGGATCCGAGAGATGGCATCCCCAGGGCCTTAAAAGTCTCAAGGTGTTGCTCCTGCCCAGAGGGAGCACCATAAATAGGGAGCAGACAGGAACAATGTCCACTCCCACACCATGCTGGGAGCCAGCTGGGACTGTGGGGCTCTGGCAGCCCCCAACGTCTGCATGGTGGGTGCCTTG
This sequence comes from Calotriton arnoldi, assembly GCA_963921515.1. Lineage (NCBI taxonomy): Eukaryota > Metazoa > Chordata > Amphibia > Caudata > Salamandridae > Calotriton > Calotriton arnoldi. The sequence continues at coordinate 1,120,116 of CAWUFW010001846.1, read as the reverse complement.
GGTGGGAACCCATATATTTTAAAAGGAGGCTTCGGGGGATAGGGTCCCCGAGGCATAATTAGGCTCGCGGAGGAGGGTTGCAGGGCCTCCTCTACTTTAAATTACAAAAGAACCTGGCGGATATGGTCCCAAAGGCCTATTGAGCCTCAGGGAGGCGGGCCACAGACAGTGAAACTCTGATGAGAATTATACCACAGAGTGTTAAAAAGCATCTACTAAGAACAATGCACACTATACACAAAACTTGTCCAAAGAGTGACTATTGACTTAAAATAACCAAGGTCTGAAGGTGCTAAAGATCATACTATGTGCAGCCTTCATGCTGTGGTCAAAACTTTACAGACAACCCATCTGCTGAAGCACAACAAGCACATGTACAAAGGTTAGTACCTGGAGCACACAGTCATCTATGTTATGTAGAAATTGTCAAGTTGAGACGATTCTGTCTAATAACGCAAGGCACCTTACTATACTTAATATGTTTTACATAGAATATTTGTCCTGTTGGAAACTTTTTCTGCAGGGCCATAAAACATGTGAGGAACATGCTGAATACCCTCACTTGCACACCATTGCTCTTCAATACTGTTAGACCTGGCATCCTTGGTGTGGTTTACCTTGGCTTTTTGCCTCTGCCTTCTGTATTTTTGCATGTGTGCTGGACTTCGTTTTTGCTGGTTTAGGTGCTCTGGGCACTTTGCCATTGCTAATCAGTGCCAAAGTGCAAGTGTGTAGTGTGCTGGCCCCACGTGTACAGCATACAAAGGAGACGTAGCTGGTTTCCAGTTGATGTAGTTTATTAAGCAGATGCTGTAAGCTGTAACAGGCCCCACCAGGAGCAGCCTCTCTGCTGCTCAGCCCATCTTCAACTGTCATTCCACCATCCACACAAGCACCCAGGCATTCCACTCACACTAACATTCTACACGGAACACTCACACTGGCTGAGCAGCATAGAGCAGGGTGAAAGGGAACATATAAACATTGCATGAGGATACTACATATCCTATCCCTTTTATACTGAACAATAAAAAGAACCAAATCAAAGATGAAAACAACTATACACAATAATGTACACATGAAGTTTAACCAACCATTAACCCAGGGATGTAAGGAGTGACACATCACGAGAGGGAAAACGGAAGTACAAAGAAAGAAAGAAGAATGGAAGAATAGAAATGCACATGCACTATACCCATCCTCTTCCTTTAATAGTAAACAAATAAAGTATATAGCATAATAAGAGCTCACACACACACAAGTGAGCAAGACATGTAACGAGTAAAGTGAACAAAAATAGCATGGGACTGACACCCAAAATGTAACAAATGATGTTGCATGGGACTTACACCCAAGAACTCTGTGCAGCAGAAAGCAGCACGTGGGACTGACACCCAAAATGTAACATATGACGTTGCATAGGACTTACACCCAACAACTTTGTGCAGCAGAAAGCAGCACGTGGGACTGACACCCAAAATGTAACATATGACGTTGCATGGGACTGACACCCAAATGTACATGTAACGTTGCATGGGACTGGCACCCAAGAACTTTGTGCAGCAGAAAGCAGCACAGTGTGACAACGCACACAATACGTCGACACAACAGAAGCGACGCAAATGCACTGAGGGAAGCGCAGGGCGACTTATACACCACAAACATAACAAAACGTTCAAAAGTGTAACTTGGACTGACACCCAAACACAGACATCCAGACGAAAGGATGTACATCAAACCCCTTGTAAGGAATGACATAAGCCCAAAAACATGGAGCATAACTACTAATGTCACATGGGACTAATACCCAAGGACAGTACTGTGTGGCACATGCACACAAGGTACAAAGACCAAAAACTAGGAAATGGGACTAACACCCATACCATGCCAAAAGTAACAATCCGTAAAGAAGAGAAATGGGACTCGCACCCACTCCCATCCCAAAGGCAGGGATAAACAAAATAAAATGCGTGAACCTGTCCGTAAAGAAGAGAAATGGGACTCGCACCCACTCCCATCCCAAAGGCAGGGATAAACAAAATAAAATGCGTGAACCTGAGACATGGGACTAAAACCCACTCCCATCCCCTTGGTCGGGATTCTACATTTTTAACCCGAACATACGTGAAAATGAGAAATGGGACAGGGACCCACTTCTATCCCTTAAACGGGAATAACAATGTCTGAAGAACAGGGACATGGGACTGAAACCCACCCCTAACTCTTGGGCAGGGATAACCATGTCTGAGGAAACACATCAGAAATATAATGCCAACATAACACGTACATGTGTAATTTCAAACAACTCTGTAGGCATATAGCAATCAGAAGTCACTAAAGGTTCAAGTCTCTTTTCCCTGTAAAAGAAGACAAATTAGCGTAGTAACTTTTGAAAACATGCTCCTCTATAATTGTATGTAGAAATGTCAAAGGTGTGCCTGTCACCGCGAAGATAGACAAGCTGTACCTGCGCCAGAAAAAGAAATGTACGCTCCTACAGTGAGCACCAAATAAACTGCAGAATACAAGAGGAGAGCTGCTTGTGAACTTGCATGTTGATTTATACTCGTGAATCAAAAAGTACCTTTCCATGTTAGTTCATTGTTTCTCCTCCGCGTATCAAACCGACAAGGGTACTCTAACCCAACTTCTCAAAAATCTTCTCTGACGCCTTTCCCTCGTAGAGCAAAGAAAAGCCACTGTTGTTACCTCACGCTAGCTAAAAAAAATGCAGATGACATCGTTGGGCAGAAAACTCCTACTTGAAACGGAGGAGGTGAAGAATGGAGCACCCATCCCCATTTTGAAGAGACAAATTGACTTCCTGACGCTGCCGATGACGATGCGTCCTTGAAACAAAACTTTATTGCTTGAACAAAGGTTGGCAGGTTGCTGCTCGACACCTTCATCCATCCATAACACAGGATGAAGAAGCCCTGAATCCGCCAACTCCAAGATGGCGGGACGCACAGGAGACGCATGCCGAGAGGCTCACGGCGCGCTCTTGCTGCAAAACGTCCATATGCAGCATCAAGCACCAGAGACACCCAAGACGTCATGGAAGGCTCACGAGAAGCTCCGCGCGGCATAGTGCTCAAGGTAAGTTGCGCGAGCCAATTTTTTATTTTAAAACGAAGCGCAACTGTCATCTTTTAATCATGCCTCACAGCAAACAAGAAAACATTGATTTCTTTTTTTTAAAACTCCACGTTGGTCACAGTGTCAGTCTCCTCTTCAACAGGCAATGCGATCTAAATTGGTCGCAAACGTAACGACTTTCAATCGCCAGTTTTCCAAATTAAACAGTCTACAAGTAGAGTTCACACCAGCGCTAAACACAGGCAGTCACCAATTACCTTGGTTCTGGATGCCCTGTAGACATTTGCAATGGCACGTAGTCACTGGTTGATACAATTCTTCTTCTGCTGTGGATTACCAGGTGGTGTAGATGCAGAGATGTCTTTACAGCACGCCTGGTCTGTGCTGTCCGGTCTTGTTGACACTTTCTACCTGATGCTCTGTAGATGTTTGTTACTGTACTTTAGACTTATCTTTTGAATAAAGTGTCCTTCTAGATGTCAGCAGACTTTCTTTTCATTTTTTAAATGTTGTAGATGACAAGATCAAAACACAGCACGCCTTGACTGGGCTGTCCGTTGTGATGGACACTGGTGGGGCTACTTCGCGTGCGTGTCATGGTTCCTTTTTCTTGCGTTTCCTTTTGCTTGTAACTAGTTTCTATGTCCTTTTTCTTGGCTCCATCAGTTTTAACATAACTCCTGTTGCTTTTTGCGTTGAGTTGCTTCAAATCTCGTCGCCATAAATAATGTAGTGTGCTGGCCCCACGTGTACAGCATACAAAGGAGACGTAGCCGGTTTCCAGTTGATGTAGTTTATTAAGCAGATGCTGTAAGCTGTAACAGGCCCCACCAGGAGCAGCCTCTCTGCTGCTCAGCCATCTTCAACTGTCATTCCACCATCCACACAAGCACCCAGGAATTCCACTCACACTAACATTCTACACGGAACACTCACACTGGCTGAGCAGCATAGAGCAGGGTGAAAGGGAACATATAAACATTGCATGAGGATACTACAAAGTGCTTCCTGTGTAAATTGAAATTCTGATTAGTTATCCATGAGTGGCATGTTTGGTTTACTGGTAAGTCTCTAGTAAAGTGCACAGGTGTGCCAAGGGCCTGTGAATCAAATGCTACTAGTGGGTCTGCAACACTGGTTTTGCATTTCAAATGTGTCTCAGACCTGCCACTGCAGTGTCTGCACGTGCAGTTTTAACTACCATGTAGACCGGGCAAGTGCACCCTCTTCCAGGCAATAAACTTCCCTTTTCTTACATGTAAGTTGCCCCTAAGGTAGGCCCATTGTACCCCCATGGGCAGGGTGCAGTGCCAGTTAAAGGTAGGATATGTACTGGTTTGTTTTGCATGTCCTTGTAGTGAAATACTGTGTATTTCGTTTTTCACTATTGCAAGGACTAGCTCTCCCCTAGACTTTTTTTTTGTCCTCATAACACCATTGTTGCAAATTGCAGCCTGACATCTGACCTGAACCGCCCCAGGCTATTTGCAATAACCCAATAGTCCTGCGTACCAGCCCGACCAGTGACCTGGTTGCTAGTTCCACGCAGGTGTAATCATAGAACTCATAGGGTTAAGTTCTTTTTGTGCCATTCCAGTTCATAAAATCCACCCAAATCTTGGAATGTATACTGGTCTCGAGTTCTATGTCTATTTTACAAATAGTTTTGACCACCTGGAACCATTCCAACCCTCGGGTGGTACAGCATCTGTCCATTTTTTACAAATTTCTCTCCTGGCGAGAAGAATCAGGTAGAAAAGTAGGGCCCGCCTATTCTTTGATAGGGGCAGAATCGGCTGATCCTCCAGCCCTAACATGATCAACGTTAAGCTAATTTGTATATTAGTGCAAAGAATTTCATTTATTGCCTTCTCCACTGAAGACCAGTAGTCCTGTAGTAGGGGACATTCAAAGAACATATGTCTATCGTCCGCTCTCAGCATACCACATCTGTGACATCTCGGAACGACATCTGTTACAAATTTTGCCAATTTATATGGTGTCCAGTATAACCTATTGACTGTAAATAAGTGGTTTCTCTTTAGATTTGCTGGTTTGACCACTTTATATAGGAGCTTAAAAGAAAGTTGCCACATTCTCTGTGGCTCCGTCATCTGAATAGCACCCTCCCAGATCTCATATGGTGCTTTGAGCTTCTTCTCTTCAAAGGACACCACGGTCCGGTACCAGTCACTTACTTCCTTTCTTTTTGGGGCCTTGTTCCGTAATTTCTTTTCAAACTCCCAAAATCCACGAGTCTCTTTCCTGTTTGCCTCCCCCCAGGATAGTAACTGCAAATATTTAAACCTTGAGAGGGACCCCCCTGTCTTTGCCATCAGGATTTCCCATGGCACCATCTCTCCATCACCATGAGATCCCCCCATAGTTCAATTCCCGCCAGCATTAGTGGGATACTTAATTGATCTTGCAGGCATTCAGGCGTACCTGGTGAGTCCCATATTGGTGCCCCCCCTGAATAGTACCCCATTCCGAGTATGTTCCTTATTCCAACCCAAAGAATAAGTGCTGCCTTAAGCGTCTTCAGTCTGACTTTTTTGAAGAATTTTTTTCCCCCCGAATTTATAGAGAAACCCTTTCGTTCCCCACTCCTTAACCATCTCCTCTAACAACCCGTCCCACACCATGGGCCCCGGTGTACCTTAGAGAAGTCTGCAATTCTTGAACTGAAATGCCATACAGTATAGTCTTAAGTCCGGGAGTGCCAGCCCACCTTCTGCCAGTTTACGCCGCAATTTCTTCCAAGACATACGTGCTCCACTAGCTACCCAAACAAAACTACCCAATTTGCCCTGTATTTTATCGATCAGGCCTCTGGGGAAAGTAAGGGGAACGCAGTTAAAAAGAAATGTCAACTTAGGAAGTAACACCATTTTAATTAGATTTACTCTTCCATATATTGACAATGGGAGGTTCTTCCATCTAGTAAGTGATTTCTCGATGTCCTTTTCTACCCTCTCTAAATTATGCTGGGGGATTTCCTCTAATGAGTTAGTAATACTAATTCCAAAATACCTAATCTCTCTCCGAACACTTCCCCTCCAGTCTGGGATATTCCAACACATAATCCCGGTTTTCTCTTTATTTATTAAGTATCCCGAAAAAGCTCCGTATTCTCTTGCTAAGAGCTCCACCCTGGGAATTGTTACAGCCGGTTCTGCTGTATAAATTATTTTTTTAAAACATATTTTATTGAATTTTCCCCAATATAGCAACATACATAAAAAAGCAATTGTACTTGTGTTATTCTTCAGTCTTCTTCATACCTTCAATTATTAGTGCATCGTTGAGGTTCTCAGACAACATGTCAAAAACATTTCTGTTACAGTTACAGTCGTGGGTATTATTGCTGATAGTCTGATTTATACAGGTTTTCCCACTGTTGAACCACCTAACAATGTTATATCGATACCCAAGAGCCTGCAAAGGTGAAGGTGAGATATGTGCTATTTAACTCCCCACACCCCCCCCACCCTCCCTCCCATCCCTTTAACTCAACTGGCCCCTCCCCTGTCTCGGGCACGCCCCTATTATCAAGGTATCCTTCTCTCAGATGTAGCCTGTGCATGCTCTCTTATTTTTGTGCTGGGGCTCGGTATTTTTCATGCTCATCTATGTTGTGTTCTCTGGGTAATTTTAGGAGGAGAAGCGGAGGAACGGGTGTGTGAGTTGACCGGCGGGGCTAAGGGGGGGAGCCACCCTATTGATCCTGTACCACAGGGACTGGCGCCGGCGCTAGTGTCTTGAAAGTTTCAAGAATGGTGTCCCATTCCATGGAAATTACTTTTTTACGCAACCCGCGTGCCTCCTCTCGTCTGATTGTCGCACTTTCTGCGCTACCCCACCTCACCACCTCTCCGTGCCAGTCACATAGTGGTGGAGGCTTGGCTGATTTCCACCGCATAGTGATGGGCGCGTTTAGACATGAGCAGAGCCAGGTCTACGAGCGTAGTTGTACTTTCTGGGTTTTTGTGCGTCTGGTGATGCCTAACAGACAGCTCACGACTGTTCTCGGCACTGGGATACCCGCTGCCTCTACAATAATCTCCACCACCTCCGTCCAGTACCCAGCAAGTACCGGGCAGGTCCACAGCATGTGGATCAGGTCCGCCGCTTCCACTCTGCATCTAGGGCAATGATGCCGTGTATCTGGGAACATAGACTGTAATCTGCGCGGTGTCAGGTATGCCCTCTGTATGACCATATACTGGATAAATTTGAATTTGGCATTTCGTGGAATTTTCCTGGGATATTCTAGGATCGAGCCCCACTCTTTATCAGTCAATTCTCTGTCTAAGTCCCCAGACCATTTTGTGCGCAGTTCTGTCAGGGTGGTGCCAGTATGCGTTCTAATACTTTTATATAGCCATTTGGTGAGGTGCCGGTCGTTGCCCATGAGATGTATCATGTGAACCAGTTCGTGTTGGGCAGGTGCTTCCCTGTGTGGGGCTCAGTGTTTCTTCACATAGTGAAGAGCCGCAGCGTGTGTGAGGTATAGTCTGTCTGTGACCCCATTATATCTAATGAAATTGCCATGGTCCAAGAGGGTGCCTTCATCAAACAATGCACCTACCGTGGTTACCCCACCCTCTACCCAGGCCAGTATTCTCCGTTTAGTAAGTATGCCGGTGGGGGTAGGTATCCCCAGCAACGGCATGTTGTCAGAGTAGGGGGGGCAATTGCGCGTATAACGTATAGATTGTTTCCAGTATGTGAGTGCCGTGCGTAGAAGCGATGGGGCAGTGGGGGGTATTGTGGCCCGGGGGAGCAGGAGTGTGTGTAAAGCACCTCGCTCTAATTCCCGGGTTGTATAGCCAATTTCATGCAAATTTCGCCCTGCCAGCCAGAATGACAGCCATTGCAATTGGCTCGCATAGCAATAGGCGCGAAAGTCCGGCACTCCCAGCCCTCCCTTATCTGTGTCTAGCTGTAATTTAGTCAGTCCCACTCTACAACGGCTGCTGCCCCAGATCAAGTCGGTCAATATCTTATTCAAAGAGGTAAATATGTCTCCCGGGAACACTACTGGCAAATTTGCTAAGAAATATAACAGGCGGGGTAGGACCACCATTTTCGTGATCGCCACTCTGCCCATGACGGAGAGCGGCAGGGACGTCCAGAATGTGACCTGTGCTCGGAGCGCTCGGATAGTTTTGTTCAAGTTCCCTTCTATGAGGTCTGGTGCAGTTCTGTAGATTTGGATACCCAGGTATTTAAAAGTATGTGGGGCTACCGCTAATTGATATTGTCCAAATTGTATCTCAGTCGGGCCGCCCTCTGGATGGAAGAAAAGGCCTGCGATTTAGTCTCGTTAATAGTAAGTCCCGAAATGAGTGCGAAGTGTGTGAAGATCTCTGGGATTGGTGCAAGATCAGCCGTCAAGTCGTCTATATATATTATTAAGTCGTCTGCATAGGCAGATATCATGTGTATGGTAGTGCCCAGTCGGATTCCCTTCTGTTCCGCCTGTAGTCGTAGCCGAAGTGTTAGGGGCTCCAAGGCTAGCACGAACAGAAGAGGGGACAATGGGCAGCCCTGTCTGGTGCCCCTGCCAACGGGTACTCCGCGAAATGTGTCTGCCTGTACGGGCCTTCGCGGTGGGAGCTGAATATAACAACTGTATCCATTTTAAGTATTCATGGGGTATGCCGAATTTTCCCAGTACCGTGATCATATAATCCCATCTAAGAGTATCAAACGCCTGCCTGAGGTCCAAAGTGATACATCCTGCTGTATGGTTATCTGAGGGACGGATTCCATAACCTGACATAGCCTCCTAATATTAAGCGATGTGCTTCGTGCAGGCACAAACCCACATTGGTCCGGGTGTATTAGCTTGTGTAAGTAGGGGAGTAGTCTGCGTGAGAGGACCTTGCTCAGTATTTTGTATTCAGTTGTAAGTAGTGATAAAGGTCTATATCCTGATATGTCGAGCGGCGAACGGCCCGGTTTAGGAAGGGAGACAACCAAGGCCTGCATGGTGGTGTGGTGGCAGCTGCCCCATGTCTAAGGCAGTGTTGTACAACCGCTCTAGCTGCGGTAGTAGGGCATCTGAGTATGTGGTGAAGAATTCAATTGGGAGGCCGTCTAGACCAGGGGCCTTATTCCGGGGTAGGACATGCATGGCTTCTTTAATTTCGGCCCTTGTGATGGGGCCTGAGAGTTCCTTCTGCATCTCTTGAGTGAGCTTCGGAAATGTTAGGTCATTTAAAAAAGTATGAAGGGAGTCGACTGTCATTGGTGGTGGTGGTTGGTACAGGGCTTGGTAGTATTCACAAAAGGCGGTGTTGACGTCTTGCTGTGTGTCTACGGTGGTTCCGTGTACCGTATTTATCGCATGTATTGGGGTCTGCGGGGGATCATCACGAATAATGCGCGCCAGAAGTGGACCCGACTTGTCAGCTTCTGCGTGCTTGGTGTGTGTGGAAGCCGTGTAATCAATTTGGCGTAGAGTTTCTAGTAGTTCTGCATATTTAATGTGGGCTTCTTGCAATGCTGCGCCCTTAGTAGGGTCTACTTCTGCTTCCTGCTCTAAGTCGTTCAATGAGTTTTCCACCTCCTTTACTTTATTATGTATATCTTTCCTTACTCCTGCTGTGGTGCCAATTGCTATTCCCCTAATCACCGTCTTAAATGCGTCCCACTCCACCTGGGGCGAGGAAGCAGTACCTGTATTTTCAGTGAAATAGTTTGTGATTCCCTCAGCTAGAGTGTTACGAAGACCGCATCTTCCAGCATCTGTGGCCATAGCTTCCATGTGGGCACCGGGGTGGGAACTCTGCCCAAGCTAGCTTGACCTCTAAAGGGTTGTGGTCCGAGAAGGTCTTCCCTAGATACGTGGCGTGCATTATCTGGGTGGAAATGGGAATAGAACACATGATCCTGTCTATTCTAGTGTGTAGTTGGTGCGGATGAGAGAAAAAGGAGTATTCTCTTCTGTTGGGGTACTTCAGCCGCCAGACGTCCCCTATGGACCATCCCTTCGCCCATTTGCAAAGTGCTTCAGCCTGTTTGATGGCGCCAGCTCCTGTAGTGGGGGGGGGGTGATCGATCCTTACCAATATCCAGCACTGCATTATAGTCACCACCCAGAATCCACGGATATGCCGCCCAGGACGCAAGTATGGGGTTGAGGCTCAACAGAAATTTGTCCTGCTCAAAGTTAGGGGCATATATGCTCCCCAACACTATGTGTGTGCCATCTAAGGTTCCCCTGAGTAATATGTATCTCCCCATAGGGTCTGTCCGTTGTTCCAATACTTTGAAAGGAACCCCATTCCTAATCCAGATGGAGGCGCCCCGGGCAAAGGCAGAGTATGTAGTAGAGAAAACTTGGCCCTTCCATTTTTTACGTAGTTTGGCTGCCTCAGTCGTGGTGAGGTGGGATTCCTGTAAAAGAACTATGTGCGCATGCCGTCTGTTTAATTGCGCATGAATTCTGTGTCTTTTATATATGGATCCGAGTCCCCTCACATTCCAGGTGATTATTGTGTAACTATCCTGCATGTGTAAATGTGATTTGTCGGTGTTCCATATATATCCAGTGAGAGTAGGTCAGTAATGCGCAGGGTAAAGGGGTGAGATGGGCCAGGCTGTGCCAACATTCGAACTTTAACATAGAATACTCGGTCCAGCATTAGAACTGTGCTGGTCCAAACCATACATACAACAATTTTAACAGTGAACAATGAAGTTGTTGCTTTCGCCATTGGGGTAAGTGGTTCTAGCAAGTTAGCTACTTGAACTAAGACGGTGCGAGCTCAACGCGGCCCGGACCGGTTTGTAGTCTTTATTCTTTTAGATCAGTGCTTCAGAGAAGAGGATGCTCTATGGTTACATAAATTATACTGATGGGTTATAGCCCTTGTAGTGGTCCCTCCCCCCACCCCGGTCCCGTTCTACCCTAGGAAACCTTCTGCAGTCTGTGGGGTGATGCCGCTGAATAAAGTCATGCTTTGGTCAGAATCTGAATGGTCCCTCCCCCCCTCCCGGAACCTGTTGGCGGTCAGCAGCGCCTCCGCTTGACCCTGTTGGGCCAGGCCCGGTGGGGGGTTCCTGTTTTGGTGCATCGTGTTCATCGTGCGGCGGCGCAACCGCCGGCTCCGCTTGGGCTTCGGGACGCCAGATGCACTCTGCGAGGAGGGTCCAGGCCCCGACGGCGGGAACGTGACCTCCAGCCACTCCTCCGCCTCCTCTGGGGTATTAAAGAACTGCATCGACTGCTCATGGATCACTTTTAGCCTGGCCGGGAATAACAATGCATATTTGATGTCCAGTGCTCTGAGTTTGATCTTAGTTTCCTGGTATTGAGAGCGTTTTCGTTGCACCAGGACAGTGTAGTCTGGGTAGAGCGACACCCTCTGATTTTCGTATTGAATGTGGGACAATTCTCTGGCTTTCTGCAGTAGTACGTCCCTGTCTCTATAATTCAATATTTTGACGATCAGAGGACGGGGAGGAGCACCCACCGCCGGTCTGCCGGTAGGGATCCTGTGTGCTCTCTCTACGCAGAAGAAACTTGAAAGACCTTCCGGGGCCACGTGGTCTCTGAACCATTGCTCCATAAATGCAGTTGCGTTTGACCCCTCGCATCTTTCCGGCAGGCCAATGACGCGGATGTTGTTGCGCCTGGCCCTGCCCTCCGCATCGTCCACTCTGTCCTGGTGTCCCGCCACTTGCCGCTGGAGCTGTTGGAGGTGCTCCCCATGTTCTTTGTGTTGCGGTAGCAACTCTGCCAAGGCCATTTTGTTGTCTTTGACTGTGGCAGCAAGCTTATTGTGGTCCGCCTTCAAAAGGGTGAACCCGGTTGTCAAGGTTCCTATTTGTTGTTCTATAGCTTTTCTCGAGTCCCTCACTTCTTGTAGTATAAGATCCAATTTGTCCGGTGGGGACTCCATGTTGGTTGGCGGGATAGTGTCTGTCATTTGTGTGGGGAGCTCTGTGTTGTCCGGCGGTTGCGTTTCGACGTTATTGGGGTCTGCGTTTTTCCCCCTGGGGCGCCCCATTGTTCGGGTTTTCAGCTTGCCACTCTTGCGGCAGGGCGGTAGCGGGTATCGCGCTATTACACTGGTGATGATCGCAAATAGTTCCCACGAAAATCAGGGTGGCAAGTTCAATCTGGGGTGGCGTTAGGCGGTTAGCGTCTACTAGGTGTTGCGACTATTGGGCATGCGGCTTGAAGCCTTCAGTAGACGTCACCGGCGTCGACGACAGTAATTCAGGCCCCCCGAGCGGGCGATTCCCTTAGTAGACTGTCCAGTTCGTGTCCCTCCACTATATCTGCACGCGCCTCTCTTGTAGGCCCACACCCCTAGGTCGCCGTTTTTCCAGCTGGGGCCTGACACTCGAGGGAGAGCCCCACTTCTATTCCCCTTTTGGTATTCTCAGGTGCAATTACCAACCGGCAGTCACTGAGAGCAGGCTCCGGCGCATCCGGTCTGTTGCGGCTCAGTGCACCCTGCTGAGGGTAGGGGACGTCCAAAGGGGCCACAGGCTGCAGATATCCTCCACCCATACAGTTGGGCTCTACTGCCCTTATCCCCCCTCCGCAGGGGCGCGGCCTTCACAGCGGGTCCTCTCGGCGCTCCTCGCCTCTACGTCGCGCCGGCCTCCCTGAAATCTAGCTGGCTGCACAGTCGCAGGGCCCTGCCGCCATAGGTACCTGACCATCCGCGTTGTGCCAGCGCCGGCCCCTCCACCGTTGGATCAAGCGTTCCCCCAGGTAATACAGCCTCTCGGGCGGGGCCGATCAAGGCATCTTGCGGCTGCTTCTTGTAGTATTGGTCATGTCCTAACTTCTGGCAGTTGATCTTGGAGCTGGGGGGCCCCCCGACAGAGCACACAGTCGCCCCTCACAGCGGCCGGCTCGTGCGGCACGCAATGGTCAGGGCCTCAAATCGCTTGCATGAGCCAGCTGGGCAGGGGTAGGAGAAAGCCACTGATCCGGTCGGTCTGCTGCCCTCGTCCTGGCCGTAACCCTCGAACCAGCCTCAGTTACATTAGCGCTGCCAGCCGACTTCCGTTTTTTTTTTGTTTCTCTGGTCTCCCCTCAGCCCGGAGGGGCTTCTGCAGTGCGCCGCACTACGTCGTTGGGGCCTAGGGGACTCGTAAGGGGTCTCTGTGCGGCACCTCCCGGGTTTCCTGTTGGCGCTTAGGGCCCCAGCATACTGCAATCCTGGAGGCTCCTCCCTCCGGACAGGGTCGAGTGGGGCTTGGTGGGCAGCCACCTCGTACCTTCAAGATGATCTCTGCCGTCTTCCAGCACAGGGAGACCGGGGCCGCCGCACTTCACAGCCCGCCTCCGCAGAGGGGGAGGGAAGGGTCCTCCATCAGCTCTGCAGGTCTCCGTGTCGCTCCAAGCCGCGCGATACACCGCCCCAGTCCACCTCGGGCTCCCTCTGCTTTGGGCACACTCGGGGGGTTCCTATACTTTCGGCACTGTTTCTTCCGAGTCTGGGCCGGTCCCGCTGATCACGGCAGCTGCCTCAGTGCACCCCCAGCTCCGTCGGAGCAGGCCGCAGCTCGCACGGGCCTCGCCCACCTGTCTGCTCTTCGTCAATTCTTGCGGTGCCACCGGTCCCCCGGGACACCAAAACCCAGCCAGTGGGCGCGCAGCGTCTCATCAGGGCGCCCACTTCGTTTTATGGGGTCGTTGTTACCGATCTGGTAGGATTCGGACAGGATTTCCGTGGTCCGGGCGTGGAGCTCGCTCACACTGCGTCCGCCATGCTTGGCGGTTAGCCACGCCCCCCCTGCTGTATAAATTATAAGGTCATCCGCGTATAACGCGATTTTCTTTTCATATGCTCCTGTACAAAAAGCTATGACCTGTTCATCCTGGCGAAGCATCTGGGCAAATGGTTCGATATATATATCAAACAATAAAGGGGAGATGGGGCAGCCCTGTCTCGTCCCTCTAAGAATCAAAAAACTCCTAGTGAGAGCACCATTCAAGAGGATCCGAGCTGTAGAGCGGTGATATAAGGCCTTTAATGTGGTTATAAAATGTGGGCCAAACCCCATAATCTCCAATACTGCCCATAGATACTCCCAGCAAACACGGTCAAAAGCTTTGGCGGCGTCCAATGTGACCGTCGCCAAGGGGACCGACCTTGATGTAGCTATGTCAATACACCCTATTAGCTGCTGGGTCAATTTGTGCTTCTGCCTCCCAGGAATAAAACCCTTTTGGTCTTCATGTATAAGCTGAGGGGCAATTCTGGACAACCTCCCTGCTAAAATGCTGACAAAGATCTTATAGTCTGCATTCAGCAGGGAGATCGGCCGATACGATTCAGCTTTTACAGGGTCTTTAGCTGGTTTTAGTATCAAGACTATAGAGGCCTCCCTCCATGATTCTGGTGCCTGTGTCTCGCCCGTATATATCATATTAAACAAACTTTCCCATACAGGCAATACTTCCTCTATTTCCATTTTATATATTTCTGAGGGGACAGCATCTAAACCAGCGGCCTTCCCATTCTTAGCTCGTTTAATTGCCACCCCAATCTCCTCCTGCGTTATTGGAGCTTCCATCATTTTTACCCCTTCCTCATTCATTACTGGGAGGCCAAGCGCGCTAAGTCTCAACTTCTTAACTTTTGGGTGTCTGGAGCGATATCTTCCTCATAGAGCTGTGAAAAAAGTGTCACTACATGCTCCTGCATGTTATCCCAGCTGTCAAGGACCTCCCCTGAGTCCCCCCTCAACTCCTTTATCTCATTTCTAGATCTTTCTACTCTGGCTTTCCATGCCAGCAATGCTCCCGCTTTCTCTCCATACTTAAATTCCTTCACATTCGCTGCTTGCCATCTTGCCTTGGACTTTAGCTCTAACCTGATTTTAAATTTTAGTTGGACCTCTTCTAGCCTCCTTTCCAACCTTACCCTTTCCTCTCCAGCACTCATGGAGTGCAAGGCCTCCTCAAGGATCCCGACTTCCTTCTCAATATTCATTAACTCTGCCCTTTCTTCTCTGCTTTTTGCGCAGGCAAGGCTTTTCAGGACCCCTCGAATATATGCCTTAAAGGCATCCCACACTATACCCGGGGAGGCAGTATGTTTATTGTTAACGAAATATTCTACTGCAGCTTTTTTCAGAGCTGCCTCGACCCCCCCTTCAAGGAGAAGGGCACGCTTTAGCGTCCATCTCTTGCAAGGCTGCGGTCCTAGGGCTTGTAAAGTTATTATTACAGCTGAATGATCCGAAATATGAGCAGGGAGATGCTGGATCTTTTTAATATTGGTTGCAAGACATCTATCAACTAAAAAATAATCTAATCTTGAAAAGTGATGATATTTTTTGCTGTGATATGTGTACCCTCTCGCCTTCCCTCTCACATGTCTCCACACATCTAATAAATCCAAATCCTGAATCACGCTTTTCAACGCATTCCTCATTCTAGGCACTGAGGCGCTCTCTCTCCTCGTTGAACGGTCAAGTACAGGATCCATCAGTACATTAAAGTCCCCGCCCACAATTGCAGGGGCTGACATATCCGCCAGCCTCAATTCTAATTCTATAATATACTGTGGATCGTCCTCATTGGGTCCATAAAACCTAACGCATATGAGATCGCTATCCGCCCATTTTATTCGCGCTAACGCCCATCTACCCGAACTATCCGTGCTCGATGACTTAAGCTCGATCCCACTTCCACTCCTGATTAGAATTGCGACTCCTTTACAACATTGTGCTTGATCTGAAGCAATGAAATTTTGGACCCATCCCCATCTACCAAACAGCTCCTTACTTTCATTAGCTAATAAATGCGTCTCTTGTAAAATCATAATTTGTGCCTGTCTATCTTTTAAATATTCCATCACTTTCCTCTGTCTAGGTTTAGACCTAAGACTGTTCACGTTCCATGTAAGAATATCAATACTCGGAGTTTTAGCCATGATACTTCCCAAGATATTCTACTTCCTGCTTCATTACTGCATTATTAGAATTCTCCTGCATAATAAGTTCTGAGGACTGCTCCCACCCGTGCCCAAACCCCCCCACCACCTTCCCAACCCACCCTCCCAAACCAACCCTGGGGAACCCTCCCTCTCTTTTTAGGCATAACAATGCCTATGGGCGCACCATTGGGGAGATTTCAACTAAGCTGAATAAAAAATAAGAGAGCGGCTTATCCTGTAATCCACCTTTGTTCACTTGACAGTATCTCCCTTTTTTATCCTCTCAACTAACGATTCTACACTTTCTACTGTCCGAAGATTATACATTTGGTTGTTCCACATAATGCGCAACATTGCGGGGAATTTTAACTTGACCTTTGCTCCCAACTTCCGAAGCTCCTCCATCTTACTACCTAGCTCCCACTGCCTCTGTTCTGTGGCTTTACTTAAATCCGATCTGACTAGCAGGGAATACCCATCTACCAGATAAGGGCCATTTTTTAGAGCCCTACTGAGTATCTCTTCTTTGATGGTGTACGAGAGAAAATTCACGAGGATCTTTCTAGGTTTAGCTCTTTGAGGGTTGCGACGGAAAGGCTCTCTGTGCGCTCTCTGAACTTCATGTTCAAGATTTATCTCTTCCTTGCCCTTCAGAATCATGTTCCGTAGCAGCGAAATAATAAAGGCCTACATATCCGACTCTTCCTCTGTTTCGGGGACATTAAAAAATCTGAAATTATTCCTGCGTGAATGGTTCTCCACTCTCTCAATATCTTCCCTTAGGATTTGATTTTGTCTTTCTAATTTAGAGATCTCAGAGGCGTTCTTCTCCATGTCCTGTTTCACTGTATCCACCTCTTCCTCCAACTTTTTTGTACGAAGAGTAACCTCATTGAGCTTCTGTGTTAGCTCCAAGCATGATGCTTGTATGCCTAGTTGATTTGCCTCCGATACCTCAAAGTGATTTTTGATGTCATTTTTCAGGCCCAATAGAATACTCGCCAATGAGGCTTCTGTATCCTTACATACTTCAGGCGTTCCTGCATCCAAACTACTCTGTCTGCTTCCAGTAAGCGCTTGAGCCAGAGTTCCTACATCATCGAGTGGTGTAAGCACTGAAAGCCTGTTACTCACAGGGATTGTTATGGTGTCTCCTTGGAAACCCCTAGGATTGCCACTTAACTCACTTATTTCTGAGAAACCGCCAGCACTATTAGCGCCCTTTTTCATGTTTTTTGTGTTGATTACGTTTTCCTCTGAATTAACACTATTGCCGGGTGTATCTGATGTGTGATCTTCTATAATGGGTCCTGAACCACCTGCGCCATCTCTCTGCATACTTGGGAGTACTCGGAAAAAAGACTTAAGTGAGGGGGTGATTTTTACTTTGGTGGGCGCAATAACAGATTTTTTTTGTGTTATTCCCCTCGTTGATTTTCCCTGATAAAGATGGCTTTCCTAATACCCTGCTTTGGAGACTCCCTTCTTGACGTCCCCGCTTCACCTTAACAGTCACTTTCACTCCTTGTGACAATGCTACTAACAGTGAGTCCGACGAAATAGGAAAGAAATTTGCCTTACCTCCAGTGTTCCTGGTCCTCAATGTGTACCTGGAGGGTGCCTCACCTTCCTTGTTAACGCCTGTCTCCATATGCAAGTGCTGCCCCACTCTTCCACACAGCTCTCCCCTCTTCTGCTCTCTTACTGTGCTGCTTCGGTCTCCCACCGTATTCCTCTCTTCCTCGGCGTGCTGCTGGGAAGCTCAACTTATTCTGCCTCTGCGCCCGACCTGATTCCGGCCTCCCAGGCACGCCGAAGCACCCCCGCTGCCTGGCTCCAGCGCGTCCCTGGGGAACCAAGGATCAGCCTCTGGTTTCCAACAGACCCGTGTTTCAGTGTCATTCCGGGACTCCGTGAGTGTTTTTAGAAGCTTCTACACGCGATTTAATCGTATAATTGCAGCTCTCCTCCGCTAACGCTCCCCCTCAGTGGCGCCCGCGGCCGCGAGCGTCTAGCTCGCAGCCGCCATGTTCCCCTGCTCAGCTCTCCCATAGACTAACATTGGAGGTGCCTTGTAACATTTTGCAAATGAAACTTTCAATAGGGAACAGTTAGAGATTTGGAGTTTAGGCTCTCTGAACTTAGAATTTAATAACCCACCTTTTAGTAAAGGTGGTTTTTAAATTGTGTGTTTGAAAATGGCACTTTTAGAAAGTGGGCATTTTTTGGTTTAACCATCCTGTGTTCCTCTGCCTGTTTGTGTATTCACTGTCTGGTTTTGGAGTGACAGGAGCTAGGGATGTGCATTCACTCTAGACAGTCACAAGGGGGGTTGAGGTGTGTCCTGCCTTTCCGCGGTGACTCATAGCCAGGCTGAACAGACCTTTCTGCATTTAGAGTGGTGGGGGGAGTTTTCACTAGCAACTGAATAGGCTGTGTCTGCTCTGCACAATGCTGTCTCCACCTCCTGTAGTGAAGCTGGATCAGGGAGGACAGAACTGGTTTTACTGAGCAAGAGAGATTTTCTAAACAAAGATTTCAAAGAGAAAAAGGGGCATAAGTAGTAGACCTAAAGCCCCAGAACTTTAGATTACTTCTGGATCAAGAGGACCCTCTGCCAAGGAGAAGGGCTGAAGAGCTGTGAGGAGGAGTACTGCCCCTTTGCTGTGTGTTGCTTTGCTGGGTTGGCCTGCAGTTGCCTGCTTCTACCTTAAAGAGGACAAAGACTGAACTTTGCTGTGAATCCTGCTTGAGAAGATCTCAAACAGCTTGATGTAGAGCTTGCCTCCTGTTCTGTAGTCTCAGGGACACAAAGACTTCACATGCAGCATCCCTGAACTCCACTGCAGGGAGTTCTGACCTGCCTTGTGGTACCAAACTGCATTTCGGGGCCCTTGTAGGTTGTTTTGCTGCTCCTGTTGGTGAAAATCCACTCATCCTCCTTCCAGAGCCTGTTTTTGTGATGCAGCACTGCCGTGCAGGAGAAATGTCCACGCACAGCTGCCCTGGAGCCGAAGAAATAGATTCAGCTCCTACCCATGGCCCAAAGAACCATTGCACACCGAGTTCGGCTCACTGGTCTCTGAAGTCTGAGACCACCGCCCTGACTCCGACGCACGTCCTGCTGTGTGCCTGGAAAAATCAATGCATCACCTGTCTGCGGATACAGAAATCGACACAGCGCCTGGATTGTCACCGCATCCACCCACAGCACTGGATTTTCTCACGCATTGCACCTGTGTACCAAATCCACATCAACGATGGGGGCTGCAGTGAGAAACTGACGCATCATCTCCCCGTACAGTAAGAAACCGGGTGGCAGTAAAAAACTCCCTTAGAGCAAGGAACCGAAGCATCACCTTCCCTGTGTGTAAGGAACCAATGCATCACCTTCCCTGCGCCTGTTTTGCTTGTGAGTTTTGATGCATCACAGGTACTTTGCACCAAAAGTGACGCATCTATAGTTTTCTATGGACAGAACTGTTTTTACCTTTTTCAACTCATATTTTGATATCTATATGTTGGATTATCTGTTGTTTTGGTCTTGTTTGGTTTAGATAAAGCTAGTTTCTTTTTTTCTAAACTGGTGTGGTGTCCATTTGTGGTGTTTTCAGTGTGTTATTTTGGTTTTTTACAAATGCTTTAATCATTACCTCTGTAGTTTAGCCTGACTGCTCTGTGCCAAGCTACCAGAGGGTGAGCACAGGCAAGCTTAGGTGTGTACTTTACCCCTCCTGACTTGATGGAAGGGTTTTAGAAATGGGGGTCTCTAGTTGGCAACGGTTTGCACCTTTGTCCATGTAGGGACTCTTGCTTCTAGTCAGGGTAAGGGAGTTATGCCCTTAGACAACCCCTGTTCACCCCCTTGGTAGCTTTGCACGAGCAGGCAGGCTTATCTGAGAGGCAGTGTATAAAGCATTTGTGCACACATACAGTAATACAGTGAAAACGCTACAAATGGACACCACACCAGTTTAGAAACAGAAGTAATCTTTATCTAAACCATACAAGACCAAAACAACAAAAATAAAACATACAGTTATCAAGGTATCTCTTTTAAAAGGTAAAAACAGTTCTGTCCATAGCAAACTATAGATGCAACACTTTCAACACAAAGTACCTTGGATGTGTCAAAATCATAAACAAAAACAGCCACAGGGAAGGTGATGCGTCGGTTCCTTATGCGTAGGGAAGGTGAGGCATCGGTTCCTTGCTGCAGGTGAGGTGATGCGTCGGTTCCTTACTGCCACGCGAAGGAGGTGATGCATTGGTTCCTTACTGAAGAGGAGGTGATGCGTTGGTTTCTTTCTGTGGCCCGCCATTGTTGTAGACTTGGCTCCCCAGAGTGATGCGTGGGGATTCAGGGAAGTACCGGTTCTCGATGCATTGGCAGTGCCAACTGCGCTGCGTTGATCTCTCCAGCCCCGGTCCCACAATGCATTGATACTGACACTCGCACAGCAGGGCCTGCATCGGAATCGGTGCGGTGATCTCAGACTTCAGAGATCGGTGCACGAGATTCGGCATGCAGCAATTTCTCTAGCCGCGGGCAGGCACTGCGTTGGTTTCTTCAGCAGCACAGTGGTGTTGCATTGGAATTGGGTGCGGATGCGTCACGCTTCTTTAGTTGCTTCCCTTTTCCCAGCTCCAAGCAGCAGGAACATCCTCCGGAGGCCCAATACAGGGAACAGACACCTCTTGGCAGGTCAGTACTCCCAGCAAGGAAGTTCATGGGAGCTGGTGGTGAAGTCTTTGTGTCCCTGAGACTTCAGAACAGGAGGCAAGCTCTACTTCAAGCCCTTGGAGATCTTCATCAAGCAGAATACACAGCACAGAGCAAAGCCTATGTCCTCTCCTTGGCAGAAACAGCCACTGCGGGCCAACCCCAGACAGCACACAGCAAAGGGGCAGTACATCTCCTTCAGCTTTCCCAGCTCTTCTCTTTGGAACAGGTTTCTCTTGAGTCCAGAAGTATTCTAAAGTTCTGGGGTCCGGGCCCCAATATTTATACCGCATTTCTCTTTGTTCTCTTGTGGCAGAAAGGCTCTGTGCTCAGTGCAAACCAGTTCTATCCTCTCTGGTCCGGCTTCCTGGTAGGAGGTGGAGACAGCATTGTGTAAGGCAGACCAGGACCATTTAGGTGCAAGGAAATCTCCTCCCCCCTACTCTAAATGCAGCCCAGGTCTATTCAGCCCAGTCCTGACTCATCCAGGAAAGGCAGGACACACCTCAACCCCCCAGTGACTGTCTACAGTGAATGCACATTCCCAGCCCCTGTCACTCAAAAGGCAGACAGTCAATCCAAAAACCAACAGAGGCACACAGGATGGCTAAGCAAGAAAATACCCACTTTCTAAAAGTGGTATTTTCAAACACCCAATATAAAATCATCTTTACTAAAAGATGCATTTTTATATTCTGAGTTCAGGCATACTAAACTCCATCTTTCTATCTTGTCTCAATGGGAAGTTATACTTATAAGATGTTATACATAAACTCCTATTCTATCCTATGGGCCAGATAGCCTTTCAATAGTGAAAAACGAAATACACTGCATTTCACTTTCAGGACATGTCATACACATCAGTACATGTCCTACCTTTCACATACAGTGCACCCT
The DNA here is from genome assembly GCA_963921515.1 of Calotriton arnoldi. Taxonomy (NCBI): domain Eukaryota; kingdom Metazoa; phylum Chordata; class Amphibia; order Caudata; family Salamandridae; genus Calotriton; species Calotriton arnoldi. The sequence continues at coordinate 1,098,477 of CAWUFW010001846.1, read as the reverse complement.
ACCCACAGGGGTACTTTGGGCCTACCTTAGGGGTGTTTTACATGTAAGAAAAGGGAAAGTTAGGTCCTGGCAAGTGGGTGCACTTCCCAGATTGACATGGCAGGTGAAACTGCGCGCAGACACTGCAGAAACTGCGCGCAGTCTGAGACCCTTTTAAAAAGCTGCGTGTGTGGGTGGCAAAAGCAGTGCTGCAGGCCCACTAGCAGCATTTCACTTACAGGCCCTGGGCACACACAGTGCACTGTGCTAGGGACTTCGTAGTAAGTCAAACGCAAGCTAATCATGGAAACACCAATCCATATTCACAATGTACAGAGGGAGCATTTGCACTTTGGCACTGTTCAGCAGTGGCCAAGCGCAGAAAGCACCTAGACCAGCAAAAACAAAATCCAGCACACAGCAAAAAAAGGAGGCAGAAACAAAAAGATAGGAGGAGAACCACGCCAAGGATGCCAGATCTAACAAAGAGTCTCTACTTGGACAGGGTGTACACCACTGAATACTAGAGATCCCCATTTCTAACAAATACAAAGATTTATAACTTGTTTTATTCCTCTGCACAACTGTGATGCATTAGGAGCATACGCGTTTTATAAACACTTACACCCTTCAGCTGGACACAGGTGGTACAAAATTAAGTAGATAAGTAATATGGTAGTTACCTGCCACTATGTAAACTATAAAATAAACTAGCACATTTATTTGATGATGGCATCAGTGATGTCATTAATGACTTCATTTCAGATGTCATGAGTTATGTTATAAATGATGTAATAGAACATGTCTTGAGTGATGTAATATGTGAGATCATAAGCAGTGCCTGGCGGGGACGCAAGCTATATTTAGCTCTGCTAACTATAAGTAGTGAATTTCTGTGTTTTGTTTAGTTCAAAATGTTAATGTTGTCATTGACATATTCACTTAACTATAATGTTACGTTAACCTTTGATTGTTTCTGTGAATAAATATATATATCAATAAACAATCCACCCTCCTGTGGACAAACTTGGAGGCACTCAATAGGGAAAATTAAAGTAAAGGGTTTATTCGGCAAGCAGCACGAAAACTGACAGACGCGTTTCGGCAAACAACGCCTTCGTCAATGTCAGTTACCAGTTTAAACAAAATCGTATTTAAGCATACCAGAAAGAAATTCCTCATCATTCACAATCGAAAGTGAAAATGTCCCGCAAAATCACAGACAAAGCATATGCGTATGCGGCAGCCATTTTAACAGTACTAGGTTGGATACAAGCTATAAATCAAAGCACGGCTGCCAGTGTGTAACTTACCATGTCGCGATAATGCGGAGCCACATTTTCAAATATTAAATTAAATCAAAAATGTATATATACAAATTGTGCAATTACAGAACGGAAAATAGTCCATCATGATATTCAAGGCGACATATACAGTCCTAATGGTAGCTACAATGATGATGCACCAGAAAGGGTGTAAACCTCATCGCATCACGTGCTGGCAAAGAGATAATTAATCAGCATACGTTATTAGAAATTCATAACAAAGATAGTAGTGTATTAGACCGTATATACGTCACCTACGGAAACAATCAAGCCCTGAATGGGCAAACTCCATTGCCTTTGCTAAATAGATTCAACTCTCTGGTGCTAGGTATTTACATTGTTGAAAAAATATATGTCAAAATCTATAACATAACCTCCAACTTTAATTCATACACTGTGAGGCGGGAAGATCCCAACCTATCCTATGTGTACCCACAATTCTTCCTCGTTATTCATGCCTACCGGAGTTTTAGTGGACAATTCAATCAATCAATCAAACAGGGGTTTGTAAAGCGCGCTACCCACCCGTGAGGGCCTCAAGGCGCTGGGGGGGGGAGCGGCTCCGGATCAGTCGAAGAGCCAGGTCTTGAGGTCCTTCCTGAATGTGTGGAGGGTCGGGGAGCGCCTGATGTTCACAGGGAGCTCGTTCCAAGTCCTGGCTGCGATGTAGGAGAAGGCTCTCCCGCCGCTTCTGTTTCTGCGGATGCGGGGGACCTCTGCCAGGGCGAGGTCGGCGGAGCGGAGGTTCCTCTTGGGCACGTGGAAGGATACTCTCTCGTTGAGGTATTTGGGTCCGATGTTGTTGAGGGATTTGTAGGTGTGGGTGAGGAGTTTGAAGGTGACCCTCTTCTCGACGGGGAGCCAGTGGAGGCCTCGTAGGTGTTGGGTCATGTGCTCGTGACGTGGTGTCCCGAGGACGAGTCTGGCTGCGGTCCACAATGTATCTGGATTCCAGACACCGCAGCTCTTTCACCCTGTCTCCTCCCCTCTCCTTTACCCCAATCTGATCAATACAAAGAATCGCAATAAGTCACGATTACTTTTGTGTTCTTGCTCAAAGTGTCGTGCCACTGGGTAGGTCTGATCTTTATTGGCAATGGCATGCATGTGCTCAAGTATCCTTTTCTTAGCAGGATGAATGGTGCTGCCAATGTATCTTTTAGGACAGGGACATTCTAAACAATAAATGGTGAAATCAGAATTACAGTTAAGTAATTTATTGATTTTCTTGCATTTCTTAGAGCCCTGTCCTCCCACCTCATACTCAGTGACCTTTCTGCTGAATTTGCAAGCCTTGCATCTAAGGCAGGGAAAGAAACCCTTGGACTTGTCCTGCCTGATTGGAGTGGTAGCAAGATGACTGTGAACGAGGTGATCCTTGATGGAGGTGCTACGCCTATAAGTGATGAGTGGATGCGGCGGTAAGGCGTGTTTTATCACAATGTCAGTATGAATGATGTGCCAGTTCTTCCTATATATTTGAGTGACTCTGCGTGATTTCTCACGAAACCCCGTGATCATTCTTATGGGTCCTATATTGGTGACAGCTTTCGTCTTTTCTGCTAAGAGTGTCTATCTATTTATCTCTTCAGTTTTGCAGACAGCTTCCCGTAATATGCCATCGGTGTAGCCGATGGCCTTGAACCTCATCATCATACTGCTTTTGGCTTTCATATATTCGTCGTTGGTAGTACAGTTCCGTTTGACCCGCAGAAGATATATATATATATATATATATATATATATATATGAAACAAACTCCTTCAAGCAGAAAGAAATGAAGAGGGCCATGCAGTCCGCTTACCAAGCTGTATTTGCCCATGGGGACCCCATCCCCTAGGGCCCACAGTTTTTTAAAGGGTTTGGGGCCACATGTCCCTCTTCCCAATCCTTCAAAAGGCCCTGGTGACCCCATCCACAGGGCAGAAATTGGCCTGGGGAGCGGGCCGTGTGGTGCCCTCCTCATTTCATAAAGGACAGGCCCCGGCGGATGAGGCCCCTGGGGCCAAAATCAGCCCAGAGAAGGGGGGCTATGCAGCCCCCCTCCCTAAAAAAAGAAAAGATTTTTTTTTAAAACCTGGCAACTCATTGAAGCTCCACCCCCTTTCTCCACCACTCTGCAAATGTGCCTCCTGGTGCACTACTGGTTGGGGAAAGAAGCCCACTTTAGTCCTGAGGCCCTCAGGAGTAAAGTGGAATTCATTCCCAAACCAGGAGTGTGCCAGGAGGTGTGCATGCAGAGTGGTGGCGAAAGGGGGTGTGGTCTCCAAAGACCTCTCAGAAATCCACTGTGTGGGACTTACTGCAGGTAGCAGGAGGGCTTGTTGGCCCCTAAGGACCCTCAGCATCCAAGGGGACTTCATCCCCCAACCAGTAGTGCGCCAGGAGGTGTGTTTGCAGAGTGGTGGAGAAAGGTGGGCGGGACCTCTGATGACCTCTCATTAATCCCACTGTGTGGGGCTTACTCTAGGTAACAGGAGGTGTAGTTGGCCCCTAAAGACCCTCAGGAGTCAAGGGGACTTCATCCCCCAACTAGTAGTGCGCTAAGAGGTACGTTTCCATAGTGGTAGTGAAAAGAGGCAGGGCCTTTGGAGACATTGCGGGCCGGCTTTTAAACAAAATTGTTTGTTTAATTAGGGGAATTAGGGGCCCCCCTTCCTGGGCCGATTTCGGCCCTGAGTACCCCATCCCCGGCCTTTTTAAAAAATCATAATTTTTTCTTTAGAGGAGGGGTGCCGTGCGCCCCCCAACCCCAGGCCGATTTTAGCCATGGCCCCCGGCATACTTATTATGGGGGAGAGGGCCACGTGGCCCCTCTTCCTGGGATGATTTTGGTGCCTGGGAACCCATCCCCCGGGCCTGGCCTTTTTTAACTTCAACAATAGTACTAGAGGAGAGGGGCCCTGCGGCCCACCTCCCCTGGCTGATTTCGGCCTAGAGACCCCGTCCCCTGCGGCCCAACCATTTAGAATGGGGAGTGCACTCACAGCCCCCTCCATGGGCTGAATTCAGCCCTGGGGAAACCTCATCCCTCAGGACTTTGCCATGTTAAAGTGGGAGCCTCCATGCACATACTCTCCACTAGGACTGCGAGGGGAGCCTCAAGGTCCCCGTGGTCCCTGCCGGAGCCGGCAATACTTTCCACACAGGGAGCTGCTGAAAAAGCAACTCCTTGTGTGTGACAGCAATTCTGCTCCGCTTCCAGCATGCAAGAGTATTTTTAATTCTCTCGCTTGCTGGGGTGCTGGAGTGTTTGATGTGGCTTGGTGGGAGACGTAAAGCTCCCGCCAAGCCACAGCAAACAGCTATGTTCCAGGTGTGGGAATCCAGGGACATACCAGGAGCCGGCGCTCGGAGGTGGCAGTTCCCAAGGCCATCTATGGCTCCAGGAGAGGGGCCGCGTGGCCCCTTCTTTGTTATTGAAGGGCCTGCCCCTGGGAGAGGATGGTCCCAGTGCCAAGAATGACCCAGGATGGGGGCCGTATGGTCCCCCTCCCATTTAAATAAAAAGATTTTGGCCCCAGAGAGGTGGTGGTCCCCGGGCTCTTGGAGGTCCGTAAGGCCCCCCATTCTAAAATAAAAAGCCCCAGGGAGGTGGTGGTCCCTGGGACATAGGGGGGTCTGTGAGACACACGATTTTTTTTTAGATTAGCCCCTGGGTGGTGACGGTCCCTGGAAAAACGGAGGAGTCTGTACGGGACTCCCCTGCATTAATTTGGTCTTAAAACCCAGGGAGGTGGTGGTCCCTGGTGCATGGGGGTCCGCGAGACCCCTCATTAGTATCAATTAGCCCCAGAGAGGTGGTGGTCCCCGGGGCACAGGGGGGTCCACAAGAACCCCCATTTCTTCAAATTATATATGCTAAGCTACTGCATAAGTTACATTACTATTCTTTTTGTACTGCTAATGAGTGATACTGTTTCTAATATATGTCATCTAAGTGGCTTTGTGACTGCCTGTATCAGTGTGGGAGTGAGTGTCTGAGTGGTTGTATGCGTGAATAAGTGGGTGTGTGGGTGGCTGTATGGATGAATAAGTGGTGGTGTGAGTAGCATTATGGGTGAATGAGTGACTGTGTGAGTGACTGTATTGGTGAGTGAGTGGGTGTTGGAGTGACTGTATGGGTGAGTGACTGGATATGTAAGTGCATGTATGGGTGAGTGAGTGGCTGTTTGAATGAGTGTTTGGTTAAGTGAGTGACTGTGTCATTGACTGTAGTGTAGAGGGAGTGTCTGTGTGAGAGGCTGTATTGGTGAGTGAGTGGTCGTGTTAGTGCTTGTATGGATGTGTGGATGGGTATGTAAGTGGTTGTGTGGGGGTGCGAGTGGGCGCATGAGTAGTTGTATGGGTGAGTGAGTGGCTCTGTTGAGAGGAGGTGTATGTGAGTGAGTGGAGGTGTGAGTGACTGTGTGGGTGAATGAGTTGCTGTGTGAGTTACTATATGGGTGAGTAAGTGGCTGCATGAGTAGGTGTATAGATATGGATAAGTGAGTGGTTGTGTGAGTGGCTGTATGAGTGAGTGAATGGGTGTGTGAGTGGCTATATGGGTGAGTGAATGGATGTGTGAGTGGCTCTATGGATGAGTGTCTGGGTGTGTGAGCGGTTGTAGGATGAGTGAGTGAGTGGGTGTATAAGTGGTTGTGTGGGTATGTGAATGGATATGGGAGTGGCTCTGTGGAAGATGTCACCTGTGATGTCATCATTGATGTCAGTTGATATGTCATCAGTGACGTCACTGAGTTTGTCATGAGTGGTATAATATGTATGTGAGGTCGTTAGCAGTGCATTGCGGGGGCGTAAGTTATGGTTAGCTCAGGTAACTATAACTGTGGAATTTCAATGGTTTTGTACAAGTGAAATCTGAGCCTAACTATAACATCCCTGTAACCTTTATTTTTTTTCAGTGAAATTTCTAAGGTTTTTTAAAATTCTATTTCCTAACTATAATGTCCCTCTAACCTTTGTTTTTTAGTGAATATATATATGTAGATTACCTACTGGGAGTTGGCAGTAGGTATTTATAGTTAGGATCTAGTTTCCATAGGAAAAGCATTTTTTGACTTGCTTATAATTTTGGTGTTGTTTGACAGATCTTCACAAACTTTTCCCAAAAAGGCACCCCACTTTATTTAGTTATGCATGGATGATTTCGGGGTGACCCGTCAAGCAGGGATAGAGAAAAAGGAAGAGGTCAAAAATGTTATTTCCCATAGAGATTTTAGACACGACTAGAGTCCAAACTGCTTGAGGAAATTACACCAAATTTGGCAGAGAGGTAGATCTTGGTCCTCCAGAAAGAGCTCCTATGTGATTTAGTGTAAATCTGTTCTGTAGTTTTTGAGAAATTAATGGGGAAAGAGATGTAGATATCTAGAATTGCTTATCCTTCGCGGATTCATTGCAGCACTTCACGAATCCAAGCGCCAACAGCACTGCCATTTTAGACATCGGAGACAATCCCCGGCTGTGAAATTTGGAATGAAGTGTAGTAGAATGGGTCAGGGTAGAGGTACCCTGACCTCCTGGGTACAATTTAGGGGTCTGTGAGGGACCCCTAATGAGCCAGAAATTACCCCAGAATGATTTTGTTTTTCCACATCCGAGGATTGCAAATAAGCCAAGATGCTCAGCGTGGCCCCCATTTACCATTGCAGTGGCTTCGTGAATCTGGCTGAAAATGTTTGTAAAAAATATACGCTCACACACTCACTCAGAAACTGATACACCCACTCTTAACCCTCTCAGACTATTTCACACCCACTGACAGGCCTACTCAGACTCTCTCATACCCACTAACAGACTAACTTAGACACTCATGCATCTACTCACAGACTCACCGAAACACTCATGCACCTACTCACAGACCCACACAGACACTCTCACACCCACTCACAGACCCACTGAGACACTGATGTACCCAGTCACAGACCCACTCAGACAATCATGCACCCACTCACATACCCACTCAGACACTGATACACCCATTCTCAAGCCCACTCAAACACTCTCACACCCACTGACAGACCCACAAAGACACTCATACACCAGCTCACACACCCACTCATAGACCCACTCAGACACTCATGCAGTCACTCACAGACCCACTCAGATACTCAGATACCTACTCACAGAGCAACTCGGAGTCTCTGACTGCCACTATCAGACTCACTGAAACACTCTTGTGTCCCATTCTCAAACCCACTCAGACACTCTCACATCCACTCATATTCCCACTCAGACACTCACACAGCCATTCACAGGCCCAGAAACTGTCATACACACTCACACACATATTCAGGCACTGATACACCCACTCTCAAGCCCACTCAGACACTCTCACACTCACTGAGAGGCCCACATAGACACTCGCACACCCACTCACAGACCCACTCTCTACCCACTAACAGATCCATTCAGATACTCACACACTCACTCACATACCCACTCAGACACTTAGAGGCCCACTCAGACACTCACACACCCAGACACCCACTCACAGACCCAGTGAAACACTCATGATCCACTCACATACCCACCCATTCAAACACTCACTCACCAACTTACTCACCCACTCAGATACTCACACACCCACTCATTAGACCCACTTAGAAACTCATGCACCCACTCATAGACCCACTCAAACACTCAAGCCCTCTTTTCACAGACCCACTAAGACATTCACATACCCACTGACACACTCCCTCAGACACTCATGCACCCACTCATAGACCTACTCAGACCTACTCAAACACTCACGCACCTACTCACAGACTCAAATCTCCATTCACAAACCTACTCAGACACTCACACACCCACTCAGACACTCACACACCTATTCACAGACTCACTCAAACACTCATGCACCCGCTCACAGATCCACTCAGACACTTATGCACCTACTCTCAGACCCACTCAGACACTCTCACACTCATTCACCAACCCATTCGGACACTCACATCAACTCACATGCTGATTCAGACACTCATGCACCCAGTCACAAATCCACTCAGAGAATCACAGACCCACTCAGGTTCTCACAGATCCACTCACAGACCTGATCAGACAGTAATGCACCCACTCATAGACCCAATCAGAAACTCATGCACCCAGTCACAGCCACAGTCCCACTCAGACACTTACGCACACACTTACAGGCCCATTCACACACTGATATACCCACTAACAGACCAACTCAGAACTCATACACCTACTCACAGACCCACTCAGAAACTCGCACACACACTCACAGACCCACTCACTCACACATCCACTAACAGACCCACTTAGACACTCATACACCCACTCAGAAACTTCTGCACCCACTCACAGATCCAATAAGATACTCACCCACTCACTCACAGACCTTCTCACACACTCACAGACCCACTCCCACTCAGAGACTCATGCACCCATATAGTAACTCACACACCCACACAGTCCCTTACACAGCCATTCACACACCCACACTCAGTCAGTGACACATTTATAGAAATTGCAATAGCATATATGTTTGTATTAAATGTGTTGTTTTAGTATTATATGTGTCCAAAATAACCAGCAGATCCCCTTATTTGTCCAAGGATTTTCAATAGATCGTGGATCCATTAAAAGAATTTGAAAAAAAGAATGACTTGGTGCATTCTACATAAGTTACCCTTACATACGTTTTTAATTTTTAGTTTTAAAATGTATAAAAAGAAGGAATGTGTGAATAAAATGTATTTAAAAACTTGTAAACCTGTATATTAGTAAATTAAACTTATGGGCCAAATTGTAGTACAATGTATATTGAAAATAAAGTAATTCACTAAAAAAACAAAAGTTAGAGGGACATAATAGTTATTGAAATAGCATTTTTTTTACAAACGCAGAGCTTCACTGAAAAACCAAAGGTTACAAGGACATTATAGTTAGGAAATAGAAATTAAAAAGCCTTAGAAATTCACTGAAAAAACCCAAAGATTACCTGGCTGTTATAGTTAGGCTCAGATTTCACAAGTGCAAAACCATAGAAATTCAGCAGTTGTACTTACCTGAGCTAACCAGAACTTACACCCCCTTAATGCACTGCTTATGACTTCACATATTACATCACTCATGACATGATCAGTGACATCACTGAAGACATCTCAAATGATATCACTGATGACATCATCCAGTGATTGAGAGTGTTTTTCTAAAAGCTTATCAGTGTGTGAGTGGGTGTCTGAGTGGCTGTATGCATGTGTGAGTGGCTGAATGGATCTGTCATTGGGTGTATGAGTAGGTGTGTAAGTCACTCAGTGGGTATGTGAGTAGCTGTATGGGTCTCTGAATGGGTTTGTGAGTAGTTTTCTGGGCATGCGATGGCTGTGTGAGTGGTTGTATGGGTGTGTGAGTGGGTGTGTGAGTGGTTGTGTGGGTATATGAGTGGTTGTATGGATATGTGAGTAAGTGTGTGAGTGGTTGTGTGAATGGCTATATGGGTGCGTGTATGTATGAGTAGTTGTGTGGGTACATGAGTGGGTATGGGAGTGGTCCTGTGGATGATATCATCAGTGATGCCATTTAAGATGTTATCAGTGATGTCATCAGTGACATCACTGACCATGTCATCAGTGATGTAATATGTGAGGTCATAAGAAGTGCATTGCAGGGGTGAGTTATAATTAGCTCAAGTAGCTATAACTGCTGAATTTCTATGGTTTGGTATGTGTGAAATCTGAGCCTAACTATAACATCCCTCTATCTTCTGGATTTTTCAGTAAAATTCAAAGGTTTTTTTAAATTCCTAGCTATAATGTCAGTGTAACCTTTAATTTTTGCAGAGAATTTCTGCAGTTTTTAAATGTTTTTCCTAACTATAATGTCCCTGTATTTTTTTTGTGAGCAGATTTTTTTTGGTTTTTCAAGGTGACATCATAGAAAAAACAACCCAGAGGGCACAATAAAGGAACAAGTGGTGCAATTAAAGTCCGATGTAGGTATCCCCCCCGCTCATCGTCAGAAGGTCCTTCTTCTCCTCCCAGCGTCTAGCCTCCCATCTGGTGGGCTACAGGAACGGCCACCCGCCATTCCACCCCCCCCACATTGAGCCTTATGTGAATATCCCAAAGCACCCTCTCAGGGTGGTCATCCCAGCAGGATTCCTCATGCAAATGCCACCCTCTGCCCCACCCCCCCTCCCCTTGCCCTTTCCCCCAACTCCCTAAAATAAAAGGGAAAAAGAAAAACACCCACCGCCCCCCCACCCCCTCAGGCATGCCGCTGCCCCAACAAAAATGTCCGTTCATGGCCACCTAGGACATCCACCGTGTTCCATGTCCTCTACGTCCCGAACCCCAGGGGTCAATACCGTGAAGAGAGTGGAAGGGAGCCCCCAACTAGTTCTCCCCAGGCCCCACACTATGCTCAAGGCTGTGAGGAATCGCTGGGTTCAATCATCCGGTGCGGCGCCCAACTCCCCCAGCGGGTCCTCCGCGTCCCCAGGCGGGTGCTTCACCAAGTCCACCAGTGCCACCCATGCACACGCCATTTCCATCGACTTTTCATTCCCAGTGCGCGTAGCCATCCGTAGTCTGCAGGTCCCCTCACTCTCTGCCCATTTCACTAGTTCCCTATTCCATTTCAGCAGGTTGGGGGCATTCTTTGATTTCCAGTGACTAGTAAGCTCCCTCTTTGCCAATACTAACCCCAAGTCGATAAATTTACTAGTGACTTTTGTCTTAGCAGTATGCAGGAACCAATGCAAGAGGCAACAACCAGGTGTCAATGCTACTTCTCTCTCCTTCACTGTGGTCAGTTCCGTCGTCACCCCTCTCCAGTAGTCCCCCAGGTGTGGGCACTCCCAAAACATGTGTAGGAACCCTGCCCCCTGCAGGTTACATCTTGGGCAGGTGGACGATACCCCAAAGTACTCGGTAATTTTTCCAGGTGTTAGGTAGGCCCTGTGTAATACATAGAAGTGAATTAATTGAAAGCGCGCATTCCTAGTGCTCTTCCAAGCCCGTTCTAGGATCTCTCCCCATGGTTTCTCCCTGATGGCCTCCCCCAAGTCCGCCTCCCATTTAAGGCTTAAAGCTACCAGTGGTTGCCGCCAGTCATGCGTGATCCGCCTATAGAGACATGTAACCGCCTTAATAGTCCCCGCTGCCATCACGACGTACTGACATGCCAGGAACAGCTTGGGTTCCACCAACCCCTCTCGCCAGTGCTTTCTAATGGCTGCTGTTAAAGCTGCATGGAAGAGAAAGTCTCCTCGTGGGAGATCATGGCGCTCCAATAGGTCATCAAAGGGGAGGAGGCTACCATCCTCAAATAAGTCCCCGATAGTGATGACCCCTGCGACTTCCCACTGGCGCAACTTGCTCCAATCGCCCCCATGAGGCAGTGCTTCACACACCCGCAGCGGAATCTCAGGCGCGTACGGGATCCGTATCCGTGCTCTTCCAACCAGACGATTCCAACACAGTCTCACCGTTCGCAAATCAGGGGGAATCGTTCTATCTCTCACAGGTAACTGTAACAGCACCCGAGAAAGTTGGGCTAAACTTGAGTCCTGACCACCCAAATCCTCAGCATCCTGGACTCACCTCGCCACCCACTTCGTAAACCACTGGAGCTTCACTGCATGATAGTAGGCCTCAAGGTCCGGCAGAGCAAAGCCCCCTTCCGCCCTGGGCCGCTGCATAGTGACAAGCGCCACTCTCCGCCTCCCGCTGCCCGCCCGTCCTATATTACCCTCCAGGAGATCCCCGGAGTCGTGGTAGATCCGGGTCCCCAAATACGGCAAGCAGCTGGGCTCCCATGGAACCCCTTCCACACTCTGCATACCAACTGCATACCAGGACTGGCAGGGAACAGGCACGATTTGGACCAGTTGACGCAAAGCCCTGCAACCCTCTCCAGTGTGGCTAACAAATCCTTAGCTCCCCGAAGCGCATCGCCAGAGTCGGCTAAGAACAAATGCAGATCATCTGCATAAAGCGCTATATGCTGTACCTGGCCCTCCACTAGTAGCCCCTGATAGTGTCTACCCGTCCTGGCATGGACGGCCATGGGCTCCATTGCCAGGGCAAATAACAGAGGGGCCAGGGGCACCCCTGCCTCGTACTCCTTTCCACCGGACAGGTAGCAGAAATCAATCCCCCCGTCCTGACCCTGGCAGTGGAATTATTGTACAAAATTGCCGTCCACTCCACAAATCGGTCCCCCAAACCAAACGCCCTCAGGACATTAAAAAGATACGGCCATTAGGCTATCAAAAGCCTTCTCAATGTCGACCGTGAAAATACAGGCATCCTCCTTGCAATAAGTATCTGCCCCTAGAATGCGCAGAAGTTTCCGAACATTCATCGCTGTGTTTCGAGACGGAATAAATCCGGCTTGGTCCACGTGAATTAAGGTCGGTATATGAGTCAGCAACCTTCTAGCCAACACACGGCTCAGTATCTTGTAGTCCAAGTTTAGCATGGCCAGTGGCCTATAGGCGGTCCGATCCCAGGCCGGCATCCCCGGTTTCAGGAGGGGGACAATTATTGCTTCTCGCATAGATGCCGGTAGGAAACCCTCTTGTCTCGCACTATTATATAGGGCCACCAAGCGCGGGGCCAGGGCGTCTGCGTATGCAGAATAAAATTCCACTGGAAGCCCATCGGTCCCCGAAGTCTTGTTCCTAGCCATGTGTTTGATGGCTCTATGGACTTCCCCCACCTCAATATCCCTGCCAAGTGCCTCCGCCGCCTCATTCTCAATCTTGGGGAGGTCCACAGCGGTCAGGAAATCCCCATCTCCGAGGAGCCCTGGGGCAAGCTTACTCTGGTAGAGCCCTGTGTAGTACTGCAGAAATTGCTCATTAATGGCACACTGAGAGTGCACTGCGTCACCGCCTAGGTCCCTCAGCTCCAATATCGACGAACCCCTCCTCGCTGGATTGGCCAGCCATGCCAGTAGTGCTCCAGATTTGTCCCGGTCGGCATGCGCCCGAGCAGTGTAGGCCTTATAGTCAAAGCAGCGCAATCGTTCTATTTGTACCGCCAGAGCCTCGCGAGCCGGCAGGAGATCATCCTGCTTATCAGGTCATTCCGGTCCCTCTTTCTCTACCTCCCTAAGATCATGCTCCGCACTTTGGACCTCCTGCAACAGCACCTTCCGCACTCCCACCACTTCCCCTATGCAGCGCCCCCTGATCACCGCCTTAAAGGCGCCCCATTCTACAAGTGGACTTGCCGCCGACCCAGTGTTGACCCTGAAATAGTCCTCTATTGCTGCGCCTATTGTGTCCCGAAACACTGGATCCTCTAATGTCTCCGGCCGTAGCCTCCAAGTGGGAATAGCAGGACGACCCCGTAACCAATTCAGTGACACCAACAGCGGATTGTGATCTGAGATCGTTCTAGCTAAGTATTCACTGTGGACAATCCTGCCATGCACGTCAGGCGAACAAAGGATTGAATCTAGGCGAACATGCAAGTCATGCAACGAAGAGAAATAAGAGTAGTCCCTATCCCCTGGGTGAGAAGCTCTCCAAGTGTCCGTCAATCCCCACTGCTGCTGCCATGCCCGTCTCGTTGCCGCCAGCCTGGTCCCTGGGGCATCCAGAAGAGGGGGATGCGAGCGGTCTAGGTCAACGTCCGCAGTACAGTTGAAGTCTCCCCCCAGCAATACGGACCCCGTCAGCATGGTCGCCAGCTGCCCCGAGAGATGCGCAAAACATGCAGCTTGATCTGTGTCGGGGGCATAAATTCTGCCCAACACAATGTCCCTACCGTGAAGTCGCCCCGCAACCACCACGTACCTTCTGGCCGGATCAACCAGCTGTCCAGTACTCTGGAATGGGACCCCCGCACGAATCCAAATCAAAATGCCCCTTGCAAAGGCCGAATAAGCTGTGCAGAACACCTGCCCCCGCCATCTGCGCTGCAGAGCCACCCCCTCTTGCTTCGTGAGGTAGGTCTCTTGTAGTAGTGCGACCTGCACCCCCCTCCTCACAAGGTAAGCGTGTATCCTATGGCGACGTGACATAGTGTGCATACCCCTGACAATCCAGGTCATACATTTAATACCTACGGTGGATCCCATGGCACTTTCTTCAGCGTCTTCCCATCTTCAGCCCTCCCAGCGGCATGCCTGACCCCAATAAGAACCCCGTCAACCCCTTGAACTCCCCCACTCCCCCTCCCCAGGACAGGTACAATCGAACTAGCTCACATCCAAACTAGTGCAACTATCAACTGATCACTAAACGTGGTGAGGCGTGTGCTGACCCAATAGGACACAAAGCCCCCTTAGCCACCCCCCCCACTCATATCAAAACAAGGGAACCCCCAACTACAGCTCATGTCTAGTGCTATCGTCTTTCCGCCCCCGGACTTCTGCAAACTCAAAAACCAATGCCTGGCGCCAGCTTAGTCTTTGCTCACCCAACTTCATGCACCCATCTCGCATGAGTAGATCCGTCGTCTGGGGTGTAACCTCGAGAAGTTCAGACTCAGTATCCCCATTCGCGCTGCTTGCAGGAGAAGTCTCAAGTCTGCCCATGCCAAGGATGGCAGCAGTGGAGATCGGGCTAGCCTCATCTCGGCTGACCTCTTCAATTGCCTGCACAGGCCTGTCTCTCCCAAGTTGAAGCCCTGGCAACGTTAGGGGCCCCTGTGACCCCAAACGCTGTGGTGAAGAACAAATGACACAAACTCGCCAGGAACCATACTCATCCGATTACCCACAGCTCACCCAAGAAAATCCGCCGTCTGCGGAGTGACCTCCGGCATTTCAGATTCAGAGTTCCCATTTGTGCTTCCAGGTGGAGAGTGCTCAGAGCCACCTAGTTCACGTCGAATGGATGCAGAATTCGGGCTGGCCTCCCCCAACAAATCTCTGCAACTGCTTACACTGCTCTGTCCCTCTCGAGGTGGCGATCTGGTGATGGAAGGGCCCTCGGCGAGCTCGTATGCTCAGGGGATCCCCTCCCCGTGTTGCTCGTTGCAGAATTCCGCCTGGATTGCGCCTGGCGCATTTCTAGCCACTGCCATGCCTCTTGCGGAGTGGTGAAGAAGAGTGTTCTAGCGTCCTCTACCACCCTCAAGCTTGCCGGGAAGAGCATGGCATACGGTATGTGAAGTTGGCGTAGTTTTCGTTTGAGAGTAATAAAGGAAGTGCGTTGCCTTTGGACCTCTCTGGTGAAGTCCGGGAATATCATGACTTTGGAGTTCTCAATTTGGAGATGTTGCTTTCCCCGGGCCTGCTGCAGGAGATGGTCTCTGTCTCAGTAGTGCAGCAGCCTCACCAACATCGATCTCGGGGGTGTTCCCGGTTTGGAAGGCCTGGCCGGGACCCTATGAGCCCTCTCAAGGGCAAAGAACAGAGAGAGTCCTTCTGGGGCGACCTCTGCCTTGAGCCACCCTTCCATATATCGAACAGCGTCGTCCCCTTCCGCCCGTTCTGGAACTCCCACTATGCGGAGGTTGTTCCTGCGAGAGCGCCCTTCACTGTCCTCCGCTCTCGCCTCCAAAATCCGAACTTTGACCTCCACCAGCCTCAAGGAGCTCTGTAAGGTGACTATTGCATCCGGGACTTCCTCTAGTGTTTTCTCGGTCACTTTCACTCGCTCCTTCAACTTCCTGTGGTCATCCTTGAGTAGGGTGAGGTCCACCCCTATGGCATCGATTTTTGTCTCAAGGGCCTCCCTCGATGAAGTGATGGCCTGCATTATATCTGCCAACGAAGGGCTCCCTGGGGCAGGCGCATTTTGACGCTCCGTCACATCTTCCTAATCGTCTTTCTGTTGACCCACTCCTTCCACCTGGTGGGCCGCGAAACCTTTTTTCTTGTTTATCCGCCCCATCTTATCTTCCAGGCAGCTCTATACCGGCTAGCGAGGAACTGGCCCCTCGAGGTCAGCAACGGCCCCTTCTCGCAACAGTCCTTATAGCGGCCCGTCACCAGCACCAACTTCCTTCAACACCACCTTACTGGGGGGATCTCCCTCTTCAGCAGTGACAACACACTCCAGAATTGCGCCCAATCAATAGTCCTGCCGGCGCAAGTTCCAGTGCGGCCCTCCTAGATCTTGGTTCCGTTGCAGACGGTCTGCGACGTGTAATCGCGGTGCAACTCCCCAGGGTAGGGAGAGACACAGTTCCTCACGGTGCTCCTATAAGCGCCAGTAAGCGCCAGCCGCCATTTTGGGGGGATTCCTGCACCCGCTGCAATTCCAGGCATCTGCTGTGCTGCCCCAGGCTGTGGGAACACTGTGTCCTAGGGGAACAGAGGCGGCGGTCCCCAATAGCGCTCCAGAAACATTCGTCAGCGCCGGCCGCCCCCTCAAAGGTCGAGCCCCCACTCCGGTCCGAGCAACTCACCACAGGTCTCCGAGAGGCTGCTCATCAGTCCGCCCACGTGTAATGCGGTACAGCGGCAGGGAGACACCCCCAATAGATCGGGCACACAGTCCTTAAGGCATTCTGTACGTGCCTGCCAGCTCCGGCCGCCATTTTCAGCGCTCTATCCCCGGCTCCGTATGAGGGAGAGCTCTGCACGGTAGCGATTAAGAAGTCCCGCCCCTGCTACATGCGGGCGCCTCACCTCCATAATGTCACCACCACTTCTGTTGCTGTTGTGAGGGAGGGGAGCCCGCTATCGGTGTTCCAAGCTTCAAAATCGCCGTTAGGAGCGCCCCGCCGCCTTCTTGATTTCGCCGCAGCCGGGGAAGCCAGGCAAACTTGTCGGGCGTTCCGCACAATGGAGGTTTCATGTATTGCAGACGATCCTTCTCTGCTCCAGATATTCCACCCCCGAATTCATAGGAGAGGGCCCCCTTAGATCCGCAGGATTATTGTGAGGGAGGAGAGGCCACGGACAGAGCTCCGAGGTTCGCTTCCCTCACATCGGCGCCAAGCCACGCCCCTGCTATAATGTCCCTGTAACCTTTGTTTTTTTGTGTGACTTTTGAAGGTTTTTTAACATTTTATTTCCGAACTGTAACTTTTGAGAATGAGTGTGTGAGTGGCTGTATAGGTTGGTGAGTGGCTGAGTGAGTAGCGGTATGGGTCTGTGAGTGGTTTTGTGGGTGCATGATTGGGTATATGAGTGGCTGTATGAGTCTGTCAGTGGGTGTGTGAGTGGCTGTATGGGTCTGTGACTGAGTGTGTGAGTAGCTGTATGGGTCTGTGAGTGTGTGTGTGAGTGGTTTTGTTTGTGTATGAGTGGGTTTGTGAGTGGCTGTATGGGTCTGTCACTGAGTGTGTGAGTAGCTGTATGGGTCAGTTACTGGGTGTCTCAGTGACTGCATGGGGCTGTAAGTGGGGGTGTCGATGTCTATATGGGAGTATTTGTGGATGTGAGTGGATTTGTGAGTCAGTGAGTGGGTGTGTGAGTGGCTGTATGGGTCTGTGAGTGGGTGTGTGAGTAACTGTGTGGGTGTGTCAATGGGTTTGTGAATGGCTGTGTGGTTGTGTGAGTGGGTTTGTGAGTGGCTGTATAGGTCTGTGAGTGGGTGTTTGAGTAGCTGTATGGGTCTGTGAGTAGGTGTGTGAGTGGTTTTGTGGGTGTGTGAGTAGGTGTGTGAGTGACTGTATGGATGCATGGATGGGTATGTGTTTGGCTTTGTGGGTCTGTGAGGGGATGTGAGAGTGGTAGAATGGATGAGTGAACAGGTATCTGAGAGTCTGCGTGGCTCTGTCAGTAGCTATGTGAGTGACTGGGCCAGAACGGAACCTCACCTGCCCCTTTATCCAACAAGAGTCCACAGTTTTGTACAAAAGGTTTACCCAACTGGAGTACTTTGTACTGGTTAATTAGTGAGTGCTAACTCATTGGGTAAATGTCTTGTGTATATTCTACACTAAAGCCATGTAATGGACCAGAAGAAAGTGTTTCTACTGACCTTCTGTGTGTTTGATTTCAGCAATGTTATTGTTCCTCATGCGTCTTCTTCCAGAAATCTGTGATGATATGAATTCTCCTCTAGAGAAGATGACGAGACTAAAAAGAGGTGAATCTCCACCCAATAAGGGTACTTCTTCTAAACTATGTAAAGTAAGTGCTTCTTTGTTTGGTGGAGATGTCCTGATATTCATCGCATCAAGCAGAAATCACCAAAATCGGGGGGAAACAAGCTGGGTGACCTTTTGGCAAGCTGACCATCATACCAACAAAATGTGGGAAGATTTTTGTATACTACTAAGGTGGACAGGGCAGGGCTAAACGGGCAAGGCTTCTAGATGATTTTGCACATTTGCATACTCATATTAATTTAAAAGGAGATACATGGACTCCGCTCTCACCAGGAGGGGCCAAGAAAGAACCCACTCATCACAGTCACTACAGATTGCACTTCAACAGATCAACGATACATTGACCTCCACCAAGAATTTCAGATAGTTTTTAATGTGGAATTGCTTAAAAACATACTTGCATTGCCTTCACCAAGAATAGGAAGTTAGGATCATTTGGTCTTTACAGAAGGTGAGGGGGGCTACTCGACCATCCTCCCCGGGCTGATTTTGGCCCCGGGTACCCCATCCCTGGGGCCCGCCTACTTGATGCTGGGTGCCCTGAAGCACTCCCAAGGCACCCACTGTGCACTGTTGGGGACTGTGGAGGAGCCTCAATGCCCCTGCAGTGCCTGCTAGCTCCCTGTCTCAATCAGGAACCAGCATTGCTCCCGCACACAGGGAATAGCCCAAAATACTGCTTCCTGCATGTGGGATCAATTATTTCATCTGTTTTCCTGCCCGCTTCACTGCGGGCAGGAAAAAAGATGAAAATTCCAAGCTCAAGGGGCAGGAGCAGTTTTCCTGCTTTTGCCCCCTGGGAGTGGACTTACTGTTTGCTCTCGCTTAGCGGCAGCTGTCAAAGCTCCAGCCAAGCAAATGCAAACACCTCTGGAAACTGGAAGCTGGCCCTAGGGGGGTGGCGGTCCCCAGAGCCATTAATGGCTCCAGGAGGTGGGCCATGAAGCTCCCCTCCTTTGCTATTATAGGCTTGCCCCATTAAAGTGGTGATACCCGGGACCGCAAACAGCCTGGGAGGGGGGCCACATGGCCCTTTCCCCCTTTGTCACCAATTGGCCTGGCTCAGGAGAAGTGGTGGTCCCCAGGGCAATAAAGAGCCCTGGAGGGGTTCAGTGTGGCCCCCCTTCTCCTTTATGTTCAATCAGCCTAGACCCGGTGAGGTTGTGGTCCCCAGGCCATAATGGACCCTGAGGGGGTCTGTATCACCCTCCCCCATCATGGTGATTTTATTAAACATACCCCAGGGTAGATGGCGCTCCTCGAGGCCGTAAACAGCCTACTAAGGGGGAGGGCACATAGCCCCCACCTCTGGATTTAGCGTAGGCCTGGACCCGGGGAAGTAGCACTCCCCGGGGCCCATATCAGCAATGGGGAGGGAGGCTTTGTGCTCCCCTCCCAAAAATACAAATTAATATATGCTCCCAGGATCTGGCCTACCCAGGTGCTCAACTAGAAGCAAGCATGGGAGACCGTGCTTGTTTTTATTTTTTTTATTTTCACGAATCCACCACAAAATCGCAGCAAAATTGGAAAACAAATGCTTTTTGGACCCAGCGGAATCCCTGGGGGTCCCCCAGAAGGCCTGGGAGTCAGGGTATTCCTACCCTTCCCCTTCTCTTTGTTTTACCTTTTTATTTGCAACTCGGCTGAGTTGGAGTCCCAAAATGGCTGCCAACACTTTCAGGATGAAGTGTTGGTTGCCAATTAGATCTCAGCATGAGATCTGTTGGATTCATGAAGGCTCTGCGCCTCTAGATAGGGCTGGCTGGGCTGAGAATTGGGGCCTAAGTTTGATGTCGGGTGGACTTAAGTCCGCCCGACATTGTTTCAGTCTTGGGACTGACCGACCTCCTGTCGGCGGTCCCGACCAACCAATTAGGATGCGACCAAACAGTGTTCAGTCGCAGTCCTTCTTTACAATGCCACACAAGATTGGGGATCAAAGCATAGATACCTGCACTAGTCTTAACGTCCCTATAAATTATATAGGATAGAAACAAGGTGCAAGGGGCTTGGGACACAATCCCCTAGGTCCCAAATAGAGAGACCAGAAGAAACCTACCCGTCACTCTAATAAGATACAGTCAAAACAGCCCAGCACACTTCCAAATATTAAATGTATTAAATATACAGTAATATAGATTTACAACAAACTGTTGTTTTCCCAAGAAAGAAGGCGATATAATCGTGTAATGATGAAATTAATTCTTTATTCATGTTCTCTTTTTTTTAATAAAATTTGCAACCGCCAACGTGTTTCGTCCTCAATCGGACTTCTTCAGGGCTACAAGAATACAGAAATAAACACTATTTACAATATTGAACACACACATTTAAAACATAAAAACCAGATCAATTTTAAAACAAAATCATTTCTTCACTAATCATCATTATAATGGGAAAACACTTTTTCATACAGTGCGTACAGAGATCACAGATATTCCAAGTACCCTGTACATTTAACAACAAATGGAGGAGCCACCTCATAAAAAAAATAGTCATCATTTCTTTTTCCATAGTAACTTTTCAAGTTGAATCCTTTGGAATTTCATTAAATATTTAAAAACCCCTTAGCCAAAACAACGCTCAGATATATAGCTTCTTCATACAAGGCATAATGGACAAAAATACACATACCTTAGAATATAAAATGTGCTCATTCATATAGCTTTTGTCAGTATGTTAGACCAATCGGTTTGAAAATGCGTTAGTCACCACAGACATATTATATCAACTCAAGGGCTCATCGATAACAGTGTATCCTAAAAAAGAGTACATAGACAAGCCATATATCAAGAACCACCATCTCTATCCAAGATATTTTTAGAACAGAGACCCTTTATTAATTCGCAAGTCATTGTACATATATATATTTTGAAAATGTAATTGACCCTACCCATGATATTTTTAAAACAGAGACCCTTTATTAATTTGCTAGTCATTATACATATATATACTTAGAAAATTTAGTTAACATCAGCTTTATTACATCTCCATTCATACATTACCATATACAGCACCTGAATAATAATGGTCTATATAGATCTCAGTGTTTTTCCCATTATAATGATGATTAGTGAAGAAATGATTTTGTTTTAAAATTGATCTGGTTTTTATGTTTTAAATGTGTGTGTTCAATATTGTAAATAGTGTTTATTTCTGTATTCTTGTAGCCCTGAAGAAGTCCGATTGAGGACGAAACGCGTTAGCGGTTGCAAATTTTATTAAAAAAAGAGAACATGAATAAAGAATTAATTTCATCATTACACGATTATATCGCCTTCTTTCTTGGGAAAACAACAGTTTGTTGTAAATCTATATTACTGTATATTTAATACATTTAATATTTGGAAGTGTGCTGGGCTGTTTTGACTCCTTCTTACAATGGTAGCATGCATTCCAACCAGAATGCATGCTCTCATTGCAAAACAAAGAGGTGCAGTTCATCCCTGCACCCCGTGGCAGGCACCTCAAGATCAACAGGGAGTCACCATAGGTGCCCCCTCGGCCACCAAACAGAGGCAGTGCACCCATGGGGGCCCTGCTGGGGGCCCCCATAGTTGACTTCCGACAGCCTTTTTTGTGTCGGAAAGGCCAGCATAGAAAGGCTGTCGGAATCCAACATTGTAATCCCTCGGGAGGAAAGAGACGCCCTTGGGATTACTGGAGTCATTCCGACTGTCGGACTGGCTCTCCGAGCCTGTCGGATGGCAGTCCAAATAACGGGTCAGATTTCTTTCCGATCGACACCATCCAAAAGGGTCGGTCGGAAAGGAATCCGACCAGCAGATTATGATGCGGTAGGAATTACATGGAGCCGTATCCTACCGCATCGTAATCGGCCCCTTGCTGTTCATCAGGACTGACTAACAAACAAGATTTGCAGCAGCCCGGACCATTCTTGAGTTTTTTCATCCTAGGGCAAATTGTGGAGAGCCTAGAGGGCCCTTTCTCTCTTGATTTCATTACTATTAGTATTGACAAGTGGGTTGATGGACACTCTGCCCCCAAGGCTCCCCTTAGGACGAGATGTCTTTTTCATGGACTTTTGGTTTAGGCAATTTTGAGCCTGGGTTTGTGGGAGGTGAACTTGTAGGTGGCAATGGGCCTGGGTTATTTTGGTGGCGCTACCCTCCTCAACTCAATCCCCATTTCTGGAAGTGGTCCTGATGATAAAACACTTGGTTTGAGATCTCACTTGTAGCTCAAGTAGCTAGGGTTGCTTCCTGCTCTCTTAAGTAGGGATGTTGTTCAAATTCTTTTGCTTTTATGTGAGATGAGTTGAGGTGGGCAAATGCTCTGATTTCCATTGTTAGTTTCAAAACCGCACCTCTATTTAAACTATTAAAATGTCAAAGTCCCCTCTTGATGTGTTGTTGGGGGTGAACAATAACTTAGAAGGTGGGGTTTTCTGAATCATTCCCTCTTTTGTTCCCCCCTGTGTTTTTACTCAGACCTGCATCGTATCCTGATGGAGGGTCACACCCTCGACTTCAAGCACTGTGTGGATAGCAAAAGTTGTTGCCTGAGATTAAACTTCATTCGTGTTAAACCAGTGGGTTATTGTGATGGGAAGGTTCACCTTCTGGGTTCCACTGAGTGATACTGAGTCTGAGCTGGTGGTCCCTTGTTTTTAAAGTGTGGTGCATAGTCCAGTTCTTGTTTGCCCTGAGTCGTCTGGAAATTTTCTTAGCTTTGATACAGTGTATGTTTGGACAGTAGCCACGATTTGTTTACCTTTGATCCTCAATGGATATGGATTCTCTTGGCTCTGTAATTTGACCAGTGGTGGTGTCCCTGTTTGCTTGTGATTAGAATCTATTGTTGAGTTAACTCCTCCTTTTTGTGAAAGAATATTGTTGGTGTACTCTTTGTCTTTCCATTTTCTTTTGGTTTGAGTGGGCCGTTTAATGTTGGCCTCCTCCTTGGCAATTACTGAAATAACAGTTTCTTGTTGACCTATTGGTGGTTTGAAATTGTGAAACCTTATGTCCCCTTGCCTTGACTCAACTGGCACTGTGCTTGCAATGTTTATGTCTGGTTTAATTTTTGATGAGGAGGTCGGAAATGGCAAATTTGAATTCAATGGAGCTGCCGGAGTTGGAGATAAATCTGGTGGGTCATTTTCTGTTGCCCAGAATTTCCCTGGTGGGATTTTTGATTGGGTTTTGATTTCTTGCATGATCTCTGACAAAATGTTTGGTAATGCCTGTAGCTTGTCCAGCAAAGTAGAGCATTGACAAGGTGCATGTTGTAGGCAGAAATCACCCTGGGCCCTGTGGATGACATCACTTGGTGACTGCAGTTGTCTATTAATACCGGATACATAGACAGCGAGTGTGCTGAGGAGGTCGTCCTGGATTTCTTGTGTGTCAGATTGAAAATGGACAATTAATGAAATTGCCTCCATTGTGTTTAGAAGTGCTATCCAGGTAGAGCCTGCTGAGTCACCGTAATTTAAGGAGCAGGCCGAGGAGTCTCGTGCAATGTCATGTTTCTCCTCCGCAAGCTTTACAGTTTTTGCTCGGGGACCTCCTTTCAGAAACTTATGACAGTGGTGCAATGTTATTTCACGAAAGTTCATTAGACTCATTGGTTAATTTCAAGGTAATTAAATTCACATCCAGAATTGATAGTTTAATTGGACTTAAAGGAGATTTGGCTTCATACAAAAAGTTGTTTGCGTTAAGAGGCGGGCTTTGCCCCTGGGTGAAAAGCGGTCTCAAGCTAACTATGGTGGAGTAAGGGTGTGAACTTATTTTTATAGTCGTGGAAGACAATTTTCGCTCTACCAAACTTAAGTCTCCCCTTTGAGGGTCTCGTGAATTGCCAAGAATTCTATGAGAGGTTGACCTTGTAATTCAGAGCATTTGAAATAGTTGTTTGAACTGACAGTTCTGGTGAGGCTTGTATTGCCCAGGTTGGTTGTTGCTGTGGGGGGCGATTGTAAGATCGATATCGCTGAGTTGTCTTTATGCATCTGGGCTTGTATGTAATGAATGTTTGCTTGATGAAGCACCATAGCTGTCAGAATGTTTGTCTGCTGGTTGATGGGTCCACCTTGGTCTCTTGCAGATTGAAGGGGATTATTTACCGTCTCCCCTGTTTCAGTTTCAAGAAATCAGCAATCTTGTGTTCTGAACCGTTTACTACTGCCATTTTTCTTCTCTTTTTGATAAGATATTTTTTGCCTCTGGCCCAGTTTTTCCAGATTCGTATATGGATATTGCTGCAATCATGTCTAGGGTTCTGGGTCTTTTGGTTGATTTCTTCTTTTATTGCTCTGGGTCACCCTTCAATTTCCCAGACCTCATGTTGGAGACCATTTGAATTTGGCCACAGGTTCAAATCGCAGTCCACTCAGCCTTTCATCCTTCTGAGGTTGATAAAATGAGTACCATTGAGTTGGGTAACGAAAATACATTTCTTATTCAGTGCCAAGATACCCTTGGGTGAACGTGAGCTTTACAAATACATATGTTATGTAGATGGGTGGACAAGTCAACTAGATGCTGGGCTAGTGAGTTGGCTGGCCAGCCAGTGGGCTATGAAGTGGTGGTCTGTTGGCTACCGGAAGGACATGCTAATAGCGGTCTTGTGGCTTATGAAGCTTGTGGGGGTAGTGGTAGAGAGCCACAAGGGTGTTCTCTCTCCTTATCCTTCTTCTGTTGGACACTGATGCCCCCACTCAGGTGCTCACTGCCAAGCGCTTGCATGTAAACAAACTCGAGCTTCTAGTGCCCAGTAGTGTAGTTGCTAGCGCTAACCTTGCTTGAAGCCTGGGCTGAAAACTATTTTCTGAACTGAAGAGGGGGCAGCAATGGCAGCCAGAAAGGGAGGTGGTGTGTGGGAGGTGCAATGTCCTCGTTCCTCTTTTCAAATTCAACTCACTTTTTAGCTCTGAGGTATTTTGTATGCAGGCATTAATGTTGGCGTCAAGAACTTGGGTTCAGGGATGGGTCCTGGCGGGCGGACAGATGGTCAAGCGGTAGCTCATCAGAAAAAGTGCCAAAAGCAGCAATATAGTCCTTACTGGGCTCCTTTTGCAGGGTTCGGGGATCTCTTTCTGCAGAGTCTGACAACAGCCTCCGTGCTTTCCTTGCCTCACCTTGATCCCCAGCCCTTCCTGCTGGTGAATATAAATTGCACCCCCCTGTTGCAGCTCTCAGGACGCTGTTCTTGCAACCAACAACCTGTCCTGCCACTTAGCTGATCGGTTAAGTCCAGCGGGCTGTGTGCGGCTCTGTGCGGATCCGCCACTGTTGTGATGATGCTTGAGGGAATGCCACTGAACCTCGACTCCCTTGCCCCTCTGCAATCCGCTATCTGACACAGAATCTGGGACAGCTGGATCTGGTGTGTTTTTCGGAGGTCGGTCCAGAGTGTTTCTGGGCGACAGAGGGGTTGGAGCGCGATTGCTTTGTGTACTTGTTCCGGATAAGTAGCTTTACTTTGAATCCAGTCCAATCCAATCCAATCCACTCCACACCATTCCAATTCACTCCACTCCACTCCAATTCAATCTAATTTCTTACAGATATTGAAAGCTATTTTGAAAAGGCAAGAGGGAATTGGATTTCCAAGGTGATGTTGCATGCATTCGGAAGTTGTTTGTGGTGAGGCCCTACATGCTTTTGGTTTATTGCCCATGCATTTATACCTGCCAGCATTTATGTAGGAACTAATAGATGTGATATACGCTAACCATAAGCTAGGCTCTAGGTAGGAACAAAACAGACAGTTTCAAATTAAGTCTTCAACTCAAAAAGGTGTTTGAGAAGTTAGAGGTGGAATTCCAATTAAAGGTAGAAAATACAACATTCATTTAAATGTACTGCTAGGAAAGACATCTGCAGGTTAACAACTACAGTTCAAAATAGAAGCAGCAAACAGAGCCTTAATTAAAAAGTTAAGCTGCAACTACTCTAGGTGGTGTCTGGAGTCTTCAAGCACAAGCCAGTTGAATACAGCAATGGCAACACTATTATAAACTAATAAGCGCACATTTCACTTTCAATTGAAACGAAATAGCAGAAGAGAGGTTAGACACCTTAATTTCTGTTTAAACACAACAACGTGCTAGGAAAATTATTAGCAGGTCCAATTTCAATTAAAAGTAGCAAAAGGCGTTCTTCACAAACCTACAAATCGCAAACGTGTCTGTGAGGTTAGAAACAGAGATTGCCAAAAGCAGCAATATGAGGTCCAATGTTAGCTAACAGCTTTTAAAGTCTTCGTTTGCACATATAAGTAAAAATTCAGGTGGAGAAGCAGCGAGTCGTAATTTAAATGTACAAATTTAGAAAGTTATTGGCATACTTTTGAGCATACTAAAGGCAACCGAAAGTGTGTGTTGCCTTCCAGCAGGAGACTGTGTGGATGCAAAACACGTCACAGTTATAAAGATTAATTAGCCATGCATGACACTACTGGGACTTAGATGAGCTCCAATTTAGACCTTCAGCCCTCCCAGCGGCATGCCTGACCCCAATAAGAACCCCGTCAACCCCTTGAACTCCCCAACTCCCCCTCCCCAGGACAGGTACAATCGAACTAGCTCCCATCCAAACTAGTGCAACTATCAACTGATCACTAAACGTGGTGAGGCGTGTGCTGACCCAATAGGACCCAAAGCCCCCCCCGGCCACCCCGCCCACTCATATCAAAACAAGGGAACCCCCAACTACAGCTCGTGTCTGGTGCTATCGTCTTTCCGCCCCCGGACTTCTGCACTCTCAAAAACCAATGCCTGACGCCAGCTTAGTCTTTGCTCACCCAACTTCATGCACCCATCTTGCATGAGTAGATCCGTCGTCTGGGGTGTAACCTCGAGAAGTTCAGACTCAGTATCCCCATTCGCGCTGCTGGCAGGAGAAGTCTCAAGTCTGCCCATGCCAAGGATAGCAGCAGTGGAGATCTCGGCTGACCTCTTCAATTGCCTGCACAGGCCTGTCTCTCCCAAGTTAAAGCCCCGGCAATGTTAGGGGCCCCTGTGACCCCAAACGCTGTGGTGAAGAACAAATGACACAAACTTGCCAGGAACCATACTCATCCGATGACCCACAGCTCACCCAAGAAGATCCGCCGTCTGCGGAGTGACCTCCGGCATTTCAGATTCAGAGTCCCCATTTGTGCTTCCAGGTGGAGAGTGCTCAGAGCCACCCAGTTCACGTCGAGTGGATGCAGAATTCGGGCTGGCCTCCCCCGACAAATCTCTGCAACTGCTTGCACTGCTCTGTCCCTCTCGAGGTGGCGATCTGGTGATGGAAGGGCCCTCGGCGAGCTCGTATGCTCAGGGGATCCCCTCCCCGTGTTGCTCATTGCAGAATTCCACCTGGATTGCGCCTGGCGCATTTCTAGCCACTGCCATGCCTCTTGCGGAGTGGTGAAGAAGAGTGTTCTAGCGTCGTCTACCACCCTCAAGCTCGCCGGGAAGAGCATGGCATACGGTATGTGAAGTTGGCGTAGTTTTCGTTTGAGAGTAATAAAGGAAGTGCGTTGCCTCTGGACCTCTCTGGTGAAGTCCGGGAATATCATGACTTTGGAGTTCTCAATTTGGAGATGTTGCTTTCCCCGGGCCTGCTGCAGGAGATGGTCTCTGTCTCAGTAGTGCAGCAGCCTCACCAACATCGATCTCGGGGGTGCTCCCGGTTTGGAAGGCCTGGCCGGGACCCTATGAGCCCTCTCAAGGGCAAAGAACAGAGAGAGTCCTTCTGGGGCGACCTCTGCCTTGAGCCACCCTTCCATATATCGAACAGCGTCGTCCCCTTCCGCCCGTTCTGGAACTCCCACTATGCGGAGGTTGTTCCTGCGAGAGCGCCCTTTACTGTCCTCCGCTCTCGCCTCCAAAATCCAAACTTTGACCTCCACCAGCCTCAAGGAGTGCTGTAAGGTGACTATTGCATCCGGGACTTCCTCTAGTGTTTTCTCGGTCACTTTCACTCGCTCCTTCAACTTCCTGTGGTCATCCTTGAGTAGGGTGAGGTCCACCCCTATGGCATCGATTTTTGTCTCAAGGGCCTCCCTCGATGAAGTGATGGCCTGCATTATATCTGCCAACGAAGGGCTCCCTGGGGCAGGCGCATTTTGATGCTCCGTCACATCTTCCTCGTCGTCTTTCTGTTGACCCGCTCCTTCCACCTGGAGGGCCGCAAAACCTTTTTTCTTGTTTATCCGCCCCATCTTATCTTCCAGGCAGCTCTATACCGACTAGCGAGGAACTGGACCCTCGAGGTCAGCAACGGCCCCTTCTCGCAACAGTCCTTATAGCGGCCCGTCACCAGCACCAACTTCCTTCAACACCACAGTACTGGGGGGATCTCCCTCTTCAGCAGTGACAACACACTCCAGAATTGCGCCCAATCAATCGTCCTGCCGGCGCAAGTTCCAGTGTGGCCCTCCTAGATCTTGGTTCCGTTGCAGACGGTCTGCGACGTGTAATCGCGGTGCAACTCCCCAGGGTAGGGAGAGACACAGTTCCTCACGGTGCTCCTATAAGCGCCTGTAAGCGCCGACCGCCATTTTGGGGGGATTCCTGCACCCGCTGCAATTCCAGGCATCTGCTGTGCTGCCCCACGCTGTGGGAATGCTGTGTCCTAGGGGAACAGAGGCAGCGGTCCCCAATAGCGCTCCAGAAACATTCGTCAGCGCCGGCCGCCCCCTCAAAGGTCGAGCCCCCACTCCGGTCCGAGCAACTCACCACAGGTCTCCGCGAGGCTGCTCATCAGTCCGCCCACGTGTAATGCGGTACAGCGGCAGGGAGACACCCCCAATAGATCGGGCACACAGTCCTTAAGGCATTCTGTACGTGCCTGCAGCTCCGGCCGCCATTTTCAGCGCTCCATCCCCAGCTCCGTATGAGGGAGAGCTCTGCACGGTAGCGATTAAGAAGTCCCGCCCCTGCTACATGTGGGCCCCTCACCTCCATAATGTCACCACCACTTCTGTTGCTGTTGTGAGGGAGGGGAGCCCGCTATCGGTGTTCCAAGCTTCAAAATCGCTGTTAGGAGCGCCCCGCCGCCATCTTGATTTTGCCACAGCCGGGGAAGCCAGGCAAACTTGTCGGGCGTTCCGCACAACGGAGGTTTCACGTATTGCAGACGATCCTTCTCTGCTCCAGATATTCCACCCCCGGATTCATAGGAGAGGGCCCCCTTAGATCCGCAGGATTATTGTGAGGGAGGAGAGACCACGGACAGAGCTCCGAGGTTCGCTTCCCCTCACATCGGCGCCAAGCCACGCCCCTGCTATAATGTCCCTGTAACCTTTGTTTTTTTGTGTGACTTTTGAAGGTTTTTTAACATTTTATTTCCGAACTGTAACTTTTGAGAATGAGTGTGTGAGTGGCTGTATAGGTTGGTGAGTGGCTGAGTGAGTAGCGGTATGGGTCTGTGAGTGGTTTTGTGGGTGCATGATTGGGTATATGAGTGGCTGTATGAGTCTGTCAGTGGGTGTGTGAGTGGCTGTATGGGTCTGTGACTGAGTGTGTGAGTAGCTGTATGGGTCTGTGAGTGTGTGTGTGAGTGGTTTTGTTTGTGTATGAGTGGGTTTGTGAGTGGCTGTATGGGTCTGTCACTGAGTGTGTGAGTAGCTGTATGGGTCAGTTACTGGGTGTCTCAGTGACTGCATGGGGCTGTAAGTGGGGGTGTCGATGTCTGTATGGGAGTATTTGTGGATGTGAGTGGATTTGTGAGTCAGTGAGTGGGTGTGTGAGTGGCTGTATGGGTCTGTGAGTGGGTGTGTGAGTAACTGTGTGGGTGTGTCAATGGGTTTGTGAATGGCTGTGTGGTTGTGTGAGTGGGTTTGTGAGTGGCTGTATAGGTCTGTGAGTGGGTGTTTGAGTAGCTGTATGGGTCTGTGAGTAGGTGTGAGTGGTTTTGTGGGTGTGTGAGTAGGTGTGTGAGTGACTGTATGGATGCATGGA
Source organism: Calotriton arnoldi (assembly GCA_963921515.1). Lineage (NCBI taxonomy): Eukaryota > Metazoa > Chordata > Amphibia > Caudata > Salamandridae > Calotriton > Calotriton arnoldi. The sequence continues at coordinate 1,068,259 of CAWUFW010001846.1, read as the reverse complement.
TGGGTATGTGTTTGGCTTTGTGGGTCTGTGAGGGGATGTGAGAGTGGTAGAATGGATGAGTGAACGGGTATCTGAGAGTCTGCGTGGCTCTGTCAGTAGCTATGTGAGTGACTGGGCCAGAACGGAACCTCACCTGCCCCTTTATCCAACAAGAGTCCACAGTTTTGTACAAAAGGTTTCCCAACTGGAGTACTTTGTCCTGGTTAATTAGTGAGTGCTAACTCATTGGGTAAATGTCTTGTGTACATTCTACACTAAAGCCATGTAATGGACCAGAAGAAAGTGTTTCTACTGACCTTCTGTGTGTTTGATTTCAGCAATGTTATTGTTCCTCATGCGTCTTCTTCCAGAAATCTGTGATGATATGAATTCTCCTCTAGAGAAGATGACGAGACTAAAAAGAGGTGAATCTCCACCCAATAAGGGTACTTCTTCTAAACTATCTAAAGTAAGTGCTTCTTTGTTTGGTGGAGATGTCCTGATATTCATCACATCAAGCAGAAATCACCAAACTCGGGGGGAAACAAGCTGGGTGACCTTTTGGCAAGCTGACCATCATACCAACAAAATGTGGGAAGATTTTTGTATACTACTAAGGTGGACAGGGCAGGGCTAAACGGGCAAGGCTTCTAGATGATTTTTCACATTTGCATACTCATATTAATTTAAAAGGAGATACATGGACTCCGCTCTCACCAGGAGGGGCCAAGAAAGAACCCACTCATCACAGTCACTACAGATTGCACTTCAACAGATTAACGATACATTGACCTCCACCAAGGATTTCAGATAGTTTTTAATGTGGAATTGCTTTAAAACATACTTGCATTGCCTTCACCAAGAATAGGAAGTTAGGATCATTTGGTCTTTACAGAAGGGGAGGGGGGCTACTCGACCATCCTCCCCGGGCCGATTTAAGCCCCGGGGACCCCATCCCTGGGGCCCGGCTACTTGATGCTGGGTGCCCTGAAGCACTCCCAAGGCACCCACTGGCCACTGTTGGGGACTGTGGGGAGCCTCAATGCCCCTGCAGTTCCTGCTAGCTCCCTGTCTCAATCAGGAACCAGCATTGCTCCCGCACACAGGGAATAGCCCAAAATACTGCTTCCTGCATGTGGGATCAATTATTTCATCTGTTTTCCTGCCCGCTTCACTGCGTGCAGGAAAAAAGATGAAAATTCCAAGCTCAAGGGGCAGGAGCAGTTTTCCTGCTTTTGCCCCCTGGGAGTGGACTTACTGTTTGCTCTCGCTTAGCGGCAGCTGTCAAAGCTCCAGCCATGCAAATGCAAACAGCTATGTCCCAAGGGTGGGCACCTCTGGAAACTGGAAGCTGGCCCTAGGGGGGTGGCGGTCCCCAGAGCCATTAATGTCTCCAGGAGGTGGGCCATGAAGCTCCCCTCCTTTGCTATTATAGGCTTGCCCCATTAAAGTGGTGATACCCGGGACCGCAAACAGCCTGGGAGGGGGGCCACATGGCCCCTTCCCCCTTTGTCACCAATTGGCCTGGCTCAGGAGAAGTGGTGGTCCCCAGGACAATAAAGAGCCCTGGAGGGGTTCAGTGTCGCCCCCCTTCTCCTTTATGTTCAATCAGCCTAGACCCGGTGAGGTTGTGGTCCCCAGGCCATAATGGACCCTGAGGGGGTCTGTATCACCCTCCCCCATCATGGTGATTTTATTAAACATACCCCAGGGTAGATGGCGCTCCTCGAGGACGTAAACAGCCTACTAAGGGGGAGGGCACACAGCCCCCTCCTCTGGATTTAGCGTAGGCCTGGACCCGGGGAAGTAGCACTCCCCGGGGCCCATATCAGCAATGGGGAGGGGGGCTTTGTGCTCCCCTCCCAAAAATACAAATTAATATATGCTCCCAGGATCTGGCCTACCCAGGTGCTCAACTAGAAACAAGCATGGGAGACCGTGCTTGTTTTTATTTTTTTTATTTTCACGAATCCACCACAAAATTGCAGCAAAATTGGACAAAAAATGCTTTTTGGACCCAGCGGAATCCCTGGGGGTCCCCCAGAAGGCCTGGGAGTCAGGGTATTCCTACCCTTCCCCTTCTCTTTGTTTTACCTTTTTATTTGCAACTTGGCTGAGTTGGAGTCCCAAAATGGCTGCCAACACTTTCAGGATGAAGTGTTGGTTGCCAATTAGATCTCAGCATGAGATCTGTTGGATTCATGAAGGCTCTGCGCCTCTAGATAGGGCTGGCTGGGCTGAGACTTGGGGCCTAAGTTTGATGTCGGGTGGACTTAAGTCCGCCCGACATCATTTCAGTCTTGGGACTGACCGACCTCCTGTCGGCGGTCCCGACCAACCAATTAGGATGCGACCAAACAGTGTTCAGTCGCACTCCTTCTTTACAATGGTAGCATGCATTCCAACTAGAATGCATGCTCTCATTGCAAAACGAAGAAGTGCAGTTCATCCCTGCACCCCGTGGCAGGCACCTCAAGATCAACAGGGAGTCACCATAGGTGCCCCCTCGGCCACCAAACAGAGGCAGTGCACCCACGGGGGCCCTGCTGGGGGCCCCCATAGTTGACTTCCGACAGCCTTATTTGTGTCGGATTGGCCAGCATAGAAAGACTGTCGGAATCCAACATTGTAATCCCTCGGGAGGAAAGAGACGCCCTTGGGATTACTGGAGTCATTCCGACTGTCGGACTGGCTCTCCGAGCCTGTCGGATGGCAGTCCAAATAACGGGTCAGATTCCTTTCCGATCGACACCATCCAAATGGGTCGGTCGGAAAGGAATCCGACCGGCAGATTATGATGAGGTAGGAATGACATGGAGCCGTATCCTACCGCATCCTAATCGGCCCCTTGGTGTTCATCAGGACTGACTAACAAACAAGATTTGAAGCAGCCCGGACCATTCTTGAGTTTTTTCATCCTAGGGCAAATTGTGGAGAGCCTAGAGGGCCCTTTCTCTCTTGATTTCATTACTATTAGTATTGACAAGTGGGTTGATGGAAACTCTGCCCCCAAGGCTCCCCTTAGGACGAGATGTCTTTTTCATGGACTTTTTGGTTTAGGCAATTTTGAGCCTGGGTTTGTGGGAGGTGAACTTGTAGGTGGCAATGGGCCTGGGTTATTTTGGTGGCGCTACCCTCCTCAACTCAATCCCCCATTTCTGGAAGTGGTCCTGATGATAAAACACTTGGTTTGAGATCTCACTTGTAGCTCAAGTAGCTAGGGTTGCTTCCTGCTCTCTTAAGTAGGGATGTTGTTCAAATTCTTTTGCTTTTAGGTGAGATGAGTTGAGGTGGGCAAATGCTCTGATTTCCATTGTTAGTTTCAAAACCGCACCTCTATTTAAACTATTAAAATGTCAAAGTCCCCTCTTGATGTGTTGTTGGGGGTGAGCAATAACTTAGAAGGTGGGGTTTTCTGAATCATTCCCTCTTTTGTTCCCCCCTGTGTTTTTACTCAGACCTGCATCGTATCCTGATGGAGGGTCACACCCTCGACTTCAAGCACTGTGTGGATAGCAAAAGTTGTTGCCTGAGATTAAACTTCATTTGTGTTAAACCAGTGGGCTATTGTGATGGGAAGGTTCACCTTCTGGGTTCCACTGAGTGATACTGAGTCTGAGCTGGTGGTCCCTTGTTTTTAAAGTGTGGTGCATAGTCCAGTTCTTGTTTGCCCTGAGTCGTCTGGAAATTTTCTTAGCTTTGATACAGTGCATGTTTGGACAGTAGCCACGATTTGTTTACCTTTGATCCTCAATGGATATGGATTCTCTTGGCTCTGTAATTTGACCAGTGGTGGTGTCCCTGTTTGCTTGTGATTAGAATCTATTGTTGAGTTAACTCCTACTTTTTGTGAAAGAATATTGTTGGTGTACTCTTTGTCTTTCCATTTTCTTTTGGTTTGAGTGGGCCGTTTAATGTTGGCCTCCTCCTTGGCAATTACTGAAATAACAGTTTCTTGCTGACCTATTGGTGGTTTGAAATTGTGAAACCTTATGTCCCCTGGCCTTGACTCAACTGGCACTGTGCTTGCAATGTTTATGTCTGGTTTAATTTTTGATGAGGAGGTCAGAAATGGCAAATTTGAATTCAATGGAGCTGCCGGAGTTGGAGATAAATCTGGTGGGTCATTTTCTGTTGCCCAGAATTTCCCTGGTGGGATTTTTGATTGGGTTTTGATTTCTTGCATGATCTCTGACAAAATGTTTGGTAATGCCTGTAGCTTGTCCAGCAAAGTAGAGCATTGACAAGTTGCTTGTTGTAGGCAGAAATCACCCTGGGCCCTGTGGATCACATCACTTCGTGACTGCAGTTGTCTATTAATACCGGATACATAGACAGCGAGTGTGCTGAGGAGGTCTTCCTGGATTTCTTGTGTGTCAGATTGAAAATGGACAATTAATGATATTGCCTCCATTGTGTTTAGAAGTGCTATCCAGGTAGAGCCTGCTGAGTCACCGTAATTTAAGGAGCAGGCCGAGGAGTCTCGAGCAATGTCATGTTTCTCCTCCGCAAGCTTTACAGCTTTTGCTCGGGGACCTCCTTTCAGAAACTTATGACAGTGGTGCAATGTTATTTCACGAAAGTTCATTAGACTCATTGGTTAATTTCAAGGTAATTAAATTCACATCCAGAATTGATAGTTTAATTGGACTTAAAGGAGATTTGGCTTCATACAAAAAGTTGGTTGCGTTAAGAGGCGGGCTTTGTCCTTGGGTGAAAAGCGGTCTCAAGCTAACTATGGTGGAGTAAGGGTGTCAACTTATTTCTATAGTCGTGGAAGACAATTTTCGCTCTACCAAACTTAAGTCTCCCCTTTGAGGGTCTCGTGAATTGCCAAGAATTCTATGAGAGGTTGATCTTGTAATTCAGAGCATTTGAAATAGTTGTTTGAACTGACAGTTCTGGTGGGGCTTGGATTGCCCAGGTTGGTTGTTGCTGTGGGGGGCGATTGTAAGATCGATATGGCTGAGTTGTCTTTATGCATCTGGGCTTGTATGTAATGAATGTTTGCTTGATGAAGCCCCATAGCTGTCAGAATGTTCGTCTGCTGGTTGATGGGTCCACCTTGGTCTCTTGCAGATTGAAGGGGATTATTTACCGTCTCCCCTGTTTCAGTTTCAAGAAATCAGCAATCTTGTGTTCTGAACCGTTTACTACTGCCATTTTTCTTCTCTTTTGATAAGATATTTTTTGCCTCTGGCCCAGTTTTTCCAGATTCGTATATGGATATTGCTGCAATCATGTCTAGGGTTCTGGGTCTTTTGGTTGATTTCTTCTTTTATTGCTCTGGGTCACCCTTCAATTTCCCAGACCTCATGTTGGAGACCATTTGAATTTGGCCACAGGTTCAAATCGCATTCCACTCAGCCTTTCATCCTTCTGAGGTTGATAAAATGAGTACCATTGAGTTGGGTAACGAAAATACATTTCTTATTCAGTGCCAAGATACCCTTGGGTGAACGTGAGCTTTACAAATACATATGTTATGTAGATGGGTGGACAAGTCAACTAGATGCTGGGCTAGTGAGTTGGCTGGCCAGCCAGTGGGCTATGAAGTGGTGGTCTGTTGTCTACCGGAAGGACATGCTAATAGCGGCCTTGTGGCTTATGAAGCTTGTGGGGGTAGTGGTAGAGAGCTACAAGGGTGTTCTCTCTCCTTATCCTTCTTCTGTTGGACACTGATGCCCCCACTCAGGTGCTCACTGCCAAGCGCTTGCATGTAAACAAACTCGAGCTTCTAGTGCCCAGTAGTGTAGTTGCTAGCGCTAACCTTGCTTGAAGCCTGGGCTGAAAACTATTTTCTGAACTGAAGAGGGGGCAGCAATGGCAGCCAGAAAGGGAGGTGGTGTGTGGGAGGTGCAATGTCCCCGTTCCTCTTTTCAAATTCAACTCACTTTTTAGCTCTGAGGTATTTTGTATGCAGGTATTAATGTTGGCGTCAAGAACTTGGGTTCAGGGATGGGTCCTGGTGGGCGGACAGATGGTCAAGCGGTAGCTCATCAGAAAAAGTGCCAAAAGCAGCAATATAGTCCTTACTGGGATCCTTTTGCAGGGTTCGGGGATCTCTTTAAGCAGAGTCTGACTACAGCCTCTGCGCTTTCCTTGCCTCACCTTCATCCCCAGCCCTTCCTGCTGGTGAATATAAATTGCACCCCCCTGTTGTAGCTCTCAGGACGCTGTTCTTGCAACCAACAACCGGTCCTGCCACTTAGCTGATCGGTTAAGTCCAGCGGGCTGTGTGCGGCTCTGTGCGGATCCGCCACTGTTGTGATGATGCTTGAGGGAATGCCACTGAACCTCGACTCCCTTGCCCCTCTGCAATCCGCTATCTGACACAGAATCTGGGACAGCTGGATCTGGTGTGTTTTTCGGAGGTCGGTCCGGAGTGTTTCTGGGAGAAAGAGGGGTTGGAGCGCGATTGCTTTGTGTACTTGTTCTGGATAAGTAGCTTTACTTTGAATCCAGTCCAATCCAATCCAATCCACTCCACACCATTCCAATTCACTCCACTCCACTCCAATTCAATCTAATTTCTTACAGATATTGAAAGCTATTTTGAAAAGGCAAGAGGGAATTGGATTTCCAAGGTGATGTTGCATGCATTCGGAAGTTGTTTGTGGTGAGGCCCTACATGCTTTTGGTTTATTGCCCATGCATTTATACCTGCCAGCATTTATGTAGGAACTAATAGATGTGATATACGCTAACCATAAGCTAGGCTCTAGGTAGGAACAAAACAGACAGTCTCAAATTAAGTCTTCAACTCAAAAAGGTGTTTGAGAAGTTAGAGGTGGAATTCCAATTAAAGGTAGAAAATACAACATTCATTTAAATGTACTGCTAGGAAAGACATCTGCAGGTTAACAACTACAGTTCAAAATAGAAGCAGCAAACAGAGCCTTAATTAAAAAGTTAAGCTGCAACTACTCTAGGTGGTGTCTGGAGTCTTCAAGCACAAGCCAGTTGAAGACAGCAATGACAACACTATTATAAACTAATAAGCGCACATTTCACTTTCAATTGAAACGAAATAGCAGAAGAGAGGTTAGACACCTTAATTTCTGTTTAAACACAACAACGTGCTAGGAAAATTATTAGCAGGTCCAATTTCAATTAAAAGTAGCAAAAGGCGTTCTTCACAAACCTACAAATCGGAAACGTGTCTGTGAGGTTAGAAACAGAGATTGCCAAAAGCAGCAATATGAGGTCCAATGTTAGCTAACAGCTTTTAAAGTCTTCGTTTGCACATATAAGTAAAAATTCAGGTGGAGAAGCAGCGAGTCGTAATTTAAATGTACAAATTTAGAAAGTTATTGGCATACTTTTGAGCATACTAAAGGCAACCGAAAGTGTGTGTTGCCTTCCAGCAGGAGACTGTGTGGATGCAAAACACGTCACAGTTATAAAGATTAATTAGCCGTGCATGACACTACTGGGACTTAGATGAGCTCCAATTTAGACCTTCACCCTTCTTGAGTCCAGATAGGACTTAGCGCAAAACCTATTATTGGCATTGTTGCTGGTCCTTGGCTCTTGGGCCTTTGCCCTTGGATGGATGCCTTGTGCTTTGTGAAAAGACACTCGGCCTTAATCCGTAGTTTACTACCCCCCACCCTGCCCCTCCCCCACCCCACGTCACCGCCCGACCGGCACTCCTACCACGGGCCGTGCCTGGTTAAGTGTTATCAAAATTGAGGGTGGTCTTTTATTGATCTAGGAAAAAATGAGTTAAAGAGAATGAGTTAAGTTGAATTTCAAATGATTTACAGTTGGCTAGATTTTTATTTACGGTTCGAATTTGTTAAGGAAAGAATAGTAGAAATTTCGACCTGTGGGGAAAAAAAAGATCTTTGAGTTTTTTGAGTGAGGACTTGCAAAAGATTATTATTAGTAGTATGTTTTATATTTTTTTAAATTGGGAATAATCAAAAAATAGAATTTATATATCAAAATAATTGTAATAAATATCACATTTACTTAACTTTTCAATCAAAGAAGCAAAAGTGATCAGTGCTGTTACCATTTTCTCCCCCTACCCTTTTCATACCCCCGTTTTTCCCCTCCTTTTTTGTACTTTCCATAATTAATAAAGTGAAATAATCCCTTGAAACTTTATGCAAAACACTCCCAACTTTTCTAAAAAAAAATGTAAGGACCCTATTTTCTTCACTTTTGCTAACTTTCAACATTTTCGTTCTCCATTCCAAAACACTAGCCATAATATCTGTCTTCTAATATGACATGATCACTGACCTGGCTATCAACATGGCTAAAAGTCAAAGTTATTCTTTATTCAGCATTATATGCCATAAAAGTGCAAACATATACCAAATACATAAACAAGTTAAAAGTAAGATGCTTTGAGATGTATCTCATAAAAACATATACATGATTAATTGTTAAAAAATATTCTAAAATGTAGGGGCATATTATCAAGAACAGCGTTAAAATTAACGCCGGTTTAGCGGCAGAAAACTGCCGCTAAAGCGGCGATAATGGGCTTGATAATATGCCCTGGAGAATTCCAATAGAAGCCCATGTTCACACCAGAACATGGACTTCTATTGGAATTCTCAAGGGCATATTATCAAGCCCATTATCGCCGCTTTAGCGGCAGTTTTCTGCCGCTAAACCCACGATAATTTTTAACGCCGTTCTTGATAATATGCCCCCTGGTTATGAACAGGTTCTAGCGTAAAATACAATTTGCAACCAATTAAAAGCATACCAGCTCATAGCGCTTTCAAATTTGCAGCGCACACTTAAAAACATGTAAAACTGCATGGCATATATCTACCGAGGATAATCTTTTCAAAAAATCCATTGTGGACAGATATTGAGTGATCCCTGCCTGGCGCGATATTGGCACTGAAAAGGAAGCTGTAGGGCTTGAATATAGAAGGAAAAATAGTAAAGTTACTTGGTCACAATGTCACGGTGTTAATTCATGTTTCTATGAACATGGCATTGGGAAACCAACTTTAAAATGGATAAAATGTAATCTGAAAAATGTTAAATAGGAGGGAAAAATGGATTCTCAATCCAACTCAAATATGGTTCAGTATTTGTACCCGTAGATAGATGGACGTACAACTCAACAGTTTTCATTTTCAACACGCTCTGTACTCTTTTGTCCCTTCAGAGCTCGGCATGGCGCAATTTTACAATGGACTTTACATCCGCCTTCATAAATAAGGGGTTTGTAAACATTTCAATAAGGCCCAGTTTGAGACATCATACTTTAACGTATGCCAACTACGGTATTCTGTAGGCATTTTGTAAGGATAGACAATCTAAAATACATTTTCTCACCAGTGCTGCCTCAGGGTTCTGCCAACATTTGATTCACAATAGTAATTGGGCAATTTTTATCTGATCCTAAATATAGGGTAAACCCAACTCCTCATGGCATATAAGATTTGTGGTCTTTTTGGGGACTGCCAACAACCTACTTGCAAAACTATTTTCAATACTTTTAAGTGCATCCACATTTTGGTACCGCCAAACCCCAGCCCCATACACTGCAGTGGCAATACATTTTGACTTGAATAAGGCAATCATCTCTAACAACGGTTTATAATTTAAAAACCTTGAACAGCGGAAGATAAATTCTGTGTTTCTTCCCATTTGATGTGATTTCATTGAAATATGTGCGTTCCATTTTAAAGTGGGGCTAAAAAATATACCTAATTTACTAGACTTATTTATACTTTTACCTGAAGACCCTCCACATATTCTAAAGTGCTTAGTTTTTGAGTACATGGGCCCGCATGTCATGGTGTAAGATTTTGACTGATTTACTTTTAAGTCCAAACCCTCCATGAACTCCATAAAGTGATCCAACAAAATCTGGAGGCCATTCGGCGTACATGTAATCTATACTGTGTCATCTGCATATAAAAGTATAGGGAGGTATCGCTCACCCAACTTTAGTACATCTGCCCCTGCCCTGACAAGATGTTCGGTTATACCGTTAATGTAAACCAAGAACAGAAATGGGGTTAAGATGCAACCCTGCCTTACACCTCTGAGGGACTTGATTTGCATGTTAACTCCACCTTAACGTACTACAACTTTCATGTCATAGTGTGACCGTTTTATAAGGGTGAGGAGTTCTGGTTCAACCCTCATCTTCTGCATTATTTTCCATAGTTTGTCCTTATTGGCTAGATTAAAGTCACTTGATAGATCTATGAATACCATGTGAATTGCCACCCCCCCTTTTGCCTTACATATTTGCTAATAATGAGGTGCAAATTTAGTTATTGCTCTAGAGTGCCAATACCCGGTCTGAACCCAAACTGGACTGGGGTAAAATCTTGTTCTCCTCGGCCCAGGTCTCTAGGTGAGCTAGAATTACCCACCACATAATTTTAGCAGTGGCATCAATCAGGGAGATTGGTCTGTAGCAGGATGGTACTGCTTTGTCTCCTTTTTTGAAAATCAGGACTAGAGTGGTTGATCTCCAAGACTCAGGAACATTTCCCTCCACCACACTCCTTAGAACATATGTTAAGACTGGCCCTTACAAACTTATGGTTGATTTAAAGAGGCCAACTGGGACCCCATCAATTGAGACAGTCCCCATACAGTCCTCAATATGGGGCCGACCGGCCCCACTGGGTTGGAAGACCCTTTGAAGTGTGTTACCCACTCCCCTTTGGGGATCAGGGCTTCCACCTTGGGGGTATCAGAATCCATGAAGAAAGAATGATTAATAGACTCCCAAAATATGTCTATAAATTTAGATGTTTCTGTCTAAAAGAGAGACCAAATATCCCAATACATCCCAAAAAAATACCAACAATGCTACGATTTGGTCACACATATTTGTCCCCCACCCCCAATTTCTTCTCCATTTATGAATAAATATCTGTCCAGAATGACAGCATTTTGGGACATCCCAATACAATGAGATTCCAATTTTGCAAGTTAAATTTGTACCTAAAACATTGGGAACTTATATTCATTTTAATTTTGGTTAAGAGTACTGGGGTTCTATATATTAACCATTTAGAGAAATATTGTGTCCGTAATATCGATAAAAAAATATCGTTTAAATAAATCTCGATGACAAAAATATCGACGACAAAATAATAGAACACAAAAATATCGATAACATTAAAATGAAATGAAACACAACAAAAATATCGATACAAACAATATTGACAACACAAACATCAATAAAATACATATAAACTACATTGAAAATAAAATATAAACATAAAAAATACTTTTTATGATAAAACAATAAAATAACAGATAACAAATATTTTAAATTAACAATAAAATTAAATAGGAATTAACCACATTAATTTAAACAAATAAATAAAATATACAAAAACAAATTAATAAACAAACAATATAACATGAAAAATAAATCACAAGTAACGAAAATAAACAAGCAAAATTATATATAATATGTAAAAAAATATAACACATTTATCTACATATAAAATTAAATAGCAACAATAAACAAAATAAAAACAAACAATAAATAAACATAATAAACATTAAATAAATTACAAGGTAACAGCTAAAAAATTTAAAAAATCTATCTCCACCAATCAATTTAAAACACACAAACACAAACCAATAGAAAACTCTAACTAATTAAACAAACACTATAAAAACAATCAAATAATTAACATAAAATTTACCGTATAACGGACGACCATGGAAAAAGAGCGAACCTTTGAGAGAGAGAAGACAAAAGGAAAAACAACTACACCAAAAACTATTCCAACCATCCCGCAATAAAGGTAAACAGAAAACTTTGTAACTAAATAAATTAAAATAACTTGTAAAATATTAAAACATAATTTCCTTTATATATAACAGATTCAACATCACTAAAATTGCATCTAGAAAATTCAAAACAAAGATTTACGTACACAACAACAATGAAATAATATCACAAAATAAGTATATAACTTAACCAACAACTTCTACAAAAATTGACAAAACCAGATGATCTACCAAGGACACTCCATCAACTAAAAAAAGTAAGTATATTTATTTAATTACAAATAAATAAAAATAAACACTTAGGGGCCCATTACGATACCCGGCTTAAAAAAATCCGCCAGGCATGGAAGCGGCAAAAATCCGCCCGCACACACCGCCTGAACACCGACCACGCCATTACGATTACACAAACCGAAAACCGCCATCGGCGAAAAATCACACAAAATACCGCCCGCCAACGTCCGAGTCGGAGTCAAACCGCCCGCCACGGACGGAAACACGCACGACAACACAAAACCGCCCGCCCTCACGGCCGACACACCGCACGTGAAATTACGATCGCACCGCCATGAGCGCGGAAAAACCACAAATATACCGCCCGCCAGCGCAAACAACGCCGATGAGAATCGACACGGCAGAAGCCATGGCGCCCACGTACCTGCACAGAAACCATCCGCACACAACATGGCCAACAAGTCCACACAGCAAGGCACGCACAAATACACAAGCACAGTACACATCCCGAAAACACCCCCCGGACAAACAAAAAATACAAAGGCCAGAACCCCAGACACAACACACCTGAAAACAACAGACCATGAGGACACACCCACATAGGTGAGTACAAAAGCAGCACTCCCACAGACCACAACCCCTTGCTACATTGCAAACCAGAGAGGAGAGGAGAGGACACAGTGACACAGCAAGGACAGCAGCACACCACAGAAACGCACACATCACAACCACCACCACCACCACCACCAAACACCGGCACCACAAACCCCCTGCACATTACACAACACACACCGCACCAGCACCACAAACACCATGGCACCACAAAGAATGCCCAAGTACACGCCCATTGAGCTGACGGTCATGGTCGACGAGATCATCAAGGTGTACCCACAAATCTATGGGAACATGGTCCAGCACACACCACTAGCCACCAGAAACAGAATGTGGAACCGGATCGTAGACCAGGTCAATGCAGTCGGGACCCTGCCCAGGAACAGAGGTGAAATAAACAAACGTTGGAATGACGTAAAGAGCCTGGTCAAGAAGAAGGAGGGCAAAAACAGAGAGCTGGCTGCCGTCACTGGCGGAGGGAATCCCGCGCTCTTTAAGACCTTCAAAGCGTGGGAGGAGAAGGTGCGAGTCATAATACATCCGGAGATCCTCGCCGGATTAGCAGGGGGAGTGGAGGCTGGTAAGTACAAACTAATGTATACCAGCACACCGCTATGTACTCACATGCACTACCACCATGCCACAGCTCCCAGGGACAAACACCCCCATGTCCAGCACACAATACACAACACATCACACACACATGCAACAGACACCACCACACACAGCCCAAACCGAACAACTGTAACATACGTGGGGACATGTGTACACTCAGCCAGCCACGTAACCACCAACAGGTCCCCAAATATGCCAGAAGCGCCACAACGAGCACCCACCACACCCATGTGTCCGCCACAGCTGCACTAACCGACAAGTAACAGGTAAGTGGCAGGAACACAAAGTGCAGTGGGTGGGAGGGTGGACAGCCCAAGTACAACACACACCAGGCCCCAGTCCCACAGCACAGCAAGGAGGAGCATCCCCCACACCCCACAGCCACGTGTCAGCCACCGCAGTGCACACCGACAGCCGAAAGGCAGACATCACGGTCCACAGCAATCGGTGTCAGTGGGTGTCCAGCCACCCCCACGACCCACAACACCCCCCACCCCCACAGACCTGCAACATGGAGCACCCTCTGCTTAGAGCCATGTGGCATCCAGTACAGTGCACGCACGAACAACTTGCAGGTGGGAAACTGGACAGGGCTGGATTACTGGAGGCATGAGGACCATAACACGACCAACACATGGGACATGTCACGTAGCAGACGAACACGCAGCACCGCCCACCGTCACGAACAAGTGAACAATGTGCACACGGACATGAACAACAGACTCACACCCCACATGACCCATCACATACATAGCAACACCCAAGGAGCCACGTCTGCATGCACAAGCCACACTGAATATAGTACCACACGGCAGCCACTGTGCAACTCATCACACACAACCGAAACACCATTGAAGTCCTGTCCATGTAGCCCCTACTGCCTGTCAACCACACACCCCACAACTACGCCTATGTAAGACAAACAACACTAGACGCAACAGAGCGGAACAACATAAATGCACACGAACACCACTGAACCCATCAAACACACAGACACACCATGCACATACAACATACCATCCATCCGTCAGCCCCAGTCTCATGAAAGGCATGTCATCCGCACAGCTGCCACACATACAGCAGTCACGCTAAGATACATGCCCATGACCAACCATGTGCCAGAAGTCAATGAAGCGCACGACACACTGTGAGCAACAACACACAACATGGGCCACACCCCCCGAGCACTGCAGTGATGCACATGGCACAGGGCAGCACGCACACCAAGGAGATGGGACAACTGCAATACGTTGGCTGGCACACAACCATCACTCACTCATAACGATGCGTCCAATGCCATGTCCAGTAATCACAACAGACAGCAAATATGCAGGTCATGTCAAGCATGCACACACCTCAAACCATGCACTGTCATGCTGCCACAACACATGTCACGTTCGGCACCCATGGCTCACAGCATGTACCCCAAAAGCATATCCCCTCCCAAATGCGAATCTGGGGCATGGCCCCCATGTTGCCATATGCGTTCCTAAGCGTTCCATTTGAACCCCAAAAGCATATCCCCTCCCAAATGCGATTCTGGGGCATGGCCCCCATGTTGCCATATGCGTTCCTAAGCGTTCCATTTGAACCCCAAAAGCATATCCCCTCCCAAATGCGATTCTGGGGCATGGCCCCCATGTTGCCATATGCGTTCCTAAGCGTTCCATTTGAACCCCAAAAGCATATCCCCTCCCAAATGCGATTCTGGGGCATGGCCCCCATGTTGCCATATGCGTTCCTAAGCGTTCCATTTGAACCCCAAAAGCATATCCCCTCCCAAATGCGAATCTGGGGCATGGCCCCCATGTTGCCATACGCGTTCCTAAGCGTTCCATTTGAACCCCAAAAGCATATCCCCTCCCAAATGCGAATCTGGGGCATGGCCCCCATGTTGCCATATGCGTTCCTAAGCGTTCCATTTGAACCCCAAAAGCATATCCCCTCCCAAATGCGAATCTGGGGCATGGCCCCCATGTTGCCATATGCGTTCCTAAGCGTTCCATTTGAACCCCAAAAGCATATCCCCTCCCAAATGCGAATCTGGGGCATGGCCCCCATGTTGCCATATGCGTTCCTAAGCGTTCCATTTGAACCCCAAAAGCATATCCCCTCCCAAATGCGAATCTGGGGCATGGCCCCCATGTTGCCATATGCGTTCCTAAGCGTCCCATCTGAACACCAAAAGCAAAGTACAAACCAGACCCAGGATGGGCCAGGAGCCCGCATACACCAGAGTCACAATAAGTAGGGGCACAGCAACACACCCATCAGCATGGCCAATCCGTCCCATGCCACATGTGCACAGCACACAGTCCCATTGCCAAGCACACACAACTACAAATGCTACAGCCACACACACGCCTCCGGGAAACCCATGTACGAGATTGCACGAACTGTTAATGTCAGACGACAAATACATACTTCGCCAGGTGCAACACAATAACAAATCTCATTCTCTCCACAGGTGACGAACTGCTGGATGCTGGGGATGGAGACAGCAGCCAGCACAGCCAGCCTACAAGCCCCCAACGAGGACACACGGATGTGGAGGATCTGTCCTCCTCTTCGGACACGGACCACCAAGCAGGCCCATCTGGTGTGGCAGGGCCCAGCCGCTCCCCAGGACCCCTCCTACCCACCAACCCATCATCCAGGGCTGCTGAACATTCCCAGCCCCCTGCTGCCACTGTCGTTGCGGCCACACCCACGGTCATTGTGGCCACTACCACTGCCGCAACCGCCACCATCGCCGCACCGACCACCACCGCCGCCACCACCACCACGTCTTCGCTGGCACCAGCCCCAGCGCAGGTGGTGGCCCGGCCGACTGGATCCACCCTGGGAGCCACAGCGAGGACCGTGGTGAGCAATGTGGCTAGTGGGCAGGCCGGTGGCAGCAGGACTGGTAGGAGGAGCAGGGTCAGGGAAACGCCAGCCTCCCCTGGGAGCCATGCCCTGCCTCAAATGGCCAGAGTCCTTGGGGCCTATGAAGAGGCCCAAGGACAATGGGTCCGGTCTGCTTCAGACACGCGTGAGGTGCTGGGGGTGCTGAGGTCCATGGACGCCCGTATGGGCCAACTCGTGGACCTCATGGGCCAGCTGGTGGTGGCGGTGAGGTCACTGCCAGGGACAGCAGCTCCCCTCCGCCACCACCTGCCGGGGCGCAGGGTGGAGCAGCAGTGTCCAGTTCCCCTGCGTCCACAGCCAGTGAACACACCTCAACCACCAGCATGTCGCAAGCAGGCACCCCCTCGCAAACGTGGAAGGGGCCGTCCGAAGTGGAAACAGATCTCCCGGGAGGACTTCGCACGCTCCAAACGCAAGTGAGGCAGCCAGCCAGCCTTCCGCCAGCCTTCCTTGACCAGCCACTGCATTGACTTGGACTACGATCCCACTCCACACAGCCATCTGGATGGCATGTGTGTGTTGGACTATGGACATAGAACCAGTGGGTACACCCTGAGCATCACGCAGCCATGACCGACAGCTCATTGTCACTGCACGCACCACTTTTGTCATCACCTTACACACAATCACATGTCACAGTTTGTAATAAATGCACCTTTTACACTAACTGCTGTTTGTGCCCTGTGTTTTATTTGTACGGAATACAACGGCCACCTTGGGCGGAAAGGCACCTGATGCGTGGCATGGCAATTGAATCCGGAGGGCCTGTAGGGACCTAGGGGTGGGAGACAGAACAGGAGCACATTCAATGAGTGTGTCACACACCCATCACACAGTACATGTCAACAACTACAAGCAATGTACACACATCGCACAGAGCAATAGGGCACAATGCCACAGCCACCAACAGTGGCATACTACCCTGGCCATGGAGCGTTGACACACAGCACGCAGTGAACAAACGGCCACCCTGACACAGCACACACACACCTGCACAGATACAGCCACATCAGCCGTCGTACATGGACACTCACCGTCAAGTGAAGTAGCGGGCGATGAGCTGCTGCCGCACATTACCAGCTTCCTCCTCTCCGCTGTCCTCCTCACTCGAGCTGTCCTGGTCTGCGGGCTGGGGCCCTGGTTGATCTCCGTCATCCACGATGAGGGGATCTGCTTCCGAATGGCCAGATTGTGCAGCATGCAGCACGCCACCACTATCCGGCACACCTTCTGTGGGGAGTACGCCAGCGCACCCCGGTGCGGTGCAGGCACCTGAACCTGGACTTGAGGAGGCCAAAGGTACGCTCGACCACACGTCTGGTCCTCCCATGTGCCTCATTGTAGCGATCGTCTGCTGGGGTGCGAGGATTCCTCAATGGACTGAGCAGCCATGCCCCATTCGGGTACGCAGAGTCACCTGGGTGTGAGGGACACAGAGAACCGTTGCAATTCCAACTGGACAGGGGACAGCATCGCACAACCAGCACGCTACACCACTCCACATACTCACCGACAATACAGCCACGATCCTGTTGCAGATTGGACATCAGTCGTGGCAAGATGCTGTTGCGCATTATGTGTGCGTCATGGGCCGAGCCTGGGAACTTTGCACACACGTGGGTGATCACCATGTCCGCAAGGCACACCACTTGCACATTCAGGGAGTGCGTGTGCTTCCTGTTGCGGTACAGGTGCTCAGTGGCCTGTGGTGGAACAAGGCCAACATGTGTGCAGTCAATGGCTCCAACGACGTGTGGGATTCTGCCAAGGGCATAGAATGCACCCTTCACTGCCGCCAATTCACGAGCCCTGGGGAAGCGGATGTACCTGTTTCGGTACAGCATCATGGCTGCCAGTACATCCCTCAGCACCTTGCTGAACATGGGCTGGGACATCCCTCCTCCAATGCCCACTGTGTGCTGGAATGACCCAGTGGCGAAGAAATGCATGGCGGCCATCACCTTAGCCGTGGGGGTGACAGCAGTCGGATACACCCTGCGGGGACGGAGATGGGGTTCTAACATGGCACACAGTCGATGCAGGGTTGGCCTGTCCAGCCGAAACTTCCTAATAACCTCTGTATCGTCCATGTCCACCAGCAATTGGTATGGGCGGTCAATGTTCGGTCTCCGCCTAGGGACAATGGCAGAGGACACATGTCAAAGCAACACGACACATAGCAATTTCGCATACACATCACTGACATGACTGAGCAAGCACATGAGCCACAGCCCAGCTGTCAAGCTGGGACGGCACGGCCACAATACACTTACACAGGTCTCCCAACAATGGCAATGGCTAGTGATACAAACCACTGCCATGTGCATGCACATGGGGATCTAGGCCCCAATGACTTGCGGGGCGTGCTGATGGGGACTGACTGCATATCCGTCAAGCGGCAACGCCACGGCAACATGAATGTCTGCTGAGCATGGAACTGCTTCCGCGGCTGGATGAGTATGGCACACGACGACGACGATATGGGCACAGGCTGAGCGGCCAAAACAAGTGGGACCTGTGGCACGAGGGGATATGAGACCGTAGTAGGTGTCAGCACTGCACCCTATGTACAGCACTGTACGGATCACACCTCCCGAAACATTGACAGGTGTCCACATTGACAGCCCCATGCCAAGACGGCTGTGTGCTTGCAGTCACACGTCACAGGTGAGAGGTTACATTGCACGTGCCAGGTGGCAGACGTACATAGTGGGAGCTGGCATGTGTGTGCATGTGTCTCCTGTTCAGGATCCACCAGATGGGTGCTGACTCTGTACTGAGCATTGGACACAGCATGTTCCGTGGAAGGCTTGTGTGTGTGGGATGGTGGCACTGGATGTGCCTCCGTTGGGTGGGGGGCCATGCACAGGGCGGGTACGTCGATGATTGCGCATTGTTGGTCACGGTGGGTGCACCAACTAAGATGTGTTGCCCTGTGTTCAATTCCTATGTCCGCATGATGATGGACTGTAGATGTGGGCAGACTACACATTGGTCGATGTGCTGTCTATATGCATGTGCCTTCACACCAGGCACAGCTGCCCCTGCACATGTGACCCCTGCTGGACTCGCTGCTGGGTCTGTGGAGCTGATGCACCTTCTGCGCGTGGGGCGGACAGCTCTCCTCACTTCCCTCATTGCGCATGTCATGACTTTGCCGCAGGTGACATGGATCATGGAGGGCCCACATGTACGCGTGGGTAGGCTACACATGATTGTACACTGGTCGCCACCCCCAGTCAGTGTTTCGAATGGGAAGGTTGTCGTGCTGGTGGTATGTTCGATGTGGCGGATGGGCGGGCCTAGGTGCGGGCTTACATTCCGGACATGGGGGGTAGTTGGATTGGCGACTAGTTGCAGTACACACGGGACACGTCTCTTCCTTTCCACATCTGGGTCATCCCTTGTACTAACTGACAGTGATACAGTCATCTTCGCCCCAGCCCTCATGTCCTCCCCTCGCTCCCCAATATGCATGCTCACCTGCGAGGCTAGCGCTTGCACAGGCAGCCCCAAGCTCGCACCAGAGAGGGCAAGGAGTGTATGTGTGGGTCCAGTTGCACGAGTGGGCTGTCTCAGGGTATGATGTGTGGCGGGACGCCGTCCACCTGCGTGGTGCCCCAAATGGAGACCCGGCCTGCATGGACTATGCATCACAGTCTTCGCCTTCCGGATCCGCCACCTGCGACACCCAGTGGCTGTGGCTGCCCTTGCGGCCAGGCCGCGTCCGTCTGTGGCTGATGGCCCACACATTCACTCTTTGGCCTCTCTGGGGAGGGCTCGGGGGTGGTGGCGCACGCGCTTGCACTTAGTCGCAATGGCATGTGGCGTGGTTGGTATGATGGGCAATGGATGGGATGGTGCGAGCCACCTCCCGTGACGTCAGTGCTGCTCGTGCTGTGGTGCGTCCCCCTACACTTCCATTTGACTTGTGCCATGCTAGACGTTGAGGTTCTATTGCCTGCGTGATATGACCAGGAGGAGCGCGAGGAGACCTCTCACACACCATGCTCCACTGCCATCCCGTGCCCTGTATCGCCTGTGCGGATTTACTATGTTGGGGTTACACCTGGTCGACTGGGGCTGTGTGTGCCTTGTCAAGGGGCATGGCGGGCGCACAACAGGATCCAGCTTGTCCACAGAGGGTGGGCTGAGGTGCGCCTGGTACCGCTTTGTACGTGTGCCCGGCTGCTGTGCACACACGTGTTCACTCCCCCCGACAGGTGTCCTCTCACAATGCCCAGGGAAGCGGTGGTGTACTGTTCATGACCCCTCCCAACACGGCGTGCTCCAACTTGGCATGTGCGCATCTACCCGTCGCACCCACCCACCTAAGCACTGCGTCCATACGACTTCACACGACACATGTGTGTCTTCCACAGTAGTGCTACTCATTTGCGTTGACATCCAATACCAGTGGACTACATGGTCATGTCACGACTGCCGTGTACTTCACATACTCTCATCCTCTCTCATTCGTACTTGTGAAATGAGTCAGCGGAGACAGTTTTGGTTTCAAACATTATATTGAGTCTTCTGTCCTCTGTGATGCAGTATAGTGGACACTACTGGCAGCGGAATACATGTTGAGGATATACTGAGCATGATTGCAAATGGGATAGGGTGTGGGGTTACATGTGATTGGCTGTTGCATGTGGGATGTGGGCTTCAGAGTGACATCTGCTTGGCCAAGGCTGTGCTAATGTACATTTACGTATTGCTGCGGAGCTGCGGACTTTGACACAGACGGTATACATGTAGCCTACCAGACCGCTTGGCATCATGGGCACAGTCCATCTCAGTTCCATGTGACAGGTTTGCTGCGGTTGTTCCTCATGCACGCGTGCATGTGAGATGACATCAGGGCATGTGCTTGCGTGCATGCAGCGGCGTGCCACTTGTTGTTGCACTGTGGTGGTTACTGGACATGTCACAGTCACTGGGGTCGTGTTGTTGTTGTATGCACTTGTCGTCCATGCAAAGGTCCTGGTATGGGATTCCCGGGGCGGGGGTGGGAGGGGTGCAGCACCCACAGACTCCAGGCGACCTATTCATGTCCACTGAGCGGTGTGTGTGTCCATGTGCGCTGGATCCATGTCGTGTCCTGGTTGTTCGTGCAGTTCCGTCCATGTGGGTGCGATACACAGACCCCATGCCACTGCCTCCCACGATGCATGCGGTGTTCCTGGATGTGATGGGGAACAGTGTGCATGTCCCGGTCATATCCGATGTCATGGCGATGTCGTTGATGGTGTGGTTACAGTTGCCGGTCGTTTGGTATGGCTGTTGTGGTGGTGACTGGCCAGTCCGTGCGGAAGCTAAGCATGGGTGCGGGGTTGGACATCATAGGTCACTCGGGGAACCTGCGTTGTGGTCCGACGAATTGACAGGTTGTCAGGTATGCAATGCCGTCCAGCAGGGCTTCCATGTCATTGGTGGTGTACATGTTTGCCAGCCAATGTAGCGGATGGTGGCTGTCAAGGTGTTGTTCGTAAGTTGTCCCTTGGAGGACCATGATGGGGCATGCTGGGTGACATTCGATGTAGCTGTTCTCGATGATCCGTCGTGTGGAGGCACAGTGGTCCCATTTCAGTGCGGGTGCGATGTTGGCCACATACGCCATGCCCCCATAGGCAGAGCAGGCCCTGTCGTGTGCGTCCAGAGGGAGGAGTAGTGGTAGCAGGTCCGCCTTCAGACATGCCGGGTTGGAGAGGCATATCTCCACGGGATGCTGGTAGGGACACCTCCGACAGTAGAAGACGGGCATGACGCAGCTGAACAATGTGATGCGGTAAGTCAGTCGGTAACTTACGTTCAGCAGGGACAGGAGATCGCATCCCAATGTATGGAACAGGTTGGTTTTGTACAGCTTGAGCTGTTCGGCGTAGTTGGGTAGGTGTGTTGCGGTTGCCATTTCGCAGCGGTGCGTTGTGGTGGCGTGCTCCGGCTGTGTGTGCAGTCTGCAATGTGCACGCTCCGAGGTTGCTGTGAGCTCTGTGTAGTCGTAGGGAGACAGGACTTGTGTTCTGTTGGCTTGTTTGGAGGACACGGGCCCTCTTCCCACATGCTTCTCAGACAGTTCAAGGTCAGTGATGTGTGACTCCTTCCAATTAACTTGCATGTGGCCGACATGGGGGAGTGTTTTCTTCTTTCTTCCCCGTCCGTTGTGTGCTTCTGTGATATGCGCTATCTGCCCTGTGGTCGGTCTCCTCGGCAAGCCTGTGTTGGTCTATTCTTGGACAATGGCTGTATTCACCGGCTTCTGTCGTAGGGCTGTGGTTTCGGAGTTGGAATGGAAGGTCATTCAGTGCTGTCTGCTCTCCCTTGTGTGGGCGGCAGGCTGCCTTTCCGCTCTGCGTTGGGCCTTGTGTGTGAATGTTATTCTTGGGCCACCTGTTGTCGGTCCCCGGGCTCTTTGGTGTTCCGTTTTATATGTCTTGTTCATATGTGCAGGGTGGTATGGGTGTTTCAGTGTGGTACTGGCGTTCCTCTTCCCGAAGGGGCCCTGCTTCTCCTAGTTGGTGTTGCCGCCGCTGTGTGCTACGCCATGTTTGTTACACTGGGGTGTGTCCTGCTGTTGCGTGTCTTCACTGACATGTGTGCGTCGGTTGTGTGGCGTTTGGTGTTGTCCGTGAATTGGGCGTTGGGGACATGTCTGTGGCAGGCCTGTCACGTGTCATGTGCGTTCGGGGTGGGGCTGATGTGTGTGCTGCTTGGTTGTGTCCCTGTGTCTGTGTGCGACGCATGCATGGCGCTGCGGTTGGCCTCTACGTTGTGCGCATGTGTGGCGGCGTCATCGGCGCTTTGGGGCCGTGACGGGGTGGTTGGTTCCTAGTCCCAGGTGGTGTGTACACATGTGTTCCGCGATGTTACGATTTGGCCTGTGTGTCATATGTGGATGCAATGGTGGATGTGTAGTGTACACGCGCTGGTGGGGGTTGTCCGCTTTTTCCGCCCTTGCACTGTGTGCGCTGTTTGCATGCACTTGTTGTGTGTGTGCCTACCTGCGTCTCCGCGGTACGTTGCGTCCTTGGTGGTGCATCAGCAGGAGCATGGGGAGAGCCTGCAGTGCTGGATTCATGCTCGGGGAGCCGCTTCTTAGTTGTCCGTTCTCGGCATCCGTGTTGCCGCTTCGGTTTGTCGTACGGTATCTCTTGGCCGTGGGAGCCGTTTGTTTGCGGCATCGTAATTTATGCGCCGGGCGGGACGTGTTTCGTCGGACGGTGTGTGTCAGTTGTGCTGCGCCGCTACGTGAACGGGCGCACTTTGATGGCGGACGGTGTTGCTGGCTTGCCGGCGGTGTTTGGCCTACTTTTCGCATCGTAATTGGGCGGGCGTGTGGACTGCTGCGTGCCGGCGGTAACTGGTGCTTTTTGCATCCGCCAGCACGGCGGTGGTGCTTCCGCCCGCCATCGTAATGGGCCCCTTAATAATATAAATAATCAAATTAACTAAAACTACAACACAATGTTTTATTTTTCACAGATTATAATTCACAACAACTCCACCCAAAAAAAACTAAATAAAAATCACGTTTGAAAAAATTATAAAATCAAGATAATAGAAAATTATAATACAAAGTAAGGAGGTCATTACGATGGCGGACGGAAAAAAAAACGACCGCCATGGTAGCGGGAAAACACCGCCCGCCGCTACCGCGGGAAAACCGACGGCTAGATTAGGATCCCCAGCGGTAAAACCACAACCGCGGCAGAAAGGAGACCCGAGAATCCGCCGTACGCCTGCGTAAAGGGCCCAAACCCGTCCGCGGCGGTCGGATTCGCAGCGGAAACAGGCCAAACGCCCACAACCACAGCGGAGACACCGCCATCAAAATTATGATATTCCCGACATCCCCGCGGTGCAGTGCGCTGTTTCCGACCGCCGCGGTCGACAACAGTGAAGAATCAGTGAGACGGCGGAAGCGCCATAGCCGAGCCACCACTGAGGACGCTCCGCCCAAAAAATGGCAGTCGCCAGAAAAACACACAACATGGCCACAAAGTGCACCAACCATACAAGGCATGCACCCAAAAATAGCTAACACAGCCCAAAGACACACCCCCATGGGAAACTCCAAAACTACAAATCCCAGGTACACACACACACCACACCTGCAACCAATGCCCCATCCTGACACACCCACAGACACCAGTATAAATCCAGCCCCCAACAGACCAACAGACCACAATCCTTTGCAAAACTCCACAACTGAGGGGACATCCACCACAGATGACAGGAGAGGCAAATCTGCACAACACACACACATCACCACCACCACCACCACTCCCACACCTGCACCTCTAACACCTTTGCACAGCACACACCATACACATCACAACCACCACTACCACTCCCAAACGTGCACCCTAAACACCTTGACACATCACACACCATGTCACCACAGAAAATGCCCAAATTCACTGAGAGCGAGTTGAGGGTCATGGTCGATGAGATAATCAGGGTAGAACCACAATTGTTTGGTAACCAGGTCCAACAGACACCACTAGCAACAAGGACGCAAATGTGGAGAAGGATAGTAGAGAAGGTCAATGCAGTAGGGAACGTGCCACGCAATAGAGATGAAATCATGAAGAGGTGGCACGATCTGAAGGCAGTGGTCAAAAAGAGGAGAGCCAAGAACCATGAGCTGGCACAGAGGACAGGCAGTGGCCCTCCCGTTCCACTCAAAACATTCACTGAATGGGAGGAGAAGGTGCTTGGCATTCTACATCCAGAGAGTCTCTCAGGAATACCCGGGGGAGTGGAGGCTGGTAAGTACAAACAAATGCCTAACATCACACAAATGTACTGTCTTGCCCTATCACAAAATAATACCTCCCAGGTACAAAATCATTCATGTGCACAACACTCCTCCCAACACATCTCTCACAAATACAACAGACACTCCCCCTGAAGCCCCCCAAAGGTAGTCAGCAACATCACCATGGGTACATGTGTACATGCTGCCAGCACTACAACTCCCACCAGGCCCCCTTGTACCACAGCTGAGCAGGATGGAGCACTGCCCCCACCCAGAAGCATGCCTCAGCCATTGTGTGCTACACCCTCACCTAACAGGTAGGTAGCCATCTTCACAGGGAGGTGGTTGGGTGTTTGGGAGGCCTTTACTACAACTCCCACCAGGCCCCCTTGGCCCACAGCTGAGCAGGATGGAGCACTGCCCCCACCCAGAAGCATGCCTCAGCCATTGTGTGCTACACCCTCACCTAACAGGTAGGTAGCCATCTTCACAGGGAGGTGGGTGGGTGTTTGGGAGGCCTGCACTACAAGTCCCACCAGGCCCCCTTGGCCCACAGCTGAGCAGGATGGAGCACTGCCCCCACCCAGAAGCAGGCCTCAGCCATTGTGTGCTACACCCTCACCTAACAGGTAGGTAGCCATCTTCACAGGGAGGTGGGTGGGTGTTTGGGAGGCCTGCACTACAACTCCCACCAGGCCCCCTTGGCCCACAGCTGAGCAGGATGGAGCACTACCCCCACCCAGAAGCATGCCTCAGCCATTGTGTGCTACACCCTCACCTAACAGGTAGGTAGCCATCTTCACAGGGAGGTGGGTGGGTGTTTGGGAGGCCTGCACTACAACTCCCACCAGGCCCCCTTGGCCCACAGCTGAGCAGGATGGAGCACTGCCCCCACCCAGAAGCATGCCTCAGCCATTGTGTGCTACACCCTCACCTAACAGGTAGGTAGCCATCTTCACAGGGAGGTGGGTGGGTGTTTGGGAAGCCTGCACTACAACTCCCACCAGGCCCCCTTGGCCCACAGCTGAGCAGGATGGAGCACTGCCCCCACCCAGAAGCATGCCTCAGCCATTGTGTGCTACACCCTCACCTAACAGGTAGATAGCCATCTTCACAGGGAGGTGGGTGGGTGTTTGGGAGGCCTGCACTACAACTCCCACCAGGCCCCCTTGGCCCACAGCTGAGCAGGATGGAGCACTGCCCCCACCCAGAAGCATGCCTCAGCCATTGTGTGCTACACCCTCACCTAACAGGTAGGTAGCCATCTTCACAGGGAGGTGGGTGGGTGTTTGGGAGGCCTGCACTACAACTCCCACCAGGCCCCCTTGGCCCACAGCTGAGCAGGATGGAGCACTGCCCCCACCCAGAAGCATGCCTCAGCCATTGTGTGCTACACCCTCACCTAACAGGTAGGTAGCCATCTTCACAGGGAGGTGGGTGGGTGTTTGGGAGGCCTGCACTACAACTCCCACCAGGCCCCCTTGGCCCACAGCTGAGCAGGATGGAGCACTGCCCCCACCCAGAAGCATGCCTCAGCCATTGTGTGCTACACCCTCACCTAACAGGTAGGTAGCCATCTTCACAGGGAGGTGGGTGGGTGTTTGGGAGGCCTGCACTACAACTCCCACCAGGCCCCCTTGTCCCACAGCTGAGCAGGATGGAGCACTGCCCCCACCCAGAAGCATGCCTCAGCCATTGTGTGCTACACCCTCACCTAACAGGTAGGTAGCCATCTTCACAGGGAGGTGGGTGGGTGTTTGCGAGGCCTGCACTACAACTCCCACTAGGCCCCCTTGGCCCACAGCTGAGCAGGATGGAGCACTGCCCCCACCCAGAAGCATGCCTCAGCCATTGTGTGCTACACCCTCACCTAACAGGTAGGTAGCCATCTTCACAGGGAGGTGGGTGGGTGTTTGGGAGGCCTGCACTACAACTCCCACCAGGACCCCTTGGCCCACAGCTGAGCAGGATGGATCACTGCCCCCACCCAGAAGCATGCCTCAGCCATTGTGTGCTACACCCTCACCTAACAGGTAGGTAGCCATCTTCACAGGGAGGTGGGTGGGTGTTTGGGAGGCCTGCACTACAACTCCCACCAGGCCCCCTTGTCCCACAGCTGAGCAGGATGGAGCACTGCCCCCACCCAGAAGCATGCCTCAGCCATTGTGTGCTACACCCTCACCTAACAGGTAGGTAGCCATCTTCACAGGGAGGTGGGTGGGTGTTTGGGAGGCCTGCACTACAACTCCCACCAGGCCCCCTTGGCCCACAGCTGAGCAGGATGGAGCACTGCCCCCACCCAGAAGCATGCCTCAGCCATTGTGTGCTACACCCTCACCTAACAGGTAGGTAGCCATCTTCACAGGGAGGTGGGTGGGTGTTTGGGAGGCCTGCACTACAACTCCCACCAGGCCCCCTTGTCCCACAGCTGAGCAGGATGGAGCACTGCCCCCACCCAGAAGCATGCCTCAGCCATTGTGTGCCGCACCCTCACCTAACAGGTAGGTAGCCATCTTCACAGTGAGACGGTGCAGTGTGTTTGGCTATCCGTCCCACAAAATGCTACATGCATGCTGTCCCACCACTATGGAGGATGGGACACTACACCCCCAATAAGAAGCATGTGGCAGGCAATGTATGCTACCCACCCAACTCACAGGTAGGTAACCGCATCTCACAGGTCGTGCTGTGAGGGGCTGGGAAGCTTGCACAACAACTCACACGGGCCCACCTGATCGCCAGCACACAAGACCCATTACTTCCTGGCACCAACATGCATGTGTCAGTCATTGCAATGTACACTGCAAAAGAACTGGCATGTGGACATATCATGCTGACTTGTCCCACACTGGACCAAGATGGAAGCCCTCATCCTACACACACGGAGAGGTCTCACAAATACAAGGAAAACACAGCAAACACAACATATCCACAGCCACAACACAAAGCCAGATATGCATTTAAAAAAACATGTTGGCATAGGACACCAGGCCTCTCAATGCACAACTGCACACCAAGATAGCATTGGCAACTATAGTGTGCACACACCTAAGAAAATGAAACTGTGACAGCAACCAAAGTGTGAATGACTGAAACACATGTCGATGGAACTCCGAGCACAACCATGCACACCACTACATGCCATCTGACAGTAGCAGTGGACCAGACCACCTAGGATCGACTTAAAGCAAACTTAAGCATGTCTGGAATTGCAAATACAGATATCTACACCACATTGAAAAGGTATGCATGAAACTACAATGCTCACTCACTGTGCAGAGAGAACCGCTACAAGGGCTCTACAAGTGACACATACGCGTAAATGGATGACATATGATTGGTCAATAACAGGATGCCAACATGAGACTGTCAATGTCAAAATATTATATTGTGCATGTCATGTCTTGACAACTCCCAAAATGGACAAGTAATGTATGTACCACAACAGCTTGTAATGCATCACTGGATGTCGGTCAATGCTAATTTGTACAGTGAACAACTGCTGGATGTACAAACAGTTGATGTAACACTGCTAACACAAACTTTGATGGGTGCAACACAATGACCATTTCTCATCTGACCCACAGGTGACCAAGAACTCACTGCAGAGGATGACACCCCCTGCTGAGCCAGTCCCCCCCGGAACAGAGACAACTGGATGAGGACTCCCTGGATTCCTTGGATGAGGAGCTCCACGCTGGCCCATCTGGTGTGGCAGGCCGCAACCAGTCCCAGGCACCCATTGTCCCCCCAACCACATCAGCTGCAGCCCCTGACCATCCTCTGACAGCTGCTGTCACAGCCTGTGTGTCACCCACTACTACCACCACCACCACCACCACCACAGCTGTCTGCAACACCCACCCTGCCCCAGGGGTTGAGCAGCCCACCACATCGACTGCGGAGGCCAGGGAGAGGATGTAGCGGGCCAATGTGAGGACCGGACAGGACCGTGGCAGCAATGCAGCTGGTCGGGACAGGCTCATGCAGAGGGGGACTGATCCTGGGACGGAAGCCCTGGGCCACATCGACAGAGTCCTTGGGGCATACCAACAGGCCCAGGGACGAATGGGCCAGTTAGAGGAAGAATCTCGGGAGCACCTCCTGCTGCGGAGGTCCATGGACACACGCATGGGACAGATTGTGGACCTCTTGGGGCAGCTAGTGGCGGTTCCGAGGGACAGGCAAGCACAACATTCTACCCCTCTGCCTCTCCCGTTGGGCAGCAGGATGACACTTCATCATCCTCCCCTGCGTCCACAGAGGGGGGTGAGTCCTCAGACACTACTGCCCCTGCAGCAGTGGCCCCTCCAGTGAAGCGCAAGAGGGGCCGTCCAAGGAAAGGCCAGGGGGATTCACGTGCCCAAGCACCTGCCAAACGCTAGTCCCCAAACCAGCCATGATGGCACACCACTGCACCACTGCATTGACCTTTTGGACTATCCTTCACCACACTGCCATGTGAATGGCATCCATCTGTTGGACTGGGTCTCCACATCATTGTGGGGACTACTCAAGTATCTCATTTACCTTGACTGTTAACTCACTTCTTCAATTACCCCCTTCACATTTTCTCCACCCTTGCATGTCACAGTTGTTAATAAATACACCTTACACACATGTTGTTGTGTCTGCTCCGTATTTAATACAGGATGTGCAACCTTCACCGCGTAGGACATGGTCCAGGGGAATGGAATGTAGGTAACAAGTGAGATGCTGAAGGGACCTACGGAAAACTGCAGAACAAGAGTCACTTGTATGGGTGTGGCATTGCACACATCAAACAACACTTGTCAACAAGGTACTCAGATCTACAAACTTTACACAGAGCAACAGTCACCATAGAGACAATCTGTTTCACACTAACCAATCACACATACATTGGCAGGCAGCAATGAGTCAACACCAACCTGCAGTCAGCAAGCTCACATACACCCACACAGCAACAGCGACACCATCAGACCATTTTGTCCCTTCTACATCGTCACTCACCTTCAAGTGAAGTAGCGGGTGATGAGCTGTCGACGCATGTCGACCCCTTCCTCCTCTCCACTGCCCTCGTCACTGGATCCGGCTTGATTTGCAGGCGGCGGCTTTGGCTGCTCATCATCGTCATCCAGGATCAGGGGTATTGCCTTGCGAATGGCCAGGTTGTGGAGCATGCAGCATGCCACCACTATCTGACACACCTTCCCTGGCGAGTACATAAGGGCCCCCCAGTACGGTCCAGGCACCGAAATCTTGATTTTAGGAGACCAAATGTCCGTTCTATCACACGCCGTGTCCTCCCATGGGCATCATTGTATCGCACATCAGCTGGCGTGACGGGGTTCCGCAATGGGCTCAGCAACCACGGGCGGTTTGGATATGCCGAGTCACCTGTGTGTGAGAGACACAGATTAACCTTGCAGTCCCAAAATGCAACACAACAGCATGTCACACACACACACCACTCTAATCCACCATACATACTCACCCACAAGCCATGCACGCTCAGGAAGCAGATTGAAGCGATACCAAAGGGGATGATGGACGGAGCGTTAGAGCAAATCAAACACTCACCCCCAGTCAACTGATCTGGGTTTAATCCATCATCATTCTTTAGCTCACTCCACCACCCCAGTTCAGACATGGCCATATGCAAATCAGTCTGACCCTGTGCCTCATGGGAACAGTCCAGCCCGAACTGCCAAGCCATGTCTTCCCTGGACCGGAAACAAGCATCCTGGGACCGGTTTCGGGTTCATAACCCTCATCAGCCAGGCTATCTTGAATCCAGTGGCAAAGTGAGCAAGGGACACACGTCTGGGCATACCCTGCCAACTTAGGGCGAACAAAGCGATACCAAAGGCTGATGACGGCTGAAATGCCAGAAACCGGTCCTAGGATGCTTGTTTCCGGTCCAGGGAAGACATGGCTTGGCAGTTCGGGCTGGACTGTTCCCATGAGGCACAGGGTCAGACTGATTTGCATATGGCCATGTCTGAACTGGGGTGGTGGAGTGAGCTAAAGAATGATGATGGATTAAACCCAGATCAGTTAACTGGGGGTGAGTGTTTGATTGGCTCAAACGTTCCGTCCATCATCCCCTTTGTATCGCTTTGGTCACCCTAAGTTGGCGGGGGTATGCCCAGACGTGGGTCCCTTGCTCACTTTGCCACTGGATTCAAGCAAGCCTGGCTGATGACGGCTAAAATGCCAGAAACCGGTCCTAGGATGCTTGTTTCTGGTCCAGGGAAGACATGGCTTGGCAGTTCGGGCTGGACTGTTCCCATGAGGCACAGGGTCAGACTGATTTGCATATGGCCATGTCTGAACTGGGGTGGTGGAGTGAGCTAAAGAATGATGATGGATTAAACCCAGATCAGTTGACTGGGGGTGAGTGTTTGATTGGCTCAAACGTTGCGTCCATCATCCCCTTTTGTATCGCTTTGGTCGCCCTAAGTTGGCGGGGGTATGCCCAGACGTGGGTCCCTTGCTCACTTTGCCACTGGATTCAAGCAAGCCTGGCTGATGACGGCTGAAATGCCAGAAACCGGTCCTAGGATGCTTGTTTCCGGTCCAGGGAAGACATGGCTTGGCAGTTCGGGCTGGACTGTTCCCATGAGGCACAGGGTCAGACTGATTTGCATATGGCCATGTCTGAACTGGGGTGGTGGAGTGAGCTAAAGAATGATGATGGATTAAACCCAGATCAGTTGACTGGGGGTGAGTGTTTGATTGGCTCAAACGTTCCGTCCATCATCCCCTTTGTATCGCTTTGGTCGCCCTAAGTTGGCGGGGGTATGCCCAGACGTGGGTCCCTTGCTCACTTTGCCACTGGATTCAAGCAAGCCTGGCTGATGACGGCTGAAATGCCAGAAACCGGTCCTAGGATGCTTGTTTCCAGTCCAGGGAGGACCTGGCTTGGCAGTTCGGGCTGGACTGTTCCCATGAGGCACAGGGTCAGACTGATTTGCATATGGCCATGTCTGAACTGGGGTGGTGGAGTGAGCTAAAGAATGATGATGGATTAAACCCAGATCAGTTGACTGGGGGTGAGTGTTTGATTGGCTCAAACGTTCCGTCCATCATCCCCTTTTGTATCGCTTTGGTCGCCCTAAGTTGGCGGGGGTATGCCCAGACGTGGGTCCCTTGCTCACTTTGCCACTGGATTCAAGCAAGCCTGGCTGATGACGGCTGAAATGTCAGAAACCGGTCCTAGGATGCTTGTTTCCGGTCCAGGGAAGACATGGCTTGGCAGTTCGGGCTGGACTGTTCCCATGAGGCACAGGGTCAGACTGATTTGCATATGGCCATGTCTGAACTGGGGTGGTGGAGTGAGCTAAAGAATGATGATGGATTAAACCCAGATCAGTTGACTGGGGGTGAGTGTTTGATTGGCTCAAACGTTCCGTCCATCATCCCCTTTTGTATCAGGAAGCAGATTGGCCATCAACTGAGGAACGATGCTGCTGCGCAAGATGTGGGCATCATGGGCTGAGCCGGGAAACTTGGCACACACGTGTGAGATGATCATGTCCGCCAGGCACACCACTTGAACATTTACCGAGTGTGAATGCTTCCTATTGCGGTAAACCTGTTCACGTGCCTTTGGTGGCACAAGCCCAACATGTGTGCAATCAATTGCACCAATGACATGTGGGATATGTCCAAGGGCATAGAAATTGCCCTTCACAGCCACCAACTCAGGCCCCCTGGGAAAATGGATATATCTGTCTTTGAACAGCATCATGGCCGACAGGACATCCCTCAGCACCATGCTGAACATCGGCTGTGACATCCCGCCTGCACTTGCGACCGTGTGCTGGAATGAGCCCGTTGCAAAGAAATGCAGGCATGCCATCACCTTAGCTGTTGCGGTGAAAGCTGTTGGATATGTCCGATGTGGCTGCAGGTGGGGCTCCAACATGGCACACAGGTTCTGCAGGGTTTGTTGGTCCAGCCTGAATTTGCGGATTATTTCCTCATTCTCCATGTCTGCCAGGACTGTGAACGGACGATGGATATTGGGCCTCCTCCTCCTAGGACAGATCACAGTGTACAGATATCAATGCAGAAGCCCATGAAATGTGCATCACATCAATTTCTTCTCCAGACACATTCCCAAGTCTTATAACATGCACCATTAACCAACAGGGCACTTCACAAGTAGGTTCACATCAGGCACACTACTCATACACCTGTCCCCTTACCAGCAGCAATTATCTGTGCACCCCTCCGGCTCATTCGCATGCACAGTGTGATATACTAACAGATATGTGTGCATACCTGTGAGTATGACCCCCAGCATATGTTAATAATTGCAATACTACCCAAACACACCATGTTGCTGGCCCTGATACACCTCCCAACACAGGTTGCACATGGCACACATCAACTACACACTGACCACCGGCTGAGCGTGGGGGACACGTGTGTGCATGTGCATTGGACAATGTGCCAGTTGCTGATGCCCCTAGTCCAGTCAATGAGACGACATTGTGCGTTACATTGCACACACAGACATTGACCATTATCTTCATATGCTATGCAACACAGTAACTGGACAGTCTACATTTCATTACACAGCACATGTGACATGTGCGAGTGTATGTGCCCATGCAATGTATTGGCGACCCATATATGGTATGTGTTGGTGACGTGGAGTGACATGTCCCTTTTGTGCATTTGCCCTCATGAGGACCCTTCAATTGTTGAGACACTGGGCACTGTATATGTTGGCCTATGCAGAGAGCTGGAGGACACGTTAGGTGCAGCACAGCTACTCCACAACTCCATTAATGCTCACTCCAGGCACTATCTGTCAGACATATGGCGGTGCCTACCGCCTGGCCACTGAGGTGTGGCACCACCCATAACCCATGCACGTTCGCGGGAGACACCGCCAGTTATGTATGTGACAATTGCGGTCACCATGCACCGCTACCCAAATCACGATCACTCCAGGCACTGTCTGCCAGACATATGGCGGTGCCTACCGCCTGGCTACTGAGGTGTGGCACCGCCCATAACCCATGCACGTTCGTGGGAGACACCGACAGTTATGTATGTGACAATTGCGGTCACCATGCACCGCTACCCAAATCACGGTCACTCCAGGCACTGTCTGGCTTACATATGGCGGTGCCTACCACCTGGCCACTGAGGTGTGGCACCGCCCATAACCCATGCACGTTCGCGGGAGACACTGCCAGTTATGTATGTGACAATTGCGGTCACCATGCACCGCTACCCAAATCACGGTCACTCCAGGCACTGTCTGGCAGACATATGGCGGTGCCTACCGCCTGGCCTCTGAGGTGTTGCACCGCCCATAACCCATGCACGTTCGCGGGAGACACCGCCAGTTATGTATGTGACAATTGCGGTCACCATGCACCGCTACCCAAATAACGGTCACTCCAGGCACTGTCTGCCAGACATATGGCGGTGCCTACCGCCTGGCCCCTGTGGTGTGTCACCGGCATGGACCATGCCCCTGCAGCCAATGGGAAGCAGCCTCGCGGTAGCCTGATGCGAGTTTGAAAATCGCGGTGGGCGTGCACCACCCCCGCGGAGGCGGTCACTGTAGGCATTCAAATGATGCACCACTGCGGTAGCGCGCACATGCATCCTACGGTGTGTCACCAGCATGGACCATGCCCCTGCAGCCAATGGGAAGCAGAATCGTGGTAGCCTGATGCGAGTTTGAAAATCGCGGTAGGCGTGCACCGCCACCGCAGAGGCGGACATTGGATGTATTTGAATGAGGCAGACCTCGTACACCAATTGCAGCACCCTGGGACCACTGACACAGCCCCAGGGGCCTATATATGTGTGGGAGGGCGCACCACATTCCCACAGCTACCAGGGACTGCTGACTGACAACCCTCCACCTGCTGCTGCTGCCTCAAGGGACTGCTGGCTGCCACCCTGCACCTGCTGCCTCAAGGGACTGCTGGCTGCCACCCTGCATGAGGCACAGGGTCAAGACTGATTTGCATATGGCTGGGTTCAAACTGGAATGGCATGGTGAGCAAAAAAACGATGGATTTAGGCCCAGATCTCTGTACTGGGGTGAATGTATGACATTGTTCTGCATTCTGTCCATCAACTGTTGTTTTTGCATTTGTCACCCCGAGTGGGACGGGTATGCCCAGACGTGGGTCCCGTGCTCTCCATGCCACTGGAATCAAGCTATCCTGGCTGAAGAGGGGTGAAACCCCGAAACCGGTCCTAGGATGCTTGTTTCCAGTCCAGGGAGGACCTGGCTTGGCAGTTCGGGCTGGACTGTTCCCATGAGGCACAGGGTCAAGACTAATTTGCATATGGCTGGGTTCAAACTGGAATGGCATGGTGAGCAAAAAACGATGGATTTAGGCCCAGATCTCTGTACTGGGGTGAATGTATGACATTGTTCTGCATTCTGTCCATCAACTGTTGTTTTTGCATTTGTCACCCCGAGTGGGACGGGTATGCCCAGACGTGGGTCCCGTGCTCTCCATGCCACTGGAATCAAGCTATCCTGGCTGAAGAGGGTGAAACCCTGAAACCGGTCCTAGGATGCTTGTTTCCAGTCCAGGGAGGACCTGGCTTGGCAGTTCGGGCTGGACTGTTCCCATGAGGCACAGGGTCAAGACTGATTTGCATATGGCTGGGTTCAAACTGGAATGGCATGGTGAGCAAAAAACGATGGATTTAGGCCCAGATCTCTGTACTGGGGTGAATGTATGACATTGTTCTGCATTCTGTCCATCAACTGTTGTTTTTGCATTTGTCACCCCGAGTGGGACGGGTATGCCCAGACGTGGGTCCCGTGCTCTCCATGCCACTGGAATCAAGCTATCCTGGCTGAAGAGGGTGAAACCCCGAAACCGGTCCTAGGATGCTTGTTTCCAGTCCAGGGAGGACCTGGCTTGGCAGTTCGGGCTGGACTGTTCCCATGAGGCACAGGGTCAAGACTGATTTGCATGTGGCTGGGTTCAAACTGGAATGGCATGGTGAGCAAAAAACGATGGATTTAGGCCCAGATCTCTGTACTGGGGTGAATGTATGACATTGTTCTGCATTCTGTCCATCAACTGTTGTTTTTGCATTTGTCACCCCGAGTGGGACGGGTATGCCCAGACGTGGGTCCCGTGCTCTCCATGCCACTGGAATCAAGCTATCCTGGCTGAAGAGGGGTGAAACCCCGAAACCGGTCCTAGGATGCTTGTTTCCAGTCCAGGGAGGACCTGGCTTGGCAGTTCGGGCTGGACTGTTCCCATGAGGCACAGGGTCAAGACTGATTTGCATATGGCTGGGTTCAAACTGGAATGGCATGGTGAGCAAAAAACGATGGATTTAGGCCCAGATCTCTGTACTGGGGTGAATGTATGACATTGTTCTGCATTCTGTCCATCAACTGTTGTTTTTGCATTTGTCACCCCGAGTGGGACG
This sequence comes from Calotriton arnoldi, assembly GCA_963921515.1. Lineage (NCBI taxonomy): Eukaryota > Metazoa > Chordata > Amphibia > Caudata > Salamandridae > Calotriton > Calotriton arnoldi. Next base: position 1,031,976 of record CAWUFW010001846.1, on the reverse strand, counting down.
GGTATGCCCAGACGTGGGTCCCGTGCTCTCCATGCCACTGGAATCAAGCTATCCTGGCTGAAGAGGGGTGAAACCCCGAAACCGGTCCTAGGATGATTGTTTCCAGTCCAGGGAGGACCTGGCTTGGCAGTTCGGGCTGGACTGTTCCCATGAGGCACAGGGTCAAGACTGATTTGCATATGGCTGGGTTCAAACTGGAATGGCATGGTGAGCAAAAAACGATGGATTTAGGCCCAGATCTCTGTACTGGGGTGAATGTATGACATTGTTCTGCATTCTGTCCATCAACTGTTGTTTTTGCATTTGTCACCCCGAGTGGGACGGGTATGCCCAGACGTGGGTCCCGTGCTCTCCATGCCACTGGAATCAAGCTATCCTGGCTGAAGAGGGTGAAACCCCGAAACCGGTCCTAGGATGCTTGTTTCCAGTCCAGGGAGGACCTGGCTTGGCAGTTCGGGCTGGACTGTTCCCATGAGGCACAGGGTCAAGACTGATTTGCATATGGCTGGGTTCAAACTGGAATGGCATGGTGAGCAAAAACGATGGATTTAGGCCCAGATCTCTGTACTGGGGTGAATGTATGACATTGTTCTGCATTCTGTCCATCAACTGTTGTTTTTGCATTTGCCACCCTGCACCAGCTGCCTCAAGGGACTGCTGGCTGCCACCCTGCACCTGCTGCCTCAAGGGACTGCTGACTGCCACCCTCAACGTGCTGCTGCTGCCACATGTCCATTGTGATGTCGAGGACTCAGAAGATCCGTGCCAGTCCCTTCACCAGTGAGGAGCTTGGGGTCCTGGTAGACGGGGTGCTTGCACAGTACCCAAGGCTTTATGGTGGCCCTAATGTCGTGGTAAGTCTCCCAGACTGTGAGTGAGAGTGCAGGGTGTGCACACGTGGGGTGGAGGTGCTTCGGTATGTGTCAGTGGTTGTGGGGCTCTGACATGCACTGCCTATCATGTTTACTACAGCGGGAAGGGCTTGGTGGGCTCTTTCACACGTTACCCTGCATGCCTATCCTGAGTCCTATCCTGAGTAGAGGGACATGTCCTGTAGTGTCAGCCATACAGTGCAGCTGCATTTTGGTGATTCAGGAGTCTGGCCAGTTGGCGTTTGTGTGAATGGCTGTGTTGCTCCCAATTGACCCACTCAGTGTCAGTCGACCTGCCCTGCACAGTCCCCACCGAATGCCACATGTCCACATCAATGCATGTACAGTGTGTACCATGTGTGTTTGGCTCACGCCTCTTCATCTAAGTCCCATCTCTGCCATGTAGATTGCACAGGAGCAGGCGTGGGAGAAGGGTGTGTGTATGACAGTTGTTGTCACTCTATGTGAGTTCCAAGACACAGTGAGGCTTTCACAGGGCTAGGACACTTGGGTCTGCGCAGTGTTGGACACAGTGAGTCCAACAACATGACACATGTTTTGCTATCTTCTCTATGTGTAGTTGTAGGTAACTGCAGACAGTAGCTGCAGGCAGACTACACGTTGCTTGGTGTGTTGGTATCCTGCATGTGAATGGGATGTGGAGGTACTGTGTCCAGCATCGAACATGCATGCCTGTACGTCTGATTGACCAATGACATTGCATCATGTTCAGAGCAATTGTTGGCTATGTGACAGTTGTAGCTGGAGTTTTGGATGAGTCACTGTCGTGCTACTGCATTTTCGTTGTGTTGTTATTGTGCACTGTGTCACTGGCACATCACCCCTCTTGTCTCCCATGCCTGAAGCTGAAGGTCCACCAGCGTAAAGCCGTGTGGAGGGCCATTGCCTCCAGAGTCCGGGATCTGGGTGTGTCAAACCGAAGGCGCACCCACTGTCATAAAAGGTGGGATGACATCTGCACACGCACACAACAGCAAAGAGCTCTTCAACATCGTGAAGGAACTCTCCAACCCCAGCTCCAACACCAACGACATCCAGCCGTCGCGAGACCTGTGCGACTCACTGGCCACCTTCTTCCACCGCAAAATCGCCGACATCCACGACAGCTTCAACACCACGACCGCCCCGGCAACCACCGAGACCACTGCCCCCACAACCACCAACCGCCTGCTCTCCTGGACCAACATCAACGACGAGGACACCAGCGAGATCATGAACACCATCCACTCCGGTTCACCGCTAGACCCGTGCCCTCACCACATCTTCAACAAAGCCAGTACAGCCATCGCGCCCCATCTCCGGAAAATAATCAACATCTCCTTCGAGACAGCAACCTTCCCGGAAAGCTGGAAGCACGCCGAGATCACCGCCTTACTCAAGAAACCCAAGGCAGACCCCAAGGACCTCAAGAACTTCCGACCCATCTCTCTGCTCCCGTTCCCCGCGAAGGTCACAGAGAAAATCGTCAACAAACAACTGACCCGCTACCTCGAGGAGAACAACATCCTGGACCCTTCCCAGTCCGGCTTCCGCAGCAACCACAGCACCGAAACCGCCCTCATCGCCGCCACCGATGACATCAGGACCCTGCTAGACAACGGAGAAACAGCAGCGCTCATCCTCCTGGACCTATCAGCCGCCTTCGACACGGTCTGCCACCACACACTACGAACACGCCTTCACGACGCCGGGATCCAAGAGAAGGCCCTGGACTGGACCACATCCTTCCTTTCCGGCAGAACACAAAGCGTCCGCCTCGCCCCCTTCCGATCCAAGGCCACCAAGATCATATGCGGCGTACCCCAAGGCTCCTCCCTCAGCCCAACGCTGTTCAACATCTACATGGCACCCCTCGCCCACGTCGCCCGACAGCACAACCTCAACATCATCTCCTACGCCGACGACACCCAGCTGATCCTCTCCCTCACCAAAGACCCTCACACCGCCAAAGCCCACCTCCACGAAGGAATGAAGGCTGTCGCCGAATGGATGAGGACCAGCCGCCTGAAGCTGAACTCGGACAAGACGGAGGTCCTCATCCTTGGTTCCAACCCTTCAGCCTGGGACGACTCCTGGTGGCCAACATCACTGGGAACAGCCCCGCCACCCACCGACCACGTACGCAACCTAGGGGTCATCCTCGACCCCACCCTCTCCATGACTAAGCAGGTCAACGCCGTTTCCTCATCCTGCTTCAACATCCTCCGAATGCTCCGCAGGATATTCAAGTGGATCCCCACCGAAACAAGAAAAACAGTCACCCAGGCCCTCGTCACCAGCAGGCTGGACTACGGAAACGCCCTCTACGCAGGAACGACGGCTAAGCTCCTGAGACGGCTGCAACGCATCCAGAACGCCTCTGCACGTCTTATCCTCGACATCCCCCGACGCAGCCACATCACACCCCACCTGAGAGACCTGCACTGGCTCCCTGTCAACAAGAGGATAACCTTCAAGCTCCTCACCCACGCACACAAAGCACTCCACAACTCCGGACCAGCCTACCTCAACAGACGACTCAGCTTCTACACCCCCACCCGCCAGCTCCGCTCGACCAGCCTCGCCCTCGCCACAGTCCCCCGCATCCGGAAAACGACCGCCGGCGGCAGATCCTTCTCCCACCTCGCCGCCAAGACCTGGAACACCCTCCCCACCAACCTCCGACAGACCCAAGACCTACTGGCCTTCAGAAGACTCCTCAAGACCTGGCTCTTCGATCAGTAGCAGCACCACCTCCCTCTTCCCCCAGCGCCTTGAGACCCTCGCGGGTATGTAGTGCGCTTTATAAGTGACATGATTGATTGATTGATTGATTGAACGTGGCCGAGATGACGCTGGGGCTGCTCCCTCGGACTGGCAGGTTGGCTAGGCGCAGCATGACACCACTAATGGCCCGCATCCTGGCTGTCACACAACCTGAGCTGGACAGACGACTGAGGGAGCATCAGCAGCGAGCCAGGGGTGAGTATGTGTTGCAGGCTGCCTTTGGCTGGGAGTGGGTGCATGTGTCTACAGAGTGTGCAAATTGTCAGCTGTGTGACGTTGGTTGTGTGGTGCAATGTTTTGTGAGTGGCCTCTGTGCTGGGTGTATGTGCCATGCTTTTGCCCAAACGGCCCTTCATGAAGTAAGTTTTAGCACTGTGCATCTCTCTTACATTTGGAGTTGTGGCCTTCAGGTACCTTCTGCTGTGGGGTGGTGTGTGAATTCTGATGGATGGTAATGCAAGTGTGCCAACTGTGAATGCGTTTCAATGAATGCGTGCAATTCCAGACCTCAGATGTCTGCCAGTCTGACATCTGAGGCCAATGTGCAACAGTAGATGTGCCCATGGACTCGATATGGTGGATGGCATGTGTGCAGGGTCATTGTGGGCTGGTATGTTGTAGTCTGTGTGGTCCCCTACTGCTCCACACATGTAGGTGATGTGCACCATGTCGTGGTGTTCATCCTTGCCAACATCGGGACAGTGTGTGTGCACAGGCCATTTTGGGGCTGTGTCTGATGTGAGCCAACTGCAGGATGGTGTGCTGTGTGAATCACCTGGGTCACTTATGGCAGGACGTGTGGCGGACATGCACCGTTGTGTCGAAATTTTGGGTGTCAAGATATATGTGGGCACAGGGTGGCATGCAATGTGCTGCACTCCTCTTTCTAGGATGCAGATGTATTGGCACGTGTTAGTTCTGTTGATGCCACTCATCTCACAGTACTTCTCTCTCCTATGCAGCAGCTCCCGTATGTGCAGAGGGAGAGGGGACGGACACCAGTGGTGAGGCTTCCACTGCAACAGCCGCACCGGAGCTGACTGACACAGATGTGACCAGCGCCGAGGAGGGGGACAGGAGTCTGCTGGAGGACTCACAGCTGGAGACACAAAGCTCTACCTCATCTGACGCCAGCGGTGACACATCCATGTTGGGGGGTACAGGGAACGGGACTCTGCCTCCTCTTCCGCCACACAGCGTCCAGTGCCCAGCCTCCCTTCAACCTCCACTGGTGCTGCCCGTGTCTGCACAAGTAGGAAGGGAAGAGTCACCTTCACCCCAGGCACAGCTGCCCCAGCCCATGTCAGCCCTGCTGCCCTCAGTGCAGAAGCAGTCGAGCTATTGCGCCAGCTGTGTGTGGGGCAGACAGCACTTCTCAATGCCTTCCAAGAGCACGACAATAAGTTGGGGCAGGTTATAGCTTTCACGGAGGGCTTACATTCCGACATAGGTGGTCTACACCGCACTGTGCAGTCCTTGTCATCAACTGTGACAGCAGCCCTGCAACAGGCACATAGTCAGGGAGCGGCTCCCAGCACTCGGTCTGGCCCCGTGTCACTGTGCACCTCTGACGACAGTGACAATGCCCAACGGACCCCAAAGTCCCGATACAGAACCCGCAGCACACAGGAGCAGCAGCAACCCAAGCGTACTAGGGCACAGACACCAGCCCCACATAAGAGTAAGGCCACCCCAGAGCGCAGAGAGAAAAGCCCATCAGGCGACAGCAAGGGCCACAAAGCAAAGAAAAAAGCATCAGGGTCACAGGGGTCACAGGCCTCCCCTGCCAAAGACTCCCCTGTCCCAAAGACGTCTCGCAGAGGCAAAAAGACAGTTTCCACACCCACTGAAAAGGTGTTGCCTGCAAACATTACACAGGATGAGGGCCCCATGGATAATCCATCCTTGACCTCCACTCCCATCCCAAGCCCTGTGAAGCCAGCACGGGAGGACACTGTAGGGGTCAAAGCTGGTGGACAGAGGGAGGCAGGGCGGCGGCAAACACCAGGCAAGCGCACAGCGGGTTCCAGCATGTCCCCAGAGGGGGGGTCACCATCCACACCAGAATCAGCTTTGGTGTTGGGGGTCACCTGTTGTGTCTGCCCCAGTTCCCCTCAATCCCCTGACAGGGAAGCCTTTCGAGATCCCCAAGAAGTGGAGAGGCACCCCTCCACAATCTCCGGCACACACTGTGTCTCACCAGGGCATGAGTCCACCTCCCCAGGCCACCACCCCACCTGGTCCAAGCAGCCCCCCAGCTACCACATGCACAGTTGGCTCTTCCACAGTTGTTACTCCCACTGCCCAGGGTAGTCCGCCAACAGACCCCAACACACAGTCAGCTCCAAGTCCGACAGACAGCCCCATCTGAGTGGTGGTCACCCTCACACACCTGTCTGTCCACAGGAGTGCGTGTGATGCCCATTGTCAGACCCATTACTCTGTTGCTGGGCATGGCATGGTAGAGTTGCATACATTCCCTGTGTGGCTTCTGATGTAACTACTCTGCACATTGTACTTTCCTTGTGTTTCACTGCTGTGTGCCCCCTGCCTGTGCAGCTTCTCATGGACTCACTCTGCACTTTGTCCTGCCCACTGGCCTTGTTGTTCACTGCTGTTTGCCACTTGCCTGTGCAGCTTCTCATGTACCTCACCTGCACTGTGTCCTGGCCACTGGCCTTGTTGTTCACTGCTGTTTGCCACTTGCCTCTGCAGGATCTCATGTACCTCACCTGCACTGTGTCCTGGCCACTGGCCTTGTTGTTCACTGCTGTTTGCCACTTGCCTGTGCAGCTTCTCATGGACTTAATCTGCACTGTGTCCTGGCCACTGGCCTTGTTGTTCACTGCTGTTTGCCTCTTGCCTCTGCAGGATCTCATGTACCTCACCTGCACTGTGTCCTGGCCACTGGCCTTGTTGTTCACTGCTGTTTGCCACTTGCCTGTGCAGCTTCTCATGGACTTAATCTGCACTGTGTCCTGGCCACTGGCCTTGTTGTTCACTGCTGTTTGCCCCTTGCCTCTGCAGGATCTCATGTACCTCACCTGCACTGTGTCCTGGCCACTGGCCTTGTTGTTCACTGCTGTTTGCCACTTGCCTCTGCAGGATCTCATGTACCTCACCTGCACTGTGCCCTGGCCACTGGCCTTGTTGTTCACTGCTGTTTGCCACTTGCCTCTGCAGGATCTCATGTACCTCACCTGCACTGTGTCCTGGCCACTGGCCTTGTTGTTCACTGCTGTTTGCCACTTGCCTGTGCAGCTTCTCATGGACTTAATATGCACTGTGTCCTGGCCACTGGCCTTGTTGTTCACTGCTGTTTGCCTCTTGCCTCTGCAGGATCTCATGTACCTCACCTGCACTGTGTCCTGGCCACTGGCCTTGTTGTTCACTGCTGTTTGCCACTTGCCTGTGCAGCTTCTCATGGACTTAATCTGCACTGTGTCCTGGCCACTGGCCTTGTTGTTCACTGCTGTTTGCCCCTTGCCTCTGCAGGATCTCATGTACCTCACCTGCACTGTGTCCTGGCCACTGGCCTTGTTGTTCACTGCTGTTTGCCACTTGCCTCTGCAGGATCTCATGTACCTCACCTGCACTGTGCCCTGGCCACTGGCCTTGTTGTTCACTGCTGTTTGCCCCTTGCCTCTGCAGGATCTCATGTACCTCACCTGCACTTTGGACTGGCCACAGGCCTTGCTGTTCACTGCTGTGTGCCCCCTGCCTGTGCAGCTTCTCATGGACTTAATCTGCACTGTGTCCTGGCCACTGGCCTTGTTGTTCACTGCTGTTTGCCCCTTGCCTCTACAGGTTCTCATGTACCTCACCTGCACTTTGGACTGGCCACTGGCCTTGTTGTCGACTGATGTCCTGGACTTGCCTGTGCAGCTTCTCATGTACCTCACCTGCACTGTGTCCTGGCCACTGGCCTTGTTGTTCACTGCTGTTTGCCATTTGCCTCTGCAGGATCTCATGTACCTCACCTGCACTTTGGACTGGCTACTGGCCTTGCTGTTCACTGCTGTGTGCCCCCTGCCTGTGCAGGTTCTCATGGACTTAATCTGCACTGTGTCCTGGCCACTGGCCTTGTTGTTCACTGCTGTTTGCCCATTGCCTCTGCAGGATCTCATGTACCTCACCTGCACTTTGGACTGGCCACTGGCCTTGTTGTCGACTGATGTCCTGGACTTGCCTGTGCAGCTTCTCATGTACCTCACCTGCACTGTGTCCTGGCCACTGGCCTTGTTGTTCACTGCTGTTTGCCCCTTGCCTCTGCAGGATCTCATGTACCTCACCTGCACTTTGGACTGGCCACTGGCCTTGCTGTTCACTGCTGTGTGCCCCCTGCCTGTGCAGCTTCTCATGGACTTAATCTGCACTGTGTCCTGGCCACTGGCCTTGTTGTTCACTGCTGTTTGCCCTTGCCTCTGCAGGATCTCATGTACCTCACCTGCACTTTGGACTGGCCACTGGCCTTGTTGTCGACTGATGTCCTGGACTTGCCTGTGCAGCTTCTCATGCACCTCACCTGCACTGTGTCCTGGCCACTGGCCTTGTTGTTCACTGCTGTTTGCCCCTTGCCTCTGCAGGATCTCATGTACCTCACCTGCACTTTGGACTGGCCACTGGCCTTGCTGTTCACTGCTGTGTGCCACTTGCCTGTGCAGCTTCTCATGGACTCACTCTGCACTGTGTCCTGCCCACTGGCCTTGTTGTTCACTGCTGTTTGCCCCCTGCCTGTGCAGGATCTCATGGACTTAACCTACACTGTGTCCTGGCCACTGGCCTTGTCGTTCACTGCTGTTTGCCCCCTGCCTGTGCAGCTTTTCATGTAAATACTGTGCATATTGAAATGCCCACTGGCTTTGCTGTTGCCCAAATTTGTTGGCTCTATATGCAAATAGTGAATAAACACAGTTGGTCCTGCAGTGAGTTGTGTCAGTGTCCTTCCTGTATGAAGTTGTTTCTGTGTGTGCATGGTTTACTGTGTCACAGGCTCAGTATGCCACTTCGACATTGCCAATGGGTTGTGTAACATTTCATTTTTTGGCAGGGGTGGGAGGCACTTCATTTCTACATGACTGTGATACTTATGGGTGCAGTGGCAATGAAGTCTTGCCACTTCAATGGTTGGCAATGAAGTCTTGTAGTCATCTTCCTTCTTGGCTCATGTTATCTATGGTGGACACATGTCAGGTTTGTGGGCAATGGCAGCACAGGGTGGGAGTTTGGGCACAGGCTTACAGGCAGGCAGGCCAGGGTAATGGGGTCTGTGTGAGCTTCCTTTCTGTGTGCCAATCAGTGTCGGTGTATGGACATCTTGTGGTGATGAGTTATCCAGGTCCCATGGCTTACTTCCAATGTGTGCACTTGGGTGGTGGAGAAGTGTATGGTGTGAAGGGGGTGACTTTGTTGTGACTGTGGATGTGTGTGCACATGCATTGTCAACTACTGCCATGTGTGACCCTGGAGTGGTGTGCCTGTATGTGTACTTGTTTAGCCCTGTGGTTGTGTTTTGTGCATATGGCAGTATTGTGTGTTGCTGTTGTGGGAGGAGGTATGTGTGACATATCCTACTTGTGCTTGGCTGTCATGTAGTGTGTCGCTGGGCCCTGTGTGTTGTGCAGCAGACGTTGTCTTGTCCAGTATTTGGATGCCTATGTGTGGCTGGTCAGTGTTTGTGCTCAGGGCCTTCCTTACATCCCTGTGCCTATACATGGGTGTCCTTGCTGTCTCCAGGTGTTGTAGCATTGGGGTGACCGTGGTTTGTGTTGACTGACTGTGCCAGCCATGTGTGCTGTGATGGGCTGTGTGTGTTCTCACATGTGTCTTGTCTTGCATGTGCATCACACATGCTTGATGGTTTAGTCACTGCCCTTCCATTTGTGGGCACCTCACTTTGGCTTTCCTATATGTTGTCCTCCATTACTGCTGGCATGTGGTGTGTGTATGTAGCTGTGAGTCTGGGTGGTGTGTGTGTGTGTGACTTGTCAGGTGGTGTGTGCAGTGAAGTGTTTGGTCCTCATCTGTGTGTGTGTACATTTTGTGCCTGGCCTCAGTGTTCTTGGCTTGTGTGTGATGTTGTTGTGGTGTGTGTGTTGGCTGGGGCCTGGGCTTCTGTGCTATGTGTTCCTTTGCAAAGGGTCCTGCTGTGGCTGTATATGCAGTTGTTGGGACGTGGGGCATGGTGTGGCTGTAGTTGTGTTGTTGTTGTGCAGGAGTGGCACTTGTGAGACACATGTTGTGTCCCTTCAGGGCGGTTGCTGGTGTGTTGTGGATGTAGTTGTGGCTCTGTGCAATTTGTACGGTGCCCTTGGCATGCGCTGGCCCTGTGCTCTGCGTTGTGTGCATGGTTTCATGCACTCTGACCGCGGCGGTGACGTGACCGGGACATTTGTTCATGAATGCGGTACATGGGTGGGCAGTATATGGCGCGATGTTTTTGTGACAGGTGGGACATGTGTGTGTGCAGTGCTGGCTGTGTGCCTGTCCCCACAGGGGTGTGTGGTGTTCCCATGCGATGTTTTTCCCCCCTGGAGCTGTGTATTGTGTTACTTGCACTGTTGTGTCTGTACGTACCTGCGGAGGCGTCCGTGGCGGTGGATGACTTGCAGGTAGTGGATCATGTACAGCACCGGGAGAGCGTGTAGGGCAGGATCCATCGCGGTGTGTCCCAGGTGTTATTTTTTCTGTCTCCGCTGTGATGTCTCCGCCCTATTTCGCTGTGCGGTTTCTCCATTGCGGTGCGCTGCCCTGTTTCCGGCATTGTGATGTCTTCGGCGTACGGGACGTCATTAGCACGGCGGTGTGTGGAAATTGGCCCACTCCGCCGCGGTGGCGGGCGCTGTTCGATGGCGGTCGGCGTCACACCGCGGCAGACGGTAAATGCCTATGTTTTCCCATCCTAATATGGCGGGCGTGAAGACCGCTGCTGGCGGCCGGAAAAAGGCATTTTTCCGCACAGTCGCCACCGCGGTCGTGCCTCTGCCCGCCATCGTAATGGGCCCCTAAGTATTTAAAGTAACCAACAATTAAACCTAGCTATTACAAAACGATAAATTTAATAAAAAAACAATAATTACTTACAAGTACCTTTCTCTTAACAGCTTCTACAAAATTCAACAAAAAACAACATCAACGAAAGAAACTTCACCAACTGCATTCAGTAAGTATTGTTTTTTCTTCAATAAAATAAATGGACTAAAAAAGTATAACAAACAAATAAACTAAAACTATAAACTTCTATTTTATATTTCACAGATTACACTTCAATTAAAGTCCACCTTAACACAACAAAGCAAGAATTAAGTTTGAAAACAGAAACAAAAACAACTTTACAGAAAAAGATAAAATCAAGTAAGTATATAAATTAACCAACTAATACCACAAACTAATTAACAAAATTAAAATAAACTAAAAAGCAATTATAACTAACAAATATTTTTCTCTTCCCAGCTTCTACATATTACAACCTACTGCAAAATCACCGAAAAAACATCAACAAAAAATAGTATGTATTTTTTCCCCAAATAAATAAAAACAGTAGCTAAATAAATAAAATTACACAATAAAATGTAACACTTTAATAACAAAAACATTTTGCTTTTAAACCAACAGCAAAAAAACAAGTGGATAAACATCAACAATCGAAAGAAAACCCATCAAGAAAATAAAATCAAAATACATTTTTTTCAAACATATTAATTGTACAAAATCTTTAATATTCGAAATAATATAATTAATAAATATATATACATACATATATTCACAGATTAACCCAAAAATGGCAGAGGAAGAAAAATGAATTTCTTCACAAAAGGGAAACTACTTCTCTGCTACATGGGATACACTTATACCCAAGAGAAAATGAGTGGAGACAAAACACACTGGAAATGCAGTAAATATTACTCTAACTCATGTTATGGTAGAGCCACTGCAATAGAAACCAATGTAGTAAATGTCAAAGAACATAACCATCCCCCAATGTAACTGAAATTGAGGTTAGAGACGCTCTCGAGACAATCAGAGAAGCAAGTACCAGCTCACAACAAACAAGTACTCAAATACTTAAAAATGTGTTAACTAGGGTACCTGAGCATGTTATGGGACAACTACCATCCATTCCCACTCTGAAGAGATTAATTTCCTGAACTAAAAGAGCTACAGCTCAAACACCACCCACCCCTTAAACGTTTGTTGAAACACAAATATTACCTGAATATACCATCACTCACAAAGATGAAAAATTCCTTCTCCATGATAACAAAAGTCATGAAAAACAAATTCTCATCTTTGCAAAAAATAACAACTTACAAAAACTTAAAAGCTGCGAAACATGGATGATGGATGGCACATTCAAAGTTTTCCCCAAGCCTTTCAATCAATTATACACAATCCATGGCGAATATGAAGGTACTAACATACCCTTCATATACGCACTACTCCCTAATAAACAGAACACCACATACATAGAGCTTCTAACAGTATTAAAACAATACACCGACAACTACTTTCCGCAAAAAAATCATAATTGATTTTGAAGAATCAATGATTCAATCAATTTTAAAATTATACCCACACACTGCAATACAAGGTTGCTACTACCACTTTAATCAGAATATCTGGAGGCACCTACAAAAATAGATTACGCCACCAATAGCAACTTCGCCTACCAAATTAAAAAATGTATAGCCCTGGCCTATGTACCAACAACTGAAGTAGCAAACCATTACAACCTACTTCTTGAAAGCCCCTTCTATCAGTCAAATGAAACTAAACTAACTCCCTTCCTAGATTACTTTGAAGATGCTTGGGTAGGAAGATTACATAGGTCAGGGCACCATAGGCAACCCAAACTCCAAATACCTTGATGGAACGTGTATGACAGTACTTTAGCTCAAAAAGCAAAAACAAACAATGCAGTGGAAGGATGGCACAATGCCTTCCAAGCTACAATTGGAAGAGGAAAACCAACCCCACATAAACTTATAGAAGCAAAATAAAAAAAACAAATCTATCAAGAGCTCAGACTAGAGCAATCCCTAACTAAAATCGGCCCTAAACTAAGTAAACAAACTAAAACGATGTATGAATATCTACAACATAAAACTAGACTATTTCAAACACCAAAGGTCTAGAATACTTAGACATGATAGCTAAATCTAAACTGTAAAAAAAAACAATTCTAAAACCATAAACATTTAAAACTTCAAAACATTTAAACAACATAATTCTACTCTTCTTTTAAATTAATAATTATAACTATGGGGGTCATTACGATGGTGGACGGAAAAGCCCTCCGACCGCCGTGCTTGCGGAGGCAGAATGACCGCAAGTGAAATTACGATAAGATGGCGGAGCAGGCGGAACGATCATTGTTTTCCGACTGCTGCGGTCGCGTGAAAAGATGAATGGCAGAGCTGGCTTAATGATCATTGCATTCAGACTGCTGCGGTCAGGCGGAAAGAAGAATGGCGGTCGAATGCAACCACACAACAAGGCCTCCAAGTGTGCCTGTTCTATCCGCTGCCCTCAAACACATTTGACACATCCCAATGATACACCCCCATGGTATTGAAAACCAAACAAATCCCAGGCCAACATAGAGAACACACCTGACAGGAATACCTCATTATGACACACACACATCGCTGAGCATAAAACCAACCCCTTCCCTGACCATCATCCTTTGCACAACTCCAGCAGTGAAGGGCCAAACACCATAGCTGGAAGGAGAGGCAAATCATCACAAATCACACCATCACAACCACCCACACCAACACCACCAATACACACCTCACACATCTCCACCACCACCTTCCCAATCGCACTTGTCACCTATTTGCACATCACACACCATGGTACAGAAAAAAATGCCCAACTTCACAGACAATGAGTTGTCAGTGATGGCAGACGAGGTAATTAGAGTAGAACCACATTTGTTTGGAAGCATGCTCCAACAGACACCACTAGTCAGAAAAAATCAAATGTGGGAATGGATAGTCAACAAATTCAATGCAGTAGGGACCACCCTACGCACACTGCATGACATCAAGAAGAGGTGTCATGACCTAAAGACCAGGGTCAAATACCGTGCCAACAGGAACCATGAGGCGGCTCAGAGGACTGGCGGTGGCCCTCCCATCCCACCACTAACATTCACTGAATGGGAGGAGAAGGTGCTTGCCATATTGCATCCAGAGAGTCTCACAGGAATTTCTGGGGGAGTGAAGGCTGGTAAGTACCAACAAATGTATCCCATCACACTGCCATGTACTGTCTTGCACAACTAGAAAGCCACACTTTCTAGACCAAAATGTACTTCTGTACAACACACGCTTCCCAAAACATGCCCCACATATCTATCATTTCCTTCCTCAGATTCACTTCAAATGTAGGTAGCAATATTTCCATGGGGGTGTGTCTACAGGCAGCCAGCACTACAACTCCCACCAGGCACCCTTGTCCCACAGCTGAGCAGGATGGAACACTCACCCCACCCAAGAGCCATGTGTAACCTATTCCCTTCCTCTGCCCCACTTCACAGGGAGGTAGCCTTCTCAACAGGGAGGGGGGTGTGTGCACAGGCAGCCAGCACTACAACTCCCACCAGGCACCCTTGACTCACAGCTGAGCAGGAGGGAACTCTCGCCCCACCCAAGAGCCATGTGGCAGCCATTTCATTGCTCTACTCCACCTTACAGGTAGGTAGCCTTCTCAACAGGGAGGGGTGTGTGTGTACAGGCAGTCAGCACTACAACTACCACCAGGTACCCTTGACTCACAGCTGAGCAGGATGGAACACTCCTCCCACCTAAGAGCCATGTGGCAGCAATTTCATTGCTCTACTCCACCTTACAGGTAGGTAGCCTTTTCAACAGGGAGGTGTGTGTGTGTACAGGCAGCCAGCACTACAACTCCCACCAGACACCCTTAACTCACAGCTGAGCAGGATGGAATACTCACCCCACCCAAGAGCCATGTGGAAGCCATTTCATTGTTCTACTCCACCTTACAGGTAGGTAGCCTACTCATGCTCACTTGCATCACCCCTGAGCAGGATGGAACACTCACCCCACCCAAGAGCCGTGTGGCAGCCATTTCATTGCTCTACTCCACCTTACATGTAGGTAGCCTACTCATGCTCACTTGCATCACCCCTGAGCAGGATGGAACACTCACCCCACCCAAGAGCCATGTGGCAGCAATTTCATTGCTCTACTCCACCTTACAGGTAGGTAGGCTTCTCAACAGGGAGGGGTGTGTGTGTACAGGCAGCCAGCACTACAACTGCCACCAGGCACCCTTGACTCACAGCTGAGCAGGATGGAACACTCATCCCACCTAAGAGCCATGTGGCATCAATTTCATTGCTCTACTCCACCTTACAGGTAGGTAGCCTTCTCAACAGGGAGGGGTGTGTGTGTACAGGCAGCCAGCACTACAACTGCCACCAGGCACCCTTGACTCACAGCTGAGCAGGATGGAACACTCATCCCACCTAAGAGCCATGTGGCATCAATTTCATTGCTCTACTCCACCTTACAGGTAGGTAGCCTTCTCAACAGGGAGGGGTGTGGTGTGTGTACAGGCAGCCAGCACTACAAATCCCACCAGGCACCCTTGACTCACAGCTGAGCAGGATGGAACACTCACCCCACCCAAGAGCCATGTGGAAGCCATTTCATTGCTCTACTCCACCTTACAGGTAGGTAGCCTACTCATGCTCACTTGCATCACCCCTGAGCAGGATGGAACACTCACCCCACCCAATAGCCATGTGGCAGCCATTTCATTGCTCTACTCCACCTTACAGGTAGGTAGCCTTCTCAACAGGGAGGGGTGTGTGTGTGTACAGGCAGCCAGCACTACAACTCCCACCAGGCACCCTTGATTCACAGCTGAACAGGATGGAACACTCACCCCACCCAAGAGCCATGTGGCAGCCATTTTATTGCTCTACTCCACCTTACAGGTAGGGAGCCTTTTCAACAGGGAGGTGTGTGTGTGTACAGGCAGCCAGCACTACAACTCCCACCAGACACCCTTGACTCACAGCTGAGCAGGATGGAACACTCACCCTACCCAAGAGCCATGTGGAAGCCATTTCATTTCTCTACTCCACCTTACAGGTGGGTAGCCTACTCATGCTCACTTGCATCACCCCTGGGCAGGATGGAACACTCACCCCATCCAAGAGCCATGTGGCAGCCATCTCCCTCCACTGTGCCACCTAACAGGTATGTAGTCATCGCCTGCACCCTGTCATCCTTCTCAAAATGCATGGAGACATATGACCAACACATCCCTCACCTGTTAGCCAACTCTGTACAGATCAAAATGTCACATCCAGTGCGCACACAGCTAAGCACATGTAAATGTCACAGCAATTACACTTTGAATCACAAAGTCACATGAGAAATAAAATCAGGGCCCAATCATGCAAAACACACAATGAAATGTGTAATTCCCAACCCAACACATGCATGGTCAATCTGTCAAAAAAAGAAAACCACATGTTTTGAAACCAATATTAACTAATGAAATCATTAAGATTTGGCATAGCTGAAGCAGATTCTCTGAAAATTTTACAATATCCAAGCATAAAAGAAAGTGGATGTGCACAAAGTTGGTAGATGATGACATGTCTTTGTAAACACACTATCTGTACATGTCAAATGGTTGTTATTTACATTTCACAATAATAACAAGTCATGTATGTACCTCGACATCATGTCATGGTGCTGAAAATCTTCTACCAATACCAAGTGATTGCAATGTAAAATGTTTTGCGTTTCAACTGAAACATCCAAAACTGTGTCACCAAGGTTGTGGGGTGCACTTACCTGACAATCTAACCTCTGTCCAACAGGAGATTCACAAGCAATAGCTGGCGAAAACACCACCAACCAGCAGAGCCAGTCTCCCCCCCCCGGAATGTGAAATCTCTGATGCTGATTCTCTACGTTTCTCGGATGAGGAGCAACAACCTGGCCCTTCAGGACTGCCAGAGCGCACTCCGTCTCAGGGTCTCATTGTCCCCACCACCACCACCACAACTATCAACACACCAGCAACAACCACTACGCTGACCCCTGCTACAACGACCTGTGCTGCAGCCACCTCCACCATCACCACTGCTGCCTGCAACACTGTCCCTGGCTCAGTGGTTACCATCACCACCACACAAGCTGAGGATGCCGGAGATAGTGTGCGGGTGCGTCGACAGCCAATGCCACAGGGCCGTGTCAGCAGGGCAGGTGGGAGGGCAACTGGGGGAAAATCACATGAGGACAGTGAGACAGAAGCCCTGGCCACCGTTGCAAACATAACATAACAGGTGTATTTGTAAAGCGCACGATTACCCGTAGGTGTCTTGGCGCTGAATAACAGATGTTTATTGTTACCCAACTCAATGGTACTCATTTTATCGACCTCAGATGGATGAAAGGCTGAGTGGATCCGCAGGGATTTGAACCTGTGACCATGAGGTTGAACACAGGCCCCTGCAGTGGCTGCTTTAGTCCACTGAGCCACCAGACACTTGCAAGAGTCCTCGGTGCATACCAACAGAACCAGGGACAGATGGGCCAGGTTGTAGAAGAACTGCGTGAGCTCCGGCTGCTGCAGAGGTCCATGGACACACGAATGGGACAACTTGTGGATCTCATGGGCCAGCTTGTGGGTGTTCTGAGGAACATACATGCTGCTCAAATGACTGCTCAACCCCCCTCCAGTGACCAACCTGCTGAAACTCCCACTACCTCAGCTGCGGCCACAGAGATGAGTGAGTTGCAAGACAATGACTCCTCAGACACCTCTGAGCCTGCAGCAGAGGCACCCGCTGCCAAACGCAAGAGGGGCTGTCCGAGAAATACAGTGGGAGGATCACGTGGCAAAGCACCAACCAAAGCCAAGTCGCTGAGCCAGCCATGATGGCACATGTTTTGCACTGAACATTGACTTTGTTGACTATCCAATCCCACATTGCCATGTTGATGGCAGGAGCTTGTTGGACTGTGTAATTCCATAAATCTGGGGATGACTCTATTTGTCTCCTTTACCATAACTGACAACTCATACACTCACTATGCACAAATTACCTTACATTCACTTTAATTTTAACACAATCTAATAGAAAATAAACACTATTTACACACCTATGCTTTTGTGTCAGTTCCATGTTTATCACAGTATGTACAATGTCAACTCTGATTCCAATGTACCACAAGCTCTGATTGTGATGAGACATTGATTGGGCGGAGGAAGCTAGAAAGACACAAGAGGATGACATTGACTTGTCATGTGATGGCATGACAGCAACAACACCACTAGTCAACACCGTACAAGATTCATCACACGTAACAATGACCGACACCATCAACATAGACATGAGGTAAGTGGAAACCAATACACTGTGCCACACACATCAGCCCTTAGCAGTGAGCCAACAACAGCCAGCATCCAAACACATCATCTATGCTTCACCACTGACAGCAAAGTCATCAGACAATTTCGAAGTTGTTCAATGGTAACTTACACTCAAGGGAAGTTGTTGTCGATGAGCTGTTGACGCAGGTCAACACCTTCCTCTTCTCCACTATCATCGTCACTGGGCATGTGTGGATTTGCAGCCGGGGGCATCTGCTGCTCATCATCGTCCATAATCAGGGGGATCTCTTTGCGCAAGGCCAGGTTGTGGAGCATGCAGCATGCAACTATGATCTGACACACCTTTTGGGGGGAGTAGAGTAGTGCACCACCGCTCTTGTCCAGACACCAAAATCTAGCCTTCAGAAGTCCAAAAGCACGCTCCACTACACGACGTGTCCTTCCATGGGCATCATTGAAGTGGACTTCCCCTGGGGTCCTTGGATTTCTCAGTGGGCTCAGCAACCAAGGCCGGTTGGGATACGCAGAGTCACCTAGTTGTGAGACACACAGACCAAGTTTGTAATGGAAATAGTTGGGGAGAACAGCATGTCACACATACAGCACACTACTTGAAACAACTTACTCACCAACAAGCCACGCACGCTCCGGATGCAGATTTTCCATGAATTGTGGGATGACGCTGTTACGAATTATGTAGGAGTCATATGCAGAACCCGGATATTTGGCACATACATGGGAGATAATCATATCCGCTTGGCATACCACTTGCACATTGATTGAATGGTAATGCTTCCTGTTACGGTAGATGTGCTCACGTGCCTGTGGTGGAACTAGGCCAATGTGTGTGCAGTCAATGGCTCCAACAACATTAGGTATGTGACCAAGGTCATAAAATCCCCCCTTCACATCTGCCAATTCATGTCTCTTTGGAAAGTGGATGTAGCGGTCCTTGTAGGTCAACAATGCGGACAGGACATCACGCAGCACCATGCTGAACATAGGTTGAGACATCCCACCTGCGATGGCCACTGTGTACTGAAACGAACCAGTGGCAAAGAAATGCAGGGCGGCCATCACCTTTACTGTTGGATATGTTCTGTGAGGCCTCAAATGGGGCTCCAACTGAGCACATAACTCTTGAAGGGTAAGGCGATTCAGACAGAATTTCTTTATGATGTCCTCATTCTCCATGTTCCCCAGCACTGGGAAAGGCCAATGCACAGTTGGTCGTCTCCTACGTATTCTGGCAGAGGACACATGTAAATATGAGTCAGAGATGAGATGTGGCAAACATCCTACATAATGACTAACACAACCCCAACATTGACTGGACTGTGAAAACAGCTTAATGCACAAGTCACATGCACAGACACCTTGATCTCCTGTAGTCATTCATGTAGCCAGGATGTACATACTAACTACTGTCAAATCAGAATCAGCTTATGTGAATGGTATATGGTACACTCCTACATCTTGTGTCACCAGCCCTGTGTGTAGCTGACACAGCACATGTGGCAAACAGCAACAATGCTGAGCTGTACGTAGCTGCTGTCACTGTACAACCTTCTTGCTTTAGTCTCACTAAGAACAACATCATTACAAGCTGAGCAGAGTGAGTGTAAGTTGGACAACTATCAATATAAATACAGCACTGCATACAGTGATATATGCACATTATGTGGTCAGTCCATCATAACTGTGGGATGAGTTACCATTTCACACATTGGCATGTTCACAAAAATGAGAATCAATTCTACCAGAAATCTGTATACATGCCCACAAAGAATAAATTTGACATGTGAGTAAGTACATACCACTGCATTTAATCATGTGTACTGACATGACATGTGTGGGCATACTTGAGTTAAATGTCACACTCTCATTTCAATTTACAACCCAGTGCAAGAATTTTGTGTAAATGTATAGTGATCAATGATGCAATTTGCAAAGCGATAATGCTATAGCACAATGTGTTCATAGGTGTGATAGGCGTGCTCTGCCACTGCGGTCACAGGCATTGGCCACAATTGAAAGATGCAGGATTGCGGTAGACACCACCTGGCCCCCGCGGTGTGACACCGCCTATGCAAATGTAATTGCAGCCAATGGGAACCGCCATCGTGGTAGTGCCTTTCCGATTTGAACATCGCGGTAGGCGTGCACCGCCACTGAGGTCACAGGCATTGGCCACAATTGAACGATGCCAGAATGCGGTAGACACCACCTGGCCCCCGCGCTGTGATACCACCTATGCGAATGTCATTGCAGTCAATGGGAACCGCCTTCGCGGTAGTGCCTTTCCGATTTGAACATCGTGGCAGGCGTGCACCGCCACTGCGGTCACAGGCATTGGCCACAATTGAAAGATGCAGGATTGCGGTAGACACCACCTGGCCCCGCGGTGTGACACCGCCTATGCGAATGTTAATTGCAGCCAATGGGAACCGCATTGGCCACAATTGAAAGATGCAAACCAGGCAGACCAATTGCATCAGCAGAGTACTACTGAAACAACCCTAGGAGCCTATAAATGTCTGGGAAATAGCCGCATCCTGTCACTTGCATTCAGACACTGCTGCCTGCAGTTCATCAACACCAACTGCTGCTGTACCTCTACTCTAGACCCAGTGATGGCACGTACAGAGAACATCAGGGCCCGTCCCTTCACCACAGAGGAGCTGGAGGTCCTGGTGGACAAGGTCCTTCGCCAGTACGGGTGGCTATATGGTGCTCCAAAGGTACTGGTAAGTGTATGAGTAAAAGTTTTAGAGTATTCAGAATGCTCACATGATGTTACTGTAGACTAGTATGTGCCTGTGAGTGCAAGCCAATGTTCATGCATTAATATTTTGCCAACAGCATGGTCCATACATGACCTAGAACTATTTGCACTTGAGTATGTGGGGAGAATGGCAACATAGACACTGGTACAGCTCTATTGAAGCCAAAAATCACACATGTTGTTCTGAGACTGGGTAATGTAAATGTGTGAGATACTGCCTAGCATGATGACTTCATGTCAATGGGGTGTATAGCCTTATTCCCACAGATCCCTGACTGCATTCAATGATGTAAAGGACATACTGTGGTTTAGCAGTTATACAGTTACACTGCTGATTTGTGATACCCGAACTCTGAACACACATTCCCTGTGCCATGTAATGTCATAGTTCATTAAGTGTTCATATGCTCATTTGTGACATGTCAAATGTAGATTGGCCAGAGGGTAGAGAATAATGTGTATACTGCTTTCAAATTGACCCTATGGAGATGTGGACATTCTGCACAGGAGTACAAGGCCTGGATCTATCACTATTTATGGTAAATCACCTCTGACACATCTGCTAAATGTACGG
Organism: Calotriton arnoldi; assembly: GCA_963921515.1. Taxonomy (NCBI): domain Eukaryota; kingdom Metazoa; phylum Chordata; class Amphibia; order Caudata; family Salamandridae; genus Calotriton; species Calotriton arnoldi. Next base: position 1,010,570 of record CAWUFW010001846.1, on the reverse strand, counting down.
TGGACATGTCATCCTTATTATGATTCCATAATGTGTAGAGTCTTGCATGTGTATGCACTGTTCCACCATTCTCATTGTACATGCATGAGATTTATGTGATGGATCACGTTTTTCCGCAGTGAAAAGGCCTCAGGCCTGCCCAGTAAATGCACAATGTTTCAAGGCCCCATCACTAAAATGACTTAGAAAAACATATGTGTTGTCCACCATCCTATTTTTGAAGGATATATCATAGGCCTGAGGAGTACACAAGAGAGGCCTACACCTTGTGACAAGAGTGTGTGAATGTAAGATCAGTTACCTAATTGTGACCTCCATGACACGTGTAGCTATGCAATGGTCAAGGACATTAAGGGGTGTGTAGTTTAAGACACAGTGAGTCTGACCACTACACATCATTTACAGTGTATCGTAAGTCATGCTCACTCACATAGTGCATTACAGATGAGGCCCATTTCACATTGCTTTCTGTGCTGGCACTCTGCATGTGTATGAGATGGGCATGTGGTGTGTCCATCATCATATATGTATACATTGCAATGAGATGGCTTGCTCCAAGAATACTATGCGACATGGTGTATGGGCTCTGCTCTCCATTGATGTATCTGTGTGTTATGTGTTTACATGCTCCTGTACTGTCACACAGTGGTACACAACACAGTGTTACAAAAATTCCTCTTCTTGTCTCCCATGCCTACAGCTCAAGGTCCATCAGCGTAAGGCCATATAGAGGGCCATTGCCCGCAAGGTGCAGTCCCTGGGGGTCTCAAACCGATGCCATACACACTGCCACAAGAGGTGGGATGACATCTGCCAACTCAGCAAAAAACGTCGCAGAAATGACGCTGGGGCTGGTCCCTCGAAGTGACAGGTTGGCGCGCAGGAGCATAACATCACTAATGGCCCGCATCCTGGCAGTGACACAGCCAGAGCTGGATGGACGTTTGAGGGCCCAACAGCAGCAAGTTGGGGGTGAGTATTGTGCTAAGTGTGACTTTGCGCATGAGTGACTGCCTGACACCCTGCCCAGAGCAAGTGCGGACCTCTGTGATGTCTCTGGTGTGATGCAATGGCTCCTAAGTATCCTCAGCGTTGAGTGCAGAGGTTCGGCATGTGTACAACATTTTGTTGCTCATGTGGGAAATCCATGAACGCTGTCATAGCAAGTCAGCTTGACATGTTTTCATCTCACATTTTGCAAATGTTGTCTGAAATGATACCTTCCTACACAGGAAAATTTGTTGTGTGAAGTGTGTAGCCCAGTACACTTGTCCGGCTTGTGTGTGCTATGTGGCTACGACAATAGTGTGCTCATGTGATGATGTGTAAGTGGCTAGATAAATGCACAAATGTGGACTCAGGGAGCAGTGAGTTGGTAGATGTCACACCTGTCCCATGGGCTGTGTTTTTCACAATGATAGAGATGACAGCATCTTTGCAAAATATATCAGCCAAATATCAGCAGCATGGCATCACATGATGTAATTTCCTGCCACAGTGACAGCAAGTGCACACAGGTGCTGATGGGGTAGATGATTAATGCCTCCCTTGCATCGGGTATGGTCTCCCCCAAGTGGAAAAGGGCAATGGTAAAAGCGTTGCTAAAAAAAACTAATTTGGACCCTGCCGACCTGGGCAACTATCGTCCTATTTCGCTCCTTCCTGGAATCAGTAAGATGGCGGAGAAACATGTTAACCTCACGTTCACGGCGTTCCTCGAGTCCAATAATTTGCTTCACCCCTCACAAACGGGCTTCCGCCCCCGTCAAGGCACTGAGACCGCCTTGTTAGCAGTGGTGGAAGAATCGAGAAAGATCCTTGACTCAGGAGGATCGTCTGCCATAATCCTCCTCGACCTGAGCGCAGCCTTTGATACGGTGAACCATCAAATTTTGGTTCACCGTCTCAGGAGCGCAGGAGTGACCGGCACTGCCCTACTATGGCTCCAATCTTTCCTAGAAGACAGATTCTTCCAGGTTTTTGAAGGTGACACCTCTTCAAAACCTATCCCCCTTCAGTGCGGAGTCCCTCAGGGTTCATCCCTGAGTCCCACTCTTTTTAATGTCTATATGTCCCCACTGGTGGATATTGTATCCCTCTTTGGGATTCATATAGTAACATATGCCGACGACACACAGCTGGTCGTAGCATTGAGCCAGGCCGACCAGATGTCCACTGACCTCCAGTCCTGCCTCGAGGAAGTTGCCAAGTGGATGAGCTTGTCCCACCTAAAACTGAATGGTGATAAAACCGAGCTTATGCTTCTCGGCAACCATCTAAGCTTTAAATCAAGTACCATGTGGCCAGCCTGTATGGGCCCGGTACCGACCCCAAAAACCGAGATAAAAAGTCTAGGCATCTGGTTAGATCAAGACCTCACATTTAAAGCTCAAGCCAGGAAGACCGCTGCATCATATTACGGCTTGCTTAGAATGATCCATAAAGTGCTTCCTCTTTTACCCTGTCAAGCAAAAAAACTGCTGATCCAGGCCCTAATTCTTTCCTATACCTAGGTGCCCCAAACTCAGTGGTCACGAAACTGCAGATCGTACAAAACTCCGCAGCAAGATTGCTCACGGGGACCCACAACCGTTGTTCAGCAAAGCCTGCGCTACGCGCCCTCCACTGGCTCCCGGTGCAAGAGAGAATTAATTTTAAAGCCCTCTGCATTGCCCATAAGTCTCTCGAAGGAAGTGGACCACCTACTATCAAAGCCATGATCTGCCCTTATAAGGCTAACAGAAGGCTCCGCTCAGATGAGCTCCACCTAGCAGTGGTACCCAGGATCAAGAAGGCCAGAAGTGGCGGCCAGATCTTTTCATACAATGCCGCTAAACTCTGGAATACCCTTCCTCTGCATCTTCGTAGGGAATCCAACCATCTTATATTCCGGAAACAGCTAAAGACCTGGCTTTTTCCGTAGGGGGTCTGTACACTCTAGTTGCCGCTACAGTGCTGGGATGCTCCCGGGTAGCCATGCGCTATATAAAAGCCTTTTCATTCATTCATTCATTCATTCATGGTGATGATTGCAGTGATGCATTAGCTGATTTGCATTTGCCAATTGTGCACAGGGCAACATGACTGGGATGGTTAGACTCTGGAATTTTAATGCAATGTTGCAGAACCAGGCTATTGTGAGATTGTTTTGGCACTAGGGCTTAACATGGTTGGATGTGATCAGTTGGTAGGGCAAATTGTGATGTGACTGAGGTGTTGTACTGTAATTTGATAGATAAACACAAGCAAATGTTACTCAGAGTGTCAGTCCTCAGTATATGTGCATTATGGAGGGGTGTCCATGTGCATCAGTGCATGGTGAAGTTGTGGCTACTGCTTTTAATCAGTGATTGAATTCGTGGAACATTGATGTGTCATCCATGTCATCAGTCAGCACAATGTAGGGATGTCATATGCGAGACCGTAGGTATTGGCACACATTAGCTGTCCCAATGGGGGCCACTCACAACTTCATCTACAGAAGGCACTCTCATGCCTTGGAGCAACAAAGGCCTGTCAGGCAATTGATAAGATGTTGGTATGTGACATGTCACAACACATGATGGCCTTGCATTACATTGCCCTTATCATGCTATTGTGCATTGTCTATGTGACTACATTGTTACATGTGGCTTATTTGCACTTCATTACCAAAAAAGATGTGTCCATGTGACATATGCAGCAGTGTGAGTCTCAGAGACATCAACTGGCAGTGAACAGCAGTGAGCATCATGTTAGTGTGCATTTAGAGATGTGTACTATGCACTTCAAAAAATTGATACATCTACAGAGTTGACACCAATGTACAACTGCAGTTGTGCTTCACTGCCAAAGATAGTGGATTTCAGGAGGTAATATCACTTGCAAATGGATAGGTTTTACTTTGTATAGGTGTTGTTCAGTGAAATACACTCCAAGTGTGACTGAGACAACATATTTGGATGTGTAGACATTTTACCTACAGGCACGTAGGTGTGCCTACAGACAATTTCATGTGATGTTGAAATGTAGGTACATGCACAGCTATTTGGCTGTGTCAACGCAACTTGGAGCATGAATATTGACTAAGCATGTTTCCATGCATCAGCTGATGATTGCACAAATTTGCAATATGCTGACAGTACATGGAGTAGTTAAATGTGGGAGTTTCAGTAAAAGTATTTGTATTGCATATGATGTTTGTGAGTATGCCACTTTACTGAACCTATGTCTCTATCTCTTGCAGCATCTACCGAGGGCAGGGAAGGAGAGGGGCCCAACACCGTTGGGGAAGCTACTGGCACACAGGAGTTCAGTGACACTGAGGGGACCAGCGCCTCGGACGGGGACAAGAGTGCCCTGGAGGATTCCCGCCCAGAAACACCGACCTCCACATCTTCACAATCCAGCGGTGACTCCTCGATGTTGGCGGGCACAGGAAGTTCAAGATCTGCATCTTCTTCCGCCACACCTCGTACTGTGTCCACCCTCCCGGATGCTCCCCAAAGTGCTATCCGTGCCCGCAGCCCTAAGAAGGGTAGAGTCTCCTTCCCCCCAGGCACCGCTGCCCCTGCGTCTGTCTCCCCTGCTGCCCTCAGTGTGGAGGCCACAGACATTTTGCGGCAGCTGTGTGTGGGTCAGACTGCGCTCCTGAATGCCCTCCAGGGTCATGGCAACAAATTGTCACAGGTTGTTGCGTACATGGAGGGCATTCATTCGGTCATGGGTGGCCTACACCGAACTGTCCAGTCTTTGTCCTCAACAGTGACGGCAGCCATTCAGCAGTCCCAAGCTCCCAGTCCAGCTCCTGTCCCTTCCACAACCACACTCCCAGTGCCCCCACCTGACCAGAGTACACACACACCAGAGCCCTCAGGCACCTAGTCATCCACACACAGCACACAACAACAGCACTCCAAGCGAACCAGACACCATACGCCGTCACCACAGCACACAAAGAGCACACATGACCGCACCACAAAAAGCCCATCACAGGACACTCAGAGACATAAGGCCAAAAAACATGAATCCACATTGCAATCCTCAGATTCATCACCCTCCAAGGGCACTCCCATCCCCACACCTGATCCTGTTATATGGCTATTAGGGTCATTGTCGACATTGCTAAGTTAGCATGAGCTCTGCTGCCTTGATGCTGCTTTTGCGCACGTTGCTACATGACTTTGTTTTGCAAGACTCTGTTTGTGCCTTTCACATGAAAACTGTCTGCTTTCTGCGTTCTCTGCCTGTTCCTGGAGTTTAGTCTGAACATGATGTGCAAGGTCGAAAAACAAGTCCCCTTGTTATTCTGCTCTGGTAGGTCCCTAGCATCTAGACAAGACATGCAAACACAGCTGCGCTGCTGGAAGCTCGTGCTTTGATATTACGGGGATGCATGTTGTTCTGACACACGCTTGGAGAGGGTCCTTTCCAGGGAGAAGAGCAATGCTGTTCCTATGATGTAAAACTTCCATCTAGGCACTAAGGTATGGGATCTGCTGACAAGCCCAGAGATCTTCTTTTATATAATAAACATCACTTTACCAAGGGGAGGGTGGTTAGGCCTTATAGTCCTTTTTCCACTGTCTATATATGATGACATCCCCCTTTATTTTCAATTTTTTTTACCTCCGTTCTGGCATTTTTACAAAGAGGTAGCACATTTTTCCTATTTTTTGTGCCCTCAACTCACTTCCAGTTTGTGGTGGAAACCAGTGTGAAACCCATGGGTGATGCAGAAAAGCTAAAGATTTATGAAAAGTAGAAATAGTTCAAAATTCAGCAAGGGGTCATATGTGTAGATCCTTCAAGGTTTTCTTAAGAAACTAAGTATTAAGATAAGGAAATATTGAAAATGAGTAGGAAAGAGGAGCCATTTGTGACGTTTTCATCTGTAACTTTTTGTCGCACTGGCCGATTTACAAAAGCAATATACCATCACGTCTGCTAGACCTTTCTGCTTGTGGTGATATATAGGGTTTGTCTACAAGAACACAAGCTACCCAGAGACCACAACTGAGCTACACAATGGTTTTTCTTTGTGTACCGAGTGTAGACCCATTCACATGGTGAAAAACCGGTATCAAGGAAACCTATGTATTCCTGAAATGGGCACAAGATATGGAGTTTAGGAACCATGGTTATTTGTACTCTCTGATTTTGGGGGTATTGGTACTAGCATATGATTTAGAGGATATTTTTCAAAATATCTTTTTTCTTACACACTGACTTACATTTGAAAAGCGCAAACAAAGTGAAATCCAATTGGTAATAAGAAATACACTACTATTCTATGCACCCACACTTGTGTGGGTAGGTGTAGTGCCCGTGGCAGGCAATGGCCCAAAACACAAAATGGACACAGCACATTTTTCCACTGAAAGCTGACTTTTTCCAATGTAGGTAGCTGTGGGTTTCGGGCCCTAGCTCAGCCACCACCTTAGGAAACCCCCATCTACCCCCAGGGGGGGCAAAAAGACTGTTGCTGCTTTTTCTGGGTAGAGGTATAGTCATTCCCATGGGGCCAGCCCCCAAGCCTAAGTTCTCTTTTTGTCTGTTCTTCCCTAGTGTCTAGTGGGCTTTCTGCCCCCCTTGGGAGGTGAATTAGGGGTAATCACCCCCATTTGCTCCAAGGGGGTGAAGAAAGGCTGTAATTATTGGGAATGGTGGGGGAGGACAAACCCCTGCCTAAGGGGCCACTCCCCCATGTCCCTGGGGCCTAGCAGGTGGATCCCTGCTTGGGGTTGTTCTCCTGTGGTGATCCCCAAGCAGGGATCCTCTGGACAGAGATAGCATTAGAAAGGGGATATTCTACCCTTTCAAATGATACATCTTCTTAAGCAATCAGTGCTGGGGGCTGAGATATACCCCCCCCCACGCAGTGATGCTGTGAAAGCAAAATGTTCCCAATAGCCCATTTTACTTTCACTTTGCTGTAATAATGTCTGCCTGCCCTGAATGCTGATCGTCATTGCAGCAAAGAAAAAAAACACTCAGGAAGTTCTTCCCGAGCAGCCAGAGTTTAAAATATAATAAAGGACTCCCTTTGGTGAAGAGCACTGGAGGGGCCCTTATATGCCTCCACAGTGTTAGCCAATGCCTGACAGACAAACTGGGGGAGTAGTGCGGGTGTCGGGCACTGGCCACACCCGCACTGAAGGGGTTAATGAACTAGCAAGATACCTGGTAAGTGTGTGTATGTCAGACAGAAGGGGGGATTGGATCCAAGACCCCTTCAACCTTATTGTGTGATAAAAAAAATCTCAATTTAGAAAACACAAAAAGATTAAAAGCAACACATAACCCCCTTATCAGGAGTTTGTTAAATCATTTACATTTACACCACCATGAGATAATTGCTTTCATGCAACCAGTAATCATGACATCACAACAAATTTAGATTTTAATGGCGGATAGCATGGAAACTGTGTCTCTGCATGTACAGGAGTGAAGTTAGCACCAGCTGGCTTTCCTGCCTAGAGAAGCAGTATGGCCACAATTCTCAAAGGTGCCATTCCACTTTTTTCTAAATATCATGCTTAATGTGTAGAAATCCACTTTTCGGAAATCTGATTTCACAACATTTAGAATGCCAAGTTATTCTGTCCCTCTACAGGCCACATCCTGACATGAATACTATTTCTGTTAGATGAATTTCACTAAGCAGGAATTACATTTCTGTACAATACACACTCTTTCTTCTTCCGTATTTTGCAAAACATGTTCCAGACCATACTTGTATTTTCATTGCTTTTCTACCTACATTCTGAGCGAGTAACCTAGTAAAACTGTTACTTTTCATTGATAGACAGACAGGATAAAGCATGTGCTGGTAAGCAGTATGTGCAAATTATAGTTATCATGGAATTGCTGTTCCAAAAAGATGTCACTACAGAAAAGCAATTGTAAGCATAATTGGAAGGTGTTTCTTCCTGGCATCCAGTATTTAAATTGTTTGTGAAAGACCCATGTCATTACTGAGAATTTCTGATTTGTAAAATTATAGGTATGGCACTGTAGGCTTTCCACACTTCCTCCTTCTTTGAAAATAACAAAACATGAACTTAGTCTCTACCCTCTATTCCTTTTGTACTATAAATAGAAGAAAAAGTAATGTTCCTTCTGGAAGAGGTATTTAATTCTTGAGTTATTTTTGCAGGCTGTAAAACACATTATAATATACCAACATTTTGAAGCAGAATCAACTTTCAGTCTCAGATTGAGTAAATTAAAAGGCACCAAAAAGAGGATGGTCAGAAAACATGACGTGCATGCGGAAGGTATGTTCTCATCTCATCACAGAAGGGGAAGCTTCTGCAATGAAACTCCTTGGGAGCCAGGAAGTGCTCTGTCATTGACAAAGGGTGCTCAGGGGGCAGCCATTGATTTGCCCCCCCAACAGTTATTGGCAGTCCCTGGGTCATTCTTCATCTTCCCCTACTGTAGCCATGCCCTCCTTTCCATAGTCCTCAAAGCCTCGAGTTAGTAAACGACACAGAAGACAGACTCTAAACCACTAAAAGGGCTCAGCAAAGGACATAGAAGAAGGAAATGCAGAAAGACCACATCATAGAAAGTTCTATTATACACACTAAAAGGGAAGACAGATGTATGTCTTTAGGGATAATAAAACCAAGCAATAGGAGGACCCACCATATAGTGAAGTCAGAGGAAAAGAACCAAAGAAAGAATACCATTTTGAACTGGCTTTGAGGCTTAATTGCGTGCTGCACTACTGTAGATCAGTGGCTAAACATGCTGCAGGCATTGCTGCGGAGATCATCTCACATGGGCTAGACATACTATTCCTTAATGAACCTTGACTTAGTACTCCTCTACCCCCTGATGGACATCTTAGTAAGCCCTAATTTCTCTGTTAATCGTCTTGACGGAGATGACCGCCCAGGAAGTGGTGTAGCTGTCATTTACTAAAACTCCCTAACCATCTCCTGCTTTGCTGTCTATAACCTCTTCATATGTGAATACATTGGAGTTGAGCTCTTCTCAGCTGAGAGGTTGTTGACTAAATTTCACCTCATCCCCCCACCTGCCTGGAGAGAACCAGCTCTTCTTCAAACAGCTGATGGAGATGATCATAATGTGATCTCTTCTACACCATAATACCATTAGAACAAAGATGGCGATTAACAAACAGCTTTTCTGAGAGACTTCATGGCTAATCACATACTCCAGCAAGCCTTTGAAGACCCAAACTGTGTGAAAGGGTCCTGGACCTCAACATATCCAAAGAGGGATCACTGTGCATAGAATCCATCGTACCGATTGCTTTGTCTGACATCCACAAAATACTCTTTTGCCTCATCATGTGTAGGCAGATTAGGAAAGGCCAAGATGTCAGACCCAAATGCTGGATAAGAGATACTAAACAGATCAACTGAAATGAGCTGTCCTAGCTACGCCTTAGGAAAATCACACCCTTGAGTGTGACACAAAATGTACAGGAGCTAACCTCACTCTGCAACCTGGCAATGACCGGTATCATGGATGAAGTGGCTCCACTGCATCCTAAAATATAGAAAAATAAATTTTCCCAAAGGCTGATGCAATCAGAACTTAAATGAAGAAACTCGACTAGCAGAAAGAAGATGGAGACATGAAGCTTCCTGCTTGCATCTACTCCATCTCTGAATTATGAGAAACACTTACAAGAAACTACTGTGGAATGATAAAGCTTCATTCTTTAGATCTCAACTTGACAATGCCAGAAACTGTCTGAGCAAACTATTTGAAATCCTCAAGCACCAAACCTGCCCTAGTACTTCCAAGATCATTGACACTTTGTTGGAAGCTTGCAAGAAGTTTCAGCTTTTTTTGAGAAGATAAAACAAATTGAAAGAGCTATCTCTAATGAACTGATGCTAACCTGACCTCCCTATAGAACTCGCCCTCCTCCCAACCAGAACACATATTTCATGAGATGTTCCTAGTTCCCAACAATCCCTCAAAGCCTAAATGCAATGCTTTGTGGAGTAAATTCAAACCCTCAGTAAAGCAGATGTCCTGAAGGTCGTAGAATTACTGAAATCCACTTAACACTTCACTAACCTTGTTCTCTCCTTTTTCACCAAATATGTCAACAAAATGGACTCACCCTCTCTCTATGCCCTGCATCTCTCACCGCCTGCCCATCCTTTCACTGTACTTGACTTTGACTCATCCTCTCTCCTCTGCTTGAGTCACTACCTCTTTCTGCCACCCATTCATCCAGCCTACTGCCTCTCTGTTCCTTCTGCCCCATCATGGATTCATGCCACAAATAGACACAAAATGATAACCATCATGGAACGATAGAACAATTAAAATATAATCTAAGATGTGCTATTACATTTGCTTATGGTTATGCCATAATTGTACAAGTACTGACAAAGGCAACAGCAGTGAGCAACCAAGTCAATTTGCCTGTTCTATACACCTTGCCAATGCTTGTTCATTCAGTATTGTCTCCTGTGGTATCCTAGAGATGTTCTGTGGCAGGTGGCACGTGCCTGCTGTCATGAGAGAACCATTCCCAGGGATACAGAATGTACTGATGTGGTTATGAGTGAGTTGCCTTGAAGATAGCAACCTGACATGATCGTTGATATTTGGGGATTTGTTGTACACTGTTACTTATTAAACCTTTGCTAAACTTCTACTACGTGTGAAGAGTCATCTTTACATTGGCAACGAGCGGGTCTATAACAAGCCTCAACATCATTTAAATCATACAACTGCTCCTTTGAAGTGGACAGGACTTCATCATCACCCTCCCACAGGTTCATCATCGTACTGCCGGTCTAACTCAAGATGCGAGTTACTGCACGAGTATATGTTGCTGGACATCATTTGAATCTACTGTGGGCCAAGCTGAGCATAAATAGGTGTGGGCACCCTGAGGAGGGCGCGGGCAGGACACTTCTCTACTTTTCCACAGTATCATCACTGCTCTACCTTACTGACTCTTTTGGCGGACGACACCAGTGCACGTTGGAAAGTGAAATTTCTATCTACAATTGGGAAAACAAGGCAAATATTGATTTGTGTTTTTGCAGCATCAGGTCTACAGGCAGAGCATAAGAAGACCTGGATATGTATTGCTGGCAGCTGTGGTGTATACTTTCAGCAAATACATAAACCAGGAAGTAAAGACCAACACTCCAGTAACACCCGGGAGAGTGAATTTGAACCCGTGTGATGGTGCCTTTCTCTGTTTGTCACTAGTACATCAGCAAGCAGCAAGAGTTGGATTGTTACTTATATTTTTGAATACCTTGGTCCGTGTCACTCCGTGTGTTCGAATGTTGGGGGCGTCTTGACCCACGCTGCTACTCGCGGTGGAGTTCCTTGGTTCATGCCACTCCATGTGTTACGATGTCCGTGGTGTCTCTGTGATGTCATCTTAGCACAGCCTGGTGTGTATCAGTCTCTGCACTGGGAAATGTCAGGTCACGTTGCGTGGCCCTACTTGAGTGCCATTTTGTGTTTCTCTTCTTTCTCATTCACATTGAGTCCAGGAAATTTTGGACGGTGTTCTCTGTGTAGTCCATTTTTAGGAGGAGACAAGAGGACCAGAGAAGATAAGAGCCTACAGAGATTATATGCGTTAAAGTGGCATTTTGGAAGGTACTTTACTCCTTATTGTAGCACAACCGATTGGAGCCATTTGTGCACTTTTAACAGACAAACACTACTGGAGGAACAATTTATTTGCTTACAAGATTAGATTTCTTTGAACTTTATATAGTGATTTGGTGACCTTTTTTTGTTACAGGTACTCGGGTGTCAGATTGGATACCGGTGTGTGGTGTGTGGAATCCTGGAAAGTTGATAATACAATTTTGTTGTATTTTACTGCATATTTTTCAACATACTGTAATGCAGAATGTAACAGCTACACCTTTTTTCTTGTCATCTCTGGATGAGACAAATATACCATGGCAGAAGTGTAAAAAAGAATTTAGCCATTATACCAGGGTATGTAGGACATCGTTGAGCACAGAACGCAAGACATCTTTGTTGCTACATTGTCTAGGTTCGTAGGGACAGGAAGTGTTTGAACACTTACATGACTTAACGAGTGATGAAAATAACAACCCGTATGAGATTTGTTTACGTAAACTTGGTCTACATTATTTACCAACGCTGAGTACGGTTATGTAGTGGTATCACTTCGGTAGGAGGATGCAACATGGGGGTGAGTCAGTTGAGGAATATACTTCCGTCATAAGAAAACTTGCCTCAACTTGTAGTTTCGGGATGACATTGGACGAGAGGTTGAGAGACCAATTTATGTTGGAGTGCAGTCTTGACAAAGTGAGGGAGGCTATCTGGTTGAAAGATACTCCTATGCTAAGTGAGGTTCTAATCATGGCCAAGGCGGCTAAACACATGCAGGCTTGCATGGAGGTAATAAACAAAAATTCATGTTCTGAAGATAAAAGTGACAAAGTTCATGTAATAAAAAAGGGAATGCATGTGGGTATGTTGACTAGTGGACGCTTAAACACTAAACAGGAAGTGAAGAGTGAGAGAAGTGTGAACAAATTTCAAAGGAAGTGTTTTAGGTGTGGGAACCTGGGCCATTTGGCTAATAGTAAGGACTGTCCAGGATGGAAGGTTACATACAAGTCATGCGGGAAGAAGCGAAGAAGGGGAATGTCATGTCATGTTGTAGATCCACCAAGGACACAAAGAAAGTGAGAGAGATATTGTGTGAATTGGATCAGAAGGATGATGAGTATGTTTTACAAATTGTGGAGCGTTCAGGTGATAGTCGGTATGACACTGTGAATGTCAGTGCCTCTCCAGTCAGAATGCTTTTTGACTTGGGGCGAAATTCACATTGATACCAAGGTCATTCTTTGAGGAAAAACTCCCTGGGACTGTAGATTTGAAAAAAAACAGATATTAAACCCAAAGGGTATGGTGGCACATTAAGTTGGTGGGGTACTTTGTGGGCACTATTGAGTTACAAGACAAGTTGATTCCTGGAAAAATGTATGTGCCACAAAAGGGTGATTCTTTGATAAGCTGGCATCAGCAGAAGGATCATGAGGTATATTTAGATCCTAATGATACCCCATCTGTTAAGCTTAGAAAGAGGGTTTACCTTACCCAACATAACTAAAATGTTGTGCAGTTTGGATGGAACAAGAGTTTTTTTTCCTCCCTAGATTTAACCTCCCCTTACCATCAAATTGCCCTACACCCATCCTCTTAGGACTTTTCGACTTTCATAACTCTGTTTGGCACATTTAAAATACTTGTGCATGCCATTCAGGTTAATTTCGGCTGCTTCGGTGTTCCAAAGGGTCATGGAACGGGTATTGGAAGATGTAGAAAGGGTAAAAATATATCAGGATGACTTCCTAGTGTATGGCAAGTCAAGCAGGGAACATGATGCAAGGTTGTTGGAGGTCTCAAAAAACTTAGGGGGATATTAGCAACAACTTGCGATAATTATCGCAAACCGCGCTTAGCGCGTTTTTTTTTATCGCCGCGTATCGCTGGATATTATCGTGGAGATAACACGCTATTAGCAACGTTTATCTCCAATGCGATAAAATATCCAGCGATAGCGGCGAAATGAGTGAAGATCGCTGGAAATCCAGCGATATTTACACATCAACGCCATGTGGGACTTAGCCTGACAATCCACCTCCCATTCAACAAACAGGTAAGTCGTGTTTTTAGCAGGTGTTAAATTCTAGCGATATTCGCGCTTAGCGCAAATTTTTTTATCGCTTCGCCTGCGTTGCTAATAGGGGGAAGTGGTGTTAGCGACTGTTTTCAGTCGCTTTTAGTTGGGAACGCCTACCTTGCATGTCATTAGCGATAATTATCGCTGGCATGCAAGGCAATGGGAAAACCCGCCGCTATCGCCAGAAAGCTGTCGCTAACGCCTGTTAGCGACAGGTTGCTGATTGGGCGCTAAAGCGGCGATAAAGCCCTTGCTAATATGCCCCTTAGTGACAGTGGTCTGAAACTTAAACTTATTAAGTGCAGCTTTGGTGTGAAGGAAATTGACTATTTGGGACACACCGTTACCAGTGCAGGTATTCGACATAGGTCTGAGTTAGTGAAAGCAATTGTGGACATGTCCAAACCCACAAACAAAGGTACAGCAGAATATTAGAGTATGTTTATGTCTGATTTGGCAGATAGGAGTTGCAATATGAGGGAAATATAAAAGACAAGAACAGAATTTGTGTGGTCTGATGCATGTGAAGTTGAATTCCAAGGGGTAAAGGAGGACCTTGAAGGAACATCTAGCTTGTGCAGCTTTGAACCTGGAGTCAAAACCATGCTGAGGACAGATGCAAGCGCCAAGGGTTTGGGTGTAGTTCTTGAACAGGTGTCTGCTGAAGACTTCAACACCATTTTATTTTTGTTAAGAGGTTTGCGTGGTGCAGAAGTGAACTACGTAGTTAATAAGAAGGAGGCCTTAGCAGTTTCTTGGGCAATCAGGAAGTTGAGGAAGTTCATATGGGGTGTGTCTTTTGAAGTGAAAACTGATCATACACACCTGGTGGACATTTTTTGTAAGAAAGGGTTAGATACAGTATCCAATAGAATAAGAAGGTGGGTGGTCGCACTGCAGGAATTTGAATTTGAGGTATCGTACTTGCCTGGTGTGAGAAATTTTATAGCGGATTGTTGTTCTAGACTTTATGCTAAAGGGGAAAAGGTGAAGATGATGAGGTTAAAGTGTGTTTGATTTCATGTGGGATAGTGCAAGAGGAAGAATGGAGGTCTGAACTAGAGAAAAATGATGATTTGCAGGATGTAAAGACCAGAGTGAAGAAAGGTTGGACAGTCAGAAATAAGGACTGTGAATCACTCAAAGGATGAAAGTTCAGAAGAAAATGGTGTGAATATGAGGGGCGGTAGGCTGGTGCAACCGGTGGGTTTCAGGGGAAGGCTGATTGAAAGCACATAAGAAGGTCACACTGGCATTTGTAAAACCAAAGAACTTGTAAGAGAAAGTTATTGGTGGCCGGGTTTAGAGCTCATGGTGGAAAGGACGAACAGGAATGCATTGAGTGCAAGAAAAGCGAAAAGGTACTCAAATGCAGGACCCAACACATGACAGTTAGGGACAAGGCAACTGGTCCATGGGTTGAGATTGCTTTGGACAAAATTGGACCATTGAGTATCTCTAGTTCTAACAAATATGTCATCACCTGCATGGACAAGTTTTCCATTATGCAAATGAAGGTTTTCCGGAGTCCCTGTTGACGGACAATGGAGTGCAGTTAATTTCCAGGTCTATGGAAACCTTCCTGTGGGAAAGAGGCATTAAACACAAGAAGACATCTCTTTATCACCACGAAACGAACAGCATAATTGAGCGCTTTAATAAAGTAATACAAGAGAGCATTCAACATTCTTTAGTGAACAAGCTTGATTGGTGGAAAGAACTCAAGACTAAGGTATAAGTTTACAGAATGACACCACACTCCACCACGGGTGTCACTCCATCTTTCCTGTCCAGGAGGAGATATCCTAATAGTCAAGTAGATCCCTCATGCATAAACAAGTTGAGATCGTCAGGGAGAAATGTTTCACCCAGGGGAAGTGGGAATTGGGAGAGCAAAGAAGATGAAGCGGTGTGCGAAAGGAAGGTGAATTTTGACAGGAGGAAGGCAGTAAAAGAAACCAAAGTGTGTGTTGGGGATTGAGTCAAGGTGAAAAATCCAAGATTAGGAGGGTTAGTAGATAAATGTAGCCAACCTATCAAGATAATAAAAGTGTTCAAGAATGCTGTAAAGACCAGAGACCACCGCATGTGGAATTTGGGAAGGATTGCATTGTTAGATGCATGCAAGGAAGGTGGGTGTGTCATTTGTGCAGCAACGAAGGTACCTCAAGTAGAAAAGGCGAGAAGTACTAGAGTAATAAAGAAACCTGCATGCTTCAATGACTATGTATAACTTTCAGTGTGGTGCTACAGTGTCTGATACAATTTTTGAGGAAGTTTGTTATAGATGACTATTTACATTAGAACTATTATTGTATTGTTAAGTGGTATATTGGGAGGATGGTATGTAGTAACCTACAGATGTTGTGTGGCAGGTGCCATGTGCCTGCTGTCATGAGAGAACCAATCCCAGGGATACAGAATGTGCTGATGTGGCTATGAGTCAGTTGCCTTGAAGATAACAACCTGATATGATCGCTGATGGTTGGGGCTTTGTTGTACAGTGTTACTTATTAAACCTTTGCTGGGCTTCTACTAAGCGTAACAACTCATCTTTACATCTCCATCATCTCTTTCAGAACTTTGCAGATATGCAGCCCGCTGATGGGGAGTACTGAGATTCAGCATATAATAGTTAGGCATCTTGGAGAGGAAGTGGAGAGCCAGCACACTTGGTACCAATAGAACATTTTTTGCAAGTATGGAATACTCTTACCTCATTAGATCACCAGCGCTTAGGAGGAGCTGTTCTTTTTTCTGGTTCCACTTTCAGTATTATATTTTCACAGTTTTTACATTCATGTGTCTATATTTGTTTTTTCACTGCCATTTGAATTTATATATAGAGAGGAGAAGCAACTGTGTATTTCTTGGATTTTAGTGGGTACCTGTTGAAATTCATTGCCATTAAAGCAGCCTAATATGCAGGGGTTTTAATCTTTTGGATTCTGTGGCCTCTCAAATAATCATTACTGGAACACGGGGACCCCCACTGAATCCTTATTGGAATCAGGGGAACCCTCCCCCCTCCCCCAAGTCATTACTGGAAGCCGGAGACCCTGTTCTAAGCTTTTTTGATTACTTGAACCACAAAACGGTACACTCAAAAAATAAGACAAGCATTTGTCAAACAAATACATAAATGATGGCATATTGGATTTACATTTTTCAATTTTACACAGTTCAAGAACTAGTATTACAGGGTATGCCCAGTTATCACATTGCCTCATTTTTGGTAACTGCAAATGGTTCCCGGCTAACATAAAAAGTAGCTTAATCTATTGAACACGATGGAACTGATTTCAAGCAGGACAGGATTCTGTTATTCCCTGGATTTTTGCCCTGGTGAATATAAACACTTCTGCAGAAATGTACAAAATGAATCATGATGTAAATTCCAATGCATGCAGAGGTTGCTGCAGAAAGCACAAATTTTAAGGTGCAATTTTCTATTACAGAGGAAAACTCGAATAGATTACCCCTCCGATCAAATATTGGACCTTGTAGTATCAGTGTTTAACAGATACAATAAATATCTTAAAACGTTTCGGCACATTTGTAAACATGGTCTAAGAAATTGGGTTTTTGGTTGAGGGGGATGCAACCCTCCTCAAGCAATTACCACAATCCTTGTTATGGTGAATCACAAAAGTCACTAAATTAATCTGTGCTTAACCCTCTTGTACCCTGGAATAAAAGCAGTCAGGCTTAACTTAGAGGCAGTGTATTAAGTATTTATGCAGCATGAAAACAGTGATAAAGTGAAAAACAAGAAAAATCCCAAACCAATTTAGAAAAATAGAGTAACAATTAATACATAAAATGACACCAAAACAACTTTAATCCAATCAGTAGAATTTTTTATATTCTTTAAGAAATTTATGCCTAAAGGACGAAGCGAACAACCCGTGGTATCTGGTCGCTTGAGAATGGGGCAAAGTAAAAAATGAATGCTGACTGTGATGGAGCGTGGTTTGGATTCAGTAGGTGGATTGGGCTTGGTCACGGCTTATCTTCCGACTCAGAAGAAAGTTTGAAGGAATGTTCCTGAGAAGGTAAATTTCAGTGGGGCGAGGTTGCTGGCGGTGTCTGACGAGGAGGCGTCTTCATCTAGGGGCAGCTGGACGAAGTCTCCATGAAGATCTCTACGTTCAGACCTTGTCACATTTTCGGAAGTCAAAGATCACCAGCAGGACAAAGCTGTAGGGTGTAGCCGACAAGGGCTCCATGAATTCGGATACACTTTTCAAGACATGCCACTGAACAGGATTTGATGCTGTGGAGAAGAATGTAGCTGGTGCTGCTG
Source organism: Calotriton arnoldi (assembly GCA_963921515.1). NCBI lineage: Eukaryota > Metazoa > Chordata > Amphibia > Caudata > Salamandridae > Calotriton > Calotriton arnoldi. The sequence goes on along the minus strand of CAWUFW010001846.1, from coordinate 992,586 downwards.
CGAATTCAGGCTGACCGGCAATGCACCTCGGGCAGTTCGGTGAGTGGATAGGTCCTGGTCTCCTGTTGACTTTCAGGCCACTTTTTGGTGAACATTTCCCTAAGTCCCAAATTACAGGTTTTAGCTGGAGGAGCACTTTTAGCACCACCTCCAGGTGTCCAGGACTGGTTGGACACCACTTTGGGGGGTCAGGGCTCACTCCAAGCAAAGGCCAGGTGCAGGGTTCAAGGACTCTACAGCTTGCTATTCCCTGTAGCTCACACAGGAAGCCAGTCAACTAGCCCTTGGGGTCACTCTAGAAGCCTTAGGTTCAAGTAGCATGGCAGGCCTCAAGCAGTAGGGCAGGCCTCTGAGGGTACAAGGCAAGCTTCAGGCAACAGGGCAGTCCTCTGGTAGCAACGGGACAGACCTCTGAGGAACAAAGCAGGCCTCAAACAGTAGGCAGTCCTCTGAAGTACAAGGCAGTCCTTCTGGGGGTCATCTGCATGTCCACGACTATACTGAAGAGTTGATCAGTGGGTCCAATATTTATTCCTGGGGTGAACCTTTGATATGGGGGAAACGTCTAGGCTACCCCCACATCTGGTTCTGGTAATGTCTTTCCTTCCCCTGCCTAGGTTCCAAGTGATCTAGGGTAAAAATATGGTGGTATCAAGTTCTTTTGTGAATGTGGTGGAGGTAGCCCCTTTGAAATGAAGTGGAGCAGGAAAAAGCTCTGCCGGACCCATCCTGGCAGAATGGCCCATCCTGCCAACACATAGCCTCCCTTTGTCTCACTGTCTGGGATGAATACACAAAGGACAACATGCTAACTCAGTCATGTCTCACAGGACACAGACTATAGGCTTCAAATGGTTAGGACAAGAAAATGCCTTGTGGCAATTTCAGAATTGTGACTTAAAATCAGACTTTAACATTAAAGGGCCTTAAAAATTACTATTTGTTTCAGACCAAACATAACACTTCTATCTGTTACCAATCACAAGTTAGCATTTATTAAATATAATAAGGTAACCCAATGTTATTCTCTTCTAGCAATAGGCTTCACAGTAGTGAAAAAGGAATTTGGGAGTTTTTTACTATCAAGACATGTAAAATTAAAAAATATATGTCCTACCTTTTAAATAAAATGCACCCTGCCCTACGGGGTGTTTAAGGCCTACCTTAGGTGACTCATGTGTATTAAAAAAGGGAGGTTTAGGTCTGGACAAAGGATTATTTTTTCAGGTTACATTTGCAGTTCAAAATGTCACTACAGGCTGCAATGGTAGGCCTGAGACATGTTTTAAATGACTACTAGAGTGGGTGGCACAATGAGTACTGCAGGACCACTAGTAGCATTTAATGTACAGACCCGGGGTACATGTAGTACATATATTAGGGTCTTATAAGTAAATTAAATGTGCCAAATGAGTTCAAACCATTACTACCATGTTTAAAAGGGAGAGCGCAAAAGGGAGAGCACTGAATAGCAGTGGTAAAGTGCACAGAGTCCTAATGCCAACAAATACTAATTCAGGAAACAGGAGAGGTGAGTGAAGTCAAAAGGTTTTGGGGGTGACCCTGCAAAGAAGACCAAGTTCAACTCATGGCCTAAGAATTGTTATATTATTATGAGGGGCACTGACCTCCAAACAATAAAATGTTATTCCATTTGGTCTACACATCCCATAAAGCAGAATTTTTGTTCAGAAATCTGTAATACTTTCATCTATTCATTGGCAATTACTCATAGTGTCCTTCATTTCTCCTGATTAGGCATAATTCTCTGATGCCTGCACATTTTAACCTCATATACTAATATGCTCTTGCTTTATTCATGACAAATCTCATAGGGTATTATTGAGATAAAGTTAACTTTTTAGTGCTGTTTTTATCTACCTTGCAAAGGCAATATATAATAGAATATTTGTGCTTCAGATTGCGCTGCACATAAAGACCATGTACAAAAATAATGAAAAAGTATTTATATAATTCCCCTGACTACTATTTGAACTCCACAACCCTCCGGCCTTCCCTGGCTCCAGACTAATATCTGGGGGTATGCAGCATTTGTGTGGAGGCAGGACATGGCCTATTCAAGTGTAAGTAGGGCTGTGTCCAGCTCCACCCTCCCAACCTGGCAGTGATGGCCCATCCAAGCACACCTATGCTCTTTATTGTGTGTGGCTGTCTAGGAGAAATATACAAAGCACAACTGTCAGCTACACCCAGTCGTGTGACCCAGGGACAGGCTACGGGCACCATATCACTAAGGCAGGAAAATGCCAACTTTATAAAGAAGGCATTTTCAAAGTTACGATTTAAAATCCGACTTGATAATAAGAGAGGATCTTTCATTACAGTTTCAAAGACACCAAACATGAACTGGTTGTCTGTTCCCAGCTTATTAAATGTAATAAGGTAACTCCAATGTTATCCTATGCGAGAGGTAGGCCTTGCAGTAGTGAAAAAATTAATTTAAGACTTTATCACTACCAGGTCATATAAAATGTAAAAGTACATGTCCAACTTTTTAAATACACTGCACCCTGCCCTCTGGTTTGTCCAGGGCCTACCCTAGGGATGACTAATATGTGTTAAAAAGGAAGGTTTGGGCTGGCAAAAGGTTTAAATGGTAGTTTAAAACTGCACACATAGGTTGCAATGACAGGCCTGCAACATGTTTAAAGGGCTACTTAAGTAGGTGGAACAGTAGGTGATGCAGGCCCACTTGCAGCATTTCATTTAGAAGCCCTGCGTACATGAAGTACCACTTTACAAGGGACTTAAATTAAATATGCCAATTGGGGGTTAGCACTGGTTAGCAGTGGTATGGTGCACAGAGACCTAAGACCAGCAAAAATGAGATCAGCAAAAAATGGAGGAGGAAGGCAAAACGTTTGGGGGAAGCTAAGGTTTCCTAAGGCTCACAGGTCTAGCAGGTGGAAACCAATCAGAATGAGAAAAATGTGCACACTTGTGGTACTGTAAGCCCTATTCTGCACATTATCCCTCACTCCCACATGGAAAGCTCCAAATAAGACCATAATATTGTCCAAGGAAAATATGCAGGGTGCAAGAATTGATTACCTTAGGGCAATTCTATCACATGGTAATTTGAAGTATCTCAGAGCATTGCTCTTGGCAGCAAATATTGTATTAAAGCAATATAAGAATGGTTGTCATTTTTTTTGCTGTTGTCTCCCAGTCTACCCTGTCTGGATTTGCTGACTTTAGAACTCTGGACACTACAACTCTACTAAATAGTATGACAGCAAATGCACATTTCTTGCGCATTTCACTTAAAACATGTACCATAGTGTTGGGCTAATTTGTCTATTTACCTTTGCAGGAAGGCCATGGTTGATGCAGCAGAAAATGAGCCACTGATGTGGAAGTTAAATGTTATGAGTGAAGTGTGTATTTACACCACCCACAAAGATGACAAAAAGGAATGGCTACAGGGAGCATCATTATACTCTGTTACAGTTTAAAAATGCTACAGTGACACATGTTAAGAAAAGTGTCTTTGCATAGTAGCAATCCATTGAATAGCTAAAATATTAAAGTAGGTTTTTCTAAATGCCAAAGGCACCTTTCCTATAATTTCCTAAATTGTGAGATATTATCTCCTTGCATACAAAAAGCAATTATTTAAGGATGCCTCTCCTGGAAAACACAATTTAGCAGTCTTACCATACCAGTGATTGAAACCTCTAGCTTTGGACAGTAATGTACAATGTTTAGTATATGTCAAAGCATTGTATAAACTGATCCCACATAAGCATGGAATTAATTCTATTGTTGTAAGGTTCAACAGGGCCTGTGCTCAAGTCTCAATTTCGGTTACACATTTAAACTTGACATCTTTTTCTAAACTGTGACTTTTTACATGTATTGCACTTACACGATAATATACTTCATTCATTTTGTCCAAGGTTAAGAACATTAAAAACGATGCCCGTGCAATTGGTTGTCTGGTTGGAGACAGCTCTGAGTTGCAAGACAAACAATCACATCAGCGCTGCACCTCTGACACAGTGTAATTGGAACAGTGATTTTATTATATAAACCACCTCTGAGCTAAATTCGGCAGAGGAGCACTTCTGCAGATTATCCTGGGATGCTGTGCCTGTGACTGAGATGAAGCTCTGCTGACCCTAACCTTTATCTTGCACAGGACAGTAGCCTGCTCTACACCAGGTCAGCTTCCAGATACATCATACATAGGTATGGGGGTGTTGAGTTGTTCCAAGAGATCTGGTGGAGGGTACTCCCACTATGCTCTCTATAGTGTAGGCAGCATTAGGTAGAAGTAAAAATATAATCATAATCACACTGTACCATTATAATGGTTGAACTGTTTATCTTTTTCTCCATTTTTGTAATGCTGGTTACAATGATTAGTTTCATCCTACTAATAATTGCAGCTCACTCTTTTTAACACAAGAATAACATAACAAAATGGTTGAAAAGCCAATTTGTATCAATCAATCAATACTCTACTTTTTTCACATTATTTCAATGCATAAAAAGTACCAAATACAAGTTAAAATAAACATACATTCAATAAAAACACATAAAATCATACATCATATAAAATTGTCTCATAAATTTACAATTTCTTATCTTCCAACTCATTGCTGTCCGTTAAAACATCTACAAGGCTAAGCGTCTGCGCCCAGCCACCGCACATAGGAAGGAGGCACGGAAATAACACACATAGGGATCTGGCAACTGTTGGATAAAGTGCAGTGCAGGCATACATTGGACAAATTTATATTTCCGTAACATTTGGACTAAAATGGCTTTCCTTTGGGGCCCAAAAAAGGGCAGAAGAATAAAATATGTAGCGTAGTTTGGGCTGCTTTCCCATTACATGGGCATGATGGTAAATCATTGACATAGTAAGTATTTGCCTGGGAATCCAAACATTAAAGGGATATAGTTTAGCCTCAACCTGTGTAAGATATAATGGTGCTGAAGATTATGTACAAATTATAGGTATGATTGTAATATATCTTTAGCAGGGGAAGCAAACTGTATACAATTATTGTGGTTTTTGCTTTATTCTTGTCCCATCTATCATTTGCAGCTTTTTCTAGGAGAATCTTTTTAATTTCGTCTTTGAAAATGGGGCACACAGCATCAGCGACTCAAATAAATAGTGCAATCCCAGCACAGACAAGGTGTCCGCTACATATTTTAACCAAGGCATCCTATGGGCATAATCCAGCTTTAAACAATCCCTCAGGATTACTTGGTTTAATGGTACACACTGTCTTTTCCATATGGAGATCCATAATAGTAATGGGGCCAATCTAATTACATCCTCAAGGTATAATAGATCCAGTTCCAAATGGGGGAGATAATTAGCGCATGAACAGTGGAGCAACAACGTCTTCTTACAGAAGTCGTCCTCCACACATTGCAGGGGCGCCAGATCCACCGTACCCCAAATTGCTGCCCCATATGTGACACTAGTCAGTGTTTTAACTTCATATATATTTAGCAATTCTGGTAAAGGTTTCGACCCCAGTTTTGTAGAAAGTTTCGCAAGTGCCATGATCCCATTTTCCAAGATGGCCTTTCTGCTTAGGATCATCTTTTCCCATGATAACTTCTTGTCAAATAATACCCCCAAATAGGAAAACGTATCAACCACTTCCAGCTTCCTCTCTTCTAAATGGAAGCTAAAGGATTTCCTAAGATATGCTCCCGCAATTAAAAAAAGATTTGGAGACATTTACATGCAGATCTAAGCTAACCATATAGGTTGTATACACCTCGATGAGCTTCTGCAGCGCCCTGCATCGTCCGCATAGAGGAGTACAGGTAAGGGTGATGAGTCAACATAAGGACCTTCTTTTGCCGCTCGCCCCAATACTTCCTCTAGCCCATTTGTATACAAAGAGAACAAGAATGGGGCAAGTACACAACCCTGTCTCACCCTTTTCTCAATATTAAAAACCCTTGTACATTCTCCTTTCCTTCCATAACGAACACATGATGTTGCTTCTGTATATAGCTGCCTAATAAAGGCAACAATCAGGGGATCCATTCCTAGTTCTTACATTATTACCCAAAGTTTGCTATGAGCCACACAGTCAAAGGCCGCTCAGAGATCAATAAATGCCATATATAACTGGCCCTCTTGAACTAAAGTGAATTTAGACAAAATCACGGTCAGGTTTAGGCACTGTTCTATTGCACCCTTCCCTTTTCTAAAGCCATACCAGGCCTTTGCTAGAATGCCTTTTTCAAGTACCCATTCCTCTAGCCTATTTAAAAGCACTCTGCCCATTGATTTTGCAGTGCTATCAATTAATGAGATGGGTCTATAGTTTTTCGGTTCTGCCCTATCTCCCTTTTTATAGATTGGAACAATTACCGAATGTTTCCAGGCGCTCGGGCGCCTTGTTTAGTTGCAGCATTGAAAACATTCGTTAGGACCGGGGCCCATAATTCTTTAGTTTCTAAAAATACGTCTGCCGGAACCCCGTCAGGACCAGGAGCCTTCAATAGTTGGTCTGGGCCAGAGCAGGATCAATTTCATCCACCTCACATGCTAAATGTTGATCCTCTAAAATAGCATTATTATTTATCCTTAAAATTGAATTTTTAAATATATTTTGAAAATATGTTACCCATCCGTATTCCTCTATATGTGTATCTAGAGATGGAGTCCCCTCATCCTTTAGGAGAGGCGCCTTCAACACCCTCCAAAATTCCCGGGTATACTTTTTAAACAGGGCCCTTCTCAAATCTTCCTGTGCTTTAAGCTTTAGTTCCCTTAACCTCGCCCCTCTTGCTTCTCTATAACCTGCTCATAGTGCGCTTACACAGACCTGAACCCCCTGGTGTTGCACATAAGGCAATGTGTAATTTAGTGGCAGCCTTGGTACAATTATGATCAAAGCACGAATCCTGGTTTCTCATCCTTGTTCTTAAAATGACGTGTTAGTTGGTGTTTAATCCCTCGCATAAGTTCTACAAAAGCTAATAGAACATGGTCTGGAGGGACACTGATGTCATGACAAATCATAATTTCTGAATACTTAGTAACGATCAGGGTGTGGAGGAAATCTTGCCCCTCCACCTTGTCCCATTTTAAGATATACCCATTATTTCTAGCCAAGACCGGTTTCTGTACTAGGTCTGTCTGTATATGGGACTTAAACTTCCACCACATATTACAAGCAAGGAAAGCATGATCACTAAAGACCGTAAATGTCACCCTTTTCTTATTGAGCCTAATACTTAAGGCCTCAGAGGCGATTATAAAATCAATTGTTGAGCCTAAGTTCGGACAACCATAGGTCTTGTCCATATCCCCTGTGGATTCATTGATGCTATTTTTGATCTCCATATCCCATATAGTTAAAATCCTATTCAATGCCTCCCCGTAAGTGGTGTGGTTAAAATGTACAATCGGATCGCCACAACAATCTGTGATCCCACAGACTGCACTATCCATTAAATTACAAACTCTACTATTAAAATCACCCAGCCAAAGGATCCTTAATATCTTAGGATGATCTGCAATAGCTTCCTCAATTGCTTTTTCCAGTTCTCTTACCACGGTGTCCATCATCCCCTCAAATTTATTGTTATAGAAATTAATTAGTAACAAATCCCAATCTTCCCGTCCTTCAATTATTAGATAATAGAAATACACTGATTCGTGGAAGAACTTTAATATTCTAATACTGAGAGTATTTGCCACAAGGCTTACTATTCCACCTTTTGCCCTGCCTGCTCTAGCTGTAACTGCTGGGGTCTGAAAGGTTCTAAAACCATCCATTGATATTGATCCTGTCTCCCAAGTTTCTTGGAGGCAGACATTATCATGTTTATTTATTTCATTTTGCCACTCTGTTAGAGCCCTCTTGTGGCTAAAGCCTGCTATATTCCATGAAATTATCTTAATTTCCTTCAATCCTTCATTTCCATTCTCATGCCCCCTGTGATTACTCTTGTTGCCTCTAACATCGACCGACTTCTGGAGTCGATCGCATTCTTCTAGGTTTTCTAATGGGGCAACCCTATTACTAGTACTTATCCCATTTGGGCCTCTCTGTGATAATGTCTCCTTCTGGACAGATATCGAGTTGCCCCTTGCACCAATATCAGTCCTAAAAACCTTGTGCGGTTTATAAAAGAAACCTAAGGGTAGGGCATATATCTGTGCTCCCACTGAAGGTGCAATAGGTAAACATCCTAACAGCTCCCTCACCAATTCTTGTGCGTTAAAATTAATCATGATACAGTCCCCTGGTATAGATTTTGGTGATGGTCCAACCCAGGATGGTCCTCCTGGACATAATGATGTGGCTATATACAAATGTGGCCACTCTACCAAATTTGGTCAACCAATGTAATGCTTTCCCCATGAGTTGCTCAGTAGTTTCATATTGGGACATCCTCAGTTCATCCTTGGTGAACTTGGTCTCATCTTTAGTCCAAATCCCATGCCAAAGCAGGAGGGCTGCCATGCTAATAGAATTGCTAATGTAAGGTACACACAGCTCCTTGTGGACTATATATGAGGCAGTTGAATTAGGAACAGCTAAGACCCTTTTTAAGAATTTATTTTCCTGAATTTGCAGCAAATTGGTGTTTGCCCTCCCCCATAGTGCTGCTCCATAGCACGTACCTGTGATACACTTGCTCCTATATAGTGTAAGGATTTACCGCACTGGCTTGTTACCTATTTTTGTAGAAAATCTAAAATTACCCTCACTCGATCGTAAACATTTGAACTTACATAGGTCAATATGTGCGCCCCAAGTAACATTCCCATTAAAAAGAATACCTAAATAAGAGAAAGATGTTATTCTTTCGATGTGGACGCCTTCCACGTGATGTTGCCTACTCTTTACTCTACTTTTCCCACAAGTCATGACAAAGGTTTTTACTAAGATTCAGTTTTAAATCTTTTGCAGTTATGAATTGCGTAAACTTTTCTATTAAACATTGAAGCCCGTTTGCAGTCCTTGATAATCGGACTGCATCGTCTGCATATAAGAGTACTGGAGTAACACGTGTACCAACTCTACGGCGTCAGCACTTAAATTCTGCAAAAATAGGTCAACGTAGTTAATATAAAGAGAGAATAAAAGGGGCGCAAGGACGCAACCTTGTCGTATCCCACGGGTGACTCTAAAATCAGAGGTGCATTCGCCTTTTGGGCCGAAACGAACTTTAGAAGTTAAAAAGGTATATATTTGTGATAAATAAATGATAATACCGTGTGGTGCACCCATCCCTCGCAATGTTTGCCATAATTTAGCGTGATTAACTAAATCAAAAGCGCTGGTGAAGTCAATGAAACAGAGGTGCAGGTGACCTTCTTTGGCAAGGGTATATTACCCTATCAATAGCTCGAGGTTTACGCACTGCTCTACCGTCCCTATACCCCTTCTAAATCCATACTGGGCATCAGTTAAGATATTATTCCTATTTGCCCAGCTTTCCAATCTTTCTAACATGATTCTACCCATCAATTTAGATGTTGAATCGAGCAGGGATATGGGTCGGTAGCATTTTGCATTCCCTAAATAAGAGAAAGATGTTATTCTTTCGATGTGGACGCCTTCCACGTGATGTTGCCTACTCTTTACTCTACTTTTCCCACAAGTCATGACAAAGGTTTTTACTAAGATTCAGTTTTAAATCTTTTGCAGTTATGAATTGCGTAAACTTTTCTATTAAACATTGAAGCCCGTTTGCAGTCCTTGATAATCGGACTGCATCGTCTGCATATAAGAGTACTGGAGTAACACGTGTACCAACTCTACGGCGTCAGCACTTAAATTCTGCAAAAATAGGTCAACGTAGTTAATATAAAGAGAGAATAAAAGGGGCGCAAGGACGCAACCTTGTCGTATCCCACGGGTGACTCTAAAATCAGAGGTGCATTCGCCTTTTGGGCCGAAACGAACTTTAGAAGTTAAAAAGGTATATATTTGTGATAAATAAATGATAATACCGTGTGGTGCACCCATCCCTCGCAATGTTTGCCATAATTTTGCGTGATTAACTAAATCAAAAGCGCTGGTGAAGTCAATGAAACAGAGGTGCAGGTGACCTTCTTTGGCAAGGGTATATTACCCTATCAATAGCTCGAGGTTTACGCACTGCTCTACCGTCCCTATACCCCTTCTAAATCCATACTGGGCATCAGTTAAGATATTATTCCTATTTGCCCAGCTTTCCAATCTTTCTAACATGATTCTACCCATCAATTTAGATGTTGAATCGAGCAGGGATATGGGTCGGTAGCATTTTGCATTCCCTCTATCACCTTTTTTAAAAATAGGGACAATTATGCTTTCCACCCAAGTTACAGGTAGCACCCCTCCTATTGTAGCATTAAAAACACTTAATAAAAATGGTGACCAAAAGTCTATATTAAATTAAAAAATATCAATAGGTACCCCGTCTGGTCCTGCAGCTTTGCCATTTGCACTTTTGTTTAAGGCAGTTTTAATTTCGTCTAGGGTAATGGGTGCTGTCTTTTTTTTTATTAAATCTTTTTATTAAGAACAAACGATAAACAATACAGATTCACAAATAATGCCATATTCACTTCTCTATCAGCATCATCATAACGCAGCTGCACCATTTACATTGAATAATGTCTACGATATATCGACAAATATTGCCCTTTACACCGCCACGTCCTCCAGGGAGGTTCGCTCTGGCAATTTGGGCGGAGTACACATTTCTCCCCTATAAGAACTCCATTTACTCCATATTTGCATCCATTTCTTCGGGCACCCCCTGGATACATACACTGTTTTCTCTCAAAACATACACCAATCCATATCTTCTTTCCACTCCCTCTTTGTTGATACATCTTGTGCCCCCCACTTTCTTTCAATGTTCCTTTTCGCTACTAGTCTCCCCAGGGCCACCCATGTTCTTTCTTTAGTTCCTAGGTCCGTTGGCTCCCAAACATTCAGTAGACACAATTTGGGGTTTGGTTCCAAGTGCACTCCCAAAACGTCCCCCATGCATTTGATGACGGCCTCCCAATACCTAGCTATTAACGGACCCTCTCATAGTATGTGTAGGAACGTACCCTCCCGACCACAGTTCCGCCTGCAACTAACATCCTCTCTGTAACCCATCTTAACTAATGTGGGTCCGGTATAATATATTCTATGCAGCACTTTCAATTGTACAAGCTTCAGTTTTGACGATATCGCTACCTCTTTGGGTGACGCTAATGCCTCCCGCCATTCTTCCTCATCTAATTCCAGAAGATCTCATTCCCACTTTGTACGGAGCTGCGGAAGTGGATCAGGGGAGTTGTTAATCAGTTTGGAATAGGTCAGCGAAATTGCCTTGCACGGCATATACCCATCCAGAAGCCGATCTTCTAGGGGCGAGGCCTCCGGCGGTGTCACATTTTGAGGCACCACCGCTTTCAATGCATGCCGTACCTGCCAATACCTGAACCTCTCATTCTCTTCTAGCTCATACTCTTGCTGCAATGTCTCTAAAATCACTACTTCTCCTTTTTTCCAGAGATCTCCCACCCTCGATATCCCTATAGTGTCCCATTTATCAAAGCCCTTCAATCTCCAAAGGGATCCCAGCTGTTCTGAATCCCACAGTGGGTAGCCAGGGTTGTGGTCTTTGCCCATCCCATACTTTTCTGCGCCATATGCCGCACCTGGACCGTGTGGCATGTAGGCCCTGTCAACCTAACTTCTTTCGATTGGAATACAATGCTCGTGTATAGTTGCTCCCTGGCAAAAGCCACCTATCCATCGCCTATCCTGGATCGTTGTGGGGTCGATAGATACAATGATTGATGGAAGCTAATTGAGCCGCCCAATAGTATTTTTTGATATTGGGTAACCCGATTCCCCCGTCATACCAGCTTTGCACCAACTTTGGAAATGATATTCGTGGCGGATTGTTGCCCCAGAGCAGCGCTCTCTGCACGTTCTCCACTGCTTTAAAGTGAGACGCTGGAACCATGTCCGGCGAATTATGCAGGATATATAAAAAACGTGGTAGTGACATCATCTTGAATAGCGCCGCTCTACCCAGTAAGGAGAGCGGCAACGCTTTTCAATGCTCCACATAGTGTCTTAGCCGCTGCAGCGGCTGCACCAGGTTGGTTGTATAGAATTGTTTAGGATCTTTAGTGATATACAGCCCCAAATACTGGAACCCATCTTTAGCTATTGTCACTTGACAATCCCTTGGGAGGATGGGAGGGCCGCCATGTAGCACAAATATCGCCGATTTTGTCCAGTTTATTGCATACCCAGAATAGGTGCCAAAATTTGTGAAAATAGTGATGACCTTATGCAATGATCTCTCCGGTGAAGCCAAATATAACAAAATGTCATCAGCATACAGGGATATGCAATCCTCCCAGCCCTCTACCCATCTCAATCCTCGAATTATAGGGTCCTTATGGATCCAACAGGCTAGGGGCTCCAATGTTAGAGTGAACAGTAATGGGGATGAGGGACACTCCTGACGCGTCCCTCTGTGAAGATGGAAAACAGTAGATTTTTTGTTGTTAACCACTACCTGGACGAGTGGCTCCGAATATAGGAGTCGCACCCAACTTATGAATCTAGGGCCAAAGCCCAGCCTTTCCAAAACCGCAAATTAATAAGGCCATTCTATAGTATCGAACGCCATGGTGGCGTCTAATGACACCACCACCGCATCCTCTCTCAAAGTGTCCACACTATCCATAACCCCATGTAATCGCCGCAAGTTCAGTGATGTATTCCTGGCCGGCATAAAGCTGGACTGATGCAGATGGACCAGTCCGGAAATCACATGGGCCAATCTTGTGGCCAGTAGCTTAGCCAGTATTTTGACTTCAGCATTTAGTAATGATATTGGTCTATATGATGAACACTTATGTTTAAGTTTCCCCTTTTCATGAATAACCACTAGCGTGGCTATCCTCTGGTCTTGTGGGAGACATCCCTTCTCCAGGCTCTCCTCATACATGGATTTGAGGTGTGGGTCTATTCTGTCCGGCTTCAATTTGTAAAGTTCAATGGGTACTGTTTGGGCCCATCGCCTTTCCAGACGGGAGAGCCTGGATGGCTTGGGCTATTTCCTCCTGGGCAAGATCACTATCTAGTGAGGCTTTATCGTCTTCTGCTAACATCGGTAATTGCATTTCCAGCAACGGTTCTGCCGCCTCGTTGTCTTGCCTAGTGACCTTAGATGTGTAAAGTTGTTCATAATATTTAGCGAATTCATTAGTAATGTCTTGTGGGTCCCTAAGACTGTCTCCTGTATTTCCTTCCAACTCTGTGACCAGCCGATTAGCTATTTCTCTCTTATCGAGCCAGGCCAACAATTTACCGGCTTTAACTCCCAACTCATAAATGCGCCCCAGCATGTGTCTATCTAGTGTTTTTGCCATCTCACTCGCTTCGTTTCTGTATTCGATTTGCTTGAGTTTGAGAATGTGTGCACTGTCCCACCCCTCTTGCCTAGTGGCTTCACTTTCCAATTTTTCTATCTCCTGCTCTAAGCGGAGTAGCCTTGCATTCTTTTCCTTCTTTGCGCCCGCTATCTGCGATATTGCATGTCCCCGTATTACTGTCTTGAAGGCCTCCCAGAGGGTCCGTGCCGATTCTACCGTCCCTTCATTTTCTTTAAAGTAGTGATCAATTTCTTGGGTGAGCTTATGCTTAATTCCCGGGTTACGAAGGTGCCATGGATTTATAGGTGCTACCCGAGTACTGCTACTGTTCCCTATCTCAACCTGTACCCATATTGGGGAATGATCCGAAATGCCTTGTGCAAGGTGCTTAATTTGGTGGATATATCTAACCTGGTACAAAGGGGTAAGGATGTAATCGATGCGAGAAAAGCTATTGTGGGCCCCCGAATAAAAAGTGAAATTTAATTCATTGGGGTGATGAACCCTCCAGATATCCACTAGTCCCATTGCATTCAAAAAACGGGGAAACACTGCCTTCGATAAGCTAATTGCTCTGGGTGGATGACAATATAAGCTACCCGAAATTACTGCATTAAAGTCCCCCCCCAGCACTAGTTTCCCTGTGGGGAGTGTCAACAGCACTTTCCCTAGGTCTCTTAATGCCATTTCCTGCAGGCCTGGCGGCAGGTACACCGATATTATGTTGAGCACTTAGCCACTCCAGCTCCCAGACACTGGTGCATATCTCCCCAAACTGTCTGTGTGTACTTGTTCAATTGTCATGGGGAAGGACTTCCTTTTTAATATGCCGAGTCCCCGTGAGCTTGTGGTAAATCCCGAGTGCACCACAAGTTGTTATCCCATTCACCCCAGGGCTTTACACATATTACCTATCAGGTGGGTTTCTTGGAGTAGCACTAGATCAGGGGTATGTCTCTTGATAAACTGTAACACTACTCCTCTTTTCAGTTTATCCCTTAGCCCATTTACATTCCATGACAAAAGCCGGAATCTCATCTCATTCACGGTTCCCATGTGGCTGTATATCATGGTTTGCCCGAGAATACATATCTATGAGCCCTCTAGATCTCCAGGGCAACATCAGGGGGAAAAAGAGGGGAGGTGCATAACCCCATATGGCAGTGTTTATTAGTCTCATTGTATCCAGCATCATCTTTACTGCGCCTTCCATTTTGCTACGTGAATCTGTAACACTCAAACATAACAATAACAAATACCCCCACACAACCCCCTCCCTGCTCCCCTGCTCTCTGGGCATCGAACTGCCCACTTCCCCAACCATGCTGAGTGCCTGTCACCCAACGTAAACTAACTAAAAGTAGATTGGAGGGAGAGGCCACTGGCCAGCTCCCCCGGCTCTAACCCCAGCAAACTATCCTTAATCAAGTTCACCCATGCATCCAACCAGCACAGATTTAGTCACTTATCGTTCACAGTTTGTCTCAGTTCCACGGCGACTCCAAGTGTGTCCCGTTTTCAGCCATATTCACAATCACCCTCGATCTCAGTCACTGTTGCATCTTGCCGCCGTCCTTGACGCAGGGGTTTGACAGCTCCATTGCGACCCGTCCCTTTCCCGGCATTGTGTTCCTTAGCCGGTCGCCAGCCCTCCAGCCAGTCTGCTGTCGAAGAACCATGGTTTACCGTCCGCCTCGACCCGAAGTTTCACTGGGAACAACATGGCATATTTAATCCCTTTGTCTCGCAGCAGCCTTTTGATTTCTAGAAAAGTTCTCCTTTTTCTCTGCACCGCTATGGTAAAGTCCGGATTGAAGGCAATTTCACTGTTTTCATACCTTATCGGTGGAGCCGTGCGGGCAGTTTGTACTATACTGTCTCGATCTCTAAAGTTTAACAGTCTGGCCAACATTGGCCTAGGAGGGGCCCCTGGCTTTGGCCTACCCCCGGGAACCCTGTGCGCTCTTTTAACAGTAAAAAAGGTGGATAATGTCTTCGGCTTGAGGTAGTCGCACATAAGTGATTCTACAAAGAGGTCCACTGTCTGTCCCTCCGCCTTCTCCGGAATCCCAAGTATCCTTAATTATTCCTTCGGGACCGCCCTTCATGATCGTCCAGGAGCCTCTCCATTTTTTGGCTAGTGTCTTGAAGCTCTTTTATTTCTCGTTGCATCTTTTTACTGGCGCTGCTTAGTTCCACTGTGGTCACCTCCATGTTTCTTACTTTCTCGCTAATGTTATGCATGTCCGTCCTTATCAGCGCCACTTCGGTCGTTATCGTATCCATTCTTGACTCCAGCGATGTCCGTATGCCGATTAAGGCATCCATTATATCCTTCAGGGATGGATCTTCACTCTCCGGACCTCGCGCCATTCCGTCACTCACTCCGCCTGGGGCCTCTAGACCAGATCGTTTCTGTGTTGCAAATTTATCTAGTTTGGTCTGGAGGGTTCCTTTTGTCACTTTCCCACCGGACATTATGACGTATTAGTCGTTGGTCTTCTCCTGCCGGGTCCGGTCGTATATTCTTCTTGGCCTACACGCACTCTAGCACTCCTTCAATGCTCTATTACTTTGCCTAGTAGGCCGCCATGACCTGGTACCTCGTCCCCTTTTTAAAACTTAGTCCTTACGGGGCCGGAGTCTGTGCCCTTATAGAAGGAACAGTGTCGGGATATTCGTCGGGGGTATTATGTTCTGCCAGCCAGATCCCACCGGACTGTGGGTATTGCATGAATCAGGTATGGCATGCACCGCCTCTTGGATTAGCGCTTACTTCCCGTAACAATGGTGTCCTAGGTAATGGCGAGTCTCTCTGCGCTGTCTGTTGACCCCACGTTGATTACTGCCTCCACTGCTCCGGTCGGCGATTACACCCCACTCATCTCACCACTCTGGTATGTGTGCATTAATCGGGAGCTGACCCAGCTCTGCTGCCGTGGTTCCTTTCTTTTGTCACCCAATTGCTACTCTCTGCTCGTCACCCATGTGGCCCTTGTGTCTCTAGGTGCTCCTCTGCTCTACTTCACCTGGGGCACACACTGCATTCAATCACGACTCCCAAGAAATTCAACCCGCACCCGGGTGCCCCACACGTGCCACTTTAGAAGAGGGTATGCCATGTTGTTATGAACTTTCTCACCCCCTCGTCGCATTAGGGCACATTCCCATCTTTATCGCTCGCTGGGTGGAAGGGTCTGTATTCTGCGGACCGCCTGGCTCCTTATCCTCACGCCACAGTGTTAATTGGATCATGCCTGACAGCGTTGCACACCACCGGCGTCAGGATTTGGTCCGATCTGAGCACTCCGTGAGGCCGCCACTCTGTCTCTGCCTCTCCTTCCTGTTAGGCCAGCCACACCCTTAAATCGAGTCCGGGGCTTCACTTCTGTCCTGGGCCGCGCCTCCCAGGGAGCGCTGCCCGTGCCAATTTTGCGCTTTCGCCTCTCCGTCGCCTCTCCGTCGCCTCTCCGAGCCGGCACGACGCACCAGCGCCTCAATCTCACCAGTTTTTCGATAATTGTGCTGATTAATTAGGGGCAGAAGCCCATGGACGCACGGAGCTCTACAGCAGTGCGGCCATCGGTCTCGGCGTCGAAGCCACGCCCCTGGGTGCTGTCTTAACAGTATTCACTAAGATAAAATTACTGTTGCCATCTCTCATGAGGGCCTCATTTTTAGGGTTAAAAATATGCTCAAAGTGCATCAACCATTCGTCAGGGGTTACTAGGGTTTCCATCTTAGCCGCTGATGTATCCCTAAAAAAAGGATGATCTATCGTTTTCCAAAATAGAGTAGAGTCACGTGTCTCAGCGGCTTGGATCAGTTTTTCCCATGCCCTCTCCCGAATTTCAATTTTTCTTGTATTTAGAGTTTGTTTATAATTTTTCCGTAGTATGCGAATCCTTTCACTATCCCTAGGTCTTACTTTTAGTGCTTCCTTATTTAATTTTGAGCACTGCTGGTCAAACCATCTGGGGTTATGATCGCTATTTTTCTTGTTTTTTATATTCAAATCTCCAGAGATTGCAGCTGTAATGTTGTAGAATGCACTTACAATATCTATATTTGGGGAAGATCTATCCAAACAAGTGTTTATATGTCCTTGATTTTTTTGGATTGTATTTTCCATAAATATTGTAGGATTAACACCCGACCATTTATTAGAAATTCAATTTTCTCCTTGTGTTTTGATATCTACAGCAGCTACACACACCTTTACTTTTTGGGACAAACTTAGTTTTAGGATCAGGAATAAAGGATGGTGATAACTAAACGGGCTTGCCTGAATATAACATTTTTCCACTAGTCCCTTACAATTCCCTGATACTAAGGCATGGTCGATGTTCGACGAGGATCTCACTCCTTCATACGTTTGGACAATGGTTTGTCCCTCATGTTCGCCTAACTCCATAATTTCTAAGTTATATTTATATATAACAGTGTTAATTGCTTCTCCATATGTGTTATGGAGGAAATGAGGACTTGGCTCGCCATGTTCATCGCTGTGACCACATTGTTCCCCAACTGCAATTTTACACTTTTCACAATTAAAATCACCGGCCCAAATGGGCTTGTAATCTCCCCCAACACCTTTAAAAAGTAATCTAGCTCTTTTTCCAGTGACATGATTACCCTATGTCTTGAGCGGTCAAAAACATTATTATAAAAGTTTATTACTACTATGCACTGTTTCACTTTAGTGCAAAAATATAAAATCTGAAAAAACTGTGATTTGGAAAAAACTTTCCGTAAGGTTTATGGTGAAGTTACTGAAATTAAGGCCGCTAAACCTCCTTTTGCTCTCCCCGCCTTCAAAGGAATCACATGTGTAGAAATCGTTTTAAAACCATTGATAAAAAAAGATTCTGTATACCAAGTTTCTTGTAGCAAAATTAAAGCACAATCCTGTATCGTTTTAAGCCTTTCTCTATCATTTAACTTATTTTTACCCCTGCAACATTCCATGACGTAATGGTAAAGAACCCATGTGATGGATGACAACTTGAATTATTATTTACAGTACTAATGGGGGTAAAATCATGGTTACCGTCTAACAGTCGCACTATATCCATCCTCCCACTGTCAATCAGTTTCGCTACAACCTCTTAAAGGAGCAAACCTATTGAGCACGGGAGGTATCACAAACGGGTCTATATAATGGGGTATGTTGGTGGTGTATTGTGTAGGCTCGTTTCTAGGTTTATAAAAGTAGCCAAGTGGGACAGCAGTGATGATATCATCCAGATGGTGAAGAGACCCAACATACTTGGCTGAGAGTTCTTCAATCAGGGACCCCACAACCTCCGATCTTCTGAAATTCACGACTACACAATCTCCCTAAGATAGTTTCCTTGTACTGCCCACCCACCTAACTCTTCTTAGCATTATTATATTCTGATAGAGTATATTAGTGCTACAGTTAGTATTTAAAGCGAACCAGTGAACAACCCGATTTTTTAAAGTCCCCCATGTCTCTGTGGTATTGTCTGTTATTTTCGGAACATTTTTCAAAACAATTACATAGGGTGTTGCCTGGGGTGGTAGGTGGAGTGAAGCCTCACCAGGCTTCATTGGACAACAATCCCCAAACAATTTGTTCTCGTGATTATTGCTTTCAGTTCCTATGTGATTTATATTACTTGATTTATAATCCCTTGGCTTTACAACGGATTGTGTATTAAAAGATTCCTTTGTTTGTAATGCCATCGTCAAATCGTTTTTTTCGGTTACGACTGGGAAACTTTCCCCGGCTTTTGACCTCTCATCCAGTTCTCTAGCAGGTGTTGCCATATGGGAGATTTTCGAAGGCAGTACATTTGTAACCAAGTCAGTTAAGTGGGTGACATCTTTTTGCACTGACAATTTCCAACATCAATTGTCTTTCAATGTTATCAATTTTTCCGTGCAATTTTATAAAAAAGGTTTCAAAACTTTGCGTATGGTTTATTAATTCACCTGCCCCAGTTCCATTGGCCTCCCCTTGGAGTTTTTTTCCTTTCTTTGGCTTGGTTTGCAGATTTATTGACTGGTTTGAAGGTGGTACTTTAATTTTTAATGTTTGTTGTTTACTCTTTTTGGGCGGTGGGGAAACCAAGTCAGAGTTGTTTGATAATGCAGATATCTCCAGTGGGAGCGTTGATATACAAGGGCCCTCTTTTAGGTTATCCATATTTGGTACATTGTCCTCCTTATTTATGCTATTTCCCTAAGCCTCCGAGGCAAGTTCCATTTCAGGTTCGTGTTCCACAAAATCTATCAGTTCTGACCTGGACTCTTTTAAAGCTACATTAAGTGTCGTTTTTGTGGCAGCCAGATGCTCTTCTACTTGAACGATCTCATTATTAATCAGCCCCATGGCGCTTTTCAAATAATTAGTAATTGGCACACTTTTACCTGCTTGCTTCCCAAAAGTTGACGGTAGTTTTCTTTTACCCATTTTCCCGAGCTAGTATTTATCCTTAAATTATGGTTGTGAAGGTTTTCTTACCAGCTCTTTACCCCTTCCGTTGGGCCAAGAGGGGTGGCCCAGCCCAGCCTTGCCCTGCTGCGGACGGGCGCAGATGGGCCTGCCATTGGCCCGGGCTTTGCCCGGGCAAGGCCGCGCACGTCCCGCGCTGCGGGAGGCCGCGCTGGATTTTAAAGTGCCTCCTGGTGCTGTCGATGACGTTGGCGGCAACAAGTCGCTTGGGAGCCTGGTTCTCGTGGTCCCAGTGGCAGTAGCAGTGGCAGCAATACGGTGAGGCAATAACGGGCGTCCGGTGCTGCGGGAGCCCACGCTGGATTTTAAAGCACCTCTTGGCGCTGACGATGACGTTGGCGGCAACAAGCCTCTTGGGAGCCTGGTTCTCGTTGTCCCAGTGGCAGCAATATGGGGAGGCAATAACGGGCATCCCACGCTGTGGGAGCCCGCACTGGATTTTAAAGCGCCTCCTGGCGCTGACGATGACTTTGACGGCAACAAGCCGCTTGGAAGCCTGGTTCTCGTGGTCCCAGTGGCAGTAGCAGTGGCAGAAATATGGTGAGGCAATAACGGGTGTCATTTATACAACTGGCGGGCAGAGTATTCCTGGTCTGGCAGATGTAAAGTCCTCCACCAGGCCAATGTAGAAAACTCCAATAAATCTACTATAAGGAAAAAAAACTACTTAAGGTTTTTGCTTTAATTTGATTCATAACTTCAAAAGGAAACTAAACTTAGCCCTAAAGACATTGAAGTTGAGGATCGGAAAACATCCTAGTATTCACTGGGTGCTATTAAACGTGATCATTTAGGTCAAAGCCTGAAAGATTCACCTGATGGCACAGTAAGGATATTGAATATTGCTCTTCAAGAGCAAGCAGTATCCTTAAATAATAGGTGTTAGAAGGTGGTTCTGACACTATGGGCCGCCCGGATTTTTCGCTTTTTGAGCACCTAATTGTTGAGCTTTTACTGTGGGAGAGCCTCATAAGTTGGGACTCACCCACAGTGAACTCATGATGAAAGGGACTGCATGGGGATTTTACTGGTGTCCTCCTGGCTTGACCAGGCCAATCCGCCGCAGCTGGAGTAAGGGACACCGGGCTGGTTACATGCAGACACATGTGTATATGCGTGTGCACATGTGTAGGGGCTGCGCAGGGGAGATTCCTAGCGTGCGCAGCCAAGGAGCAGGTGCAGATAGACTGGTGTGGCAGGACTTATGCAGAAGTGGGTGGTGACACGGAATAGGCCTTATACACTGGGAAGGAACATGCCAGGGAAAGTCAGTGTGCTTTACTGTGTTTTTCACGCAGCGCCCCATAATGCCTTGCCAGGCATTTGGAGATCTGTCCTTTTGGTGCTTGGGGTGGCCCCAGGAGAACGGGGTCACCGCCAAAATTGTGCAAGGGTGCTTTGGGAGCTGCTGGAGAAGCGCAGTCTCCCCCCCAGCATGAAGAACAGTCCCACCCTAAGTCTCATGGGGACTTAGAAAGGATAACCCCTCAAGGGCTCAGCGCGCATTCAACTCCTTCTAGGCTGGAACTTTTGTTCTACAGCTGAGGGTGTCGTGAGAAGTGCTTCATGAAGTGAAGGGCTGAGTTGGGGATGTCTGGAGAAGGGCATCCCCTGGAGGTGAAGAGGTGTAATTGCACCAGAACTGCATTTACTAACGGTTATTCCTTTTTAGAGGGACTGAAGGTCACATATGTAATGTGAAGTACCTGTGTAAGGTGATGTCATAAGCAAAGTGGGTTATGTTGCCAGACATTCCTGCTAGGGTGTCTGGCTGTATAGGTGTAATCCTGTGATTTCATCTGTGATGCCTTTAGGGACTGTAATTGCAATGCATTCTAATGTCCAACAAAGGTGATGAGTACTGTCATTCCAAAGTAATGCTTACACTTGTATTCTTGCTGCTGCGCTAGGTGAGGAACAACCCAGACTGTTAGCCCCGAATATGTAGGGGTGCATACTGTATGGACAATATAAGATGCTCAGTCAGGGTTATGTGTCCCTAGGGCAGGTGAACCTGTTTTTAATGCGCATGGAGGTAATGGGGTGGGTCGCCACTGGGATGGTGCCAGTGCGCAGGGCCCTCGCTCCTGGTTACGTTCAACTAACCGCATTGGGGGCAAGATGATGTGCATACCTGGGAGTGGTGGTACTAGACCCCACCCCCCCTGCGGGATGGGTGGAGATGTTACGCAATGTCACAAAGTAATTCCAACAGCTTATGTATATTTGTAAATTGGTGCATAGTATTGAGTAGTGTGTGTGTTTAATAAATGTACTCTTACTTTTATAAAGCAAAGTACAGACTGGACAATCAATTATTGAGTGTTATTTTTGCGCACCTGCAAATGGCGATTACTGGCCCACACCACCTCCCTTGAGTAAAGCCTCAGACTGCTCTGCAACGCTACCCTCTGAGAGTCAGGCGCTACAATTGGGTGTTTGGTTCCCAGTGAAGGACAAATGTAGTCATGTTGTTTGTGCAGGCCACACAGATACTGCCTCGTTTTCCAACATTGGTGGCTAGCGGCGTGAAACATAGTATCCCATTCTGGTGCACATTTATGGCATTTGATAAGTCCAGTTTTGCCACACATTACCTATGCAGTAATGAGCAAATGGAAGAGCGCAAGGCTCTGAGAAGGGTTCAAAGTTTTGGTTAGGTGAACTAAAGGTATGGGAAAGGAAAGCCCCGCGCACATACGTGTCATGTGAAGATATTATGGTTGAAATGTAAACTGTATTGATATGACCGCGCTATGTTGATTTTCATGTGCTAGCGGGATGGTGCTTTCCAGGAAATGATTGCATACCAATGTTCTGAGCCATATTGTACACCTTTGAACCCTAACACTACATACACTACACCTGCATGAGGAGGGTGTCTCCTCAAGAGATAGGGACAGCAACTGATACCTACATCGCCGATGGGGGTGTAGGGGTGGAGTGACCTGTATGGGGGACAGGAGAGGTAGGGGTCCTGGGAGATTCCCGCTCTTTTTAAGGGCAGGGAGGGTTTCCACAGAAGGGGCCCCAGATATCCTTTCCCCGCTGAACGTGTTCTCGCCATTGGCACAGGCCAAAACCACTGGAAGGGTGGGGCAGGAGGTTTCTTTACCCCGGGTAGTAACACCCCAGGGTTCCCATGGTGGGGGACCCCAAGAAGCTTTTCCCACGGTGGGAGGAGGGTGTGGTAGAGTTGAATGTCCGGCAGGCCCCCCAGGTTAACTGGTGGGGAGGTGAGCAACCCAGGGGTGGCCCCTGGTAGGGGGTGGCCCCAAAGGAGGGTAGTTCTTGAGTGATGGTGTGTAGTGGTAGCCCCTAGGTACACGAGGTGGGCGAGGTAACTGACCCAGTGGAGATCTGAGTGGGGGTGATGTACTCCCTGGTTTCCAGGTGAAGGGTTGGTGGCAGACCCTGAGGTGTCAGGGTCCGGTGAGTGGTTACCCCGGGGTGGCCCATGGTAATGGGTGGCCCCAAAGGTGGGGTAGTGCTCGAGCTAGGATGTCACCCTGGAGCTTGTGTGGTGAGCCTGAGGTGGTGGCTGGGGCGATGCCTGGCCAGGTGACCAGTCAGGTAGGTCCTAGAGGACTTGTATCCCAGGACCGGAAGCATGAGGGTGTTCCCCAGCTCGATGCAGGAGGTGGACTTCTGCAAGGTAGTACCACCCTGAACACAGGTGGGGCCTATCTTAAGTGACGGGACCCTGTGTTTCGCAAAGGGGTGTGTGTTAGAAGGTGGTTCTGACACTATGGGCCGCCCGGATTTTTCGCTTTTTGAGCACCTAGTTGTTGAGCTTTTACTGTGGGAGAGCCTCATAAGTTGGGACTCACCCACAGTGAACTCACGATGAAAGGGACTGCATGGGGATTTTACTGGTGTCCCCCTGGCTTGACCAGGCCACTGCGCCGCAGCTGGAGTAACGGACACCGGGCTGGTTACATGCAGACACATGTGTACATGCGTGTGCACATGTGTAGGGGCTACGCAGGGGAGTATCCTAGCGTGCGCAGCCAAGGAGCAGGTGCAGATAGACTGGTGTGGCAGGACTTATGCAGAAGTGGGTGGTGACACGGAATAGGCCTTATACACTGGGAAGGAACATGCCAGGGAAAGTCAGTGTGCTTTACTGTGTTTTTAACTTCATTATTCCCCTATGGGGATGTGGAGCCCATGTGCTAGCTTAACTTTCATGAGGCCTACAGATTCCAGACACGCACTAAAGTCCACTGTAGCGGATGTGAAAAGGAGTATTCTGCAGAGTCCAAAGTCATATTTGTACTGCTTTTGGGTCATCCAGAAATGTCACATTTCTCTGAGTCAGTCATAACCAGGGCCAGGCTGAGGGCTGACCTCAGCTGGATGGATTGATAACCTTTCTTCCACAAGCTAAGGCCTCCTCTCCATGAAGAGAAGATGGGTGGGGCTATAGGCTCATCCATCAGCAGCTATCACTGGGTGCCAGGAACCAGGCTGCACCAAGGGGGAAGGCAGCGAGGAAGGAAGGGCTCGTGTTTCAGAGACCATGTGGCCAGAGACCCTGGACGACGCCATTTTGAACAAACCCAGAGGCTGGACAAGGAGGAGGGAGCAGGGGCAGGGAAGTGATGTGTCGCTGTTTGATAGGACAAACAGAGACTTCCTGCCAGCCCCCTACTCAACTTTTAAAAAGTACTGGAAGAGGAAGAGAGCTCTCTCTGGGGTGTGGTCTGCTGAGGCGGAAGGTGCTGGAACCTGGTCATGGGCAGTTGGAAGGAGGAACCCCCTGACTGCCCCCCAGGCCCCTACCAGCGCCAGAAGAAGAGCCCAGGACCGGTGCGCAGAAGCAGGGGCCTCTGCGCAGGGAGAAGAGAGGCCCAGGAGGAGAGCCAGGCAAAAGGCTGGTGCAGGGAGCCAGTGAAGACCGCTCCCTGCTGAATCCCCCCTCTCCGAGACCCAGAGGGCGAGGGACAATGCTCCCAGTCGCTGGGGGGCACCACCAGGAGCAAGAGGACGCAAAAATGGAGGAAATCGGACTCCAGGGGGCCGAGATATGCCCCCCAGAAGGTAGGCGACCTTTGACCCCGCCTGGGACCGACGACAAAGCGTGTGGGGCTCCGCCGCCGGTCGCAATCATGCCCCTGGGGTGGGTCAGGCCCCGGGGGCTGCCCCCGGAAGAAGCAAAGTCGGGGGCGCCGTCACGCACCCCGTGAAATTGCCCCAGACGGGGGCCAGGAGCCCACCCTGGCCCCCGGTGATGAGAAGGAAGGGGGCGGGGAAGCGCTGTCGCGCCCCCGTGAAAATGAGGCCCAGGGGCCCGGGACCCCATCCCCGGGCCCCGAAGTAAAGCCGGGGGACGCAGTTGCGCCCCCCGTGAAGAGGAGGAAGGCGGGGGAGCCAGGATCCCACCCTGGCACCCGCCGAACAAACCCAAGACAGGGAGCGCCGGCACGCTCCCCGCGAAGAGGGTGGAGGGGCCCGGGACCCCATCTCCGGGCCCCGACGCTGGAGGGAGGCGGGGGAGTACCGTCGTACTCCCCCAAAGACTTGCCGGTCCTGCGGCAGCCGCCGTGTCTGCCCACCGGTGCGGGCAGACCCAAAGAGCAGCGCTGGCTCCCGCGACCGCACCCGAAGGTGCGGGCCGGGCGGGAGCCAGCCGGAGCAGCCGGGGGTGGGCTCCCCGGGCTGCCCCCACCACCCGAGGGGAGCGAGAGCTGCACGGGGCCCGGGTGGGAACGGGCCCACCCCAGTACAGACTGGACAATCAATTATTGAGTGTTATTTTTGCGCACCTGCAAATGGCGATTACTGGCCCACACCACCTCCCTTGTGTAAAGCCTCAGACTGCTCTGCAACGCTACCCTCTGAGAGTCAGGCGCTACAATTGGGTGTTTGGTTCCCAGTGAAGGACAAATGTAGTCATGTTGTTTGTGCAGGCCACACAGATACTGCCTCGTTTTCCAACAATAGGGTGCTATATGTGAGGACCTAGAATGTTTTATTACAGGAAGCGGTCCTTTGTCTTGTAGGAACATTTACTGTTATATATATTAGGTTGGCCATCCTGAAAACGTGCTCTGGAAGTCCAGAGGGCTGAATGTTTAAAATGAAAAATTGGGCTTGGAAAAGTAAGCCCTCAGAGTTAACAGTTAAAAAAAGATGTTTGTTGCTGTGTACATGTGCTGTGAAAAGTCCTAGCATATTGCAACTTAGACTGGAAAAATGATAGAGCGAGCATTCAAAGTTATTTGCCAATTAGTTTTAACATTTAATTCACTTTTGAAAGTAGATTATGAAAGTGTCATTTTTGCTACTGATGACTAACTGGTTTAGAACTGGCTTGTCTCACAGCCCTGCTGAGGGAACTGAGTACACACCCCTGCCTAGTTGCTATTGACTCTTCTACTGAAAGTAGGAAGGCACAATTGTGTTAACAGTGGTCATTTAGCAGTGATTATCCATCTGGAAGTGGGACAGGAACAGTTAGCAACACAAAGGGCAGTATTAACAACTCTTATTTTAAAGTGAAGATGCATAGCCACCATAGATTTTCTATCTGTGCTTAAAGCAGAAGGGAAAATAGGTTTTAGTACAGGCAGAGAGGATAACACCTCATCTACATAAGAAGGTGGCTAGAAGATGCACATGCAGCTGGAACAACGTAAGGGCTATTTTGAATTAGGGATCCAGGAAAGGTGTCCAGTAAGGTGAGAACTGATGGTCTGAAAAGGAGGTGGGAATTCTAAGAGAACCTAGCCAGGATTGGATGAAAGAAATTCTCCATTTAGGTGCTTGTAAACAGGATAAGACTGACTCCTCACCACTACATCCTCAGAACATTCCTGGACCTAGTAAAACAATACCTGAAAAAAGAAGTCTCTGCCTGACAATTTGAATAAAAAAGACCTAGTGGCTTCTAGCTCCTTCTGGCACCAAATGAACTGCTCTTCAAGGATCAAGTGCCTGGCCTTCTGCAACTTGGTACATGTACACAAAAGCAGACTACTATGGGCTGGACCTTGCAAGAGCCATTGCTGGTAGAGTGACCTGGTGCCTGCTCTGAAGACCTGGGGTTACAGGAGTGACCAGGCTTGGTTCTTACAGCACAAACAACTGATTAAGACATAGTCACATTTCCACGTCCGGAGGTCCGGGACAAGATGCAGAAACTTCCCCTCGAAGAGCGCTCCCTCAACAGGCAAGATATCCAAGTTAGTACCACTCTGATTTTTTTGCCATGTAGAAAAAGGATTCAGCAGGACTTTGTGGTGAAGGTGTGCTATCTCATTGGGTCTCTTTCCAGCTTCCAAGCCTTGCCCCAGTGGAAGATCTTGAGAACCAAAAAAGTGACTAAATCCAATGGTAAACCCTAGGATGTTGGTGTGGTGGCCAATCTATCCTACTGGTGAAGCAACATCAATGGCCACACAAATCTAGCTTTGTTCCTTTTGGAGCTTCAACAGCAGTTTGATAACAACGTATCTGGCTTCAAGTGACTTTCTTCACAAAGGGACTTGTAGCTTCAGAAAATAGAGTATGACAAAACGTAAATGATTTGACCAGTGTGACCTGCTTGCCTTACAAGACCTCATGGTCAGCCAGAAATCAAATCAGTCATCTGCAAACTGTCATTTTCAGTTATTGATTTGTTTTGTTGCTATTTTGTGCTCTAAAACTTTAAAACAAAAAACATCCAAGTCCCCTTATCCAATTTTGATTACTCTGCTGTGTTTGTGAAATTTTCATCACATTTCTAAATCAGCTTTGCAATTTTATTGTGATGTTCTATCTAGCAATTCTTCAGAAGAAATCATTTGTGTCTATAACTGCCTGATTAATGATAAATCTCACATTGCTAAAACCATCCCCACCGAAAAGGTTTGCTCAGAGCTCTCTGACTTTTTCTATGATAAAATATCAGTACTTTTATCATTCTTTATATAGGTGAGTGCTATAGAAAAAACTTACAAAAATGTAGCTCTCTCACTTAAGTCCTGGTCCAATTTTATACCTTTAATGGAGGAAGTTGTCCTTGTAAAATTACAATAATTAAGTCTGGATCACCACTGACACTCACGTATGCTACAGTAATAACCATGATTTGGAATAAATTAGTAGCCAATGGGGAGGTTCCTACTTTTTGTCACACTGAACTTATCACCCTGCACTTAAAGAAAGACAGGCTTGACCCTGACACTCCTGCTAATTATTGTCTCAGCTCACTCTTTTACCAGAATTTTGGAATGTTATGAAAATACTCACCATGTTTTATGAAGGAAAACAGTCCATTTCATTATCATCAATCTGGTTTTAAACCCACTCTGAGCACTGAGACTGTGCTTACAGCAATCTCACATGATAGACGTATGATTCTGTATATGGGGTATTCAGCAGGTTGCATCCTTTTTGATTTGTTGGCTGCATGCGACATGGTGGCACATGATGATCTGTTGAAAAAGCTCAGCACCATTGGCATTCTGGGTAATGTTTTAAATTGGTTTAAATCCTTTTTGCCGAATCAAACAAAGGCGGTGCAGCTGGTGTCCTTTTGTTCCAATTTTTAAAATCTTCAATACAGGGTTCTGAAAGAATCTGCAATCAGCCTCACTCTTTTAAACATTTGTCACTTCTCTAGCTAATCTGATAGCCTCTTTTGGTTTTCAGTTCCGTGGGTATGCGAATGTTACCCAAATAATAATTAGAATGAAAGAAAACCTGAATCATCTACAAAACCAATTCAGAAATTGTCTCATACAAGTAGCTACCTGGATGAACGACAATTATCTGACTGAATTCAGATAACATAGAAATATTACTGTTTGTTAATGCTTCTTGTTGGTCACTGGATTGGTGGCCTCAATCATTAGGATTGTGCCTCGAGCAGACTACCACTGCTCGCAACCTAGGGGTTGTATTTGACCACAAACTGTCTTTTGAATCTGAGGTGAAAAAAATCACTCCTAACTTCTTTTTATTTATGAAGAAGCTAAAAACTAAAGCCAACACAAGGTGATGATGGACGGAGCGCATCTGGTGAGTGTCTGAAAAGTTTCAGCGCTCCGTCCATCATCTCTTTGTGTTTGCTTTGTTCGCCCAAAGTTGGCAGGGTATGCCCAGACGTGGGTCCCTTGCTCACTTTACCACTGGATTCAAACTAGCCTGGCTGATGAGGGGTGTTACCCCGAAACCGGTCCCAGGATGCCTGTTTCCTGTCCAAGGAAGACCTGGCTTGGCAGTTCGGGCTGGACTGTTCCCATGAGGAACAGGGTCAAGACTGATTTGCATATGGATGCGTCTGACCTGGGATGGCAAAGTGATCTAAAGAATGATGATGGATTCAACCCAGATCTGTGACTGGGGGTGAGTGTCTGAAAAGTTTCAGCGCTCCATCCATTATCTTTGTGTATGCTTTGTTCGCCCTAAGTTGGCAGCGTATATGCCCAGACGTGGGTCCATTGCTCACTTTGTCACTGAATTCAAGCTAGCCTGACTGATGAGGGGTGTTACCATGAAACCGGTCCCAGGATGCTTGTTTCCGGTCCAGGGAAGACCTGACTTGACAGCTCGGACTGGACTGTTCTCATGAGAAACAGGGTCAAGACTGATTTGCGTAAGGCTGGGTCTGACCTGGGGTGGCGAAGTGAGCTAAAGAATGATGATGGATTCAACCAAGATCTGTGACTGGAGGTGAGTGTCTGAAAAGTTTCAGTTCTCCGTCCATCATCTCTTTGTGTTTGCTTTTTTCACCCTAAGTTGGCAGGGTATGCCCAAACGTGGGTCCCTTGCTCACTTTGCCACTGGATTCAAGGTAGCCTGGCTGGTGAGGGGTGTTACCCCAAAACCGGTCCCAGGATGCTTGTTTCCGGTCCAGGGAAGACCTGGCTTGGCAGTTCGGGCTTGACAGTTCCCATGAGGAACAGGGTCAAGACTGATTTGCATATGGCTGGGTCTGACCTGGGGTGGCTAAGTGAGCTAAAGAATGATGATGGATTCAACCCAGATCTGTGACTGGGGGTGAGTGTCTGAAACGTTTCAGTGCTTCGTCCATCATCTCTTTGAGCTTGCTTTGAAGCTAAAAAATATTCTTCTCTTTATTGCTCAGCAGGCTAGGTGACCTCTGACTCAAGCCCTGATCCTGAGCAGATTGGCCTATTGTAATACTCTGTATGTTCCATCAAACACAGAGAACAGGAAGCACATGGGTTTCAGCACATACAGAACAGGTAGTACATCTATAGGGCACTGTAAGCTTCTCTCATACACAAACAACAAGGATAGGATGGCCAACAAATGTGCAACTTATAAACAGCAATGGCCAACTCTACTGTATACCAGGGGTCCATATTGAAAGAGAAGACTTACATGCAAACTCCATGGAAAGACACATTCCATAACACACACACACAAACAAAATATTACACTGAGGGCAGGCAGTGATGCACTCACATGGTTGGTGGATTGATTGTACAAGTGGACACAACAGGCAAACAAATGAGAACTCACAGGACAGGCACTCAGGCAAAATCATCAAACAGATACCATTTACAACTCATTGGTGGTGCTACAGGTGGTGCTGTTGGAGCTCTGATTGTGTTGATTATGTTTCCCGAACAAAAGGTTACAGAGCTGCACTATGGTGCAAATACAACAGCAGAGAGGACATAGGACATAAGTGATTGGAACATGGAGCATGTAGACATCACCCTCCTCCCCTGCAATGTCCACTGTGGTGACAATTATCGAAAACACAATAACCAAAGAGAACCCATAGCACCATTCCTACTCCAGATTTACAACTTACCTAACACTCGCGATGGCCCACCCCACTCAGCATCCTCAGATGGGGAGGCACCAGAGGGACTGAGGGACAGATGCACTCTGCTGGAGGGCCCTGGATGCAACCCATTTAGCATGCTGCATACACAAGAGAAAGCCGCAATGTACCCCAGCCAGAGAGTGATACCCTACTGGTTTTTCATAAACATCGTGCTGACATATGACAAACTATAACCAGAGACATAACTGTACATGCATAGGCACTAGGATGCTATTAGAGTAGGCACCCTACCTTCCTGCCAGTCTACAAATCTTCAAGACTGACAACTTACCATTCATAGGTACTGGACTGACATGAGATTGACTTGATCCCAGTACTACATCCCTATCATGGGCCCTTGCTGGCATATAACTGGCTCCACAAAAGCCATATTTTCTCCTAATGTAATGTTTTTCGTAGTGCTTTCACTTCTCTGATGCTGCGGTAGGCAGCACATGTCCATGCTCCTCTTTTGATTGCATGGCAGCGTAAGTAGAGCAGTAGGGGGCACGTTTTCAGGCATGAATACATCAAGGGGCAGATTTACTAATATTTGGCACAACGTAACACAGCAATACAACTTGCTGCACTGAGTGAGAGAGGGTACGAATTAACCTGTCATGTGTCCCGGTTAGGCATAGAGGGAAGCACGCCCATTTTTACATACACATTGGTTTCTCTTAAGTTGCCTTCACTCTCTCACAATGACTTTTGACACCCATTTGCGACTATGATGGTGCGCATTAGTTTCCATGAAACTATGCTTGCTTACAAAATCAACTTCGCAAGAATATTATCAGGATACCTTGAACATCACTAACAAGGTCTATACATACATTGTGCAAATATGATTGTTTTCATCCATGTGGCGACACAGTTATCTATAGTATATAAACAATGGCAGCCTGACTAGAATCTCAGCCCAAGGCAAGGATGCTTTCTGTTATAAATAAACAAGCATTTCCAGGATTAGGCAGAGTAGCACTTGCTGCCATTTGTGAGGTCGCTACATGCTGAAACCTCAGCCCAGCTGTTAGCTGATCCCTCAACGAGAGATGTCCATCTTATGACCACGAAGGGGACCTACATTTTTCCCTTCAGGTAATGGGGTTGGATCATCCAATGGGGGATTCTTGGCAGAACACATACATACACCTTAGACATTTAGGTTAGCGAATGCATAGTAGGAGTATATACATATATAAATATATCATTTTTATATGCCTTCATATATAGATTGTCTTAACAAGATCGTGGAACTTTTCATCCTGTTCACTGTCCTCATATTGCTAATCACTTTCATCTGATCCTGTCTATTGATCATTGCAGCACATATATTTTATACAAGAATTACAATAGTTCAATAAATGTTGAAAACTCCACACTGTGAATTCCTTGTATATTTCTCTGAGAGAAAGAAAGCACAAGTGACTGAGTGAAAGGGTCCTAGATCTGTTACCAAGAACCCTGAGAGAGCTCAGGGTTGTCAATTCTGTGGTTGCCAAAACCGTTTGCTCCCTGTCTAGGTTTAGGGGTGCATATGGTGGCATTGTGGGCTAGCTGGTCACTAGGACAACATATCCTGAGGGGCTGCATGGAATCAGTCTGGCACCATCCTTACCCAACAAATGCGCAGTTCCCACTGGGAAGTGGCGAACTACTACATCTACTAAGATATGGCGCAACCTTGCTCTCCCTCTGGGTTTGCGCACTTGCGACTTTCAAGTCCCAACCCAGGCACCCTTGCATCATGGTGCAAGCGTGCCTATTTTACAGTCAGGATTGTTTTTGTGCAGGAACACCTTCCTGCATGGAAACAATCCTCTGGGGCTTTTTCCTCTTTACTGCAGCACATGAAGAAAGAGATAAAAAAAAAAAAACATATTTCTCCTTGATACGCTTTTCTGCGGAAGACGTACCATTTTGATGCATTTCCATTTTACTAGTGTTAGTAAATCTGGGAAATGCACCAAAAAACATGGGTGGATGAGTGGGGAAACCCATGCTCCATCCATGGAAAGCATTCCCAGGGCAGAGTAACGCAAGACAGCGACTTGCGCTGCCTTGCTTCACTCCAGATTTAGTATGCCAAGCAGAGCTACACAAGGTGGATCTGCTTGGCATAGTAAATCTCACTTAAGAGCTTGCGTTGCCCTTACATCACATTGCATGACACAAGGGCAAAGTAAGCCCTTGGTAAACCTGGCCCCGAGTTTATAATTAGTGGCTGAGCAAGGCAGAAACACTTGAGAACAAAACCATCCAAAAGAAAAACCACACAAGAGACCAACGGCCATTTGCAGGTGGGCGTCATTAGTAGCTCCACCGTGGAGAGGTGGGGGACCAAGAAAGTGGAGGAAGTGTGTCATGACCAGAAGTTGTTATGATTTATGCGACACAGGGAGGGGGCAGAGTAGAAACCTTTAAAAGTGGGCTTCCCCCAGTGACCCCCTCTTTGCCCCCTGATGTGCTGCGGGACCCAGACTGAATGTTTCCTGAGGTAAGGTGTCTAGCTTTCAAAGGCTAGGATAAACTCCGGCTAGGGGCAGGGATCCATGTTGGCTGGGCTTGAATGTCATGTGAGCGGTATCTCTTGGGTGATCAGGGGGTAGGGTGCAATCTAGTGGCACACTGCCAAGGATGGGCACAGATAGACTTTATCTTGGCACAAACAGGAGAACACCGACATAACGTCATTATTCATGTCTCGGAGTGGATCTCTTTGGGGGCAGGAGGGCCTATATGGGCTTTCTATCTTGACCAAGGAGTTATAGCTCAGCAGTAATGTCTTCTGCCTCTGGTGGCACAGGCTCCTCCAGGGCAAGGGTTCAGATACCGCCAATGCTGGCAAAATAGCCATAGTCTATGGCTATTGGTCTATAGCCATGGCCATAGTCTCTCCCATGACTAGTATGGGGCTTATTCCTTGTACACACTTTCAGTACCATCAATAATAAGGGCTCTTTACCTTTTAGAATGGCACCTAAGCAAGAGCACTCAGCAAAGAAACATCTGACCGAGGTAACCCAAGAGGTTCAAGATGGGGTCGACCCTATGACACAGATACAGTTCATGAAATTATGGGCAGCGGCTCAACGACACGGAATGGACTGGGCCCAAACGACAGTCGAGGATGGTCCAGGAGCAGCAGAAGGAGCCAACAGCTCCAAGAAGCCACCAAAGAAGGCACAGCGGGCACCAGCTAGGTTCAGAGAAGCCTCTTCAGGCTCAGGAGAGGCCATGTTAACAGCAACATCCCCAAGCGTAGCAGTAACAAGTGCAGCGGGTGAGTTGCCAGCATTCAGCCTAGGTGGGGGATGCAATGTAGGTACCCAAGTCTCGGTTTCCCTGGGGTATACTGGATGGGGGATATTGGATGTAGCAACACCAATATGCAAACAATTGTTATTTTGCCTACCGAACATGCCAAGGCAACTTAGGGGAGGGTGGGTCAACCAGCTCAGTTGCCAGACCTCTGGGGTCAGGTTGCACTGCGACAGGTAGTACAGAGTCAGGGGGTAACACACCAGCTGGCAGTGCCCCAACAAGTACTGGCCCTGCCTGTGGGTTCTCTGGGCTCGGAAGTACAAGTCCTGCTGACGTCATGAGGGGCAATGCCACCCCAGCAGCTATGCTATGGGGGACTGCAGTGTCATGTGTGACAGCCCAGATAGACACACCCACTGCTTCACAGGGTGGTGGCCTGGGTAATGGCCAAGATGCTCAGGGATGTGTAATAGTACTGGGGACTCCTTCCAACAACATAGTACCAGCGCCGGTGAGCACTGAGCAGTTTCCGGCTTATGGGCAGGCAGGAGGATTAACAGTCCATCATTCTGCCCAGATTACGCATTTGCCAACAGCAGTTTTCAGAAGTGCTAATCCAACAGTCTGCCCACCAGGGTCCATAGCGTGGCATGTACCAGCTGAAATGAAAGAAAGAATATGCAAGGGAGAGTTTTGTGATGTCTTTGACCTTATTAATGCAGGGGTACTACAGGACAAGGGGAGGCAAGGCAGGGATGGAGATTTTTGTCCTAAGAAACTATGGGTTGGGAGATCACTGAAGAATTGGGTGACACATTTCACCATTTGTTAAGCGATCCTTACAGAAATGTTTCCCTCCTTGGCTCCACAAATCCTGGGTTACATTTCCCTCATTCATAGTGCGGCCTCTGACTTCCCTGGGGCAGCTTGGATGCAGTATGATATGTAGTTTAGGCAGAAGAAGGCTTTTCGCCCACAAATCACACTGGATCAGACGGAAATTAATCTTTGGCATTCAGAATTCGAAGTCGCACACAATGCAGCTAGGGTGAACCATTCCTTTCGGCCCAGTAGACAAGGGGGTAAGAAGAGAAACGTATGTTGGCAATTCAACCGGAAAGAATGTGCAAAAGGGGTGGCTTGTAAATTCAAGCACATTTGCTCCTTCTGTGGTGGGCAAGGCCATCCGGCAAGCTAAATGCTTCAAGAAATTCCGGAATTCCAGGGACCAGGCAGCTAAACCTCATTAGTTTAACTCAAGCACCACAGAAAGCCTCTCTTCCCACTCATCATCACACACTGAACAACCAGACAAAGTCTTCAAGAGACAAGCCTCTCCATGTAGACAATCTCCAAAATCAGATTTTGGTGCAGTATTCATTAACCAAAGCAGTATCCCTCATCTGTTTGCATGTCCTGGCTCACCTGCTGGGGCGATATATCAAGGGTGTGGTAATGTGCTTTAGCATTACTTCACATGTTCATGTTCTAGAATGCTGGCTATCCCTAGCCTGAAGAATGTTCTCTGAACTTGAGCAGAACCTGTGGGCAGAGCCAGTTGGGTGGCTGAGCTGTTCTTCTATGGAAATAGAACCTTCTATCAACAAATCAAGGCTTCACATCATCATTAAAGGATAACCCCACTTTTTAACAAATGCGCATGGGACTCATACCCTTTATTATGGCTTCAGAGATGGATTTTGCATACAAGCCAATGTAATTCACTACCCTCTACCCCCTAAACATCAAATGTCTGTCATAGCACAGCCTAATATAGCCAAGGAAAAGATTTTTAAAGAGGTGCAGGCAGGTGGGGTGACTTGTCCTTTGATCAAGCCACCATTAGATAATCTAATCTGCTTCCCACTGGGTCTGATACTTAAGAAATAGTTTGAAAAATACAGACTCATTCACAACCTTTCGTCTGCCTCAGGATATTCAGTAAACGATGGGCGAGAAATTCCAGCATTTGCACGATCTGGTACACATCATTTGATGAGGCCCTTGACAAGCTGTGAGTACTGGGTAGAGGGGCCCTTATGGCCAAGTCTGACATCCAATCAGTGTTCAGGCTTTTGTGAGTGCATCCACAAGACTTTCACCTCTTGGGTTTTACATTTGAGGGCAAGTGCTAATTGACAAGTCCATGCCCAGGGGCTGTGAAGTTGCGCGAGCACATTTTGAAACTTTTAGTCGTTTCCTGGAATGGGCGGTTCGAGATCTGGTGGTGTCAGATAACATTGTTCATTACCTGGATGACTTCCTCTTCCTGGGGCCACCAGGATCCCAGGATTGCAAGCGCGCCCTGCAAGGTTTCCAAGAGCTAGCTAAAGTAGTGGGGGGTCCCATTAGCTGCAGAAAAGAACAGAGGGCCCCAGTACTAGGCTGACATTTCTAGGCATGGAGATTGATTCAGAGGCAGGAGTATGCAGTCTACCGCTGAAAAAAGTGGAGGAATTCCAGTTAGCCTTACTGGATTGCCTGAGTTCTACCAAGGTGACCCTCCATCAGTTACAGAGGTTGGTGAGGCAGCTTAACTTTGCACTCAGGATCATCCCCATGGGGCGGGTCTTTTCCAGAAACATCGCAAGGGCCATGTCGGGCTTGAAAGCAAAGCATCACAACACCCGCCTCTCAAGAGAGGTTAGAGAGGTTCTGCGTATCTGGGTGGAGTTCTTGCAAGATTTTAATGGCTCAGTGATTTTGGCCATGGCCAGCAGGGAGTAATGCCAAACTAGCCCTGTACACAGATGTGGCTGGGAGCGTGGATTTTGGAGCCATCCTGGGGAACAAATGGTGTATGCAGCACTGGCCAGAGGACATATTTGGAGGTCTCAGCTCTCTAGCAGTAGAATCATTTTTTGGTCAGACAACATGTCAGTCGTCTCTGTCATAAATAACCAAAGAGCGCAGTGTCCACTCGTCCTGCGCCTTCTCAAATCCATGATTCAGGTCTGCCTTGCAGAGGATGTGCACTTCACTGTGAAGCATGTAGCAGGAGTTAAGAACACACTAGCTGATGCCCTGTCTCATTTTAAGTTGGCAGATTTCAGACGCAACTACCAGAAGCGGACAAGGAGATGTTGCCTTTCCCTGCGAGCCTATGGAAGCCTGGTGTCCCATTGCCCCGGAGCTGATATCAGCAGCACTGGTGCCTGGAACAAAGCGAGCTTATGAAGCTGCATGGTGGACATATCAAGCCTTCATGCCAGATTGTAGAAAGGAATGTCTATTTCAAACAGCCAGCGTTTTGTCTTTTTTGGGTGTTCAACAAGAGGTTGGAAAGTCAGTGGCAGCAGTGAGGCGGCAGCTGCCAGCAATTGCCTTCTTTGCTGGACCACAGGGGATGGCAGACCCCACCAAGGACTATAGAGTAAAAAAGGCACTTAGGGGGTGGGAGCGGCTACTGCCCACCAGCCAGGACAGCAGGAGACCGACTGATGTAGCTAGACTATACCAACTTTTTTGGTGTTTTACCCAAATGTATGTTCTTCCCCTTTTGAGGTCATGCTTTTCAGCTTGGCTTATTTCCTGGCCTTCTCTGGAGCATTCCGAATTTCAGATTTAGTAGCTAGGTCACAGACTGACACACAGGCAGGGATTAAGGAAAATGACATGGTACTGGGTCTGCATTCACTGAGCCTGTTAGTCAGGAGATTCAAAACTGATGCCAGCAGTAAGGGCATATGGGTACATCTAGGCGAGGCATCCTCCTTCCATGGCTGTCTGGTTTCTCTGGCCAGAGATCACCTGGGAGTCAGACCATTGGAGAGGCACCCCAATTTCCTAGTGCATGCAAATGGTGCCCCCATGGTTTGGGCACAGTTTACACGGATCTGCCAGAAGGCCCTGGTAGTGTTGGGGGTGCCCACAGTAGGTTTTACTTCACACTCCTTTCGGATTGGGGCAGCCACAACTGCAGCAGTAATGGGAATGTCACCGGAAGGGATTAAGGCTATTTGGAAGATGGAAATCCAGTTGGTTTCAACACTACGTCTGACCTCATTTGGCATAGGGCGAGCGGGTAGAGCCCCCCCTTCCTCTTCCCCATCCCCTCACCGCTATTATGTAGGGCAGAGAATGGAAGCCTATGTTTGTGTCATTACAGGGAAAACCATCAAGATGTGTTGGCCTGGGGGATTCAGCAGTGAACAGTGCAGCAAAAAGATTCCATGACACCGTCTGGGAGAGGAGACCCAAAATGGAGCAACACTCATTGGGCGTGGCCGGCCAAAAGCTACGATACCTGCCGGTGCGGTTGAGTGAGGTGCTTGAGCTTGGCATGCTTCCCAAGCCCGACATTCTACTCGTTCATGTCGGGGGGAATGACATGATCCCAATGGGGAGACGGGAAGTACGTGAAGGGCTCATATCGATGTTTGCTAAACTGCGCCATTTGCTCCCAGGCGCCCTGGTATTTTGATCTGAGGTCTTCCCTCGGGGGCGATGGCCTGGCGATGCTAACCCCGAGAGGATCAACAAGTCAGTAAAAAAGCTAAACCATTCGGTGAAAGCTATTGGGAGGATGGCATCCATAGACACCATCAGGCACGGGCTACTACACCTGGGTAATTTTTAACGCCTTCGCTGCGATCGGAATTCCGCCCAGGTGCTGGACATTCCGATCGCGGGCGTGGTCGTGACGAGCTCAGCTCGTCATGCGCACAGCCCGACCCCGCAGCATGACGAGCTGAGCTCGTCATGAGCAGGCAAGGGGTTAATTAATTGATGAAGAAGGCATTCACCTGTCAGATGCGGAGCGTGAGGCTTTCCTACAAACAAGCTTTGGGGCAGTTGATAAAAAAATAAATATCTTGGTGGGGGCGGATTCGCCAGTCAACTCGCTGCCCTGTGGCCTATTGTAGCTGTGTAATGACACTAATGCTTGAGGGCACTAAGTTGCCCAGTTGGCGGCTTCCTTCGGGAGAAGCCCTTCAGGGGTGAGGCTAGTTGGAAGGAGGGCTGACCTGCTGATGGCCCTACACTTCTAGCCCTACCTTGGGTACCCCAAAGATTATGTGGGGTATGACCAAGAGTCATGGGATGCCCTGGCAGGGACCAATGCGCTATGTGGTCTCTGGAGCTGTAAGAAATGTTTGATGTGTCAGTTTCTCACCTGGTCTTTCTGTACTATGTTGCCCCCAAATGGGGATGTAAATAGGATATGTACAATGCCGTGTTTGGGTTTGCTGTGCATTTTGCAATATTTTCTATTGTGTAATGTTGTTTGTTTACAGTGGTTATTTTACCACCTTGTTTCATGTGAAGTGAATTTGCTACGTCCTAACCCAAGAAGTTGAGTCTTTGTGGGGGGAGAGGAGACCGCACAGTTCATAAGGGTGGTTGACCTCATCTCCATTGCACAAGTGAGCGCACTATGCAAGCATTTTTTCAGTAGCATCCATTTTTTCAGATGCTCTCGTCTGTGCATGCTTTCCATTACACAAACAAGCAGCGGTAAAGCTCCTGCCTTTCCCTTAATTTTTCAGATTCCAACTGTTTACGTAGTTTCATTTTATTTTTATTATGATTTTCTGGAATGCCATTTTAACAGTCGCATTTCATTCAAACCTTATTGGAGCGATAGAGAATTGAATTGGACCAAAAAGCATCATGATGAATACAAAGGAAAATATAAAGAGGGCTTCAAGCATTGTGCATCCTCAGCTCCACTGCCACGTGCTCCTCGAAACCCTCGAGCAGAGCAAGGTCACCTTGATGTGCAGTTTTTCCATCCGTGTGTACCTGCGTCGCATGCGTGGCACGTGGCCGCTCCTTTTTTAGTCTTTAATTACTGCACTTATGTTACCTTGTAATTTTACTCCTGCAAATGTAGCCGAAATTGTGTAAACAGGAAACCGTACGTAATATTCACAGTCACATTTTGGCAGCTGACAGGTGTAGACCAATTAGCTTAACAGTCCAGTGACTATAAGTATCAGGCCAAGGGTAAGCGCGACTTCCGGTCAAAGTTCTGCTTCCTCCATTGGCCCATGTTTTTTGCCTACCGTGATGATACACTTCACACAAAACTTTATATAAATTATCTAACTAGAATTTGGAACGCAGGCAACGATTGTTTTAAAATTTTGTTTGGGGAGGGGTCTTTCCTTTCCAACCCTTTGTGCTGTTCTAGGAGTAACGCATAATTTGAAGGTTGTATTTTTCCCTGCATATGTTGTGCATGTAAAACCATTTTTCAATATATGCCTTTTTACGGGGGTAGTTCGTGAAAATAATTGCTGTTTTATAATCATTTCATGATTTGTATTGCGAACTATAGGTACTTACTTGCACGACTCTCATTCGTAAAAAAAAATCAACTTTACAAATACAGCAATCTTTCGGGTGCACAAAATATGCAAAGTCTAGTTAACACGGACAAACTCTGCGACAGTCCGAATACTATGAAACATGGTTGGTGAGGCCACGCGCCCAACACAATAAAGGGCCGGTAATCCCCTCTGGCTCTTATAATGGTACCAGCAGCACCCCCTTTAACAAGCTTTCCAAAATATTAACTTTGGCAATGGCACTGACACCATCAGTAGAAACAGGCAACGCCCAGCAGAGGCTATTCAGCAGTCTGAATCATTTCGTGTTCTCATTTACATGGGAAATGCAGAAAAGTGCAGGATGTTGAGAAATACGCTCACAGCTCACTGAACTGATTTATGACCCTCATAACGTTGATGGTGCAGAGCGCTTTACATTACAAAGCGGTTTTTGGTGCAAAGCGCTGCTTTGCGCTTCAGAGCGCAGGCTCGCATTGAACACAAACTCTTAAATCTTTTGCTCATTACCTCGCGCCTTGTTAGACTCTAAGCGATACCTTTTTTTTTTTTTACCGAGGGAGGAATAACTATTGCACATTTTCTGAGCTGTTGATCCTTGTGATTAAAATTAAGCTTTATGACATGCTGCTTTCCATAATTGGGCGAGTCAATTGGATTTGTGTGACTGCCTGCAGAAGTAGGGAGGGCAAAAGTCAATGCTCTTTCAAAAGCAAAGGCAAAGAGTGGATTGTTAAATGGACTGAGTTAAATGATCTCTATGGAAGGACACACACTAAAATGGATATGTCAAGTAACTAAAGCTAAAACGTTCACACAAACTAGCATCTCTCTTTAACCAGTTAGTGCCCAGTTCACACAGCTATTTGCATCCATTGGTTGGACTTGGTACACGAATGACATAATTTGCATGTGATAACGCAAAACAATATCATGGTCTCTATCCACATTAGACACATGAAGAAACTTAAAAAATTGTTCGCTCCTGCGTGCTTGTGGGAGAGCCCAGATTAATTAGTTGGTCTGTGCATGGGTACAGAGCCTGCCAGCTTCGAACTGTAAACAGATTTTTGCAAAAGGCTTACCAGCTTCGCTGACCAGACCACCCAGCTGAATACATTTTGTAGAAAATAATGCGAAAAAGGAAGTGTTATATTGCAGTGTATCCTTTATTTACTCAATGTGTCGCATAGAACATCACGCACAAGGATGCTTCCTTGCTCCTGGAGATGTTTCATCCACGTGACTCGAACGTTGGAAGGGTTTTTAATATTAACGTTGTTTTATCGTGAGCTGCACTGAGCCAATAAAGAGCTTTTCTTACTACCTACTGTCCAGTGGATTGCACATACATTTAGCGACGATCGATGGTGCTGACTGGCTGCAACTGCTTCGGGGCACAGGTGTCGACCAGTTTGTGAACCTTATGGTGCTGGGTTCTCTGACATTTAAAGGATCAGCCACATCTCGCCGCCACGTTCCTTCCAGTTCCGACAGGAGTGTGGGCAGCTTTTTAGTACACTTTACGTCCCTGGAGGCTAGTCCATATTTCTGCAAGTGAATACTCAGCTTTTTGTTGTGCTGTTGTGATTTTGCGCATTACAAGCCTACACTTCCCTGAATAATGCAGAGCGGTGTAGCGGCAGACATTTTGGATGATTGGGATGATCACCTGTTGAAACTGTTAAAGTCTAGTCCCATTTCCACAATTTCTCCAGAGGGGGCAGGTCCTTTTAGGAGAGTGAGCGGTAAAAGGAAAAATCACTGGTTATCATCCCAATACAGTGCAACCAATGTGGCTACACATTAATCCACTCGACTCTTTGATCTATGTTTGGTAGGTTTAATTATGAGTTTAGAAACAAATCCATGTAGATCAATCTCAGCATAATCAAATACAAAAAGATCAGAATAAGTCTGAATCTCCTTAAGAGATGTACTCTATATAGTAAAAAGCAAACTCCAAGATGGTGACACAGGCAATCAGGAAAAAGAAATGATGGTTAAATTGCATCACATCATTCTTTTTAATGAGCATGAGCAAACTAACTCTCCCTACACAACCTTAATAAAGAAAACCTAAAGAAATCATTTGGGTAAGGACATAATCGGGATGGAAAGACAGAAAGGTGTCAGCCGTCAGTGTCTTCAGTAGAAAATACTATGATAATAGGCCAAGTAGCATGAAGCCACGCAATCAGAAACCTAAGTCTGCTCTCTAAGAAACCCCAAGATGGACTCTCTCTCTCACTAAACATAGTTCACAATACCAACTGCAGTCAGATTGACCCTCCAATATGACTTCTTCTTGCGAAATTTCCATAGCACTGGCACAACTGGATACTTTCAGCACCTTTCCCACCTAGATAACGCACTATCATGTTCTCTTCCTTGATCATTCCTCTCCTCGCCAATGAGAACTCCTCTCCTTGTTCATTGTCGCGATTTCCTTGATGACTCCTTTTTCTCATGCTTTGCTATCAACTAAGACAAGTGTGGCATCTTTGATGCCTGTGTATGTTTAAACTTGTAGATTGGATGTAACCATGGTAGTGGAATCAGGCTACGTCATCTAGAATGCCTAGAGACTCTATTATTGGCATACCTAGTCAGAAGCTGATGTGAACGGGTGGATGGGACCCTTCATAAAGGATAAACCTATCTTTTGAAACTCTCACCTGCCTCCTGTACTTCACACACAAAGGTCTTATTTGTTTCATCAAGACTCCTTTATTCCAACTGTTGCAGGGATTCTGCACAAATACAGAACTATGCACAGGAAATGGGACCTTGGTGTATAGGGACTGAGTCTTCTTACCACCTTAGTATCCACGAACCCAGGACCGACTAGCTATAGTGCCTCACTTGCTATCCTACTCACTCACAGGGAAACAAATGATTAGGTACCCCAGAACAAAACACTCCCAGATCTCCCAGGAATTGCAGTAACAAGACACACCCTTTCGCTCACTCTTTTGTACTAGTCCACAATAAGATCTGACTGAGACATGAAACAGTTTAAAATATTTATTTTAACTAGCGTGCCCTAACCTGCAGTATACGTGCCACAACAAGCAGGCAAATGCATAGTACAAATATTGTCAGCATAGCAGTCAGTTCATAAATCATGAAAGGAGATGTCATCATAAAAAGACAATGGAGAAAGGACAATAGTGCCTAACTTCCCTCCCCTTGCTAATCTCCCCTTATAATAGAAGATCTCTGGGCTTTGTCAGCAGACCCCGTACCTTAGCCTATAGATGATAGATCTACATCATGGGCGCTCATCTCCCTGGAAAGGTCCCTCTCCAAGTGTGTGTTACCTATTTGTGCACCCCACTAAAAACCCAAGTACACTGTCCAAACAACAGATGCATCTGTATGTTTTGTCTAAGGGCTAAGGACTGGCCAGAACAAAATAACAAGGGGCATTGTTGTTTGACCTTGTACATAATGCTCAGTCAAAATCTCAGGAACATGCAGAGAGCGAACACAGCAATGAGTTCTTATGTGAAAGCAGTCTTTGAAAATATTGCAAAAAATAAAGACGTGCAGTAACGTGTGCAAAGCAGCAGGCAAGCTGCAAGGTGCTCATGCTAAGTTAGTGAAAAACGACAATGCCCCTATGGGCCACTTGACACACTCCCCTTGGCCAGGGCGTTAGCCATATGCAGGAAACAAAAATCAGAGGTAAGCAGAGGCAAAGTGTCCTTGTCAAAGGCCAATTTGTGTAATTTTGAAGCCCAAATTCTTTTTTGTACTGCCAGGGTACAATGTTCCAAAATTATGCCAATTGGGCGCTCAAAAATTGCTAATCATTCATAGTTAGTCATCAACTTCAAAAATGCTGCTGGTAAAGCGGAATGCCATGAACTCCAGGGCATTGTCCATTCCTTCCATCCAAAAAATGTATGACATCCAGTTTAGTGGGTCGAACGAGCATACATGCTCCTCATATCCAGAAGCCGTTAGGAGCATCTCAGGGCAACCTGCGTTAACCTTGATAAAACTGCGGTCTATGAGGTGCCGCGCAAGAGCACAGGTACTCAAGCCTGCTGTTGGTCCGAGTAGAGAATCGCACACCAAACACATACCCCTGGTACACACCCGGTCATGGGCCTTTAATGGACCCATTAGCAGATCGTAATCCAGGGCAGTATGTGTGGTATTGGACAAGCAGACATCCATGGCCCATTAAAAAGGACACCGGAGGCAGTGAAACACAGGTTGCACGCAGGTGAAGTAGGCATAGCGGAAGGTCAGCCAGTAATCGATGGCAAAATATTCCACTGGCATAGAACCAAAGAGCTGCCACATACGATCACGGTACAGTTGCAAATGGACCGGGTTTGGCTGCTCCACGATCGAGCATCCATTGCGCAGCAATAATTGGAGAACCAGCACGCCG
Source organism: Calotriton arnoldi (assembly GCA_963921515.1). Classification (NCBI taxonomy): domain Eukaryota; kingdom Metazoa; phylum Chordata; class Amphibia; order Caudata; family Salamandridae; genus Calotriton; species Calotriton arnoldi. Next base: position 947,943 of record CAWUFW010001846.1, on the reverse strand, counting down.
CAAACCAACAGGAGCACCAGGGGAAACCCCCTGTAGGCGCTGGAAAAAATAGAATGAATAAAGGCCGAATTTCTCCAAAAATAATCTGAAAGGAAGAAACAAGGCCGGATCCCACAAGTTTAAAAAAGTGAGCAAGGCCCTCCGTATTAGACGCATTAAATATTTGGTGTATTAATTCTCCAAAATGAAGTGGGAGATTTGTGTTTACCAGCAAGTTTATATCGTTTGTGGTTCTTGCCACCAGCAATTCGAAGGTCTCTCGAGCCAATGTGAGAGCAAATTCTTGTTGAAACAATAGCGCTTTGAGTCTGCTTAGTTTGTTGAAATCTGTTTTCAAAGTCGAAATGGAAGGCCAAAGAGAACTATCTACAATCCCATGCAGAGGTGGAAATAGGACATTGCTGCAACATGTAACTCTTTGAGAAACTGTTACTATGTACGTGATGCCAGCTCTCAAGCCACAGCAGTCTTGGTTATTCAAAATAAGATAACTACCGTTAGAAAGCAAAGTTAATACCGGAATAATAGCTGAGACAGGGGTACCTTTCAAAAAACAAGCTAGATTAGGCACCGAAATGTTACAGGCTCTGTGTTGCTTAACTTGTTTACAGACTAGGGAATGTCCTACTGGGGAATCACAGTCCTCAACTGTAAGGAAAACTTTCTCCGCACGTTAACATCTGTAAGCAAATGGTACAGACCACAATTCGTGAATAAAATTATTGCAGAAGGGCTCATATCTACCAATCGGGTAATGTTTCATGCACACTGTGAACTGAAAAAGTGAGGTAGGCAGTGAAATAACCCCATGTATTAACCACGCAGCTGAATCAGTTTCAGCCACCGAAAACGGTAACTGTTCTAATTGTTCAATATGTAACAATGTGTATGTGGCATCCTTCATGAACATTAATTTCTGTTTATCAGTCAAATTAAACGGTAAAACCAGTTCAGTAGCATTCAAATAATCCCATGGCACTTTTCCATTTTTGAGTGTTTGCAATGTCCAAGCATACTGCATCACAGCACGTAACTGATTTTGACCATGATACAAAACACCCACTTCATGTTGAACAATGTCAATGACAGAAGAAACTTATCCAAAGTATTTATACGGGAAGACAGTGTATTAATGCTGTTATCGACAACTGCAAGAACTTTTTCCAAAGTTGCCTGGTCATTTTGACGGAGGCGCACTGCATCTTCCATCTGAGACAGTTTCCAAATTTCATTATATGCTGAAGAAATAAAACGTTTTGTTCGAGGGGCCTTTGGACTGAAAAGAAAATCATTTAAATCGATGTCACCTGATAAATGAGGAAGGTGTTGTTTCACAGACGACAGTGTGAAATGTTCTAACCATTGCTGACATAATTTACCCACGGAATATGTGGTCACTGTATGCGAATGTGGGAAACGTGGATCAGGTCTACTTTGTGTAAAACCCTTTGCAGTATTCAGAAAACGTAATTGACATGCATTTGTAGTCGTTGGCCACACTAACCATCCCAAGGGATCAATATCGGAAGAGTTAAGTCTGTCATTTTTTAAATAAGACCTCTAAGTATTCAATTGTATAGTTGGTAAGTTTTTGCCATGTGTCATATGCGGCTAACGATGGAATTGAGGGTATATTTATATTTTTGGTCGTTGCTAAACGAAAACAAGTAGTCTGTTGTACGGTGTCATTTAAAAATAAAATTTGAGACAGTATCAAACATGCATGATGCAAAGCTTCTGTGCCCTGCCCTTGCCAATCTTTAGCACCCCAAATGGATTTTAAATCAATTGTGTCCTTCCAATGCTCATAACCCTTCACGGACAAATCCTTCCTGAAGGACATGGAGTAAACTAGTTTAGTTTGTGTTAGCATAAATTTAGATTGGGGCAGCATTTTCAATTTATAAAAATAGGACTGTGGGTCGGTTAGATTGTAAACAGAAAAATATACAAATTTACTTTGTTGGGTTTTTGAACTTCCCAGTAATGGTGTTGGGCAATGCTCCCTTTGGGTATAATTAAAAAAGGGTCTCTGTGTTTTTGACTTGTGCATAAAATGATGGCCATAATGCTGATAACAAAATAAATCTGTGTAACTTGCCGAATTTAAATATAAATCTTCAGTGTTAAATACAGCATAATATTTTAAATCAGAGAATAATGAATGAACAGCATGAACATCCCAGTCATCAGAATGGATGTCAGGCAAGACCACATCTCCCAAGGAAACGTGGAAGACGTATGGAATGTTAAAAATTTCCGACGGGCCATGGATATCGAATGCAACTTTATCCCAGACGATGCCATCAACAACAGGGAACGCTGCTATATTGACAAGGGCTTGGTCTCTTTTCATTATGTGGGACGATATGTGAGGAGCTAGGCCTCCGTCAACAAAGTTCACAGCAGAGCGTTCGGGTAAATAATGGCCATTAATGAGCAGGAAAAATACAGTCACAAATCTGATCCACATGAAGAGGAATATCATCGTAAGCACCATCCAAATATATGTCCAGGGTGGGACCAAGTAAGTCTTTTTGAACTAGGAGATGAAGACACTGGTACGGGTAGGGGTCTCCTGCACAGAAGAGGACGAGGAAGATGTGCCAGAGGAGAAGCTACTACGATCCATATATTAACCACTGGACCCCAGTTGAAACAACGGTGGATGTGCTGCATCAGATGTTTCAGCTATGGTACTCTCAGGAATGTCAATTATGACTAAAACTGGAGGAGAATCATACTCAATATCCGCTGCTGTAGACATAGAAGGAAAAACTTGTAATAAATCATTGGAAGTTTCCATCTCCCCTTGTAATTGCTGGGGAGTAGTCGAAGAAACAGAAACCATCGGGTTCAGCGAAAGTTCTCGACGTGGAACATTTTGAGGCATACTATTCAGTATCGACCATATGGTGTAACTTGACATAATCGATTGAGATGTAACGATTCTCCTTACGACCAGGTTAAGGAGGCAGGATCACAGTGCAGGTGCCTTTTAAACCAAGGACTCAGACCGGTGCACGGTAGGATGGACCAAATTCTTTTTTGTTCTCCACCTTCTCACGAACCAGATCTCCAACTTTAGGAAGCCAGCCAGAAACAGGAATCGGCACCACTGGATCTGCAGAAGAAGGCAACTGTGCTCTCGCTTGTGAATCACGAGCTTGTTGTAGATCCTGTAACATAGCACAATGGTCATCTACGTCAAGGGTTGCGGCAGCCGCCACAACGTCTAGACCATCAAGGTCTGGCACAAACATTTTAATGCCAAAGAGCATTTCGTATGGGGTCCGCCCACCCAGAGATCTTCTAGGGAGATTATTTACTGCACGTTGGACTCCGTACAAATGAGTCAGCCAACCCCTGCCAGTACCTAAGACTCTAGCTGTCAAAGATTGTTTTAAGTCACAGATCATCCACTCCACAACTGAATCGCCCTCAGGATGGTATGGAGAGGAATATTGCACCTGCACCCCCAGAGACTTCATCGCGTTCCGGTAAGCTTTAGAGGCAAACCCAGGACCTTGGTCAGAATGGAAGGTGCCACAAGCAAATGTCCTGACAAAGACATGCAAATCTTTAGTTCGAGCGTCAGCACTATGTTGAGGCCAAACCCAAAGGAATCTAGTGCATGAATCCACTGCAACTAAGATGTGTTTAAAAGCAGTGTCAGAAGTCAACGGACCGCAGTGATCAAGATAAATACAGCCAAACGGCTGATTAGAGATGTAACGCTGAGTATGTGGTGGGCGTGCAACAGTAGAAGGCTTAATCTGTGACAAATGTCACAAGATAGAACATACTTGCGTGTCTGTTGGTTTAAACCAACCCACCAAAAACGCTGCTGTAGCAGAGAAACAGTCACGTTCACACCAGCATGTGCAGAAGCAACACCATCATGTGTGGCGATGATCAAAGAAAGTCTGTGGTCCTCGTTGGGAATGAGCGGGTCCCCAACGGATGGAATAGTAGCAAATGGAATTTGATTTGTTGACAAGTGGCATGTGTAACGTGAAGGAAAACCTTGGGGAAACTCTGTTCCCTCCTTCGTAGCAGCAATAGCTGCTAAAATATCATCAATTTCAGTCATGGATCTAGTGACTGCTGCTACAGAACAAGTGGCAACTGCAGATTTGGCTGCCTCATCAGCCAGTGAATTACCAACAGTGTGTGCTCCCACACGTTGATGGCCCAAAGTATGGTGGACATGTGTGAGTGGCAAACGTTCCTTAAGAGCGGCCACTCGAACCCAAAGCGTTTTATGCTTAATTGCGCTACCTTTAGAATCAAGGAAATCATTTTGTTTCCAGAAGAATAAGTTGTCATTGAAGGATTGTACACTGTAAAACGAATCGCACACTATAAGTGTAGGAACCTCTGGATCAGCAAATTCAAGAGCCAAAACCAAAGCACGTAGCTCCGCCAATTGAGTCCTGCAGTCACCAAGGGACTGTGTGTGCACCAAAGAGGATTTAAAATCCCCATCTACTATTTTTTCTGCAACTATTGCGCATGCCGCCAAATAAGCGTGTTTAGAACTAACGGATGGCTGCGCAGATCCATCAGTGTAAACTATGCATTTGTACTGACCAAGAGGAAGTAATGACAGAGGAGATGGGTGAACATGTTCATATTGTAAAAACTCCTGTGTCTGCAAAGACGGATCAAAAATAAAGTTGACATCAGCCGATGTCAAAGAACTAGCCCATTGAATCCAATGTGGATGCAAGGCTTTAGAGTTCGGGACACTAGCCTTTGTAACTGCTTACAAAGCATTTATCCTGAGCCAGAGAGCGTTCTTTTAGAATAGCCATCTGGACTGCTGTCAAAAAAAATTTCTGCAGGAGAGAAACGCATCTCAGCTGATGTGTACAAATGCGATTTATATGCTATGGGGACCGTGTCCCCCTCATTGAATGTCAAGTAAGTTAAACCCAACGCACCTGGCACTACCTTATGACCAAATTTGTGGAATTGTCATGTGTTAACAAGAAGTTGGTCGCAAGCAGATCAGACTGCAAAGACCGAAGAATTGCAGTATGTTCCAGAAGCCAACAGGAAGCCGAGAAAGAAGGTTGTTTCAAAGAATAATGTGGTTTGATACGCTGGGCATAATCAGGAATGTACGTCCTCCCGAAATCAAAAAAACCAGCAAAGGTTGTAACTTTTAAGAGTAGAAGGAGGTTGCAATTGAGCGCATTTCTCCAGAAAGTGGGGGGCCAACCCCCTACCTTTCATTAGTGAGTTTGTAACCCCGAAAAATAACTGCAAAGCAGGCTATATACGACTTGGCAAAGTTGAATTTGTACCCCAAGTCAGCAAAAGACATTACGATGCGATCCACCCATACAAGATGCGGTATCAATTCATCAACCATCAAATAAATGTCATCGACGTAAGAGAAAGCATCAGGGTCAATGTCATGCAAAAGAGACACTATGCGTGCTGCAAAAGCACCGCGACTATTCTTATACCCCATAGGCAAACAAGTATATCTTTTATGATTGCCAAGGGCGCTGAATGCAGGCCAGTCACGGCTTTCAGAATCCAAATTGTGACTGTAAAATCCATTTGAAGATATCAAGAGTCGTTTTATATTTTTTACGAACAATGGTATTGACTAACACAGAGCTGTGGGTGTTCTGTACCGCAAAGGTACGAACATGACTGTTCAAATGACGGTAATCCAAAACTATACGATATGAACCGTCCGGTTTCGATATCGGAAAAAGAGGATGATTCATAGATGAAACACAGTGTTCAATTACGCCCTGATATTCCAACTGGGTCAAGATTTCACAGACTGAAGCTTTTGCTTCATGTTTAATTGGATATTTTGGGTGGGGTTGTGGCATTGATCGCAAAGGAATCTGATGTGCTGGGGACTCCATATCCTAACCCACCTGATTATGATACACAGCCGGGGCAAGTGCTAGTGCCCACTCTGCTGAGTATGCCTCCTCCGAGACATAACTCGAGAAACTCGAGAGAATAACATCCTCCCCTCTAGAAGAAGCTAGAACAAATGGGGGAGGCCAATCAACCTCCGCCAACAAAATATCATAGGAAGAAGTAAGGTTGTCCCAAATGACCGCCTTAATTGTGCGTTTAATATCACCTTCAATTTGGAGACCTATTTTATAAAGCCTATCATGGGGTGCAACACGTGTGTCAGCTGTTTCCACTGTAATGAACGTGTCAGTTGCTTTCGCCTCCAGACACTGGTGGAGTCCCTCCCGCACTATGGTAACTTCCGCCGTGCTGTCGAGGAGTGTTACCGCCCATCTCCAATCGAGGAGCAGGGTTCTCACCATCTGAGGCATACTTTGCAGTCAGTGCAGCAACTTTCTTCTTTTGAAAAGGGGCACGGTACTGAGGTGGTTCCTCCTGTTTGGTTTTTACATCAAACTGGCGCTGCGGGTCACATCGTGTCTGCGTGGACTCGCCTTGTCTGCGATCCTGACGCTCTCCCCCACCAAACTGTTGATCCGATGATTCCTGAAAGGAACGAGGAGAATAAGGATCAAGGACCTGAAACCTCTCTGGTGTTTTAATTTTAGAGCGGTCACGCAAATCATATCTATGTTCAGAAGCGTCCGGTGTTGGTGACCGAACACTAGAACTAGGCTTCTGTTGTTGCTGCCGCTGATTTTAATTCCATGAGTTTTTAGGAAAGACTGGACGACCCTCCTTGTCCGGAGGGGGTTTATTTTGTACCTGAGTGTAAGGTCTTACTTCCAAACTAGTGCGACCTAACGATGTATACACATCCGCAATAATGATCAGTAACTGCCGCTGCCGATCAACGTCCGCCACCGCCGGAAGGCGTTGACGTACTTGCAAGCTAACTGCTTCACCTTTGACATTGGCCTGAATCATATCAGAGACAATAGGGAACATGCCCACTAATCTCATCCCCAGTTCCAGGGCTGGACCAGCCCGTGTTCATCTTGAACCTTCTTTAGAATGCTCGGCAGAACGCTCATGGAGGGAGTGCCAAAGCACAGTGTATACACCGCAGCAAACACCGTCCCCCAGGTGGTGCAATCAGCTAAAGCGAGAACAATACCACTCGGTAAACTTATTGTAAGGATCCTCTGTTTCTCAAAAGGTGTAGTATGGGAAAAACAGCTTTGAATTGCTCATATTTTTCTGCAAGCCAGTAAGGGAAATCATCCCTATTCTGAGGATGTTTGCCCATCACTGAATTAATCATGATGGGACTTATGACAAGACCACCACCGTGTCCCGGTGGTTGAGCAGCGGCTCCAGCCGGAGCCACTTGAATGTTACGAGACATGAACTGAAAGGCAGCTCTATGTATATGAATCAACAATGTATGTAATTGACATAGCTCTGCGACAGGAACATTAAGATAATTTGGATGTGGTGTAAAACCAGCCGAAACGGGCCACGTGGCCCCATCAACTGATAAGAGATCTAAACGGACCACAGAAACAGGGTGAGGAAGGGCGCCATTAAACCATATGGTATGCTCCCAGGCTGTCAACGGAACTTCAAGTAATCTATAAGGCCGATAATTCCGTGGAACCGCGGCTGCAGTACATTCATGCAACAAATTATCATTCCCATCTACAGCTGGAAATGTAATTCAAGTATAGAAAACCTTGAAGCGGTGAGCTGCATCCGCCTCGACAACAAGGATAATATCAGTCCCCGCATTAGGGACTCCAGGTTGAGTCAAATGGACTGTAACCGCAGCACGGTTAGGCACCGCAATAACGACTGCCATATTAAAAGCAGAATAACAAATCAATAGGATGGTAGCGCAAAAGTGGGTTTTTCAAGCTTGAAAAACCTTTAAACATGAATATAGGAGGCTACGCCCTTACACCATGGACGTCTCCGGGAACCGGTGTGAGGGGATTGTGGACAAGCACAAGCACTACTCAGGAGTCTCGTGAATAAGTACCACACCAATCGTTGGTGGCGCCATGTTGCAGGGATTCTGCACAAATACAGAACTATGCACAGGAAATAGGACCTTGGTGTATGGGGACTGAGTCTTCCTACCACCTTAGTACCCACGAACCCAGGACCAACTAGCTATAGTGCCTCACTTGCTCTCCTACTCACTCACAGGGAAACAAATGATTAGGCAACCCAGAACACAACACTTCCAGATCTCTCAGGAATTGCGGTAACAAGACACACCCTTTCGCTCACTCTTTTGTACTCGTCCACAATAAGATCTGACGGAGACACAAAACAGTTTAAAATATTTATTTTAACTAACATGCCCTAACATGCAGTATACATGCCACAACAAGCAGGAGAATGCATAGTACAAATAATGTCAGCATAGCAGTCAGTCCATAAATCATGAAGGGAGATGTCATCATAAAAAGACAATGGAGAAAGGCGTATAGTGCCTAACCTCCCTCTCCTTGCTAAGAAGAAGTATTATTATATAATAGAAGATCTCTAGGCTTTGTCAGCAGACCCCATACCTTAGCCTATAGACGATAGATCTACATCATGGGCGCTCGTCTCCCTGGAAAGGTCCGTCTCCAAGTGTGTGTTACCTATTTGTGCACCCAACTAAAAACCCAAGTACGCTATCCAAACAACAGCTGCATCTGTATGTTTTGTCTAAGGGCTAAGGACTGGCCAGAACAAAATAACAAGGGGCATCATTGTTTGACCTTGCACATAATGTTCAGTCAAAATCCCAGGAACATGCAGAGAGCGAACACAGCGATTCGTTGTCATGTAAAAGCAGTCTTTGAAAATATTGCAAAAAATAAAGACGTGCAGTAACGTGTGCAAAGCAGCAGGCAAGCTGCAACGTGATCATGCTAAGTTAGTGAAAAACGACAATGTCCCTATGTGCCATGTGACACAAGTAATGAGGCTTCTCCACACCTGCAGTTAAAAACAAAATGAGACAAAACATCCACAGCGAAGGCTGAACATAGGCAAAACATTAGATTACAAAGTGAGTTTACACTGGAACAGAAACGTTTGGCTAAGTTGAAATAACACATGAAGTTAAGCTAACATGCACATTGGGCCGAAATTAATCTCTCGACTTTGACTAATATGCTAGATTACAAATGTGTTCCCAATTCTATACAATATGTGCGGCCTCTCATAATTATGAATAAAATTGCAACAACTACGAATATATCAGTATAGTTACTCCTTCACATGATTAACTTGGGTTATACTTATGAACCTGTCAATTACTAGTTGCACACATCCTAGTTAAATATCTCACTATAAGACATTTCATGGTACATTTTTCCTGTCACGTTAGTATGTAAATTGTCACATAACTTTATTAATATCATTCGAAACACATATTTCGAAAGAAGTACTTTCAGTATGCAGTACTCTACTCTCTTTAGTACATTAATTACAACAGAATATATTTGAGTGCTGGCTATGCTTAAGTATGATGCTCTCCTACATTATCTGAGCTGGGATCGAGATTATACTTCTTCAAAACCGACGCATTGCGACATTGGCAGCGGCCCTTTTGTTGGTTTGGGCTGATTCTCATGATTATTTAGGAATGTATGGGGCAAGAAGCAATCTTTCCATCCTCCTAGATAGCTCTGCTTACATTGGTGATAAGCACACTACTGTGCTTTTTGTAAACAATACTGCTGAATATTGTGTCTTATTCATTACTTCTATCAAGTTGGTGTTTACAGTTGAGACAGTCACATGTTGGACTTATTACTTCTAATTTACTCTTTTCATATTAATTGCCATATCACAGGGTCCGCTATGCAGTTTGAACCATCTCCTACATTATTAATATCTAAAGAATATTCCCCTATTCCATGGGCCAAATGGAAATAAGAGTTCCTCATTTATATGAAAGACATTGGGGCAAATGGGTTGAAAAGACGCAAAATCATATTTCTCCATTGTTTGGGGTTAGCGGGGCAAGCAATTTTTAGGATCTTCCCGCACACAAGACCCTACGAAGGTCATAGGGATTATGATGAATTTCAAGTGGCCCTGGTCAGAGTGGAAAAAAATGTTTAAAACAACTGTCAGCATACTTTAGATGGATTTAAATGTTATTCCAGGCATCAGCACGAATCTGAGTCATTTGATCACTTTTTAAGCTTTGTCTATGTCATGTAACTTTAGCACTATGGCAGAAGAAATGATCCGTGATCGAATTATTGTTAACGTGAAGGACAAGAAGATACAGGAGCAACTTTGGGTCTTAGGAGAGCCTAACTTGAGTGATACAATTGTGTGGAAGAAAAGGTTAATAATGACAGATCTAAAAATAAAGTGTGCAGTGGCGTCAAATACTATGGGTTGCACTAGTGGTACAGAAGGACACTGGAAAAAAAGCTGAAAGGGATTCTGTGATTTAAGTATGGAAGTAGTACACATGTTGCTTTGCCATAATGTTTTCCCACTATTAGGAAGGACTGCAAGAATTGTGGTAAATTAGGACTTTTTGCCAGGTTGTTTAAGGATAACAAGGAAAGTGCGAAAAGGAAAAGGAGCAACATTGGCTATGTGAATGAGAGTGCTGAGAGTGATTTGGAGGATGTTAGAAATAATGCCTGTAATTATGAACATGGAATTATTCTAGCTTTGAGGGAAAGGATGAGTTTGGTTGCTGATGAGAGCTTGGGCGGGCCACCAGGTCATTAACAACGTGTCGCTAACATTTTGGGCAAAGAGTTAAAATGTATGGCAGACTACCTTCGCCAAGGACGTTTTCCACAAAAAATTTGGTGATCAGGTCAGAGAGCATGATTTAGAACCACCTGATGTCATTGTAGAAACGCTTGATGGTGGGAAAATAGATATCATTTTTTTTCTACACTAATTTATGCTTCAAGGTTAGGAATGCTGATATAAAAGTATATGTCGCACACAAGAGTGTAAATGTGCTTGGTTGGAGAGATTTGTGGAAATTGGGCATCAAATTGGACCTGAATGGTAAGGAACAAGAACTGCTGGTGAGTGAGGGGGATAAAGGTCATGAATTTATCAAATTGTTTCCCAAGGTGTTTCCTGAAAAACTGGGATTATGAAAGGGGATTTTATATAGAGTCCAATTTTCTAAAAATGTAGTTTCGATCAAACAAAAATTGGGAGGTCATCCACTAAGTGTAAGATTGATTTGAAAGTGTTGCCACTAACCGTCTGAGCAGCACAAGCACTTTCTCTTATTTATGGATCACCTTCTCTGCTACTGGGTCTTGGGTACACAATATTGTGCAGCATAGAGCACAACTGTCATGCACAATTGGCTCGTTATGTAATCATCATCAACCAGTGGGTGGTGGCTCGCTTAACCCGTAATTGCAAATCTACAAGTTCCAATGTATTTCTATTACAATGTATGGTGCCGTAGTCTATGGCATCTCAAATTGTGAGGCTATTCAGAGGGAAGAAAACTGTCTCTTTGGGAGGCTCCTTTCAGCCCCTATTTCATCTTCCAGTTTTGTTTGTCATGAAGAGCTAGGCTGCCCTATTTGGAAGATTGTATTATAGTCTGGCTGGTGTTGCTGTGGCTAGCAATATGGAAAAACGTTGAGGCAATTTTATCAAGAGATATTATCTTGGATTGCCTTTTATGGTAAAGAGGCCTGCGTATTCCTTGGTTAGCCTATGTTAAATCAAAATACTCTCAAATTGGATGGCAGTGTGCTTTTGTGGAGCATGAAACGTGTAATACCTAAACAAAATATGTCCAGCAGGCACTGTATAACTAGGAGTACTCTTGCAGAACCAACAGGGAAGAGAGTAAATCAAATGTTATAGCCTATCAAAGCAGGATCGTCCCCAACAGCCGCATTAATTATCTCTGGTGTGTGCTTGGGCATTGGGATCGCTCATTGTTGTTTTGTTTTTAGGCAGACACCGTAACGTTTCTGTTGTGTTTCCCCTAGGCTATCTGAAGAATTTAGATAATACTCTGTGTCCCAGTGATGGCAAGTCAGGACAATCAATATTGCACTTATTTCAAATTTTAAGAAAGATACACAAAGCACTTTTTAATTCCGCTTTTAAAGAAGAAATATCCAGAGATCAGACATGTTAAGCCTGCTTTTACTTATTTATTACAATTGTCTGGCGTTGAAACTATCATGTATGTGGACTCTTTTTTAATAGGGGCTGTATGGGCTCGTAGCACTATTGTTTCCTAAATATGCAGCTAATTTGTCACTCTTTTTTCAGAGGGTTCAATCAATCAATCAGGGATTTATAGAGCATGCTACTCACCCATGATGGTCTCAAGGCGCTGCAGGGGGGGGGTGTGCAGCTCCGGATCAGTCGAAGAGCCAGGTCTTGAGGCACTTCCTGAAGGTGTGCAGAGTAGGGGAGGGTCTGATGTTGACTGGGAGCTCGTTCCATTGCGTTGCTGCGACGTAGGAGAAGGCTCTTCTGCCTGCTCTGGTTCTGCGGATGCGTGGGGTCTCTGCCAGGGCAAGGTCGGCGGAGCGGAGGTTCCTTTTGGGTACGTGGAAGGATACTCTCTCGTTGAGGTATTTGGGTCCGATGTTGTGGAGTGATTTGTAGGCGTGGGTGAGTAGCTTGAAGGTTACTCTCTTCTCGACGGGGAGCCAGTGGAGGTCTCGTAGGTGCTGGGTCATGTGCTCGTGTCGTGGGGTTCCGAGGACGAGTCTGGCTGCGGTGTTCTGGATTGTTTGGAGCTTGTGTAGCAGGGTTCTGTTGATTCCGGCGTAGAGGGCATTGCGTAGTCCAGTCTGCTGGTTATGAGTGAAGGGGTGACAGTCTTTCTGCATTTGAGGGGATCCACTTGAAGGTCTTGCAGGGGATGCGGAGGGAGTTGAAGCAGGTGGAGGCGACGGTGTTGATCTGGCGGGTCATGGTGAGGGAGGAGCGTAGGATGATGCCGAGGTTTTGGGCGTGGTCTGTTGGAGTGGGTGGGTTTCCGAGGGCAGAAGGCTACCAGGTGTTGTCCCAGGCAGTGGAGGAGGGTCCAAGGACGAGGACCTCTGTCTTCTCTGAGTTGAGCTTCAGGCAGCTGTTGTTTATCCAGGCTGCGTTGTCCTTCATTCCTTCCTGGAAGACTCTGGTCAAGGCCTTACTCTCTCCCCAGCAGCTCCGCGCCTAATCCACCGCCGTTGAGCCTCCCCTCCTCCTCCTGGGAGGTGTTTGAGCCCCCAGCTTGGCAGTTTCCTCCGTTGCGCCTCTGCCGGTTACCTCTGCCTGATTGTAATCTTTGTCATCATTGTGTGTTATTTCAGTACTGTTTCGTGCTATTTTTGGTGTCAGTATCTGTTTGTTGGGCCGATTTCCGTCGTCCTCCCCGCGTCCATTTTCCCACCGCTGCTGCCCCTGCGGCCCCGCCCCCTCCACAGCCGATCCCGCCTCCCTGCTGATCTTCCCTCCCCCTCCCCTATATAATGGCGGCTGCTGCGCGGTCACGCCGTTGGCACGCCAAAGCAAAGCCTAAGGCAAGCCCGTCTGCGCCCGTCCGCAACCCGACCGCGGCCAGTGCCAGGACCCCTGGATCGCCGAGGCCCCGCCGATATGACTCCGCCGCACTCCGCGCACTCAACCCCGGAAGACACACCGGCTGCCAAGGATCCACACCCAACACAACCCACGGACAGTTCTCCTGCAGACACTGTCGATGATCCTTCACCTTCGACAGCGCCCCCACGACCGCCGAAGGTCCACTGAACGCCCGCAACACCGAAGCCCTGACGTGCATCCTCCTCAACGTGCGCTCCCTACGCAGACATGCCGTAGAGATCTGGGACCTGATCGACAGCCTCTCGCCTGATGTTGCCTTCTTCACGGAAACTTGGACCAACGCCACCTCCGACCCCGACATCTCCACCGCCATCCCCTACGGATACAAGATCCAGAGAAAGGACAGCCCCCACCGCCCAGGAGGAGGACTCGCCATCGCACACAAGACCCCCGTTCGACTCTCCACCTCCAGCACGAACGACCCCCTCTCCAACACAGAACACCTCCATTTCCAGATCCAGACCAACCCCAGGACCACGCTACGCGGCACCCTCGCCTACAGACCCCCGGGACCTCGCACCCAGGCCGCAACTACCATTACTGACCTCGTCGCACCCCACGCCATCACCTCTACGGACTACACCCTACTCGGAGACCTGAACTTCCACCTCAACAACTGCAGCGACCCCAATTCCACCACCCTCCTCGACAACCTCTCCAACCTCGGACTGAATCAGCTCATCAACACCCCCACTCACAGAGCAGGACACACCCTCGACCCCATCTTCGCAGGAGGGACAAACATCCACTTCAGCCACACTACGCAGCCCCTCTGGATGGACCACCACTGCGTACACTTCACTTTCAACACCACCACCGCACCCGCGCCCGCCCCGCGCCCGCCATGAAGGAACTGGAGCAAGATCACAGAGGATCACCTCAACGCCACACTCCTCCTAGACCCCCCCTGCACCACGACCAACGCCAACTCAGCAGCCAAAGAACTTCACCGCTGGATCTCCAGCTGCGCCGACAAGCTCGCACCCCTCCGCCACCCCGCCAAACAACGCCCCCTGAAGGCCGCCTGGTTCACCACCGAACTCCAAGAAGCCAGGCGCTCCTGCAGACGCCTCAAGAAAACCTGGCGAAACAGGAAAACCACGGAAGACCTGAACAGCCACAGGAGCGCCCTGAAGGATTACCACCAGCGCATTAGAGACACCAAGCGGTCCTTCATCAAGAACAAAATCCACACCAATGCAACCAACGCCAAAGAACTTTTCAACATCATACAGCAATTCACCAAACCCCCCAGCGTAGCCACGAATGTCACACCATCCCAGGAACTCTGCAACAAGCTCAGCTCCTACTTCCATCTGAAAATCAAGGCCCTCTACGACAACTTCAGCGAACAGACGCCGGACACCACCCCGACAACGAGCCAACCCTCACGACCTGGAACCCCGCCAACGTCGAACACATCACCGCGACCATGAATAACACCCACTCAGGAGCCCCCACGGACCCCTGCCCAACGCACATCTACCACAGGGCCGCCGCCGCCATCGCACCCGAACTAGGACAGACCATCAGCGCCTCCTTCAAATCCGGCATTTTCCCGGACGACTGGAAGCGGGCAGAGGTCAAACCCCTCCTCAAGAAACCCACGGCCGACCCGACGGATCTGAAAAACTACCGGCCCATCTCTCTCCTCCCCTTCGCTGTCAAAGTCACCGAGAGACTCGTAAACGCTCAGCTGACCGCCTTCATCGAAGAGAACTCCATCCTAGACTCCTCCCAGTCCGGATTCCGCAGCAACCACAGCACCGAGACCGCCCTCCTTGCCGCCACTGATGACATCTGCATGCTACTCGACCAGGGACAGACTGCGGCCCTCATCCTACTAGACCTCTCCGCAGCTTTCGACACGTTTCACATCGCACTCTCGCAGCCAGACTTCAGAACGCAGGGATACGAAGAACCGCCCTCAACTGGATCCAAACCTTTCTCTCTGGCAGAACCCAGAGGGTCAGACTCCCTCCCTTCCTCTCCGAACCCACAGATACCAACTGCGGAGTACCCCGAGGATCATTGCTCAGCCCCATGCTCTTACACATCTACAAGGCCCCCCTCGCCGCCGTCGTCAGACAGCATGGGCTGAGCATAGTGTCTTACGCCGACGACACCCAGCTCATCCTCTCCCTCACGAAGAAGCCGAAGACACCAGATTCTGCTTCCAGAAAGGAATGAAGGACGTCGCAGCCTGGATGAAAGATAGCTGCTTGAAGCTCAACTCGGAGAAGACTGAGGTCCTCATCCTCGGACCCTCCACCTCCACCTGGGACAACACCTGGTGGCCCTCTGCCCTCGGGACGCCACCCACCCCTACAGACCACACATGGAACCTCGGCATCATCCTTGACTCCTCCCTCACCATGACCCGCCAGATCAACTCCATCGCCTCCACCAGTTTCAACTGCCTTCGCATCCTACGTAAGACCTTCAAATGGATACCCCCCGAATGCAGAAAGACCATCACCCACGCACTCATTACCAGCAGACTGGACTACGGCAACGCCCTCTATGCCGGAATCAACAGAACTCTTCTACACAAGCTCCAAACCATCCAGAACGCCGCAGCCAGACTCGTCCTCAGGACCCCTAGGCACGAACACATGACGCAACACCTACATGACCTCCACTGGCTCCCCGTCGAGAAGAGAGTAACCTTCAAACTCCTCACCCACGCCTACAAATCCCTCCACAACATCGGACCCAAATACCTCAACGAGAGAGTCTCCTTCCACGTACCCAAAAGGAACCTCTGCTCCGCAGACCTCGCACTGGCAGAGACCCCCCACATCCGCAGAAACAGAGCAGGCGGAAGAGCTTTCTCCTACATCGCAGCCAAGACCTGGAACGAGCTCCCAGCTAATATCAGACGCTCCCCGACCCTGCACACCTTCAGGAAGAACCTCAGACCTTGCTCTTCGACTGAACCGGAGCTGCACCCCCCCCCCTAGAGCCTTGAGACCCTCACGGGTGAGTAGCACACTTTATAAACCCTGATTGATTGATTGATTGATGGAAGCAGAGTCTGGTGTCTTCGGGATTTTTCATGAGGGAGAGGATGAGCTGGGTGTCGTCGGCGTAGGATACTATGCTGAGCCCATGCTGTCTGATGATGGTGGCTAGGGGGGCCATGTAGATGTTGAAGAGCGTGGGGCTGAGCGAGGATCCTTGGGGTACTCCACAGTTGATCTCTGTGAGTTCAGAGATAAAGGGTGGGAGTCTGATCCTTTGGGTTCTGCGGTAGAGAAAGGAGCGGATCCAGTCGAGGGCGGTTCCTCGAATACCGGCGTCGTGGAGTCTGGCTGCGAGAGTGTGGTGTGAGACGGTGTTGAAGGCTACAAAGAGGTCTAGTAGGATGAGGGCCGCAGTGTGGCCATGGTCGAGTGGCATGCAGATGTCATTGGTGACGGCGAGGAGGGCGGTCTTGGTGCTGTGGTTGCTGCGAAAACTGGACTGGGAGGAGTCAAGGATGGCGTTCTCTTTGATGAAGGTGGTCAGCTGGGCGTTGATGAATCTCTTGGTGACTTTGTCTGCAAAGGGAAGGAGAGAGATGGGCCAGTAGTTTTTCAGGTCCCTCGGGGCGGCCGAGGGTTGCTTGAGGAGGGGCTTGACCTGTGCCCGCTTCCAGTCGTCTGGGAAGATGCCGGATTCGAGGGAGGCATTAATGGTCTAGCCTAGTTCGAGTGCTATGGCGGCAGCGTCTCTGTGGTAGATGTGCAGTGGGCAGGGGTCCGTGGGGGCTCCTGAGTGGGTGTTCTTCATGGTCGTGGTGGTGTCTTCGGTGGTAGCAGGTTTCCAGGTGGTGATGGTTGGCTGGTTGTCGGTGGTGGAGAGGGGGTTGGTGTCTGGAGTCTGTTCGCTGAAGTTGTCGTAGAGGGCCTTGATTTTCGGGTGGAAGTAGAAGCTGAGCTTGTTGCAGAGGTCCTGGGATTATGTGACGTCCGTGGCTTCGCTGAGGGGTTTGGTGAACTGCTGTATGACGTTGAAGAGTTCTTTTGCGTTACTTGCGTTGGTGTGGATTTTGTTCTTGATAAAGGTTCGCTTGGTGGCTCTTATGCGCTGGTGGTATTCATTCATGGCATTCCTGTAGGTGTTCTGGTCTTCAGTGGTTTTCCTGTTCCGCCAGAGTTTCTCGAGGCATCTGCAGGAGCGCCTGGCATCTTGGAGGTCGGTGGTGAACCAGGCGGCCTTAAGGTGGCATTGTTTGATGGGGTGGCGGAGGGGTGCGAGCTTGTCTGCGCAGCTGGAGATCCAGCGGTGTAGTTCTTTGGCTGCGGAGTTGGCGTCAGTCGTGGCGGAGGGGGGTCAAGGAGGAGGGTGTTGTTGAGGTGTTCCTCTGTGATCTTGCTCCAGTTTCTTCGTGGCGGGCGCGGGGCGGGTTTGGGTGCGGTGGTGGTGTTGAAGGTGAAGTGTACACAGTGGTGGTCTGTCCAGTGGGGCTGCGTGGTGTGGCTGAAGTGGATGTTTGTCCCTCCTGCGAAGTTGGGGTCGAGGGTGTGTCTGCCTCTGTGGGTGGGGGTGGTGGCAAGCTGCTTCAGTCCAAGGTTGGCGAGGTTGTCAAGGAGGGTGGTGGAGTTGGGGTCGCTGCGGTTGTCGAGGTGGAAGTTCAGGTCTCCGATGAGAATGTAGTCCGTGGAGGCGATGGCGTAGGGTGCGACGAGGTCGGCAATGGTGGTGGCGGAAGAGGCGCGAGGCCCGGGGAGTCTGTAGACGAGAGTTGATATTGGAATGCTGCTATACATTTTAATCCTTGTGAAGATCAGCTTTTATATCGCATGGTTTTAATTGTTGTATGAACTATGCCATTGCCATTGCTTTAGTGCAGAGTCGCTATTTGAATGTTGCTATGTATATTGTCTTTTTATCTTGATGCAATGTATGCAATGTGCTTTTATTGAATGGAAGGTGTGCAACTTTTATAGAAGTTTGTATCATCCAAATAAAGTTTTATGATCTGATCTCAAAGTGTTATTGGACCAAATGATGAAAAAAGGTCTCATCCAGGAACTTGAATCGTCTGAGTGGATTGCTCCAATTATTCTCGCATGTAAAGGAGATGGTATGTTGAGACTTCGGGGCCCATTATGATGCCGGACGGAAAAGCCCTCCGACCTCCATGGTGTGGTAAAAAATCCCCACACATGGCCCGCGGCAGTTCAGTTGGTCAAATTACGATGCAATGTACGCAAAATCAGACCGCGGCGGACGGATGTCACAAAACACCGTCCACCACGGTCGGAAAATCAGCAAATCCGACCGCGGCGGACGGGGAAAGCTGTACAACGGCTCGAAAAGACCGCTCCTGCCGCGGCATGACTGCACGGCCAATTACGATCCGAACGCAGAGCTGGCGGACCGAGCACTGCCATCCGACCGCCTCGCACGCACACAGGCAAAATTAATGGCGAGCGGAACCAACCCCACAACAACGCCGAAGTGTGGCTGTACTCCCTGCCGCCCTCATTCACAACACACACACCACAATGACACACCCCAACCTGCTCCTGGTAGGGAAAGCCATGCGCAGCATGGAAGAGACATCTGGAGGCCATCACCCATGTGGACACACCCACATACCACAGATGGAAACCAACCCCTACCTGGGCCAGCGGCCCTTGCACACCACAAGCCGAGACAGAGAGACAGGACACCATTGACTCACACTGCACAACATCACACCCACCCGTCTCCAAACAACACCACTTACACCCACACACCTCACACACTACACATATCTCCACCATTACCTTGTACCCTGCACCCTTCATCCATGTGCACCATGCCCCCCAAGAATATGCCCAACATCACCGACTCAGACTTGAACGTGATGCCAGACGAGACAATCAGGGCAGAACCACATTTGTCTGGGCACCTGGTCCAACACACCCCACTTGTGCGCAAGAATCAGATGTGGGCAAGGATCCACAGCCAAGTCAATGCCGTAGGGACCACCCTACGCACTGTGCGTGATATCAGGAAATGGTGGTGCAATCTCAAGGGCCGGGACAAGCATCCGGCCCAGAGGAACAGCGTGGAGGCCCAGAGTACTGGTGGCGTCCCTCACATTCCACCACCAACCTTCACCGAATGGGAGGAGAAGGTGCCTGCCATAATGCATCCAGAGAGTCTTACAGGAATTGGGGGGACTGGAGGCTGGTAAGTACCAACAAAATGATCACATCACACTACAATACACCGTTGTGCACAACAAGTGAGCCCCAATCGCCCGCCCACATCAAACTCATGTGGAATGCACGCTTACAACACAAATGGATCACAAGGACAGCATCTCCTTAATCAGCACAACCTCACAGGTAGGTGGCAGCTCATGCACCCTGGCCTTCCTCCTGAACAGCAAGGCTCACCCTCCCCACCCCACAGCCATGTGGCAGCTAACGCCGTCGACTGTGCCCACCAACAGGTAGCTAGCCATGTCACTGGGGAGGGGGATGTCGAGCCCTGACCGCAACACCACAACTCCCACATGGCTCTCTGTTTCCCCTCACAAACAGCATGGAACCAAATGACCCCCACAAGGATGTTGCTGCTCATGAGTCTCCAAAGGAGTGATTTACTGACACAAAATGAATCCACAAAGGACTGCACTTCCCCACAACGCTCATCTGGCATGACGTCATGCCGTAACTACTCCACCAGTGAGAAGTGAGGAGTGTGACCATGTGCACATCGATGTGCCTGCTGTCAATGCATTCCAGCTAAAAGAACGGACCGCCTGTGGCAGGACACAAAACAGAGCACGAAAGAGACCCGTACCGAGGCCCCCTTAAAAAAATGACGGTGCCCTGCACCTCTGAGACCCGGCCCACTCAAAGCCCTTTATGTACCTCAACATCATGTGCGACTGATGACATACTGACATGAATGCCTAGTAATGCCAAGGTAAAAGTCATGTCATCTCAAACTAAATGTGCCAAACATGATCATCAAAGTTGTGCTGTGTGCAGAACATGCTGACAAAAGTGACCTAACTCCAAAAGGTGACTCGATAGCAACAGAAGGCGAGCGTGCCATGGGCGAGCCCAGCCAGCCCTCCACCCGGAAGGTGAAGCCTCGGATGCAGAGTCCTTGGTCCGTTCAGGTGATGAGGAGCTACATGGCCCCTCCTGCGTGTACAGGCCAGGCATTACGCATATGGTAACAGTTGTACAACGTCTCCTTCCTGTGCCAATGTTCTGATAACTCCCCCATAAGTGATTGTGGATAGTCAATCGTGGACTCACATTCCCACAGCGAAAGCATACTTCAATGAGTGTGCAGGCACAATGGGCCTCTGATTGGACAACTAGTCGCTCCCACACCAGCCCAAAGACCTTCGGATACCAGGTGTTTTGACCGTCCCGCGCGATTCAGCCAGTGCTGAACACGGCTCGCCCACTATTTTCGCGGTGAACTGACACACAGAGTATTGATAGCGTCTGATACTGAAGGCCGTTGCACACTTTTTATCAGACTTGTGGGCTCTGGCCTTGTCCCTCCCTTCCATGCTTCTCCGGAAGTACCACCGGGTATCAGTCCCCCAATTTGCACACTGCATTTCACCCTACCTGACCATTACTTTGGCTGTACAGCTGAGCGCTGGGTCTGAGATTGCTCTCATGCCATGTCTGACCGTCCAGTGGGCCAGGCCGAGCCCGGTCTGTTGCAACTGTACCGTGACCGCATGCAGCTCCTCTTTGGATGTGTCCCACTGGCTGTGCTGGGCATCAGTTATAGGCTAACGTTCCGCTATGCCTACTTCACCTGTGTGCAACCCGTCTTTTCCTGCAGAAGATGTGAGTTTCAGTGGGCCATGGATGTCTGCCTTTCGAACACATCCCTTGCTGACCTGGATCATGAGCTGTGGGTGACTCCTTTGTTGGTCCACGTGCAAGACTGCTTTGGTGAGACACATTTATGGGATGTCTTTCAATGTGTCAGGCAGGCTGACAGCTGCGCCTGTGCGTGTGCGCAATGGCTCCTGTGCCATGCCTACATTGAACCTCTCCCAGGTTGCGATGGTATGCACCTTTCAACCTCGTGGTGCGAGGAGCACATCTGTTCCTTCATACTGCTGGATTGAATGGCGGTCCTCTTCGCTGAAGATGAACTGGATCGTCTCTTGGAACTAATTGCCTTCGAAGCTGCTTGTGCCTTCTTGGATTCGTAACTACTTCACAGCAACAGGAAATGTTGGTGACTAATGCAATCCTCGTTTCCCTTTCTTCACGCCTCCTGACAAGAATTGGCAACCAGCTCTCTGACTTTGGCCCTGTCTGCATTGGCTTGGACTGTGCTGTGCTCTGCGGTCTATTTAGCTTGGTACCACAGACCGGAGCAAGTGGAGGCTGTGATCTGACCGTCGTGGACATTGTCGTCTGGCATGAGCCCGGCTTCCATTATGCAGCTGTAGCGCACCAAGATTACATGGCGTTGTTGTTTTGCAAGTACCCAGGGCTCGAGTCGGGGGTACACTCAGGTACACGGCGTCCCCCCTCTTTTCACGCCAAGAAGTTGTTCCCCACAGAAATATGCTGAACTTGTCCTGGTGTACTTTCCAGACCCCGGGACACGTTCAGCAGCACCTGCACGTTGACTGCTTTCCATTCCCAGCAGCAACATGCAGGCAGCGAGGGAGCATTTTTTAACCTCCAGCTGGGCCGAAGTTAAGGGGCCATCCGGCCTCCTTTTGTTTGTATATGCTGACTGGGGGCCGCCTTCAACCTTACATTTGAATGTAGATGCCACAGAGGGAAACATAGGCACACATCTTGTTATCTCTTCACAGGTACTTAAGAGAGGCATGCTTTTGCCTTTGTTCTGTCCCTGTATATCAATGCAGACACTGTGAGACTGTCAGATGGGTCAGTCTGTCCCAATATTTGCAGAAATAATTTTAGTCGCACTATTTTAGTACTTTCATGGCGCTACGTCGTGACGTTGTGAGGTAATTTGCATTTTGTCTTACTTGGTCAGTCCCCCCACTTCTTTTTTATAGGACTTGTGCCCTGCAAGTACCTTAGTATTTGTCTGTCACATGAGAAGTGTCCGCAGAGCTTGTTCTCTGCGCGGTCCGGGAGTACTGTCTGAACATTCTGTCCGTGGTCGGAGAACATTGTCCCTTGTCATTCAGTTCTGGTCTGGCCCTAGCACCCTGACTCAACAAAGTCTCACAGCTGCTAGAGAACACGGGTGCCTTTTAGATGTCATGGGAGGGCGGACTAGATGCCCCACACATGGAGAGGTATCCATCCAGTGATGAGAGTAACACAGCAATTTTGTGATGTACATTTCACCATATATAGGCTGAATAATAGGGTCTGCTGACAAAGCCCTTAGACCAGGGACATCCCATACAACTCCTTCCTGCAAGGGGTAGGGGGATATGCTCGTGGGTCTACGTCCAGAGGGATTATTGATGTGACATATTGCTTCATGTTAAATGGATATGTCACTGTGGTTACTGGTTAGGTACTCATGCATTTTCAACCTGTTGTGGCACGTATGTTGCATGCTTTGAAACTGTAGTAAAAACTTCACATTTGAAACTGTTTCTAGTCTTCAACTTGCCTACTTGTGTACAGGCGCTTGAATAGCTCTGAGTGAGTAGGAGAGCTAGTGAGGCAGTATGGCAATGGTGTCCTGTGCGTAGGGGTGCTTCGGGGTGCTCAGCCCCTGCATGCCCAAGTTCACTGATCCTGCGCATAGTCCAGTATGTGTCCAAAATCTCAGCAACATTTCTCAAAGTCTGTGAAACAACAGCAAGGCACACAGTCACAGTCATAGTCGCTCATTGTTAACTCGCACTCAACGGAAGTAGATGATGATGAGCTGTTGACACTGGTCAAGGCCTTCTTCCTCACCACTTTCATCGTCACTGGGCATGTGTGGGTTGTGAGCAGGGGGATGTTGCTGGTCCGCCAGATGTAGCAGTCATGTGCCGACCCCGGATACTTTGCACACACGTGCACACACGTGTGAGATGATATGATCCGCCTGGCATACCACTTGCACGTTGATGGAGTGGTAGTGTTTGCGGTTCCTAGAGATGGGTTCACTTGCCTGTGGTAGAACGAGGCCAATGTGGGTACCATCAATGGCTCCCATCAACATTTGGGATGCCTCCCAGGCAGGCCTGCCTCCAGGAATTTTTATTTGGGTGGGCCAACGAGGCATTCGGGTGGGCCACTGCTGGCCCGATTTGTCACTTATATCTCTCACCAGGCCTGCTTCAGGGCCCTCCTTTATCTCTCCTCAGTTTTACAAGGGCCAGTGAAACGCATTCTTTCCTTCCAAATTTTCTTTCTAGATGTTATCACTCTCAAAAAGTGTGTTTTTGCCATAAAAGGTCCTCTTGATGGGAGGCGGAGGTTTCCTGAGGTGGGAGTATCAGGCAAGTGACACTTCTCAGGCTCTCACTCATGCCCTCCTCTGCGGATTCCCTCACTGCCACCCTCGTCCAGAGCCCCTCATCTCTCCATAGCCACTCTCTCATGTGCATTTCATTTGTTGTATGGCCCTACTGATATCAGTGTAGGGTGTGACAGTACTTTACATCACACACACATTGTACAGAGACAATCAATCATGCAAGTATGTAAGTGTATCAGTCTACAGGGAATGTCACAAAAGCCAATGAGGATTACAAGGTGTGGGAATCACATGTCATCCATACTTGTGGCCAGGATTTTTAAGGGCGTTTGGTCTGGAGGAGCACTAACTCAGGATTGAATGCACACCCCAGTGGTTAGGGGTTGGCTTTGCAGATGAAGGTGTATATCTGCCCCAAAAAACCCTTTATGGCAACATTCGAATGATGAAAGACTGGGGAAGTTATGACTATGTTACAACCCGGAAATAAAGCTAGGTTCTGACTATTAATTCAGATTCTCATGCAGCTCTTTGATGACAGTTCCTAGGTCCCTGTCCTATGATAGGATTGTAACTTCTGAACTGCAAGTTACCCAAATATCGCTGTGACAAAGGCAGTAACCCACTGAGCTATACACATCAAATGCAGTTTATCTGCATTTCAAAACTACCAACAGACAAAGGATTGGCAGGATCATTATTCACCAGTTATCTGGACATTTGTATCATTGGCTTACATCGGTGGCAGAGCCTTGATTGAGCTACAAAATGTTTAAATGAAGTATACAGGAAGTATGTGTCTTGCTGGGCCTTCCCAGATGATTTTGTGAAGAACAAATGGCCAGACATTGTCTCACCTGCTCGGTTCCTACTCACTGCCCGATCTGATAAGCAGCTGCAGTGGCCAGGTGAGGTGAATCCGGAGAAATAAACTTTTCTTCTCCCTGTTGAATTGAAAAGGAGCTATCCACACAGCAGTTCGGTTAAGGTTACCCGGTGCAGAAGAGAGGATTTGTCCCCTTCGCCATGCCCATATTTCAGCTGTATGAGTAGGCGGGGACACAGCCCACCTCTCTGAATGGAGATGTGTGATTGGGGCTGCATGTGAGAGAGGGCTCAGGCCCACATCCACAACTCCCAGAACAGGAAGATAATCAACGTTTGGAGGAACGTTTCACCTGAATGTGGCCATTTACTCCTGGCCTTCGTGTCGTCACTGCCAGGGCCACGGATCATGTTTGGGTGGGCCTGGCCCACCCGCTAGAAACAGGCGTTCTCCCAGGTCATGGAACTCCCCCTTCACAACTGCCAATTCATCCCTCCTCGTGAAGTGGACATGTCTGGCCTTGTAAAGCATCAATGCTGACAGGACGTCATGCACCACCATGCTGATCTTGGGTTGTGACATCCCACCGGGGCTGGCCACAGTGTACTGGTAAGACTCAGTAGCAGAGAAATGCAGTGCAGCCATAACCTTCACTGTAGCAGACAATGCAGCCGGATGTATTCTTTTGGGCTTCACATGGGGCTCCGACTGGGCACATAGGTTCCGTGGTGTGCAGCGATCCAAACGGTATTTCCGGATGATTTCGATGTCCTCCATCGTCGCCAGGTCGGGGACAGGTCAAAGGATGGGTGGTCTCCTCCTACGTATGTCAGGGTACACGAGCATGAGCTGAGTTATAGATGAGATGTGGTGAACAGCTTACCCAGAGACTCACACAACCACAACATAGGGAGGACTCATGGTCACGTGAAATGCACATGTGACCTGCATTCAGACTTTGTTTTTCTTCTCTCACTCGCCATACTAACACTACAACATCCAATGAAGTCGATGTGTATGGCATATAGTACACTGCTACATCAAGGATGAGCTGCCGTGTGGTTAGATGCCACAGCACTTGTATTTCCCAGTATCAGTGCTGAGTTGCATGTAGCTGCTGTCACTGCATGGCCGCAAACTTTAGTCCCCCTATTCACAACAACATTATGAGGGCAGTGAGTGTCATCTGGACAACGCAACATGGATGTAAGCACGGTGGACAGACACATGTGGACATTATGGGGTCAGTCCTGCGTGAGTGTGTGAGGAATTTGCATCACAGACATTGCAATGTTCACCTGAATGAGGCACAAATGCACATGGATTGTGTATCCATGCCCACATGGCTGACAATGGCTGATGTCGGTCAGAGCTATGTTTGTTTGTTCCACATGTGCACTCCTATGACGTGTGTGGGAACATTTACAGGCAATGGCAGCTAGGCACACTGCACGCCACACCAGTACGTGTGTTGGGTGTGCTATGGATTACACGTATGTCTGATTAGCAGACAATGGACGACTCTGATTGTCTGCCTGTGCCACTGACCCTTCACAATTCGACCCCTGGCCAAGAGACGCCAGTCCGATGTCAAGGGATATTCAGGCGTGGTTCACAGTTTGGATGTTTCCTTACACAACATTGGTACCGTGCGGGATACCTTTGTCCTTTGTCCCAGTGACTGTGTGTTTCTGTAAAGTTTAAATATGTTTAATATATATAGGGAAAGGCGTATTGAAGAATGAGTGGGTGTATAAGTGTCTGAATGGATGATTTAGTAGGTGCGTGACTGACTGTATAAGTGAGTGATTAAACGTATCTTACTGAATGCATGGGTTAGTGACTAAACTGTGTGAATGTCTGTATCCGTCTGTCTGTTGGTGTGTAAGCGGCTGCATGGGTTTGTGAATAGCTACATGAGTGTCTACATGGGTTATTGATTGGTTGTATGAGCATCTGTATGGGTGCCTGAGTGTTTGTGTGAGTGGGGTGTGTGTGACTGTGCCTAGATGTGTGAGTGGGTGATTCACTGGGTGCATGGTTTCAAGAGTGCATCTGTGATGGACTGTATGGGTGGGTGAGTGTGTGTATGGGTGTGTTAGTGAGTGAATGTATATCTCAGTGGTACATGTGTGAGTAACTACATATGTGAAAGGCAGTATATATGTGTGTAGGAGTATATAAATGGCTATAAGTGAGAGTGTGTGATTGTGAGAGTGGCTGTATGGATGAGTGTGTACTTGTATCAGTGATTGTATAAGAGCATAAGAATGTGCTAGTATTTGTATGAGTAAGTGAGCTGGTGTGTGTATAACTGTATAGGTGAGTAAATGGCAGTGTGATTAATTATTTGCATGACTGACTAGGTGTGTGAGTACCTCTATGGATGAGTGGCGGTGTGTGAGTGTCTATATAGGTGTATGAGTGCATATGATAGTCCTGTACTGAGTGACCATAAGTATGAGTGACTGTACGGGTGAGTTAGTGGATGTGTGTGTAGACCTAAGAATCAGTGAGTGGGTATGTAGTTATTGGTGTTGGAGTGTCTATGGTTTTGAGAATGGCAGTCTGTAATTTAGAGTGGGTGTATCAAAGGTTATATTAGGGTGTGAGAAGATGCATCAAATTATCACATGGATGATGTCATCAGTGATGTCATTTGAGATGTCATCAGTGATGTCATCAGTGATGTCACTGACCATGTCATGAGTGATGTAATATGTGACGTCATCAGCAGTGCATTGCGGGCGCAAGTTATAGTTAGCTGAACTAACTATAACGGGGGAATTTCTCTGGTTTTGTACGAGTGAAATGTCCAACTAACTATAACTTTCCCTAAAACCTATGGTTTTTTCAGTGAATTTCTAAGGTTTTTTAAATGCTAATTTCTAACTATAACGTGCCTGAAACCTATGGTTTTTTCAGTGAATTTCAAAGGTTTTTTAAATGCTAATTTCTAACTATAACGTGCCTGAAACCTATGGTTTTTAAGTGAATTTCAAAGGTTTTTAAATGCTAGTTTCTAACTATGCCTACAGAGGTAGTACATGTGAAGAAAGAAGAAAAAACGCACAGAAAGAAGCAAAAGAAATGCAGAAAGAAGCAACAGAAGTCCACAAAGACGAACAAAAGTGCAGGAAGAAGCAAGATGTGCAGAAAGAACCAACAGAGGAGCAGAAAGAGGCATTTTTACAAAATCATCCTGTGCCCACAACTTTTTCAGACGGGTACTGGTGGTAACTGACTCTGACTAACCAGGCCTAGAGCCAGTGCTATGCTTAAAGACACTTAGAATACAGTGAAAACACCTACATACACTAGGGAACACTATGCATTGGGGTACCCCTGTGATTAGCATGACCTCCTCTGTAAGGCCCTAGTACATAATAGGGCAGGGGGATTAAAACTACCTCTAAGTCAGAGGTGCAGAAATATGCTACTTTAACTAGTAGTCACGTTTGCAGAGTGGTGGTGAAAGGGTGCTGTGCGTCCAACCAACGCTCAGGAATTCCGCTGCATAGGACTTACAGGAGGTACCAGGAGGGATTCTTGACCCCCAAACTCCCTCAGGACTAAATTGGACTTCATCCCCCATCCCGTAGTTTGCCACGAGGCATGTTTGCAGAGTGGTAGAGAAAGGGGGCCATGGCCTCCGAAGACGTCTTAGCAATCCCATTGTGTGGGACTTACTGGAGGTAACAAGAGGGGTAGTTGGCCCCCAAGGACATCCTTGGGGGCCAACTTCCCAAACTATTACCTCCAGTCAGTCCCACACAGCAGCACTGGTAAGTACTCGTACCAGGCCACGCCCACTTTCCCCACCACTCTACAAACGCGCTCCCTGGCATGCTCTTGGATGGGGATTGAAGTCCCCTTCACTGCTGGGGGTCCTTTAGGGGCCAACTAGCCTACCTTTTACCTCCAGTAAGCCCCACGCAGTGGGATTGGTGAGAGACAAAGGCCATGCCCCCTTTCTCCACCACTCTGCAAACACGCCCCCTGGTGCGTTGTAAGTTGGGGGATTAAGTCCCCTTGAATCCTGAGGGTCCCTGGGGTCCAACTAGCCCACCAGGTACCTCCAGTAAGCGCCACAGAGCTGCGTTGCAGAGAGGTATAAAAAGGGGCGTGGCCTGGACCACCTCTCTGCAACGCAGCCCTGTGGCGCTTACTGGAGGTACCTGGTGGGCTAGTTCGCCCCCAGGGACCCTCAGGATTGAAGAGGAATTAATTCCCCAACTTTAAACGCGCCACAGGGCGTGTTTGCACACATGTCACCTCAGGCCCCGCCCCCTCCCTTCACCACTGTGCAAACGCGCCACGTGGCGCGTTGTAAGTTGAGGGATTAAGTCCCCTTGAATCCTGAGGGTCCCTGGGGTCCAACTAGCCCACCAGGTACGTCCAGTAAGCGCCACAGAGCTGCGTTGCAGAGAGGTGTAAAAAGGGGTGTGGCCCGGACCACCTCTCTGCAACGCAGGCCTGTGGTGCTTACTTGAGGTACCTGGTGGTCTAGTTGGCCCCCAGGGACCCACAGTATTGAAGGGGAATTAATTCCCCAATTTAAAATGCGCCACAGGGCGCATTTGCAGAGTGTTGCTGGGAGGGGGCGGGGCCTCCGGCACGATCGCGTCTTTTTTTTTTTTTTTTTTTTAGAAGGGGGGCTGTGTGGCCCCCCTTCTTTTTCCTTTTTTTGGGCCCTGGGGACCCCATCCCCCAGGGCCTGACCCCTATTTTTTTCAAAAATGGAAGGGGGCCGCGTGGCCCCCCTCCCGAGGCCATATTCGGCCCTGGGGACCCCATCCCCCGGGGCATGGCCAGTGTTTATTTGTAAAAAAAATATATTTGGAGGGGGGCTGCGTGGCCCCCCTCCTCAGACCATTTATGGCCTTGGGGACCCCATGCCCCGGGGCCGGCCTTTGCGTGTTTTCTTGTTTTTTTTTTGGGGCCACTTCTAGCCCCGGGGACTCCATCCCCCGGGGCAGGCCCTATCCGTTGGGGACCGTGGGGGGAGCCCAAATGCCCCCACGGTCCCGCCGGCTCCCCGCGTCCTGCAGGAGCCGGCATTGTTTTTCCACATGGGGAGCTGCTGACATGATGCTCCCCGTGTGGAAAAGCAATCTGCTTTGCTTCAGTGAAGCGAGAGCAGGTTTCCCTGCTCTCGCTTCAATGAAGCAAAGCAGTTTGCAATGATAGGGCAGGAGTCGCGCGGCTCCCGCCCTGTCATTGCAAACAGCAGTGTCCCGGGGGTGGGCACCCCGGGACACTGCAGGAGCCGGCCCTGGGGGGTGGCGGTCCCCAGGGCCATCAAGGGCTCCAGGAGGGGGGCCGCGCGGCCCCCCTCCCACCTATTGCACAGTCCCGGGGAGGTGGTGGTTTCTGGGGCTCGGGGGTCCGTAACGGACCCCCGCATTTGAATATTAGTGCCCCGGGGAGGTGGCGGTCCCTGGGGCGTGTGGGGGGCTCGAGCCCCCCCACACAGGTGTATTTAAAAAAAAAAAAAAAAGCCCCGGGGGTGGTGGTCCCTGGGGCAGAGGGAGGGCTGTGTGCCCCCGCAAAATAATTAATAGAAGCCCCGGGGGTGGCGGTCCCTGGGGCTTGGGGGGCCTTGGAGGCGCCCACACACATTAAAGATAAGAAGCCCCGGGGGGTGGCGGTTCCCGGGGCTGCGGGGGGCTGTGTGCCCCCGCAAATATTTATGGAAAGCCCCAGGGGGTGGCGGTCCCCGGTGCTGCGGGGGCCTCCCTGGGCCCCCGCAATTACATTATTGCATTCCCCCGGGACTTGGCCCACCCGGGGGCTAAATAATAATGAAGCGCGGGAGCCCGCACTTTGTTTTTTTTTATTTTCGGCCAAATGGGTGCGCGAATCTCGCCGTTTCAAAAATAAAAAAAATGCTTTTTTTGGCCCTGGGGGTCCTTGTGGGACCCCCTGAGCAGGCCTGGGGGGTCAGGGTGTTTCTACCCTGCCCCCTTTTCTTGTTTTTCGCGTTTCTTTTTCTCTTTTCTTGTGACTCGGTTCTACCGAGTCACAAGATGACTGCCAACACTTCCTGGTTTGGAGTGTTGACAGCCAATTAGAATAAAGCTCGTGGTCGGGAGGGTCCGCGGATCCTCCGTACCTCTAGATATCGATATCATTATTTTTTGATTTTCTCAGCAACTACTGAACGGATTTACACCATTTTAAAAAAAGGACGCTTTCTGAACCAAGCACTACCTTTTTGCCAAATTTGGTGTTTTTCCGTTCAGCAGTTCGGGCTGTAGCCGTGTCTAAAGTTTCCTATGGAAAATAACATGGAGAAAACATGTTTTGGGACCCCCCTTTTTTCTCGGCCCCCGCTTACCGAATCACCCCAAAACTTTCAGGATAGGAGCTGACTGGAGCGCCCCACGAGTTTTTAAAATTTCGCGAAGATTCGTCATCCGGCGCCAAAGTTATTGGGAAAACAAAAAAAGCTTTTCCTATGGAAACTAGGTCCTAAGTATAACTATCTACTGGCGACCGCCAGTAGATAATATATATATATATATATATATTCACTGAAAAAACCATAGGTTTTAGGGACAGTTATAGTTAGTTGGACATTGCACTCGTACAAAACCCGTGAAATTCCCCCGTTATAGTTAGTTCAGCTAACTATAACTCGCGCCCCGCAATGCACTGCTGATGACGTCACATATTACATCACTCATGACATGGTCAGTGACATCACTGATGACATCACTGATGACATCTCAAATGACATCACTGATGACATCATCCAGTGACTGTGTGTTTCTGTAAAGTTTAAATATTTTTAATATATATAGGGAAAGGCGTATTGAAGAATGAGTGGGTGTATAAGTGTGTGTATGGATGATTTAGTAGGTGCGTGACTAATTCTATAAGTGAGTGATTAAACGTATCTTACTGAATGCATGGGTTAGTGACTAAACTGGGTTAATGTCTGTATCTGCCTGTTGCTGTGTAAGTGGCTGCATGGGTTTGTGAATAGCTACATGAGTGTCTATAAGAGTTATTGATTTGTTGTCTGAGTATCTGTATGGGTGCCTGAGTGTTTGTGTGGATGGGGTGTGTGCGACTGTGCATAGATGTGTGAGTGGGTGATTCACTGGGTGGATGGTTTCAAGAGTGCATCTGTGATAGACTGTATGGGTGGGTAAGTGTGTGTAAGAGTGTGTTAGTGAGTGAATGTATGTCCCAGTGGTACATGTGTGAGTAACTACATATGTGAAAGGCAGTATATATGTGTATTGGAGTATATAAATAGCTATAAGCGAGAGTGAGTGATTGTGATAGTGGCTGTATGGATGAGTGTGTGCTTGTATCAGTGATTGTATAAGAGCGTAACAATGTGCTAGTATTTGTATGATTAAGTGAGCTGGTGTGTGTATAACTGTATAGGTGAGTAAATGGCAGTGTGTTTAATTATTTGCATGACTGACTAGGTGTGTGAGTACCTCTATGGATGAGTGGCGGTGTTGGAGTGTCTATATAGGAGTAAGAGTGCATATGATTGTCCTGTACTGAGTGACCATAAGTATGAGTGACTGTACGGGTGAGTGAGTGGATGTGTGTGTGTAGACCTAAGAATCAGTGAGTGGGTATGTAGTTATTGGTGTTGGAGTGTCTATGGTTTTGCGAATGGCAGTCTGTAATTTAGATTGGGTGTATCAAAGGTTATATTAGGGTGTGAGGAGGTGCATCAGATTATCACGTGGATGATGTCATCAGTGATGTCATTTGAGATGTCATCAGTGATGTCATCAGTGATGTCACTGACCATGTCATGAGTGATGTAATATGTGACGTCATCAGCAGTGCATTGCGGGGCGCGAGTTATAGTTAGCTGAACTAACTATAACGGGGGAATTTCACGGGTTTTGTACGAGTGCAATGTCCAACTAACTATAACTGTCCCTAAAACCTATGGTTTTTTCAGTGAATTTCAAAGGTTTTTTAAATGCTAATTTCTAACTATAACTTATCTGAAACCTATGGTTTTTTCAGTGAATTTCAAAGGTTTTGTAAATGACAATTTTTAAATGTATTAATTGTTATATTAATTTTTTTCATACTGATTTATTACATTTTTAGAATTTTTTTTTTACATATTTTATTTTTTAAATTACATTGTAATTACATTATACATTACATTACAAAAAATACTTTCTCAGAATGAATTACTTTAGTTTAAATACTTTGCACATAGGCAATAGACTTTTAAGTACAGTAGTTACAGTTCTTGCAATGGGCACCACATTTTCAAACACAATGCAACATTCAGCTCAATGTGAATTTCTAGTTAAATGCAATTAGTTACTTTATGGATTACTTTTCTAACCACAGGACTGGATCCTAGATTCAGTCCTGGTACATCTCCTGTAAACAGTTGAGTAAAAGCGTTTTTGGTTACAGTCGTGATTTTTAAGGAATATTATTGTATTTTAAAAGTTGACACTTAGAAACTTTTTCTCATAGAATCACCAATGTTATCCTATGGAAGGAAATTCACTTAGCAGGTAAAAACTGTTATCGTTACTTTTTCTTACTCAGTGTTGGATCCTGGATCCAGCACTGGTGCATCTCCTGTAAACAGTTGAAAGAATGCGTTTAAGTCATACAGGCGATTTTTAAGGAATATTTGTAGTTTGTGAAAATCGACACTTTGAAACTTTTCTGCTGAAAACCAGACAATGGATTCCTATGGAAGAAAATATAAGTTACTGGTAAGTACGGTTAAAATTACTTTTGAGGATCAGTACTGGGCTGAAAGATGCAGCACTGAGGTCTCTCCTGATAACAGGTGAGTAAATCGGAATTCGTATTTCGGCTGATTTTAGAGGAATATTTTAAAGTTCCAAAACTCCACACTTAGAAGAATTTCCAAGTGAAACCAGTCAATGTTAGCCTATGGAAGGAAATTCAAGTTACTGGTAAGTACGGTTAAAATTACTTTTCAGGACCAGTACTGGGCTGAAAGATACAGCACTGAGGTCTCTCCTTATAACAGGTGAGTAAATCGGAATTCGTATTTCGGCTGATTTTAGAGGAATATTTGTATGTTTCAAAAATCAACACTTAGAAACTTTTTCAGCAAAAAGCAGGCAATTATATCCTATGGAAGGAAATTCAAGTTACTGGTAAGTACGGTTAAAATTACTTTTGAGGATCAGTACTGGGCTGAAAGATGCAGCACTGAGGTCTCTCCTGATAACAGGTGAGTAAATCGGAATTCGTATTTCGGCTGATTTTAGAGGAATATTTTAAAGTTCCAAAACTCCACACTTAGAAGAATTTCCAAGTGAAACCAGTCAATGTTAGCCTATGGAAGGAAATTCAAGTTACTGGTAAGTACGGTTAAAATTACTTTTCAGGACCAGTACTGGGCTGAAAGATACAGCACTGAGGTCTCTCCTGATAACAGGTGAGTAAATCGGAATTCGTATTTCGGCTGATTTTAGAGGAATATTTTAAAGTTCCAAAACTCCACACTTAGAAGAATTTCCAAGTGAAACCAGTCAATGTTAGCCTATGGAAGGAAATTCAAGTTACTGGTAAGTACGGTTAAAATTACTTTTCAGGATTAGTACTGGGCTGAAAGATGCAGCACTGAGGTCTCTCCTGATAACAGGTGAGTAAATCAGAATTTGTATTTCGGCTGATTTTAGAGGAATATTTGCACAATGGTGAAGGGAGGGGGCGGGGCCTGAGGTGATATCTGTGCAAACGCGCCCCGTGGCGCATTTTAAGTTGGGGGATTAAGTCCCCTTGAATCATGAGGGTCCCTACGGGCCAACTAGCCCACCAGGAACCTCCAGTATGCGCCAGGGGCTGCGTTGCAGAGACATGTACAGAGGCCACACCCCTTTTACACCTCTCTGCAACGCAGCTCTGTGGCGCTTTCTGGACGTACCTGTTGGGCTAGTTGGCCCCCAGGGACCCTCAGGATTGAAGGGGATTTAATTCCCCATCTTAAAACGCGCCACGGGGCCTGTTTGCACACATGTCACCTGAAGCCCCGCCCCTCCCTTCACCACTGTGCAAACGCACCCCGTGGCGCGTTTTAAGTCGGGGATTAACTCCCTTGAATCCTGAGGGTCCCTGGGGTGCAACTAGCCCACCATATACCTCCAAAAGCGCCACAGAGCTGCGTTGCAGAGAGGTGTAAAAGGGCGTGGCCTCTGTACACCTCTCTGCAAGGCAGCCCCTGGCGCATACTGGAGGTTCCTGGTGGGCTAGTTGGCCCCAGGGACCCCCAGTATTCAAGGGGAATCGTTCCTCCTCTGCAAACGTGCCAGGGGCGCGTTTGCAGAGTGGTGAAGGAAGGGGGCGGGGCCTGCGGGGCCGATCGTTTTTTTTTTTTTCCCCTGAAGGGGGGCTGTGTGGCCCCCTTCCTTTTTCCTATTTTTAGGCCCTGGGGACCCCATCCCCCAGGGCCTTACCCCTTTTTTTAAAATTAAAATTAAAAAAAAAAAACGGGAAGGGGGCCGCGTGGCCCCCCTTCCCTGGGCCAGTATTGGCCCCGGGGACCCCATCCCCCGGGGCATGGCCTCTTTTTTCTTTATTTGGAGGGGGGCTGCGTGGCCCCCCTCCTCAGGCCATTTAAGGCCCCGGGGAGCCCATCCCCCGGGGCCGGCCTTGCACTTTTTTTTTTTTTTTAACTTTTTTTTACCTTTGGGGAGGGGGGCTGCGTGGCCCCCCTCCGTGGCCACTTATGGCCCCGGGGACCCCATTCCCCGGGGCCTGGCCTCTCGTTGGGGACTGTGGGGGGGTCCCCAAACCCCCCACAGTCCCGCCGGCTCCCCGTGTCCTACGGGAGCCGGCATTGCTTTTACACATGGGGAGCAGCTAACATGCTGCTCCCCATGTGGAAAAGCAATCAGCTTTGGATATTGGAAGAGAGAGCAGGTTTCCTGCTCTCTCTTCCAATATCCAAAGCAGTTTGCAATGACAGGCTCGCGGCTCCCGTCCTGTCATTGCAAACAGCAGTGTCCCGGGGGTAGGCACCCCGGGACACTGCAGGAGCCGGCCCTGGGGGTGACGGTCCCCAGGGCCACCACAGGCTCCAGGAGGAGGGCCGCGCGGCCCCCTCCTTACATTTGAAAGCCCCGGGAGGTGGTGGTCCTCGGGGCTTGGGGGTCCAAAACGGACCCCCATTGTAATTTTTCTTAGTGCCCCGGGGAGGTGGTGGTCCCTGGGGCGTGTGGGGGACTGGAGCCCCCCACACAGGTTTTTCAAAAATAAAAAAAGAAGCCCCGGGGAGGTGGCGGTCCTCGGGAGCTGCGGGAGGGCTCAGAGCCCTCCCGCACCATTATACATAAAGCCCCGGGGGTGGTGGTCCCCGGGGCTTGGGGGCCCTAGAGGCCCCCCACACATAAAATGAACACCCCCCCCAGCATGCCCCCGGGACTTGGCCCACCCGGGGGCCAATTAACATTTTTTTTTTCGGCAGGATTCGCGCACCCTGAGCGCATCCTGCCGATTTTTTTTTTTATTTTTTTTTATTTTTTTTGCCCAGGGGGTCCTTGTGGGACCCCCTGAGCAGACCTAGGGGGTCAGGGTGTTTCTACCCTGCTCCCTTTGTGCGCTTTGCGCACTTGTTTCTGTCCCTCGGTTCTACCGAGGGACAAAATGGCTGCCAACACTTCCTGATTTGGAGTGTTGACAGCCAATTAGCATGCAGCTCGTGATCGGGAGGGTGCGCGAATCCGACGCGGCCATAGATATATATGTACTTTTACTTTTGATTTTCTCAGCAACTACTGAATGGATTTACACCATTTAACAAAAGGGTTCTTTCTGAACCAAGAACTACCTCTTTGCCAAATTTGGTGTAATTCCGTTCAGCAGTTCGGGCTGTAGCCGTGTCTAAAGTTTCCTACGGAAAATTGCATGGGGAAAACGTGTTTTGGGACCCCCCTTTTTTCTCGGCCCCCGCTTGACGAATCCCCCCGAGACTTTCAGGGTAGGAGCGGACCGGAGCGCCCCACAAAGTTTGAAAATTTTGCGAAGATACGTCAACCGGCAAGAGAGTTATTTCAAATAGAATGTCGCGGATTTCCTATGGATAATAGGTTGTAACTATAACTATCTACTGGCGACCGCCAGTAGATAATATATGTGTATATATATATATACACATACATATATGGTGCAGAGACAGAATATCGAGTACAAAATGTCAAGTTGCACAAATATCGAGTTATTAATATCGTGGGTCAGGAATATCAACCGCGAAAATATTGTGGTCAAGAATATCGACTTAAGGTAAGAAATATCGTTTTAAAAAATATCGAAGTGTTAAATATAGTTTGCGAAAATAGAGTTGTTAAAAATATCGTTTTTTATTATTGTTTTGTATTTTAGTATATATTTTATATGTATGTGATGTATGTTTTTTTGTATAAGATTTGTTTGTATTTTTAATATATGTGTTACATTTTTAGTAGATATTAATTTTTTTAAATTTGAATTTTGTGCTTTTAGTCCCGTAGAGGGTTGTAGGTTTATAGGGGAATAGGGTGAGAAGTAATATAATTATATTAAATGTATTAATTTTTTTTAATTTGAATTGTGTGTTTAAAGTTCCGTAGTGGGTTGTGGGTTTATAGGGGAATAGGGTGGAATGTAATTTAATTATATTAAATTTATTAGTTTTGTTTAATTTTACATTTTTTGTTCCGTAGCGGGTTGAGGGTTTATAGGGGAATAGGGTGGGAAGTAATTTAATTATATTTAATTTATTGATTAATTTTTATTTATTAATATTTGTTTAATTGTGATTTTATAGTGTTAAATGTGTAAATTAATCTATTATTATTTAATTAATATTTGGTTGTTAATTATTTTTAATTAATTAATTGGTAATTATGGTCATTGTTTAATTAATTTTAGGTGTGTGTTGTGGTGTTTATAGGTGTAAATGGGGGAAGAAATGTATTTTTAGTTTATGAATTAATAATTGGTTGTTAATTAATTTTAATTAATTAATTTATAATTATTTTTGGTAATTGTGTAATTAATTATATTTGTGTGTGGTAGTTTTTATAGGTGTAAAGGGTGGGAAGGGTGGGACGTAAATTATTTTTCATTGGTGGATTAATAATTAGTTGTTAATTTAGTTTAATTAATTAATTGGTAATTATTTATGGTAATTGTGTAATTAATTTTATGTGTGTGTTGTGGTGTTTATAGGAGTAAAGGGTGGGAAATACTTTGTATTTAATTAATTAATATATAGTTGTTAATTAATGTTAATTATTTGATATTTACTTTGGGTAAATGTTTATTTTTTTGTGTTTTGTTTTTACTTTTAAAGGGGGAAAGGGTGGGTATTAAATAAAATGTTGTTATTTAATTATTAGTTGTTAATAGTAATAGTTTTTCTTTAAAAATCATATATAATTGTGTTTTATTATTTTATAGTTTAATTTAGGTGTGTGTTGTGGATATTAGAGTGTTAAAGCTTGTGTACTCAATGTTTTTTTTTAATAATAAGATGTTTTTTAATTTATTATTAATTATGTTAATTATAGAAATAAATGTAATTAAAAATGTTGAAGTGTTTTGTTATTGGTGTGGTGTTATAGGGTATGAAATAAAATAAATACTTTTATGTTTTAAATAATTCTTTTGTTTGTTAATATTTGCTACTTTTAAATAATTATTGTTTAAAATGTATTTATTAATTTATTTGATATATTATTTGTAGGTTTTTGTTATATGTAATTAATATTATAATATGTGTTCTTTTTATATGTTTAATAGATTTAAATTTATATTTTTTAAATATTGTTTTTTTATTTTCATTATTTTTGAAATTTTGAAATATTTTTTGTTTTTTTCAACTGTTTAAGTGTTATTAGTAATTTCTGTTTCTCTGCTATACAACACTTTCCCTACTGTTGCACTCACTGGAGTGGAAATAATAATTTTTACCCCTTCATTATACAGCACTTTCTCTAATGTTGCACTCACTGGAGTGGGAATAGTAATTTGTACCCCTCTGCTATCCAACACTTTCTCTACTGTTGCATTCTTTGGAGGAGGAACAGTAATTGTTACCCCTCCGCTATCCAATACTTTCCCTACTATTGCACTTACTGCAGTGGGAATAGTAATTTTTGCCCCTCTGCTATCCAACACTTTCCCTACTGTTGCACTCTTTGGAGTGGGATAAGTAATTGTTACCCCTTCGCTATCCAACACTTTCCCTACTGTTGCACTTACTGGAGTTGGAATAGTAATTTTTACCCCTCCGCTATCCCTACTGTTGCACTCACTGGAGTTGGAATAGTAAATTTAATTCCTCCGCTATCGAACACTTACCCTACTTTTGTACTCACTGGAGTGGCAATAGTAATTTTTACCCCTCCGTTCTCTAACACTTTCCCAACTGTTGCACTCTTTGGAGTGGGAATAATAATTTTTACCCCTCCCCTATCCAACACTTTCCCTACTGTTGCACTTACTGGAGTGGGAATAGTAATTTTTACCCCTCCGCTATCCCACATTTTTCCTTCTCTTGCACTCACTGGAGTTGGAATAGTACATTCAATTCCTCCGTTATCCAACATTTACCCTACTTTTGCACTTACTGGAGTGGGAATAGTCATTTTTACCCCTCCGCTATCCAACACTTGTGAGGCGTAAACATTTGGGATGAGTGTCCCATGGCGAGCGAGCGTAGCGAGTGAATCCAACTGCCCTAAGGGTGTTTCGGGGGTTAGCAAACCAGAAAAGTTGGAAAAAAGAGTGGGCAAATGGTGCATTTCCAAGTAAATTTGAGAAAGCAAGAAGGTTAATAAAGCAATTGTGAAATTGTAATTGTGACTACTCCATGTGGTAGTAGGGATATAAATATCATTAGTGCAGCAGCTACTGTGGCACCCTAAAGTTGTTTTTGAACTAAGAAGACAGATGATGGGGGCCTTTTTTCCTTGCTTGTTTTTTGGCACCGTGGGGCTGGGGCCACTACCATACACTTTTTAAAACTTTAGCACCCTTGCCTCAAACCCAAACTGGTGGCGCCCTCTCAGTACCATGCATACGTGCCATTCTGAGTTGCTGAAATTTGTTAGAGATTGTTTCAGCCGACTTTCACATGGTTTTAGAAATGTTTCCCGTGTGAAAGTTTAGGCCGAGGTATAAAAACTAAGGGGGTCATTATGATGGCGGGCGGATTGCCCCAGCCAGGCCGGCGGTCATCACCGCCAGCCCGGCGGGGGCGATCCGCCCGCCATCCACACAGCAAAGACCCCCCGCCATATTATGATGGCTGGGGGGTCCGCGGCAGACGGAAAGACCGTCCGCCGCTCTTCCGCAGGTCGACTCGTCGACCGGCGGAAAACAAGGATAATATGGTGGTGGTGTCTCCAAGACACCGCCATCCATATTATGATGCCAGCGGAGATCAGCCTTTCCATGGCGGCGTTGCCGCCATGAAAAGGCATACGGTCTTTGCATTTGGGGGCCCGTTGCGGGCCCCCAGGATGTTGGGGGGTGGGGGGTGCACATGGGGGGTACCTGTGGTACCCCCCTGCATTTGTATGCACAAGGCGGCAGGCACCGCGCAGTGCCTGTCACGACGTGCATTCACAGCATTGTGGCGGGCGGTGCGGTGAGCACCCCCCGCCACAATGCTGGGAATAGGGTGTCCCACCACCACGGTGGCGGTGGCATCCTAATGTCAGGTGCGGGACCGCCGCACCCCTGGCGGACGGTCCCGCATTCCATTACGGTGGCGGGCGGACTTTGTCCGCCCGTCATCGTAATGACCTCCTAAATTTGGAAAGGAAATAAAAGTGGGAAATCCTACTCATGGAAAACCATGGAGGGAAAGCACGTTGTTCAGGACTCTGACCCCTTTCCTTCCGCCAGAAGGCTGTAGCTCAGACCAATGAGAGCAGGGCAAATGTGGGGTAACGGACAGAGAGTTACCGCTGTGGGAACTAGGGAACCAGGTTCAAGTCTCAGCTTTATTTCAACAGAATCCTATCCTGGGATTCATTCTGGGCAAATCACAATCTCTTCATGCCTAAAAAACACAAATGTGTTCTTGTGTAATGTAACTGGTAAAGCGCTCCAATACATTCTGGTCAAGTTTGCGCTACACATTAAAACTGAAATTCTGCAAATAAAAAGAGAGCTTTTGTGGAGAAGAGCACTAGGGCCTACAAGTGAAACATGGCGCTCTCAGGGTGAGAGCAGAGCACGGCTGTGGTTTGCATACATGACAGCAACAGACCCGATCCAGGTGGCAGATGTTTGAATTTCGAAAGCCAAATGTGGCTTTCATTTAGCTTTCTCCCGCGGCCTGAAATTGCCACGGGAGATGCTACAATACAAGCCAAAGAAGGAAAATATGTTCTCTCAATTTTGTTTTTTAAAATCTTACTCTACCTCCATCTTCTTTCCAAATGTTGGCATGGATGTGGATGCTATGACAGCAGTGATAAATTAAATCGTGCCAATATAACCACAGTATGCTTCAAATACCCAATAGCCCGTGCTGCCTGTTTCGTGAATACTGCAACAACTACAGCAGAGGCCTGTGTCTGCGTAGCTGGTGTTCACCAGAAAGAGTATTTTAATGCTGAAAAGGACCCCAGTGCCCCAGTTTACTGATCAGTAACAGACATTCACGACAAGCTGAAGTGCAAGAGAGATGCCTATTTTAAATCGATGCTTAAAGTTAAAAAATGCACAAACATGCAGCAGATTTGTGGTGCTGAAACCTGATTCATTCAGGCTCGGAAACAGGCGGAGGCTTTTTTTTTTACAGTTTTTATATAGCGCAAACTTGACCTGAAGGTATTGGAGCACTTTACATGAGCACCATTATTACCACCAAACAAACATCCCACACCATGTAACACTTTATGCTACTCATGGCTTTTTAGACAACATAAAATAAATTCAGGGAATTGTAAATCCGCTTTAAATAAATTAACAACAAATTTCAAAAATCCCACCCATTGCCACACTGGCTCAATATATCATACAACCACAACACTTAGGGACCGATTCCGATCTCGTTAGGAAAGCCCTCTGTACGACTCAGATATGGAGGGATTTCTGAGCGAGACGTGCTCCGGGAGTTTTAACGAGCGAGTACGATGCTGCTCGGACTCCAATTGAACTCTATGGGAGCCCGTGTACAGACGCGTACACAGGCTCCCATAGCAGAAAAGGGGTGGGTGGGGAAAAGCGTACACCCTGTGGTGGGCACCCCATGGTGCCTGTCACACTGTGCATGCCTGGATCGGGGGGACCCAGGGGCACCCCCTGTGACAGATTCG
This sequence comes from Calotriton arnoldi, assembly GCA_963921515.1. Lineage (NCBI taxonomy): Eukaryota > Metazoa > Chordata > Amphibia > Caudata > Salamandridae > Calotriton > Calotriton arnoldi. Next base: position 905,922 of record CAWUFW010001846.1, on the reverse strand, counting down.
GAGGGCCCCGGGTGAAGGTGGGCCTGCTATGGCCCCCCGAAGTACGCTTCCGAAAGCTGTTTCGTCTCGCTGAGACCGAGGCGAAGCAGCTGTCTGATTCGTGCATCGTACTCGCTCGGTCAGAAATCGGCTCCACGGTGCGGCACGATTAGTCTACAAACGAGACGTACGGAGCGGTTCAGGCCCGGAAACGATTCAGTCGACGCTTACGCGATATTCGCATCGTACTTGGTTGTCCAGACCTGTGTACAAATCGGTCGTAAACAAGGGCTACGAATCGGATCAGGTAAAGCCAAATCCGATTCGGAGTCCTTCCGAACAACATCGGAATCAGGCCCATAATAGTTACGATATACCAGCGCGACATGAACCACAAGACATTCAGAATGTCCTGTTTCTTGGCAAAGTGATTTCGCTCTTCATTACACACCTGCCATTAGCACTATGCATAGTTTGAACAAAAAGCAACATTAGGGGCATATGCTTTACCTGGGCCACAGTTGGCTACTACTGGTGTTTCTGTACAGCGACAGTCAATGACCACCATGGGGAGAACTCGTCTCTAGCGGATAAGGCTTCATCAACTAACCTCCACTACTGCACGGTATACTTTGGTGCAGTACGGACAAGAACATGCAATAACTGCAAGAGGAAAGTACAGCGAATTCCTTACAGATTTACAAACAAATATAGAAAGCCTGATCTTTCCAAGAAGGGACGTCCAGTTGCCAGAGACAGCCGCAGTGAAACGAGAACACACGACCTGGCCACGCATACAACCCTCGGGCTGAGTGCCTTATAAAAAGTAGTAAGGCAGCACGGACACCATCCCCCAATGGTGGTTCACTATTACCAGAGCCAGCAGCACAATCCATTGCTATCCTAAACCAGCAGCTACCTATTCAGCACCAGCAAGCCCTCCAATGGCTGCTGCTACTTAAATGTGAATTTTCAAGATCCAAAATATGGAAAAAAAGAAAACAACAGTTGCGACCGGCACAGCGCAGGGGTTAAGGGGGGGGAAACGGGAGGGGGCAGGGTGTAAGGGAGTTTAAAAAAATATATATATAAACCATTTACCCGATCGTCGGGTCTCTTCTCTGTCTCTCCATCACCCTCTCTCCCCTGGGGCCAGAAAAGGAAGCACCCAGGCTCCACTGAGCCAATCACAATGCTTCAATGCAGCCTTGTGATTAGTCTGAGCGCCGTGGTTCGGCGTTCAGCCAGGGAATGGGAGCCTGGGCATGTTCTCCACGCAGACTGTGATGAAGCCTGCATGGAGAACATGCAAAGTGTGCAAACCACTCCTCCCCAACTCCTCTGTCATCGGAGCAGCCCCACCCTGCCCACTAACCTGCCACAGCAGGAAAACATAAAATGATAACCTCTAGTTATTATCATTTTATGTTTCCTTTCTTTCACTGCTTCAAAGAAGTGGGGCAACACTCCTCCGCCTTAGCGTAGGAACAGCTGCTGCATTTTACATCACTCATGACATGGTCAGTGACATCACTCATGACATCTCAAATGACATCACTCATGACATCATCCACAGAATCTCTGATGCACCCACTCATACCCCATGTAACATTTCATTCACCCACTCCAACTTCCACACTACCATTCTCGAAACCATTCACACACCCACACCGATACCAGTAGTTACATACCCACTCACTAATTCATAGGTCCCACACACATATCCACTCAGTCACCCAAACAGCCACTTGTACACCAACTCACTCACTAATACAGCCACTGGTAATCTACTCATACAGCCACACAGCCACTCACACACTGTGAGTCACTCATAGAGCTATTCACACACCTACTCACTCAACTGTAGAGTCAATCAGAGAGCCATTTACTAACCTATATAGTTATACACACACCCACTCACTTATTCATATAGATACTAACATATACTCACTCACCCATACAGCCCCTCACACATATATACAGCCCCTCACACACTCGCTCTGGCCCGCCTGGAACTGTTTGAGAGACCTGAGCGGATAGGGGATCAGATCTGGAGGCAGAAGGCCTTTGTTTTAGCTTGATATCATAACAGACAGGGTTTAGAATTGTTGAAAGCTTCAGTTCGAGCCTATTAATTGTTAAAGTCAGTTCCATCTATGGCGCCGAACCCCGGAGGTCCGATCTCCGACTGATGAGATGGACAGGGCGCTGCTGAGAACGGAGCAGTGGCAGCATCAGAGGGGCACAGGGCTTTAAAGAGACCACCAGTAGAAGTAGCTACTGACACACACAGCAGTGCAGTCGCGGGCTGGGTCCGGTGAGTCGAGTACCCCAGGGCTCTTGGTTGCCGTGGATGGCGGGGCACTGAGAGACCCGGAGGGGTTGAGTACGCGACGCTTCAGCTGGGGCGCACTTACCTGCGCTCTCCAAGGCCATTGAGGTGTAGCCACAGGCAAAGAGGCAACATCAGGCGTGGAGCAGATTCCCTCTTTCGGCGTGCCTGATCCCAACATGGCGGCCGCATCACCAAGGCGGACAAACCCAAGTCACAGAGGCCCAGGAGGCACCAGATAAGTGGGAGGTCTCAAGCGGGAGGCCTCTGGGTCCGCAGAGGAGCAGAGTGAAGACCAGGCGCGAGGAGTGGTGGTGGCTCTCAATCAGATACACACCGCGAATAACAGCCTGAGGGATTGCTTAGAGGAAGTGACCAAATGGATGACATTGTCATGTCTTAAACTGAATGGAGACAAAACTGAGCTGATGCTTTTAGGTAACCCCCCTAAACTTACGACCAACTCATTGTGGCCCTCCTGCCTTGGCCCTGCTCCCACGCCAAAGGATACGATAAAGAGCCTGGGAATCTGGTTGGATAAGTCCCTTGACTTTAATTGTCAAGCAGCTAAATTATCAGCCACCTGTTTTGGTCTACTCAGGCTTCTGCGGAAGATTCTCCCCTTGCTGCCTTCTCAAGCGAGACAGATTATGGTCCAGGGACTCATTTTGTCTCGTCTGGACTTCGGGAATGCCCTCTATTTAGGGGCCCCCAAGCTACCTTACGCAAGCTCCAGATAATTCAGAATTGCGCTGCTCGAACTCTGCTTCAGATTCCTCGTCGACTTTCAGCCAAACCCGGACTGAAGAGCCTTCATTGGCTCCCAGTCAGGGAAAGAATCGAATTTAAAACTCTGTGCATTGTTCACCGAGCTTTCTGGAGAACAGGTGCTGTCATTAATCATTCACTGATCACCCCTTACCATCCAAATAGACAGCTTAGATCAGCTTCCTCTCTCCTCACAACAGTTCCTAGGATCAAGAGAGTCAGATGTGGGGGTCGGTCTTTTTCCTATAACTCAGCTAAACTCTGGAACTCCCTCCCCTTTTATATGCGATCAGAACCCAATTTACTTCTGTTCCGTAAACACCTAAAAACTCTGCTCTTCAATAAAACTGAATAACTTCAATTGTCTTTTTGTATGCATTGTCCGTAGCGCTAGGACGCCTGAGGGTAGCTACCGCGCTCAATAAATGGTCTTTTCATTTCATTCATTTCAGGAGAGTATAGAACTGTACCCAATGCCTGACCCTAAGATGGCCGCCACTGGGGACATCTGACATGTTGAGCTATCCCTTGTTTTAGACCCAAAAGCAGCAGTACACGGGTCCAGGAAGGATCTTACCTGATCCTAAAATGACAACTGACCCCCGCCGAAGGCAGGTTACGGCCCTCCCAGCGAGCAAGGCGGGGACGCCTTGAGGCGATCTGATGTGGCCACAGGGCCTCGGGAGTGCGGCAGTCACCAGCCAGCCAGGCTAAGGCCCAAAAGCAGCAGCACACCGGGTCCAGGAATGATGATGCCTGACCCTAAAATGGTGGCCAACCCACTGCCGAATGCATAACTGAATATGGGGATCAGCTAAGTGCCCTCGGCGAACTTTAAATAATCAACTCACTACCCAATCACAGCAGCAGAGAATGCAAGAAAAGAGTGAGCCTGAGCCTCCCCCACGAACTAAATTTTACACGAACTCCTAAGCGTAAAGAGACCGATCAACATGGCCGATGTCCGGTGGAGCTGCCTAGACAGCTATAGAGGAGATCGACTCTGGGTCACCCCCTTGGCCGTCACCTACCCAGCCGGACCTTGGACATAGTTCTCCTCGTCTCTACCCCTACCTCTAATCCCTTACCTCACCCCTTTTCCTCCCATGCCAATTCATCTTGTATCATGTACCTATGTAACATTGCTTTTTGTTTGTCTTTTTTGAGTATGTATTGCCATGCTCCAGTAACTGTTTGTAACCATGTAACCTCACAAATCCTTATGTAAAGCGCTCTGATACCTCCGGGTCTGGGCAGCGCTATATAAAACTTCTCAAATAAATAAATAAACATACATTCACTAACCCATACAGCCACTATCACAGTCCCTCACTCACACATATAGTCACTGATAAACTCCAACATTCACCTATACTGCTTTTCACATATGGACTTACTCACCCATATACCCCTGGCATATCCATTCACTCACCAACACAGCCATAGACACACTCAGTCACTTATACAGCCCTTCTCTTACACACTCACTAACCCATACACCCACTGACTCACCTACCCACTCATCCATGCAGGCAGTCACACACCCTCTCACCCACCCACACAGACACCAACTGACAGACAGATGCAGAAATTCAGGCAACCCACTCAGTGACCCATACATTCACTGAGACACCTAATCACTCACTTATTCAGTCAGTCACGCACCTACTGATTCATCGATACAGGCACTCATACACACACTGATCCATCAATATACCTTGGTATATATATTTAACACTCACAGTCACTGGATGATGTCATCAGTGATGTCATCAGTGATGTCACTGACCATGTCATGAGTGATGTAATAGTTGAGGTCATAAGCAGTGCAGTGCGGGGGCATGAGTAATAGTTAGCTCAGCTAAGTATAACCGCTGAATTTCTCTGATTTTGTACGAGTGAAATGTCAGCCTATCCACAACATCCCTTTAACCTTTGGTTTTTTCAGTGAATTTCAAAGGCATTTTGATTATTATTTCCTAACTGTAACCTGTGAACTTTAAGAGTGGATGTGTGAGTGGCTGTATGGGTCTGTGAGTGACTGTGTACCTAAGCCGCCCTCTTTTGGATATAATATAGATAACCTGGGTCACATGACGGTTCCTTAAGGGCCCACCCTCAAGGGTTCTTGCTTTGAGGTCTTTGTCTCCCTGGGTATGACTGTAGTTATAGGGCGGCATTTTATAAATTGATGTACTATGTTGGAAATTGATTAATATATGTACAATGGCATGAAATTGGGACGCCCGTTCTCCAGTACTCCTGTAGCCATGCTGGTGGGGGGGAGCTGGACCACATCCCCAGAGTTCTTCGTGGCTTGGGAGCCGCCACCAACATTACCAGCGCTACATGAGTGCCAGGAGGCGCTCGTAACAACCTAAGCAAAAATTGGGTACCCTCTCTCTAAAAATAATTTAAGGTCAGGGAGAAGAGGGGAAAGAAAACTATACTATCTGAAGAAGCTCCCTCATGACCTGTATTACTTTCATGGATTAGACATCAATTCAACATGGGCTAACAAACTATTTCATAACAATGACACAATTTGAAGCGAAAGATTTATAGTTTCATCATTATTTATTTCATTTCTTTTTTTTAAGTATCAAAATCCTTATATTTTTTTCCTTATTTTCTTAAAAATATAGATATAAACATATAAATAATCACAATTATTACATACAATGTGAAATACAGAACATAATTTACTTGATGACCCCTGAGTGAAAAAATAAAAAAAAGGAAATGTTTCTTCATTCATACAAACATCCAAACTCATACACACTCATACTATATTCACAAATACATAGATCTAGGGAATGGGAGATAAAGGATTACACAGTCTCCACGACCAATTAAAGTAACTGCATACAGCAGGATCTAAACAACTTTGGTCGACGCGCGTTTCGGTGGTTTAAAGAATGGTAGTTCCACCTTCCTCAGGACCTTAGCCAGATAACGAGAAAACACATAAACACCCAGGGGATACCTGAAAAGTATAAACACATTATATTGAAAGCCCATGACAAGAACAAAGTAAGTTAATTAGACCTTATTGAAAAACATACATTTCAGAACTTACTCACTTATTTAAAAAAACATTGTTTTTTACACCAGACCACCAGCCACCGAAAAAAGTGCAAAGAAAATAAGAGTGGCATGTCTCTACCCATACTCACTGTGGGAGAGATAAAAGTTAAAGTGTTTGTGAATACACACAGAAAATTCTTATTAGGTACACCAGTCACCTGATAGAAAAGTGGACAGCCAACAAAGTCGAGAAAAACCACTTGATCAGTGGATGAAAGAAAGGGGCAATATATGTCAAACGTATACCCTAAAGTTTGTATAAATACCCACTTGTTGGAAAATGTGGATAAATAATGATGCATTTACTGATGTTCTCTGTAAGGGAATCTTGCTGCGAAATGGACCGCTGACCGCTATTACCAAAAATGGCCGTCTATTGACTGATAAAACACGTCCTGTAAGGATGAATCATACACGAGGTATTGTGAACACGGACGGGCCAAAGATCAACATCTAAACCTTGTTAACAAAAGGGAGGAAGTTGTATCTTACCTAGGACTCTAATTTGTCATGTGTCCTTAGGCATATGCTAATGTACTCTGTACAGAAGTGCCGATGGGATGTGGGCCGCTAGTCACTGATACCAAAACCAGCCGTTTATTATGATTAAAAAAACACGTCCTATGAAGATAAATGACACACAAAGTATCATACACATGGGAAAACTACAAATAAAAAACTAAGGCTAGCTTCACCAAAGGAATCGATTATATCTTACCTAGGACTAAAATATACAATACGTCCTAAACCACTCTGCATGTGTGCTGTCTCTCAACGAAACTAAACACTCCTGTAGAAAAGAAGGAAGGCCAGATAGTTTATAAAGCATACAGGTGTTTTACCACGCTACATATATACAGATTATATAAATAGTGCCACCGCCTACCTACTATCTCGGGGTCAAGCACTGTTCAAATTAATGAATCTTGTAAGTTCGTATTATACTACGCGGTTTCATAAATGTGCCATAGTTTGTAGTGGGTATATCAAAGTCGGGGCTGCATAAACTCTGGGGGAAAGATTACGTAAACTACATGAATTCTAGTTTACTAAAACGTCAAAGCTATAATCCATGTGTCACAGAGCAAGGTATATGATATACATCAGAAACGTTTACTGAAAAACACCAATGCGCGCACATTCTCTCTCTAAAGAACTCGTAGAGCATATAATTATATATATAGTAGTATAATCACATGAGACAATACCCTCAAACTACTGCACGATAGATTGAATAAGTCTGTGCACTCAAAAAACAACTTTATAGAGACTGAACGAAATAAAGCAATTTACTAGAAACATTCTAAAGTGGTAAAGGCACAAACGAATGAATCAAAGAGGTCTAAGCTTACCAACACCGGTGGCCTCACATTCGTAAATCTATCGTATTCACGAGGTCCAAAAAATGGCTCGGCGTGATTAATGGCGGTACACGCTCACCAAGATTTTATAGGAGCAGTGTACCTCAATGGCGCGAACGCTAGATCTAATCACCTGATGAATGGTAGAGTCAGATATAGGACTTAGGACTTAAAGAACAAAAAAGCAACAGCGCCATCTTTGAATGGTGTAAAAACCTCCCGTAAAGACAGATAAGAAGTGTATTCCTTATATGCAAGAGAGAAGCGCGGTTGGATAACCAAAAAAGTGCGTCAATCTGAAAGTACAATTGTTTACTAAACAAAATGATTTGTTAAAAAGACACAACTTTGCCTGTGTGGATCTTTCCCCATGCAGAGCTATAACAAGTACGCTCCCTGTGCTATCTGTCAGTAATATATCAAGAAGGTAGATTACAAGGTAGGAACACCTTCGAATAACTGATTGATTGTTAAAAAGCTCCATAGTAAAACACTTACACAGAACTTAGTTAATAAGGTATAAATGGAACCACCTGATGGCACAGGAATTTGAAGATAATGGACCGCGCTGTCACATGACCTCTTGTGCACAATGCTATGAAAGGCATGTCGCAGCTCGATTTGGGGAAAGATATACAAAATATTCCAACGAATGAAACTAAAAAATCTTTTAAATATTTTTGTTCAAAAAAAGAGAAAAACGATATAGGCCTAGATCAGTGAATGTCACCAGGATCTAAACTATGTCCTTTACGGCCCTGATCTTATTAGAATACTGGTAAAAATATTCCATCGTATATGAACTGGGTGACTTAGTATGCTGATTGATTTGGAGGCATACAAGGTGAACAAATAATGCTGAAACATTTTATTTAATGAAGAAATTACCTAGATGATCAATATATGGCTCCAGTATCGTCCCGGAAACCAAAGGACATAAATATAACAAGCATGATGCAGAAAAGAGTATGAAAGATACCCGCCAGCGAGATGCTAAATGCAGCTGATTTGTCAAGTTCTGGTAACATTCCAGACAATTTCTTCATTCAGTCCCTGTTTAACACTATTCAAAGTAAAAATCCAAAATCCAAAATGTTTCTCTTCTTCTACGAGTAACTTCAGCAGGAGCCCCTGCCTGTAGCTTAACTTTCTCCAAGATACACCACCTGAGATCCTTTTCTGAGTGTTGTTTATCAAGAAAATGTTGGACTAGAGGGGCCGTCATTTTATGTGTACGGATGGCGGACTTGTGTTCACTGTATCTAGTCCGGAACTCGCGTGCTGTCTCACCTATGTATGCCAGATCACAAGGACACAACAGCATGTAAACAATGTTATGGCTCCTGCAGTTGGTAAGATCTCTTAACTTTATGTTATAGCCCTTATAGGTCAAGAAATCCGTAGTAATGGCCGTGTCACACATGACAAATTAGAGTCCTAGGTAAGATACAACTTACTCCCTTTTGTTAACAAGGTTTAGATGTTGATCTTTGGCCCGTCCGTGTTCACAATACCTCGTGTATGATTCATCCTTACAGGACGTGTTTTATCAGTCAATAGACGGCCATTTTTGGTAATAGCGGTCAGCGGTCCATTTCGCAGCAAGATTCCCTTACAAAGAACATCAGTAAATGCTTCATTATTCATCCACATTTTCCAACAAGTGGGTATTTATACAATCTTTAGGGTATACGTTTGACATATATTGCCCCTTTCTTTCATCCACTGATCAAGTGGTTTTTCTCGACTTTGTTGGCTGTCCACTTTTCTATCAGGTGACTGGTGTACCTAATAAGAATTTTCTGTGTGTATTCACAAACACTTTAACTTTTATCTCTCCCACAGTGAGTATGGGTAGAGACATGCCACTCTTATTTTCTTTGCACTTTTTTCGGTGGCAGGCGGTCTGGTGTAAAATAATTTTATTTTAAAATAAGTGAGTAGGTTCTGAAATGTATGTTTTTCAATAAGGTCTAATTAACTTACTTTGTTCTTGTCATGGGCTTTCAATATAATGTGTTTATACTTTTCAGGTATCCCCTGGGTGTTTATGTGTTTTCTCGTTATCTGGCTAATGTCCTGAGGAAGGTGGAACTACCATTCTTTAAACCACCGAAACGCGCGTCGACCAAAGTTGTTTAGATCCTGCTGTATGCAGTTACTTTAATTGGTCGTGGAGACTGTGTAATCCTTTATCTCCCATTCCCTAGATCTATGTATTTGTGAATATAGTATGAGTGTGTATGAGTTTGGATGTTTGTATGAATGAAGAAACATTTCCTTTTTTTATTTTTTCACTCAGGGGTCATCAAGTAAATTATGTTCTGTATTTCACATTGTATGTAATAATTGTGATTATGTATATGTTTATATCTATATTTTTAAGAAAATAAGAAAAAATATAAGGATTTTGATACTTAAAAAAAGAAATGAAATAAATAATGATAAAACTATAAATCTTTCGCTTCAAATTGTGTCATTGTTATGAAATAGTTTGTTAGCCCATGTTGAATTGATGTCTAATCCATGAAAGTAATACAGGTCATGAGGGAGCTTCTTCAGATAGGCGCTCGTAACAACACCAGGGCTCCAGCAGCGCGGGACACCCGTTTTTCTATACTCCTGTTGCCGTGCCGGTGGGGGGGAGCTGGACCACATCCCCCAGAGTTCTTTGCGGCTTGGGAGCTGCCACCGACATTAGCAGTGCTACATGAGCGCCAGGAGGCGCTCATAACCACGCTGGGATCCAGCAGCGCAGGACGCGCGGGTACGTGCCCGGGCCAAGGGCGGGCCCGTCCACGCCGTCGGACCCCAGAAGAGGCTGGGCTGCGCCCCCCCTCTGAAATCTGAAGCCCGGATGCCCTTTTCTCTAACTTGTTGGGTGAGTTTGCTTATTCCCCTCTGCTCTGGTACTGTTGTTGGCCTGCCCCTGACTCTGGTAGGACTTCAGGCCCCAGAGCCATCACGCAACTCCTTTTTCACCTGTATCTAGCAATAAGAAGGAATCGACCTTAGTACACTCTACGTGCTGCTTCTTCTTCTGCGGTGGTAAAGCCACTTTGCCAGAGCCAGGGAAAAGCAGGGCTGGACTGCTTTTTTGATTTAACTTGCCTGCACAGACTTGGCGCTATAAACATACCGTTGGGTGACTGACTCTTTGCTTTTGGTTGGAGATATGATTGTCGACATCCTTCCTTCATCGATTGTGGGCACAAGAGAAACCGAGACTGGCAAAAACGCGTATTTCTATGTAATCACTTTTATTTTTAACCATAGCTAACTGACTTTGATGTGAGGCTTTTGACCAAATTGTTGATTAATCTGTCGTTTTTTTTTACCTCCAATGGTTTGAGTACTTCTTATGTTCTGAGAGGGTCCGTCTTCCTAAGTACTATACTAGGCCATACATTAGCCTAGACACATACGATATATAGACGTAACCATTATCTCCCTCTCAGTCCTAAAAGCCAAGTCATAGGGCTCCCACAATATTACTCTTAAACTCCCCTTGCACTTTTCATACATCTAGAAAGTGTGACTTGGGCCCTGTGCTCGCCCACTACACATCCGTCTGTCAGTTGCAGTTGTAAGATACCTTCAGGTGCCAATTGAACGTTATTGTGATATTGCTTTTACTTACATTATAGCAGTTATCATTGATTTTTAACCGTTAACTACACTGGTCAACGCTATGGGGAAAAGAAAATCGTCTGCCTGTGAGGGAGGGGGTAGGCCTGATGGGTCCTGTTCGAAATCTAGCAGAAATAAACTGTCTCGAAAGACCGTAACCAATAACTGTGTCCTGGATCACATTGACGACCTAATAGTGGAATGCCAGGGAATCCTAGCTCCCAATACTTACATGGCTACAACAGATAATCAAAAATTTTCTGATGAGCCACCTCATCTCCCTAGCCCCATTCTCAACTCTGTAAAACACATTCCCACAATGTTTATAAAGCGGAATACGTGGAGCACAAAAATTTGCCACCTTGCAACCTACACCTACACAACCTATAGCCGTCTACGGCGATTTGAAGGCAGGGATACCCCTATTTCCCACTGTTGTTGTAGATAAATCTTTAGTAGGTCCTGACACTGATAGTATTATCAATATTGCCTTATCAGATAGGTTCCTACCACTTCAAGATCAGACCTGCTCCCGACAGGGGGAAGCGCTGGAGCTAGAGGTAGATCTTCCCTTGTCAAGGGTTACCATGGAACCAAAAGAGAAAGACCCAACCGTGCGAAGGGTTGAGGGCCTCTCTGTAGAGACAACCTTGCAGTGCGAGGACACTGCCAGGATTATATCAGATCTGAGGGCCTAAGTTACTTCTTTAAAAACATTAATTTTAACACTTAATGACCAAGTTAAACTCCTGTTAGATAGAGGTTCCCCGGAAGAACGCCACCTAGAGCAGGCAAAGGGAACCACACAGGAACCATCACACTCTTTGACTAGTAGAGCCCCTCTAATGTCTATCCCCACTTTCCCTCCTGCAATCTCTACTGATAAGAGTAGACTAGATGTGCTGCATAGTAGAGACTGTACACAAGTAGACATCGGTTGCCAACCAAGCTACAGGAACGATAAGGGCCAAAGTCTCGCTAGGACCATTTATATGTCAAATGTGCCCAAAATTCCCCCACACATGGAGCACGAGGGCCAAGATTCTTTGATAAACAAATCCATACACTGGAACTGCAAGGTGATCTGTCATTAGGGATGACATCTTATGGGCAAAAAGGCTATCACATCACAGCTCTCAAACTAACTGTATAGAATTACATCTAAGGGATGTGAATTTAGTCCACAACCTTATAGCCCTAGAGGCAAGATTATGTTCACCCACCTCAGCAGGCATTCGATTAAAATACAGTCCCTTCAGCACCTCACAGCTGTCAGCAACCACCAGGGAAGGTATTCCTTTAGGCTCTGATTCACCATTAGCTACCAACGACTGACTGGCAAGCGGAGCGAGCCCAGCCAATATGTCACTTTCTTTTACAAGAAAGGTTGAGCATTTAGGAATCAAACTGAGGCAGTATACTGACCCAACATTATTAACTCTAAAGCCTATTAGTCTGGGTCTGCCTTACCAACAGCAGACTAATAGCAATACCCCCAGAGAGGGGACTCTAACACATCGAGATACCACTGCAGGCCCAGAGATAGGCTACATAATGAATGGGACCCAATCTACCTGCCCAGCCCTAGGAGGATTGCCTCCTAAACTTCGTATACTATCATGGAATGTTGCCTGAGTGAGGCCTAAGTTGGCACTTACTCATTGGACCCAGTATATAGACCAATTTGACATCTGCGTTTTGCAGGAAACTTGGTCCACTACCTTTGTCTTCATCCCTGGATATGTTACTTATTGCTGCACAGCAGTCGCCAGTAGAACATGACGACCTGCTGGGGTGCTGTTGATCTGGGTAAAAATCGATCTTCAGTGTACCATCCGAGATCTCAAGACCAAAAGCCCCAACATCCTAGCAATTCATATCAGTGGTAGGAATGGCACAGGGCTTGATCTTTTTAATGTTTATGCCTGGGGTTCCAAGGCTGGTTGTAGCTCTCCCACTCTTCTGGTATTGGAAAATTGTCTAGAGGAGAGGGAGCTACAGTCACAGTTAATAGTAGCAGGGGATTTCAACGTCATCTTTGAACCTCTATACTCTCAAGATGTAACCAACAGTGACAAAGTGGACGAGATGTGGCTCGTTCCCCCCCTAGACTTGCCACCAATTAAAAAATTGACTCTAGCAGCGCTACAGCTTCATGCACTAACTCTAGAGTATGGGCTTTTGGCTGCCAATGGCTGGACCAAGTCCGATATGTTGGGGGCAAATACCTTTAATAGAACCACTAACATGAGCTGCCTCAATTACATTTTGTTAGATGTCAGATTGTGATATGGAGTGATGGGCATGGTAGTTGGGTCGACTACTGACAGTGACCACAACCCTCTCGAGCTTGATATGTCACCACTGTGGGACAAAAATCTTAGCCACCCACATATAAGACTTTCTACCAAGGAGGTATGCCCAACTAATAACAACAGACGACTCAAGTGGGCACGTGTAGCCACTGACACCTCAAAATTAGAAGCTATGAAGGGTAATCTCCTCGAGAGTACTAGTGAGCTACTCAGCCTACTTGAGCAGTACGACGGGCTTTCAAAGATTACGTCTTGCCACACACACACTTTTTTAAATGGCTAGCATCATACTTTAGTATCCCCTTAGGCCTCAGAGCAAGCTGAAACCAGCTAGATCACATTCCTCCTGGTTTAACCAGGAGTGCAGAAAATCAAGATTACAACTGGCCACGGCCATCAGAGCAAACAACTTGGGGGATCTAAAAGAAGCAAGGAGATCCTACAAGAAAGTTCAGGCCAAAGCCAAAAAGGAGTGGGAGGAAAACTGATGGCTCCAGATTAAGGATGCTTGCCAGAGTAAGTTTTCTCAACAATTCTGGCTTCTTGTGACCAGGGTAGATACCAATAGACCGAGGCCACACACTAATAACATTGCCATTTCCACCTGGCATGAACACTGCTCTGCAGTCTACACTGAACAGGAGCCATGGTTAGCGAAAGCTCGATCGCCCACTACATTAGCCCCCAGACCTCTGAGTTATTTTCTTTAGTTGAAATTTCACAAAGCATAAACTCAGTGGTTAGGAATAAAGCTTTGAGGTCTGATGGTGTTCCCAGCGATGTTTTCCTTAATGACACTGACAACTGGTCTAAGTATATCTGGGCACTTGCTAATGAAATTGCTGCCGGGGCTCTAGTACCACCTTCGTGGAAAGAAGCCGAGGTTAGCCCGGTATTTTAAAAGGGTGATCGCTCGCTACCATCCAACTACAGGCCCTTTAGCTTGATTGATGGTGCTCAAAAGGTCTTCTCCCGTGCACTTCTTATGAAGATCACGGCTTGGATGGAGGAAACCAACATCTTATCCCCATTCCAAGCAGGGTTTAGAAAGAAAGTTAGCACCATCGATCAGGTTTTTTGATTCTCATTACTGACGTGGAAAACTGTTACTATAGAAAGGGGTAGCCTCTACATAGCATTCATCGACTTGAAGTCGGCTTTCGATCTCATCCCCAGGCACAAATTATGGCATGTCCTTCAGGAGCTGGGTCTCCCTTCCCCGACCCTCACGCTGTTCATTCGCCTTCACAAGGACAATTTCGTGAGGATCCGCAGGGGGGGATCAAGAGCAGCTAACAGACCCGATTAGTGTCAACAGGGGGGGTCAGACACGGCTGTGTGTTGGCTCCTACCCTGTTTTCACTTTTTATCATCTGACCTGGAATCCTGCCTGGAGAAGGTAGCAACCTGGATGCAACACTCATGTCTTAGACTTAATGGAGACAAAACCGAAATAATGTATCTAGGCAACACACCCAATGCGGATTTCAAGTTGACATGGCCAACCTGTTTGGGACCTCCTCCGGTCCCTAAGCCCAAGATAAAAAGCTTGGGCGTGTGGCTTGATAAGTCACTTAAATTTGACCAGCAAGCAGTGGAAGTGTCAGGTGTCTGTTATGGCATCCTTTGAATGCTGCGGAAAGTCCTCCCCCTACTCCCTATGGGGGCAAGGAGAACTATGGTCCAGGCATTGGTCCTTTCGCGCCTGGACTACGGCAACTCCCTGTACCTAGGAGCACCTAAATCCACCTTAAGGAAACTTCAGGTGGTACAGAACTGTGCCGCTCGACTGTTGTCGGGCTCTCCCAGAACACAGTCGGCAAAGCCCTGTTTAAAGACCCTACACTGGCTGCCCATAGAGGAGAGGATTAAATTCAAAGCCCTCTGTATTGCCCACAAGACCCTCATGGGAAAAGGCCCTCTCATCAACCAGTCCCTTATCACTGTATACCGTCCAAGAAAACTCCTCCGTTCTGCGAACTTAAATCTAGCCGTCATCCCTAAAATCCAAAGGATGCGAAGTGGGGGCCATTCCTTCTCATACAATACAGCTAAGCTGTGGAACACCCTTCCCCTGCATCTGCGCTCAGAGACATCCCATCTCATTTTTTGAAAGTGTCTTAAAACCTGGCTGTTCCAGAACATCAACTGGTAGCTACTTTACTTTGCCTTTTCTCTCTGCCGTTAGCGCTGGGATGCCTTAGGGTAGCTATGCGCTTAAGAAGTGTTAATTAATAATAATAATAATAATAATAATGGTCAACCACCTAGCGGAAGTCCCCGCTGATGGCCCCACTTTGGGGAGTGTCAAAGTAACAACCCTACTGTTTGCAGACGACACGCTGTTGGTCTCCAAGAACCCCAGTGGTCTCCAACTGCTGTTAGCTCGCTTCGACGCTTTCTGTGGGTTGAGAGTCCTGGAGGTTAACACATCAAAAACGAAACTTCTATGGATGACCCCCACAAATCCTTCGAAGGAAAACTGTCTCCCGGGGGGATACACCTCGACAGAGTAGTAACATTCGACTATTTGGGCATGACCCTCTCTGAGGAAATGGCCTGGGAGCACCACATTATGAAGCAGATTCTCCAACAGAAGCAGATCACTGAGGCTCTGTTGAAGGAGCACAGATACTCCCAGTCAAGACCAATAGCAGCGCCACTTCAGATTTACGACCCCATGTAGTGGGCTCTGCTCTGTACGGGGCCGAACTCTGGGGGTTTGAAAACTTGGAGGGTCTCCTTATCACTGAGAACAAATTTCTGAGATCCCTCTGTTCTCTTCCCCAGAGTACTCCGCTCCTTCCTCTAAGGTTAGACATGGGCAGACCATCTATTGTGGACAAAGCACAAATTTGCCCCCTGCTTTTTTGGCTGCGCTTGAAACTAACCCTAGCGCTCTCTCATTACGCTGCTGCATCCGATGAAGTTTGCAAACTTGACCGTTTCAATAAAATTGGGTGGTTCACTAAAGTCAGGTCACTACTTACAGCAATAGGCTTAGGGAGCTCATGGGATGTTAAACACCCCAGTTTATTACCAAGCTAAGACCCAATACTGGAACTGGGTGGCCCAGTCCACTGTAACACATTCGCCTGGAGGCCGCCTCACATTAGAATTTATGGACTTTAAATTGCTAAGCGCACATGAGCAATACATGGAGGCCATTAGGATTCCACAGGATAGGAAGCATTACATCCAATTTAGATTTGGCTCCCTTCCAGTGAACTCCTTTACAGCTGCTTGGTGACGGCCTTTATCTGCGCAGTTGCACTGCCCTGGTTGCTCTTGCTCTGTTGAGTCAATTACCCATATCCTCTTTGCTTGTATAACTCCCCGACACGCAAATGGTTAGCACCCATCTGTAGGTTGTTGGGAACACGATGTCACCAAGAAGCGCAGCGCATTCTAAAATCTGATTCTAGACCACTAGTTGCTTGCGCAGTCGCCAAGTTTCTTGGTAAAATGTGGATAATTAGAAGGCACGCATTAAAGATGTGATATGGCGTGCCCCATGGTTCTCTTTCTCCACTCTCCCAACCCCCTTATTGAGAGTTAGGGAGTAACATTAGGTTTTTATTATGTAGCATATGGTTTAACCTTTTTTATTGCGACTTTACAGCGGGATCTCTTATGCACTTAACCGGGGATTTTCCCTCGGTCATCAAATCTTTTATCTTTTTAGCTGCTGTTTTAACTGTTTTTTTTATCTGATTGCCACGCTTTTTATCATTAATTTTTGACATGCATTTAGTGAATTTTTTGCCAAGTATCCAAATTCTGTACTGTACGCATTTGCACTTTTACAGTTTTAATGTATCTAATGTATTATTGCTAAGTACCCAATCTCGTAATGCTGTACTGAATGCATTTGCACTTTTATGGTTGTAATGACCGAAATAAAGTTTTTGATTGATTGATTGGGTTGATTATATTTTTATGTATGCAAAAAAATGTCTTGGCACTGTGCACTTTCATGGTTCATCGAACCGTAATAAAGTTAATATCAATCGATCGAGTGTGTAATGTCTGGGTAAATATGTAAGTCCATGAGTAGTGCCTTGGTGATTGTATGATTGCATAGGTAGTGCCTGTATGATTTTATGGGTGCAATTGCCAAGAACACACTGCGAATACCGGGTGTTTTTGACAAAGTGTAAAACACATATATAGACATATTTTATATGAGGTTTCAGAGTAGCCATTTAAGTGAGATATTAATTTAACTTTGCCCTTTGTATTCATTTGTCGAAATAACTAAATCAAAAATGCATTTTCCTTCTTCACAGCAAGATGGGAGGCAATGACATCAGTAGTCACGAATACAAATGATAAAGTGTAAACCAGATATATAGGCATATTTGACACAAAGTTTGAGTCTAGCTATTTAGTAACATATTAGTTTAACTTTATTTTAACAACACATTTGTAAAAAACAACAGTTTAAAAAAATAACTTCCAACATGTGAACTCACAAATAGAACATAACTACCAAACTGAGTTTGAGTTTGTTACCCAAACTCATAGGGAATTAAAAACTGCTGAAAAACTAGTGCAATGCACAATCTGCGAACACCACATGACCGGAAAAGTAAGGAATTTGATAGGATAATATACTTTTATAATCTTCTTTTCCAGAACTTTTTTCCTTTCTGTGCCCCCTTGCTGCCCCTGATTGTGATCGTTTTTTCCTTTCTGTGCCCCCTTGCTGCCCCTGATTGTGATCGTTTTTTCCTTTCTGTGCCCCCTTGCTGCCCCTGATTGTGATCGTTTTTTCCTTTCTGTGCCCCCTTGCTGCCCCTGATTGTGCTCGTTTTTTAGGTCTCGCCTAGGCAGCGCTTGCGCTGTCTCGTTGAGACATGCAGTATATACTATTGTGGGGAAGCTTCGTTTAAGCTCCGCCCACTCTCCGCCCATCTTTTGGATTGGCTTACATCCTAAATGCTGCATTGTGATTGGTTTTCGGCTTGTTAGTCCCTCCCTGTGACAGCCATGTCGTCATTTGTGTCCTTCCATGGCTATCAGCCCCTTTACCTCACAGACTATTTTCTTCCGTCTTTTCCCCTCCCTCCAGCAGTCCCTGACTTCTTCCCCACCCCTCCCCTGGAGCGCGAGGGCTCTGATTTGGTTCCGCTGCTGTCCTGGCAGAGACAGCACCTGTTCTGCTTTGCGGGCCATCCTGAGGCCCGAGCAGGAAGCTGCAGAGGAACGAGTGCCTCTCTGGGGGCGGGGCTCAGTAAGTGGAGCTGTGCCGCCTGTCCCCCGTCTGCCTCGGCTAAGGCCATACAGCCGAGTTCAGGGGCTCTGTTTATACAGGAGACTCTGCTCCATGCTGCACCCGAACCCGCTTGAGACCAGAAGAGGTCTCCAATGCAGGGACTGCTTGTTCCTTTACTGTGTGGGGCGATTGTGCTGCTGCGGGAGCCGCGTGGAGCCTGACCGCGGCCCCAACATGTTACCCCTGGAAAGCTGCGGCCGATGCGGCCCCGCCCAGCAGGACGCCACGGAGAGCAATGGTGTTAGGTTGGGCTGTGTAAAATGACTTCTACGTGGTGAGGAGGAGTGGGCGGTGTAGCAGAGGGCAAGTGTCCAGCGCTCAGAGGCTATGTATGTACTGGGTGCCTCCCTTGTTATACTGCCAACAGCAGCGGGAGGAGTATTTCACAACACTTAGTGATTTATTTAAATTAGCAAAGCGCTTCCTACCTCTAACGAGGCGCCGAAGAGCATTCCACTTCCGGTCCCTCAGAGATCCCGAGCTCGCGGTCATATAATGGTCAGGAGGCACAAAGAACACCACAAAGAAAGAAATACCACCCGAAAAAAAAAAAAGATAACGTTTTCCTATGGAGTCTCAGTGACTCGCTGCATGCGCACACTTAAGCACAAACGGTCTCCATACCCCCTGAAACACCGAGTTTTTCAATAGCACACATTGCCAAGGGGTTTTAGTTTAACTTAATTAGCATCATGCGACTGCTCAACCTTCCCACTGAGTGCCGCCGGAACAAGCATGAGTAGGAGTTACAGCACAAGCACTTTAAATCACGTGCTGTTTACCCGCTGCACGCCTTTTACTTATTTCAGCACGGACGGCTTTATCACGACCTGTGCCTGCCCGGTACCTAGTTACACTTGGCTACTATAACATTAGCTTCATTCTGAGCTGCCTTCCATGCCCCTGTACTCTGGAACTGCGCAGTCAAGCAGTCTGTCCCTGCTTGAGCAGTAAGTAACGCTTTAACGCACAGTTTCTGCCCCATTTCACTTTCCCGTTGCTGTTTTCATCCCCACATCCTCCCTATTTACATTAACTTCTGGTGGTGCCAAACACAGATTGAGTTCTCAGGGTTACTGTGCACTGTGTTTATTTGTTACTGCAGCGGCTGCGTAGTGATAGTTCACTTTATTGATTCATTGTAGCTGCAGGTCACCACTTTCAATTTTTAATAGCCGCCAGTGCTGCCGAACACAGATCAATAATTGCAGTTACAAGGCACCGTTTTCATTTTAATTTACTGCGACTGGCGAGGACGCTGAACACAGTTTGGTTAATGGCAGCTGCAGTACACTGTGTTTGTCGGAAATTACGTCTGCTTTTGGTGTTAACCTTTTTGTTTAGTTAGGATCGCAACGCATTGCCATCATTTTTAAGTAGAGTATTTGCTTGCAGCACCACAGACTTGATGATTTTGTCACATATTTCATTGGTTAGATAAGTACTCATCATTCATTATGCACTACTTTCATGCTAGATTGCAAGATGAAACAATATTAAAGTGGTTTGTCATGATGCACCCTCCCGCCTTCCTCCTGCTGTCTCTCATGATTTTGACCCTCTTGACATCCGATGTTTTGCTTCGTATCTCGCGGCTCTTCCCACTCTTAATGTTAGCCTGCCCCATCCACACCCAATCAGTGATATATTTTGATACTCTGGGGTGATGTGTACTATTAAGGGCCAATGTGTGACAAACAACCCAGAGAAAGGTTACACACAGCGAGTGAGCCCCCAACTCTCCTACATACTTCACCTCCGTGGGCACTTCACTACCACGCTAATGGAAAACCATGATTGTTAAAATGTATATATTGTACAGGATGACCGTAGTGCCCAGTCAGAGAGGGGAAATACAGAGTCTTTTAGGGTCAGGTACCTGTGGAAGCAGAGAATGGGCAGGGTGGATGAACCTAACATGAAATATGGTTTCTATAACTTAAGGCAAATAAATGTCAAGAACAGTGAGTTTTCTCACTGGAAAGAAGATTATCCACCATCTTTAAAAAGTGCTCTTTATAGAAAACCCTCACATACCTTCAAAGTATGCTTGCTTTGTCAAAAGACAAAGTCTGCCAAAGTTTGCACACAGTCATTCAGAAAGAGATTTAATTCCATTTTGGCCTTTTACGCTAGATCTGGTAGTTTCCATACAAGCAGCCTCCTAATAACATGGGTCTACATAAAACTGCTAACACAATCTAGCCATAACACAAGTAACTTCATACTGCAAAAAACAAAGTAACATGGCGTCATAATAAGCCAGTCAGAAAAATGGCCTGGCGAGTCAAATGCTCGGTGCTGACATCTGCAGAGGTCTGTCAGATGCAGTTCGAATCGCAACAACAAAACCCAGGCTTTTGAGGTCAATTGAGCACCATTAAGGAGGCAGAAATAAAGGGAGCTTCAGTCTGATTCAACAGATTATACTACATTAATCATGCAATGTCAAACCTCCATAGAAAAGGGTGGATATACATTTCAGGTGATTGGGGCTCCAGTGCACATTTCAAAGCAGCAACATTTCAGGAGAGTGTAATCCTCCGCGCAGGCGTACTGCACTCCAGGTGAGAGAGTGTCTTCTATGTATTCCTCACCTGCGGGCAGTGCTTTACCTGGGCATTCCTGGCAACATTCAGGTACTACAAAGAGGGAGATTTTGGAAACATAAATCGAAGGACTTTATTTTCCCTGTCCCTTTAGGCTGGAGACTCTTAAAATAAAGCAATTTTTGGCTTAAAAATCGGGAGTCGCCCGCCTGAATAATTGGGCATGTAGGTGGGTGTGGCCCCAAGGAAGAGCACTTGTCCACCCCCGCACTGCATCATTCTGCTCCCCATGCATACGCGCTGCATCCATCAAGAGGACACAAGTGCTTCTCGTTAGCATGTCACTCGTGTGCACGCATGCACGGAGTCCTCAATGCACACAGTACACACCTGGCAGAGGCACGTAAGACAACAATGGTTCTAGTGTGCACACCCCGAGAGATCCTTGGGCTAGTTATGTGTAGTTTGTGACAGGGCTCCAGTGCTGGTAGACCACCTTGTGTTGGGACTGTGTTCTCAGTGCAGGCAGGCCAGTCTTGCAATGAGAGCTTCATGTTCTGGGGTGCAGGCCCTGTCTTGCTGGTAGACCTTCCTGTGACAGTGTTCTGGGTGCAGGCCCTGTCTCGCCATAAGAGAGAGCCTTGGTCTAGAAGTGTGTGGTTTGAGACAGAGTTCGGTTGCTGGTAGGCATATCTATGCTGTGAGTGCTCTGGGTGCAGCAGGCAGGCCTGCCGTGAGAGAGAGCCTTGGTCCGAAACCCTTACCAGTGCTCAGTTGGTGATAGGCTTATCTGTGCTGTTTTCTAGATTCCAGTCCATAGAAATTGTCTTTCACGAGCACCCGTAGACAATATTATTTTCAAATCTTGTATTTTCAGTAATATGACCACTGAAGGCCCTGATTTTATATTAAAAACAGAAGCTTTGGACTATACCATTTCCCACTGAAAGACAATATTTCTCTCCATGTGTTCCCATACCTGGCGTGTCACGCAGTTTGGTGCTCACTTTCCCTCCATGTTAAAGAACAGTAGATGTTTCAGTACCCAGGCTAATGTACTGCATAGCTAAATACATATAAGGTCCCAAAGGCGAGACCGATGCATTGCAAATGCTTGTTCCTTTCTGTGCCCCCTTGCTGCCCCTGATTGTGCTCGTTTTTTCCTTTCTGTGCCCCCTTGCTGCCCCTGATTGTGCTCGTTTATTCCTTTCTGTGCCCCCTTGCTGCCCCTGATTGTGATCGTTTTTTCCTTTCTGTGCCCCCTTGCTGCCCCTGATTGTGCTCGTTTTTTCCTTTCTGTGCCCCCTTGCTGCCCCTGATTGTGCTCGTTTTTCCTTTCTGTGCCCCCTTGCTGCCCCTGATTGTGCTCGTTTTTCCTTTCTGTGCCCCCTTGCTGCCCCTGATTGTGATCGTTTTTTCCTTTCTGTGCCCCCTTGCTGCCCCTGATTGTGCTCGTTTTTCCTTTCTGTGCCCCCTTGCTGCCCCTGATTGTGATCGTTTTTTCCTTTCTGTGCCCCCTTGCTGCCCCTGATTGTGCTCGTTTTTCCTTTCTGTGCCCCCTTGCTGCCCCTGATTGTGATCGTTTTTTCCTTTCTGTGCCCCCTTGCTGCCCCAGATTGTGATCGTTTTTCCTTTCTGTGCCCCCTTGCTGCCCCTGATTGTGATCGTTTTTCCTTTCTGTGCCTGTTTCCCGCCGCTGCGCCTGCGGCCCCGCCCCTCACTGCCCATTCGCTGCCCGATTCCCTGCTCCTCCCTCCCACCTCCCCATTTATGGCACCCGCTGCGCGGCCGCGCCGCTGGTGCGCCGAAGGCGCGCCTAAGGCAAGCCCGTCTGCGCCCGTCTGCACCATGGCCGCGCCCAGCGCCAGACCCCCTGGTCCGGGCATCCCCCGCGCCCGCCACATCAACAGACGCCGATACAACGCCAGCACCCTCCACACACTCAACCCCGGAAAAGATCACGCCTGCTACCAGGCCACCCCGAAGCGCACCCAAGGGCCCTTCACCTGCCGGAACTGCAGCTTCGCCAGCACCCGCCCCGCCAAACCACCGCCCAGGAAAGAACCCAACTACCTCAGATGCATCCTCCTCAACACCCGCTCCGCCCGCAAACACGCCATCGAACTCTGGGACCTTCTCGACTCAACCTCCCCAGACGTCGCATTCCTGACGGAGACCTGGCTGAATCCCGCTTCAGCCCCCGACATCGCCATTGCCATCCCGGACGGATACAAGATCACCCGCAGGGACCGCACCAACGGAGTCGGAGGAGGCATCGCCATCGTCCACAGGAACACCCTCAGAGTCTCAACCAACACCGACGACACCCTCAGCACCGCCGAACACATGCACTTCCAGATCCACAACGATCCCAACACCACCCTCAGAGGAACCCTCATCTACAGACCCCCGGACCCCGACCACAGTTCAGCGATTCCATCGCTGACTTCGTCAGCACACACGCCATCGCCTCCACGGACTACATCCTCCTCGGGGACCTGAACTTCCACCTCGAGAACAACAAGGACACCAACTCCACCACCCTGATCGACAACCTCGCCACCCTCGGACTCAGACAGCTCGTGACTACACCCACCCACGCCGCCGGCCACACGCTAGACTCCATCTTTTCCGCAAGCCCACACGTCTCCTTCAACCACACCTCCGAACCCCACTGGACTGACCACCACTGCATCCACTTCACCTACAGGAAGCCCACCACGCACCACCGCAACGAACAAATGCCTCGCCGCTGCTGGAGCAGAGTCACGGAAGACCAGCTAACCACAACCCTCGCCCTGAGCCCACCCGCCGAACCCTCCGACCCCGACACCGCCGCCCGCAACCTCAGACAGTGGATCGACGACTGCGCCAACACCCTCACCCCGCTCAAGAATCCGCCCAACAGCCACACCAGCAAGAAAGCCACCTGGTTCACCGAAAACCTCCAGGCCTCCAAACGAACATGCCGAAAACTGGAGAAGATCTGGCTCCACGAACGGACAGCGGACAGCTACGCCGCCCACAAGAGCGCCACCCGCAATCACCATCACCTCATCAGATCCGCCAAAAGGGCCTCACTCAAAGACCGCCTAGACAACAATGCACACAACAGCAAAGAGCTCTTCAACATCGTGAAGGAACTCTCCAACCCCAGCTCCAACACCAACGACATCCAGCCGTCGCAAGACCTGTGCGACTCACTGGCCACCTCCTTCCACCGCAAAATCGCCGACATCCACGACAGCTTCAACACCACGACCGCCCCGGCAACCACCGAGACCACTGCCCCCACAACCACCAACCGCCTGCTCTCCTGGACCAACATCAACGACGAGGACACCAGCGAGATCATGAACACCATCCACTCCGGTTCACCGCTAGACCCGTGCCCTCACCACATCTTCAACAAAGCCAGTACAGCCATCGTGCCCCATCTCCGGAAAATAATCAACATCTCCTTCGAGACAGCAACCTTCCCGGAAAGCTGGAAGCACGCCGAGATCACCGCCTTACTCAAGAAACCCAAGGCAGACCCCAAGGACCTCAAGAACTTCCGACCCATCTCTCTGCTCCCGTTCCCCACGAAGGTCACCGAGAAAATCGTCAACAAACAACTGACCCGCTACCTCGAGGAGAACAACATACTGGACCCTTCCCAGTCCGGCTCCCGCAGCAACCACAGCACCGAAACCGCCCTCATCGCCGCCACCGATGACATCAGGACCCTGCTAGACAACGGAGAAACAGCAGCCCTCATCCTCCTGGACCTATCAGCCGCCTTCGACACGGTCTGCCACCACTCACTACGAACACGCCTTCACGACGCCGGGATCCAAGAGAAGGCCCTGGACTGGACCACATCCTTCCTTTCCGGCAGAACACAAAGCGTCCGCCTCGCCCCTTCCGATCCAAGGCCACCAAGATCATCTGCGGCGTACCCCAAGGCTCCTCCCTCAGCCCAACGCTGTTCAACATCTACATGGCACCCCTCGCCCACGTCGCCCGACAGCACAACCTCAACATCATCTCCTACGCCGACGACACCCAGCTGATCCTCTCCCTCACCAAAGACCCTCACACCGCCAAAGCCCACCTCCACGAAGGAATGAAGGCCGTCGCCGAATGGATGAGGACCAGCCGCCTGAAGCTGAACTCGGACAAGACGGAGGTCCTCATCCTTGGTTCCAACCCTTCAGCCTGGGACGACTCCTGGTGGCCAACATCACTGGGAACAGCCCCGCCACCCACCGACCACGTACGCAACCTAGGGGTCATCCTCGACCCCACCCTCTCCATGACTAAGCAGGTCAACGCCGTTTCCTCATTCTGCTTCAACATCCTCCGAATGCTCCGCAGGATCTTCAAGTGGATCCCCACCGAAACAAGAAAAACAGTCACCCAGGCCCTCGTCACCAGCAGGCTGGACTACGGAAACGCCCTCTACGCAGGAACGACGGCTAAGCTCCTGAGACGGCTGCAACGCATCCAGAACGCCTCTGCACGTCTTATCCTCGACATCCCCCGACGCAGCCACATCACACCCCACCTGAGAGACCTGCACTGGCTCCCTGTCAACAAGAGGATAACCTTCAAGCTCCTCACCCACGCACACAAAGCACTCCACAACTCCGGACCAGCCTACCTCAACAGACGACTCAGCTTCTACACCCCCACCTGCCAGCTCCGCTCGACCAGCCTCGCCCTCGCCACAGTCCCCCGCATCCGGAAAACGACCGCCGGCGGCAGATCCTTCTCCCACCTCGCCGCCAAGACCTGGAACACCCTCCCCACCAACCTCCGACAGACCCAAGACCTACTGGCCTTCAGAAGACTCCTCAAGACCTGGCTCTTCGATCAGTAGCAGCACCACCCCCCTCTTCCCCCAGCGCCTTGAGACCCTCGCGGGTATGTAGTGCGCTTTATAAGTGACATGATTGATTGATTGTGAGCACGGGGTAGATTTTGGCTGGGGACTTTTTTGGGACTTTTTTGTACCAAAAATGGCAACACAGCAAGGAGATGTGGATCAGCTACAAGAACAGTAGGATCTGGAGGAGGTCGACACAGAAGATATTGAAGATGAGGGGCATCCCCAGAAGAGGGCAAGTGTGGCTTGGGATTTTTTTAAAATCCCATCTGGGGAATCAAAAACTGGTGCAAAACAAGTGCAATTCACAATCTGTGACAAGACCCTCTCTAGAGGGACAAACAAAAAAATACTCGACGTCTATGTTACATCATCTTAAAACCTATCATAGAAAACGTCTCCAACTGGCGATCGAGCAGAGGGAAGCTGGAGGACCCTCTACATCAGTGGCAGCAGCAACAATTCCCCGCTAGAAAGTCCCTTCAGAGATAGAGACTACTACAACAGATATGGCTCCAGAGTTTTCAAGAATGTCCACATATTGCATGGACTGTAATGTGGTTCTAAGTGCTGGTGTGTGTTACAGCTATTCGCAATGCTGCAAAAAAATCATACATGCTAATATTTTCCCCCCTTTTATAATTTTTGCACATTTCTCTGTGCATATCCTTTTGAATTCCTCCTGTCCCAGTTGCCATTTTTGTTACCATAAGAAATATATTTTTTAAACTTTACAAAACCACAAAAAAAAAAATTCAAAAACAAAACAGAAAATCATGTCACCTGGAAATAAAGGAATATCATTGGATAATACACTTTTCAACTAAATAAGAAGAAGAACACGCCTATTTATCTATATAAAACATTCTTTAACAGGAGTTCATATTGAGCAGATTTGCGCAATGCACAATATCTCACAAGACATTGTGAAGTGGAACAAATAAAAAATATTCTTGCGGGACTACGTCCATGCTTTACCATCTAAAAACATACCATAGCAATAGGGTAAAAGCAGCAAAAAGGCAACGCATGGCTGAAGGACCCTCAACTTCAATAGCAGCCACAACAACACCGTGGCAGAGAGTCCATTGAGAGGTCCAATCTCAACTTCAAGGTTTGGATTCACAGTTTTCCTGGTTGGCATCATACTGCATGGATTGTGGAGTTGTAGTGAGTGCTGGAGGGCAGTCCATAACGGCCCTTCGAAATGGTGCAAAGAATAACAAATGTTAATTTTTAAAACATTTTTGGCCCTTCATAGTTTTGCTACATTAGCAGGCATTTTATTATCTTACAAAATAGGTATCTAATATACATGTGTTGTTCATTTGATTATCATCTAATTTATTGTAACCTTACTTGCATATAGCTTGCCGTACAGAAAAGTCTAAGTGTTCCTCTACAAATAAATACACAGCTAACTTTTGCCAGTTATCATCATTTAATCTGTTCTTTAAAACTATCAACTGTCATATATGTGTCCTGTTCTGCCACTCCTCCTCTTAATAACTCTTTATTTTCCCTAGAATCGTCTCAGGGCCAAAGAAAAGAAACTGCACATCATCACTAACCTTTTCTACGTCTGACACAGTACCATGCAAAAGTGCTCTATTCATTTCTCCTAAACATAAAGCAGGAGTACAGGCTCCTAACTAAAGTTCGCATTGTTGAGTGTTGTATAGCTAACATCCTAAAATGATGAAAGGTGCTTTGGCACACTCTGGGGCATATTTACAAGTCCCTATCACCACCACAACGTCACTTTCAGTGATGATGTGATGGCGATAGGGGCCTCGCCTTATTTACAAGGCAGCGTTAAGCGTGGCTTAACGCTACCTTGTAAATAAGGCACCCTTTCAAGCTGTGTTTAGCGTGAAAGGGGAGGGCAATGGGTGTTGTGGTGGGCGTTCCACCGCAACACCCATTGATTTTGACTCTGCCCCCTATTTACAATGGCAGCATAAAAAAAAGGCATCGCCAAAATTAAGACCAGGGAAAACCTGGTCTTAAACATGCGAAACGAGGAGAAATGCTTTATTTCTCCTCGTCTTTGCTGTTTCCATGTGTGCTCCCTTCTGCAGCACACATAGAAATAGCAAATTGCCTATGATTGTTTATGTGATTGTTTATGTACAGGAAGGGGGACCTTCCTGCACATAAACAATCATTTAAAAAAAATGCAGTTTTGCAACTTCTATGTCCACATAGAAGTTTAAATAGCATTTAAAGATTTTTTATGTGCAGGAAGGGCAACCTTCCTGCACATAAACAATCTTCCCCCAACGCAGACACCCAAGGGTGCCTGTGTTGGCGCTAGGCAGCTGAACTCAGCGCCATCGCTAGGGGAAATGCAGGGGTGCACCGCATTCTTGTGAATACGCGACATCTCTGCGTTTTCAGAATGGAGAAGCGTGGCGTTAGCAATGTTTTCTTAGCGCCACGCTTCTCCATTCTGTTGAAAATATGCCCCTTTGTTTGATAAACAAGCTAGTGAGTGTCCCTGCAACTTTGTATCTTTTCTAATCTTGCAAGGATCCAATCCTTTTAAAATACTTATTTTCTGGTTTAAACTTCACCTTTGAAACATATGTAGAAATCTCATTAATATATCAATGGATTGCATTTGAATACTACAAACACTACTACAATTCCATTTCTATACAGGCGTCTCACTCTGCCATCCTTGTACCTGTTCTCCAATAACTTGTTCTACATTTGTGGGTACCATCACCTCTTTCGCTATAGGAGTGCCATTCTTTATTTCATAACATCGTCCTCTTTCATCAATAGCATGAACTAATATGTTGTCCTGCAGATATCTTTCTTCATTAAAGAAAGGCTCGGTAGTAGAATTATGTATCCACTCTCCATTAAAAACTGTACAAAAGTTACTTCTATTCAATAATCTTTTTTTCTTGTTTTGTCTCCTCATACACAACACCATTTTGTCAAGAGTCTTCATTCTATTTATAATCAAAATGAAAAGCTTCCTCTTCAAAGCAAAGGCCTTATCAACTACTCTCTCAACTCGTTCTTTCTGTTTCACTGCATGTCTCCTTCTTCTATACTTCTTAATATTTCTCAGTAGATTTATAACTACAAAACATCCTAGCTCTGATTTCCTTAAACTGCTTCTGTCTCCTGGTTAAGGTGTAT
This sequence comes from Calotriton arnoldi, assembly GCA_963921515.1. NCBI lineage: Eukaryota > Metazoa > Chordata > Amphibia > Caudata > Salamandridae > Calotriton > Calotriton arnoldi. Next base: position 876,597 of record CAWUFW010001846.1, on the reverse strand, counting down.
ACATCATTGTTACATTCTTTCCTGTTCTTGCTATATAGATTTTGTTCATTGCTATTCTTTCTCATAGTTTGAATTTTATTTTCATTATTTCATAATCTTTGGAAATGTCCATATATATTTTTTTTAAATGAGTTTGTCCTCTTACCAATAGCTCATTTTTCGTTTATCACTTTTTCTTCATTTTGCCCCTTTTAAGTATCAGTTCTGCATAGATACTATAATTGTTTCTATTCCTTTTCCCTCCCAGCTTTGCAGGCAATCTGTCTGTAACTATGCAGATATTGTTCTGTAAAAAAAATCGATATTAAAAAAAAAATTCTAGCCAATGCGCCATCTACATACTGGCTTACAAATAATACAAAACTAGTTTTTATGTTATGTTGCAGTTTTAAATCTACAAACCAACCTACTGACATAACTACAAGCACTTACTTCAAAGTACCAATCCCAAACCAAAACACAAAACTTAATTTATTACTTACTTTTTAATATTATAGCACCCTTTCCAACAACACAGCTGCACAATATCTCAGCTCTCACTTATACACGGTAAAAGACCACTTTATGACTTTTGTAGTAAATTTTAATATAAACATCAACCAAAGCGTAAAAGTACATACAGTGTCTCAATAGTCTAAATCCAAAAACACAACATAAGAGCTTTTTTGTTCCTCTCTACCACTGTTTCACTGGTAGATAAAGGGTTTCAGTACTTTTCTACTTAGATGTGTCAGAGTTTCATTTTGAGAAACACTGCATATAAAAATCTGCACATTAATCTGTATCACAGCACAGAGCTCTCTAATTCTTCCGAATACATGCTAACAGTGTGTGTTACAAGTTACATGTATAATTCACCAGATAGTTCTAAAAGAGTACATATTCCTCACTAAAACTTGCAAATACATGTTTTTGTGGTTTACTACAACAATACTCCCTAGATGATTGTTTGAGTGCATATATAGTGCCTACGTTTTCCCTCACAATATAAGTAGTGCCTGCATGATTCCCTGAGTATGTACAAAATACATAAGTGGTCCCATGTCTGCATAGCTAGTGCCAGTGTATTCACATAACTATATTGCTACTATCTGGGTGATTGGATGAACATATGGGTGTTGCTTGTGTAGTTCAATGAGTACATAATTAGTGTCTGTGTGATCGGAAGAGTGCATGTGTTGTGTCTGGGTGATTGAATACGTCTAGCAATCTCATTTGATATATAATTGCATACATGGCTCTCTAAGAGTATACATTGTTCTGTTACTCAGTGTCCACATGCATCAATAAGTTTCTAAAACTGAAAACAACAATTCTCACCTTTTTGAAAGCACAAAACCTTTTCTGAATGGCATACCTACATCATTTCGCAAATATTTCTTTAAAACATATATGCAGAATTTCTGAAAGAAATAAACATGCCAAGTGAAGCTAGCACACAAACTCTCAAAATACATTCTTCACTATTACCCCTCCCCACTTTTAAAAAGAGCATGTTCAAAGAAATGCAAGCCCCTCACTATATACATGAAATTCTCAACAGCCTTGTAAGAACATAGATCACCATGCAAGCATATATGTGATTTCATAAAATATGAACACCTTCAGGCCATCTTTCAACAAATATATAGTTCTCTACATCTTTAACCCCTTCGCTGCTAGGCCTTTTCCCCCCCTGTGCTAAGCCTTTTTTTGGCTATTTGGGGTAGTTCGGGCATAGGCCCCTGTAACTTTTTGACCACATAAGGTATCCACGCCAAATTTGCGTCCTTTTCTTCCAACATAATCGGGATTCTAAAGGTACCCAGGGTTTGCGGATTCCCCTGGAGGGGACCCGGAAATTAGCCAAAATAAAGCTAAATGTTAGATTTTTTGGGAAAAATGGGAAAAAGGGCTACAGTTGAAAGCGTCTGGTTTTTTCCCTGCAAATGGTATCAACAAAGGGGTTGTGGTGCTAAAATCATCATCTGCCCAGCTTTCAGGGACAAGCAGACTTTTGTCAGAAAACCAACATTTTTTACACAGTTTTGGCATTTTTCTGGGACATAGCCTATTTTTGCTATTTTTTGTACTTTCAACCTTCTTCCAGTTAATTGTAAAAATGGGTATGAAAGCAATAATGGATCCTAGAAAGCTATACATTTTAGAAACGTAGACAAAATTCTGAATTCAGCAAGGGGTTATTTGTGTAGATCCTTCAAGGTTTCTTACAGAAACTAACAGTTAAATGTAGGAAGAATTGAAAATTAGTTGAAGAAAACAGCCATTTGTGTCAACGTTTTCACCTGTAACTTCTTCTAATTATGACAGCTGTTTGAAAACCATATACCGTTACATCCGCAGGACCTTTCTGGTTGTGGGGATATATAGGACTTGTAGGTTCACCAAGAACCCGACGAACCCAGAGTCAATAACTGAGCAGCGTCTTGCAATGGTTTTTTATTATGTACCGGGTATATAGCAATTATTCTGCGAAAATGTATACATGGAAAAATTGGTATGAAAGACACCTATGTATTTCTGAAATGGGAACAAAATGTAGAGTTTAGAAACAGTAGATATTTGCACATTTCCGAAATTGGGAGTACCCATACAAGCATGAGAATCATAGGTCATTTTTCAAAATGACTTCTTTTTACACATTGTCTTTCATTTGGAAGGCAGAAATGCATCAAAAGTCAATAGGTAATAACAGTTGCTCTACAATTCTGTATTACCCTAAGTCTCCCGATAAAAATGGTACCTCACTTGTGTGGGTAGGCCTAGTGCCCACGACAGGAAACGGCCCAAAACGCAACATGGACACACCACATTTTCACAGTGAAAAATGACCCTTTTTTTGCAAAGTGCCTAGCTGTAGTTTTTGAACCCTAGCTCTGCCGGCACCTAGGGAAACCTAGCAAACCAATACATTTTAAAAAACTAGACACCCAGGGGAATCCAGGATGGGGTGACTTGACTGGCTGTCACTAGGTTATGTTACCCAGAATCCCTTGCAAACCTAAAAAAGTGTCAAAAAAATACATTTTCCTCACATTTCTGTGGTGGAAAGTTCTGGAATCTGCGTGGATCCACAAAATTCCACCCACCCTACCTTCCCCGAAGTCTCCCGAGAAAAATGATACCTCACTTGTGTGGGTAGGCCTAGTTCCCGCGGTAGGAAACGGCCCAAAACGCAACGTGGACAAACCACATTTTCACAATGAAAAATGACCCTTTTTTTGCAAAGTGCCTAGCTGTAGTTTTTGAACCGTAGCTCTGCCGGCACCTAGGGAAACCTAGCAAACCTATACATTTTTGAAAACTAGACACCCAGGGGACTCCAGGATGGGGTGACTTGACTGGCTGTCATCAGGTTATGTTACCCAGAATCCCTTGGAAGCCTAAACAATTGTCAAAAAAAAACAAATTTTCCTCACATTTTTGTGGTTGACAGTTCTGGAATCTGTGTGGAAACACAAAATTCCACCCACCCTGCGTTCCCCAAAGTCTCCCGAGAAAAATGGTACCTCACTTGTGTGGGTAGGCCTAGTTCCCGCGGTAGGAAACGGCCCAAAACGCAATGTGGACAAACCACATTTTCACAATGAAAAATGACCCTTTTTTTGCAAAGTGCCTAGCTGTAGTTTTTGAACCGTAGCTCTGCCGGCACCTAGGGAAACCTAGCAAACCTATACATTTTTGAAAACTAGACACCCAGGGGACTCCAGGATGGGGTGACTTGACTGGCTGTCATCAGGTTATGTTACCCAGAATCCCTTGGAAGCCTAAACAATTGTCAAAAAAAAACAAATTTTCCTCACATTTCTGTGGTTGACAGTTCTGGAATCTGTGTGGATACACAAAATTCCACCCACCCTGCGTTCCCCAAAGTCTTCCGAGAAAAATGGTACCTCACTTGTGTGGGTAGGCCTAGTGCCCGCGACAGGAAACGGCCCAAAACGCAACGTGGACACACCACATTTTCACAGTGAAAAATGACCCTTTTTTTGCAAAGTGCCTAGCTGTAGTTTTTGAATTGTAGCTCTGCCGGCACCTAGGAAAACCTAGCAAACCTATACATTTTTGAAAACTAGACACCCAGGGGAATCCAGGATGGGGTGACTTGACTGGCTGTCAACAGGTTATGTTACCCAGAATCATTTGAAAACCTAAAAAATTGTCAAACAAAACACATTTTCCTCACATTTCTGTGGTGGAAAGTTCTGGAATCTGCGCGTATCTACAAAATTCCACCCACCCCGTGTTTCCCAAAGTCTTCCGAGAAAAATGGTACCTCACTTGTGTGGGTAGGCCTAGTTCCCGCAACAAGACACGGCCCTAAACGCAATGTGGACACACCACATTTTCAGAGTGAAAAATGACCCTTTTTTTGCAAAGTGCCTAGCTGTATTTTTTTAACCCTAGCTCTGCTGTCACCTAGGGCAACCTAGCAAACCTATACATTTTTGAAAACTAGACACCCAGGGGAATCCAGGATGGGGTGACTTGACTGGCTGTCACCAGGTTATGTTACCCAGAATCCCTTGCAAACCTAAAAAATTGTCAAACAAAACACATTTTCCTCACATTTCTGTGGTGGAAAGTTCTGGAATCTGTGTGGATCCACAAAATTCCACCCACCCCGCGTTCCCCAAAGTCTTCCGAGAAAAATGGTACCTCACTTGTGTGGGTAGGCCTAGTGCCCGCGACAGGAAACGGCCGAAAATGCAACATGGACACACCACATTTTCACAGGGAAAAATTACCCTTTTTTTGCAAAGTGCCTAGCTGTAGTTTTTGAAGCCTAGCTCTGCCAGCACCAAGGGAAACCTAGCAAACCTATACATTTTTTAAAACTAGACACCCAGGGGAATCCAGGATGGGGTGACTTGACTGGCTCTCACTAGGTTATGTTACCCAGAATCCTTTGCAAACCTAAACAATTGTCCAAAAAAACACATTTTCCTCACATTTCTGTGGTGGAAAGTTCTGGAATCTGCGTGGATCCACAAATATCCTCCCACCCAGTGTTCCCCCAGGTCTCCCGAGAAAAATGGTACCTTACTAGCGTGGGTGGGTCAAGTGCCCACGACAGGCAAGGGCCCAAAACCTAGTGAGGCGACATCAGAATTACCTATCACAAACCAACCTGGTTTTGCAAGGGGGGTCCCATGAGTTTTTGGACCCGGGCTCGGCGGCCATCTAGGGAAACCTACCAAACCCACACATTTCTGAAAACTAGACACCCAGGGGAGTCCAGCAAGGTATGGCTTGCGTGTGTCCCCCAACATTCTCCTACCCAGAATCCCATGCAAACCTCAAATTTAGCTGAAAAAATCACTTTTTTCTCAAATTTCTGTGTGGGAAAGTTCTGGAATCTGCATGGATCCACAAATTTCCTCCCACCGAGCATTCCCCCAGGTCTCCCTATAAAAATGGTACCTCACTTGTGTGGGTAGGCATAGTGGCTGCAACAGGAAATGGCCCAAATCGTACTGTGGAGACTTCAAAATTACCTATAACAAAACTACCTGGTTTTGGGGGGGGCACCTGGGGCTTTGGCCCCGGGCTCGGCGGCCATCTTGAGAAACTACCAAACCCAGGAGAATGTCCGGTCCCAGGATGCTTGTTTCCAGTCCAGGGAGGACCTGGCCTGGCAGTTCGGTCTGGACTGTTCCCATGGGGCACAGGGTCAAGACTGATTTGCATATGGCTGGGTCCAAACTGGGGTGGCGTAGTGGGCAAAAGAACGATGGATTTAACCCAGATCTTTTGACTGGGGGAGAATGTTTGCATTGTCAGCATTCCGTCCATCATTTGTTTGCTGTAACACTTTTCGCCCTAAGTGGGATGGGAATGCCCAGACGTGGGTCCCTTGCTCACTGCGCCACTGGATTCAAGCTAGCCTGGCTGAAGAAGGGTGACATACCCTGAAACCGGTCCCAGGATGCTTGTTTCCAGTCCAGGGAGGACCTGGCCTGGCAGTTCGGTCTGGACTGTTCCCATGGGGCACAGGGTCAAGACTGATTTGCATATGGCTGGGTCCAAACTGGGGTGGCGTAGTGGGCAAAAGAACGATGGATTTAACCCAGATCTTTTGACTGGGGGAGAATGTTTGCATTGTCAGCATTCCGTCCATCATTTGTTTGCTGTAACACTTTTCGCCCTAAGTGGGATGGGAATGCCCAGACGTGGGTCCCTTGCTCACTGCGCCACTGGATTCAAGCTAGCCTGGCTGAAGAAGGGTGACATACCCTGAAACCGGTCCCAGGATGCTTGTTTCCAGTCCAGGGAGGACCTGGCCTGGCAGTTCGGTCTGGACTGTTCCCATGGGGCACAGGGTCAAGACTGATTTGCATATGGCTGGGTCCAAACTGGGGTGGCGTAGTGGGCAAAAGAACGATGGATTTAACCCAGATCTTTTGACTGGGGGAGAATGTTTGCATTGTCAGCATTCCGTCCATCATTTGTTTGCTGTAACACTTTTCGCCCTAAGTGGGATGGGAATGCCCAGACGTGGGTCCCTTGCTCACTGCGCCACTGGATTCAAGCTAGCCTGGCTGAAGAAGGGTGACATACCCTGAAACCGGTCCCAGGATGCTTGTTTCCAGTCCAGGGAGGACCTGGCCTGGCAGTTCGGTCTGGACTGTTCCCATGGGGCACAGGGTCAAGACTGATTTGCATATGGCTGGGTCCAAACTGGGGTGGCGTAGTGGGCAAAAGAACGATGGATTTAACCCAGATCTTTTGACTGGGGGAGAATGTTTGCATTGTCAGCATTCCGTCCATCATTTGTTTGCTGTAACACTTTTCGCCCTAAGTGGGATGGGAATGCCCAGACGTGGGTCCCTTGCTCACTGCGCCACTGGATTCAAGCTAGCCTGGCTGAAGAAGGGTGACATACCCTGAAACCGGTCCCAGGATGCTTGTTTCCAGTCCAGGGAGGACCTGGCCTGGCAGTTCGGTCTGGACTGTTCCCATGGGGCACAGGGTCAAGACTGATTTGCATATGGCTGGGTCCAAACTGGGGTGGCGTAGTGGGCAAAAGAACGATGGATTTAACCCAGATCTTTTGACTGGGGGAGAATGTTTGCATTGTCAGCATTCCGTCCATCATTTGTTTGCTGTAACACTTTTCTCCCTAAGTGGGATGGGAATGCCCAGACGTGGGTCCCTTGCTCACTGCGCCACTGGATTCAAGCTAGCCTGGCTGAAGAAGGGTGACATACCCTGAAACCGGTCCCAGGATGCTTGTTTCCAATCCAGGGAGGACCTGGCCTGGCAGTTCGGTCTGGACTGTTCCCATGGGGCACAGGGTCAAGACTGATTTGCATATGGCTGGGTCCAAACTGGGGTGGCGTAGTGGGCAAAAAAACGATGGATTTAACCCAGATCTTTTGACTGGGGGAGAATGTTTGCATTGTCAGCATTCCGTCCATCATTTGTTTGCTGTAACACTTTTCGCCCTAAGTGGGATGGGAATGCCCAGATGTGGGTCCCTTGCTCACTGCGCCACTGGATTCAAGCTAGCCTGGCTGAAGAAGGGTGACATACCCTGAAACCGGTCCCAGGATGCTTGTTTCCAGTCCAGGGAGGACCTGGCCTGGCAGTTCGGTCTGGACTGTTCCCATGGGGCACAGGGTCAAGACTGATTTGCAAATGGCTGGGTCCAAACTGGGGTGGCGTAGTGGGCAAAAGAACGATGGATTTAACCCAGATCTTTTGACTGGGGGAGAATGTTTGCATTGTCAGTATTCCGTCCATCATTTGTTTGCTGTAACACTTTTCGCCCTAAGTGGGATGGGAATGCCCAGACGTGGGTCCCTTGCTCACTGCGCCACTGGATTCAAGCTAGCCTGGCTGAAGAAGGGTGACATACCCTGAAACCGGTCCCAGGATGCTTGTTTCCAGTCCAGGGAGGACCTGGCCTGGCAGTTCGGTCTGGACTGTTCCCATGGGGCACAGGGTCAAGACTGATTTGCATATGGCTGGGTCCAAACTGGGGTGGCGTAGTGGGCAAAAGAACGATGGATTTAACCCAGATCTTTTGACTGGGGGAGAATGTTTGCATTGTCAGCATTCCGTCCATCATTTGTTTGCTGTAACACTTTTCGCCCTAAGTGGGATGGGAATGCCCAGACGTGGGTCCCTTGCTCACTGCGCCACTGGATTCAAGCTAGCCTGGCTGAAGAAGGGTGACATACCCTGAAACCGGTCCCAGGATGCTTGTTTCCAGTCCAGGGAGGACCTGGCCTGGCAGTTCGGTCTGGACTGTTCCCATGGGGCACAGGGTCAAGACTGATTTGCATATGGCTGGGTCCAAACTGGGGTGGCGTAGTGGGCAAAAGAACGATGGATTTAACCCAGATCTTTTGACTGGGGGAGAATGTTTGCATTGTCAGCATTCCGTCCATCATTTGTTTGCTGTAACACTTTTCGCCCTAAGTGGGATGGGAATGCCCAGACGTGGGTCCCTTGCTCACTGCGCCACTGGATTCAAGCTAGCCTGGCTGAAGAAGGGTGATATACCCTGAAACCGGTCCCAGGATGCTTGTTTCCAGTCCAGGGAGGACCTGGCCTGGCAGTTCGGTCTGGACTGTTCCCATGGGGCACAGGGTCAAGACTGATTTGCATATGGCTGGGTCCAAACTGGGGTGGCGTAGTGGGCAAAAGAACGATGGATTTAACCCAGATCTTTTGACTGGGGGAGAATGTTTGCATTGTCAGCATTCCGTCCATCATTTGTTTGCTGTAACACTTTTCGCCCTAAGTGGGATGGGAATGCCCAGACGTGGGTCCCTTGCTCACTGCGCCACTGGATTCAAGCTAGCCTGGCTGAAGAAGGGTGACATACCCTGAAACCGGTCCCAGGATGCTTGTTTCCAGTCCAGGGAGGACCTGGCCTGGCAGTTCGGTCTGGACTGTTCCCATGGCGCACAGGGTCAAGACTGATTTGCATATGGCTGGGTCCAAACTGGGGTGGCGTAGTGGGCAAAAGAACGATGGATTTAACCCAGATCTTTTGACTGGGGGAGAATGTTTGCATTGTCAGCATTCCGTCCATCATTTGTTTGCTGTAACACTTTTCGCCCTAAGTGGGATGGGAATGCCCAGACGTGGGTCCCTTGCTCACTGCGCCACTGGATTCAAGCTAGCCTGGCTGAAGAAGGGTGACATACCCTGAAACCGGTCCCAGGATGCTTGTTTCCAGTCCAGGGAGGACCTGGCCTGGCAGTTCGGTCTGGACTGTTCCCATGGGGCACAGGGTCAAGACTGATTTGCATATGGCTGGGTCCAAACTGGGGTGGCGTAGTGGGCAAAAGAACGATGGATTTAACCCAGATCTTTTGACTGGGGGAGAATGTTTGCATTGTCAGCATTCCGTCCATCATTTGTTTGCTGTAACACTTTTCACCCTAAGTGGGATGGGAATGCCCAGACGTGGGTCCCTTGTTCACTGCGCCACTGGATTCAAGCTAGCCTGGCTGAAGAAGGGTGACATACCCTGAAACCGGTCCCAGGATGCTTGTTTCCAGTCCAGGGAGGACCTGGCCTGGCAGTTCGGTCTGGACTGTTCCCATGGGGCACAGGGTCAAGACTGATTTGCATATGGCTGGGTCCAAACTGGGGTGGCGTAGTGGGCAAAAGAACGATGGATTTAACCCAGATCTTTTGACTGGGGGAGAATGTTTGCATTGTCAGCATTCCGTCCATCATTTGTTTGCTGTAACACTTTTCGCCCTAAGTGGGATGGGAATGCCCAGACGTGGGTCCCTTGCTCACTGCGCCACTGGATTCAAGCTAGCCTGGCTGAAGAAGGGTGACATACCCTGAAACCGGTCCCAGGATGCTTGTTTCCAGTCCAGGGAGGACCTGGCCTGGCAGTTCGGTCTGGACTGTTCCCATGGGGCACAGGGTCAAGACTGATTTGCATATGGCTGGGTCCAAACTGGGGTGGCGTAGTGGGCAAAAGAACGATGGATTTAACCCAGATCTTTTGACTGGGGGAGAATGTTTGCATTGTCAGCATTCCGTCCATCATTTGTTTGCTGTAACACTTTTCGCCCTAAGTGGGATGGGAATGCCCAGACGTGGGTCCCTTGCTCACTGCGCCACTGGATTCAAGCTAGCCTGGCTGAAGAAGGGTGACATACCCTGAAACCGGTCCCAGGATGCTTGTTTCCAGTCCAGGGAGGACCTGGCCTGGCAGTTCGGTCTGGACTGTTCCCATGGGGCACAGGGTCAAGACTGATTTGCATATGGCTGGGTCCAAACTGGGGTGGTGTAGTGGGCAAAAGAACGATGGATTTAACCCAGATCTTTTGACTGGGGGAGAATGTTTGCATTGTCAGCATTCCGTCCATCATTTGTTTGCTGTAACACTTTTCGCCCTAAGTGGGATGGGAATGCCCAGACGTGGGTCCCTTGCTCACTGCGCCACTGGATTCAAGCTAGCCTGGCTGAAGAAGGGTGACATACCCTGAAACCGGTCCCAGGATGCTTGTTTCCAGTCCAGGGAGGACCTGGCCTGGCAGTTCGGTCTGGACTTTTCCCATGGGGCACAGGGTCAAGACTGATTTGCATATGGCTGGGTCCAAACTGGGGTGGCGTAGTGGGCAAAAGAACGATGGATTTAACCCATATCTTTTGACTGGGGGAGAATGTTTGCATTGTCAGCATTCCGTCCATCATTTGTTTGCTGTAACACTTTTCGCCCTAAGTGGGATGGGAATGCCCAGACGTGGGTCCCTTGCTCACTGCGCCACTGGATTCAAGCTAGCCTGGCTGAAGAAGGGTGACATACCCTGAAACCGGTCCCAGGATGCTTGTTTCCAGTCCAGGGAGGACCTGGCCTGGCAGTTCGGTCTGGACTGTTCCCATGGGGCACAGGGTCAAGACTGATTTGCATATGGCTGGGTCCAAACTGGGGTGGCGTAGTGGGCAAAAGAACGATGGATTTAACCCAGATCTTTTGACTGGGGGAGAATGTTTGCATTGTCAGCATTCCGTCCATCATTTGTTTGCTGTAACACTTTTCGCCCTAAGTGGGATGGGAATGCCCAGACGTGGGTCCCTTGCTCACTGCGCCACTGGATTCAAGCTAGCCTGGCTGAAGAAGGGTGACATACCCTGAAACCGGTCCCAGGATGCTTGTTTCCAGTCCAGGGAGGACCTGGCCTGGCAGTTCTGTCTGGACTGTTCCCATGGGGCACAGGGTCAAGACTGATTTGCATATGGCTGGGTCCAAACTGGGGTGGCGTAGTGGGCAAAAGAACGATGGATTTAACCCAGATCTTTTGACTGGGGGAGAATGTTTGCATTGTCAGCATTCCGTCCATCATTTGTTTGCTGTAACACTTTTCGCCCTAAGTGGGATGGGAATGCCCAGACGTGGGTCCCTTGCTCACTGCGCCACTGGATTCAAGCTAGCCTGGCTGAAGAAGGGTGACATACCCTGAAACCGGTCCCAGGATGCTTGTTTCCAGTCCAGGGAGGACCTGGCCTGGCAGTTCGGTCTGGACTGTTCCCATGGGGCACAGGGTCAAGACTGATTTGCATATGGCTGGGTCCAAACTGGGGTGGCGTAGTGGGCAAAAGAACGATGGATTTAACCCAGATCTTTTGACTGGGGGAGAATGTTTGCATTGTCAGCATTCCGTCCATCATTTGTTTGCTGTAACACTTTTCGCCCTAAGTGGGATGGGAATGCCCAGACGTGGGTCCCTTGCTCACTGCGCCACTGGATTCAAGCTAGCCTGGCTGAAGAAGGGTGACATACCCTGAAACCGGTCCCAGGATGCTTGTTTCCAGTCCAGGGAGGACCTGGCCTGGCAGTTCGGTCTGGACTGTTCCCATGGGGCACAGGGTCAAGACTGATATGCATATGGCTGGGTCCAAACTGGGGTGGCGTAGTGGGCAAAAGAACGATGGATTTAACCCAGATCTTTTGACTGGGGGAGAATGTTTGCATTGTCAGCATTCCGTCCATCATTTGTTTGCTGTAACACTTTTCGCCCTAAGTGGGATGGGAATGCCCAGACGTGGGTCCCTTGCTCACTGCGCCACTGGATTCAAGCTAGCCTGGCTGAAGAAGGGTGACATACCCTGAAACCGGTCCCAGGATGCTTGTTTCCAGTCCAGGGAGGACCTGGCCTGGCAGTTCGGTCTGGACTGTTCCCATGGGGCACAGGGTCAAGACTGATTTGCATATGGCTGGGTCCAAACTGGGGTGGCGTAGTGGGCAAAAGAACGATGGATTTAACCCAGATCTTTTGACTGGGGGAGAATGTTTGCATTGTCAGCATTCCGTCCATCATTTGTTTGCTGTAACACTTTTCGCCCTAAGTGGGATGGGAATGCCCAGACGTGGGTCCCTTGCTCACTGCGCCACTGGATTCAAGCTAGCCTGGCTGAAGAAGGGTGACATACCCTGAAACCGGTCCCAGGATGCTTGTTTCCAGTCCAGGGAGGACCTGGCCTGGCAGTTCGGTCTGGACTGTTCCCATGGGGCACAGGGTCAAGACTGATTTGCATATGGCTGGGTCCAAACTGGGGTGGCGTAGTGGGCAAAAGAACGATGGATTTAACCCAGATCTTTTGACTGGGGGAGAATGTTTGCATTGTCAGCATTCCGTCCATCATTTGTTTGCTGTAACACTTTTCGCCCTAAGTGGGATGGGAATGCCCAGACGTGGGTCCCTTGCTCACTGCGCCACTGGATTCAAGCTAGCCTGGCTGAAGAAGGGTGACATACCCTGAAACCGGTCCCAGGATGCTTGTTTCCAGTCCAGGGAGGACCTGGCCTGGCAGTTCGGTCTGGACTGTTCCCATGGGGCACAGGGTCAAGACTGATTTGCATATGGCTGGGTCCAAACTGGGGTGGCGTAGTGGGCAAAAGAACGATGGATTTAACCCAGATCTTTTGACTGGGGGAGAATGTTTGCATTGTCAGCATTCCGTCCATCATTTGTTTGCTGTAACACTTTTCGCCCTAAGTGGGATGGGAATGCCCAGACGTGGGTCCCTTGCTCACTGCGCCACTGGATTCAAGCTAGCCTGGCTGAAGAAGGGTGACATACCCTGAAACCGGTCCCAGGATGCTTGTTTCCAGTCCAGGGAGGACCTGGCCTGGCAGTTCGGTCTGGACTGTTCCCATGGGGCACAGGGTCAAGACTGATTTGCATATGGCTGGGTCCAAACTGGGGTGGCGTAGTGGGCAAAAGAACGATGGATTTAACCCAGATCTTTTGACTGGGGGAGAATGTTTGCATTGTCAGCATTCCGTCCATCATTTGTTTGCTGTAACACTTTTCGCCCTAAGTGGGATGGGAATGCCCAGACGTGGGTCCCTTGCTCACTGCGCCACTGGATTCAAGCTAGCCTGGCTGAAGAAGGGTGACATACCCTGAAACCGGTCCCAGGATGCTTGTTTCCAGTCCAGGGAGGACCTGGCCTGGCAGTTCGGTCTGGACTGTTCCCATGGGGCACAGGGTCAAGACTGATTTGCATATGGCTGGGTCCAAACTGGGGTGGCGTAGTGGGCAAAAGAACGATGGATTTAACCCAGATCTTTTGACTGGGGGAGAATGTTTGCATTGTCAGCATTCCGTCCATCATTTGTTTGCTGTAACACTTTTCGCCCTAAGTGGGATGGGAATGCCCAGACGTGGGTCCCTTGCTCACTGCGCCACTGGATTCAAGCTAGCCTGGCTGAAGAAGGGTGACATACCCTGAAACCGGTCCCAGGATGCTTGTTTCCAGTCCAGGGAGGACCTGGCCTGGCAGTTCGGTCTGGACTGTTCCCATGGGGCACAGGGTCAAGACTGATTTGCATATGGCTGGGTCCAAACTGGGGTGGCGTAGTGGGCAAAAGAACGATGGATTTAACCCAGATCTTTTGACTGGGGGAGAATGTTTGCATTGTCAGCATTCCGTCCATCATTTGTTTGCTGTAACACTTTTCGCCCTAAGTGGGATGGGAATGCCCAGACGTGGGTCCCTTGCTCACTGCGCCACTGGATTCAAGCTAGCCTGGCTGAAGAAGGGTGACATACCCTGAAACCGGTCCCAGGATGCTTGTTTCCAGTCCAGGGAGGACCTGGCCTGGCAGTTCGGTCTGGACTGTTCCCATGGGGCACAGGGTCAAGACTGATTTGCATATGGCTGGGTCCAAACTGGGGTGGCGTAGTGGGCAAAAGAACGATGGATTTAACCCAGATCTTTTGACTGGGGGAGAATGTTTGCATTGTCAGCATTCCGTCCATCATTTGTTTGCTGTAACACTTTTCGCCCTAAGTGGGATGGGAATGCCCAGACGTGGGTCCCTTGCTCACTGCGCCACTGGATTCAAGCTAGCCTGGCTGAAGAAGGGTGACATACCCTGAAACCGGTCCCAGGATGCTTGTTTCCAGTCCAGGGAGGACCTGGCCTGGCAGTTCGGTCTGGACTGTTCCCATGGGGCACAGGGTCAAGACTGATTTGCATATGGCTGGGTCCAAACTGGGGTGGCGTAGTGGGCAAAAGAACGATGGATTTAACCCAGATCTTTTGACTGGGGGAGAATGTTTGCATTGTCAGCATTCCGTCCATCATTTGTTTGCTGTAACACTTTTCGCCCTAAGTGGGATGGGAATGCCCAGACGTGGGTCCCTTGCTCACTGCGCCACTGGATTCAAGCTAGCCTGGCTGAAGAAGGGTGACATACCCTGAAACCGGTCCCAGGATGCTTGTTTCCAGTCCAGGGAGGACCTGGCCTGGCAGTTCGGTCTGGACTGTTCCCATGGGGCACAGGGTCAAGACTGATTTGCATATGGCTGGGTCCAAACTGGGGTGGCGTAGTGGGCAAAAGAACGATGGATTTAACCCAGATCTTTTGACTGGGGGAGAATGTTTGCATTGTCAGCATTCCGTCCATCATTTGTTTGCTGTAACACTTTTCGCCCTAAGTGGGATGGGAATGCCCAGACGTGGGTCCCTTGCTCACTGCGCCACTGGATTCAAGCTAGCCTGGCTGAAGAAGGGTGACATACCCTGAAACCGGTCCCAGGATGCTTGTTTCCAGTCCAGGGAGGACCTGGCCTGGCAGTTCGGTCTGGACTGTTCCCATGGGGCACAGGGTCAAGACTGATTTGCATATGGCTGGGTCCAAACTGGGGTGGCGTAGTGGGCAAAAGAACGATGGATTTAACCCAGATCTTTTGACTGGGGGAGAATGTTTGCATTGTCAGCATTCCGTCCATCATTTGTTTGCTGTAACACTTTTCGCCCTAAGTGGGATGGGAATGCCCAGACGTGGGTCCCTTGCTCACTGCGCCACTGGATTCAAGCTACCCTGGCTGAAGAAGGGTGACATACCCTGAAACCGGTCCCAGGATGCTTGTTTCCAGTCCAGGGAGGACCTGGCCTGGCAGTTCGGTCTGGACTGTTCCCATGGGGCACAGGGTCAAGACTGATTTGCATATGGCTGGGTCCAAACTGGGGTGGCGTAGTGGGCAAAAGAACGATGGATTTAACCCAGATCTTTTGACTGGGGGAGAATGTTTGCATTGTCAGCATTCCGTCCATCATTTGTTTGCTGTAACACTTTTCGCCCTAAGTGGGATGGGAATGCCCAGACGTGGGTCCCTTGCTCACTGCGCCACTGGATTCAAGCTAGCCTGGCTGAAGAAGGGTGACATACCCTGAAACCGGTCCCAGGATGCTTGTTTCCAGTCCAGGGAGGACCTGGCCTGGCAGTTCGGTCTGGACTGTTCCCATGGGGCACAGGGTCAAGACTGATTTGCATATGGCTGGGTCCAAACTGGGGTGGCGTAGTGGGCAAAAGAACGATGGATTTAACCCAGATCTTTTGACTGGGGAGAATGTTTGCATTGTCAGCATTCCGTCCATCATTTGTTTGCTGTAACACTTTTCGCCCTAAGTGGGATGGGAATGCCCAGACGTGGGTCCCTTGCTCACTGCGCCACTGGATTCAAGCTAGCCTGGCTGAAGAAGGGTGACATACCCTGAAACCGGTCCCAGGATGCTTGTTTCCAGTCCAGGGAGGACCTGGCCTGGCAGTTCGGTCTGGACTGTTCCCATGGGGCACAGGGTCAAGACTGATTTGCATATGGCTGGGTCCAAACTGGGGTGGCGTAGTGGGCAAAAGAACGATGGATTTAACCCAGATCTTTTGACTGGGGGAGAATGTTTGCATTGTCAGCATTCCGTCCATCATTTGTTTGCTGTAACACTTTTCGCCCTAAGTGGGATGGGAATGCCCAGACGTGGGTCCCTTGCTCACTGCGCCACTGGATTCAAGCTACCCTGGCTGAAGAAGGGTGACATACCCTGAAACCGGTCCCAGGATGCTTGTTTCCAGTCCAGGGAGGACCTGGCCTGGCAGTTCGGTCTGGACTGTTCCCATGGGGCACAGGGTCAAGACTGATTTGCATATGGCTGGGTCCAAACTGGGGTGGCGTAGTGGGCAAAAGAACGATGGATTTAACCCAGATCTTTTGACTGGGGGAGAATGTTTGCATTGTCAGCATTCCGTCCATCATTTGTTTGCTGTAACACTTTTCGCCCTAAGTGGGATGGGAATGCCCAGACGTGGGTCCCTTGCTCACTGCGCCACTGGATTCAAGCTAGCCTGGCTGAAGAAGGGTGACATACCCTGAAACCGGTCCCAGGATGCTTGTTTCCAGTCCAGGGAGGACCTGGCCTGGCAGTTCGGTCTGGACTGTTCCCATGGGGCACAGGGTCAAGACTGATTTGCATATGGCTGGGTCCAAACTGGGGTGGCGTAGTGGGCAAAAGAACGATGGATTTAACCCAGATCTTTTGACTGGGGGAGAATGTTTGCATTGTCAGCATTCCGTCCATCATTTGTTTGCTGTAACACTTTTCGCCCTAAGTGGGATGGGAATGCCCAGACGTGGGTCCCTTGCTCACTGCGCCACTGGATTCAAGCTAGCCTGGCTGAAGAAGGGTGACATACCCTGAAACCGGTCCCAGGATGCTTGTTTCCAGTCCAGGGAGGACCTGGCCTGGCAGTTCGGTCTGGACTGTTCCCATGGGGCACAGGGTCAAGACTGATTTGCATATGGCTGGGTCCAAACTGGGGTGGCGTAGTGGGCAAAAGAACGATGGATTTAACCCAGATCTTTTGACTGGGGGAGAATGTTTGCATTGTCAGCATTCCGTCCATCATTGTTTGCTGTAACACTTTTCGCCCTAAGTGGGATGGGAATGCCCAGACGTGGGTCCCTTGCACACTGTGCCACTGGATTCAAGCTAGCCTGGCTGAAGAAGGGTGACATACCCTGAAACCGGTCCCAGGATGCTTGTTTCCAGTCCAGGGAGGACCTGGCCTGGCAGTTCGGTCTGGACTGTTCCCATGGGGCACAGGGTCAAGACTGATTTGCATATGGCTGGGTCCAAACTGGGGTGGCGTAGTGGGCAAAAGAACGATGGATTTAACCCAGATCTTTTGACTGGGGGAGAATGTTTGCATTGTCAGCATTCCGTCCATCATTTGTTTGCTGTAACACTTTTCGCCCTAAGTGGGATGGGAATGCCCAGACGTGGGTCCCTTGCTCACTGCGCCACTGGATTCAAGCTAGCCTGGCTGAAGAAGGGTGACATACCCTGAAACCGGTCCCAGGATGCTTGTTTCCAGTCCAGGGAGGACCTGGCCTGGCAGTTCGGTCTGGACTGTTCCCATGGGGCACAGGGTCAAGACTGATTTGCATATGGCTGGGTCCAAACTGGGGTGGCGTAGTGGGCAAAAGAACGATGGATTTAACCCAGATCTTTTGACTGGGGGAGAATGTTTGCATTGTCAGCATTCCGTCCATCATTTGTTTGCTGTAACACTTTTCGCCCTAAGTGGGATGGGAATGCCCAGACGTGGGTCCCTTGCTCACTGCGCCACTGGATTCAAGCTAGCCTGGCTGAAGAAGGGTGACATACCCTGAAACCGGTCCCAGGATGCTTGTTTCCAGTCCAGGGAGGACCTGGCCTGGCAGTTCGGTCTGGACTGTTCCCATGGGGCACAGGGTCAAGACTGATTTGCATATGGCTGGGTCCAAACTGGGGTGGCGTAGTGGGCAAAAGAACGATGGATTTAACCCAGATCTTTTGACTGGGGGAGAATGTTTGCATTGTCAGCATTCCGTCCATCATTTGTTTGCTGTAACACTTTTCGCCCTAAGTGGGATGGGAATGCCCAGACGTGGGTCCCTTGCTCACTGCGCCACTGGATTCAAGCTAGCCTGGCTGAAGAAGGGTGACATACCCTGAAACCGGTCCCAGGATGCTTGTTTCCAGTCCAGGGAGGACCTGGCCTGGCAGTTCGGTCTGGACTGTTCCCATGGGGCACAGGGTCAAGACTGATTTGCATATGGCTGGGTCCAAACTGGGGTGGCGTAGTGGGCAAAAGAACGATGGATTTAACCCAGATCTTTTGACTGGGGAGAATGTTTGCATTGTCAGCATTCCGTCCATCATTTGTTTGCTGTAACACTTTTCGCCCTAAGTGGGATGGGAATGCCCAGACGTGGGTCCCTTGCTCACTGCGCCACTGGATTCAAGCTAGCCTGGCTGAAGAAGGGTGACATACCCTGAAACCGGTCCCAGGATGCTTGTTTCCAGTCCAGGGAGGACCTGGCCTGGCAGTTCGGTCTGGACTGTTCCCATGGGGCACAGGGTCAAGACTGATTTGCATATGGCTGGGTCCAAACTGGGGTGGCGTAGTGGGCAAAAGAACGATGGATTTAACCCAGATCTTTTGACTGGGGTAGAATGTTTGCATTGTCAGCATTCCCTCCATCATTTGTTTGCTGTAACACTTTTCGCCCTAAGTGGGATGGGAATGCCCAGACGTGGGTCCCTTGCTCACTGCGCCACTGGATTCAAGTTAGCCTGGCTGAAGAAGGGTGACATACCCTGAAACCGGTCCCAGGATGCTTGTTTCCAGTCCAGGGAGGACCTGGCCTGGCAGTTCGGTCTGGACTGTTCCCATGGGGCACAGGGTCAAGACTGATTTGCATATGGCTGGGTCCAAACTGGGGTGGCGTAGTGGGCAAAAGAACGATGGATTTAACCCAGATCTTTTGACTGGGGGAGAATGTTTGCATTGTCAGCATTCCGTCCATCATTTGTTTGCTGTGACCCATGCAAGCCATACCTCGCTGGACTCCCCCGGGTGTCTAGTTTTCAGAAATGTGTGGGTTTGGTAGGTTTCCCTAGATGGCCGCCGAGCCCGGGGCCAAAAACTCATGGGACCCCCCTTGCAAAACCAGGTTGGTTTGTGATAGGTAATTTTGATGTTGCCTCACTAGGTTTTGGGCCCTTGCCTGTCGCGGGTCCTTGACCCACCCACACGAATGAGGTACCATTTTTATCGGGATACCTGGGGAAATGTTGGGTGGGAGGAAATTTGTGGATCCACGCAGATTCCAGAACTTTCCCACACAGATATTTGAGAAAAAAGTGATTTTTCAGCTAAAGTTGAGGTTTGCAGGGGATTCCTGGTAGGAGAATGTTGGGGGACCCACGCAAGCCATATCTCGCTGGACTCCCCCGGGTGTCTAGTTTTCAGAAATGTGTGGGTTTGGTAAGTTTCCCTAGATGGCCGCCGGGGCCAAAAACTCATGGGACCCCCCTTGCAAAACCAGGTTGGTTTGTGATAGGTAATTTTGATGTCTCCTCAATAGGTTTTGGGCCCTTCCCTGCCGCAGGTACTTGGCCCACCCACATAAGTGAGGTACCATTTCAATTGGGATACTTAGAGAAATGCTGGGGGGTAGGAAATGTGTTGTTTCTTTCTGCAGCGTGAAAATTTTGGCACAATAATGCAAGGAAAATATGACAGTCACATTATGAGGTTTGCAGGACATTGTGGGTAAGATAACTTGTTGGGATCCACAAGAGAGACATCACCATGTAATCCCATGGGTGTTTAGTTTACAACAATATCTACAGTTGGTAGGTATTTCTTAGATGAAATGTACACCTTGGCAGAGAGACAAAAAAGCTAAGATTACTGCACAGCCATGTATTCCTCAAGCACACACACATACTGGTTGGATTTGGCACGAGGGTGAGTGATGGTTCAGTATATAAAATGTTATTAACAAGAGACTTCACAAAAATGAAATGCACTGTCACTAATTGAAAGGACAAAAAACTGAACCAGTGATTCGCAGCTCGTGAGCTGTAAAGCCACGTCAAGGCCCCAACCGCTTTACAGGCCATTCACACACCTTTCATACGTGATACACACAAGACCATTCACACCACCAGGCACAAAACCAACACATTACAACATTCACAAAAAGGGACAAGGTACACCCTGCTTGAGAAAGATAGAAAAGACTAATATTTCTGCACAACCACCTATTCCTCAAGCACACATACATACTGGTTGGATTTGGCACGATGGTGAGTGATGGTTCAGTATATACAGTTGTATTAACCAGAGATTTCACAAAAATGAAATGCACTGTTAATAATTGAAAGGACGAGAAACTGAACCATTGACTCACAGCTCGTGAGCTGTAAAGCCACGACAAGGCACCAACCTCTTTACAGGCCATTCATACACCTTTCAAACATGTGACACATACAAAACCATTCACACCACCAGCCGCCGGCCCAGCACATTACAACACTCACACCAGCAGACAGCGCCATTCAAGGGCCCATCACTTTCACACACCCACATTCCTGACCACACCAGCTCACGGATTGCGTGGAGTGGCGTTTAGCTAGCAGTGTGTGTAGTGACCAGCAGCAAGTCACTACTCACACACTGCCAGCCAAGCGCCAGTCCACGCACACTGCCAGCCAAGTGCCAATCCACGCACACTGCCAGCCAAGCGCCAGTCCACTCACCTCCAGCCAAGCACCAGTCTACGCACACCTCAAGCCAAGCGCCAGTCCACGCATGCACACCGCCAGCCAAGCGCCAGTCCACTCACCGCCAGCCAAGCACCAGTCCACGCACACCGCCAGCCAAGCGCCAGTCCATGCACACCTTCAGCCAAGCGCCAATCCACGCACACCGCCAGCCAAGCGCCAGTCCACGCACACCGCCAGCCAAGTGCCCTATCCATGTACACTGCCAGCCAAGCGCCAATCAACGCACACCGCCAGCCAAGCGCCACTCCACGCACACCGCCAGCCAAGTGCCAGTCCACTCACCGCCAGCCAAGCACCAGTCCACGCACACCGCCAGCCAAGCGCCAGTCCACGCACACCGTCATAAATTTCTTTTTAACAAGAAAGAAAACACAAACCAATTGCAACTAGATACAAAACTATAACTACAAAAACAACAGCAGTAACTAAAGACATCATTCTATTGCCAAACGTGAAACTGAACAACTGTATAAAACCATACAGACCAGGCAGTACACTATTAGACTCACGGTTGCTCCCAAAAACTCTTTTGAGTGTGATACAATCTGAAACATGTGGGCACACACAGCCCAGGATTAGAAGGACAATCGGCACAGTGCATACGACTCTCCTTCCGCACACCTCTTCGCAAGCAGACTCTACATCTCTTACAGGGATTGTTTTTTTGGGGCGTGGGAGGAATTAAATCAGGAAATTGCCGATCTTTCAATCTAGCCACATCCTCCACCACTCCAACTCTAGGAACACTTGCCTGTTCCACAACAACAAGGCTGCCTATCACAGATACTGAAACTGAACAAAAGTCATCTTTGACGCAGGAGAACACTCCTTGTACACAACAAAAGCATTGAAAGTTGCTAAATTGAAGAGATGGATGGCCAACTTCTTATACCAAATGTAAGCCTTACGAAAAGCAGTGTAAGGTTCCAACCTCTGATCTACTCTATCAACACCACCAATGTGCTTATTGTAGTCTACAATGCACACAGGTTTACGCACTTCAGCAACCTGACCCCAAACAGTCACAGGTGAAGTACTCTCATCATGAATGGTAGTCAGCATATACACATCCCTCCTGTCCACAAATTTCACAGCTAACAGTTCCTCACTACGCAAGGCACTGCACAGTCCCCTCTAAAGCTTTTTGCAAACAAGCTCTTTTGGGTAACTTTTACGGTTAGAGCGGATTGTGCCACAAGATAAAAGTGTCCACTTTGAACAATTCCTTAAACAGTTGCACAGTAGTGTAGAAGTTATCAAGGTACAAATGGTGGCCTCTGTTAAACAGTCCTCTAACAAGATCCCACACAATTTTCTCTGAAACTCCAAAAGTGGACGGACAACCAGGGGGGTCAATAGTGGAATCCCTACCAGTGTACACCCGGAAATTATAGACATATCCTGTCCTACTCTCAGACAACATATACATCTTAATTCCATAACGTGCCCTCTTGCTAGGAATGTACTGCCTAAAAACCAAACAACCCTTGAAGAGGACCAAAGACTCATCAACAGATATTTCTTTGCCTGGAGTATAGATCTCTGAAAATCGATCTACAAAGTGATCAAGAACAGGCCGAATCTTAAAAAGACGGTCACAGTCAGGGTTATCTTGTGGCAACGCCAAAGCATTATCAACAAAATGCAGCATCCAAAGCAAAAGTAAATACCGATCACGACTCATAATTGCAGGAAATATGGCCGTTGCCATCAAGAGACTGGTCGACCAATATGAAGCCAGGGACGGCTTCCTTATCAAGCCCATCAAAGAAGTCAAACCCCAAAACTTCTTCATCTCATCCAGATTTGTGGGAGTCCACCGGGTAGCTCTAGAGCGGGGCCTAAGTCTGGCACTGTTGTCCTTCAAAAACTGTTCAGCATACAAATTAGTCTGCTCAACAATCTCACCCAAAAATACATCATCCATGAACAACTGAAAAAACTGTATAGGCAAAACATTTTCACAATCCACTCTACACCCTGCATCACCACTAAAGGCAGGCAACACCGGCTGCACCATGTTTGGATCAACCCAGAGTCCAGCACTTCCAATCGGAAGCCTTAAAGCCCCAGGCTGCAATCCAGATGCCTCTTGCACCATCTGCACATCAGTGTCCTCCTCTAAAACAGGCACTTCATCTGCACTGAGAGTAGCTTCATCCGCACTGAGAGTAGCTTCATCATCCAAAGATTCCATGTGGAGAGAAAACTCACTGCCTGAATCTTCCCCTCCCTCCTCTCCCTCAGACGCACTGTCAGTCTCATAATCCTGATCAGAGGAAGATTCAAGAAGCATACCAACCACCTGCTGACCAGTAATTCTGCGGCTAGCCATAATGCTTAATAATAAAGGTAACTTGTCAAACAAGTCAACAACAACAAACCCTTTGTAAAAAAAGAAATAAACAAAATGTAGCTTTAGCACAAAGACCTATATACTCCAACACTATACCACTCACTTGCCAGAAGCAGCTAGACTCACCACCACCTACTCTGCACAGACACAGTAAGGACCAACAGTATCCCACTAAAAAAAGTAAAAAAAAAAGAAAATTACACATAAGACAATCCAAAACACATCGCAAAGAATTTCATACACAAAACACTAACTAAATATGCTGCTATTATGACACCACTTACAAAAAATTCATTCATGCATGACATTAATACTCAATTGGAGTAAACACAACGAAAATGTTTTTCTTACCAAAAAAATGCAACTACGCAAAACTGCAAATCAACCACTGCCGAAACCGCAAACAAGAATCAAAAGCTTTCCACTAGAATAAAAAGGAGAAAAAACACATTACAATCACATATGCAAATAATGCACTAGTCCACACACTATCCACCAGCCAAAAAGGTGGGCCTAAAAGTATAAGGCCGATCTGCCCCCACAGGGAGCAGAAACAGCCAAAATATTCACCCTTATAAAGGGGGAGCGACCCTTGCCCAAGGGGTCACTCCCCAACACCAACATTTAAAAAAAACTGGTGTCTAGTGGCTTCTACCCCCGTAGGGGACAGATGGGCCTGAAAACATATGGCCGATCTGCCCCCAAAGGGGGCAGAAATGACCACAATAAATACCCCATAAAGGGGAGCGACCCTTGCCCAAGGGGCCGCTCCCAAACAACTCAA
Organism: Calotriton arnoldi; assembly: GCA_963921515.1. Lineage (NCBI taxonomy): Eukaryota > Metazoa > Chordata > Amphibia > Caudata > Salamandridae > Calotriton > Calotriton arnoldi. Next base: position 852,571 of record CAWUFW010001846.1, on the reverse strand, counting down.
ACAATCCCTGGTGTCTAAAGGCTTCTCCCCCCCTTGGGGGCAGATGGGCCTAGAATAACAAGGCCGATCTGCCCCCAAGGGGGGCAGAAACGGCCAAAATAAATGATCCCCCAAGGGGAGCGACCCTTGCCCAAGGGGCCGCTCCCCAACAACACAAACAAACCCTGGTGTCTAATGGCTACTGCCCCCCTTGGGGGCAGATGGGACTAGAATAACAAGGCCTATCTTTCCCCAAAGGGGGCATAAACAGCCACGATAAATGATTCCCAAAGGGGAGCAGCCCTTGCCTAAGGGGCCACTCCCCAAAAACATATTAAAAAAAATAAATAAAAATCCCTGGTGGCCTAGTGGGCTCACAGCGACTTTTTTAAATATATATATTAATTCAATCTGCCCCCACATGGGGTGCAGACCACTACAAAAAAAATTATCCCCCAAGGGGAGCGACCCTTGCCCAAGGGGCCGCTCCCCGACACAAAGGCACTGTTTAAATAAAATTAAAAATTCCCTGGTGGCCTAGTGGTCACATACTGCCTTTTTAAAAAAAATTATTTATAGATCTGCCCCCCCCAAGGGGGGCAGACCCATCCACACAATTTGCACCCCCAAGGGGAACGACCCTTGCCCAAGGGGCCGCTCCCCGACACAAAGGCACTGTTTAAATAAAATAAAAAATTCCCTGGTGGCCTAGTGGTCACATACTGCCTTTTAAAAAAAATGTATTTATAGATCTGCCCCCCCCACCAAGGGGGGCAGACCCATCCACACAATTTGCACCCCCAAGGGGAGCGACCCTTGCCCAAGGGGCCGCTCCCCGAAACAAAAGGCCCTTTAAAAAAAAAACAAGCATTCCTGCTGCAAGATTGCGCCCCATGTGCGATCGTGCAGCAGGAATGCTTGAAAAAGACATCGGAGGAAAGGAAAACACTTTCCTTTCCTCCGATGCCTTTTTAAAATGCCCCCCCACCCTCCCCAAGGACAAAACAGCCTCTTACCTGCTGGACACGCTGGAAGCAAATGGCTTCCAGCGCGTCCGGTATCATGTAATGATGTGAGCGCTCGAGGCGCGCTGACGTCATTACATGATGCGGTGGGGGGGCGGGGGTGAAGCGGAAGGGCTTCCCCTTCAATTGCGGGTGGGGGCAGCTTTAGGGGCGGCCCACGGGGGAGCGCCAGCACTTCCCCCGTGGATGGGTGCTAGGACGGCCGGGAGCCGTCCCACGCGCACGCCCACCGTGACGTCGGACGGCTCCCGGCCGTCCGACGCATGGAAAGAGTTAAGTTAATTCAACAGTCTCATCGTACATATAATATCTGCAATCAGAAAATCAAATCTCACCATCTAAACATATGCAAACCGATCATATAAGTTAAAAACCACATTGACAAGCACTTCCTAATACATGCCTAACAAGTATTACTACTTTATAATTTATATACAGGCACAGCACATTGTCTTATGTTTTATTTGTGACTACAGTACTCCTCTTTTATAATGTGACTAAAACTACCATAACTCCCAGAATGCGAATAATATAGATGTATCTATTCTGCACATAATACTTAGACATTTCAAACATTGTCATTGTTAAAAGCGTTGCTCATGGTAATTTTCAACAGTACTAAGGGGCAGATTCACAAAAGTAATCTGAGACAAAATCCTAACTTTACGATTTTCGGTATTCACAAAAGGCATTTAGGAGTAGTAAAGTTAGGATTTTGTCTTAAGTTTGACTTAACTTAGGATTTTGTCTTAAGTTTGTCTTAAGTTTTGGTCTTAAGACAAAATCCTAACTTAAGTTAAACTTAAGTTAAACTTATGTTAGGTTTTTGTCTTAAGTTTGTCTTAAGTTTTGGTCTTAAGACAAAATGCTAACTTAAGTTTAACTTAAGTTTAACTTAAGACCAAAACTTAAGACAAACTTAAGAAAAAATCCTAAGTTAAACTTAAGTTAAACTGAAGTTAGGATTTTGTCTTAAGACCAAAACTTAAGACAAACTTAAGACAAAATACTAAATTTACTACTCCTAAATGCCTTTTGTGAATACCAAAAGTGGTAAAATTAGGATTTTGTCTCAGATTACTTTTGTGAATTGGGCCCTAACATCTTAAACACATACCCTCTGCCAGATACAGTTCCACTGATATTTTTTTTTACACCACTGTGATACTCTTTTAATCAAACTCCCATATACATCTTCATTCCTAATGTACATTTTTTTATATAATAAAAGTTATTAACATACCAGTGAATTGAGTTAGTTGATTACATTGTTTGTTTAGCTCTTTCTGGATAGGTTTGAGACTGTTAAGATTTGTAAAACCTAAGCACAAGAATGGTACACCACTATCATAGAAAGCAACTCTAAAATGGCAACCTTTTTAACTTTCCACTCTATCATCATGAGAAAGGCAGCAAATTAAATCATGTCTTTTATTTTAGACTACTGCATCACCACTTCTGAATGGTTAGCATCTGTTAACCCTTTCCCTCTCTTTCAAAACAAGGTTTCTGTTGGCGCGTTTTCGTGATGTTTTTGAGATAATCGTGGAGACATAGCAACAACAAAAAAACGGGAGTTCAAACCAATAGCTAGCTTAATTTATTAAATTGAATTACTAAACAACAGTTTATTACACAATCCTGAGTTGGAAATGAAAGCTTGCCATTACTTAAATTGTGTCATCAATCCTCAAATGTAAAAAAAAATGTTCTGTCTCTTTAACACCGTTCCCCCCAATGCACTTATAGCTCAGTGTAACCTAGCAGCCCAGTGGAACCAGTAGGTCACAAGTTCACATCACATTCTAGAAGGAACATGCTACTTCCAAATAAGATACGGCAGGTGTGCTTTACTCCACAGATTCAAAGGCATATCCATGTCTGTATTACATTTCTTTTTGTAGGCAACGGCCAATAATAAGACTTCTTGCTAAGGCATTCACACACTACCTAATTTATTTCACTTTCATGCTGACAGCATCCAATGAAATATTTATTTAAAAAAAAAAAACTCCATTTTAACTGCCTTTGGAAAACTATCTCATTCAGCTCCAGCCTTCTCCTGACTACTATTGCTCCTTCACTTCAAAATGCTTACAGTATGGATTGTGGGCCACAGCTATATCTATTGGGCTAAAGCGGCTGTAAAAAAGACAGGCACTTGAGTTTGCCAAATGTGCAGATTACTTGGTTTGGCCAGAGAGGGTTAAAGTTTCATCAGTTGCTGGCTTTGGTTAAATTCACTACAGATTCCCAAGCTCCTCACCTCATGATTGTATGCTGTGGTGGCAATGACCTACGCACATTGACTGGGGAAGGGCTGGAAATCCGAATGAAAGAAACATTTGTTGAACTGATGTCTCTTTTCCCTCACACTGTCTTGGTGTACTCTAATATATGCCAAAGACAGAAATGGAAGTGGTCAAATCAGTTCTGTCCACAGATTGACAAAGCCAGGAAACATTAATAAAACTGTTTCTGCATTCCTCAGAGACCATCTCAATGACTGTATCTATAACAGCAATCTGCGTTTTGACCTGCATGGAATTTAGAGACATGATGGAGTGCACTCTACAGATGAAGGAAACAGGGTGTTTCTAAGTAACCTGAAACTCTGCATCTGGTCTTATGTATAGCAGCCATATACACACAACCAAAACAACTGCTCTTGTAAGCCATTCTAGTACCCGGAATATTGTGGAGTTTTTTTGTAAAAGTTTTTTTTCTTTAGTTTTTTGCAATCTTCGTAACGACTTTGCGAACCCCGCAAACATGTCCCGAAAATTTTTGCGGTTATTCGAGACGTCGCGATGACGTTGTTAACCGTGACAATCACGCCTTTTCCATAAGGTGTAAAATACATATATACATAGATATTACAGTATTTTACACACTAGGGGTTTGTTACAGTATTCTCTAAAGTCATGTTTTTCTACACAGTTTCTATAAGAAACCTCCTCTAAAACCGCTTTTATATTTTCACAGTGAGATCGGAGATTGCGATGACGTTGTTAATCGCGATCCCCGCAGACACGTCGCGAAAATGGATAACAAAAACAGGAATTCAATAGCCATCACCACATTAAAAAATTAAAACGATATAATTCTAACCATCACAGTAGATAACTCACTATATAAATAACTTTATCAAAAACATTTATAAGAATCTCAATATCTCTATAACAATGTGTATCAATGATTCACTGATATATTTTTGTATATTTCCACAAATATGCGTGACGACGTCGATAGTCGCGATGTCCCCACAGTAATACACAGGGGGGCCGCACTGGCAGTCGCGGCGTTGTTGCGAATATCGCACGCAATTAAAAAAATCCATTTTGGACACATAACTAATGTCACTAACACCCCCATTACTCAACCGTGGGGTCAGAGTATCTCCACCCTGACCCCAAAAATGTGGGCTTTCACACAAATTTTCTGCCCTGGGAACCATTCCCGCAGATAAAATGGTGGCCATAACTTTCTGTTCAGGTTGTGTCCAGCCAATCAGAACATTCCCGTTGGCGCGTGCATTTGCGAGTAATCACGAAACCACTGCGAAATATCCGTGGCAAGAGATATCACTATAATTTTTGGCTTGCATTTTTCAAAAACTACTGAACAGATTTACACCAAATAGGAAAAAAGGCACTTCCTTGAACCAACATCTACCTCCCTGCCAAATTTGATGTAAGTCTGTTCAACGGTTCGGGCTGTAGGTGTGGATAAAGGCGACCACAAGTAGGTTATATATATATATATATTTCCAAAAGTGCCCACAAGCAAGGACGCACTCCGCCAACAGTTGATTCCACTGAATCTTTATTGTAGAAAACTGGCATTTTCGCTCTTCCGATCTTTTCCTGATGCCTGACGCGTTTCGGAGCAGGCTTGCTCCTTAATCATAGGCTTTAGTTGAAGTGTGCAGAGCTTCCCAAACAGTTCTTTAAATTAACTGATGACATCATTTATCTCTCGCAGGTGAGTTAATTTCTCAAGGTATGCTGGTCTTGGTAGTGTTTGGCAACGATTTTTCCTTCAGTGGATTCTGCGCTAATTCAAATAAAGTTAAATTCAAATTGAAAGCCCTCCAGTGGGCCTCAGAAAGGAGAAATGCACGGTTTAATTCTGTTACTGTTGTGCCACTAAGACGTTTGCATAATTCAAACCACTGCTGACCCCACTTCATTTCCAGGGTGGTGCTCTCCTTCGCGGCTGGACAGCCGTGTAACATATTCCCAAAAGTGCCCACAAGCAAGGACGCACTTCGCCAACAGTTGATTCCACTGAATCTTTATTGTAGAAAACCGGCATTTTCGCTCTTCCGATCTTTTCCTGATGCCTGACGCGTTTCGGAGCAGGCTTGCTCCTTAATCATAGGCTTTAGTTGAAGTGTGCAGAGCTTCCCAAACAGTTCTTTAAATTAACTGATGACATCATTTATCTCTCGCAGGTGAGTTAATTTCTCAAGGTATGCTGGTCTTGGTAGTGTTTGGCAACCATTTTTCCTTCAGTGGATTCTGCGCTAATTCAAATAAAGTTAAATTCAAATTGAAAGCCCTCCAGTGGGCCTCAGAAAGGAGAAATGCACAGTTTAATTCTGTTACTGTTGTGCCACTAAGACGTTTGCATAATTCAAACCACTGCGGACCCCACTTCATTTCCAGGGTGGTGCTGTCCTTCACGGCTGGACAGCCGTGTAACATATTCACAAAAGTGCCCACAAGCAAGGACGCACTCTGCCAACAGTTGATTCCACTAAATCTTTATTATAGAAAACCGGCATTTTCGCTCTTCCGATCTTTTCCTGATGCCTGACGCGTTTCGGAGCAGGCTTGCTCCTTAATCATAGGCTTTAGTTGAAGTGTGCAGAGCTTCCCAAACAGTTCTTTAAATTAACTGATGACATCATTTATCTCTCGCAGGTGAGTTAATTTCTCAAGGTATGCTGGTCTTGGTAGTGTTTGGCAACGATTTTTCCTTCAGTGGATTCTGCGCTAATTCAAATAAAGTTAAATTCAAATTGAAAGCCCTCCAGTGGGCCTCAGAAAGGAGAAATGCATGGTTTAATTCTGTTACTGTTGTGCCACTAAGACGTTTGCATAATTCAAACCACTGCTGACCCCACTTCATTTCCAGGGTGGTGCTCTCCTTCACGGCTGGACAGCCGTGTAACATATTCCCAAAAGTGCCCACAAGCAAGGACGCACTTCGCCAACAGTTGATTCCACTGAATCTTTATTGTAGAAAACCGGCATTTTCGCTCTTCCGATCTTTTCCTGATGCCTGACGCGTTTCGGAGCAGGCTTGCTCCTTAATCATAGGCTTTAGTTGAAGTGTGCAGAGCTTCCCAAACAGTTCTTTAAATTAACTGATGACATCATTTATCTCTCGCAGGTGAGTTAATTTCTCAAGGTATGCTGGTCTTGGTAGTGTTTGGCAACCATTTTTCCTTCAGTGGATTCTGCGCTAATTCAAATAAAGTTAAATTCAAATTGAAAGCCCTCCAGTGGGCCTCAGAAAGGAGAAATGCACAGTTTAATTCTGTTACTGTTGTGCCACTAAGACGTTTGCATAATTCAAACCACTGCGGACCCCACTTCATTTCCAGGGTGGTGCTGTCCTTCACGGCTGGACAGCCTTGTAACATATTCACAAAAGTGCCCACAAGCAAGGACGCACTCTGCCAACAGTTGATTCCACTGAATCTTTATTATAGAAAACCGGCATTTTCGCTCTTCCGATCTTTTCCTGATGCCTTACGCATTTCGGAGCAGGCTTGCTCCTTAATCATAGGCTTTAGTTGAAGTGCGCAGAGCTTCCCAAACAGTTCTTTAAATTAACTGATGACATCATTTATCTCTCGCAGGTGAGTTAATTTCCAAAACACTACAAGATCCAGCATGCCTAATAATCACACTCACCTGCGAAAGGGAAATGATGTCATCGGTAAAATTAAAGGTGTTTGGGGAACTCAGCACATTTTCAGAAACAGCCTATGATTAAGAAGCAGGCTTGCTACGAAACGCGTCAGGCATCAAGATGAGATCGGAATGGAGAAAGGCCGGTTTTCCTGATAATAAAGATTTGGAGGAATCAACTGTTGTGGAGCGCGTCCTTGCTTGTGGACACAAATGGAATCATGTTTGCATGGCAGTCCAGCCGTGGAGGACAGCACCACCCTTGGATCAAATATGGGGCCGCAGAGGTATGAACTATGCACACCTCATTGTGGGACAGCAGTTATGGAATTATACAGGGCGTTCTTCTTTTCTGAGGCCCACTGGAAGGCTTTAAAATGTTTGTAAAATAAACTGACTTTGCAGTAGAACCCACCAAAAGGAATGAATGTTCCCAAACACTACAAGATCCAGCACAAACAGCCTATGATTAAGGAGCAGGCTTGCTCCGAAACGCGTCAGGCATCAAGAAGAGATCGGAATGGAGAAAGGCCGGTTTTCCTGAAAATAAAGATTTGGAGGAATCAACTGTTGTGGAGCGCGTCCTTGCTTGTGGACAGAAATTGAATCATATATATATATATATATATATATATATATATATATATATACATTACCTACTGGCGGTCGCTAGTAGGTAGTTATAGTTAGCACCTTGTTTCTATTCAAAAAACGTTTTTTCTTTTGCCAATATCTTTGGCTCCGTTTGACGAATCTTCGTGAAATTTTCCAAACTAATTACCAGCTCCGGTCAGCTGCTGTCTTGAAAGTTTCGGGGTGATTCATCAAGCAGGGGCCGAGAAAAAAGGGGGGTCCCCAAACACGTTTTCCCCATGTTAATTTCCATAGGAAATTTTGGAACAGGCTACAGCCCGAACTGCTGAACGGAATTACACCAAATTTGGCAAAAAGGTAGCTCTTGGTTCAGAAAGCGCCCTTTTCTTTAAATGGTGTAAATCCGTTCAGTAGTTCCTAAGAAATTCAAAAAATAAAAATGTATATATCTAAGCACCGAGGAGGAGTCGCGAACCCTCCTGAGCACGAGCTTCATTCTGATTGGCTGCTAACACTCCAGACCAGAGTGTGTTGGCAGCCATTTTGTGACTCGGTAGAAGCGAGTCATATCCAAAATGTAGAAAAAGGTGGTAAATGTAGGAAAGGGGACAGGGTAGAAACACCCTGACCCCCTAGGGCTGGTCAGGGAGTCCCACATTTTTTTGTTTTTTTGGCTGGGTAATAGGGGCAATAGTAAATGAATTAGCGGGGCCGGCGGGGGCCCATGGGGGCCCCTGCAGCCCTGAGGACTGCCACCTCCCTGGGGCATAGATAATGGTATGCGGGGGGCACGCGGCCCCCCGCAGCCCCGGGGACCGCCACCTCCCCGGGGCATTTACATTTTTGTGTGGGGGGTTTTGATTACTAATTTGCAGGGGGGCCTTGTAGGCCCCCCAAGCCCCGGGGACCACCACCTCCCCGGGGGTTTGATTATTTTTGTGTGGGGGTCCTCGCTGGCCCCCCCAAGCCCTGGGGACCACCACCTCCCTGGGGCTGTGCAAATGTTGGGAGGGGGCAGTGCGGCCCCCCTTCTGGAGCCCTTGATGACCCTAGGGACCGTCACCCCCCAGGGCTGGCTACTGCAATGTCCTGGGGTGCTCACCCCCGGGACATTGCTGTTTGCTATGACAGGGCGGGAGCACGGCTCCCGTCATGTCATAGCAAACACTGCTTTGCTTCGTTGAAACCAACGAAGCAAAGCAGAATTGCTTTTGGGCAAGGGGAGCTGCATGTTAGCATATATAATTTAGAAGGTAGTATTGTATTTGTGAAGTTGTTTTGAAGAGGAACTGTGATTGAAGTTAATGACAAGATTACTATAGAGTTGTTAAAAATATATAAAATTTAAAATTTAAAGTTAAACTTGAAAAGTGTGTTGTGTTGTAGTACATGGAATTCATGCTTTTGCAGATTCGCGATGGATTTACAAATCCTGAATTTTTTTTTAAAAAAAGTATGTATGTTTAAATAAGAATAAGATTTACTATTGTGTTATAGGGTGGCTCTAAAAAGAGCCCTTGTTTTCATTAAGAGTTTGTTCTAGCTACATGTAAGTACGGATGCAGAGCTTTAGGTTGTTGAGAAAGACTCTGTTCCCATGATCTGTGAAGTGTACTCCATCACTTCTGTAGATGTCATCCATATCAAAACGTAGATTGTTGTTATAGATGGAGCCCATCCTATGGTATCTAAGGTAAGCAGAAACAGCTTTATTGACATTCTTCCTAGCTTTTTCAATATGTGGACAGAATTGAGTTGACCACTTCCATTTCTGTCTTTGGCATATATTAGAGTATACAAAGACAGTTTGGGGGAAAAGCAACATCAATTGTGCAAAGGTATCCTTCATGAGCATTTCCAGTCCTACCCCAGTCAATGTGCCTAGGTCATTGCCACCACAGTGCACAATCATGAGGTCAGGGGGTTGGAGATGCAAAAAGGTTTTAACCATAGTCATCAATTGGTGCCACTCTAATCCTCTCTGTGCAATCCATTTAATATCCACATTTTGCAAAGCTAGGTCTTTGACAATACCTCTGCGCTCAGCATACCTTTTGCACCAGAAAACATAGCTGTGCCCAACAATCCATACGGTAAGCATCTTGAAGGGATGTCTGGAAGTAATGAAAAGATGTCTGTAGCTGAGGTAGTCAGTTGGTAGAATGAGATATATCTAAAATGGTGGACAAGATGCTGTTTTTAAAACGAAGAGAATTGATTAGCTGTTTAAGAACATTGTACACTGAAAAATAGGGTGCATGTTACTTTCTTTAAAAAGCATGTTTGTTATTGGTCTGTAAAAAATGTTTGAAGGGTACAGTAGATAGGATAAGGTCATATTTTGCAAATGTCAATCACACCTGCTGTTTGCATTTGCAACATTGTGTGCTGAACTTGAAAATATGGTGAACTTGTGACCTGTTAGTTCAGTTGAATGTTCCATAAACTGTTACTATGGAAACTGGCATTAAGCAGAATGGGGGAAGGGTTGAATGTTATCTGTGGTTTTAAAATATGGAATTGTAATATATATATAAGTGATATGTTATTAAAGTAAAATTTCCCAAGTCAGTATTATGTTTAGAAGTGGTGTGTTCTTAAAAAATAGTGGTATTTTTATTTGTAATACATTTTTGAACTCCCATATGGATTCGGGGCTTCATTGCGTTGGTGCACGGTGAAGTCGCGACTCCAAAAAATTCTAGAAACAGTTTGGGCACTTTTAGAAATCAGTTGGTAAGGGTTAATATGTCTAACCAATAGAAATGTGTTTTATAATTTGAAATAATGTAGGAAGCAATGTGATTTGTTACTTACATGTATTTGTGTGGAGAAAGAGAGGGAAAGTTTGCCATTACTGGTTTTACCTTGCTGAGAGTGGTGCATTACATTGATTGTGTGCATAAAAAATCTTTTCTGAGTTTGTGACATTTTAAATTCTACAAATCAATTTGGAAGGTGAGTTATACATTTGTGAGGTGTATTATGTAATAGCTTTATTTTTAATCTTTTAAAATTATTCAAGAACTGTAATGTTTGAAATAAATTATTAAATGTAGAGATGTGTATTGTAGTTTCTTTTATTGTAGTTAAATGTTGTTTGAAATAGATTTTGTATGCTAATATGTGTATATTGGAAAAGGATTAATGAATATGGTAGTTTGTTTTAGTGTGTGGATATGTACACTTGTAGTATACCGCATAATTTTAGGTGTTGCTTTCAAATTGGAGGTGGAGTTTGTCAAGTTTTAAGGTGTGCATGGACTTCTGTCTCAAGTATGTCTCTACTTGTATATGTATTTTCATATGTCTTATACATTTGAAGGTGCATGATGTATAACAAAGAGGTGTTGTTGCCTTTTATGTGGTTGGCTGAAGACTAAGGGGTATATTCACAAGAACGTGTGATAACTACCGCAAGAGTAGCGTAACACAACTTTAAATAACGCAGCCCATCACGAGAAAATAACCCTGTGTCAACGTGGAATTCACAACAAGGCGGTACCATGCGATAGCCTGCCGAAACCGCGGACAAAGTCCGCGATACAACCACCACGATGGAGGTAAAAACACAAACCACAACACCAAAAAACACGCGATGGGCCAAAGCGCGATGAGGAAACCAGCGACAAGCAGCGCCAGGCCTGCAACACACACCTGGCAGGAGTCAGAAACCGCCATAAAAGCAGGAAAAAAAACCCACACACAAACTGACCAACACACAAGCACCATGGAGGCAGCCGGAGCAGGCGCAGAGGACGAGCGCAACCCCACAAGCACCCCGGACAACCAGCCTGGGACCTTGGGGACAGGGAAGGGCAAGGACAAGAAGAACAAGTTCAGTCTGCAGGCGAACTGGATCATAGTCACGGAGGTGATGGAACACCATCAACAACTCTTCGTCACCTCCAACGTGTCATTGGGCACCAAAAATTGAATATGGTGAGACATCGTCGACAAGGTGAATGCTGTCGGAGAGCACAAGCAGACAATGGACGAGGTCAAGAGGCGATGGAATGACATCAAGCGGAAGACCAAGGATAAACTCTCCGCCAACCTGAAGGCAGCAACGCAGACCGGCGGTGGGGGCCCAGCGCCACAGCTGGATGACATGGAGAAGCTGGTGTCGACAGTCATCAGTGTGGAGACTGTGGCCGGAGTCGGGGGACCGGACACTGCTCGGCAGGACACAACACAACTGCAACAGGGTGAGTGACCACCAGGTACTGGGGGGACGAGGGGAGATGGCCACAATGGCACACATGCACAAGCAAGCAGGGCACAGTGCACACCCACAATCACTCTGGGTCCTCGCCCAGACCCACACACTGTCACAATGTACAATGCCATGCTGTCTGAATGTCAACCTGTACCATGCGTCTACATACATGTGGACACATTGTAATACACCATCTCCCTTTCACATTGCAGGGGCATCTTCAACACCTCCTGCAGAGCAGTCACAGCCACTCTTCACTGATGATGAGGAGGAGGACAACACCAGCATCGACATCCAAACCATCCAAGACCTCATTGACCACCTCCGTAACTCACCTCCAGGATCAGGGCAGCCCAGCTACATCCATGAGACCCCACCCACCACCCAAACCACCCGGCAGGAGGCACCCACAGCCCTGGCACCCTCCCAAGACCCCCAGGAACAACAAATGGCCCTCCAACGACGTGTGCTAGAGGGCCAGAGGGAGACGGCCGAGCAGGTCCGGGTGGGGTTCGAGCTCATGGCTAACAAACTGGATGCCATCCTTGGGTGTCTATGTCCGCCCCATGGTCTCCAGCGAGCCCTGACTGACATCTCTGGAGTCCTGACATGGAGGGAAGAATACCTGTCCGCTCACAGTGGCCCCAGCGATGCCAGCCTTGAGCTGGCACACATGCGGATGCTCATGGAGGACATGGTGCGGATGGAGGCAGAAAGGATGGCAGCCGCCGCTGCATATCAGCGAAATGTAGCTGGGATCTACCGTTTCCTGCATGTCCTCGTCATGACATTGCTGCCACAAGGCATGGCGATGATGAATGCTACTGCCCCCACACCATCCACATCTCCGCCCCCTGGTGTGTCAGTGCCTCCCAGTGCGGCAGGCATATCCACTCCGGCACCTGATTTGTCACTGCCACACAGTGCGGCCGACAATCCTCCTCCGGCCCCTGATGAGTCAGTGGCACACAGTGCCGCAGCCGGCACTGCAACACCCACAGGTGGGGCAGGGCACACACCCGGGGACGAGGACGTGGATGGGACTGTGGTCAGGAGGACCAGGCACTAGCATCCATTACCGCCACCTTGCCTGTTTCTGCTTGGTGCCGCACATGGCCTCAAGACCTACCACTGACCCCGATACACTCCAAGGCACTCACCTTGGACAGCGACATGGACTGCCACATGCTGTTTGACGACCAATGACACGGCGGACAGACTGCGGACTGTACCCTTCCTCTTCCGCAGCACAGGTCATCCCGAGATGGACACTGGCTGGCCCTCCACGGGCCCATATTGTGTGGTGTGCTCGGCATTGCCCTGTACCGCTCCAGCTGCATGACTGCACTGGATGTGCAAATAAACATCCAGTGACGCACTGCTGTGTGATGTCTTACGTCATTCCTGTGTGGATGTGTGGATGAATGTGGGGACAGTGCCTTCCCTTGCGTCAATGATGTTCATCCTGTGGGATGCCAGTAAGGGGGTGGGACATTGCATCTTGTGTGGTGAGTTCCGTGAACACTGCAGCAGGGACACACGCATCAGTCACTTCATTGTCCGGACATGGACTGGACCACGCCCAGAGCCCACGAGTCATTGTTGCAGGCCCTGCGCTGGTCCGGCATACGGCAGGCCAGTCCACTCTGCTTACGCACTGAAGGGGGGCCCTCATTGCTACCCGTCGCAGCCGTACTCGCTGGTGGTGTGCGGGTCACTGGTCTAGTCGTCAGCATGTCACAGCCACTCCCTGAGGGCAGGTTTTCACACACACCACACCCATCCTGCACTGGCGTCACAGGCCATGTGACTCCGCCAACATAAGGGGCCGACGACATCACATTCCCCTCTTCCAGTGGTGACTGGATGACGGACGCCCCACGGTTCACACTCATATAGGGCCCATGAGTTGCTGCGCACAGAGTGAGTGGCATCCGAGGCCTTGAGTATGGCATGGGCCTACCACCATGTGGTGCAGACTGGGGTTGCACAGGGTTAGTGGCATCCGAGGCCTTGAGGATGGCACGGGCCTACCACCACGTGGCCACGTGGCGCAGACTGGGGTTGCACAGGGTTAGTGGCACCAGAGGCCTTGCGGACGGCACAGGCACCCCACCACGGGACGGTGAGCTGCTGAGCGGGTGTGCAGCCTGCGATGATGCCCCGTCCCGGCGGCCCGGACAGCTCAGGTTTTGTGTGCCCTGCTGGACCGCAGTGTAGGCCAGAGCCAGCGTACAGCGCGGGCCTACCGCCCCGTGGCGTCGCTTCCGGGATGCCAGAGTTGGTGGCACCCATTGGGCTGAGCGGGTGTGCAGCCTGCGATGATGCCAGGTGCACTGGTATGTCCTCTGCCATGGAGTAATCAAGACCCAGCACCAAACGTGAGACCTGGTGGCCTGCGGAGCTGGGCTGCATGATGTGGAGGGTGCCATGTCCGCGGGCCCCGGGCTTGTGGCTTGCAGCGGCACGTGGTGGGACCTCCTGTCTATGCGCCGGTGGCAGAAGGTGAGCATTGAGGTCTGGGTTTGCATGGGCGGGCATGCTCCGAGGGCGGCGGGAGGGGTTGGGGTGCCTCTGCCAGGGTGTGCATGGGCGGGCAGGCGATGTTGTCTTGTGCAAGTGTGTGTACTGTGCCAGTCATGTATCTGGGCTCTGTTTCAGCTGATGGCTCTGAATCAGATGTGTGACCTGGTGGACTGCCCTACATACTGGCACGTGGTTGGAGACACACCGGTGGCAGCAGGTGAGCAGTGTGGCCTGGGTGCGCAGGGGCAGCACTCTCTCTCTCTCTCTCCCTCTCTTCCTCTCTCTCTCCTCTTCTCTCTCTCTCTCTCTCTCTCTCTTCGTCTCTCTCTCCCTCTCTCTTCCTCTCTCTCTCCTCTTCTCTCTCTCTCTCTCTCTCTCTCTCCCTCTCTTCCTCTCTCTCTCTCTTCCTCTCTTCCTCTCTCTCTCTCTCTTCCTCTCTCTCTCCTTCGCTCTCTCTCTGTCCTCTGATGTGCGCAGACCACACCTTCTCATCATGTTTTTTGTCTTACAGGCTGTGACCTACGTATTGTCCGGAGGGGAGCGGCGATGTGTCTTCATTTCATTTCGTTGTTCATTTTAATAAAGTTTCATTTGTTGCTTCGAAAGTGAATGTGTGCTGGTCATTTCTGTGACGACACATCCATGTCACCAGTTGTGATTGTGCGGCATCAGGCGGAATATTTTATACATGTTTAGGTGTGGCTGATGTGGCATGTCTTTGGTCGGGGCGGGTGCCAGGGAGGGGTGGTCCTGGTTGTGGTGTCAGTGGGTGTTGTGGCCCTCTTGGGTGTCCGGGCTGCATGATGTGTGGCTCCATGGCATCTGTTGCCCTTCGGATGTGGCCCTGGGCTGTGCTCCCTTTTGTGGTGCTGGCTGTCGTCCGAGTTTACACCAGGTCATATCTGGTGTAGATTTCCTGGTGCTAACACGCCTTATCGCCTGTTTTGTGTTTTTATCGCGGCTGTGGCTGGTCGTTGTGAATGTTGAGGTGTGCTGTTGTCACGGCTTTAGTCACGGGAACGCCTACTCTGCATCTCATTAGCGATATTTGCGAGGGTCCTCTGTGGCGATGTTTTTTGCGGCTGCTATCGCGGGTAAACTGGTGTTGTGGGCTGTTTACATTGGCTTGTGAATGGGGGGGTAAATTTATCACGACTTTGGCTGCGATAAAGTGCCGTTAATTCGGCGATAGCTCCTTGTGAATATGCCCCTAAGAGTAGTAGTGGAATGGTTAAGATGCAGCCTAATAGTGTTGTTTAAAAGATGTTGACATAAGGTATTAGTGATTAGGCTTCCTTTTTTAAAGTTTCTAGAGAGGTACAGTTGAAATATGCCACATAATTTTTGGTGTTTGCTTGAAAATGGAAGTTTCTTCTGTGAATTTTTAAGGTTTGGATAGTGTTATGCTACAGACATATTTATGTATGCTTTTAGGAATATGGTGAGACTTTTAGTAAAGACATGTGAAGGGTTCATGCTTTGTATTTGGGTTGGTGTAACATTATAAGTAGTTGTAGAATGGTAAAGGAGCAGCCCGAAAGTGAGGTTTGAGATGTTTGTAGAGGTGTTATTTATTAGAGTAATTTGTATGATGTGTGGAAAATTATATTTCATATATACCGCATAATTTTCAGTGTCTGTTTGAAAATTGAAGTGTAGTTTGTGAAGTTTTGAGCTGTGGATGGTGTAGTGACTACTTGCACATATATTATGGTATGTGTTATGCGTCTGAAGATGATAGATATATACAACTCCTTCTATTACTGAGGCACTACCACAATGCTACTCTAATGACCTAGGCAGTATCGGTGCACTTATAAAATTACTGAGGCACTTCCTATGTACTCTTATAATCCCCCAGATATTATCCCTTAACTCATGCAATCACCCAGACATTACCTATGCACTGCTCTAATCACCCAGACATTACCTCTATTCGTCTAGGCAGTACTCAGTGACTCATATATGCCTTCAGGTGCTATTTATACACTTATCCATGCACTAAACCTCTATGTGTGCACTATGAATTAGACAATTACTATCCATCTTCTCCTGCAGTTACCAAGCGACTATCTTTGGAGTGATACAATCGCTCAAGCACTACCCATGGAGTTATGCAATCACTCGGGGAGATCTATTACATGTCTCAGTTTCTAGGTTTCACTATATTCCAGAAATATTGTATATATATTTCTTTTAGATATCATGATGATTTGAAAAGGTAGAGACATATGTATGCATTCTTTTAACAATATGGAGAGACTTATAGTTGAGTCATGCAATAGTCTGCTGCTTTATATTTGGCTAGGCCCAACATTCATGCAGTTATAAAAACACCCAAGTACTTCCCATGCAGTCTTCAAATGCACTGCTGTAATCACTCAGGCATTACTGCTGCACTCATGCAAGCACCAAGTTATCATGTAGTCACTACTCATGCTCTTATATAATCACCCAGGCACTACCGTTGCACTCCTTCAATCATGGAGGCACTACCCTTGAACTTATGTAATCACTTTGCCAGTAGTCATGCTGTTATGAAATCACCCAGGCACTACCTTTGGACTTATTTATTCACTCAGGCACTACCTCAGTACTCCTGTAATCACCCAAGAAGTACTCATGCACTTATAAAATTACCCAGTGACTTTCTATGTAGTCATGTAAATCACCAGATATTACTCCTGTAGTCATGCAGTTCTTTAATCCCCCAGACGTTACTCCTGCACTCATGCAATCACCAATGCATTAGGTATACAGTGCTTTAATCACCCAGAGACTATCCTTGCACTCTTTCAATCACGCACGCACTACTCTTGTACTTATGTAATCACTCAACCAGTACTCATACACTTATAAAATCACGCAGGCACTACATTTGCAGACTTGTAATCACTCAGGCACTACCTTAGTACTTCTGTAATCACTCAGGCAGTACTCATGGACTTATAAAATCACCCACTCACTTCCTATGTACTCTAGTAATCCCCCAAATATTACCCCTGCAGTCATGCAATAACCCAGGCAATAGTTTTGTACTACCCCTGCAGTCATGCAAACATGCAGGCTGTATGTATGCACTCATGTAATAACCCGGGCACTTCCCTTGCAGTCGTAGAATCACGCAGGTCCTACTGTAACAGTCATCTATTCACCTAGGCACTACTCAATGATTCATCATCCAGGCATTACCCCTGTAGTCATTAAATCACCCAGGCACTACCTATTCACTCATGCAATCACCCAGGTATTACCCATGCACTCTTTCAATCACCCAGCCACTACCCATTAACTTATATAATCTCTCATGCACTACCCTTGCACTCCTTCAATCACGCATGCACTACCCTTCTACATATGTAATCACTCAGCCAGTACACATGCACTTATAAAATCACCCAGGCACTATCTTTCCACTCCTTCAATCACTCAGGCATTCCCTCAGTACGCCTGCAATCACCCAAGCAGTACACATGCAGTTATAAAATCACCCACTCATTTGCTATGTACTACAGTAATCCCCCAGATATTACCCCTTCAGTCATGCAATCACCCAGGCACTAGTTATGTACTACTCTTGCAGTTGTAGAATCACCCAGGTCCTACAGTTGCACTCATCTATTCACCCAGGTACTACTCAATGTATTTCTTTATTTAAAGATGACAATATTTGCATATAATTATTTTAATAATATTAAATAATTTTTAGAAAGAAAATAAACGTTACTTTTTTTTAGATATTCCTCGTAAGTATTAAGAAATATTCAGTATGACAAGAAAAGTTGCAAAGAAAAGACAACAAAGAAACCAGAACTATTTAAAGGAGAGAGAAAAGGAGAAATTAGTTGAAGTACAACATGTGACGTTGAAGAAAAAGTCTTCTGGTAAGAGAACGAAAGAATTTGTTAAAAGTCTTTTAAAAAATGTAATCGATTTTCAGAATGGAGAAAAGAGAAAGAAAAGTACTACAAGCAATCAGCAGAAAACAAAAAAAGGACAAATTAATGCAAAATCAGGTTATAGGAAAACAATCCATGTTGAAAAAAGGATGAAAGAATATAAAGACATTAGGAAGAGAATGTATAAAAGTAGAGTACTACAAAATTTATTGAAAGATTGCAAAAAATACAAAAGAAGATCAGCATTTTACAAGAAGAAAGAACAGATTGAAAGTATAGTCGAAAAGGCTTTTGAATTGAAAAGAAAATTGTCTATATTAGTATTGAAGAGAATGAAAACATTGAATAAAACAATGCACTTTATGAAGGAGAAAAGTAACTTTTGCAAAAAATTTCGGGTGAATGGAAGCACACTTCTAGTACTGAACCTTTTTTTAATGAAGAAAGCTATTTTCAACAAAATACTTTAGTTCATACAGTTGATACCAAATGTCCTTTCTATGAGGTTAAAAACGGTTGTCCAATTGAAAAAGAAAAGATGGTTCCTAGAAATGTGGAAGAAGTAGTAGCTGAAGAAGTTCAAGGGAGACGTGCACAAGCTCTAGTGTATAAGTGGGATTGTAGTAGTATTTGTAGTATACAACAGGAATCTATTGATATATTACTACATTTTTTACGAGATTATGGTAATAAAAGTGTTAAACAGAAGATTAAGATATTGCAAGGACTAGATCCTTGTAAAGTGAGAAAATATTGTGGCTTGCAGGGTCATTCTCTGGCTTGTCTTTCTAGAAAAGTGTGTCCAAGTACTTTTCATCATTTAAGAATGTTAGCAGTACATCAGTCAGAAATGTGGAAGTTAGTAAGAAGATTGTACTATGTAAAAGTCCTGCATTATCCTTAAGTGAAATAAACACTGCTCTTTTGCATGGTTCAGTATTGGATGTAAAAAAAGTTTCTAATGATATACAGTTTCGTTTTTTTGTCCTGAACAGGAGTGTAGAGAAAGTGAGAGTTTGATAAGTGTAGGTGTTGAAGAAGAGGTGGAAGATAGTACTACTGAGAAGTTTGCAGAAGAAATTACAAAGTTTAAGGTACTTTCTTGTGAAAAACCAAACTATGGGGCAGATTACGATGGCGGTGTTTGGCACATCCGCGGTGCTGGCGGAAAACGTCCATTTCCACACTCCAGCGGCGGTCCTCGCATCCGACGTATTACAATGGTCAAAGATAGCCCATTTCCCATCCGCTGCGGAGATTCGGGATCCGCCAGGAATTTCCTTCCGCAACGGTGGCGGAGGGAGCCAATAGAGAAAGACCGCCATGCGGAATGACGTTACGACCGCCGTACAAATCACAATGCCACAAACAGGCCATCACAACGCAGCAGAGAAACCAGCCACTCGGAGACAGCGGAAGCACTACTGCGGAAAGCGAAACTCGAATCCCGGCCACCTCCACGCGTTCCTGACCGCTATGGATCCAGCTCTTCAAGCCCTTCCGCTGCTGTACCTGATCCACTACCAGCAGATAAGACGCTGCCGCCGTCAACACCGCAGGTATGTAAATAACACATCTCCGCATACAACCACAACACACAACTCCTGTGCTGAAATACGGGTCCTGTCCACATCAGACACTCTGGTGGAGACAGGAACATATCCCCCAGTGTACTCACACATGTCCTGCTTGCTAGAAATCCACACCTCCACATCAGGGTCACCCATCAACATCAAAATCACTGCAATGTCCCGGTCACGTCACCACAGCAGTGAAGACGCGGGAAAACCTGCACACAATGTAGTAGGCAGGTCCGGCGCCAGGCATGGGCAGCTTCCCAGGGCTCCACCTTCACCCTACCCACATGTTGGGCCGCATCAGTGGGCCACAGCCCACAGCACGCTTCCCCCATCCACTACTGCACATGCTGTGTGCCCCTCTTGTCCCCCCCCTCAATGCACTATTTAGCAGCCAGGTGTGGCTCGACCTCGCACCTCACACATCAAAGGGCAAGGTAGATTGACTGGGAAGGTGGGGGTGAAGATGAACACCCTGCACAGAAGGTCATGGGCTGGACAACTCTCCTCCTCACGCCTTCCACTCACGTGAATCAAACTGAGTAAATTAAGAAATGAAGACTCACTCTGCATATTAACAACCACTGAACTGTTCACACTGCATGTCAAGTCCCTCAGACAGATCCCACACTGACACTCTGCCACACACACATACAATAGGTCAGCAGCAATGTATGAAAATAAATGGACTACCCTAAAGTGGAGTGCACAGTGCTGGAAAACCATGGAGCAAGCCACATAGCATGTGTACATGACATGCAAGAGGAGGAACATATCACACTACCCTTAGGCCATCAAATCAGACATGGGTGGCACAGTCATTGAAATCAAACCAAAATGACATCTGTGCAATATCTCTGGGATACAGAAATGCAAGCTATGCATAGGCACAGAAATGATAGGAAGTGTCAGAAGCCATACAGTGACCAGCCCCACATCTGTATCAACCACCTTGACATGTTTATGCCACCAGCACAACACACATGGCTCATTGTCACACTCCCTGACTGTCAAAACCAAGTAGGACCTTCACACATACCCCTCATCTACCCATCTCACACATGCAATACTCAACACCTGTGAGAAACACACATAAAGGTCCAAATAAGGTCCTGTGAGTTTCCTGACGACCAATCACACACCCTGGTGTGTATCTACAAATGTCAGACTCCCACTCAGGGATGACTGAACCAATGCTGATCAAAAACCTATAGCCAAACACAAATCTCACAAACAACATCCAAAGAAGTCCAACAAGCTCAGCCATGTGCAGGCAAACACTGGATAGGCAATGTGACCCTACACAGAACACGAAAACACAAAATTTTCACCCTGGACAAATGCACAGACACCATACCCCAACCCAATAAAAAATTGCATTATCAAATGCCAATCGTGAACACTAACTGTGATCAATGGGACAAATCAGCTAACACAGACATATACACCACACCAGTTATCAAGTGAGCATGGTGTCAATGTGTACCACAAGCATGCACATGCACAATCCTGACAAGTGACAGGGCAAACATAGGAGGACATAGCACTATTGTGCACTCAAAACAAGCTCATGAACAAGACTCCACATTGCTGCATGTGACATGCACACAAGAAATGCACACTGCACATTCAACACACATCTGAATGTATTACAATGCACAAACTACTCTCACACAATGCCATGCAAATAGAACATCACACACACATGCACCTGTCAGTAGAAAGCGCCAACAGAGGCCAAACACTGCATCCATCAACCACAAAAACACAACATATGCAAAAAACAATTCATCACATAGTCAACTCAGCTGGACATCAGGGGTATGCACACCTGGCAAGTACAAGGCAACATACACTGACAGCACTGCATGCACAGTAAGCAGTGTGTCACCACCAACAAAACCAGTAGCACACATATCTGAGTGCTCCACCATGAACTTCCACACCACTAATCATCACAGCACACTGATCAAATCACACTCAGGAAGGGTAGCAGTACCTCAGCAAACAGACATACAGCTTAGCCATCACCCACAGCTGCACAATTCAGGAAAACCCAGATGCAAACAACATGACTAGATGATTTTGCTGCTCAAACATATGCACTGTACATGAGCAACCATGACTGCAACGAAGTAGAAGAAAATAACACATAACTAATTGTGAAACTGTCCTGAGTGGCACATTGGTCCTGTACACAGATCATCCTCCCACAGTATAGTGTCACACTATGAAGTGTTGGGGAGGGTCACACACTGGCAAGGCATGCGGTGGAAGACTTGAGACTGAAGTGGTGTGTACATCAGTATTGGACAGGTGAGGAGTGTACAGTGCAAAAACACATACAGGAGTAACTCACAATGTGTAGGCATCAGAAGCACCTATAGGGGATGGTATGACTCCTCATGCCACATACTAAACTTGTCCCTAAAATGTGTCAAGTGACAGCAATGCATGAGAAAACTCATAAATAATGTCAGTGTGGCTGAGCAGGTCAGCACAGTGAGCACAAACTTAAACAAGACCTATGGCTGATCAACAAAACACAACACAGACTTTGCAGTGACACACTCTGCATACTCACAAATGACAGCGACAACAAGTAGGTGTACCCCAGTATTGCAAGGTCACACCGACACACTGCACAGTGCTCAACCTACAAGTCCTACATGTGCCCACAATCTAAAGCACATGTCTGATAATGTAAACAAACAGGCAGTCATTACCTGGATCATACATGTATATAGGTGTCATGTGCAGGGGCACATACACCTCAACACTTCTGACAATGACAGGCCAATCCCACTATATGACTACTCAAGTGCACACATTGAAATGTATCCATGTGACTATGAAGACAGGCCTACACAAGATGCCTACACACCAACACTGCTGTGCACACATCAAGAAAGATCCCACAGACATGAAGGACCCTGGCCACCCCGTAAGTCACACTGTGGATAGAATTCCTCTCTGTGGTGGTACTGCATCCTAATATGACATGTCTACAATTTTGCGAACCTGACTATAGAATGATCATGATAAGAGTAGATCATCACAAACAACCATCATTGCACCCCCAAGCCTCAGAGTCAAGAATCACAAAAGTGCTGGTAACCTCTGGCAACCTCTGAAAATGCAAATCAAGTATTTGCCTATGTGAATGTGGCCTACAGAGCATGTGTCACATGAACATATACCCATACATTAAACTTTACATTTAGCAAGGGCAGCGACAAAGCAGACAACATGAGTAAATGTTTCTATTATATAATCTCCGGATAGGCAGCAAAAGTGCAGAACAGCAAGGCCATTGGCCAGTAGAAATATCCAGTCTGCACATGTTTGCATGACAAACTGCACAGGAAATGGGCATCAAAAGTACAAAACAGCAAGGCCATTGGCCAGTAGAAATATCTAGTATGCACATGTGTGCATGAGAAACTTCACAGGAAATGGGCATCAAAAGTACAAAACAGCAAGGCCATTGGCCAGTAAAAATATCTAGTAAGCACATGTGTGCATGAGAAACTGCACAGGAAATGGGCATCAAAAGTACAAAACAGCAAGGCCATTGGCCAGTAGAAATATCTAGTATGCACATGTGTGCATGAGAAACTGCACAGGAAATGGGTATCAAAAGTACAAAACAGCAAGGCCATTGGTCAGTCCATATTTCTAGTCCGTACAAGTGTGCATGAGAACTTGCACATAAAATGGTTTATATCGTCCACTGCCATGGGAATCACCACAGTTCAGGGGCTACATATGGGCAGTCCAGGCACTGCTGTTGGAGAAATTATGTGGGGAGGAGGACTTGGCTTAAATATTTGGCTTTAAGTCGAACTAGGAGGGGGCTGATTGTCGAGGCCAGTTGGCGGACTGGACCTGGGAGAGAGAAAACCGGCTGAGGTAGAGGCATCTGTGGCTGTGGGAGCCTGAGGGCTGCTTGGACTGGGTGGAGTGGTGGCAAGTGGAGGTGGAGACATGCTGCATGGAGGCACAGTGGATGAGAGTGAATGTTGAGGGCTGAGTCTCAACTGTTTGGGGATTCGATAGCCCACAAGTGTCTTGGCCGGAGTGGGAAGTGAGGTGGGCACAACAGCCTCACTCTCTACCAAAGGAGTATCAGGTGCAGGTGGCTCTCCCCGTGGGGATTTTCTGGACCTGGTGGTTCGCTTGGGGTGGCCTTGCCTCTTCCCCTGCATCCCCTGTTGTCGAGGTAAAACCCCCACTTTGCTCTCTTGTCCCTGCTTCACAGGGGTGTGGGTGGGAGTTGACGTTGTGGGTGAATCTGCCTTTGAAATGTGTTTGGGCTTAGTCGTTGCAGGTACCAGGTTCACAGCAGACAGGGCAAGTGTTTGTGGGTCTTTGGGAGCAGGTGTGGGGAGGGGAGTGCCCTTGGATAGTGGTGATTTTGATGAATGTGATGTTGATGCCTGCTTCTTGGCCTGATGCCCCTGAGTGTCACGTGATGGGCTTTTGGTTTTGCGCTCATGTGTGCCCGTTTTGTGTTGTGGTGATGGTGTCTGTGGTCTTGTACGCTTCGAGTGCTGCTGTTGTGTGCTGCGTGTGGAGGACTTGGTGCCTGAGGGCTCTGGCATGTGGGCACTCTCGTCAGGTGGTGCCACTGGTAGGGTGGTTGCTGAAGGGACAGGAGCTGGACTGGGAGCCTGTGACTGCTGAATAGCTGCCGTCACTGTGGAGGACAAAGACTGGACAGTTCGGTGTAGGCCACCCACATCAGAATGAATGCCCTCCATGAAGGCAACTACCTGTGCCAACTTCTTGTCATGATCCTGGAAGGCATTCAGGAGAGCAGTCTGACCCACACACAGCTGGTGCAAAAGGTCTACCGCCTCCACACTGAGGGCAGCAAGGGAGACAGGGGCAGGGGCCGCAGTGCCTGGGGGGAAGGAGACTCTACCCTTCCTAGGGCTGCGTGCACGGACAGCACTTGTGGGAACATCCGGGAGGGTGGGCACTGGATGATGTGTGGCGGAAGATGAGGCAGATCTGGAACTTCCTGTGCCCGCCAACATTGAGGAGTCACCGCTGGAGTCTGAAGATGTGGAGGTTGGTGTTTCTGGGTGTGAATCATCCAGGGCACTCCTGTCCCCCTCGGAGTGGCTGGTCGCATCAGTGTCAGTGAACTCATGTGTAGCAGTCGTGCCAGAAGCTTCCCCACTGGTGTCCGTCCCCCATGCTTCCCTGCCCTCGGTAGATGCTGCAAGAGACAGAGACATAGGTTCAGTATAGTGCCATACTCACAAACATCATATGCAAGCAAAGCACAAAACTTTAAAATGATACTCCCATGTTGGACTCCTCCATGTACATTCAGCATGTGCTACATTTGTGCAATCATCAGAAGATGCAAGGAAACATGTATAGTTGATAGTAATGCTCCATGTGGCGTTGACACAGCCAAATAGTTGGCCCTGTGCCTCCTTGTAACCACACCTACCATTCTCTGTAAGCATACCTACGTGCCTGTAGGTGAGATAGCTATACATCAAAACATGTTGTCTCTGTCACATATGGAGTCTCCTTAAGGGAACACCAAAGATACTAACACCAAAATGTCCTTTTGCAATGGCTACAAGCTCCTGATATCAACCATGTTGTGCCACGAAGCACAACTACAGTTGTACATTAGTGTCAGCTGTGTAGATGTCACAAATTATCTGTTGTGCACAGCACACATCTATGAATGCACACTAACATGATGCTCACTGCTGTTCACTGACAGGTTATGTCGATGACACTCATACTGCAGCATATGTCACAAGGCCACATCTCATATGTCAATGACAAGACTCATGGTTTTAAACACATGAGAAACCACATGTCGTACAAATGCATAACAGCTGCACTCAACACAGAGGCCTCTTAGAAGCCATTGCATCACACTAGAGACATCATAGAGCTTCCCACCTGCTTGCGTTTGTGATTCATGCAGTCACTCACACCCAAAGTCACACTTAGCTGAATACTTACCCCCAACTTGCTGCTGATGGGCCCTCAAGCATCCATCCATCTCTGGCTGTGTCACTGCCAAGATGCGGGCCATTAGTGGTGTCATGCTCCTGCGTGCCAACCTGCCACTCCGAGGGAGCACCCCCAGCGTCATCTCTGCCACATTTTTGCTCAGCCGGCAGATGTCATCCCACCTCTTGTGACAGTGTGTGTGCCGTCGGTTGAAGACACCCAGAGCCCGCACCTTGTGTACAATGGCCCTCCATATCGCCTTATGCTGGTGGACCTTAAGCTGCAGGCATGGGACACTGTTCAGTGACACTGTTTTATGCACCACTTTGTGTCAGTACAGGAGCATGAAAATACATAGCACACTAATACATAAATGTTGAGCAGAGGCCATACAGCATGACACGTAGTACACTTACATCGGATTATCCCATAGAAATGTATACATGTATGATGATGGACATAGTACATGGCCATCTCAAACACATGCAGAGTTCCAGCACAGCAACCAATGTGAAAATGACCCTCATCAGTGATGCAGTATGTGAGTGAGCATGACATACAATGCATTAGGAATGATGTGTCGGGGCTGACTCACTGTGTCATAACACCACACACCCCTCAATGTCCTTGACCAGTGAATGGCTACATGTGTCATGGTGGTCACATTTAGGGCCATGATCTGTCATTCTCACACTCTTCTCACAAGGTGGAGGCCTGTCTTGTGCAATCCTCAGGCCTAAGATAGCTCATTGAGAAATAGGGTGGTGGACAACACATATGTTTCACTCATTCCATTTAGTGATGGGTCCTTGTAACATTGGGCAGTTTCTGTGCAGGCCAGAGGGACTCACACTGAGGTTAAACGTGGGCCATCAGAGAAATCACATGCATGTACAATATGAGAGGGTAAAGATTGCCTACACATGCGAGACTGAACACATATTGTAATCAATAGAAGGATGACATCTCCAAATTACATTTATCTGATGTGTCATAGGTGAACTACCACCAAGAGTGTTACACACAGGCATTGTACTCTTGTGCATAGTGCACACATCACCATAGGGGCAATTTGAGAACTGCACACACATCATTTAGTACCCTCTGGATAAAATACATTTGTAATGTCACAAATGAGCATGTGAAGACTTAATGGACTATGACATTACATAGCACAGGCAATGTATGTTCAGACTTCGACTGACTCAAACCAGCACTGTAACTGTATGGCTGCAAAATACACTGCATGTCACTCCCATCCTTCAATGCAGTCTTTGATCTGTGGAAATAAGGCTACACACCCCATTGACATGAAGTCAGCATGCTAGGCGGTGTATCACACATTTACATTAACCAGTCTCAGACCAACGTTTGTTGTTTTTTGCAGAAGAAAGGCTGTATAAGTGTCCATGTTGCCATCCTCCCCACATACTCAAATGCAATTCTTAATAGGCCATGTATGGAGCAGGCTATAGGAAAAATATGGATGCATGCACATTGACTTGCACTCACAGGCACATACTACTGCAGAGCAACATCATGTGAGCATTCTGAGCACTGTCAAACTTTTATTCAGTAACACTTACCAGTACATCTGGCGCACCATACAGCCTCCAATACTGTGCAAGGACCTCGTCCACCAGGACCTCCAGCTCCTCTGCGGTGAAGGGAGGGGCCCTGATGTTCTCAGTTCTCGCCATCACTGGGTCCAGAATACAGGAACAGCAGCAGTTGGTGGTGAAGAATGGCAGGCAGGAGTGTCTGAATGCAAGTGAAATGTGTGGCTCTCTCACAGAGATTTATAGGCCCCTGGGGTTGTTTCAGTGGTACTCAGCTGCTGCAATTGGTCTACCTGGTTAGCATTTTTCAATTGTATCCAATAACCATGACCGCGGAAGCGGAGCACGCCTACCGCGAGTTTCAAAATTGTATTTCACTACCGCGATCGCGGTTCCCATTGGCTGCGATGGCATAGGCGATGTCACACCACAGGGGCCAGGCGGTCGCTACCGCAATCCTGTATCTTTCAATTGTGGCCAATGCCCAGGCCTGCGGTAGCAGAGCACGCCTACCGTGGGTTTCAAATATGTATTGCACTACCGCGATCGCGGTTCCCATTGGCTGCAATGCCATTGGCATTGGTGGTGTCACACCGCAGGGTCCAGGCGGTCGCTACTGCAATCCTGCATCTTTCAATTGTGGCCAATGCCCAGGCCCTCAGTAGCGGAGCACGCCTACTGCGTGTTTCAAATATGTATTGCAGTACCGCGATCGCGGTTCCCATTGGCTGCAATGCCTTTGGCATTGGCGGTGTCACACCGCGGGGTCCAGGCGGTCGCTACCGCAATCCTGCATCTTTCAATTGTGGCCAATGCCCGGGCCCGCGGTAGCGGAGCACGCCTACCGCGGGTTTCAAATATGTATTGCACTACCGCGGTCGCAGTTCCCATTGGCTGCAATGCCATTGGCATAGGCGGTGTCACACCGCGGGGGCCAGGCGGTCGCTACCGCAATCCTGCATCTTTCAATTGTGGCCAGTGCCCGTGCCCACGGTAGCGGAGCATGCCTACCGCGGGTTTCAAATATGTATTGCAGTACCGTGATCGCAGTTTCCATTGGCTGCAATGCCATTGGCATTGGCGGTGTCACACCGCGGGGTCCAGGCGGTCGCTACCGCAATCCTGCATCTTTCAATTGTGGCCAATGCCCGGGCCCGCTGCAGCGGAGCATGCCTACCACGGGTTTCAAATATGTATTGCAGTACCGTGATCGTGGTTCCTATTGGCTGCAATGCCATTGGCATTGGCAGTGTCACACCGCGGGGTCCAGGCGGTCGCTACCGCAATCCTGCATCTTTCAATTGTGGCCAATGCCCGGGCCCGCGGTAGCGGAGCACGCCTACCGCGGGTTTCAAATATGTATTGCACTACCGTGATCGCGGTTCCCATTGGCTGCAATGCCATTGGCATTGGCGGTGTCACACCGCGGGGGCCAGGCGGTCGCTACCGCAATCCTGCATCTTTCAATTGTGGCCAATGCCCGGGCCCGCAGTAGCGGAGCACGCCTACCGCGGGTTTCAAATATGTATTTCACTACAGCGATCGCGGTTCCCATTGGCTGCAATGCCATTGGCATAGGCGGTGTCACACCGCGGGGGCCAGGCGGTCGCTACCGCAATCCTGCATCTTTCAATTGTGGCCAATGCCCGTGCCCGCGGTAGCAGAGCACGCCTACCGCGGGTTTCAAATATGTATTGCAGTACCGCGATCGCGGTTCCCATTGGCTGCAATGCCATTGGCATTGGCGGTGTCACACCGCGGGGTCCAGGCGGTCGCTACCGCAATCCTGCATCTTTAAATTGTAGCCAATGCCCGGGCCCGCTGTAGTGGAGCATGCCTACCACAAGTTTCAAATATGTATTGCAGTACCGTGATCGCGGTTCCTATTGGCTGCAATGCCATTGGCATTGGCAGTGTCACACCGCAGGGTCCAGGCGGTCGCTACCGCAATCCTGCATCTTTCAATTATGGCCAATGACCGTGATCGCGGTGGCGGAGCACGCATACCGCACCTATGGACACAACATGCTCTAGCAATGGCAATAGCCAATTTTAATCATTGAACACTATACATTCACAATGTATTACAGCACCTGTTTGCAAAATGTAATGCTAGTGTGACATTCAACTCACTGAAACCTACACATGCCATGTCAGTGCACATGATTACATGCATTGGTATGTACTTCCTCGCATGTCACCTATGATATTTGTATGCATGTACACAGATTTGGTGTGTAATGGAGTCTCATATTTGTGAACATCTCAATGTGTGAGATGGCTAATCAGCCCACAGTAATGATGGACTGATCACATAATGTGCCTATTTCACTGTGCACATTGCTGTATTGATTTTGGTAGTTGATCAGCTTACACACACTGTGCTCATTGTGTAGAAAAGTTGTGCTCTGTGCAACTTAAGCAAGAAGGTGTGGCAGGTATAGCAGCTACGTAGAAGTCAGCAGTGTTGCTTTTTTCAACATGTGCTGTGTCAACTACTCCCAGGGCTGGGGACACAAGATGTAGGAGTGTACCATTTACCCTTCACATAGTCAGAATCTGTTTTGGAGGCTGACCACATGTACGACAACATGAGATCAATGTGTCTCTGCATGTGACTTGTGCATTAAGCTGTTGTTACAATCCAGTCATTGTTGGCGCTGCGTCAGTCAAGATGTAAGATGTTTGACACATCTCATACGAGAATTAAATTGACATGTGTCCCCTTTCATATTATGTAGGAGACGACCAAATGTGCATCGTCCGTTCCCAGTGCTGGCGAACATGGAGAATGAGGACATCATAAGAAAATTCCATCTGGATCGCCTTACCCTTCAAGACGTATGTGGTCAGTTGGAGCCCCATCTGAGGCCTCGCAGAACCTATCCGACTGCTTTGACACCAACAGTTAAGGTGATGGCGGCCCTGCATTTCTTTGCAACTGGTTCGTTCCAGTACACGGTGGCCATCACCGGTGGGATGTCTCAAGCGATGTTCAGCATGGTGCTACGTGATGTCCTGTCCGCATTGATGACATACAAGGACCGCTACATCCATTTTCCAAGGAGACATGAATTGGCAGCTGTGAAGGGTGATTTTTATGTCCTTGGCCACATACCTAATGTTGTTGGCGCCATTGACTGCACACACGTTGGCCTGGTTCCACCACAGGCAAGTAAGCACATATACAGGAACAGGAAGCATTTCCATTCCATTAATGTGCAAGTGGTATGCCAAGAGGATATGATTATCTCCCATGTCTGTGCCAGATTTCCCGGATCAGCCCATGACTCCTACATACTGCATAACAGCATCATCCCACAACTGATGGCAAATCTGCATCTGGAGCGTGCGTGTCTTGTTGGTGAGTACGCCGAGTCAAGTAGTGTGCTGTATGTGTGACATGCTGTTCTCAGCTACTGTTTATATTAGTAAATTGCTCTCTGTATGTCACACCTAGGTGACTC
The DNA here is from genome assembly GCA_963921515.1 of Calotriton arnoldi. Taxonomy (NCBI): domain Eukaryota; kingdom Metazoa; phylum Chordata; class Amphibia; order Caudata; family Salamandridae; genus Calotriton; species Calotriton arnoldi. The sequence goes on along the minus strand of CAWUFW010001846.1, from coordinate 821,811 downwards.
TGCGTATCCCAACCGGCCTTGGTTGCTGAGCCCACTGAGGAATCCAAGGACCCCGGGTGAAGGCCGCTAGAATGATGCACATGGGAGGACACATCGTGTGGTGGAGCGTACTTTTGGGCTTCTAAAGTCTAGTTCCGGTGTCTGGACAAGAGCGGAGGTGCACTACTCTACTCTCCCCAAAAGGTGTGTCAGATCGTAGTTGCATGCTACATGCTCCACAACCTGGCCTTGCGCAAGGAGATCCCCCTGCTCCTGGACAATGATGAGCAGCAGATGCCCCCCCTGTGAACCCACACATGCACAGTGATGACGATAGTGGAGAAGAGGAAGGTGTTGACCTGCGTCAACAGCTCATCGACAACTACTTCCCTTGAGTGTAAGTGACATTGTACAACAGTGACATTGTCTGTTGGCTTTGATGGTAGTGGCAAGGCATAGATGATCTTTTTGACTGCTGGCTGTTGTTGGCTCTGGGCTAATGGCTGATGTGTGTGGCACAGGGTATTTTTATCCAGGTACCTCATGTCTATGTTGATGTTGTTGCTCATTGTTATGTGTGCTGGTTTTTGTACGTTGATGACTAGTGGTGTGTTTTAGCTGAAATGGCATCACCTAACAAATAAATGTCATTCTCTTGTGTCTTTCTAGGTTCCTGCACCCTCTCAATGCCTCGTCACAATCAGAGCTTGTGGTACATTGGAATCTGAGTTGACATTGTACATACTGTGATAAACATGGAGCTGACACAAAGACATAGGTGTGTAAAGAGTGTTTATTTACAATAAGTATTTGTGACAGAGTAGTGATTATTTACAAAATTGTGCCAAGTGAATTTATGAGCTGTCAGTGATGGTTAATGAGACAAATAGAGTAGTCACCACATTGATGTAGTCACACAGTCCAACAGACTCCTGCCATCAACATGGCAATGTGGGTAAGGATAGTTAACAAAGTCAATGTCAAGGGGAACAAAGGTGCCATCATGGCTGGCTCAGCAACTTGCGTTTGGATGGTACATGGCCACGTGATCCTCCCCTGGTGTTTCTCGGATGGCCACTCGTGCGTTTGGCAGGGGGACCTCTCCTGCAGGCTCAGCGGTGTCTGAGGAGTCATTTTGTTGCAGCTCACCCCTCTCTGTGGCCGCAGCTGAGGTGGTGGGAGTATCAGCATGCAGGCCACTGGAGGGGGGTTGAGCTGTCATTTGGGCCGCATGTCTGTCCCTCAGAACACCCAAAAGCTGGCCCATGAGGTCCACAAGTTGGCCCATACGTGTGTCCATGGACCTCAGCAGCAGGCGGAGCTCACGCACTTCTTCCACAACCTGGCCCATCTGTCCCTGGTTTTGTTCATATGCCCCAAGGACTTTTGCGATGGTGGCCAGGGCTTCGGTCTCCGTGTCCTTCTGTATTTGTCCCCCAGTTGCCCTCCCACCTGCCCTGCTGACACGGACCTGTGGCGTTGGCACTGGACGCACCCGCACACTCCCCCTGTCATCCTCTGATTGTGTTGTGGTGTTGGTAACCACTGAGATAGGGAGAGTGTTGCAGGCAGCAGTGGTGATGGTGAAGGCCGCACAGGTCGTTGTAGCAGGGGTCAGCGCTCTTGTTGTTGCTGTGGTGGTGGGGACAATGAGGACCTGAGACGTGGTGCGCCCTGGCAGTCCCGAGGGGCCAGGTTGTTGCTCCTCATCCGAGAAACGTAGGGAGTCTGTATCCGAGAGTTCATGTTCCGGGGGGGAGACAGGCTCTGCAGGTTGGTGGGATTTTCTGCTGCAGTTGCTTGTGGATCTTCTGTTGAACAGAGGTTAAATGGTCATTGAAGTGCACTCCACAAGCTTGGTGTTAGACTTTTGGATGTTACATTTGATACACCAAACACTTTACATTGCAATCACTTGGTATGGCAGCAAGATACTGAGCATCATGACATGATGTTGAGGTACATACATTACTTTTCCATGGTGTGACATGTAAATTGAAACCATGTGCCACGTACAGATTGTGTGATTACAAGGACATGTCATCATCTAACAACTTGCGGCACATCAACTTTATGTAATGCGTCTTTTTGTTTGCTCTTCATGGAATCAATTTCAGCTAAGCAAGAACTAGCCATTGGAATGTTATACATACCCTTTTCATATAATGTACTTTACTTTGTTTGTGAGATTGACCATGCATGTTTCATGTTCATATGGGCCTTCATGCTCTGACACCATGGCACTTAAACATTGCATTCTGTGCTGTGCATGATTGTGCCATGAATTACTTTCACATGTGTCTTGGTGAGTCAAAGTTTAATTTCTGTGACAGTTACGTGTGCTTAGCTGTCTGCACACTGGATGTGGCTTTTGGATCTATGCCAAGTTGGCTGACATGTGAGTGCTGTGTGGTCATCTGGCTCCATGCTTTTTGAGAAGGATGACAGGGTGCATGCACTGACTACCTACCTGTTCGGTGACACAGTGGAGGGAAATGGCTGCCACATGGTTCTGGGTGGGGGGAGTGCTCCATCCTGCTCAGCTGTGGGGCAAGGGGTTCCTGTGGGGAGTTGTAGTGCAGGCTTCCCACCCACAAACACCCCTCCCTGTTCAGAAGGCTACCTACCTCTATGTGAAGGTGAGCAATGCAATGGCTGCCACATGGTTCTGGGTGGGGGAAGAGTTCCATCCTGCTCAGGGGTGAGACAAGAGAGCATGAGAAGGCTGACTACCTGTAAGTTTGAGGAGAGCAATGAAATGGCTGCCACATGGTTCTGGGTGTGGGGAGTGTACCATCCTGCTCAGCTGTGGGACAAGGGGGCCTGGTGGGAGTTGAAGTGCTGGCTTCCCACCCACAAACAACTCTCCCTGTTAAGATGGCTACCTACCTTTACGTTTGATGAGTGCAATGACATGGCTGCCACATGGTTGGGGGGTGTGTGCTCCATCCTGCTCAGCTGTGGGACAAGGGGGCCTGGTGGGAGTTGTAGTGCTGGCTTCCTACCCACAAACACCCCTCCCTGTTAAGATGGCTACCTACCTGTAATTTTGATGAGTGCAATGAAATGGCTGCCACATGGTTGGGGGGAGTGCTCCATCCTGCTCAGCTGTGGGACAAGGGGGCCTGTGGGGAGTTGTAGTGCAGGTTTCCCACCCACAAACACCCCTCCCTGTTCAGAAGGCTACCTACCTGTTAGGTGAAGGTGAGCAATGCAATGGCTGCCACATGGTTATGAGTGGGAGGAGTGTACCATCCTGCTCAGCTGTGGGACAAGGGGGCCTGTGGTGAGTTGTAGTGCTGGCTTCCCACCCACAAACACCCCTCCCTGTTAAGATGGCTACCTACCTGTAAGTTTGATGAGTGCAAAGAAATGGCTGCCACATGGTTGGGGGGGTGCTCCATCCTGTTCAGCTGTGGGACAAGGGTGCCTGGTGGGAGTTGAAGTAATGGCTTCCCACCCACAAACACCCCTCCCTGTTAAAAAGGCTACCTACCTGTTAGGTGAAGGTGAGCAATGCAATGGCTGCCACATGGTTATGAGTGGGAGGAGAGTACTATCCTGCTCAGCTGTGGGACAAAGGGGCCTGGTGGGAGTTGTAGAGCTGGCTGCCTGTACACATGCCCCCATGGAAATATTGCTAGGTACCTTTGGGGTGATTCAGAGGAAGGAAATGTTAATTTGTGTGAGACATGTGTTGGGAAGAGTATGTTGTACGTAAGTGCATTTGTGTTTAGGAAGTGTAGCTTTCTAGTTGTGCAAGACAGTACATAGCAGTGTAATGGGAGACATTTGTTGGTACTTACCAGCCTCCACTCCCCCTGTATTCCTGTGAGACTCTCTGGATGCATTATGGCAAGCACCTTCTCCTCCCATTCGTTGAATGTTAGTGGTGGAATGGGAGGGCCACCGCCAGTTCTCTGAGCCAGCTCACGGTTCTTGTTGGCACGCTCTTTCACCCTGGTCTTGAGGTCATGCCACCTCCTCCTGATGTCCTTCAGGGTGCGAGGGGTGGTCCCTACTGCATTGACTTTGTTGACTATCCTTACCCACATCTTTTTTTTCTGGCTACTGGTGTCTGTTGGACCATGCTTCCAAACAAATGTGGTTCTACTCTGATTATCTCATCTACCATCACTGACAACTCATTGTCAGTGAATTTGGGCATCTTCCTCTGTGCCATGGTGTGTGATGTGCAAATGGGTGAGAAGTGCAGGTGTGAAGGTGGTGGTGGTGATGTGTGTGGTGTGCATGTGGTTGTGATGGTGTGATGTGTGCTGATTTGCCTCTCCTTTGTGCTGTGGGGTTGGGCCCTTCAGTGCTGGAGTTGTGCAAAGGATTCTGGGCAGGGAAGGGGCTGGTTTTTTACTCAGCTATGTGGGTGGGTCAAAATGAAGTATTCATGTCAGGTGTGTTGTCTGGGTTGACCTGGGATTTGTATTTTTAACTTGCAATGGGGATGTGTCATTTGGGTGTGTTAGATGTTTTTTGAGGCTGAGCCAGATATACAGCCACACTTGGTAGCCTTGTTGTGTGGTTGCTTTAAACCGCCATTGCTCTTTCCGCGCGACCGCAGCGGTCGAAATGCAATAGTCCTTCCGCCGGCTCTCCCATTCATCATTTGTTGTGATCACGGCAGTCGTAAACAACTGATCGTTCCGCTTGCACCCCCATCGTATCGTAATTTCACTTGCGGTCGTTTTTGGTCTTTCCGCAGCAAATCCGACCGCCGCGGATGGATTTTCAGCTTTTCCGGACGTACCCGGCGGAGTTTCGTGGAATCCGTCCGCTGCCGTCGGAATTTTCTGGCAGTGCATCCTAATCTGCCCGCCGGTTTTGCTGCGGTACATGCGGACGGTTAATGTCCGCTGAGTGCTTTTCCGTCCGCCATCGTAATCGGCCCCTATGTTTGTATTGTTGACGACATACTCACTATAGAAGTCAAACTAGGAATGCTGATGTGTATTTAAAAAGTGAAAAGGAAAACAATGATAACTGGGAGCAATTTGGTGGTTATTTGTTGGTGGAATGTCGTTTTGAGTTGGGTAGTGATCAACGTATTTGTAAATATTGTTACAACAAATTAGAACAGAACAAAATGCCAGCTAGAGCTGTACATAACAACCTAGAGTTGGTAGCTATTCCTCCGGAACTGGTAGATTTAAATAAGTATGAGTCCATTCTTATTCAAATCGGTGCACCCATTTCAGGCTATAGTTCATATGGAGCCTAAAACAGGTAAGCTGCCTCCAACAGATTTACAAAAGGTTTAAAAGAAAGAGTTGTGTATTTACCTTTAGATTTTAAGAAAAATATTGAAATTGTTGGTGTAGACAGAGAGGAAAGTGAACCTGTAGTAATTCTAGTTAATGGTGTACCAACAAAGAGTCGGAAAATATGGTAAGTAGTTAGTAGATGTCACCAAACTTCAAAAGGCTACATTATATCTTGTACAAAACAATGGGCCATATTATCAAGAACGGGCGATAACATTATCGCCGCTTTAGCGGCAGGAAACTGCCGCTAAAGTGGCGATAAGGGGCTTGATAATATGCCCTATAGAATTCCAATAGAAGCCCAGGTTCTGGTGTGAAGGACATCAAGTTTGGAAGCTCTTTGTTTTCCACAGCTCTTCCCCACTGGAAAAGGTGGACGATATGATGAACGACCCGTCCAGATTCCAGCTTCAGAATATCGTACAACAAGATTGTACTCAGAAGATCCAAGATTTTGACAGTGTATTCCATATTTATTTCATCTTCTGTTTGAAAGTGACTTGTCTGGACTTTCATATGCAGTGAACCACATATTAAAAACAGGAGTTCATCATACACATCTTTCTGCAAAGGAATTTTTGGACAAAGTTTAACAAAGAGACGATCTTTTAGAATCTGAGTTAATTAATTTGATGGCGTGTCAACGTGGTACTAATGAGTATTGGTATCGTCGTCATGGAGAACTTAAATGTACGTTAAGGAACTTAGGAACCCCTACGTGGTTTGTTACGCTTAGCTGTGCTGAATACGCATGGGACCATTTACTTGAATTTCTACGACAAGCAAACTCAAATGTAAAAAACATTTATTTGAAGACTGCTGGAGAACTGTGTTCCTTGGATCCTGTAAATGTGTGCAGATATTTTAATAATAGGTTTCAAGCTATGATGTCTTTTATCTGTAATAAAAATAATCCACATTTTGGAGAAGTTATTGATTTCTTTTGGAGAAAGGAGTACCAAGCCAGAGGTGCTCCTCATATACACATGTTATTATGGATCAAGGATGCACCTAAATTTGGAACTGATACTGTTGCGGGGATTCTGCACATATACAGAACTATGCACAGGAAAACAGGACCTCGGTGTATAGTGGTGTACCAACCATCCACCTTAGTGCCCAAAATCCCAATCCGACTAGCTATAGTGTCTCATTCGTTCTCCGTACTACAGCAAAGCTACCAATGATTAGACATCCCAGAACACGGACTCTTTCAGGAATCGCAGGAGCAAGAACACTCTTTCATTACTCACTCATACTTGTCCACAACGTGCATATTAAGAGACACAGTATAGTTTAAAATGTTTATTTCAACTAACGTGCTCTAAGACACAGTACACGTGCCAGTACTAGCAGCATAATGCATAAAGACAAAACAGTAAGCATTGTTACAATTCCATAGAATACAAACGGGGACAGCATTTTATAAAGACAGTGGATAAAGGACTATAATGCCTTGCCACACTCCCCGTGCTAGTAACTAGTTTATTATAAAAATAGAAGACCTCTGGCCTTTGTCAGGGGGACCCCCATACCTCAAGAACTAGATGCAAGGTTTACATCATCGGACAAGCACAGCTCTTCTCCCTGGAAAGGTTTTTCTCCAAGTGCCTCTAACAGGTATATTGCAATATTAAAAGCACTCGAATTTCAGCAGTACAGGTGTGCTTCGTGTTATGTCTAAGGGCGTGGGGCTGACCAGAACAGAATAACAAGGGACGTTGTTTTTTGACCTTGTACATCGTGTGCAGACGAAAACCACAGAGAACAGCAGAAAATGTGAAAGGCAGAAATGTAGACAGATCTCATGAGCATAGGCACAAGCAGAGTCTGGAAAAACAAAGTCACGAAGTAACGTGTGCAAAAGAGGCATCATGGCAGCTAGGCCTAAGCTAACTTAGCAATGTCGACAATGAGGCCACAATCCACACTACACCCTCCCCTGGTCAGTCCATAGGTCAAGACATAGGACGAAAACAGAGTTCAAATAGATGGAGCAGAATGCAAACGTCTCTAGGTGGGAAAAGTTTTTGGAAAAAATGGGAAAAAAGGTCGAAATAGGGCCAGAAAAAAAAAAAGGTCACTCAAAGAGGATAAAAAAATCCGGATATGTAGTTTATTGAGAGCCAACACAACTATTCCATCAGAGTGTATGCGCAGAAGACAGCAACACCTTCCAAAAAGACATCATTGTCATCTTTTGAAAAAAGAGATGCCATCCAGTTCAACAAATCAAAACTGCATTCATGTTCCTCACAATAGGGAGCAGCGATCAGCATTGCGGGACAACTTGCGTGATATAGCTGAAACAGGAATACCCTTTAAAATACATGCAAGATTCGGTGCGGAAACATTACAAGCCCCGTGCAATTTACTGTTTTTACAAACAAGGGAACGACCCACTGTAGAATCGCAAGACTCCCCTTTGAAGTACACCTCTTTTTCGTCCCTAAGGCATCTATATGTGAAAGGCAAGGACCACACTTCATGCAGAAAGGTACTGCCCAAAGGCTCAAAACGGCCTATCGGGTAATATTTCATGCAGGAACTGAATTCAAACAAAGAGAAAGGCAAAGAGATAACCCCGTGTATGAGCCAAACTGCAGAGTCAGTTTCCACCACAGAGAAAGGTAAAGGATCTATTTTTTCGATATGTAGAAGAGTGTATGTTGCATCTTTCATGGACATGAACTGCTGTTTCTCAGTCAAATTAAACGGCAAGAACAATGCAGTAGCGTTTAAGTAATCCCATGGTACCTTCCCCATTTTCAGAGTTTGCAAAGTCCATGCAAACTGCATCACTGAACGCAACTGATTCTGACCATGATCTAACACAGACACTTCATCTTGTACAATATCAACAACAGAAGAAACAATATTATCTAATGTGTAAATGTGGGAAGACAGCGTGTTAATACTATTGTCAACAACAGCAAGTACTTTTTCTAGATTTGCTTGGTCTATTTCCCGTAAACGGGAAGCAGCTTATATTTGTGAAAGCTTCCAGATTTCATTGTAAGTCGCATAAATAAATCTTTTTGGTCTCGGACCTCTAGGTCCCAGAACAAATTCGGCCAGATCGATGTTGCTGGATAACAGGGATAAATGTTGTTTCACAGACTCTAGTGTAGAGTGCTGCAACCACTGCTTACATAAATTACCAACTCAATGTGTTGTAACCGAACGTGAGTGAGAAAAACGTGGATCAGGTTTATCCTGTTTGTAACCAGGAGCAGAGTTATGAAAACGCAGTTGGCAGGCATTAGAAGCTATCGGCCACACTAACCAATATGAGTGATCTAATGCAGAGACATTAAATGAATTATTTTGAAACAAAGCTTGCAACTCATCAAGGGAATAATTTAAATGCAAGCTCCAGTTAGGCCATGAAGACAGCGCAGGAATGGTAGGTGCATTCAATTGTTTGGAAGTTGCCAAACCAAAACAAGTTGTTTGGTATATAGTACTATTTAAAAATAGTATTTGGATCGGGATGAGGCAAGCGCGATGTAAGGCCTCCGTACCGCGTACCTGCCAGGATTTTGTGCCCCAAATAGATTTTAAATCAATGGTGGCTTTCTAGTGCTCATAGCCACCAACAGCTAATGCATCCATAAAGGAACTGGAATTCAACAATTTGGTGTGGGTTAACATCACCTTCGGATTCGAAGAAATGTTTAATTTAAAATAATAGGACCCTGGGTTTGACCTATCAAAGTCTGTAAAATAAGTACATTTATTTATGAGAGTTTGGGAGCTCCCTTGCAGAGGGGTGGGGCAATGTTCCCACTGGGTATAATTAAAACTACCTCGAAGTGTACTAGATTTATGCAGGAAATGGTTACCATAATGTTGGCAACAATACAAATCGGCATAATTAGCAGAATTTAAATACAAATCCTCAGCATTAAAAGCAGCATAATATTTCAAATCGGAAAACAAGGATTTAATTGCATGGACATCCCAATCATCTGAACGTATGTTTCTTTTTACCACATCACCCATGGAAACACGAAGTACATTTGGAACATTGAAAATTTCTGTTGGTCGATGAATTTGGAACTTCACTGCATCCCATATGATGCCATCTGCGACTGGAAAGGCAGAAATGTTCACAAATATCTGGTCACGCTTCATGATGTGTGAAGAAGAGTGCGGAGCTAAAGTTCCAGCAACAGAGTTCACTGCAGAGCGCTCTGGCAAGTAGTGACCATTGATGAGCAAGAAAAAAACTGTCACAAAGTCAATGGACATGAACAGAAAAATCAGAAATAGCACCAACCAGATGTATGTCCATGGAGGGACCAAAAAATTGTCTCTAAACCAGGATACAAAAACACTGAATTTGGTTGGGACAAATGGTGAAGTGAAAGTCGAGTCAAAAGAAAAGCGGGACTGGTTCAGTGGTGTTGTAGGCAAACCAGCCAATGACTCGCTTGTGGGATAAGCATACTCAGTTTCCTCGTTGCAGGAGGAAGCTGGTGGGTCGAGCAGGCGATCTGGTAGAGAGACCATCCCAATGGCAACATCGTTACATGTGGTGACCGGAGGGCCACCAGCCGGATTCCTTGAACTTGCTGGACATGATACAGCAGGTGTTACACTATTCAGAATCGGCCAGATGTTGTAGCTTGACATTGTCCACTGAGATGTATCTGTTGTCTTTGCGACCAGGAAGCGGTGGTAAGATGACTGTACGAGTACCCTTCAAGCCAAGGACTGGAACCGGGGCACGATAAGAGGGGCCAAATTCTTTTTTGTTCTCCACCTTCTCTCGGACCATATCTCCAATCTTCGGAAGCCAGCCGGCAACCGGAATCTGCAGCGCAGCGTCAGTGGCTGAGGGTAAGTGTTCACTTGCAAGTCTGTCATGGGTCTCTTGTAGGTCCTGTAACATAGTAGAATGATTATCTACGTCAAAGGTCGCGGCAGCTGCCGCCATCTCTAGACCATCAAGGTCTTGCACAAACATCTGTATGCCAAAGAGCATTTCGTATGGGGTCCGCCCACCCAGAGATCTTCTAGGGAGATTATTAAGTGCACGTTGGACGCCATACAAGTGGGCCAACCAGTTCCTGCCAGTACCTAAGACTCTAGCTGTCAAGGATTGCTTTAAGTCACGGTTCATTCGCTCCACAAAATTGCACTAGCACCCCCAAAGACCTCATTGCATCCTTGTACGCCTTAGAGGCGAACGCTGGACCTTGGTCGGAATGGAAGGTGCCACAGGCAAAAATTCCCACAAAGACACGCAAATCCCTGATGACATTTCGAGCGTCAGTACTGCGTTGTGGCCAAACCCAGATGAAACGTGTGCACGAATCAACTGCAACTAAGATGTATTTATATGCAGTATCAGAAGAAAAAGGACCGCAGTGATCAAGATATACACAACCAAAAGGTTTATTAGAAATGCAGAGCTGTGTTTGTGGCGGACGTGTAACCGTAGAGGGCTTAATTTGCTGACAGATGTCACAAGAAAGGACATAATTACGGGTCTGTTTGTATAAACCACGCCACAAATAACGCTGCTGCAAGAGTGAAACAGTTGCAGACACGCCAGCATGGGCCGAAGCCAAGCCTTTGTGTGCGGCTGTTATCAAAGAATTTCTGCGGTCCGCGTCGGGAATCAGCCGATCACCAAAGTCTGGAATTCGTACATACGGAACCTGGTCGGGACTTAAGTGATAAGAGTACTTGGAAGGGAAACTCTGTGGGTAATTAGAACCTTCCGTTGTAACAGCAATAGCTGCCAAAATCTCATTATCTATTTTTGTCATGGATCTTGTAACAGCTGCTACTGAGCACGTGGCTACTGCTGATTTTGCAGCTTCGTCCGCCAAACTGTTACCGACCGCGTGTGCGCCACACGCTGGTGGCCAAGAGTGTGAATCACCTGTGTGAGAGGCAGACGTCGTTTAAGATCTGCTACTCGAACCCAAAGCATTTTATGCTTAATTGCGCTGCCTTTAGAATCTCTGTAGTCGTTCTGAGACCAAAAGAATAAGTTGTCATTAAAAGACTGAACACAGTAGTAAGAATCGCATACAATAAGTGTAGTCACATCCGGGTCTGCAAACTCAAGTGCGAGCACCAAAGCACGCAGCTCGGCCAATTGGGCGGTACTGTCTCCCAGTGCCTGCGTGTGCACAACACTCGATTTGAACTCACCGTTCACCATAGTACCTGCCACAATAGCACATGCTGCTGAATAAGCATGCTTAGAACCCGTGGCCGGTTGCGCCGAACCATCGGTGTAAATGATACATTTGTACTCCTCAAGTGGCAGTAAAGACAGAGGAGGAGAATGAACAAATTCATACTGCAAGAACTCCTGTGTCTGAAGAGAGGAATCAAAGATAAAGGTGTCATCAGGAGACGTCAAAGAAGTAGCCCAGTGTATCCAACGGGGGTGCAAAGCCTTAGAGTTTGGTACACTTGCCTTTGTCACTGCCTCAAGGGCAGGATATGGTGTTACCACCAAAATGCGTTTTCCCTGTGCCAGTGCGCGTTCTTTAAGAATCGCCATTTGCACTGCAGTCAAAACTTTCTCCACAGTTGAAAAGCGCAACTCGGCAGAAGTGTAAAGATGCGACTTGTAGGCAATAGGTACTGTGTCACCTTTGTTAAACGCCAAGTAAGTGAAACCCACTGCGCCTGGCACGATTCTGATCACCAGGTTCGTGTGGTTATCACGAGTCAACAAGAACTTAGATTCAAGTAGATCAGACTGCAAAGATTGTAGAATAGCTGAGTGTTCCGGAAGCCAGCATGACTTCGAAAAGGTTGGTTGTATCAAGGCATAAAGAGGCTTGATACGCTGGCATACTCGGAAATGTAAGAACGGCCAAAGTTCAAAAATCCCAGCAAAGACTGAAGTTTTATCAGGGTCGCTGGAGGGCTCAGAAGTGCGCACTTCTCCAGGAAGTGGGGAGCTAAGCCCCTACCTTCATTGTTGAGCTCGTAGCCCAAAAACAACACAGCATACTCTGCGATGTGTGATTTGGCAAAATTAAATTTGTAACCGAAGTCCGCAAATTCAAGAATAATGAGGTCTACTCGGGAAAGATGCGGCCATAGTTCGTCGTCTGTCAGATATATATCATCCACGTACTAATACGCATCTGGGTCTATGCTGTCCAACAAATAGACAACACGGGCGGCGAAGACCCCCGGGCTGTTCCAGTAACCCATTGGCAAACGCCGGAATTTTATTTGTTTTCCACCAGAAGTGAACTCGGTCCATTGACTGCATTCAGGGGACAAATTGTGTGAGTAAAATCCATTGGAAAGGTCAAGTGTCGTTTTATATTTTTTACGAACAAGACAGTCTTTTAGCGCAGAACTATGGGTATTCTGTACCGCAAAGGTTCGACAATGAGAGTTCAAATGCCGGTAATCTAAAACCAAGCGGTACGACCCATCGTGTTTAGAAATCGCAAAAAGGGGTTATTCATTGGTGACACGCATGTCTCAATCACTCCTTGATATTCTAACTGTGTCAGAATGTCTGAAACAGGACCTTTAGCTTCCCGCCGGAGGGGATATTGGGTTTGAGCCTATGGCATAGACCGCAACGGTATATCATGGGGGGGAGAATCCTCATCCCAGCCCACGTGATTATGGTACAGTGCCGGGGCCTGGGCCACAGCCCATTCAGCTGCGAAAGCCTCCGCATGCTCCTTGGGGACATGATGAGAAAAACTCGGAAAGATTACTTCCTCCCCTCTCAGAGCAGCGAGAACAAATGGTGGTGGCCAATCCGCCTCCGCCAATAATATGTCGTAAGAAGAGGTCAGATTTTCCCAAAAGATCCCTTTAATAACACGCTCAATGTCACCTTCAATTTGAAGGACTATATTAAATAGTCTGTCAGGGGTGCCACTCGGGTGTCAGCTGTCTCGACAGTAATGAAAGTGTCAGTTGCTGTCGCCTCCACATGAGGACGTAGTGCCTCCCGCACTGTGGTAACTTCTGCGGCGTTGTTTAGCAGCGTCACTGCCCACGTCCAATTCAAGAGTCTCGTTCTCACCGTCTGTGGCATATCTCGCTGTTAAAGCTGCAACTTTTTTCTTCTGAAACTGAGGGCGAGAACGTGGAAGTTCTTCTTGCTTCCCCTTGCCTCCAGGCTGACGAGGTTGGTCCCGTCCTTGTGGGGCATCGCGACCCTTGCCTCGATCCTGGCGATCTCCTCCACCAGCCTGTGAGCTCGATGGTGCTTGTGAAGAACGAGGAGAACACTGTTCAGGGACTTGAAACCTGTCAGGAGACTTAATTCTCGCTCGGTCGCGCAAATCATAAGTGCGTTCAGAAGACTCGGAAGCCGGTGACGCTGCACGCGACCCTGGTTTCTGTTGTTGCTTCCCCTGCCTCTTAAGTTTCCAGTTCTTTTTAGAAAAGAATGGTTTCTCGTCTTTATCAGACTGAGATTTTTGTTGTGGTTGTGTTTGAGTTTGCGTTTTAGCAAAAGGCTTAACTCCCAAACTATTGCGGCCAATGGTTTTATAAGCCTGTGCAATAATTTTCGGTAATTCGCGAGGCTTGTCCAGTTCTGCGACTAAAACCAAAGCGTTAGCTACTTGAAAGTTAACTGCATCACCCTTGACATTTGCAAGGATTAGATCAGCCACTACATCGAACACTCCCACTTGTCTCATCCCCAATTCTACAGCCGCTTCAGGGCCATGTTCGTCTTGAACACGCTTAATCACGGCGGGGAGGACCGTCATTGAGGGAGTGCCGAAACACTTCGCATACACTGCCGCAAATACCTTACCCCAGTTGTTGCATTCTGTCAACTCGGGAATTAAGTCGTTTGGCAAACTTATAGTCAAAATCCTGTGTTTTTCCACAGGAGAGGTATTCGGAAACACCGCCTCCAGCTGGTCAAATTTTTCAGCAAGCCAATAAGGCAAATCATCCTTATTCTGTGGGCGCTTGCCCATCACCGAATTAACCATGACAGGACTTATAGTTACACTGCCAGGCCCAGCTGGGTGCGCTGCAACTCCAGGAGGGGCCATCTGGACGTTGCCTGTGACATATTGTACTAAAGCTCTGTGCACACGGACCAAAGACGTATGCAGCACGCGCAGTTCATCTACCAGAACCGCTAAATAACGTGGATGCAGGGTATACCCAGCCAAAACAGGCCAAGCGGCCCCATCTATCGATAAAGGGCCTAAACAAATCGGGGTGACCGGGTGTGGGAGGGTGCCATTAAACCAAATTCGGTGTTGCCATGCCGTGAGCGGAACTTCAAGAGCCTGATAAGGCCGATAAGCATTAGGAAGGGCCGTGGCAGTGTACACATTGAACAAATTATCAGCTCCATCCACCGCCCGAAAAGTAACCCATGAATAAAACACCTCAAAGTGGGAAGCCGGATCAGCTTGTACCACAAAGATGAGAGCAACACCCGCGTCAGGCACTCCATATGCTGTCAAATGAGTTCGGAGCGCAGCGCGGCTATGTGCCGGGATATTTATATTCACACCCATTAAGACTAAGAATGAAGAACAACCTAGTGCGTGGCAGCGCAATATAGTGTTAACATTAAAGAGAATACCTTTTAATAACTTCAAGCTTGAAAGAACCTATAAAAACATCAATATAGGAGGTTACACCCTCACATCCGTTTCCGGAAACAGAAGTGAGGGGAATTGTGGACAAGCACAAGCACTACTCAAGCGTCTCACAGATAAGAAGCAGACCAAACGTTGGTGGCGCCATGTTGCGGGGATTCTGCGCATATACCGAACTATGCGCAGGAAAACAGGACCTCGGTGTATAGTGGTGTACCAACCATCCACCTTAGTGCCCAAAATCCCAATCCGACTAGCTATAGTGTCTCATTCGTTCTCCGTACTACAGCGAAGCTACCAATGATTAGACATCGCAGAACACGGACTCTTTCAGGAATCGCGGGAGCAAGAACACTCTTTCATTACTCACTCATACTTGTCCACAACATGCGTATTAAGAGACACAGTATAGTTTAAAATGTTTATTTCAACTAACGTGCTCTAAGACACAGTACACATGCCAGTACTAGCAGCATAATGCATAAAGACAAAACAGTAAGCATTGTTACAATTCCATAGAATACAAACGGGGACAGCATTTTATAAAGACAGTGGATAAAGGACTATAATGCCTTGCCACCCTCCCCGTGCTAGTAACTAGTTTATTATAAAAATAGAAGACCTCTGGGCTTTGTCAGGGGGACCCCATACCTCAAGAACTAGATGCAAGGTTTACATCATTGGACAAGTACAGCTCTTCTCCCTGGAAAGGTTTTTCTCCAAGTGCCTCTAACAGGTATATTGCAATATTAAAAGCACTCGAATTTCAGCAGTACAGCTGTGCTTCGTGTTATGTCTAAGTGCGTGGGGCTGACCAGAACAGAATAACAAGGGACATTGTTTTTTGACCTTGTACCTCGTGTGCAGATGAAAACCACAGAGAACAGCAGAAAATGTGAAAGCAGAGTCTGGAAAAACAAAGTCACGAAGTAACGTGTGCAAAAGAGCCATCATAGCAGCTAGGCCTAAGCTAACTTAGCAATGTCGACAATGAGGCCACAATCCACACTACAATACTGATGAAAGAGTTTTGTCTTTCATTAAAGAATATGTTACCTGTGCCATTCCAAAAGAAGGAGGAGAAAACAACTTGAGACAGCAAGTTTTACGGTTTCAAAGTCATCGATGTGGAAAATATTGTCGACGGAAATACAAGTTAAAGGGAAGATTTTATACAAAATGTCGTTTTGGATTCCCACGTCCAGTAATTTCAAAAGGAAGAGTTAACAATTTTATGTCAGCAGTAAGGCATACTATAACTCGAAAATCTCCGAAGAATACTTACAACATAAAAAGAACTGAAGATTCAAAGTATATTAATTACTACAATCCAGTGATTTTGACAATGTGGAATGCAAATATGGATATCCAGTATGTTGCAGATAATTCAATTGCTGTTGCTAGCTATGTTACATCATATATAACCAAATCTGAAAAGACGGAGTTGAAAGAAATGTGGGAAGAAATTTCACAATAGAAGACTCCAAGTAACAAATTGTGCAGCTTTAATTTGAAGATGCTTTCCATTCGAGAGATTGGACCCTACGAATGTTCGGATCGGTTGAGCTCTGCAAGTTTATATTCAAAGTCAAGAGGAATCATTTGGGTAAGTCTAGGTATTGCTGCAACACGAAATCGAGTATTGAAATCTGTACAAGAAATTTAATACGTAGCATTGAATGAACCAGAAAGTACAGATATTGTTAAAACGAATATGTTGGATACATACTATCCTAAAAGAAGTCCACATCTGGAAAACATATGTCTCTATGAAGTACTGCACAATTACAGCTTTAAGAGAAATGTTGCAGAAAATATAAATGAAGAAAAATATGCAGCAATTGGATGTGAAGGGTGTTTGGTAAAACATGCCAAAGGAAATCTTATTAACCACAGGAAACTCAGTTGTGAAACTCCAGATAAAAAGGAATTTCTCTATTTAGCACTTCTGCAACTTTTCAAGCCTTGGCGTAGTGAAATGGAATTACTTGGAGATTTTGACTGCTATGAAGATTATTTTAATGCATGTAAAGATAGCATTCAATGCACAATTTTTCCAAATTATCTACAAATGTTAAATGAAGAGATTGAACAAGATACTACTATTGCAGCTGAAATAGCTAGAGACAGTTCTCAAGATAGTCAAAGTTCTGCTCCTCTAAGTCAAAATCCACTAGGACAGCCAATTCTTGAAAAAGAAGCAGCAATAGCTATGAATGAAGTAGAAACATCAATGCAACAAGCACAACAGGATATTATTGAGTTTGGAAACTTGGAAGAACAACTAAATTTTGAAGAAAAATAAATATATCAGCAAGTGACACAACAGATACAGCATGGTATACTGCATGAAAAAAAGAATGCAACTGCACATCATTTAAACCTATTCGAATGTATATCAGTGGGCAAGCTGGAACAGGAAAAAGTTTCTTAATTAAAGTTTTCACCAGTTATCTACCGAAAACCACTGAATCACATTTATCTTGTGTTGTAACCGCTCCAACTGGGTTAGCAGCACACAACATTAAAGGGATTACATTACATCGATTACTCATGCTACCAGTTGAACATGAAAATAAGTTGGAATATCACACGCTATCTGGAGAAGCTTGTTATGAAGTCTCAAGAGTACTAAAGAAAATGAAACTTCTGATCATTGATGAGGTGAGCATGGTCTCAAACTTAATGCTTACCTTTGCACATTTAGAATGCAACAGATTTTAAAAACAGAGTATGATGTTTTTTGGGAGGAAAACATGTAATTGTATTCGGTGATCTATTACAACTTACTCCTGTGAAAGGACAACCAGTTTTTAAAACACTTGTCCATGAAGACACTAGGAAATCTTTGGGAAGTATTGGAAATGTAAACATTTGGTCTCATTTTGAATATAAAGAACTTATTAAGAATATGCGACAAGCAAGTGATGAACACTATGGAAACATTCTTTAAGATATAAGAATTGGTGTTTTAACAAAACATGGAAAAGAAGCTTTACAAAGTCGGGTAAAACAAACTTGTCTCTAAATGAAAACATTGCACCTGAAATAATGTACCAAAAAATTGGAGAAAAGAAGTCTATAGTTTGCCTAATGCCAACACTGCAAGAGTGTTCTACATTGAATCAAGAACTTTTGAAACTGGAAAAACAACCAATAGTGAAAATGGAAGCCATTGATAAAATGGAACACGAAGAAGTTACTATTCTTCTCTCAGAGAATTTACAGTCAAAATTGGATTCTTTGAAAAAGTCGGTGTCTAAGACTGCAGGTTTAGAAAAGACTTTATATGTATGTGAAAACTGTTGGGTAATTTTACGGCGTAATTTGGATGTAGAAAAAGGTTTAGTAAATGGAGCAATGGGAAAAGTTGTTGATTTTGTTAATTATCAGAACAGAGATGGAATTGAATTTTTGAAGATTACATTTCATCAGATTGAAGAAGTAAAACAGATTGGACGCTGTGCTGTTCGTTTTTTGCTTGTAAAAGACTTGTATGTTCGTAGAAAACAGTTTCCTCTTTCTTTAGCATATGCAGTGACCATACATAAATCTCAAGGTTTAAGTATACACAATGCTTTGGTAAATATTGGAAGTAAAGTGTTCAAAGAGGGCATGGCATACGTTGCCTTGTCTCGAGTAAGAACATTGTCTGGTTTGTATTTGATAGATTTTGATGAGAAAAAGATTAGTGCTGATGCAAATTGTGTAAGGGAGTATAATCTGTTAAAAAGACTTTATGCTCCTAACTTAGGTGAATATTAACCCTGGGCAAAGCACTACGCTACGCTCGCCTAGTTTGCGAAGTTTGCGCTACTTCGCACAACGCGAATTGCACGTAGCACGTAGCGTAGCATAGCGTAGTGCAGCGGTAATTTTTTGCTTGCTCGCGGTCCTCAACGTCAAGTTGGCGACCGCGGGCAAGCAAAATGACATCCCAGCGAGACTTTTTCCTCGTTCGCGATCAGCAACATCAAGTTGTCGATCGCGAGCGTGGAAAATAAACCTCCCGGCGAGATTCTCAACGCGGGGAGGTCAGGTTTCTCATTGCGAGTGGTCGCGTATGCTCGCGACCGCTCGCGATGAGAAACTACCAGTCCGCGTTGAGAAAGCTGCCGCTCGAGTAAAAATCTACTCGAGCGGCAGTAAAGACAGCTCGCACTGTGCAAGATGCCGTTTCAATGATTGCACAGTGCGGACAAGCATCCGGCACTGTGCAATCATTGCGAACAGCGCACTACGCAGTTCGCGTAGTGCTACGCGTAGCTCGCGTAGTGCGAACTGCACTTCACGTAGCTTCGCGTAGCGCTACTTCGCGAACTACGCCCAGGCTTAGTGAATATCCCATATATGAGAAACGTGTAGTATGTCCAAAATGGAAACATGACAAACATTCTAGTGAAATTCAAAAAAAGAAAACAATTGAAGAGAACAATGAAGCTGCAAAGAAAATGAAAATGGACATTGTTGATGATATTATAGGATACCAGTTAGAAAATAGTTCAGTTAACAACTGCTATGCTAATGTAATTGTGAATGTTGTCTTTTATTGGGGAGATCTTCATCATGAAATTATGGAAAATCGAGAAAAAGATTCTGTTCTTTATTACATTATATTTTTCAAAAGTTGGTAATTGATAGAACTAAAATCCATACTGCTTCTGGCATTCGGCATCTTTTGGATATATGTACTGGTTCTTCGCAATTTACACTCAATATACTACAAGATGCACAAGAATTTCTTATGTTTATGCTTGCAGTATTGGAAGATGCAGGAATAGAAATTAAAAATTTTGTCGCAAGTCAACTATCAATTTCAGGAAGAACTTTTAAAGCTGTGGCTATTATTTTCCATGATGGACCTACTACAACATCTGGACACAATACTGTGTATTTAAAGTGCAATAAAGGATGGACACATTGCAATGATGCCCATTTGGAATTCAAATGTAGGTTGCCTTTCGAATGACCAGATTCATATCTGATATTTTTGATGCCAAAGTTTTGAAAACATCATTCGGCCTATTGGGAAGATGTAAACACAAATTAAGGAGTTTATTTTGGATATTTTCAATGCAAATTGATTTGGAAACATTATTCGGCCTATTGGGAAGATGTGAAGAATTACTGTTTGGATTATTGTTTGTTCCAATTGTTATTGCATTTGCAAAATTGTGTTTGAAAGAAATAGTTTATATATTTGATCTTTATATTATACGCGATGTAAATGAGAATGTATATTTCAGAAATGTACTTTAGAGAAATACATGATTTATTGTACTTCAAGATTGTAATTTAGAAACGGTAGATAGGTAAACAGATAGTTGAACTTTTTGCAAATATATTCAACACAGATTTGGGTTCTTTTTTACAATCTCATTGATTGTATTTTTTCCCCTGCTGTTATATGATGATCTACATTGAAATCACTGTGTATGGTGAACTTCAGTAGAATCTGAGAACAGCAAAAAAGGGAAACTGAATATGTTATGTAATTCTAAAATTATGTTGTGTTCTTAAAACTATAATATTATCTTCAATAACAATTTTTCTTCTTCTTTTTACAGAAAGTATTACTAAAGCTACAAAAGATTTTAAATTCAGTTTACAATAAAACTACTGTAAAATAGTTTATCTGTGTTTGGTATCTACTTTAATAAACAAGGTAAGATAAAAATGTAATAATTATAATAATGTGAAGTAATGTTTATAGTCACTTTAATTGCACTCATCCATTTTTTCAAACACTAACCATGCAGAGATCTATACAATTAGGCACTATTCCCACACTCCTGCCATCACCCATGCACTATCCTTGCATTTCTCCAATCACCTAGCCTGTATCCATACAGTTGTAAGATCACCCAGACACTACCTATGTACTTTTCCAATCACCCAGGTACTATATGTACACTCATGCAATCAGCTAGACATTATCTGTACACTCTCCCAATCCCCCAGGTAGCACCTATACACTTCTCCAATCCCCTAAACATTACCCCTGCACTGATGCAATCACCCAGGCACTACCTATGCCCTCATGGAATCACCCAGGCACTACCCTTGCACTCCTTCACTCATCCAGGCACGATCCATACACTCCTCCAATTATGCAGCCACTACCCATGCACTTATAAAATCACCAATGCACTACCTATGCACTCGTCTAATCGCTTAGGCACTACCCATGCACTCCTCCATTCACTTAGATATTACCCCTGCATTCATGCAATCACCCAGGCATTCCCCATGCACTTGTTCAATCACTCAGGCAGTGCCCATGCAGGTATACATGCACTAAGGCACTTCTGCAGCACTCATGCAATCACCCAGGAACTACCCATGCAGTCCTACATGCACCCAGGCACTACCCATGCACTCATGCAATCACTCAGGCACTACCCATGCACTGATGCAATCACCCAGGCACTACCTATGCACTCATGCAATCACCCAGGCATTACCCCTGCACTCATTCAATCACTCAGGCAGTGCCCATGCAGTAATACATGCACTAAGGCACTTCTGCAGCACTCATGCAATCACCCAGGAACTACCCATGCAGTGCTACATGCACCCAGGCACTACCCATGCACTTAGGCAATCACTCAGGCACTACCTATGCACTCCTCCATTCACCCAGATATTACCCCTGCATTCATGCAATCACAGAGGCATTACCCATACACTCCTTCAATCACTCAGGCACTACCCATGCAGTCATGCAATCACCCAGGCTCTACCTATGCACTCATGTAATCACCCAGACACTACCTTTGCACTCCTCCACTCATCCAGGCGCTATCCATACACTCCTCCAATCACCCAGCCACTACCCATGCACTTATAAAATCACCAATGCACTACCTATGCAGTCATCTAATCACTCAGGCACTACTCATGCACTCCTCCATTCACCCAGATATTACCCTGCATTCATGCAATCACACAGGCATTACCCATGAACTCATGCAATCACTCAGGCACTACCCATGCAGTCATGCAATCACCCAGGCTCTACCTATGCACTCATGGAAACACCCAGGTACTACTAATGCACACCTCCAATCACCCATGAACTACCCATGCATTCCTACATGCACCCATGCACTACCCATGCACTCTTCCATGTACCCAGGCATTACCCATGCACTCCTCCATTCACCCAGATATTACCCCTGCATTCATGCAATCACAGAGGCATTACCCATACACTCCTTCAATCACTCAGTCACTACCCATGCAGTCATGCAATCACCCAGGCTCTACCTATGCACTCATGGAATCACCCAGGCACTACCATTGCACTCCTCTAGGCACTATCCATACACTCCTCCAATCACCCAGACACTACCCATGCACTTATAAAATCACCAATGCACGACCTATGCAGTCGTCTAATCACTCAGGCACTACCCATGCACTCCTCCATTCAGCCAGACATTACCCCTGCATTCATGCAATCACCTAGGCACTACCCATGCACTCATGCAATCGCTCAGGCATTACCCATGCACTCATACATGCACTCAAGCACTTCTGCAGCACTCATGCAATCACCCAGGAACTACCCATGCAGTCCTACATGCACCCAGGCACTACCCATGCACTCTTCCATGCACCCAGGCATTATCCATGAAGTCTTCCAATCATCCAGGCACTACTCCTGCACTCATGCAATCACCCAGGTACTACTCATGCACTCCTCCAATCACCCAGGAACTACCCATGCAGTCCTACATGCACCCAGGCACTACCCATGCACTCTTCCGTGCACCCAGGCATTACCCATGTACTCCTTCAATCACCCAGATATTACCCCTGCACTCTTACAATCATCCTAACATTACCCAGGCACTCCTCCATGCACCCAGGCATTACCCATGCACTCCTTCAATCACCCAAACATTATTGTTGCACTTATGCACTACCCTTGCACTCCTCCAATCACTCAGCCACTACCCATGCAGTCTACCAATCATCCAGGCACTACTCCTGCACTCATGCAATCACCCTGCTACTACTCATCCACTCCTCCAATCACCTAGGAACTGCCCAGACAGTCCTACATGCACCCATGCACTACCCATACACTCCTTCATTCACCCAGACATTACCCCTGCACTCATACAATCACACAGGCATTACCCATGCACTCCTTTAATCACTCAAGCACCTCCCCTGCAGTCATGCAATCACCCAGGCACTACCCTTGCACTCATGCAATAACCCAGGCACTACCCTTGCAATCCTCCAGTCATCCTGGCACTATCCATGCACTCCTCCAATCACTCAGCCACTACCCATGCACTTATAAATTCCTCAAGGCACTACCTAGGCACCTGTGTAATCTCTCAGGCACTACCAATGCACTCCTCCATTAACCCAGATATTACCCCTGCATACATGCAATCACCTAGGCATTACCCATGCACTTCTTCAATCACTCAGGTAGTGCCCATGCACTCCTCCAATCACCTAGACATTACCCCTGCACTTATGCAATAACCCAGGCATTACCCATGCACTCATACATGCACTCAAGCACTTCTGCAGCACTCATGCAATCACCCAAGCACTACTCATGCACTCCTGCAATCACCCAAGAACTACCCATGTAGCCCTACATGCACCTAGGCACCATCCATGCACTCTTCCATGCACCCAGGCATTACCCATGCACTCCTCCAATCACCCAGATATTACCCCTGCACTCATACAATCATCCTAACATTACCCATGCACACCTCCATGCACCCAGGCGTTACCCATACACTCCTTCAATCACCCAGACATTATTGTTGCACTTATCCAATCACACAGGTACTACCCTTGCACTCCTTCAGTCACCCAGGTAGTACCCATGCACTCCTCCAATCACTCAGCCACTACCCATGCAGTCTTCCAATCATCCATGCACTACTCCTGCACTCATGCAATCACCATGCTACTACTCATGCACTTCTCCAATCACCCAGGAACTACCCAGGCAGTCCTACATGCACCCACGCACTACCCATGCACTCGTCCATGCACCCAGGCATTACCCATACACTCCTTCAATCACCTAGACATTACCCATGCACTCCTACAATCACACAGGCATTACCCATGCACTCCTTTAATCAATAAAGCACTACCCCTGCAGTCATGCAATCACCCAGGCACTACCCTTGCACTCATGCAATAACCCAGGCACTACCCTTGCACTCCTCCAGTCATCCTGGCACTATCCATGCACTCCTCCAATCACTCAGCCACTACCCATGCACTTATAAAATTATCCAGGCACTACTTATCCACTTCTCTAATCACGCAGACACTATCTCTGTACTCCTCCAATCACCCAGGCATTACCCAAGCATTCATGCAATCACCCAGCCATTAACCATGCACTCCTTGAATTATTCAGGCAGTGCCCATGCACTTTTCCAATCACCCAGACATTACCCCTGCAGTTATACAATTATCCAGACATTACCCATGCACTCCTTCAATCAGTCAGGCAGTTCCCATGCACTCATATAATCACTCAGACATTACCCATGCACTTATAAAATCATCCAGGCACTATGTATGTAGTTATGCAATCACACAAGCCCTACTGATACACTCTTTGATGCACCTACACATTACTTATGCACCCAGGCATTACCCATGCACTCCTTCAATCACCCAAACATTATTGTTACACTTATGCAATCACACTGGTACTACCCTTGCACTCTTTCAGTCACCCAGGTAGTACCCATGCACTCCTCCAATCACTCAGCCACTACCCATGCAGTCTTCCAATCATCCATGCACTACTCCTGCACTCATGCAATCACCCTGCTACTACTCATGCACTCCTCCAATCACCCAGGAACTACCCAGACAGTCTTACATGCACCCACGCACTACCCATGCACTCTTCCATGCACCCAGGCATTAACCATACACTTCTTCAATCACCCAGACATTACCCCTGCACTCATACAATCACACAGGTATTACCCATGCACTCCTTTAATCACTCAAGCACTACCCCTGCAGTCATGCAATCACCCAGGCACTGCCCTTGCACTCATGCAATAACCCAGGCACTACCCTTGCACTCATCCAGTCATCCTGGCACTATCCATGCACTCCTCCAATCACTCAGCCACTACCCATGCACTTATAAAATTATCCAGGCACTACTTATCCACTTCTCTAATCACGCAGACACTATCTCTGTACTCCTCCAATCACCCAGGCATTACCCAAGCATTCATGCAATCACCCAGCCATTAACCATGCACTCCTTGAATTATTCAGGCAGTGCCAATGCACTTTTCCAATCACCCAGACATTACCCCTGCAGTTATACAATTATCCAGACATTACCCATGCACTCCTTCAATCAGTCAGGCAGTTCCCATGCACTCATATAATCACTCAGACATTACCCATGCACTTATAAAATCATCCAGGCACTATGTATGTAGTTATGCAATCACACAAGCCCTACTGATACACTCTTTGATGCACCTACACATTACTTATGCACTCTTACAATCACTGAAGCATTACACATCCATTCATACAATGATTCAGGTTACACATGCACTTCTTTAATCACACATACACTAAACATACACTTCTCCATACATTCAACTTTCCACAATTCATACAACACTTACAAATTTGTCTTTTTTAACCAAATAGGCGGTTCTGAAAAGAACCATTTTTTTCTTCTTTTTTGTTTTATATTTTTTGTTTTAACTCTTTTAAAAAAACAATTGGTGTTTTTTTGGTTAAAAAAAGAAAAATAAACAGAATCAACAAGAAAAACATTCAAAAAATTATGCAATTAATAGTCATTGCATAAACGAAAAAAAAATTAACACTTGTGGTTTTTAATGGCAACCACGATAGCATTCGCAGATTGCTCACCAACACATAATGTCTTCTTGCATTTTAAACATCGCTGCTCAACTTTAGCAAATCCAGGAAGATGTTGGTTGGAGGAATTGTGCCAGCAGATGAGGTGCTGGGTCCAGCAGTGTTGTCCTCACTTGCCTTCTTCTTACGTCTCAGTTGTTCTCTTGCGAGACGCCGAGGGTGCATGGTTTGCAAATGCTTAAGCATTGATGACATTCCACAAGAATATTATTTTTCTGATCCTCGTGAGAGGACTTTTTCGCAAATGGTGCACGTCACCTTACGGACATTGACCTTTTTCTCCCCAGGTGGTATGGAGAAAAATGCCCACACGATGCTTTCAAACTGCACTTTCACAGGTTCCTCCAAATCTTCTTCATCTTCTGGTGGAAGCTGCTGTGATGGATTTCCAGCTGCCATTTTTTGATGCAACAAAAAAACAACAAAAAGATTGAAAGAAAAGTAGCAAAAGACAACAGGTGTGTCCTCTGAGATGCTCTTGAAAGAATGAAAAAAAATAGGTGGGGTCCTTCAACTTCTACAATGAAAAGCTTCTTAACCAATAAAATGCTTTCATTTGAAGTCACATGGGATTCGCGCACCTGGGGCGCAACCGGCGCGCACCCGATGCAAATTCCGAAAAATATACTTTAGAATAATATATCTTTATTACAATTACAGATATATGATATTTAGAGTTATATTAAGTAATCTCTTGGTATAATATATATAATAAAGTTATATACGTATACTTTTAAAACTTAAAGATTTGCGATGGATTCGCTCACCCGGCGCGGCCCCCAGAATTACGT
Organism: Calotriton arnoldi; assembly: GCA_963921515.1. NCBI lineage: Eukaryota > Metazoa > Chordata > Amphibia > Caudata > Salamandridae > Calotriton > Calotriton arnoldi. The sequence continues at coordinate 795,255 of CAWUFW010001846.1, read as the reverse complement.
ATGTGACGTTACGCGGGGCCAAGAACCCCGCACCCTTCACAAACCGAACGTGCATCGTACATGACTTAACCAAAATGGCGGCAAAATTCTTGGACTCGATTCACCCACTGTGACTGGTACACGATCGGTACGCAAATCCAGTTTAAAAAAAAACAAAAACATAAAACCATATTTTAGAAAGGAGAAATATCAGATTATTTTTAAAAAACTTAAAAAATTTTGAAAAAGTGTTTTTGGGACATTATAATTTGAAATTAGCATTTAAAAAACCTTTGAAATTCACTGAAAAAACCATAGGTTTCAGGGACATTATAGTTAGAAATTAGCATTTAAAAAACCTTTGAAATTCACTGAAAAAACCATAGGTTTCAGGGACGTTATAGTTAGAAATTAGCACTTAAAAAACCTTAGAAATTCCCTGAAAAAACCATAGGTTTCAGGGACGTTATAGTTAGTTGGACATTTTACTCGTACAAAACCAGAGAAATTCGACCGTTATAGTTAGTTCAGCTAACTATAACTCGCGCCCCCGCAATGCACTGCTGATGACGTCACATATTACATCATTCATGACATGGTCATTGACTTCACTGATGACATCACTGATGACATCTCAAATGACATCACTGATGACATCACTGATAACATCATCCACGTGATCATCTGATGCACCTCCTCACACCCTAATATAACCTTTGATAATACTGACTACCATTCTTGAAATTATAGACACACCAATTAACCCTGGGCGGAGTTCGCAGAGTTGCACTACGCGGAACACCGCGAAGTGCAAAAAAAAACTCCGTCGCACTACGCAGAGCTCCGCGAGTGGCGGAGTATAATAGAAAAATGCCGTTCGCGGTGATTGCACAGTGCCGGATGCTTGTCCGCACTGTGCAATCATTGCGAACGGCACCATGCACAGCGCAAGCTTTCCTTTTCTGCTGCTCGAGTAGATTTTTACTTGAGCGGCAGCTTTCTCAACGCGAACGGGCAGTTTCTCAACGCGAGCGGTCGCGAGCATACGCGACCACTCGCAATGAGAAACCTGACCCCCCCGCGTTGAGAAATCTCGCCGAGATGTTGATTTTCCACGCTTGAGCTCGCCAACTTGATGTTGACGATTGCGAACGAGGAAAATCTCGCTGGGATGTTGATTTTCCACGCTCGCGCTCGCCAACTTGATTTTGACGATCGCGAACGAGGAAAAATCTCGCCGGGAGGTTGATTTTCTTTGCTCGCGGTCGCCAACTTCATGTTGACGAACGCGAGCGAGGAAAAAAACTCCGCTCCGCAACCCGAAGCAGAGTTTTTGGGAGCTCTGCGATCTCCGTCTAACGCGGAGTGCAGAAAACTCTGCAAACTGCGTGAGCGAAGCGGAGTTCACCACCCAGGGTTAACACCAATACAAGTTACTACATACCCACTCACTGATTCCTAGGTCTACACATACATCCACTCACCCATACAGTCACTCATACACGCAGTCACTCATCAATATAGCCACTGATATATGCACTCATACACCTATACAGATACTCACACACCCCCACTCACCCACAAAGTTACTCACACATCTAGTCAGTCATGCCAAGAATCAATCACACTCCCATTTACTCACCTATACAGTTATACACACACCACCTCACTTATTCATACAGATACTAACACATACTTACTCTCTTATACAATCACTGATACAAGCACACACTCATCCATACAGCCACTCTCACAATCGTTCACTCTAACATATAGTCATTGATATACTCCAACACTCACATATACTACCTTTTACATATGTAGTTACTCACACATGTACCACTGAGACATCCATTCACTCACCAACACACCCATACACATACTCACCCACCCATACAAACCTTCACAGATGCACTCTTGAACCCATACACCCAGTGAATCACCCACTCACACATCTAATCACTGAGTCACACCCCCCCACCCACCCACACAGACACTCAGGCACCCATACAGATACTCAGACAACCAATCAATAACCCATATAGAGACTCAAGTAGCTACTCAACAACCCATGCAGCCGCTTAAATCCCAACTGACAAACTGATACAGACATTTACACAGTTTAGTCACTAACCCATGCATTCAGTAAGACACATTTAATCCTCACTTATACAGTCAGTCACACACCTACTAAATCATACATTCAGACACTTATACACCCACTCATTCTTCAATACACCTTGGCGTATATATATATAAAACATATTTAAACTTTACAGAAACACATAGTCACTGTATGATGTCATCAGTGATGTCATTTGAGATGTCATCAGTGATGTCACTGACCATGTCATGAGTGATGTAATATGTGACGTCATCAGCAGTGCATTGCGAGTTATAGTTAGCTGAACTAGCTATAACGGCCAAATTTCTCTGGTTTTGTACGAGTGAAATGTCCAACTAACTATAACGTCCCTGAAACCTATGGTTTATTCAGTGAATATATATATATATATATTCAATGAAAAAAACAAAAGTTACAGGAATGTTATAGTTAGGCTTGTATAAAACCAGTGAAATTCAGCCATTATAGTTAGTGAGCTAACAATAACTTGCGCCCCCGCAATGCACTGCTTATGACCTCACATATAACATCACTCATGACATAGTCAGTTACTTCATCCATCCTGAATTTATGCCACTTATGTTCTTAATCAACAGTTCTGCCACTCCCAAACATCATTGTTCATTTAGTCGCATCTAAAGAAACCAATTTCATGTATTGCAGAACATTAATGTGATTTATGTACACTTGAAACCACCATCACCACATGCTTCACTTAAAAAAAAACTGTTTACTTCTTCAAAGCAACCTCTGCTCAGTATTTCATCTGACCGCCCCCGACATACACGAAGGTCAGTTACTCCATGAATCCAGACGGGCAAATGGATGTTTCCCAAATTCAATATAATCTCGGGCAGGCCTCCCGTCCCGAGATATTATATATATATATATATATATATATATATATATATATATATATATACCACAAAAAAGAGTTGCCCCCAAAGGACGAGCCACCACACAGGTAGGTTGAATCTCCATTTTAATCAGGAAGCTGCAACAGAGTCAGCTGGATGTCTCGCACAAATAGAGCCTGACGCGTTTCGTGCTGGAATGCACTTTGTCAAAGGCGAGTTCTGAGCAGCGCAAAGCATGATGGGCACTGTTTTAAACCTCTGGCACCCGCCCAGTGGCTGCTGGCTACGCCTGCTGGTACCTGTAGTGCTCATTAGTGTTCCTTCCGTAAGGTGCTCTGCGCTGCATCACATGCGAACAATAAAAAACCCCAGTGGGTTTGCGTAGATATCCCGCTGCACTAGGCTGCCCAGTGAAACTTCCAAAACGACCTCCTGTCCCATTGCTGATAGCCATCTGGCATCCTCACAGGGCCGCTTCCATGCGGCGGGGCTCCGTCCACGGCTGGGCCAGCCGTAATCAATACCACAAAAAGAGTTGCCCCCAAAGGACGAGCCACCACACAGGTAGGTTGAATCTCCGTTTTAATCAGGAAGCTGCAACAGAGTCAGCTGGATGTCTCGCACAAATAGAGCCTGACGAGTTTCGTGCTGGAATGCACTTTGTCAAAGGCGAGTTCTGAGCAGCGCAAAGCATGATGGGCACTGTTTTAAACCTCTGGCACCCGCCCAGTGGCTGCTGGCTACGCCTGCTGGTACCTGTAGTGCTCATTAGTGTTCCTTCCGTAAGGTGCTCTGCGCTGCATCGCATGCGAACAATAAAAAACCCCAGTGGGTTTGCGTAGATATCCCGCTGCACTAGGCTGCCCAGTGAAACTTCCAAAACGACCTCCTGTCCCATTGCTGATAGCCATCTGGCATCCTCACAGGGCCGCTTCCATGCGGCGGGGCTCCGTCCACGGCTGGGCCAGCCGTAATCAATACCACAAAAAAGAGTTGCCCCCAAAGGACGAGCCACCACACAGGTAGGTTGAATCTCCGTTTTAATCAGGAAGCTGCAACAGAGTCAGCTGGATGTCTCGCACAAATAGAGCCTGGCGCGTTTCGTGCTGGAATGCACTTTGTCAAAGGCGAGTTCTGAGCAGCGCAAAGCATGATGGGCACTGTTTTAAACCTCTGGCACCCGCCCAGTGGCTGCTGGCTACGCCTGCTGGTACCTGTAGTGCTCATTAGTGTTCCTTCCGTAAGGTGCTCTGCGCTGCATCACATGCGAACAATAAAAAACCCCAGTGGGTTTGCGTAGATATCCCGCTGCACTAGGCTGCCCAGTGAAACTTCCAAAACGACCTCCTGTCCCATTGCTGATAGCCATCTGGCATCATCACAGGGCCGCTTCCATGCGGCGGGGCTCTGTCCACGGCTGGACCAGCCGTAATCAATACCACAAAAAAGAGTTGCCCCCAAAGGATGAGCCACCACACAGGTAGGTTGAATCTCCGTTTTAATCAGGAAGCGAGATTTTGCAATGTTGACTCACAATCTGAATTCACAGGTTAAATCCCACGGGGCATTTGGCGGCGTTCTGTTGAATACTTACATCATTGGCGCAAGCTTTATTAACAAAAGTGGAGACACTCCTACACTTCTTTGATTAATTAATCATATAGTTATAATTTTTTAATGTGGTCGTGGCTATTGAATTCCTGCTGTTGCTTTGCATTTTGACTATGTCATTTTAGTGATCGTGGGTACTGACGTCATTGCCACCTGCGGCATCACCGCAAAAACTGAAAATAGGTCTTAGAGAAGGTTTTCATAGAAACTCAGTAGAAAAACATGACTATAGAAAATACAGTAATAAACCCCTAGTGTTTAAAAAACTGTAATATGGGTGCATATGTGTGTTTTACACTTTAAGAAAAAGGCGTGATCATCACGGATACCGATGTGGTCGCCACTCCGGGTGTTCCAGCGAAAACAGAAAATAGGTTTTAGAGATGGTTTTTATAGAAACTCACTAGAAAAGCATGACTTTTGAGAATACAGTAATACACCCCTAGTGTGTAATATGCTGTAATATGTGTGCATATATGTGTTTTACACTTTATGAAAAATGCACGATCGCTGAGGTTAATGATGTCGTTGCAACCCCCCAAATAACCGCGAAAATGGAAAATAGGATTAAGAGATGGCTTTCAAAGAAACTTAGTAAAAAAACATGAGTTTAAATATGTTTTTTAAAGAGCCATGTATATAGTAATATGTGTAGTGCAATGTTTAGAATGGATTTTTTTTAGTTATTATTTTTGCATGTGTTGGTGGTCCCAAAGATTCCCAAAAACTAAAAAAAAGGATCTTTAGAGAAAAATGTAACAATATTTTGGGTACTAGGGTGGCTCTAACAAGAGCCTTTTTGTTGATTGTGTGTACATGACAGTTACACATAGACCAGATGCAGAGTTTCAGTTTACTTTGAAACTCACTATTGCCTTCGTCTGTAAAGTGGACTCCATCATTTCCGTAAACTACAGGCATGTCAAAATGCATTTCGTTGTTATAGATACAGCCCAAGCGATGGTCTCTGAGGAATGCAGAAACTGTTTTATTAACATGTTTCCTGGCTTTGTCAAACTGTGGACAGAACTGATTTAACCACTTCCATGTCTGTCTTTGGCATATATTAGAGGACACCAAGACAGTGTGAGGGAAAAGCGACATCAGTTTTGAAAAAGGTTTCTTTCATTAGGATTTCGAGCCCTACCCCAGTCAATGTGCCTAGGTCATTGCCACCAAAGGGCACAATCATGAGGTGAAGAGCTTGGGAATCCACAATGGTTTTAACTAAAGCCAGCAACTGATGAATCTTTAACCCTCTCTGGCCAAACCAAGCAATCTCCACTTTGGCAAACCCAAGTCCCTGTCAATACCTCTCTTTTTTGCAGCCTCTTTAGCCCAGTAGACATGGCCAACAATCCACACTCTAAGTATTTTGAAGTGAAGGAGAAATAGCAGCCAGGAGAAGGCTGGAGCTGAATGAGGTAGTTTTTCAAATGAAAAGCAGTTAAAATGGAGGTGTTTTCTTAAAAAAAAGATATATTGGATTGGATGCTGTCAGCATGCAAGTGAATAGAATTAGGTAGTGTGTTCGATGCATTAGTAAGAAGTCCTATTATTGGCTGTTATAAAAAACAAAAATGTAATACAGACATCGATATGCTTTTGAATCTGTAGAGTAAACCACACCTGCTGTATCTCATTTGGAAGTAGCATGTTCCTTCTAGAATGTACTGTGAACTTGTGACCTACTGGTTCAACTGGCTTGCTAGGTACACTGAGCGAAGAGTATATGGGGAGGAAGGGTGTGAAAAAGACAGAACATGTTTTAAAAAATTGAGGAGTTATGACACAATTAAAGTAATGGTAAACTTTAATATCCAACTCAGGACTATCTAATAAACTATTGTACAGTATTTACATTTTAAAAAACTGAAGCTAAATATCGTTTTGTAATCCCGTTGTTTTTTTGCGATTTGCCCCCAATCATTGCAAAAACACTGAGAACACGCAGAGAGAGGAACCTCGTTTTGAAAGAGAGGGAAAGGGTTAACAGATGTTAACCATTCACAAGTAGAGATAGAGTAGTCTAAAATGAAAGACATGATTTCATTTGCTATCGGTCTCATCAACACAGACTGGAAAGTTGAAGAGGTTGTTGTTTTATAGTTGCTTTGTATGAGAGTGGTGTACTATTCTTGTTCTTAGTTTTTTTTATCAGTGTCAAAACTATCCAGAAAGAGATAAAACAACAATATAGTCTATGAACTCAATTCACTGGTATGTATATAACTTTTTAATTATTTAAAAAATGTACATTAGAAATGAAGATGTATATGGGTGTTTGAAAAAAAAGAGTATCACAGGGATATGAAAAAAATATATCAGATGAACTGCATCTGGCAGGGGGTATGTGTTTAAGATGTTAGTACTGTGGAAAGTTACCATGAGCAATACCTTTAAATATGACAATGTTTGAAATGTCTAAGCATCAGATGCAGAACAGAGAGATCTATGTTTTTTGCATTCTGGGAATTGTAGTACTTTTACTCACATTATTAAACAGTAGTGTAGTTATGAATAAAAGATAACAAAATGTGCTGTGTCTGTATATGAATTATAAAGTAGTAATACTTGGGTAAACAACCATTACAACGAGGCTGTTACCACCAAGTTGTTACATCGCATGCGTAACAACGCATGCGATGTAACAACGACTACCATTACAACGCAAACCATTATATCACATGCGCTTTTAAAACGCATGCGATGTAATGGTTATCTACATCGTTGTGAGAAAACTGGACTGTTCCGTTTCCTCACAATGACGTGCACCGCCCCTCTGTTGACGCTGGAACCAGGAGAGAGGAACCACGAGGAGAGAGAGGTAAGGGGATTGTGCTTGGGGTGGGGGTTACTTTTTAAGGGTTTAGGGTAGTGTCGAAGTAGTGTAGTAATGTTTGTGTAGTGTAGGGTTGTGTGTAGGGGGAGGGTCATGCTGGGGGTAGTGTTTTAGGGTTTAGAGTAGTGTTGTGGTGTTTGTGTAGTGTAGGGAAGTGTTTTTGAGTTTAGGGTAGAGTCGAGGGGGTCGTGCAGGGTAGTTTTAGAGTGTAGGGGCCGGACTGGGGGTCGTGCAGGGGGTAGTGTTTTAGGGTTTAGGGTAGTGTTGTGGTGTTTGTGTAGTGTAAGGTAGTGTTTTAGGGTTTAGGGTAGTGTTGTGGTGTTTGTGTAGGGTAGTGGTTTAGGATTTAGGATAGTGTCGGGGGTCGTGCAGGGTAGCGTTTGAGTGTAGGAACGGACTGGGGTAGGGGGAGGGTCGTGCGGGGGTAGTATTTTAGGGTTTAGGGTAGTGTTGTGTTTGTGTAGTGTAGGGTAGTGATTTAGGGTTTAGGGTAGTGTAGGGGGGTCGTGCAGGGTAGTGTTAGAGTATAGGGACAGGACTGGGGGAAGGGGGAGGGTCATGCTGGGGGTAGCGTGTTAGGGTTTAGGGTAGTGTTGTGGTGTTTGTGTAGTGTAGGGTAGTGTTTTAGGGTTTAGGGTAGTGTTGGGGGTCGTGCAGGGTAGTGATAGAGTGTAGGGACAGGACTGGGGGTAGGGGGAGGGTCATGCAGGGGGTAGAGTTTTAGGGTTTAGGGTAGTGTTGTGGTGTGGTGTTTGTGTAGGGTAGTGTTTTAGGAATTAGTGTAGTGTCGGGGGTTGTGCAGGGTAGTGTAGTGTTATTGTAGAGAGAGGACTGGGGGTCGGGGAATTAGTGTAGTGTCGGGGGTTGTGCAAACGTTTACCATGAGTATACCTTTACCACGCATGCCTTGGCGTTTAAATGGCATGCGTGGTAAAGGTACAGTCGTGGTAAAATTTTGTGTTGTAATGTTACTCATTGTAATTGACATTGCGTAGTAATACCCACGTTGTAAAGGCATGCATGGTATTTCTATGCGATGTAACGAGTGCTATTCGTAATAATTGTTATGTATGTTTCAGGAAGTGTTTGTCAATGTGGTTTTTATCTTATTTGACCGGTTTGCATATGTTTAGATGGTGAGATATGTTTTTTCTGTTTGCAGATATGTACGATTAGACTCTTAAGTTTACGTAAAGATGTAGAGAACTATATATTTTTGGAAAGATGGCCTGAAGTTGTATATCTAATATGAAATCATATATATGTTTACATGGTGATCTATGTTCTTTAAGGCTGTTGAAAATTCCATGCATATGGTGAGGGTGGTGCCTTTCTTTAACCCCTTCGCTGCTAGGCCTTTTCCCCTCCTGTGCTAAGCCTTTTTTTGGCTATTTGGGGTAGTGCGCGCTTAGGCCCCTGTAACTTTTTGACCACATAAGGTATCCATGCCAAATTTGCGTCCTTTTTTCTAACATCATGGGGATTGTAAAGGTACCCAGGGTTTGTGGATTCCCCTGGAGGGACCCAGAAATTAGTCAAAATACAGCGAAATTATTTTTTGGGGGAAAAATGCGAAAAAGGGCTACAGATGAAAGCGTCTTGATTTTCCCTGCAAATGGCATCAAAAAGGGGTTGTGGTGCTGAAATCACCATCTTCCCAGATTTCAGGGACAAGTAGACTTTTGTCAGAAAACCAACTTTTTTTACACAGTTTTGGCATTTTTCTGGGACATAGCCTATTTTTGCTATTTTTTGTGCTTTCAACCTCCTTCCAGTTAATGGTAGAAATGGGTATGAAACCAATAATGGATCCTGGAAAGCCATACATTTCTGAAAAGTAGACAAAATGCTGAATTCAGCAAGGGGTCATTTGTGTAGATCCTTAAAGTTTTCCTTATAGAAATTAACAGTTAAATAAAGGAAAAATTGACAATTAGTTGAAAAAAACAGCCATTTGTGTCAACGTTTTCACCTGTAACTTCTTCTAATTATGACAGCTATTTGAAGGCAATATACCGTTATATCCGCTGGACCTTTCTGGTTGTGGGGATATATAGGACTTGTAGGTTCACCAAGAACCCGACGAACCCAGAGCCAATAATTGAGCAGCATCTTGCAATGGTTTTTTATTATGTACCGGGTATATAGCAATTATTTTGGGAAAATGTATACATGGAAAAATTGTTATGAAAGACACCTATGTATTTCTGAAATGGGAACAAAATGTAGATTTTAGAAACAGTAGATATTTGCACATTTCCGAAATTGGGAGTACCTATACTAGCATGAGAATTATAGGTCATTTTCAAAATGACATTTTCAAAATTTTTACACATTGTCTTTCATTTGGAAGGCAGAAATGCATCGAAAGTCAATAGGTAATAACAGTTGCTCTACAATTCTGTGTTACCCTAAGTCTCCCGATAAAAATGGTACCTCACTTGTGTGGGTAGCCCTTGTGCCCACAACAGGAAATGGCTCAAAATGCAACGTGGACGTACCACATTTTCACAATGAAAAATTAACCTTTTTTTGCAAAGTGCCTAGGTGTAGTTTTTTAACCCTAGCTCTGCCGGCACCTAGGGAAACCTAGCAAACCTATACATTTTTGAAAACTAGACACCCAGGGGAATCCAGGATGGAGTGACTTGACTTCCTCCCACCAGGTTCTGTTACCCAGAATCCCTTGCAAACCTAAAGAATTGTAAAAAAAAACACATTTTCCCCACATTTCTGTGGTGGAAAGTTTTGGAATCTGCGTGGATCCACAAATTTCTACACACCCCGCGTTCCCCAAAGTCTTACGAGAAAAATGATACCTCACTTGTGTGGGTCGGCCTAGTGCCTGCGACAGGAAACGGCGCAAAACGCAACGTGGTCACACCTCAATTTCGCAGTGAAAAATGACCCTTTTTTGGCAAAGTGCCTAGCTGTAGTTTTTAACCCTAGCTCTGCCGGCACCTAGGGAAACCTAGCAAACCTATACATTTTTGAAAACTAGACACCCAGGGGAATCCAGGATGGGGTGACTTGACTGCCTCCCACCAGGTTCTGTTACCCAGAATCCCTTGCAAACATAAAAAATTGTCAAAAAAACCACATTTTCCCCACATTTCTGTGGTGGAAAGTTCTGGAATCTGCGTGGATCCACAAATTTCCCCCCACCCCGCATTCCCCAAAGTCTTACGAGAAAAATGGTACCTCACTTGTATGGGTCGGCCTAGTGCCTGCGACAGGAAACGGCGCAAAACGCAACGTGGTCACACCTCAATTTCGCAGTGAAAAATGACCCTTTTTTGGCAAAGTGCCTAGCTGTAGTTTTTTAACCCTAGCTCTGCCGGCACCTAGGGAAACCTAGCAAACCTATACATTTTTTAAAACTAGACACCCAGGGGAATCCAGGATGGGGTGACTTGACTGCCTCCCACCAGGTTCTGTTACCCAGAATCCCTTGCAAACATAAAAAATTGTCAAAAAAACCACATTTTCCCCACATTTCTGTGGTGGAAAGTTCTGGAATCTGCGTGGATCCACAAATTTCCACCCACCCCGCGTTCCCCCAAAGTCTTACGAGAAAAATGGTACCTCACTTGTGTGGGTCGGCCTAGTGCCTGCGACAGGAAACTGCGCAAAACGCAACGTGGTCACACCTCAATTTCGCAGTGAAAAATGACCCTTTTTTGGCAAAGTGCCTAGCTGTAGTTTTTGAACCCTAGCTCTGCCGGCACCTAGGGAAACCTAGCAAACCTATACATTTTTGAAAACTAGACACCCAGGGAAATCCAGGATGGGGTGACTGGACTGCCTCCCACCAGGTTCTGTTACCCAGAATCCCTTGCAAACCTAAAAAATTATCAAAAAAACCACATTTTCCCCACATTTCTGTGGTGGAAAGTTCTGGAATCTGCGTGGATCCACAAATTTCCACACACCCCGCGTTCCCCAAAGTCTTCTGAGAAAAATGGTACCTCACTTGTGTGGGTCGGCCTAGTGCCCGCGACAGGAAACGGCGCAAAACGCAACGTGGTCACACCTCAATTTCGCAGTGAAAAATGACCCTTTTTTGCAAAGTGCCTAGCTGTAGTTTTTGAACCCTACCTCTGCCGGCACCTAGGGAAACCTAGCAAACCTATACATTTTTGAAAACTAGACAACCAGGGGAATCGAGGATGGGGTGACTTGACTGCCTCCCACCAGGTTCTGTTACCCAGAATCCCTTGCAAACATAAAAAATTGTCCAAAAAAACACATTTTCCTCACATTTCTGTGGTGGAAAGTTCTGGAATCTGCGTGGATCCACAAATTTCCACCCACCCCGCGTTCCCCAAAGTCTTACGAGAAAAATGGTACCTCACTTGTGTGGGTCGGCCTAGTGACTGCGACAGGAAACGGCGCAAAACGCAACGTGGTCACACCTCAATTTCGCAGTGAAAAATGACCCTTTTTGGCAAAGTGCCTAGCTGTAGTTTTTGAACCCTACCTCTGCCGGCACCTAGGGAAACCTAGCAAACCTATACATTTTTAAAAACTAGACACCCAGGGGAATCCAGGATGGGGTGACTGGACTGCCTCCCACCAGCTTCTGTTACCCAGAATCCCTTGCAAACATAAAAAATTGTCAAAAAAAACACATTTTCCCCACATTTCTGTGGTGGAAAGTTCTGGAATCTGCGTGGATCCACAAATTTCCCCCCACCCCGCGTTCCCCAAAGTCTTACGAGAAAAATGGTACCTCACTTGTGTGGGTCGGCCTAGTGGTTGCGACAGGAAACGGCGCAAAACGCAACGTGGTCACACCTCAATTTCGCAGTGAAAAATGACCCTTTTTTTGCAAAGTGCCTAGCTGTAGTTTTTGAACCCTACCTCTGCCGGCACCTAGGGAAACCTAGCAAACCTATACATTTTTGAAAACTAGACAACCAGGGGAATCCAGGATGGGGTGACTTGACTGCCTCCCACCAGGTTCTGTTACCCAGAATCCCTTGCAAACATAAAAAATTGTCCAAAAAACACATTGTCCCCACATTTCTGTGGTGGAAAGTTCTGGAATCTGCGTGGATCCACAAATTTCCACCCACCCCGCGTTCCCCAAAGTCTTACGAGAAAAATGGTACCTCACTTGTGTGGGTCGGCCTAGTGCCTGCGACAGGAAACGGCGCAAAACGCAACGTGGTCACACCTCAATTTCGCAGTGAAAAATGACCCTTTTTGGCAAAGTGCCTAGCTGTAGTTTTTGAACCCTACCTCTGCCGGCACCTAGGGAAACCTAGCAAACCTATACATTTTTGAAAACTAGACACCCAGGGGAATCCAGGATAGGGTGACTGGACTGCCTCCCACCAGGTTCTGTTACCCAGAATCCCTTGCAAACATAAAAAATGTCAAAAAAAACACATTTTCCCCACATTTCTGTGGTGGAAAGTTCTGGAATCTGCGTGGATCCACAAATTTCCACCCACCCCGCGTTCCCCAAAGTCTTACAAGAAAAATGGTACCTCACTTGCGTGGGTCGGCCTAGTGCCTGCGACAGGAAACGGCGCAAAACGCAACGTGGTCACACCTCAATTTCGCAGTGAAAAATGACCCTTTTTTGGCAAAGTGCCTAGCTGTAGTTTTTGAACCCTACCTCTGCCGGCACCTAGGGAAACCTAGCAAACCTATACATTTTTGAAAACTAGACACCCAGGGGAATCCAGGATGGGGTGACTGGACTGCCTCCCACCAGGTTCTGTTACCCAGAATCCCTTGCAAACATAAAAAATTGTCAAAAAAAACACATTTTCCCCACATTTCTGTGGTGGAAAGTTCTGGAATCTGCGTGGATCCACAAATTTCCCCCCACCCCGCGTTCCCCAAAGTCTTACGAGAAAAATGGTACCTCACTTGTGTGGGTCGGCCTAGTGCCTGCGACAGGAAACGGCCAAAACGCAACGTGGTCACACCTCAATTTCGCAGTGAAAAATGACCTTTTTTTTGCAAAGTGCCTAGCTGTAGTTTTTGAACCCTACCTCTGCCGGCACCTAGGGAAACCTAGCAAACCTATACATTTTTGAAAACTAGACACCCAGGGGAATCCAGGATGGGGTGACTTGACTGCCTCCCACCAGGTTCTGTTACCCAGAATCCCTTGCAAACATAAAAAATTGTCCAAAAACCACATTTTCCCCACATTTCTGTGGTGGAAAGTTCTGGAATCTGCGTGGATCCACAAATTTCCACCCACCCCGCGTTCCCCAAAGTCTTACGAGAAAAATGGTACCTCACTTGTGTGGGTCGGCCTAGTGCCTGCGACAGGAAACGGTGCAAATCGCAACGTGGTCACACCTCAATTTCGCAGTGAAAAATGACCCTTTTTTGGCAAAGTGCATAGCTGTAGTTTTTTAACCCTACCTCTGCTGGCACCTAGGGAAACCTAGCAAACCTATACATTTTTGAAAACTAGACACCCAGGGGAATCCAGGATGGGGTGACTGGACTGCCTCCCACCAGGTTCTGTTACCCAGAATCCCTTGCAAACATAAAAAATTGTCAAAAAACCCACATTTTCCCCACATTTCTGTGGTGGAAAGTTCTGGAATCTGCGTGGATCCACAAATTTCCACCCACCCCGCGTTCCCCAAAGTCTTATGAGAAAAATGGTACCTCACTTGTGTGGGTCGGCCTAGTGCCTGCGACAGGAAACGGCGCAAAATGCAACGTGGTCACACCTCAATTTCGCAGTGAAAAATGACCCTTTTTGGCAAAGTGCCTAGCTGTAGTTTTTGAACCCTACCTCTGCCGGCACCTAGGGAAACCTAGCAAACCTATACATTTGTGAAAACTAGACACCCAGGGGAATCCAGGATGGGGTGACTGGACTGCATCCCACCAGGTTCTGTTACCCAGAATCCCTTGCAAACATAAAAAAGTATTAAAAAAAACACATTTTCCCCACATTTCTGTGGTGGAAAGTTCTGGAATCTGCGTGGATCCACAAATTTCCACCCACCCCGCGTTCCCCAAAGTCTTACGAGAAAAATGGTACCTCACTTGTGTGGGTCGGCCTAGTGCCTGCGACAGGAAACGGCGCAAAATGCAACGTGGTCACACCTCAATTTCGCAGTGAAAAATGACCCTTTTTTGGCAAAGTGCCTAGCTGTAGTTTTTGAACCCTACCTCTGCCGGCACCTAGGGAAACCTAGCAAACCTATACATTTTTGAAAACTAGACACCCAGGGGAATCCAGGATGGGGTGACTGGACTGCCTCCCACCAGGTTCTGTTACCCAGAATCCCTTGCAAACATAAAAAATTGTCAAAAAAACCACATTTTCCCCACATTTCTGTGGTGGAAAGTTCTGGAATCTGCGTGGATCCACAAATTTCCACCCACCCCGCGTTCCCCAAAGTCTTACGAGAAAAATGGTACCTCACTTGTGTGAGTCGGCCTAGTGCCTGCGACAGGAAACGGCGCAAAACACAACGTGTTCACACCTCAATTTCGCAGTGAAAAATGACCCTTTTTTGGCAAAGTGCCTAGCTGTAGTTTTTTAACCCTACCTCTGGCGGCACCTAGGGAAACCTAGCAAACCTATACATTTTTGAAAACTAGACACCCAGGGGAATCCTGGATGGGGTGACTTGACTGCCTCCCACCAGGTTCTGTTACCCAGAATCCCTTGCAAACATAAAAAATTGTCCAAAAAACCACATTTTCCCTACATTTCTGTGGTGGAAAGTTCTGGAATCTGCGTGGATCCACAAATTTCCACCCACCCCGCGTTCCCCAAAGTCTTACGAGAAAAATGGTACCTCACTTGTGTGGGTCGGCCTAGTGCCTGCGACAGGAAACGGCGCAAATCGCAACGTGGTCACACCTCAATTTCGCAGTGAAAAATGACCCTTTTTTGGCAAAGTGCATAGCTGTAGTTTTTTAACCCTACCTCTGCCGGCACCTAGGGAAACCTAGCAAACCTATACATTTTTGAAAACTAGACACCCGGGGAATCCAGGATGGGGTGACTGGACTGCCTCCCACCAGGTTCTGTTACCCAGAATCCCTTGCAAACATAAAAAATTGTCAAAAAAACCACATTTTCCCCACATTTCTGTGGTGGAAAGTTCTGGAATCTGTGTGGATCCACAAATTTCCACCCACCCCGCGTTCCCCAAAGTCTTATGAGAAAAATGGTACCTCACTTGTGTGGGTCGGCCTAGTGCCTGCGACAGGAAACGGCGCAAAATGCAACGTGGTCACACCTCAATTTCGCAGTGAAAAATGACCCTTTTTTGGCAAAGTGCCTAGCTGTAGTTTTTAACCCTACCTCTGCCGGCACCTAGGGAAACCTAGCAAACCTATACATTTTTGAAAACTAGACACCCAGGGGAATCCAGGATGGGGTGACTGGACTGCCTCCCACCAGGTTCTGTTACCCAGAATCCCTTGCAAACATAAAAAATTGTCAAAAAAACCACATTTTCCCCACATTTCTGTGGTGGAAAGTTCTGGAATCTGCGTGGATCCACAAATTTCCACCCACCCCGCGTTCCCCAAAGTCTTACGAGAAAAATGGTACCTCACTTGTGTGAGTCGGCCTAGTGCCTGCGACAGGAAACGGCGCAAAACACAACATGTTCACACCTCAATTTCGCAGTGAAAAATGACCCTTTTTTGGCAAAGTGCCTAGCTGTAGTTTTTTAACCCTACCTCTGGCGGCACCTAGGGAAACCTAGCAAACCTATAAATTTTTGAAAACTAGACACCCAGGGGAATCCTGGATGGGGTGACTTGACTGCCTCCCACCAGGTTCTGTTACCCAGAATCCCTTGCAAACATAAAAAATTGTCAAAAAAACCACATTTTCCCCACATTTCTGTGATGGAAAGTTCTGGAATCTGCGTGGATCCACAAATTTCCACCCACCCCGCGTTCCCCAAAGTCTTACGAGAAAAGTGGTACCTCACTTGTGTGGGTCGGCCTAGTGCCTGCGACAGGAAACGGCGCAAAACGCAACGTGGTCACACCTCAATTTTGCAGTGAAAAATGACCCTTTTTTGGCAAAGTGCCTAGCTGTAGTTTTTTAACCCTACCTCTGCCGGCACCTGGGGAAACCTAGCAAACCTATACATTTTTGAAAACTAGACACCCAGGGGAATCCAGGATGGGGTGACTTGACTGCCTCCCACCAGGTTCTGTTACCCAGAATCCCTTGCAAACCTAAAAAATTGTCAAAAAAACCACATTTTCCCCACATTTCTGTGGTGGAAAGTTCTGGAATCTGCGTGGATCCACAAATTTCCACCCACCCCGCGTTCCCCAAAGTCTTACGAGAAAAATGGTACCTCACTTGTGTGGGTCGGCCTAGTGCCTGCGACAGGAAACGGCGCAAAACGCAACGTGGTCACACCTCAATTTTGCAGTGAAAAATGGCACTTTTTTGGCAAAGTGCCTAGCTGTAGTTTTTTAACCCTACCTCTGGCGGCACCTAGGGAAACCTAGCAAACCTATACATTTTCGAAAACTAGACACCCAGGGGAATCCAGGATGGGGTGACTTGACTGCCTCCCACCAGGTTCTGTTACCCAGAATCCCTTGCAAACTTAAAAAATTGTCAAAAAAACCACATTTTCCCCACATTTCTGTGGTGGAAAGTTCTGGAATCTGCGTGGATCCACAAATTTCCACCCACCCCGCGTTCCCCAAAGTCTTACGAGAAAAATGGTACCTCACTTGTGTGGGTCGGCCTAGTGCCTGCGACAGGAAACGGCGCAAAACGCAACGTGGTCACACCTCAATTTCGCAGTGAAAAATGACCCTTTTTCGGCAAAGTGCCTAGCTGTAGTTTGTGAACCCTAGCTCTGCTGGCACCTAGGGAAACCTACCAAACACACACATTTCTGAAAAGTAGACACCCGGGGGCTTCCAGGGAGGTATGGCTTGCGTGGATCCCCCAACGTTTCCTTCCCCAGAATCCCCTGCAAACCTCAATTTTAGCTGAAAAAATCACTTTTTTCACACATTTTTGTGTGGGAAAGTGTGGCATCACTAGCCTCACACAAATTTCCTACCACCCAGCGTTCCCCCAGGTCTCCCGATAAAAATGGTGCCTCACTTGTGTGGGAGGCCCAAGTACCCGCGACATGCAAGGACACAAAACGTTTTGAGGCAACATCAACATTGCCTATCAAAAAATGTTTTGGGCCCTTGCCTGTCGCGGGTACTTAGGCCTCCCACACAAGTGAGGCACCATTTCTATCGGGAGACCTGAGGGACGCTGGTAGTGGAAATTTGTGTGAGGCCAGTGATGCCACACTTTCCCACACTAAAATGTGTGAAAAAGTGATTTTTCAGCTAAAATTGAGGTTTGCAGAGATTCTGGGTAGGAAACGTTGGGGGATCCACGCAAGCCATACCTCCCTGGAAGCCCGGGTGTCTACTTTTCAGAAATGTGTGGGTTTGGTAGGTTTCCCTAGATGGCCGCCGAGCACGGGGCCAAAAACCCAGGTGACCCCCTTGCAAAACCAGGTGGTTTTGTGAAAGGCCATTTTGAGGTCGCCTCACTACGTTGTGGGCCCTTGCCTGTCGCGGGTACTTGGGCCTCCCACACAAGTGAGGCACCATTTTTATCGGGAGACCTGGGGGAACGCTGGGTGGTAGGAAATTTGTGTGAGGCCAGTGATGCCAAACTTTCCCACACAAAAATGTGTGAAAAAAGTGATTTTTCAGCTAAAATTGAGGTTTGCAGGGATTCTGGGTAAGGAAACGTTGGGGGATCCACGCAAGCCATACCTCCCTGGAAGCCCCCGGGTGTCTACTTTTCAGAAATGTGTGGGTTTGGTAGGTTTCCCTAGATGGCCGCCGAGCACGGGGCCAAAAACCCAGGTGACCCCCTTGCAAAACCAGGTGGTTTTGTGAAAGGCAATTTTGAGGTCGCCTCACTACGTTGTGGGCCCTTGCCTGTCGCGGGTACTTGGGCCTCCCACACAAGTGAGGCACCATTTTTATTGGGAGACCTGGGAGAACGCTGGGTGGTAGGAAATTTGTGTGAGGCCAGTGATGCCACACTTTCCCACACAAAAATGTGTGAAAAAGTGATTTTTTCAGCTAAAATTGAGGTTTGCAGGGGATTCTGGGTAAGGAAACGTTGGGGGATCCACGCAAGCCATACCTCCCTGGAAGCCCCCGGGTGTCTACTTTTCAGAAATGTGTGGGTTTGGTAGGTTTCCCTAGATGGCCACTGAGCACGGGGCCAAAAACCCAGGTGACCCCCCTTGCAAAACCAGGTGGTTTTGTGAAAGGCCATTTTGAGGTCGCCTCACTACGTTGTGGGCCCTTGCCTGTCGCGGGTACTTGGGCCTCCCACACAAGTGAGGCACCATTTTTATCGGGAGACCTGGGGGAACGCTGGGTGGTAGGAAATTTGTGTGAGGCCAGTGATGCCACACTTTCCCACACAAAAATGTGTGAAAAAATGTGATTTTTTCAGCTAAAATTGAGGTTTGCAGGGGATTCTGGGCAAGGAAACGTTGGGGGATCCACGCAAGCCATACCTCCCTGGAAGCCCCCGGGTGTCTACTTTTCAGAAATGTGTGGGTTTGGTAGGTTTCCCTAGATGGCCGCTGAGCACGGGGCCAAAAATCCAGGTGACCCCCCTTGCAAAACCAGGTGGTTTTGTGAAAGGCCATTTTGAGAACGCCTCACTACGTTGTGGGCCCTTGCCTGTCGCGGGTACTTGGGCCTCCCACACAAGTGAGGCACCATTTTTATCGGGAGACCTGGGGGAACGCTGGGTGGTAGGAAATTTGTGTGAGGCCAGTGATGCCACACTTTCCCACACAAAAATGTGTGAAAAAAGTGATTTTTTCAGCTAAAATTGAGGTTTGCAGGGGATTCTGGGTAAGGAAACGTTGGGTGATCCACGCAATCCATACCTCCCTGGAAGCCCCCCGGTGTCTACTTTTCAGAAATGTGTGGGTTTGGTAGGTTTCCCTAGATGGCCGCCGAGCACGGGGCCAAAAACCCAGGTGGCCCCCCTTGCAAAACCAGGTGGTTTTGTGAAAGGCCATTTTGAGGTCGCCTCAATACGTTGTGGGCCCTTGCCTGTCGCGGGTACTTGGGCCTCCCACACAAGTGAGGCACCATTTTTATCGGGAGACCTGGGGGAACGCTGGGTGGTAGGAAATTTGTGTGAGGCCAGTGATACCACACTTTCCCACACAAAAATGTGTGAAAAAAGTGATTTTTTCAGCTAAAATTGAGGTTTGCAGGGAATTCTGGGTAAGGAAACGTTGGGGGATCCACGCAAGCCATACCTCCCTGGAAGCCCCTGGGTGTCTACTTTTCAGAAATGTGTGGGTTTGGTAGGTTTCCCTAGATGGCCGCCGAGCACGGGGCCAAAAACCCAGGTGACCCCCCTTGCAAAACCAGGTGGTTTTGTGAAAGGCCATTTTGAGGTCGCCTCAATACGTTGTGGGCCCTTGCCTGTCGCGGGTACTTGGGCCTCCCACACAAGTGAGGCACCATTTTTATCGGGAGACCTGGGGGAACGCTGGGTGGTAGGAAATTTGTGTGAGGCCAGTGATGCCACACTTTCCCACACAAAAATGTGTGAAAAAAGTGATTTTTTCAGCTAAAATTGAGGTTTGCAGGGAATTCTGGGTAAGGAAACGTTGGGGGATCCACACAAGCCATACCTCCCTGGAAGCCCCCGGGTGTCTACTTTTCAGAAATGTGTGGGTTTGGTAGGTTTCCCTATGTGGCCGCCGAGCCCCGGGCCAGAAACCCAGGTGACCACCCTTGCAAAACCAGGTCATTTTGAGATAATGTGTTGTTTATTTCTGCAGCGTGAACATTTTGGCACAATATTGCAAGGAAAATGTGACAGACATTTTGAGGTTTGCAGGACATTGTGGGTACCATAACTTGTTGGGATCCACAAGAGAGATATCACCACGTACTCCCATGGGTGTTTCGTTTACGACAATATCTACAGTTGGTAGGTTATTCTTAGACGGAATGTACACCTTGGCAGACAGACTAAAAAGACAAAGATTACTACACAGCCATCTATTCCTCAAGCACACACACATACTGGTTGGATTTGGCACGAGGGCAAGTGATGGTTCAGTATATACAATTTTATTAACAAGAGATTTCACAAAAATGAAATGCACTGTCAATAATTGAAAGGACAAAAAACGGAACCAGTGACTCGCAGCTCGTGAGCTGTAAAGCCACGTCAAGGCCCCAACCGCTTTACAGGCCATTCACACACCTTTCATACGTGATACACACAAGACCATTCACACCCCCAGGCACGAAACAAACACATTACAAGATTCACAAAAAGGGACAAGGTACACCCTGCTTGAGAAAGACAAAAAAAATATTACTGCACAGCCATCTAATCCTCAAGCACACACACACATACTGGTTGGATTTGGCACGAGGGTGAGTGATGGTTCAGTATATACAATTGTATTAACAAGTGATTTCACAAAAATGAAATGCACTGTTAATAATTGAAAGGACGAGAAACTGAACCATTGACTCACAGCGCGTGAGCTGTAAAGCCACGACAAGGCACCAACCTCTTTACAGGCCATTCATACACCTTTCATACGTGTGACAAATACAAAACCATTCACACCACCAGCCGCGGGCCCATCACATTACAACACTCACACCAGCAGACAGCGCCATTCAAGGGCCAATCACTTTCACACGCCCACATTCCTAACACAGCAACCACACAAGCTGATGGATTGCGTGGAGTGTCGCTCGGCTAGCAGTGTGTGTAGTGACCAGCAGCAAGTCACTACTCACACACTGCCAGCCGAGCGCCAGTCCACGCACACCGCCAGCCAATCGCCACTCCACGCACACCGCCAGCCAAGCGCCACTCCACGCACACCGCCAGCCTAGCACCACTCCACGCACACCGCCAGCCAAGCACCACTCCACGCACACCGCCAGCCAAGCACCACTCCATGCACACCGCCAGCCAAGAGCCACTCCCCGCACACCGCCAGCCAAGCGCCACTCCACGCACACCGCCAGCCAAGCACCAGCCTACACACACCACCATCACATTTAGGATTTTTTTATACAAAAAAGAAAACACAAACAAATTGCAAATAGATACAAATCTACTAACACAAAATCAGAAACTAAATACATTGCACTAATGCCAACCTTGAAACAGAACAACAATTCTTAAACATTACAGACCAGGCAGTTCACTTTACCACTCATGGTTGCTCCCAATAATTCTTTTGCTTGTGGTACGCTCTATAACAAGCAGGCACACACAGCCCAGGGTTAGAAGGACACTCAGGGCAGTACATACGAGTCTCCTTCCGCGTACCTCTTCGCCAACAGACTCTACATCTCCTAGTGGGAAAGTCTTTTGAGGGTGTAGGAGGAATGTGATCAGGAAAGTGGTGATCTTTCAATCGAGCCACATCCTCCACCACTCCAACTCTAGGAACACTTGCCTGTTCCACAACAACAAGGCTGCCTATGACAGACTCCTGAAACTGAACAAAAGTCAACTTTGACGCAGGAGAACACTCCTTGAACACAACAAAAGCATTGAAAGTTGCTAAATTGAAGAGATGGATGGCCAACTTCTTATACCAAATGTAAGACTTACGAATAGCAGTGTAAGGTTCCAACCTCTGATCTACTCTATCAACACCACCCATGTGCTTATTGTAGTCTAAAATGCACACAGGTTTGCGCACTTCAGCAATCTGACCCCAAACAGCCACAGGTGAAGTACTCTCATCATGGATGGTAGTCAGCATGTACACATCCCTCCTGTCCACAAATTTCACAGCTAGCAGTTCCTCACTACGCAAGGCACTGCACTGTCCCCTCTGAAGTTTTTGCAAACAAGCTCTTTTGGATAACCTTTACGGTTAGAGCGGATTGTGCCACAAGCAAAAGTGTCCACTTTGAACAATTCCTTAAACAATTGCACAGCAGTGTAGAAGTTATCAAGGTACAAATGGTGGCCTCTGTTAAACAGTCCTCTAGCAAGATCCCACACAATTTTCTCTGAAACTCCAAAAGTGGACGGACAACCAGGGGGTCAATAGTGGAATCCCTACCAGTGTACACACGCAAATTAAAAACATATCCTGTCCTACTCTCAGACAACATATACAGCTTAATTCCATAGCGTGCCCTCTTGCTAGGAATGTACTGCCTAAAAACCAAACGGCCCTTGAACAGGACCAAAGACTCATCAATAGATATTTCTTTCCCTGGAGTATAGATCTCTGAAAATCGATCTACAAAGTGATCAAGAACAGGCCGAATCTTAAAAAGACGGTCACATTCAGGGTGATCTCGTGGCAACGCCAAACCATTATCAACAAAATGCAGCATCCGAAGCAAAAGTAAATACCGATCACGAGTCATAACTGCAGGAAATATGGCCGATGCCATCAAGGGACTGGTAGACCAATATGAACCCATGGACGGCTTCCTTATCAAACCCATCAAAAAAGTCAAACCCAAAAACTTCTTCATCTCTTCCAGATTTGTGGGACTCCACCGGGTAGCTCTAGAATGGGGCCTAAGTCTGGCACTGTTGTCCCTCAAAAACTGTTCAGCATACAAATTAGTCTGCTCAACAATCTCACCCAAAAATACATCATCCATAAACAACTGAAAATACTGTATAGGCAAATAATGTTCACAATCCACTCTACACCCTGCATAACCACTAAAGGCAGGCAACACCGGCTGCACCATGTTTGGATCAACCCAGAGTCCAGCACTTCCAGTAGGAAGCCTAGCAGCCCCAGGCTGCAATCCAGATGCCTCTTGCACCATCGGCACAGTAGTATCCTCCTCTAAATCAGGCACTTCATCTGCACTGAGAGTACCTTCATCATCCGATGATTCCATGTGGAGAGAAAACTCACTGCCTGAATCTTCCCCTCCCTCCTCTCCCTCAGACGCACTGTCAGTCTCATAATCCTGCTCAGAGGAAGATTCAAGAAGCAAACCAACCACCTGCTGAGCAGTAATTCTACGGCTAGCCATAATGCTTACTAATAAAGGTTACTTGTCAAACAAGTCAACAACAACAAACCCTTTGTAAAAAAAGAAATAAACAAAATGTAGCTTTATCACAAAGACCTATATACTCCAACACTATACCACTCACGTGACAGAAGCAGCTAGACTCACCACCACCTACTCTGCACAGACACAGTAAGGATCAACAATATCCCACTAAAAAAGAAGAAGAAAAAAATTACACATAAGACAATGCAAAACATCGCAAAGAATTTCATGCTCTGAACACTAACAAATATGCTGCCATTATGGCACCACTTACAAAAAAATTCATTCATGCATGACAATAATACTCATTTGGAGTACACACAACAAAAATATTTTTCTTACCAAATAAATGCAATTACGCAAAACTGCAGAACCACCACTGCCGAAACCGCAAACAGGAATCAAAAGCTTTACACTAGAATAAAAAGGAGAAAAAAAAACATTACAATCACATATGCAAATAATGCACCAGTCCACACACAATCCACCAGCCAAGCTAAGGGGTAGGTGGGCCTAACAGTATAAATAAAATATTCACCCCCGTAAAGGGGAGCAACCCTTGCCCTATTGGCCACTCCCCAACACAAAAATTAAAAAAACCCTGGTGTCTAGTGGC
The DNA here is from genome assembly GCA_963921515.1 of Calotriton arnoldi. Classification (NCBI taxonomy): domain Eukaryota; kingdom Metazoa; phylum Chordata; class Amphibia; order Caudata; family Salamandridae; genus Calotriton; species Calotriton arnoldi. The sequence continues at coordinate 771,166 of CAWUFW010001846.1, read as the reverse complement.
TTCTGCCCTCCTTGGGGGCAGATGGGCCTAAAAACATACTGCTATTCTGCCACCCAAGGGGTCACTCTCCACAAATAAAAGCCTGGTGGACTAGTGGGAAGATACCTTTATCTTCCGCACACGATCTCTCACTACTCAACTCTACTCTCAACTCTATTCACAACTGGATGTTAGCTCACCAACTCATTCTGAATCCCGCCAAAACTGAATTCCTCCTCCTCTCTACCTCTCTCTCACCTCCTCCTGTTCAATCTTGGATGGATCAGCTGAACCTACTCAACAACAAACCCATCATTGTTGACAGCGCTAAATCCCTAGGTGTCATTCTTGACAAAAGACTCAACCTAATCTCCCAAATCAACTCTATTGCTAAGAACGCACGTTACCAGTTGCGCCTTCTAAGGGGGGATCCGTCGGTTCTTCCCGGAGAAAGACTTAAAAACCTTGGTACAATCTCTGGTTCTCTCAAGACTGGATTATTGCAATTCTCTTCTCACGGGCCTACCCAAATCCCACCTCTCCCCTCTCAAATCCATCCTCCATTCAGCAGCTCGCCTCATTTCAGGGTCTAAACGAAGCGACCACGTCACTCCTATCCTCTCTTCGATGGCTTCCGATCGAGGCAAGATCGATTTACAAAACTGCCTGCATCACACACAAAGCCTTACACACCTCCTCCCCTCGTTACCTGGCAAATAAATTGAAATTGTCCGGTGGCTCTCGCCCTTCTCGCAATGCGGAAAAGCTTCTGCTTGAGCCCACCCCCCGTCTTCAAAAAGGGAAAGATCGATGGCGCAATCCTTCTCAGGAAATGCGGTGAGAATCTGGAACTCGCTTCCCCCATTGCTCCATGCCACCTCCTCTACCCGGATCTTCAAAGCTGACCTCAAATCTCTTCTCTTCCAAAGACACTTTCAGAACTAATACTTTCACTCTCAGCCCCCTCTAGGAAGTTCGCTCTTCATTGTAAATTTGTACTTTTTCCTGTACATTCCTCACCCTTGCGTGCTGGAGTTTATGTACCCTTCTACCTATACACACACAGTTTAGATGTAGTTCACAAACGCAGATATATTCTACATTTACCTAGTCCAGTCCACATAACCTGTGTCTCTATGTAGGCAATGCACGTGTCCTGCTGACACTCCTCATGCACTGACCAGCACCTATATAAATCCCCCGTGCACACAGTCAACATGCATATGCATTGTACAAAAATCCTGCAGCGCAAAGCTGAACACCAGTGCACATTAATTACCCACCTACACAATACGCTCACCGGTGTGAATTGGGAGCAGTTTGAATTGACGCGACCTAGCCACATACCAATAATAACTTTGTGGTCTACTGCCCATTTACATTTCATGGAGAAGCAAATTAAAATAAAATAGAAGCTGGGGTGTACACACACACACACACACACACACACTCTCTCTCTCTCTCTCTCTCTCCCTCCCTCCCTCGTGCCTAGTGGGCATTCCTGCTGCACGATCACATGATCGTGCAGCAGGAATGCACAAAAGAGGCATCGGGGGAAAGGAAAACCCTTTCCTTTCCCTCGATGCCTCTTTTGATACAAACCCCCCTCCCCGAGCCAAACCTCACCTGATTTCCCCGACGCGCTGGAAGCAAATGGCTTCCAGCGCGTCGGCGAGAAAGGGAAACCCTCAATGATGTCAGCGCGCCTCGCGCGCTGGCGTCATTGATGGGGCGAGGGGAGGCAGGGGAAGCCCTTCCCCTGCCTCCCCAAAAAAAAACCTAACGATCGGATTCCCACGGGGGAGCGCCAGCGCTTCCCCGTGGGTGGTCTTATGACGAGCTGGACTCATCATGAGCACACGAGCACTGTGTGCCATGACGAGTCCAGCTCGTCATCAGCACCGAAGGGGATAAAGGGTCAGAGCAGGATCTCAGCGGCAGACGAGGAGAAGGAACCTCCTGGTCACAGGAACTACACGAGCATTGCGCTCGAGAAATTCAAGGATGCAAAGACCTCCATCAAGGATTACAGCTAACTTTTCAGGGTGTAAATGGAGAGAAGCCACATCTGCTTAACCACGCTCACGAATTCTACACGAGAATTGCGCTCGAGAAAATGAAGGATGCAAAGACCTCCATCAAGGATTACAGCTAACTTTTCACGTTGGAAATGGAGAGAAGGCACATCTGCTTAACCACGCTCACGAATTCTGCACACCTGCCCTGCATATTTATCCAAGAAGATGCCACCGTTTTGTGCAATACCTCTACTCAACTGTAGTACTGTCTACTGGCTAATCAGTAAGTGTTACCTCGTTGGGTAAATGTATAGTGCCTTTCCTACACTACAGCTGCGTAAAGGACCAGAAGAATTGTCTCCAGTGACCTGTGTGTCTGTAATTTTGCCACCGCGCCGAAAGCGCCGGGAACCTTTGATTAAGCTGTCCATCATAGTGGGGAAAGGGCGGGCAGACGTTGCATACCGCTAGTGTATGTGTGGCGGGGCCAAACGAGCGGGGCTTCTAGGCCCGTTCACATGCCTCTTGTTTATAAAGGGTCAGAGCACGATCTCAGCGGCAGACGAGGAGAAGGAACCTCCTGGTCACAGGAACTACACGAGCATTGCGCTCGAGAAATTCAAGGATGCAAAGACCTCCATCAAGGATTACAGCTAACTTTTCAGGGTGTAAATGGAGAGAAGCCACATCTGCTTAACCACGCTCACGAATTCTACACGAGAATTGCGCTCGAGAAAATGAAGGATGCAAAGACCTCCATCAAGGATTACAGCTAACTTTTCACGTTGGAAATGGAGAGAAGGCACATCTGCCCTGCATATTTATCCACGAAGATGCCACCGTTTTGTGCAATACCTCTACTCAACTGGAGTACTTTCTACTGGCTAATCAGTAACTGCTACCTCGTTGGGTAAATGTATAGTGCCTTTCCTACACTACAGCTGCGTAAAGGACCAGAAGAATTGTCTCCAGTGACCTGTGTGTCTGTAATTTTGCCACCGCGCCGAAAGCGCCGGGAACCTTTGATAAGCTGTCCATCATAGTGGGGAAAGGGCGGGCAGACGTTGCATACCGCTAGTGTATGTGTGGCGGGGCCAAACGAGCGGGGCTTCTAGGCCCGTTCACATGCCTCTTGTTTATAAAGGGTCAGAGCACGATCTCAGCGGCAGACGAGGAGAAGGAACCTCCTGGTCACAGGAACTACACGAGCATTGCGCTCGAGAAATTCAAGGATGCAAAGACCTCCATCAAGGATTACAGCTAACTTTTCAGGGTGTAAATGGAGAGAAGCCACATCTGCTTAACCACGCTCACGAATTCTACACGAGAATTGCGCTCGAGAAAATGAAGGATGCAAAGACCTCCATCAAGGATTACAGCTAACTTTTCACGTTGGAAATGGAGAGAAGGCACATCTGCCCTGCATATTTATCCACGAAGATGCCACCGTTTTGTGCAATACCTCTACTCAACTGGAGTACTTTCTACTGGCTAATCAGTAACTGCTACCTCGTTGGGTAAATGTATAGTGCCTTTCCTACACTACAGCTGCGTAAAGGACCAGAAGAATTGTCTCCAGTGACCTGTGTGTCTGTAATTTTGCCACCGCGCCGAAAGCGCCGGGAACCTTTGATAAGCTGTCCATCATAGTGGGGAAAGGGCGGGCAGACGTTGCATACCGCTAGTGTATGTGTGGCGGGGCCAAACGAGCGGGGCTTCTAGGCCCGTTCACATGCCTCTTGTTTATAAAGGGTCAGAGCACGATCTCAGCGGCAGACGAGGAGAAGGAACCTCCTGGTCACAGGAACTACACGAGCATTGCGCTCGAGAAATTCAAGGATGCAAAGACCTCCATCAAGGATTACAGCTAACTTTTCAGGGTGTAAATGGAGAGAAGCCACATCTGCTTAACCACGCTCACGAATTCTACACGAGAATTGCGCTCGAGAAAATGAAGGATGCAAAGACCTCCATCAAGGATTACAGCTAACTTTTCACGTTGGAAATGGAGAGAAGGCACATCTGCCCTGCATATTTATCCACGAAGATGCCACCGTTTTGTGCAATACCTCTACTCAACTGGAGTACTTTCTACTGGCTAATCAGTAACTGCTACCTCGTTGGGTAAATGTATAGTGCCTTTCCTACACTACAGCTGCGTAAAGGACCAGAAGAATTGTCTCCAGTGACCTGTGTGTCTGTAATTTTGCCACCGCGCCGAAAGCGCAGGGAACCTTTGATAAGCTGTCCATCATAGTGGGGAAAGGGCGGACAGATGTTGCATACCGCTAGTGTATGTGTGGCGGGGCCAAACGAGCGGGGCTTCTAAGCCCGTTCACATGCCTCTTGTTTATAAAGGGTCAGAGCACGATCTCAGCGGCAGACGAGGAGAAGGAACCTCCTGGTCACAGGAACTACACGAGCATTGCGCTCGAGAAATTCAAGGATGCAAAGACCTCCATCAAGGATTACAGCTAACTTTTCAGGGTGTAAATGGAGAGAAGCCACATCTGCTTAACCACGCTCACGAATTCTACACGAGAATTGCGCTCGAGAAAATGAAGGATGCAAAGACCTCCATCAAGGATTACAGCTAACTTTTCACGTTGGAAATGGAGAGAAGGCACATCTGCCCTGCATATTTATCCACGAAGATGCCACCGTTTTGTGCAATACCTCTACTCAACTGGAGTACTTTCTACTGGCTAATCAGTAAATGCTACCTCGTTGGGTAAATGTATAGTGTCTTTCCTACACTACAGCTGCGTAAAGGACCCTCCCTCCCTCCCTCGTGGGCATTCCTGCTGCACGATCACATGATCGTGCAGCAGGAATGCACAAAAGAGGCATCAGGGGAAAGGAAAACCCTTTCCTTTCCCTCGATGCCTCTTTTGATACAAACACCCCCCTCCCCGAGCCAAACCTCACCTTATTTCCCCGACGCGCTGGAAGCAAATGGCTTCCAGCGCGTCGGGGAAGAAAGGGAAACCCTCAATGATGTCAGCGCGCCTTGCGCGCTGATGTCATTGATGGGGAGGGCGGGGGCGGGGAGGCAGGGGAAGCCCTTCCCCTGCCTCCCCCCAAAAAACTAAGGATCGGATTCCCACGGGGGAGCGCCAGCGCTTCCCCGTGGGTGGTCTTATGACGAGCTGGACTCGTCATGAGCACACGAGCACTGTGTGCCATGACGAGTCCAGCTCGTCATAAGCACCGAAGGGGTTAAACATGCTCTGTTGAAAATTGAGGAGATCAATCTTGCAGAATGCCTCTTGAGAGTTCTTGTGCTAGCTTCACTTGGTGTGTAGGTTTTCTTTGAGAAATGCTGAATACACAAGAAATATTTGAGAAATGATGTAGGTGTGCCATTAAGAGCAAGGTTTTGTGCTTTGATAAGTGAGAAATGTTGTTTTCAGTTTTAGAAACTTACTGATGCATGTGCACACTGAGTAACAGAGCAATGTAAGCTCCCAGAGAGCCATGTAACCAATTATATTTCAAGTGTAATATCTAGACTTCACTCACACATAGCTCAGTAGAAAAGGATAGATACACTAAAACAGGTAGCGTCATACTGACCAAAGGACTTAAACCATGAGTCATAGATATAGTCACAACTGTTACGTATCTAATAGCAATGGAGGTACTTTCATAGTAAGCCAGGCACTACTCAGGCATTCATCCAATCACTCAGCTACTACTCAGGCATTCATCGAATCACTCATGTACTACCTACGTACTTATTTAATTATCTAGGCACTATATATGCACTCTTGCAATCATGCGGGCAGTAATTATGTAGTCATTGAACTGTGCAGGCCCTACTCATGTATTCATATAATCATCCAGGCACTAACCATCGAATTATGCACCACCAAGGCTGTACCTAAACAATCATTCAAACAGCCAGGCAAAATCCATGCACTCATCCAAACACCCACTTACAACTCATGCACTCATCGAAATACTAAGGCGCAATCCATGCACTCATCCAATTACGCAGGCAGTACCATTGCAGTGAAACTATCACCCATCCAGTACCTATGCACTCATTCAATTACTGAGGCAATACTGTTGCACTAATACAATCACCCCAGTAGTACACGTGTTTCATCCAATCACTCAAGCTTTAACAGTGCAATCATTCAGACACTAGCCATGCACTCATCTAATCAGCCAGGCACTACTGATGCACTCATTAAATTATCCAGGCACTACCCATAAACGTATCTAAACACCCAGGCACTACTTGTTCACTCAACCAAAAACACAAGGGCAGCAGCCATGTACTCATCCAATCACTGAAACACTACTCATGCGCTCATCCAATCTGCTAGGTGCTATGTATGCACTTAAGCAATCATGTATGCAATAGCCATGCAGTCTATAAATCACCTATATACTATGCATGCACTCCTGCAATCATCCAGGCACTAGAGTTGCACTCATTTAATTATCCAACCACTATCTATGCATGTATTGAATTATTGAGGTATTATTCATGCATGTATCTAATCATTCAGGCACTACTGATGCACTCATCCAAACACCCATATGGTAGTGATATACTCATGCAAACACAAAGGCAGTAACTATGCAGATATGGAACGAACCACGGAGTTCTCATATACTGAGGGAATCATCCCAGCACTACCTGTAGCCTCAGGGAATCACTTAGGCACTACCTATGCACTCATTCAATCATCCAGGGAGTATTCATGTATTCAATCACAAACACATGTATTTACAAGTTTTAGTGAGGAATATGTAGTCTTTTAGACCCATCTGGTAAATTATATATCCAAGTTGTCACACACACTCTTCCCATGTACTCAGAAGAAATAGTGAGCTATATGCTCTGATAGAGATTAATGTGCAGATTTTTATTACACTGTGTCCCATAATTTGAAAGTGATACATTTAAGTAGAAAAGTACTGCAATACTAAATACACCACTGACACAGTGATAGAGAGGAACACAAATAGCTCTTATGTTGTCTTTTTGGATTTACAGTGTTGAGACACTCTATGTACTTCTACACTTTGGTTGATGCTCATTTAAAAATTTACTACAGACGGTATAAACTGGTGTTTCACCATGTATAAGTGAGAACTGACATATGGTGCAGCTGTGTTGTAGGAGAGGGTTCTATAATGTTAAAAGGTAACTAATAATGAAAGTTTTGTGTTTTGCTTTCGGTTTGGTATATTGAAGTAATGCATGTATTTATATAGCTAGGTTCATCTGTAAAATTAAAACTGCAACATAATATAAACACAGTTTTAGTAGTATGTGTTAGTAGTAAAGTACTTGGTTCGTTGGCTAGAGAAAAAATGTAAATATACTTCCTTATACAGAACAGTATCTACATAACTACAGACAGTTAGAATGCCTACAAACGTTCGGAGGAAAAAGCAAGAGAAGCAACTACAGTATACCTGCAGAACTAAGACACAAAAGGGGAAAAATGCAGAAAAAGTGGTGAAAGAGAAAAGAGCTACTGGTAAGAGGACACAGTAATTTCTTAAAAATATGTGTGGACACCTGCAACGATTACAAAATAATGAAAATAAAAACCAAACTATGAGAAGGAATAAGTGTGGACAAAATCTATATTACAAGAACAGGAAAGAATGTAACAAAGAGGGACACACCTTAACCAGGAGGCTGAAGCAGTTTAAGGAAATCAGAGCCAGAATGTTTCGTGGTAGAGTGGTTGTAAATCTACTGAGAGATATGAAGTATAGAAGAAGGAGTGAGGCACTGAAACAGAAACAACAGGTTGAGGGAGTAGTTGATAAGGTCTTTGCTTTGAAGAAGAAGCTTTTCATTTTGATTATAAATAGAATGAAGACTCTTGACAAAATAGTGTTGTGCATAAGGAGAAAAAAACCAGATGAGAAGATTAGTCAATAGAACTCACTTTTGCACAGTTTTTAGTAGAGAATGGATATATGGACTGGTTGGATGAGAGGCAATATTAAACACAAACAATTGGTACAGAAAAGCACTCGAATAAAAATGTTAGCAGAGATTACTGCCTAAACACGTGGGACATCTCTCCACCACGAGATCTCAACTCCACGTGCTAGAACTCTTTTTAAACTCTACTCTTGACCCAGCTACTGAGGATCTAGTTCTAACTATAACCTATTGCCCTGAAGAAGCCCATGTTTGGGCGAAACGCGTTGGCTGGTTCTACCAATCGCATATCAAGCACATCTGTGAATAAAAGACCAGAAACGAATCTCTGCTAACGTTTTTATTCGAGTGCTTTTCTGTACCAATTGTTTGTGTTTAATATTGCCTCTCATCCTACCAGTCCTTATATTCATTTCTATGGTCAAGAGGCAGCTGATCATTTAAGGTGGGCAATATCATCTTTACCTTGTGACTAGTCCAGGTGGTGCAGTCATTTATGACCCAGCTGCTTTCCTTCTTTTCTTTCAGAGAATGGATATATACTTCTACTACAGAGCCTTTCTTTAATGAAGGAAGCTATCTCAGGGATGCTGGCTGAAGCACCCGCTGCAATGTGAAAAATGCATGTAGTGCGTTTCCCTGCACTACGTGGCAGGCACCACGTGGTGCCTGCCACATAGTGCAGGGAAATGTAGGAGGGTACCATGGGTCCCCCCCAGTGTACCATCACCTCCCCCCAACACAAGGGGGGCCCGCAACGGGCCCCCGAAACCAATCCCCACCAGCCTTTCAATGGCGGTTTACCTGCAACGGAAACGCTGGCTGCGACCAGGATGGTAATTTGGCGGACGGTGCCTGCTAGGCACCGCCACCATTTTACAGATGCTGACCGCTCCGCCAGGCAATCGGAATGGTCTTTGCGCTCGCCACGGTCGTGGTCTGATTCCGCCATCCTAATTTGGCGGGGAGAAAATTGCTGTCCGATGGCTGAGGGCCCGCCACCGCACGGCTGGCGGTGGCGGCCCTTCCGCCATCGTAATCACCCCCTAAGTCTGGGATACTGTATTTCAGCCTCTGTCAATCACTTTCCTTGTGGATCCAAATTCAGTTACAACACTAGATGTGATGAAGAGGAAGGACGCCTTAGCAGTGTTTGGGACTGACCCATATTCCGATTTGAGTATGAAGCCCAGACTGTGTAACTGTGCAAGGAATTAAATCCCGGGGATTTTTCCAGGCTTTCCGAACCACTTGTTGTGCTGACTTTGATGTTATTAATGCCACAACAGATCTTTAGAGGATGAGATTTGTGATGACTCAGATGTTTCATATACTAATGACATAGTTAGCCTGGCTCCAATTATACTATGGCATTGTACTTGGAGAAGAGACTCTGTTAACCTCACACAGAAGCTAATAGAAGACTGTCTCTCTCTCTGATATGGTCTTAGGATCCCGTGGATTACATATATGAAAAATAGTCTCTCTTCCCTTGTTCTAGATCACTTATTCACTTCACCATCAAATTGCTCTACCATTTCAGAAAAGGAGATTCTTTAAACAAAGGGCAACTGAGAGATTTAAGACCAACTTTGTAAAATTAGATTGTATAATCTTATCTAGAGGGTCCGATTGACCACGAAGGCATAGCCCCATATTTACTTACTGTGACAAACCCATGCCATAGATTTATATTATTAAGGTTCCATCTGAACTTTATACCCTGCATGTTGGCCCAACCATCGGGAATCTATTCCATACACGATCTTCCTCCCTGTCCATGTGACAGCGTTTCCACACAATCAAACTTACACATTTTTTTCCTCTGCAAATTTTATGTGGAACACCATAAGAGATTCATTCTGCCACTTATGGGCAAACATAATTTCACACAATGCCGCCCAAGAATGTATTTTTGACAATCACTGCCTGATCACTTAGTCAGCTATTTTGTGGGATACTTTTTACTCCTTTCCTGGAAGACCAGGCGATTACACAATAATCATCTATGAATTATATGTTTTACTTTGTTTTAAATTGATGCTTTAACTTGTCCTTTTAATATTTTGCACAATGATTAATGTTTTTAACTGGTTTTTTTCACTACTTTAAACTATGATGGATGTCTTTTCTATTTTTGAACATTTGTATATGTGTACTCTTATGATCTTATCATATAAGAATCGAATAAAGTGATTTGACTGACTGACTTACTCAGATGTGGTATCTGTTTGTTTTATCCTGCTACTGCTCATCACCCTGCACACTCAGTCCATTCTAAACGTCTCCAATTCAACTTCCAAAAGGTGTATCTATAGTTGTAGCATTATATCTGGAGAGTTTGTCATCAGATATGGCAATACTTTATTGCTTTTCACAAAATAGGTCATGATATTCACATTCAGAGAAAGAAGAGTGAGGAGCAATTGGCAGTACATTACTGTAAAGAATGGTAATGTTGGCAATGCTCTAAAGATGGAGGATCAGCCTTGAGGCCTTTGGTGTCTTGCAATCTTGTGAAGGGTGGGAATCAGGGTTGAGGAAGGAGGCATCTGGGAGTGAATCTGGCAATTTGCATACTCTGAGTGCACTGATAAGAAGTGGGAAGTCGGTTTAGAGCTGTTTGCATGTGTCAACCCATATGTTGGTAGCATTAAGAGCCAAGCCGGAGGGGTGGCTTATTAAAAAAGGGGACACAGATGACCATGTAGGGAATCCTACCCATCTAGGTGTGCTAAACAATCATCACACTGTTGTGTAGTTCCTAGGAATCCCCCAGAACCTGCAAGTTTTGGATGACCTAAACTGAGGGCTTGGTGTCCCTACCGCTTCCGGACACCCCCTAAGGATATGTCAGCCATTGGACCAGCTAGATCTACAGTGCCACTACCATCCCCCTGTATTATACAGTGGTGTAGGTAGTTTCTGGCAACCACTGAACATGACAACCCTGATTCCTCAGGGATCGTGGAAAACAGTATAGTACTTTTTGCTCAGACACTTGTGCTTGCTTTTTCTCAGAAAATACACAGGATGGCGATTAGGACATTTCAATAAATATTTATTGGTCCAGCGACAGCCTGATTTAAAACATATGTGCTGCAACAATCAGGAGACAGAAGCATACGAAAGAGATTGCTTGTACCAATATAGTGAATAGTAGATACATTTCTACCATAGTGCTAATAAGATAAACAGAAGCAGTTCAGATAAAAACAGTAGCACTTGCATATTCCTAAAATGCGCGCCCTAAATAATTTACTAAAATGTACCAAGCCTACCCTAGAGGTGTAGGTGTATATGTGTATCTGTAGCCAAGAAACCCCTAGGGATGAACCTGGTTTAGAACGAAGGACCCTGTCTCTGCGTCGAGGATGACAACCCGCAAGGGATGTCAGATGGCTGTTTGTCAAAGATTCGGCATGCAAGACCCCCGTGTCAGCCTGGAAGGAATTCTCCTCTAATTTTGGGGTGGAGTGAGGGTCTTTTATACTAAAGTGGTCCCTTCAGGGTTTTTTCTAGAATCAATATGCTTTTAAAACAATCATGGATGTTTTGCAAACAATCATAAATGTTTTGAAAACAATCCCCAATGCTTCTCTAAACAAGTGCAATCATGCACAGCTGGCTGTTGGCCAAGGATGAAAAAAAGTGGTGACCCTTATACAGAATAAATCTGCCATGCCAGGGGACATGTTTATGTACGTCAGGTACAGGGATTCAGATAGAAGATTGAGAGCCTGGTGTCGAAGAGACAGGAGCAAGCTAGTAGGTAAAAGGTCACCTGTTTAGAATACTTATAGTCGTGTGGATTGGATGATGTATGTAAAATGGGGTATACATCGATGAGACTATCCTAAAAGACATGACAACACAGCAGTCACATCTAGTCATGTCAACTCTATCCTCACAACTAAAACTTTAAACAGGTGAGCTATACCAGTTATATATTTTGACACTCCACTCACACCAGTTGAAGTGGACCATACATTCCAAATTAGAAAAGACATAGCGCATGTCAGTGGGACATAAATAACAGGACTACTGGAAGGTTGGGAGTCATTCAACTCCAGACAACCACCAGTGAGTATATACCAGGCGTGGACCTGTCCACATCACCATCAGAATGTGGTGCTTAGTAAGAAAGTTGATTATTATTTGGGGTAGTTGACAGCCCACCTCAATGAATCATTACTTTTCTTATTCAGGGTGAACCCTCAATGTCACTAAATTAATCTGAGCTCAACTCACTGGTAGTTATGGCACAGAGAAGATAAACTTAACTTAGGGGGATGCCTAAAGTATGTATGGAGTAGCAAAACAGTAATAAAGTAAAAAAACAAGCAATAAAATCGCAAAATGAATGAGAATAATAGAGTAGAATTTACTAAACAAAGTGACACCAGAGCAACAAAAATCCATTAAGGGGTACACAAGATATGAGCTTTTATTGTTTTAAGTAAAAATAGCACCAAAAGCTGTAAGTGCTGAAGATAGTCTATGTAAGAGGTAGATGTGATTTGAGGATGACAGCAATGGAGACCAGGTCTTATACACCAAATAGATTGGTTAAGTGAAAGCCTGGAAGTCAAAAACTTTGAAAGAGCTTCTAAGTCCCACTTCACAAAGGAAGTTTGTCACTTTTTTAAAGCAAGACGTAGCAATTTCTTCTAAGTCCGAATGCTGAATTGAACCTTGTCACTTTTTGAGAAGAAAATACTCCCTGTGCAGGGCGCAGCTGAAACTATACAGAATGGGGCTCAGTCTTTTTTCAGGAGTGTAGGGATCTTTAAGCAGCACAAAACTGAAATTCAATCCAATGCTGTGGAAGAGTTGATCAGATACCTTTTCTAGTGGGACCCGCTGAAGCTCTGGAACTGTGGAGAAAAAGTTACAAAACATTCCTAATTTTCTTCTGGTGACCAAACAACCACATGCATGAACTCCTATGGACCACAGGATGTCAGAATGGACTTAGATGCTCTCATGGTGTCAAGCAGAGGCCAACAGCAAAGTCCAGTTTAGGTCCCGTTGCCACTGGTCACCTAGGGCACTTCAGGAAAAAGGCCTTTCAGCTTGTTGTGTCCCTCTAGCCACACAGGAGGTCAGCCAACTGACCCTCGAAGTCCACTTAATTTTCCTGAGTACAAGAGGGAGCAGGCTCAGTGTTTCAGGGCTCCTCTCAGGTCACAGACAGCAGGTCCAATCCCCTTCTGATCTTCTAAAGGTCAAGTAAATGTTATGCCAATGGTGCCTCGGGCCACGTTTATGCCTGCATCAACTAGTGGGTGAGGGTTATTCCTAGGTCTTTCCTACCCAGTTGGGTAAAAGTTCCCAGGGGCAACACTACACAATTTTGCTGTTCTGCAAATAATCTTACAGGGAACCTTGTTTCCAAAATACATGCCCGAGAAACATTCCTCTGCTTGTGCCCACTCTAGGAGTGAACAGCAAAATGAGCCAGTCCCCTCTCATGTGTCCACTTTAAACCAGTTCTAGTGGTAGGTTGCCACTTACTGGGTTTGGTGCTAACCTGACTAGGGGGACAAAGGCTGCTTCCTCCAGGTCTCCCCTTACATTTACTTGTGAAAGGGCAGATCCAGTTAAAGTAAATGAGGTTCCTGGGTCCCTCACCCATGGCATTGTCTCTGCTGTTGGACTCTCCGAGCTTCTAAGTCCCTTCTCATGAACTCTTATGGCCTGTAGTAGTACACCCATGTGGTTGCTTAATCACAAGAAGAATTTGGAACCTTTTGAAAACTTTTTTGCATCTCCATCATTCCTCATTCAGGCCAAGTATTACCTGGTCAGTTGCTGGAGAGCTAATGTAAATTAGTCTCCAGCAGCTTCAGGCAGGGTGAAATTAACTTTCTAAAACTTACATTTCCATACATTTAATAAAAATCCAACCATATCATTAGGCTAAATATTTATTGCATATAAAAATATGTCTTTGAATGGAGCTGATAGCTGGCACAGCTCGAGAGTTATAGACTAAAGTGTATCATATATACTTTGAATTTTCCTATGTGTCAGGTACTGCCCAACCAGTGACAATGTTGTTGCTTAGTCACTGGGGTAACATGCCATTTATAATTTTATATGTGTTCCACTTATTATGCACCCCACCTTGTGGGCAGTAAGTTTTAATTAGGAATGATGTGTTTCCTGTTTAAAATCAAGTTTTTCTACTGGGCAACAGGGTCATTTTGACAGCTCTGTGCAGCAGGCTTTCAGCTGCTACTGTCAAGAAAAGGTTGAAGATCCAGAGTGATCACGCAGAAAAAGAAGATTTCCTACAGTGGTGATTTGCATTCAGCATGCAACTAATCTTTAGGAGCTTATGCGTAATGGGCTTTCTAGCCCCCACAAAGGATCAATGGTCTAGGAGTGCTCCTCAGTGATAGAGTTATGAAAGCAGGACAAGAGTGCAGGATCAAAGAAAGAAAGCACAACTATTTAGGACTTCAGATGGGACCTGGGCATGTCACTGTCTCTCTATGAGGATCCTCTGTCTGCCCTAATCCTTGTCAATAATTCTAGTCTCATGTTTGGTCAGCGGCAGAGCTTGAGGAAGTCCTTTTGCTCCATCTTCACCAGGGTATTCTTTCATTGTTAATTCTTTTCGTGCCCACCACTGAAAGTTGTCAATTGCAGATGAATCCAATGCTTTCACAAATTGCTTTGAGTTTTCTGGTTAATGGAATTCAGAATTTCTCTTATTGATGGACCATACTATCCTAGCTCATTCTAACAACCCAAACTGAATATCCCATTTCAGAAGTTGTGGTCACAGGGAAATAACTTTTTCTTTTTCACATTAGTTTCCTGTGAAAAGTCAGCTGCCACTAACCTGATGAGTGGCCCATTGTGCTCATGCGCATCAGTATGACCTGGTGGGCTTGTTGATGGTAAAGAAAACAATGCTATTGCGGGTCTTGGTGCATCTGCATTGGTTCTCTTAGTACTCTTTGAGCATATTGCATGGGCCCTTTGAAACTCCAGAGCAGGATTTGAATCTTTGGTATATGAGGTCCAGAAAGAAGGCTGAAAGAAAGAATGTTGTTGGGTTGGAGGCTTCCGGGATGCCAGAGAAGTGGATATAATTTGTCCAGTTTCTAACCTCTGCATTCATTGTCTTCCTCCTCAAAAGCTGTAGTTCTTTACCTAGGTTGGGCCAATTGTCCTAGCATTCTATCCAGCTCTCCACCACAGTTCTTCTTTTGCCAGTGGAGACCAATCCACACTGAAATCAGGCTAATTCTGTTGTTAAAGGTTTGAGGTCCACCACTGCAGCCATAGTATCTACCCGGACACACCCCATCATTACTTTGATTGACATGAGACCATTTAGAAGTTTGTTAAGAGTGGACTTTGCCATTTATTTTGGAGCAGCCTTCATTTTCCAAGTGGCAGCTTCCTGAAAAAAAGTTGATAAGAGAATTTGTGTTTTGACATGAGGCACAGCATGTAATAGGTCATAGGCTGCCAACACTTTCAATCTCTACTATCCCCACACTTTCAGAGTTCCGTACAAATGAGACAGCAAGCGAAAGTATTCTGGGAATGAGTCTAAGTCTGCCTATCATGAAAAAAATGGTGTGCCACAGCCACATGTTTCATAGAGAAATGTGGGTTGCTCAGAAACCATGAATTTTGATCAAGCTTGAAAGGCTTCTCTCAGCAATGATAATGGTGGGTGCCCCTCACAGCACTTTCTGATAAATATAACGGGGTCAAGGTATGGGGTGATGAAGATGGTACTTCTCTTCCAGGTCCAGGAGTTACACTCGGTGTAAAGGTACACTGTGAATGGTGCCAAAGTAAAATCACAATCAGATCAAAACAGTGAGAAATATAACTTTCATCCAGTCTGTCAGTGGCCCATTCCAGGTGAGAGGTCTGTAGACTCGTCAAATATGCTTGCACAGTTCAGCTACACTCTGAGATTGCAGGAGACTGGCATGTTTAAGAGGGGTCATTCAGCCGCTCTCCACAATGATCTTGCATATGACACATAGATTCAAGCCTCATTAGATTGGTAAATCACTTCACATTCACATACAGAAAATCACCTGAAATCCCACTATTTGCTCTGCCATTCCCACTCGTAGTCTGAGGTCAGTGGCTGAGTGAAGGGGGGGATTTTCAGACCTCATTTGAGGGTCCCCCAGGGGAATCAGGGGCTACTGGACCATAACAGTCTGAGTTGAGGTTAGTTGCCTCAGATGCTCAGGGACCCATCCTACTATGACTCTGTGGACCAAGTACAACTGGTTGTGCAATTGACTCTCAGTGGCAGCAATGGCTCATGTTCATAGCCTTCTCAAAGAGGTAGCATGTACGTATACATCTATGTATGCATGTATTTATACATGTATGTATGCAAGTATATGGTATTTCTATACTGCAATCCTAGCCAAACGCAGTGGAGCGCTGTACGTGTTCAAAGACCACGATTAAAGTGAACGAGCAAATAAAGAGGAAGCTGGGTTGTGGAGGGGTAATGCATTATGATGTAGTGTTCTTTGTGAGGGGGTGATTGAGCTAACAGCACAACAATCTCACAAGAAGGAACTCAACAACCATACAACAATTCAATAACAGAATGTTCAACCCTTGGCTTTACAAGAAAGAAAAGTGGCTTAATGCACACTAGAACACAATAGAATTCCATACTTCTCATCAGTAAGCAATTCACGGCCAGATTTAGTTAAATTTTTGCGTAGAGGTTATATCACATATTGGACACAGCTTTGACGTAAAATCCATTTTGGGATTTACAAAGCTAACCAAATCCTGATTTGTGCTGCTTTGCGTGGCTTTGTTAAAAAAAAAAATAAGTAATGCAGGAATTGCCTATTTCTGTTGAGCATTAGGTAGGCATTACATGGGTGATGCTTGGATATTGCAGTGCATCCACCCATGCATTTTGATGCAAACCCATATTTACAAAGAATTGCAATCATGGGTTTGCGCCAAAATGGTGAGACTACCTGAGGATGGCATCATGAGGAGAAAATCATTATTTCTCCTTGTTATTTTCTCTTTCCATGTTGTTTGCATTCTACAGTCCACATACAGAAGAAATAACCTCAAAGGATAGTTTACATACAGGAAGCACAAAAACTATCCTGACCACAATGCAGGCACCTTTGAGCCATGACACAAAAGGTGCCTGTGTTGGCACTAGGCAGTAAAGGTTCTGAATACTCTGAGAGTGGGCACCAGCTTTTCTGAACTCAGCAATTGGGTGCTGGTTCTGCACAGGAAATTGTGTGCACTTGGATACTCGGGCGGCAGGAGCAGAGACAGCAGTCTTGGACTGACCTGGTCCTGTTTGGACCAACGGTGAGTGCCTCCGACTCTGGGATTTCAGAAATGGGCCACACTGAAGTTTTACAGGTCCTTGCTAGGGCCTAAATCAGGTGAGGGATCACTTTGGCAGGTGTCAATGGTTGGTTGATTACAGCTCTGTTGTTGCTGCCCTGCATGGGATAAGTATAAAGGTCAGTTACTGCCCCCACAGGACCAAACATGCTGGGCAGACACAGAATAAACAGGCTAATTTCTTCTGGACAAGTTCGGCCATGCACAGGCTGCTTAATGCACTTGGCAGTTGTGGTCACTAAACATAGAAGTTGTGGCCACACAATGGTCAATCATGACAATTGACCATTCCTGCCATGCATCTGGTGATTCAGACACACCATCACAGCCCCGACCAGGCCTCGGCAATGGTAGCCATGGATTCACAATTTCTGTCAGAAACCAGCAGGGAGAGCATGTGGGCCCGTAGATGCTGGATCCAGCCAATCACTTTCCTCAGCTCTCTGATGTGGGAACCCCAAGGGGACATGCTGCATCTCACTCCTCCTGGACAGACAGCCCTCTAGTAGGGCTCGCAGGCTCCTTCCCTCTGTAAACAAGTAGGCAGATTTCGAGGTGCTTCAGGACAGGTATACACCTCAGGGAGATTTGCTGTCGACATACACCAACCCTTGTTGCATAGCAGTCCTCTCATTATTCTGCAGAGCTCTCCTTTCCTTGACCATAGAGGACTGTGAATTTGAACAACACGTGAGTTCCCTTTTTTTCACACACACGTGAGTTCCCTTTTTTACACACAAAATCAGACAGGGATGTGAATCCACAGTCTGAAACTACAGAACCAATTTAGAGTGGTACTCCTTTCAAGGGCCCTTTTCAGGCTGTTCTTCAGACATAGACTTTGTGTAGAATGATGTTATTCACAGTAGGGTAATCTCCAACCTTGAACACCCACAAAAGGGGCACAAAGAGGTGTGGGCTTTCCATGCCTGGCTGTCATTATCCCAACTGAAGGAGTAATCAGGGAAAGATGAATGACCAGGCCTCACCTAAATGTTTCTTTATGCTGCAGTTCCACTCCTCACCCCTGCCAACCGCCTAATGACAGTGTTCAGGATCACTAATCAGCAGCTCCGTGCTAAGAAAAAGACCTAATTGAGTGGATAAATGAGCCCTGTCTCTACTCCTCTCACGTCGTTTTCTAGGTCTCCTCCCTCCAGCTTCAGGAATGTGAGCAATACACTTCTACCCTCCCACTCTCGGGGACACATCCTTCACATCTATCTTGTGGGAAACCAGACACATAGTATCCAAAATGGATTCCACAAGCCCACAGTACTCTGGCACACACACACGTACCATGTACGCTACAAACATCACAGGCATATCACTCACTTGGGATGATAGTGCTGAGAAGTGGCTAAGTGCCTTGAAGTGGAACTTTACACAAGTTGGCCAGTAGACCTGCAGTCCGGTGACTCTGATAAAAAAGGTACGCTGTCACCACCATTCTATGTGGTAAACCAGTGACAGGGGCAGTAGTACACTGTCAGTAAAGGATGGCATGCTGGGTGAACCCCTCCAGGTCACAGAGCGAGTCGAGGACCTACTAATGTGTGGGACAGGCCTAAACCTCTGCTTACGTGCTAGGTTAGCAGGATGGGGACATTCCTATACCAATAGTGGTGCTCTGAGGATGTGCGCCACTGGGCATCTCTTATTTCCAGCACCACAGTGGAGATTTGGAATGTATAGACCAGGCACCTAGACCAACGTTTCTGAGGCTCTGCAAAAGGAGGTGCCTGTATTCCATTCAAGACGAATGATCCATCCACAAGTGGTGATCCACTTAAAAATGACATACAAGGAACAGAGATTTTCCATTGCCATTAGGGTAATCAAGAGCATCATCAGGGTGAAGAGCATAAACTTAAAGGTGGACTCTGATAATCACATGAGCCCGCCAATATTGAAAGCCAGGCTTCTTTCATTCAACTTTAAGTATTGCACAGAATCCTCCATAGTTTCCCTTCTTCAAGAAGAATATTTACTGTTAATGCCCTGTGAAAGGAATTCTAGGTGGGCTGCATACCAATGCTTTTCAGATATTTACTAGCTGTAACTGAATTGATCTTGCACCCTCTTTACATCATTTTATTGGTGCCTATTAGAGGGATATGATGTTATAGCTCTTGTATTGTTTGTTGAACCATAACTGGTTGAGTTCTTCTTAAACAATCACCTTGCTTATTAAAAAGCAAACATGTAAATAAAGACATGACGATTGTCAAGCCAGTATGTGGCCAACTGGTTTTACATGTTTGGTCAATTCAACAAGTGTCAAGACCTTTTTAGTGCAGAATTAAAGTGCACTAAAGCTCACAGTATAGATGTTCATTGAATGTCAGATGGTACCTTTTCAATTTCAGTTTCACTTTCTATCATCCTAACTCCTTTACATGTTCGTTGGTGGCACTCCACTTCTAATACTTCACCTCCTTCTTTTTTTCACAATGTGGTATCCTATGGCTCCCCATCGCCTGTCTGAGCTAGTGTCTGGAATGCAGAGATTGAACAATGTAATAGCATGCTGGTGTGTGTGATGTGGAGTGGTAGCTTGGAGACAGGTACAGTTAGAGGGAGGATTGAGCCCTGACAGGATATACCTACTGTTGCTGTAATATAACAGCCTAACATGAATCAAAGAACCTGCCTCTTAACTGGTGGCTAAAGACTCTTGTATGAAGACCCTGGCCTACCTGATTTTGCTGTAACATAACAGCCTAACATGAAATAAACAACTTACCACTTAACGGATTGGCTAACGACTTTTATTTGAAGGCCCTGGCCTCTAACTGCAACATAATGTAAGCTGTGTTCTTATTGTCTGAGCATTTCCCTTATGTCCTTCATTAAAAAAAAAAACACATCTCCAATCCATATACAGGGAATGAGTTGTCTCAGTTGGTTAATTAGCCTCCTGTTGCATGTGCTCAAACCTCAGGATTATAATTTCCAGTTCCTGTACAATCCAATAAGTATGTCATATTTAAAAATTGAAACAAGGCGTATGTTTGTTTTGGTGTTTCTAATGCACAAACCTAGCAGACTCGCAATGTACTACTGTACAGGAGGCAAGCTTCAGTGGAAATACATGGGGAAGGAGACAGTAGAAGGAAGTAGTGCAAGTGTAAATGGGTGGGAAGTCAGTCTATCTGAGGTAGGGTTTTCTGAATTGTAAAAGGGTTGGTGGGTGTGGATTTGATGAGTTAAATGAGTATTATCAACTATGATAAGCTTAATTACCAAAAACAATAATTGTTCTTGGAAGGAAAAAGAGAGTTATTAAGATATATTATACTTCCTCACTATTGAAGCCACAACATGCAAGGTATCCTACAACCTTACTTTTCTTTATTTGACAAGATTTGTCACATTGTCAATGACCCAATGGTGTTTTTTTTGGTCCCTCACATACCCTATTGGTGTCATGCTTTATTATCGTGTCTCATCCTGGTCCCTATACACCAGGATGGGCTCGACCATATTCCAGGGACCACTTTGGATATTGGTCTCAACTAGGTCTACTGGAATATTCACAAAAATACCTAAAGGTCCCCACGGTATCACTTTGTTTAGGTGCCTTTGGTATGGCTAAAACAGATATATTATGGCTCCCTGTAGAAGGCTAAGTGTCTTCACACCCTAATAACAGTTGACATGTTTCAGCCCTCGTGGTTAGGCCACTGTGGGTCCGGGGCTTTCATCAGGACTTACATGTAGATGCCCCGAAATCTTAATTTTGAGCATCACGTCCCACCTAACTTAAATAAAAAATATTATGTAGCAAAAATGAATGTTACTTTAATTTTCAAAATTGGAAAATGTTAATGAAATGTTTAAAAGTAAAGCAATTTAATTAATATTACATTTAATGCAGTAATATCTTAAATAGTTTAAACAATTAAATTACATTTTTCATTAGCTCCTGTGAGGTTTTATTTTAAGTCCCTGCATCCATTATTTTCTATTGAGGGTATTGCAGTATGTTAATGTTAATGTTAATTGTGATTTGTAAAGCGCCTAATACCGACAGGTCTCTAAGCGCTGTGAGAGAGTAGCCACAGCCCACCCCGATGAGTGAGGGTTAGCCCCAGGTCAGTGTCTACGTTATGTCCAGGCCTCTGTGAAGAGGAAGGTCTTCAGTTTTCTCCTGAAGGGAAGGAGGGCCTATTCTGAATGGAGGTCTCCTGGTAGCTTGTTCCACAGCTGCGGGATCAAGACCTAAAAGGCTTGCCCCCCTTTAGTCGTGTTGTTAAACCATAGACAGGCCAACTAGCCTCCCTCGGATGACCGAAGGGTGCGACCGGGGACGTATCTCGCTAGGCGCTCCTTGATGTATCCTGGGGCCTGCCCATGAAGGGCCTTGTGGCCAATGCAGAGGCCCTTGAAACTGGCTCGCTGTTTGACGGGAAGCCAATGTAGCTGTTGCATCAAAGGTGTGGCCCGGGCCTGTCTGGGGAGCTTAAAGAACAGCCTGGCGGCATCATTCATCGCTACTTGCAGCTTGCCTAGCAGCTTTTCCGGTAATCCAATATATAGCGCATTGCCATAATCTAGGCGGGACATAATAAGTGCGGTAACCACTGTCTGCATGGTGGAAAATGAGAGGAGAGGTGATAGTTTCCTCAGCTGCCTCAACAGGACCACACAGGTCCCAACCACAGAGGACACTTGGTTGGACAGAGTGAGTTTATCGTCAATTTTAATACCAAGGTTGGTACCAGTGGTTGACCATGTGTGTGTCATGGTCCTGGTGGGGTTTTCGTGCTCCCCGATTGACTGCGGCGTGTGTGCTCCCCGAACGATGCGGAAGCAGGATTGCCTCACTTCCGGCGTACATGAGGTTAGCGGTCTAGTTTCCGCTACCGGAAGTCGCCGCCATGGCATTCAGCGCATTCAGTGGAAACCGCATAACTGCTGCAGTTCCCGCCAGTTCGGCGCTTTGGATTAATGCCTTTGCCGACATCGGATGCCCTAACCAGAGTCGGACGCCAATGACAGGTATCCCGAGTACGCGCAGGAGCGCTGGTCTCTGTTTCTAAGCCGACTCTGATTCTTTTCCTCTGTGCTAACGTGACCTGTCGTTTCTAGCCTTGCTTACAATTTAGTGCGGGCACACTGGGTTGTTCCAAACTGTGTTTTCACATCAGGAACTAGCGAACCATTTTTGGAGAATTTATTTTTGTGCATTATCGCGCAGGAGCGCTTTGTTTTGTTGGTTCTTTATCGCGCAGGAGCGCTTTGTTTTGTAGGTACTTTATCGCGCAGGAGCGCTTTGTTTTGTTGGTACATTATCGCGCTGGGGCACCAACAACTTCCTTTCGTGCGCAGGAGCGCTTGTCCATAGAGATTCAGTACATTTGCCTTCCCTGCTCAAAGGTTAGAAATCCTGTTCTTGGTTCCTCTATGCACGCGCAGGAGCGCTAAACCATTTCTGTTTCTGTTGATGACTTCATAGTGCTACCATTACAAGGTGATTACCTATTCCGCATGTGTATATGTGTATGAGGAGTGGGGGGTTTGTATGTGTCCATAGTAACAGGGTTTCCCCTTATCTCCCCAAACCAGACGGTGCTTCACCGGACATTCCCCGGACAGAGGGAGGTCCTTTAACTGGTCTTCTGGACACCATCTCCATCATCTCCAGCTTCCTTCCCCGATCTCTTCGCCATCCTAGTTAGTGTACATGCCTCTGCTGGGGTAAGGTGGGAACGGTGGCGGTAGTTCATGTCGTCTCTGCGAGACTACTTCACAAGCAGAAGGTAAGACTTGTGGGGTACTTGACAGAATCCGAAGCCCAAGTGACACATCTTGCCCGGGCGGCATGAGCGATCCCGAGATCACCCTGCAGGACATAGCAGCTATGCTTACCAGCACACAGGCAGAAAACCTCAGCTTACGCCAGGACATGACGGCCTTGCAAGGCCAGGTGGCTGCTGGTGTAACGGGTCCTTGGGGACAATATCCTACTTCTAGAGTTAGGCGGGAGGGGTTACTACGGCCTCCCTTGTTTAATTTTGGGAGCACTTCCACTTCTTCCAATCAGGATAATTCCATACAAGTGATAGCTCCACACCCTGTACAACTAGCTCCTCCTGAACGCTTTTATGGCGAAAGTACCAAATACAGTGTCTTCCTTCATCAGTGCCACCTGCACTTCATGGCTCGAGCAACTGCCTTTCCAGACGACGCATCCAAGGTCGCCTTTATACTCTCCTACATGGGGGGCGATGCCGCCCAGTGGTCCATTTCATTGGTGGAAAACGACGATCCGATGTTGTACAATCTACCAGTATTCAAGGAAACTATGCGACGAATGCTCGCCCGTCATACCTTTGTCCAAGCCGCAGATAACGAACTGCTCAGTTTGAAACAGGGCAACACAGACCTGCTCCATTATATCACCACATTCAGTAGGCTTGTCATCGAAGCCCATTGGCCCAAGTCCAAGAAGGTGTCCGTGTTCTACAGGGGTTTACGTGACGAACTGAAAGATCTAATATCACAGATGCCCGAACCACCAGAAGAAATAGGACCATTCATCGATCTAGTGGTCAAATTGAATCACAGGATACAGGAGCGAAAGACCGGGAAAACCAAGGGAGGCGATAACCGGCTCTAGACCTTAAAAGAAAAAACCAAAGACGAACCTGCTCAATCCAGTGATATGCCGGAACCAATGCAAATAGGCGGCGTCCGGGGACCGCTCACCAACGAAGAAAGAGAGAGAAGAAGAAAACAGAATCAGTGTTTGTACTGTGGCAAGAATGGACACTTTGTCAGAGAATGCCCAGTAAAGCCTACCCGAGCAAGAGGGAGGAGACCTTTTGCGTTTTCTATATCCAAAGGAGACAAGTCGGGAAACGGAGAAACCCAGTAGACAGAGGGGCCCGGCTACTGGGTTCTTCGTCCAACAAGACATCGACCCCTGCCTTTTTTGGTAGCAACCATCATCTGGGTGTGGAAGTAACCTTACAAGCACAGACAGGCCAGGTATGGCAGGTTACTGCCCTTCTCGATTCAGGAGCCACCGGCAATTTCATTGATACCCAGTATATGAAGGACCTGGGTATGGCTAGCGTACAAAAGGCAAAACCAGAAACAGTAAAGGCAGTGGATGGTACGGACCTTACCTCCGGCCTCATCCGGTTCCAAACTGAGGATATGGAAATGTCGTTCGAAAACAACCACACAGAAATCATCGCTTTTGATGTCATCGATGCACCCCAGTTTCGAGTGATATTGGGTCTTCCGTGGCTAGTGAACCACAATCCACGGATTGATTGGGCGTCCAGAACTATGACCTTGGATTCGGTCCATTGTACCGCTTCCTGTTATACGCAGACAGAGCCTTCCGGTGTCCGAGCTATACAGGCCCGCGCTCTACCCTTGACAGGAACGGGTATGGTTACTCAAGGAAACGTACCGGAAGTATACCTGGACCTAGCTGCAGTGTTCGACAAAAAAGGAGCCAATACTCTTCCTCCTCACCGCTCATTTGACTGCAGAATAGACCTGATTCTTGGCTCCACGCTTCCTTGTAGCCGGATATATTCCCTCACGGAAAAGGAAAAAGAACATATCCGCTCCTACCTGGATGAGTATTTACGTAACGGGTTCATACGCCACTCCAGGTCTCCGGTGTCCTCTCCTCTTTTCTTCGTGGCCAAGAAGGAGGGGGACCTTAGGACTTGTATTGACTTCAGGGCTATGAATGCCATCACTATAAAGAACCGATATCCTCTACCCTTGATATCCAACCTGTTGGACCAGGTAAAGAACGCCTCCATATATACCAAGCTAGACCTGCGTGGGGCCTTTCATCTCGTTAGAGTCCGGAAGGGTGACGAATGGAAGACCGCGTTTCGGACCAGGTTCGGTCTCTTCGTATACCAGGTCATGTCTTTCGGACTCTTTAACGCTCCCGCGGCTTTCCAATACTTCATCCATGAGGTATTAAGGGAATACATCGACCTATTCTGTATAGTATACATCGATGATATTCTGATTTACTCACAAACCACTGCAGAACACATCCAACATGTACGTACCATCCTACAACAACTAGGACAACACGGTTTGTACGTCAAACTGGAGAAAAGTGTCTTCCACACCACTGCTGTCGAGTTCCTGGGACATATCATTACCCCTGCTGGAATCAAAATGGACAATAAAATATGGAAGCTATAATACAATGGCCATCTCCGAACACCGTGAAGCACGTCCAGAGGTTCTTGGGATTTGCTAATTACTACCGACGTTTCATCACAGGCTTTTCAAGAATAGTCACTCCCATCACTAGATTGCTGCGCAAGGGAGTCCTATACTGTTGGGATTCTGAAGCAGAACACGCCTTTCAGGAACTGAAAAGGAGATTCACCACGGCTCCCGTTCTGATACACCCCGACTCAGAACAGCCATTCATAGTGGAAGCTGATGCCTCACAAGATGCTCTGGGGGGTGTGTTGTCACAGAGAGATGCTAGAACGGGTCTATTGCACCCCATGGCATTCTATTCTAGAAAGCTACAACCAGCCGAACGTAATTACACAATCTCAGACCGAGAACTCCTAGCCATCAAGACTGCGTTTGAAGAGTGGCGCCATTACCTGAAAGACGCCAAACACCCTGTGACCATCTACACGGATCACAGGAACCTGCAATTCCTCCGCTCAGCCCGTGCCCTTACATCCAGACAATTGCGTTAGACTCTGTTTTTTAATGAATACGACTTTCATATCACGTACCGACCCGGCAGAGAGAACGCCAAGGCCGACGCACTATCCCGCCTTGAGGAAACCGACGATACTGTGCCTACAGCTGAATCGGTACCTATCATTCCTGATCACTGTTTCCAAGGTGTGGTCCTATCTTCTGCCTTTCTTTCCCAGCTACGAGATGACATTAACCAGACCAATGCAGCTACCTTGGTAAGGAATCATAAAGGGATAACCTCACAGAACGGATTCTTGTATAAAGAAGACAGATATTACCTACCATTGGTGGCCCGCCAACAACAAGCATTGTACATGTGTCATAATCACTTACTATCCAGCCATCCAGGATATCATAAAACCGTGGATCTGTTACAGAGACGTTTCTGGTGGCCTACATTGGAAGTTGACGCACAGGCCTATATAGCTCGTTGTGCGGTTTGTGTCCAAGGAAAAAGTATATCAGGATCCTCAGTAGGATTGTTACATCCCATCCCTGTTCCTCCTTATCCTTGGCACACCATCTCCATGGACTTCGTTGTAGACTTGCCTGCCACCAAATCAGGATATACCACTGTTCTTACCATCGTAGATCACCTTACCAAGATGGCTCATTTCGTACCCCTGGAGAAACTGCCTTCGGCGGCAGAGCTGGCAGTGATCTTCCTGCAAAACGTGGTTCGACAACACGGCATACCTTCTGTGGTGATTACTGACCGGGGTTCGCAATTCGTGTCCAGGTTCTGGAATGAAGTGTGCACAGCCATGGATATGGACGTTCGCTTATCATCTGCATACCACCCCCAGACCGACGGTCAGGAAGAGAGGACGAATCATACCATGGAGCAATACCTCCGCTGCTTGCTGTTGGCAGTGGAAAAGGAATGGGCGGAAGTACTATGGATGGTGGAATACGCATACAACAACCACAAGCATTCAGCCATAGGCATGTCTCCCTTTTATTGCCTCCAAGGGAGGCATCCACGAACAGTACCCTGGGAAGAACAACTGAACTGTCCCTTGCCCACGGTTCAGGAGTATCATACCATGCTTCGCAATCTCTTGCAACAAGCCCGATTTGAGTTGGCTAAAGCCAAAGAAACTTATAAACAGTACGCTGACGAACACAGGAAGGTGGAACCCACCTACAAGATAGGGGACAGGGAGTGGCTCTCCATACGTAACCTTAATGTGCACGGTCCTAAGAAGCTTTTGCCCCGCTTCGTGGGTCCCTACGTCATAGTGAAGGTGATCAATCGTGTTTCCATGAAACTCTCACTACCCCCACAAATGAAGATACACCCTGTCTTCCATGTGTCCCTCCTACGTGCTGTTCACCCTGAATGCAAAATCCTTTCTCCTGCTTCTCCGGTCCTTAGAGATGATCACATAGAATATGAGGTCAGGGCTATACTTGATTCCCGTCGTACCCAGGGTAGGCTCTTTTACCTGGTGGACTGGAAGGGGTACGGTCCGGAGGAACGGTCCTGGGAAGCCTTGTCCCCGATTGGTTCATGCCTTCCAAGTTAGTCATCCCCTTAGCCCTCGCCTTGCCTTCCCTGTTTGAGACTGCGGGTGTTGGGTGGGGGTTCTGTTTTGGGGGGGGGTGCTGTCATGGTCCTGGTGGGGTTTTCATGCTCCCCGATTAACTGCGGTGTGTGTGCTCCCCGAACGATGAGGAAGCAGGATTGCCTCACTTCCGGCGTACCTGAGGTTAGCGGTCTAGTTTCCGCTACCGGAAGTCGCCGCCACGGCATTCAGCGCATCCGGGGGAAACCGCATAGCTGCTGCAGTTCCTGCCAGTTCGGCGCTTCGGAATAATGCCTTTGCCGACATCGGATGCCCTAACCAGAGTCGGACGCCACTGACAGGTATCAAGAGTACGCGCAGGAGCGCTGGCCTCTGTTTCTAAGCCGACTCTGATTCTGTTCCTCTGTGCTAATGCGACCTGTCGTTTCTCGCCTTGCTTACAATTTAGTGCAGGCGCACTGGGCTGTTCCAAACTGTGTTTTCACATCAGGAACTAGCGATCCATTTTTGGAGAATTTATTTTTGTGCATTATCATGCAGGAGCGCTTTGTTTTGTTGGTTCTTTATCGTGCAGGAGCGCTTTGTTTTGTTGGTACTTTATCACGCAGGAGCGCTTTGTTTTGTTGGTACATTATCGCGCTGGGGCGCCAACAACTTCCTTTTGTGCGCAGGATCGCTTGTCCATAGAGATTCAGTACATTTGCCTTCCCTGCTCAAAGGTTAGAAATCTTGTTCTTGGTTCGTCTATGCACGCGCAGGAGCGCTAAATCATTTCTGTTTCTGTTGATGACTTTCTTACTTCATGGTGCTACCATTACAAGGTGATTACCTATTCCGCATGTGTATCTGTGTATGAGGAGTGGGGGGTTTGTATGTGTCCATAGTAACAGGGTTTCCCCTTATCTCCCCAAACCAGACGGTGCTTCACTGGACATTCCCCGGACAGAGGGAGGTCTTTTAACTGGTCTTCTGGACACCATCTCCATCATCTCCAGCTTCCTTCCCCGATCCCATCGCCATCCTAGTTAGTGTACATGCCTCTGCTGGGGTAAGGTGGGAACGGTGGCGGTAGTTCATGTCGTCTCTGCGAGATTACTTCACAAGCAGAAGGTAAGACTTGTGGGGTACTTGACAGTGTGCTGCTTGACATACTCCAGATCTGAGCTGGAGAACATTTACTAATGTTTGGGCCTTTGGCTGCAGTAACTATAAAAGTGCAGTTTGTGAATAGTAATGCACTTTCCCTTTTGTGGGTGGGTGCATGTCTCTCACAAAACCCATTCCCTAACTCTCCTTAATCCCCTTTCACTCCTCCCTTAACCCAACCTCTTAAGTTGTAAATACTCCCCATTATCCAGCCACTGCTCTCTGTCCCTCACGCATTTACTACTAAAACATATAGCTACCTGTGCTGAGATCTCCGCATGTATGTATGTGAATAGCAATTTGTGGTATGTTAGTAGTAATACTGTAGTACTACTAAAAGTACTAAAAAATGCAGCTTTTGAATAGGCTCCACAGTTTATAAATGTGTTAAGCCACATTAAAATGGACCTCACAAACCTTTCTGCTTATAAAACACATTATAAAGTGTGAATAATGACTATAAAATAATTCCCAGAAGGATCACTGATGAGTTTATTGCTCACATTAAAGTATCAATTTAATCCATATACTAGTGAATCATTCATTTGTCTAACAGGTGTTTCCACAAACGCCCATTTCCTGTGCCATTCATACGTAATTTTAGGTATGGGCATTTCATGACTTGATATTTCAGAATGATTTTATCCTCAACAGCATTACAAACTGAAATCGTATAACTTAAAAATACAATTTAGAAAATAAATCAAGTAGTATTTCTTTTCAGGAGAATTTATGAATTGCAGAGAAGGCTTCAATGTCCCATTTGTGCCACTGTGTGTTTACTGTCAAGCGTTCCCTCTTTCTTGACATCTTGAAGCTTGCAGTAGGCTAATTCCACTCCTTAGGAATAGAGTGAAGATATAGCAGCAAACCAGGCAAGGGGTCTTTAAGCTGTGGCAAGGAGGTTATGCACATTCCTTAATAGCATTGACAGTTTACCCCTAGCCCAAAGCATGACGGATTCCTTAACACATAAAAAGACAGCTCTGTTCCCTCCTGATGAGTTGCTGCTGAAGCACACTTTTACACTACAGTATAGCATAAGGAGACACTATCACAGTGACTGGGTGCACATTAATTATAACCTTCTTGGATGGACTGAGGTGACAATCAACATTTTATTAAAGACAACTAAATCTAAAAATATTTTCATTTTTCCTTTAATTGGCACACACTCAGCTAGCAAAATAGTACACCATACCAACACTTAAATCGGGCTGTAAGTCTGATGGTAAAAATCATAACTAAGTGGGGATGCTAAAAGTATCCAAAGGTATTGCCTTTGGCATAAAATTTGAATTTCTTGCCCTTAGAGTTTTCCCCACTAAAACCAACGGCTTCAGAGGTAATTCATCGAATTCCTATCCAATTTGATATGGACTTCCTCAGATTCAGCAAACTTCCTTGCCTTGCTGAAGGTTGTTGACTTCCAGAAAGAGACACAATCCCAAGCTAAAACCTCTGACCTGGCCGGACCTGGTAGGTGTATGCGACCTGGGCTCCATCATGGTCAGTCTGTGATCATGCCTAGGCCCTGGTCTACTGAAACCATTGACTACCATTGGTTATTTATGGTTGTCAGTGTTATTTTACTTCAATCTTTAAAAATTACTATCTTGAAAGCCTGTGCAGAAATCTTTCAGCTGCTTCACAGTGTAGCATTCTAACCAGGCCAGCTCACACTCAATTCCTGAAAGTGAAGGTCCAGAAAATATTTTATCAGAAAAATAAAAAAGGCCAGTCAGAGAAAATTGAAAGAGGTTCGAATTAGTCTTAAGTATAGAGTTGAAGTATAGAGTTGAAGTGAACACTTAATTACTAAATGGTAAAATGGTATTGCACAAACACAAGTCCTATCCTCACTCCTGATTACCAATGCTAGAAATTGGGTCTCTAGTTGGCAGAGGTTTGCACCCTGACCAATTAGGGACCACAATCCTAGTTAGGGTAAGCTAGATACACACTTTAAATTAACCTGTGCTCACCCGCTGGTAGCTTGGCACAAAGCAGGCAGGCTTAAGTTAAGAGGCAATGTGCAAAGTATTTGTACAACACACACACAATAACACAAATAAAATACCACAAAAATACTCCACACAGGTTTAACAGAATAAAGACTATCTGAGTAAAGTAAGAACAAAACAACAAAAATCAAATTAGTAGAAGTTGAGATATGAATATTTAAAGAATAAATGCAAAAAAGTGCTTAGAAGTCCATAGCAGTAAAAGGTTACTTGAGGTCACGAGGGACTGGAGTAAATCCAAAGTTCAGACCAATTGTGATGGAGAGCAGGCTGGCTATAAGACTCACACAAGTCCCTCTAAAAAAGTAACTTGGATGGATCAAAGAGTTTACGCTGAGGACATGATGCGTTGATATTTTTCACGTAGTCAGGTCACTGCATCGTCAATCGAGCTCCCTTGAGATGAAGGCAATGTGTCATCATCGAGTCGCACAGAGCATTGTCATCGGGTCGTGTAGGCTGTAGACCAGCTATCATCGACCAGCTTCTGGATTGGCGTGGTAGGGCGATGCATCGGTTCAGACTGGCGCAGTGGTGACTATACATCAGTTCTGTAGAGAATCAGCTGCAGAACCCACTTCCTAGGCCCAGGACTTGAGGGGGCACCTCAGGCAAGGGTTAGACTCACAGATGATAGAGTCCAGCAGCACCATCAGCTTTGCAGGAAGGCTTTTGTGTCCCTGAGACGTCAGAAAACAGGAGGCAAGCCAGCAAGCCCTTGGAGTCACTCTGGGTTCAAGCGAGATGGGTCCACTCCTTGTCCTCAGCAGGGCAGAGATCAACAGGCAGCAGGGCAGCTCAGCAAAGTTGAGAAGCAGTTCCTTAGAACAGTCAGTCAAGGCAAAGTGGCAATCCTTACAGCACAGCAGTCTTTACTCCGGCACAGTTCATCCCAGGTCCAGAGCCCCAGTGCTTCTACCCAAATATGCCTTTAAAGTGGGGGATGACTTCGAAGCAGCTCCTTGAAGTGCACAGGTCCCCTTTCATCCCAGCCCTGTCTGCCAGGCTATATGTGGGGGATAATCAGACCTTTGAGTGGAGACAAGACACAGCCTATTGAGATGTGTCAGCTCCCTCTCCCACTTCCTGCCCAGGAAGGCTATCAGAATGCTGATGAATGCAGATGAGTCCTCTGTCACACCTACCCTTCCTATGTTTGTGGCTGTCTAGAGGACATGCACAAAGTGAAGCTGTCACCCAGCCCAGACGTGTATTGGAGACAGGCTTCAGACACACAGAGCGAAGCTAAGAGCAGAGAAATGTTCACTTTCTGAAAGTGGCATTTCTAAACTTATATTGCCAAATTCATTGTTACCACTAAAGAGGGTTTATCAATACCATTTCAAAGATGTGAAACATGATTTAGCTACTCTATTCTAATTAGGACTTACAGCTTAAAAGTGTTTTAAGGAATTCCCAATGCTAGTGTATGAGAGTACACCTCATAGTAGTGAAAAACTAATTTAGCTGTTTGTCACTACCAGGACATTAAGCAAAACTTAAAAGTGCATGTCCTACCTATTAGTTACATAGCACCTTGCCCATAGGGCTACCTATAGCCCACCTTAGAGATGACCAATGTGTAATAAAAGGAGAATCAAAGGCTTGGCAAGTGGTTTTAAATGCCAAGTTGAAATGGCAGAAAACTACTCATGCAGGTTCTACAATGGCAGGCCTGAGACAGGTCTGAAAGGCTACTTGTGTGAATAGCGCAACCAGTGCTGCAGGCCCATTAGTAGTATTTAGATTTCAGGACCTGCGTATATGATATACCACTTTTACAAGGGACTTATAAGTAAAATAAATATGCCAATTGGGTGTATACTAATTTCACCATGTTTTAAGGAAGAAGCACTTGCAATTTAGCACTGGTTAGCAGTGTTAAAGTGCTCAGGGTTCCAAGGCCAACAAAAAGATACAGCACAAAGTGGAGGTAAGCAAGTAAAAAGTTGGAATAAGACCACCATAAGGATGAGTGGTCCCCCACAACCGCCATCTGAAAGTGGGGAGATCTACCCAACCTCCAGGGAGTTTCAGCACTCCGTTTTGGATTCTTAACCCTCATTTGCATGAGCCACTGAGGGGCCCATAGTCACTCTGAATCAGGAAGTGAGTGCCAAACAGGGGCTGTGCACATGGCATGCTTCAGGGAATCAAATGCAGTTTGGCATGCCTCTGTCCAAATCACATTTCTGGGCTGCTTCTTAGAAGTCAGCTCTGTCAAGGGGGCGGCAAAGGTGCCATATCCTTTGACAAACCCCCTGTAGTACCCAGTAAGGCCCAAGAATGCTTTGATCTCAGCCTGGGCTTTGGTGGGCTCCCAGGCCATTATAGTCTCTATCTTGGCCTGCAGGGACTGCACCTTACCCCTGCCCACCAGGTGCCCCAAGCACACCACAGACTCCTGCCCTATCTGGCACTTAGTGACCTTGATAGTCAGACCTGCCTGTTGCAGAGCCTGAAACGCTGCCTGGAGGTGAAAAAGGTGGTCCTTCCAACTGCTACTGAAGACATCTATGTCATCCGGATAGGCAGCTGAGGAGGCCTCTGTACCAGCAAGTACCTGGTTCATCAACCTCTGGAAGGTGGCAGGGATGTTCTTGATTCCAAAGGGCATCACTCCAAACTGATAGTGGTGTCATGTGGTTTGTGGCCTCATGGTCTGCCCTGCTAAGTTGGCTGCGGCCTGGCTGCCATGATGCCTTTTCTGCACACGTTACTTTGTGACTTTGTGACTTTGTTTTTCAAGCCTCTGCTTGTGCCCGGCTATATTAGGACTGTCTGCATTTCTGCCTTTCACCTTTTCTCTTGTTCCCTGTGGGTTGCTTCTGCACAACATGTACAAGGTCGAAAAACAACGTCCCTTGTTCTTACTGAGCTGGCCTGTCCCTCGCACCTAGACATAACACTATGTGCAGCTGCACTGGAGAAATTTGTGTGCTTTTAATATGGTGATTACACTGTTAGAGGCACTTGGAGAAAAACCTTTCCAGAGAGAAGAGCTGTGCTTGTCTGACGATGTAAACCTTGCATCTAGATATTGAGGTATGAGGGTCCGCCTGACAAAGCCCAGAGGTTTTCTGTTTATATAATAAACTAGCTAATAGCACGGGGAGGGTGGTATGGTCATTTAGCCCTATATCCACTGCTTTATGAAATGCTTTCCCCGTTTGTATTCTACGGAATTGTAACTATGCTGATTATTTTATCATTATGCATTATGCTGATAGTACTGGCTCGTGTACTGTATCTTAGAGCACGATAGTTGAAATAAACATTTAAACTATACTGTGTCTCTTACTACGCGCGTTGTGGACAGGTATGAGTGAGTTATGAAAGGGTGTTCTTGCTACCGCGAGTCCTGAGAGAGAGAGATACCGTGTTCTGGGTTGTCTAATCATTGGTAGCATCGCTGCTCATGAGACGCTAAGGCTAGTCGGATTGGGATTGTGGGTGCTGAGGGGTATGGTTGGCTCACCACTATACTCCAAGGTTCTATTATCCTGTGCATAGCTCTGTGTATGTGCAGAATCCCTACAACATGGCGCCCCACGTTTGTCCCCTCTGTCCACATCATGGGTGCACAGGTGAGTAGCTCAGGAGTAAGGGAGAAAAGAGCAGAGTATTGCCCCAACACTTGACAGCAGTCACTCAGTTGTTTAGGAGTTAGAGTGGGAGAAAGGATCACTCCTTCCGCAGACCCATCTTTCTCCTTGGAGTCCAAGAGTTCAGGGAGATGTTAACTCGGCTCTTTCTCTTCTCTATCTGTCACCAACAGCATGGTGAACTCAGACCTCTCAAAGTGGGCTTTAAGGTGATTGATGAGAAGCACCCTGTGCGGTTCCCTTGGGCTCTTAAGGTCCACCAGATAGATAGCCTTTCCCTTCTTTTCAATCACCTTGAAGGGCCCAGTCCAACTGTCCTGGTGGGCCTGGATTCCACAGATACCATAATTCACACTTTCTGTCCAGGCTGTAATTCCACAGTGGTAGAATTTTTGTCATATAACTCTTTCCTCACAGCCTGCCTGGTGTCAAACCTTGCATCCACAACTTAGCTGTTTGGTTTCTGAAAACCAGCATGCAGCTCACTACATCCTGGAGAGTCTTTCTGGGAGCTTGCTCCCTCCCTTCCTTCACAAGATAAGAGGTCCCCTGACAGGGTACCTGTACAGAAGCTCAAAGGGGCTGAAGCCCACTCCCTTCTGTTGTAACTCCCTGCAGTAAAACAACAGGCTTGGTAAGAAGATGTCCAACTTATTCCTCAAGGCCTCAGGCAGGCCTCTAATCATGCCTTTCATGGTCTTGTTGCATCTTTCAACAATGCCATTGGTTTGTGGATGGTAAGAAGTGGAGAACTTGTAAGTTACTCTACATCGCCTCTACATGTACTGCATATAAATAGATATGAAGTTTGTTTCCCTGTCAGACACAACTTCCTTGGGGAAACCCTCTCGGGTAAAAATACCCATCAGGACCTTTGCCACTGCAGGTGCAGTCATGGTCCTCAGAGGGATTGGCTCTGGGTACCGAGTGGCATGATCCACTAGAACCAGGATGAGCCTGTTGCCTGAAGCAGTCTAGGGATCCATAGGCCCTACATTGTCACAGCCCACCCTCTAAAAGTGTGTGCCAACGACTGCAGTGGGTTAATCCCTTGACCGCGATCGGAATTCCGCTCGTGTGCTGGACATTCCGATCGCGGGTGGGGTCGTGACGAGCTCAGCTCGTCATGCGCACAGCGCTACCGCGCAGCATGACGAGCTGAGCTCGTCATGAGCATCGAAGGGGCTAAGGGGGGCTTTAAGCCTTTGCCCTGTTTTCCCACTAGCCCGGCAGGTTACACAGGTCCTGCAGAATTCATCTGAGGATGTCCTTATTCTAGCCCAAATGAAATGTGGGACAAGTATTGAAAAGGCTTGTCTTGGCCCAAGTGTCCTGCCAGGCAAATCTCATGAGTTAGCTCCATTAGGAAGGCCATGTAGCATTGGGGACCACCAGGACCCTTGCTGTCCCATGCACAGAAGCCCTAGGCTCACTCTAAAGGAAGTTGTTCTCCCAGTAATGTGATAACTCCCAGATACATCACCTACTGCTTGGACTTCAGCCTGTTTCCTCATGCCCTGAAGGACTGGACGCTCCCTATGTGCTCTACAGAACTCCTGTTTGGTTTGTCATCCTTCTACACGTCATCCAGCAAGTGTAGGTAGGTCACCAAGGGAAGTAGTGCCCTCCTCAGTAGTCTGTGGTGCTGCCACAGCAGGTGTCCCATCCATCTCATGAGGGAGACACGCATGGGCTGGTTTACCGTGCCCTCTGCCTTTCCCTTTTTTAGCAGCTGGCTGGGCTATTGTTTCAGGCTCCAGCACTTTTTGACTCCCATCCTGGCTAGCCATGGACCTTGTCATTGTACAGATCCAATCAGGGAACCCAACGTCTCAACGTGAACCTTGAGTTCCACTTCTTTCCAGATAGTGAGCTTCAAGGCATTACCCACCAAACAGCCCACAGGCATGGCAGGGATCACAGCAACTTTCAGAAGACCTGTAAATCCCTTCCCCACTTAAAGTGAACAAGGGTAACTGGATAGTGACCCTCTCTGTTGTCATTCACCACAACTTTGTGGAATGCATTAGGAATTTCCTGCTCTTGGGAAACCAGCTGACTCCTTACCATAGTCATACTGGCTCCTGTATCCCTCAGAGCCTCATCACCAGGCCCATTGATGGTGAACCATTGTCTATACTTTGTAGTATTTGAGGGCACATGGAACTTTGGAACCATCTCACTGTCACCCAGGGACACTAGGGTAATCCCACTAAACTCCCCCGCCCCATTAACTGGGACAAACGCCTTCCCCAGCACTACACTAGCACCTCTGGATTCTTTCCTCCAGTGGGAGGTGGTGCTCTTTTTGTGCACTTGGGATCCCCATTGTAGTGTCCATACTTGTAGCACTAATAGCACTTGATGGGCTTGGGAGGCCAGATTTGGAATGTGAACCACACCCTTTCCCCTGTGAGTCGTTTTGGCCACCTTTAGAGAACTATGTCTTTTTATCTCCCCCCCTTTTAATGGGAACCTTGATCACCCTTTTTGGAGTCCCCCCCAGATGCCTTCTTGGACACTCTGGTGCTGACCTAGATGTCCACCTCCTCAGCAAGTTTCCGGGATCAGTTAACTTGCTATCAATTAGATGTTGACGGAGCTCTGGAAAACAAATATCAAGCATGTGCTCCTTCAAAAACAAGTTGTATAGCCCTGAATAATCATCAAACTTTCGGCCACTCACACAGCTCTTTGGTGCCTTGCTGGCATAATCCAAGAAATCCACCCAGGTCTGTGAAGAGATCTTGTGGTTGCCCCTGAATCTGAGCCTATACCTCTCAGGGGTCAGTCCAAACGTACTGACTAATATGACCATCATTGAAGTGTAGTATGGCTGGTCCTCTACCTCTAGTGTCAAGAGTGTGTCCCTCCCCATGGTGAGCATATACCTCCACAAACTACCACCCCATAACTCCTCTGGGACCTTGTGCACTCTCAGAGCTGCCACTTCATAGGCTGCAATCTATTTATCTATGTCATCCCCTTCCACTTAACTGGGCACCAAATCCTTTGGGATCCTGACTCTAGACTCACCAGTGGCCACTGTAGGTATGCTGCCACCATTGGTGTTGATGGACTCTGCTTGTAGAGCTCTTGTTGCCTGAACATGAAATACATAAGACAAGAGGTGTTTGGCAAAACAGGTCAAAATCACCAGAGAGAGGAGGAGGTAAGCAGCCGTATGTCCTCCTAAAGATAAACTATAAACCCAAGAAATACGGCAGCTGCAGGTAGGGAGCACGATTTGTGCTTGTACTTAAACATGAACAGTCAGTCTGTCATACTTGGACGGTCCCAAACAATATGTGCAAGTGCTGAAGGGGGAGAAGGAAAAAGACAGGAAGGGTCATCATTATGTAAGAGGAAGCCTCACACACAATATTGTGTCATGCTTCATCATCAGCAGCCTCTCCCCACTCTGGAAGGATAGTACCTCCAGGGCGGACTCAACCTCCTGTTGGACTCAAGACAGGAGGGAGTTCTAAGGTAAAGGCTACTGGACAGTGAAGGGATCCAGGTCAATTAATTAAAAATACCTTAACGCATCCCAGCTATTTGCCTTTATTAGTGGGTATGTTAGGTAAGATTAAAAGGATCTCAGGCGGTCATGTGAGAACAATGACTCATTCCGCCAGAAAATTTAGGCTACCATGTTTCTGCCCATCTACAAAGCCCAAACGGGTCTGGGGCATTCCTCAGGGCCAGGCATCCCTGATTCATTCTACGGGGCCCATTTGCCTATTTAAATGTGAAAAAGAAAAATTGGTGAATACAAAAATTAAATGCGCTCAGGTGAGTCCAACCTGAACAGAGCACGTCAGAATATCCTAGACATGAGAAAACACACATCCAATCATGGTGTGAGTTAATACATACACCAAGGGGCTCCCCTTGTTTATTTATTTTTTAATGTTTGATAAAACAAGCAATGATAAAGCATGGCATGCAAGTGACACTGCAGAGCAAAACCACAAGTCTCGAAGCACACGTGAAATTGTGAGAAGACGGTGCAAGAAAGGAGCACACTGTAATTGCGCTCTAATAAAAACGTTATAGTATACAAAACAATGCATAAGAGTACTAAGTGTTTTTAGATTTACTAGCTAGCTGTTTTACCCTAAATTATAGGGGATACCTGCTCCTTAGACAGAGAGGGGGACGATGTCCTTTGAAGTCATCCACTATCAGGTTAGGTTCAAACACAAAGTGGGGGGTCAAAAGTTATTTTTTCACACAAAGAGATATATATAATTCATAACTGTTACAGGACAAGTATCAGTAATCAAGTTATGAAAAGACCTATATACATTTTTGTTTTAAATGTTAGGACAAATTACAAAACAAACTTGCCATGAGACCATGCTAATATTGTTAATAGCTTGTCATAACAGTTGTTAACTTTGAGCAATGTACAGATCAATGCTTATGGGTTCCGGTTGACCCGTTTCATTTGCCAGTCAGCTGGGACCCACACATAGGATTTTATTTGTAGTAATGACTGGTTAATAATGCGTCCAGGTTTTTAGATGTCGGTAGGGTAATCCCCCCCAAATAACGTGGACATAATACCTACATAAGTGTAGTGTATTTCACACACACACACACACTGAATAACATATAGCCAACTCATGAAGTAAACTCAGAAGGCACACTTAAGGCATAGCCACAAACAAACACTGCAAATAGGTACATGCTAGCACTCTTGACTCCAGGTTTCGGGTGGAGAAAGATCCAATCCAATCCAGTAGCATTTATAGAGCGCACAGCTACCACCTACGGCGGTGTCCCGGCGCTAAAGATATATTTCCCCGGAGCCGAAGGTTTCTTTTACAAATCCAAGTGTCATCAGTGCTACACTAAAGAGGACTGGCCCAAAGTGATCAGGCTCCTTCCGTATAGCAGTGAGCAGGGCGCCGAGATGAAACTGGCCCTTTTTAGGTCGAGCATTCGAGACCTGTTGTAACTTCTCTTGAGGGCTTAAAGCCCTTCCCCTGCTTTCCATTTGTTTGTTTGAGTGTCCTTTAAAAATCCTTGCTTGCTAGTGGTCAGTCCTGCCTCTTTGTCCCTCCTTTTTCTCTTCCCTCCCTCCTTGGCAGCAGGGACTAAGTACTGTCTCATTCCACTATGGTTCATTATCTGTCCTTGGGGGGACTATTTATTTCTTGGTTTCCTGCTCTGTTACTGTTTGTCTGTGTTCTGCTTCAGTGCCTTAGATGCTTGCATGTAAATATAGCATTCCTCCCTCCCTCCTCCTCTTAATGCCATAGTTATGTTAATGCTGCCTCCCATGCATGCCTCCCTCTCTGTTGCTTGTATTTTATTTTACCCTTTTTGCACTATCGAAAACCACAGTCACTTGGGCTTTTTTATTTTTGAAGGATGTTGGTTTGGTTTTGGGCTTCCTTTTAAGGGAGATTTGGCTTGTTATCCCGTGTTTCAGCACATTCTGATACTTTAAGTGCTGCATGGGACTTAATATAATGTACACCTCACCACAGGAAGCAGTTCTACTCCACTTCACCCTTACACTATATTTATTGGGAAGATAGCCACAACTTCCCTATAGCCGGGTCTGGTGGCTTAGTGGACTAATGCATCCACTGCAGGGACCTGTGTTTGATCTCATGGTCACAGGTTCAAATCCCGGCAGGTCCACTCAGCCTTTCATCCATTTGAGGTTGATAAAATGAGTATCGTTGGGTAACAATAAACATCTGTTATTCAGCGCCATGAAACCCATGGGTGATAAGTATGCTTTACAAATACAAGTGTAATGTTATATACATGTAGGACCAGCTAATTTGCCGCTCATTATTGCCTTCCTATGACCGGCCCCCGGATTTCACTTCTCTCAACGTAATTACTATTACACCTTAAACAACATTACAATGATAATATGGAATTTGCTTCTCCCCTTTCCAATATACTTCTATAGTACCACTGCTCTTCTCTGGTTTTCTGCCTCCATCACTAGATAATCAAGAAGGATTGGCAATAAGCATATATAGGATGCAGGGTTAATTACATGAAATACTTTTATTCTGATGTAAATTTAATTACCTTTATAAATGTTTTAAACTATAAATCTTAAAGGAATACGGCTCAGCCCTATGCATTCTAAGATGGCGGCCCCGTAAGAGACGTAGACTTCCTTTTTGTTTTCCCGTAATTGACATCAAAGAAGGGTTCTAAATGACCTATAAACATGGCGGATTAACATCATACCAACAGACTCGCACAATACTCGGGGATTTGACCCAGGACTTAAGGTAAGGGATTGCCCGATTAGAAGCTATAAATAATAGCTCACTTATTCATACCTTATTACAAGGTACTGTGACTGGTTCACAGCTACTAGAGCTGCAGAGCACTTTATAAGAGTCCAACTGATATTTAAGAGAAATGTTAACTGGTAAGAATTAATTTATCGTCTCTCTACAGTGTCAGAGGTAAACACAATCCCCTGCTGTTTGCCAGGCAGTGTTGTATCAGCCGGGAATGCTTTGTCAATAATCTGCCTTGCCCGCATGCTCACAATCTAAAATTGCAGTGATGATTGACAGACTGGAGACTGCCGATAATTCAAAGGGATTGGAGGTGTAGAATCTTTAAGGACTGTCTACAGTCTAAATGGCAGGATATGCTCTCATCACTCTCTACACACAAAGGCTACAGCATTGTTGATGGCAGCCTGACTATCCATCAAGTTCAGCACAAGAGGATTTATCCCCCTTTCCCTTCTGACATTTCCATATTCTTGGAATTATCTTTCTAAAAGGGGTCCCGGTGTGCATAGTGGGTTGCATGAAAAACAGCATGCAGACCACCGCTCCAGCCGCTATATAAACCTTCATTATTGCTACTGTGCTTTCAGTCCCTATTTGTACCATGTTGGCGCAGTAACGTCCACTTGTTATTAGAAACATATCAGCTCATTTGGGGCCTGGTAATGGGAACTTTCCTGTCTGAGTGGGCCTGCTTGAGTCAAAGGATTCAATTTAAGGAGCCAGTCCTCTTACTGTTCTTATCCAACCCCACCCCTCTGTCTGAAACTTGCATTGTTTTAATTTTGGCCAGTCCGTAAATTAAATGGTCTCCTAGCACCTAAACAAAACAAACATGTTGTGTGTCCAGCAGCCACTGTGGCCTACAATGGGTCGTGACCTTTGTTCGTTACCAGCACACCTAGGCATGTTCATTTTGAGGTCTGCACAATGGGACCTGCAACAGTTGGGTAGCCTCCTTGGTCCCAGGAGGGCAACAACAACAAATCCAAGGGGCACTAACACATCTGCTTCCACAGCTGAGCTCCTGGCATGTGTCTGGACATTAAAGAGCATCCCTGCTTATAGAAAAAGGAACTATTCTGATTGTGTGCAAAGTCAGCTGTACAGTCACACAGAAGCAGCCCATAGCTCGACAAATGTCCCTTCACAAAGCACAGCCTACTTTGTGCGCTGTTCACTGTCTGTGGGTTTTAAGTATTCCTATATGATTTCAGTGATTTTAATTTTTAAATCGATTTTATACAGTTTGATGTTGACGTTTTAACGTACAAGTGATCCCTGTCTACCCAGTTCCATAAAAACAGTTGAATGTGTGTAATAGGCAACTCATATCTTTTAAATAAGTGTCTGTGCACAGCGACCTTTTTTTGTATAGTGCTACATTATGGTGGACATTGTTGCAGGGAACTTTAAGAGCTGATTGTGTACACATTCACAGGACGATAAAAAACATTCGGCATTGTGATTGTGCACAAATTAACAGGACGGTAACAAACCGTCATTCTTAGTCCTCTAGGCAATGCTGCTAGCTGCTTCTCTGGTACCGTTGGTAATTCCTCATTCTAAGTCCTCTAGGCAGTGCTGCTAACTGCTTCTCTGGAGCCAGTGGTAATTCCTCATTCTGAGTCCTCTAGGCAGTTCTGCTAGCGCTTCTCTGGTTCTGTCAGTAATTCCTCATTCTAAGTCCTCTAGGCAGTGTTGCTTCTCTGGTCCCAGTGGTAATTCCTCAATCTAAGTCTTCCAGACAGTGCTGCTAGCTGCTACTCTGGTCCCATCGGTAATTCCTCATTCTTAGTCCTCTAGGCAGTGCTGCAA
This sequence comes from Calotriton arnoldi, assembly GCA_963921515.1. Taxonomy (NCBI): domain Eukaryota; kingdom Metazoa; phylum Chordata; class Amphibia; order Caudata; family Salamandridae; genus Calotriton; species Calotriton arnoldi. The sequence goes on along the minus strand of CAWUFW010001846.1, from coordinate 728,732 downwards.
ACTGCTTCTCTGGTCCCAGTGGTAATTCCTCATTCTGAGTCCTCTAGACAGTTCTGCTAGCTGCTTCTCTGGTTCTGTCAGTAATTCCTCATTCTAAGTCCTCTAGGCAGTGTTGCTTTTATGGTCCCAGTGGTAATTCCTCATTGTAAGTGCTCCAGACAGTGCTGCTAGCTGCTACTCCGGTCCCATTGGTAATTCCTCATTCTTAGTCCTCTAGGCAGTGCTGCTAGCTGCTTCTATGGTCCCAGTGGTAATTCTTCAATCTAAATCCTCAAGACAGTGCTGCTAGCTGCTACTCTGGTCCCGTCGGTAATTCCTCATTCTAAGTCTTCCAGACAGTGCTGCTACTCTGGTCCCATCAGTAATTCCTCATTCTAAGTCTTTCAGACAGTGCTGCTAGCTGCTGCTCTGGTCCCGGTGGTAATTCCTCATTCTAATTCCTCTGGACAGTGCTGCAGCTACTTCTCTGGTCCCAATGGTAATTCCTTATTCTTAGTCCTCTACGCAGTGCTGCTAGCTGCTTCTCTGGTCTCGTCGGTAACTCCTCATTCTAAGTCCTCTATGCAGTGCTGCTAGCTGCTTCTCTGGTCCCAGTGGTAATTCCTCATTCTAAGTCCTCTACGCAGTCCTGCTAGCTGCTACTCTGGTCCCATCTATAATTCCTGATTCTAAGTCCTCTAGGCAGTGCTGCAGCTGTGTCTCTAGTCACAGTGGTAATTCCTCATTCTTAGTCCTCTAGGCAGTGCTGCTAGCCGCGTCTCTGGTCTCAGTGGTAACTCGTCATTCCTAGTCCTCTACACAGTGCTAAAGCTCCTTCTCTGGTCCCAATGGTAATTTCTCATTCTAATTCCATCACCGGCGGCCTTCCGTGTGTATATTCAATGTACAACCGTACAGCTGTGGTCCCCACAACTGTACAGGTTTGCAGCAAAGTGTACACACGTGCTTGCTGGTCCGTCATCCCTTTGTTTTAACCCGTCCTTCAAAGTGCAGAACTCAAACACATATGCAGCGCTATCTCCTTGTATTTCTCCTGTTTCTCACACCATTGGCTCATGTAGTGGTTCTGGAGGTGTAAAATGGAAATAGATGTCTCGGGGGTACCCTGGTGCAGCGCTCGCCATACCTTGGGATAGCCACCCACCCCGCGGGCCATAAATACAATGCCGGTTCACAAGTGTATCTCGTAGCCGTCCCTAGTGCGGGTACTATCGGGTGAGATTTTATAATTTCTATGTGACTGGAGACCTTAAAGCAATCAATGACAGAAGAGATTCATAAGTGGTCTGTTATCTGTTTGCACTCATTTTTTATGCCTCCACTCCAAACCAAAACACATGGGTAAAAGACATTGTCATTTACAACGCCAATACCTCTAACTCTGGCAAATGCGAGACCTATTGCATTGCAAATGCTTGTTAAAACAGAGTTCAATGCGTCTGTCCATGGTTGCTGGTGACTGTGTGGCAAACCAGAAGGGGTTTGTCCTGCAGCAGGGGCTAACTACCCAGGGATGCTGGGAAATGGAGTCCCTGGTTACGTCAGCAGCTTATATCATGGGGGATGCAGTTTCTGTGAGTTTTTTGTAATGTCAAAACATTTATATGTATGTGAACAGCGTCCTCAGTAGAGAAGGTTCTTATTGTTATGTTGAGAAGCTGCAGTAGACAAACAAACAGGAAGAAAAAACAAAGGAGGGATCGAACTGTTCCCACTCTTATTGTTTGTTTTATATAAAGTATTTGTTTTCAATATACACTGTATTAAAGGTTTTTACAAGCACAGTGTCAAAGGGACATTAGCGTCAGATAGGAATATCCCTCTGAGCTATCAGATTTAATTTGTATTAAACATTCATTCATGGGATCAAGGTTGGCTATATCGCTTAGCTCTCAGGGTTATATGGAATGGAAGAGGATGCTAATCTAAGTGAAAGGAGTTTGGTATAGGTTTCTCATTTGGAAGGGCTCAGACCTTCATGCTAAATGAGCTACCTTTATTGGATCTCCTGATCAAAGGAAAAAATGGGCACCTCAAGACTGAGGTGTACTACAAGCCCACAGACCATAATCTATTTTGTTTTGAAAGTTTCCACCCACGTTCACTTAGGGAAACCTCCCCGTGGAACAGTTTTTACGTCTTAGTCGCAATTGCACAGACCCTTTGAGTCCTATTCCTTACCCCCCTTCAGCACTGCACATGTTGTTTGTGACCGTCCAAGTATGACAGACTGACTGTTAATGTTTAGGTACAAGCACAAATCGTGCTCCCTACCTGCAGCTGCCGTATTTCTTGTGTTTATAGTTTGGCAAAACAGGAACAGTTAGTGTAATTAATAGAGCGGCTGGGAGAACAGTTACAGGCACAGGGTCTGAGGACTGCCTCAATTTACAGGTCTGCTGCTTCTTTTTATACAGTTCATTGTAGACAAAGTATTTCCGGAGGTCCATGTATAGTAAGGAATGTAAGTTGCTTCCTTTGGAGTCATAAATAAAATGTCTAATAGACAGTACAGGTGGGCCTTGACCTTGCCTAGACACAATATGGCCAATGTGTAATGTGTTCAGATGTCCGGCATGAGGAGCGCATGATCACTGCATCTGCTGTGTCATGCTCGGAGATATGTTTCAAACTCATGTGGCATCTGACTTCATGGTGTTTTGTGAGCACGCATACCTGTCCGGCCATGTTTGCTTTATTGGGGCAATCTCCCTGGACCATTGTAGTGTCGCCGCTCCTATCTGTGGGATTGATCTAGGATTTCCTGTTTGTGCGTTTATCTGCCAGCTACGTGCAACCCCACCAGTGACCTATCAATCAGTGAACCCGGGGCTAGGTCTCAGAGCCTGCTTGACTACGTATTTGCGAGTAGGGGTTGATGTGAAGTTCAAAACGGGCAAATTCGTTAATAAAGATGTGATTTCGTTCTCATACATGAATGTATAATTTTTCATTTTCATATTAACATCGGCTTTTTCAATATTAACACTCCCCCTCTAGTTGATTTGTCAACTACACTATGTTACTCATACCTTTCGACAGTTACTTTATTACGGATACGTTGCTTCTTATAATGGCTCTCAACAAATACTACCTTCCTTGCTACCTACATTTTTACCAATTTGAGGACTGTATTTTTATAGAAGGTAATCCCCAATTGTACAGACCCACACAAAAATAGGAACACAATAAAAATTGGCAAAACTGATCTTCACAAACTGGTGATCCATCAGGGGAGAAAGGGGGAGAGCGAGAGAGAGATAGAGGAGGCGGTGTTCTATTTAGAATGACACCGTATAAAGGCTTATGACCCTAGTCTTATATCACCTCCCAGCCCAGGACCATCAATAGGCCAATAGAAAGGGCCGAAACATGTTGGTGTCTAGCTTAGGGTCATAGGAACATCACATCCTGCCACCCTACTATAGCATTTTTAACCATTCCCCAACCCCCCACACACAATATCTTCATAATTGCTCTCTGAAAGACGGTTGAGCCCACCCGACCTTTAAGAGTTGGGGTGAGCCCGATGATGAAGCATGTCACTATTAGAGTGAGTGAAGGCTATAATAAGAAAAGGGATTCTTTCCATTCCCACCCTTAACAGGGAGGTGATATAAGACTAGGGTTATAAGCCTTTATACGGTGTCATTCTAAATAGAACACCCCCTCCTCTATCTCTCTCTCTCTCCCCCTTTCTCTCTGAAAGGAACCCTTCTGGCTCTAGAAGGGATACTTAGTTGCTGTTGTGGATACCTCTGTGGTGAGGACCTCTCCACCCTTACAGGGTGGCCCCAGGGCCCCCCTTTTTTGTGACATAGATCCACCAGGGGAACCATGCCTCTTCACGCATGTCTCTTTGCAAGCCGTGCAGTGCTTGGATGGTAAGTGACAATGTCCCATTGTCTGCGTCATTCCCTGGATAGAAGATGTAGCAGGCTGCACCGATCTTGGCACACACCGCTCCCTCCATCACGGTCATAGAATCGCAATAAATATCAATGCTGCATTACCAAGAGGCAGATTGCTCGCAGTTCTTCCTTGATTGAATTAAGGCTAAGCTCAGTGCTGTTCACAATTTTAAGCATTACCGACCAGGTAATTTGCAACCAGCGGGCACTTGCAGTTTTCTGCAGGGTGAAGAAGGTATCGACCCTCCTGCCAAAACTTGTGTATCAGTAAACAGTCTGAATTCTTCGTGAATGTCCTTGTACTGAGCTTAGCCAAAATAGTCTGCAGTTCTTTTCTCTAGAGCCTGGTGCAGCAAAGTTGTCTTCTTCCTTAACGGGTGCTGGTAGAAGTCCGATAGTTCTTCTCCAGGAATGACCAGGATTGGGGTGTGTATGTCAACCAGGGAACGAACCATCCAGGCACAAGCTGAATATAGGCAAACTCGCTGCACTGCCAGTAGAAATCCATCAGCGTTCATATATCTGAAATGTGCATGATCGGGCCACAGTTAGCATTCGTGCCCATTGGAAGTATTCCTTAACCTCTGAAATAGGCCTGGGCAATGAACTCCGCTCCGATAGCAGAATTTGCGGAGATTTGTTAATTACGCATTCCGTGAAAAACATGGAATTCAGGCAAAAACTAGCGGAGTGAGCTACTAAACTGCACCAACAAATGCTTTGATAAAGCAACTTTACATGCTAAAAAGCATATAACCAATTCACAAAAGTGAACTTTGAAAATGAAAAATATCAGGCAATGAGAGAGGTGATGATTTTGGGGTCCCCCCTAACCTAGGGGAGGACCAAGTAGATGCATTGAACACAAAGAGCATATCATGCTGAACGATTCAGTGGTGGTCCCATCCTCTTAGGACCACCCCAAGCACAGTTATGGGCAAAAATACTATCCCAATCAAAGGCCCTGCAAAGCATTATGGGACGAGATTAGCAGTGGGCAGTGAATATTATAGTCCCAATATCAAAATAATTCTACAAAGAGCTGCAGTTCAACTAGTCGTTACTAGGTGTCCCTCACGAGTCAAATGCAAAAGCATTGAAATTATTACATCAAGCTGCAGTTCAACTAGTCTTTGCTAGGTGTCCCTCAAGTCAAATGCTTTTGCATTTGACTCATGAGGGACACCTACTAACGACTAGTGGAACTGCAGCTTCATGAAAGGGTTTCCATGCTTTTGCATTTGACTCGTGAGGGACACGTAGTAACGACTAGTGGAACTGCAGCTTGATGTAATAATTTCAATGCTTTTGCATTTGACTCGTGAGGGACACCTAGTAACGACTAGTTGAACTGCAGCTCTTGTTGAATTATTTTGACCACCACCGAATCGTTCAGCAAGATGTGCTCTTTGTTTTCAAGGCATCTGCTTGGTTCTCTCCCTAGGTTAGGGAGGATCCCAAAATCATCACCTCTCTCACTGCTTGCTAAATTTTCATTTTCACTTTTGTGAAATGACTATATGCATTTTAGCATGTAAAGACAGAGATACTTGTTATTTTGCCAAAAGTATATGAGTTTTCTGTTTTATTAATTGGGAGTCTGACGAAACGGAGCGAAGTTGCGGAATTCACAGAGTTTTTGTTCAACTTCGTGGAATTCCGCGTAGTAGTACTCCGCAAATTAGGCCCACCCCTACGCTGAAACACAAGGAATGCAGTGTACGTTTCTGTACAATTAGGGGCTGCCCCTTCCCTTCTAGTCAGGTGTACCCACCTACCTCGGTGTCCCAGATTTCCTGACAGGGGGATCATGCTCTCATTTAACCCCCCTACGATTGAGTCCTCTTCCTATCCTCAAGCTGGGCTTCCCCACACAAGAACTTCAATCGTGGGACCACTTGCTGTTAAAGAAGACTGCCCCAGATACGCTAAGGGCCCCACCGTCAATCCACAGATGATACAGAAGCGGAGGTGTTTGTGCATTGAGTTGGGGTTTTGCTACCTCTAAGAATTTCTTCTCTGGAAAGTCTCAGGGCCAAACAGTATCCTCCCCTAAGGTGCCCTTTCTTCGCATCCTGTATAGCTCGGTTTGGATGTCATTAGGTTCAGTGAAGAAGTACAGTGCAGTTGGGTTGGTTTCGTATAGGGGTAAATTTACCACTACCCTGTGTGGTTCTACCTTGTTGGATTGGATCTTGGCCCTTATCCTGCATATATATGGGTGGATAAGGCATTTTGCTGTCTCAGGGGCTACCTGTCTGTGCCTACTACATGTGGGATAAGTGAAGACATGTAAAATTAACTAGTGGATGTTGGGGAGCTGACTGCGGTCATGTGTTGGTACTGTGTGCTGTGCAGGAGGGTGCTGTGCAGTGCATGTGGGATGCTGGTGTTCTTCTGTTGAGTGTAATTGTAGGTGACATGGGGGAAGTCCCTACACCAGCGCTGTGATACCTTTTTAACCGACTCCATTTTACTTGGCAGCTCTTTGACCTTAATAGATGTGGTATCATCCATAATAGACAGGGGGTACATAACAAGGCAATAATACATAACTTGTCACTTGACACTTGACATTGAAGTTCTTCATATGGGTCCCTTGGGAGGCTTCTATGGTTCTCTGTTGCCTGTGGTTTCCTTTATCGGTTCAAACAAAATGTTTGTGGTGTTGGTTCATGGGTGTTCGTGAAAGGTTTCAACCGCACATCGGAAAGATGGACCCAAGCACTTTTCCCCTCCACCTTGAGGGCTGTTGGTGTGGCAAAGATTACCCAGTAGGGACCCTCAAACTTGGCTTGTTTCCACTTCCTTACAAAGTACTGAATATATGTTCAAGTTGGGATGTTTAATACAGTAGCTTGGTTGTGGTACACTTGGAGGTTCTGTGGTTGACCTGTTTGGATAGAAACCTAGCAGTTTTGGTTAGTTCTGAAAGGTACACATGCAATTCATCTCCCATTGCCTGAGAGCTAGCCTCTGAGCTTAACCGGTTCCTAGTTTTTGGGATGGGTGTCACCATCAATCTACCATTTGTGATCTGGTGTGGTGTGAGATGGTGATCGCCGCAAGGTGTATTTCTTAGTGTGAAGAGAGCTAGGGACAAACAGTGGAGTCATTTCATTTTGAGGCTGGCACAAATTCTACTTGTTTTGTTTTTTAACAGGCCATTGAGTCTCTCTACAATGCTATTGCTTTGGGGGTGGTTTACTGGTGCTAATTTAAGTGTTATCCCTAGCAGGGTACAGATGTTGTCAAACATGGTATTGACAAAGTGTTTCCCATTGTCAGACCGGATAACATTTTGCACCCTCCACTGGGCTATTACTTCCCTAATCGAGAACGTTGCTGCCGCCTTGGCGTCACAGTGCACACAAGGACAAGCCTCGATTCATCTGGAGTAGGACAGACGAATACAATTAGATACCTATAATTAGCACATTGATCAATCATATCAATGAAATCAATCTGTAATGCCTTAAAGGGTCCGGTTGGTTTCAGGATGAATGATGCTATGACATTGAGTGTGGGTTTGGATGAATATAATTGGCAAACAGTGCACTTGTTTAAGTACTCCATGACTGTATCCATAATGTTGGGAATGAACAAGTCGTTCTGCAGTTACGCCAGTTTTTTTTCTTTTGCCATGTGTGTTGGGAGGTGCAATTGGGACAGTGCTCTGTTTACTAAGCTTTGGAGCATGACTGTTTTTTCCATTAGTGTATGTCAATGTATGAGTTCATGTGCTGTCTGTGTGCAGCCACTGGCTTTCCATACCTCTTTCTCCTGGGGTAATGCAGTTTCTTGCAGTATCCTCAGATATAGTTTTGCTGTTTCTGTGTAGTGCTCATTTACACGTGACACAAAGTCATTGCCCCCAGTATGTGGGGCGCATTTCACCACAGCCCGCATTCAGGCAAGGTCAATGCGTTGATTAGTAACTCAAGGAGGTCCTGGTGCATGACAGGTTTACCGTCTGATTTCAGGAAGCCTCGCGTTCTCTATCTCCATATACTGGAATGCACTGTAGTGGTAATATAGGCCGAATCTGAGTAAATTACTACCGTCTTCCCTATGCTTTGGGTGAGGACTTCAATTAATGCTGTTAACTCTGCCTCCTGTGCTGAGAGATGTGGGACGAGAATCAGCTGCACAGTAGCCAGCAATGCTTCCGAAGGTGAGTGGCAATGAGCCATTACTACCACTGCCCCTGTATGTCTCACCCCTGTCTCCTGTTCTATCACACAAGACCCGTCAATGAACAGTGCCTCACAGTCCAGGATGGGATCTTCTTCTGCCTGGCTGATCCCATCAGGGGTGTAAGTTACACAGTCATGGACCTCCTCTCCCTCTTGAACCTCATGGTTGCTGAGTTAACCAGGTGAAACCGTATTATTTTTAATGATGGTCTGGAGAGCATCAGCACCTAACCTGAAACCTGTTGAGTAATCAGCGTACTCCTGATCTTTTGAATGACTGGAAACACTGAGGGGCATATTAGCAAGGAATGGCGATAACTAGCGCTAACCTAGGTTAGCGCTAGTTTTTTTATCGCCGTCTATCGCCATTATTTTCTGCCCTGTTAGCGACGTATTAGCAACACGTCGCTAACAGGCGATAGCTTCAGCCAAAACCCTCGCTAACTCTTGCGCGATGGCGATATCTAAAGCGGCGATAGCGGGCGGAATCCAGCGACAACATTTTAGCGATCATAAAACGCACACTAACCCGCAAGTGTGGACTTTGCAAAAATAACCTATCAGTCCACCTCCCATTGAAAAGATGTAAAAAAAATATATAAATGCAGATATGAGCAACCAGGGCCAAGTGCAGCACACAACAACAACCCCCTCAAGCCACCCAACATCCAGGATGACCAGGATGAGAGCCCGGATGCCCCGCTGGACCTGCACCTGGAGCCTGGATGCCCCGCTGGACCTGCGCCTGGAGCCTGGATGCCCCGCTGGACTTGCGCCTGGAGCCTGGATGCCCTGCTGGACTTGCACCTGGAGCCTGAATGCCCCGTTGGACTTGCGCCTGGAGCCTGGATGCCTTGCAGGACTTGCGCCTGGAGCATGGATGCCCCGCTGGACTTGCGCCTGGAGCCTGGATGCCTCACTGGACTTGCGCCTGGAGCCTGGATGCCCCGCTGGACTTACACCTGGAATCTGGAGCTTGGATGCCTCGCCGGACTTGCGCCTGGAGCCTGGATGCCCCGCTGGACTTGCGCCTGGAGCCTGGATGCCCCGCTGGACTTGCGCCTGGAGCCTGGATGCCCCGCTGGACTTGCGCCTGGAGCCCGGATGCCCCGCTGGACTTGCGCCTGGAGCCTGGATGCCCCACTGGACTTGCGCCTGGAGCCCGGATGCCCCGCTGGACTTGCGGCTGGAGCCTGGATGCCCCGCTGGACTTGCGCCTGGAGCCTGGATGCCCCGCTGGACTTGCGCCTGGAGCCCGGATGCCCCACTGGACTTGCGCCTGGAGCCCGGATGCCTCGCTGGACTTGCGCCTGGAGCCTGGATGCCCCGCTGGACTTGCGCCTGGAGCCCGGATGCCCTGCTGGACTTGCGCCAGGAGCCCGGATGCCTCGCTGGACTTGCGCCTGGAGCCTGGATGCCCCGCTGGACTTGCGCCTGGATGCCTCGCTGGACTTGCGCCTGGAGCCTGGAGTGGGATGCGGAGGAGCTGTGGAGTCAATGAGCCGTGGCAGGAGACATTGATGTGCGACCATCGCCCGTACCTGGTGGTGAAGTCTGGCAGGTCACATGGAGACACGTTGCTGACCTGTTTTTGAAGTCCGCCTTGCGCACCTTGGTGCAGTTAATGGTAGAGGCGCTCCTGCACACCAACGTAGTGAGGTTCTCATGGCATACTACAATACACCACTACACCAGGGTGCACGAAGGGGATTACCAACGGTGGGTGCTGTCTCCCTGCGTCACAGGACGGATGATGTTGGGCTGGCCGCATGCTGTGGAGGGTGAGGCCCCTGTGCTATGCCTAACTTGTGTGGTCTGTGCGCTGCAACTACACGCCTAAGGGAGCCCTGCTGCATCAACTGCATCGGGAGGTCCACCAGCGGACTACGCGGTGACTGCTGTACCCAGCCCAGTGAAAGCACACCTGGCTCAGGCTCCTGCTGGCTGAGTCACAGATTTGGAGAGAGTGCAGTGGATTGCGCTACGGGGTCAATGTCCAGGTAAGGAGAAGATGGGACGCGTAGCGCAGGAGGGCCTGGGGTGAGTCGCTCATGCCCATCACACGTAGATGACGCACCCCAAGTGGCGGCTCTACCGCTATGGCGGAAGAGCGTTGCCTCACCACCTCAAGCAGTGTAGATGAGGAACAATCATCACATGATGATAACTCAATCAATCAATCAGCCAGGGGAGTTGTAAGCGCATTACTCACCCGTGAGGGTCCCAAGGCACAGAGGGGTGGGGGGCGAAGATCTGTCAGTCAAAGAGACAGGTCTTGAGGGTCTTCCTGAAGGTGTTCAGGGAGGGGGCACCTCTGATGGCTGCCGGTAGCTTATTCCAGGTCTTTGATGCAATGTGGGAGAAAGATCTTCCGCCTGCTCAGGCTCTGTGGATGCGCGGGGTTTCTGCCAGTGCGAGGTTGGAAGATCGGATGTCTCATTTGGGTACGTGGAAGTTGATTCTGTCGTTGAGGTATTTGGTTATGATGATGTGTAGCCATTTGTATGCGTGAGTGAGGATTTTGAAGGTGACTCTTTTCTCCACGGGGAGCCTTTGGAGTCTACGTAGGTGTTGACTGATGTGTTCGTGTCGGGGGATGCCGAGGATGAGTCTGGCGGTGGTGTACTGTAATGACTGGAGTTTGCGGAGTAGGGACTTGTAAATGCCGGCGTAGAGTGCTTTTCCATAGTCCAGTCTGCTGGCGATGAGTGCATGGGTGACTGTCTTCCTTGACTCCAGGGGGGATCCATTTGAAGGTCTTGCGGAGGATGCAGAGGGTGATGCAGCTGGAGGTGACGGCATAGACATGTCGGTTCATGGTGAGGGATGGGTCGAGTACGAGGCCGAGGTTTCTGGCGTGGTCCAAGGGGGTAGGTGGTCTTCCGAGGGCGGCAGACAACAGGTGTCGTCCCATGCTGAAGATGTGGTTCCAAGGATGAGGACTTCTGTCTTCTCGGCGTGGAGCTTCAGGCAGCTGTTACTCATCCAGACTGCGACGTCCTGCATTCCTTCATGGAAGTTGAGTCTGGCGGTGGTGGGGTCTTTGGTGAGGGAGTGGATGAGCTGGGTGTCATCAGCGTAGGATACGATGTTGAGGCCGTGTTCTCTGGCGATAGCGGCGAGGGTGCCATGTAGTTGTTGAAGAGGGTCGGGCTCAGAGAAGACCCCCCTGGGACTCAACAGGTGATTTACGTGGGATTGGAGAGGAAGGGTGGCATTCTTAGCCTTTGGCCTCTTCCGGTGTGGAATGATCGGATTCAGTCTAGGGCTATTCCTTGTATGCCAGCGTCGTGTAGCCTGGCGACTAGTGTGCGGTGGGAGATGGTGTCGAAGGCCGCTGAAAGTTTGAGTAGGATGAGGGCTGGGGAGTGGCCTTGGTCCAGGAGGGTCTGTGGCGGCGAGTAGGGCGATCTCTGTGCTGTGGTAGATGTGAGGAGGGCAGGGGTCGGTGGGGGCCTCCGAGTGGATGCCTTTCATGGTCAAGGCGGTGTATTCAGCTGTGACCGGCATCCAGGTGGAGATGGTGGGCTGGCTGGTGTGTTGGGGGAGCGGGGGGCCGGCTGTGGCGTCTGGTGGATGGTCGGCAAAGTTGTTGTGGAGTATTTTTGATCTTGAGGTGGAAGTAGGTTCCACGCTTATTGCAGAGGTTTTGGGATGGGGTGATGTCTGTGGCTATGCTGCGTGGGTTGGTGAATTCATTAATGACCCTGAAGAGTTGCCTGGAGTTGGTGGAGTTGTTAAGGATTTGGTTGTGGTAGTCCGTCATGGCGTCCTTGTAGGTGGTGTAAATTTCGGGTGTCTTGGTGTTTCTCCAGTTCTTCTCCAGGCATCTGCAGGTGTGTCTTGCTTCTTGGAGATCGGTGGTGAACCAGGCGGCTTTCCAGGGGCGCTGTTTGTCGGGCTTGCGTAGCGGGGTGAGCTTGTATGCGCAGTTGGAGATCCAAGTGTGGAGTTCACTGGCTGCGACGCTGGCGTCGGCTGTGTTGAAGGCCAGGGTGGTGGTTAAGGTCTGGTGGCAGTGGAGGCAGGTGAACCTGCCATGGGTCGTGTTTGGCGAGGCCTGTCATCAGTCTATGATTTTTCCGTGGTTGAGTGCGTGGAGGGTGGCTGAGATGTAGCAGTGGCTGGCTCGAGATCCAGGGTTCCTGGCGCTGGTCGCGGTCGGGACACGGACGGACGCAGACAGGGTTGCCTTGGGCGCGCATTCGGTGTACCTGTGGCGCGCGTCTGCTGCGCGACCGCGCAGCGGCCGCCATTAAGTAGGGGAGGGGGAGGAATGATCATCTGGGATGCGGGAATGGGCGAGGACAGGAGTGCGGGGCCTCAGGGGCAGCAGCGGCGGGAAGCGGGAAGTGCAGGCTCCAAGAAGCCAAAAAAACTGATCAAAAGTTAAAAACAAGGGATAACTAACTGATGTAATCATGCTATGTATCCTCAGGGGGTGGGAGGGTGGGTAGGACTGCTCCAAACACAGAGCAGGGCATGGGCGGATTGGCATGCCCACTCAAGTGCACAATGACTGTTTGGTCGGCCCGCTCAGGCCGCCCAAAGCAGTCATTCGCACTTCCCTGTTCGCAATGCAGGCTGCATTACAGCCTGCATGGAGAACATGGCCACCCCTCCGGCCCCTGGCTGCATGACTTGTCCCGTTGCCGATTACCAATCCCAACACTGCATCACAGCATTGTGATTGACTCAGGGAGGGAGCCTGGCTGCCTACTTCCTTTTCCTGGAAGCAGACGCAGGAGAGCAGGAGCTACAAAGACACGGGACACAGCTTCGAGGTAAGACTTCCCTCAATAAATTCTTAACAACACACGCTCACACACACATCCCCGCGTCCACGCACCATCCAGTGTTATTTCTGGCGTTTACCACCTCACAGCTGTCCAGCCCCCCCACACTTCTCAATGGTGGCCGCTGTGCGCCCATGCCCAGCGGGCGTACCACTCGTGTGCCAAAGGCACATACGTAGTTGCGACGCATGCCATCACCTCGCATTCCATTCCAATGCATACTAATACTAGGCACATTACAGTTCAAGAAGCAGTTAAAAACCTGGCTGTTCTAAATCCATAACTCTGTCCTAGCCACCAGCACTGTGCTGCCAAAAGAGCCGAGAGATCCCTGTAGGGATGATTCGTTGCATGATACAAATCCCAATAATAATAATAATAATTGCAACAGTAGAGTGGGTGTTGCATAGCGCAGACATAAAGATCACTGTTCCCACTTCAGTTCGTGCATCCCAAAACTAACCTTTGCACCACAAACCCAACCGTGAACCCTGGAATTCCTTTTTTGAGCCCCCAAAACACACACAAAAATCACATTTGAGACAGATGCACACCCCATTTTTCATATTTTACCCCAAAAAACACCCCATTTTTCATATTTTACCCCAATATTCACCCCATTTTTCATATTTTACCCCCAAAAAAATGTACATTTACAATTTTACCCCAAAACCCATACACACCTGAGAAACTTTAAATTACCCCATTACTGACCTCACAATGCGTTGTGATAAAATGCGATGTTAAGGCACCTGCGTTGTCGGAGTTGCGTTGTTAACGATGTACTGCCTGCATTGTAATGGTCGTCTCCCATGCCAAAGGCAACCCATAGGCTACGCCGTTTGCGTCCGTCTGCCCCTGGACCGCGCTCAGCACCAAGGAGCATTCCTCTTGGACACTCCACCGCTACGACGGCAGCACCCTCCTCGCCATCAACCCTGGATGCCACCTCGCCTGCCAGGACCAACCTCTGCTCCATGCCGGACATCGCCTTCGCCATCACTGACGGCTGCAGTATCACCCACAAGGAGCACCCTGACCGTCAAGGAGGAGGCATTGCCGTCACCTACAGAGGCACACTCCGACTGACAACGCACTCTGATGTGCCAAGGGTGACCATGGACCACTTCAACTCCCAGATCCGGAACAAGCCCAAGAACATCCTCTGCGGAACCCTCATGTGCAGGCCCCCCGGGCCATGGCCCCCCATTCTCCATTGTCATTGTAGACCTCATTGCACCCCAGGGTCTCCCATCCACCCACGACATCCAACTCGGTGAACTCAAGTTCCACCGGGACAACCCCAGTGACCAGAGCACCACCCCCTCCTGGGGAGGGTCACCGACATCAGACGCAAGCAGCAAGTCACCTCAACAGGCCACATAGCAGGACACACGGTCGAGCACGTCACCTCCGCCAGCGGGTACTTCAACTACAGCCACAACACCGGACTCTCATGGACCGACCATCATTGGTAACATCACGTCTTCACCTTGCCGACCGGACGCCACCCCCACCATCGCACCCCCTCGCAGCTGGATCAAGGCCAGCGAAGAACATCTCGTCAACTCCCTCCGCGCCAACACTCCACCAATGCTTCCAAATGATGACACCGCAGTGCGCAACCACCACCGATGGATCTCCAACAGCGCCGACATTCGGGCACCCCTCATGAACAGCACTGCCTCAGTACCTTCCGCCTGCCTGATTACAGGCGTGAGGGTGAGGCAGTGCCACAGGGATAGGCTGGCCCCATGCATTGCTGGAGTTACGTCATGGTTGTGACACGACTGCAGCAATGCGTGACTTTAGCGCAGGCAGATACGTCAGGATTCTTGACGTATTTGTCATTACTTGCGTCATGGAGCGCTGTCCAGTGATTACAGCGCATCCATGCTGTCGCAAGAAGGGTGTAGTGAGAAGTGTTGCAACGCTGCCTTGTCGCAGCGCAGCAACACTTTTCATGACTGGGGCACAGGTATGCGCACTATCTTATTGATTGTGCGCATTCCTGCACTGTAGTTTTGTCGTAGGGCAGCGCTGCAACATTGCTTGCAGCGCTGGCCAGCGCCAAAACCTGCAGAGATATGGGCTCAAGTTTTATCACCATTTTTAAGACCTGCTATTTTCTGGTCTTAAGTAACTGGCAACACTTTTCATGACTGGGGCACAGATATGCGCACTATCTTATTGATTGTGCGCATTCCTGCACTGTAGTTTTGTCGTAGGGCAGCGCTGCAACATTGCTTGCAGCGCTGGCCAGCGCCAAAACCTGCAGAGATATGGGCTCAAGTTTTATCACCATTTTTAAGACCTGCTATTTTCTGGTCTTAAGTAACTGGCTCTAACTGCAGTTAGAGCCAGTTTTTTGGCTCTTCCGGATTTCAAGGAGCCCCTTGATAATATGGAGTAGTGGTGTTTACGTGCCTTTTTGTACGGGAACGCCTACTTTGCATGTAATTAGCGATAAATATCGCTAACATGCTTTGAGATGTAAAAACGGGCCGCTATCACCCAAAAAATTGCGCTAAGGCCCATTTGCTGCAGCTTGCTAATAGTGAGATAAAATTATCGCCGCTTTAGCGGCAAAAAAGTGCTGCTAAAGCGGCGATAGGCCCTTGATAATATGCCCCTGAATGTTCGGCATACAATGTTAGTGGTCCCCCCATCACAATGGAAGTGCTTTTATCAATGGCTGTAGCTGCTCCTGCATGGGAAGTGGCCCTGCATAATTGAGTCTAAGTGCCCACTGTAGTACGCAAGGGGATTGTATCCCAAGGGATACTTCTGCATCAAGACAGCTGACATGAATCACCCATCGCTTTAGCTAAATAAGAACTCCTTATTATAGTCAGTGTACATAGCACAGGGAAGCATGCTATCTTAGTTTTAAATTTACAGAAGGTGTTGTGCATCTCTGGAGTCCATGTCAGTTTCTCATTGCCAGTTTTCTCCTTTTTAATGGCCTTGAGCATGGGGAGGATAAGCGTGCTATAGTCAAACACCCACAGACGTACATAATTGCAAAGCCCTAAAACGTTTGTATATTTCTTTTTGTTTGCGGTGGTGACATAGCCCTGATTGACTTTGCGCGCTCTGGGGTGACCCATCGACTGGCTGCTGAGATCAGTTGGCCTAAACAGTTAACCTCTGGCAGTACGTAGTGCATTTTCCCCTTCTCCACTTTGCAGCCCTTCTTGGCAAGTGCAATAAGGAGCAAACACAACAAGATGATGGACGGAGTGCCTAAGCTTTTCAACCACTCACCTCCAGTCAAGATATCTGGGTTGAATCCATAATTATTTTGCACAACATGCAACCACAGTTTGGACCGAGCGATATGCATATCGGTCTTGACCCTGCTCTTCATGGGAACAGTTCAGCCCTAACTGCAAGGCCAGATCCTCCCTGGACCAGAAACAAGCATCCTGGGACTGGTTTTGGGGTTTCACCCCTTAGCAGCCAGGCTGGCTTGAATCCAGTGGCACAGCAAGCAAGGGCCCAACATCTGAGCATACCCTTGGCCACTAAGGGTGAACATAGCAAACACAACAAGATGATGGAAGGAGTGCTGAAATGTTTCAACCACTCACCCCCAGTGTCAAGATACTGGCACCACCCGTATACATACGGGTTCCCGCTGCTCAGACCAAAGAAGAACGACTGACTACAGGAGGGCACCAGGCACCAGGCAGGCATAATGCCTAAACAACCCATAATTAGGGTAGAATCAGCAGATGTATCATAAATCCAGGTGACAGCTATAGGCCTTCTACATACACACACACAATGAATGTGTAGTCGTTTTGTGCAGGGATATACCTTCTGCCCTAAAGAAGGCCCCAGATCTGTTTAGGACACGTTGTGAGGGCCAAAACATGTTGGCATTCATTTCAATCAAGGTTAATTGAGGAATAACTCTACATTATAACCCTGTTACTCTTATATTTTTAACCATACCCCCAGTTTCCTATTATTAAAAAATAAAAAATCTTTGGGCTATACTGTGAGGTATTTTTAGCTCACTACCTGTCACTTTTTTTCTGGATCCCTGCATTATCCAGTTTCACTTTTATTTAAGAACTCCTAGAGACCTTTCCCTGGTTGAAATAATAGTTCGAAAAAAATAAGGTGCAGTAAAAGTTAGAGAAATATAATTATTAATATTAACAACAGGAGGACTTACTAGGGCCAGCAGCAGAGCCCTCTTATAGGCGATCCTGGCCCTGGGAGGCATCTCCAGCTCCCGCCTCAGATCCCATCGTCTTCTTGCCCCTGGATGCTTATCATGTAAGATATAATAAAGAGACAAAAATTGATTGGTGTGAAACAAATAAAAACGCTCTAAAACATTTTTTGACAGGAAACGTCAATTGCAATAAAATTGACCTATCTATTCTGATCGACTAGTAGTATCGTGATTGCGGACCGTCTAGTTATTTTAGTTATTAATCCAATGTTCCATTCTGATTCCAGAATTCTAATCCTAAGTAATGTCTCAGATTACTTTTGTGAATCGGGCCCTAGATTTGATTCTTCTAAGTTCCGATCTCATTCGCAATCATCAATGAATCAACCCCCTTTGATGGGGCAATTGTTCACTAAGTGTGCATTTCCATTTATTTTAGTCCTCATAAATGCATAGATGGATGGACGCATGCAAATTGCATACACCAAATTGTTGGTTGGTTGCTGCTGATGTGCTGATGAGTTGCTATATTACTCACTCACTAACAAACTACAAAATGTTCTACTAAGGACTGGAGTCAGCAGCACGTGACGGAGGACGCGTCACGCGGACCGCTAAAAAATTACCAACTGATACTAAGTAGCTAACTATAATAACTACCTACCTACCACCATTATCTTAGTGACAGGACAAAGGAAAGGAGTCTCTCTAGATGATCTATTAATTATGCCTCCCCCAAACTTCTTCTCTTACCTGTGATTGATGTTAGGCGAAGCGATGGCTGCATGGTGATGGTTTGGTTTCCCAAGATGCCATGGTGGTGGTAGTAGTAGTAGTAGACACTGACACACAGTAGCATTTGCAAAAAAAGAAAATGAGACAGACAGTCACCTGAGGGAGACTCGGGAATGAGTAGTAGAAGTACAGTACACAAGAAGAAGACTGCCATACAAGAAACCATGATGATGATAAGCAATGCTAAAGTAAAATAAACCAGAATGCCTGGAGGGCTAGCCTAGTGCAATTTACAAACTGACGTCGACTCTAGCTATGATGATGAAGCGGACAAGCGCCTTCGTAACCTTTAGTGCTGGAACTAGCATGAAGATTGATAATGCTGGCAACCAATTATAATATTATGATGGATTCTTAATGTTCCTCTGGAAAAGAAATTCGAATATCGAATACTGTGCATGGGTGGGCAATCTAATATTGCCAGTGTGGGCTAAAGTGAAGTATATATTATATACTTAGAGCAGAAGAAGATCTTCGCCCTGCCTTGGGTTAGTGTTGCTTTCACCAAATCCGCCCCAGCAAGTGTGTGATCAATATTGGTGTAAATTTAATTTAGTCAAACCTCAATATAAATCACACAGCCCTGGGGAAGAGGGTTAGGGTTGGATAAATGGTTGGGAAGGGGGGTTTGGGGAAAGGTTTGACAAAGACAAACACTACACAGGGACAACACACAATCTTGGCAGCCGACCATCATAAATCTGTTAAGGGAGAAAAAGGAAATGCATGCATGATGATGACTTGATGAGTACTACTAGACTAGTAGTACAGGGCAGCAGTATAGTATTAATTATTATTATTATGCAATTGCCCTGCCTGTCTGCCCCCAGAGAGACCCAAGTTAAATACATGTTATGTTCTGTTGTACCGGGCTTCCTTTTAAAGCTAGCAAAGAAAATAAAAAAATATCTGTAGGAGTCAAATATAAGCAAACATAATAAACAACAACACACACAGTCGTAATGATTGAAGAGAAAAAATGAATCAAATGAAATGATACTATAACTATGGTCAAATTGGGAGTTGCATCTCAGCATTCCTCTTGGTCCTTCCATGGACACTCCATCCGTCAATCTTGGGTACCTGCCTGGCGGATGCAGTTTGGTAAGGTAAGTGTGAGTTGTTTTTCCCAGTATAGCACAGGTTAAAGGCCGGCCTGTAAGTGTAGATGAAAAAACAAAAAAGATATTGAAAAATCAAGGAGAAAAGTAAAGTTAAACTGCATAAATTAAGGAGGAGTGCAACAAGAAAACTTTTAGAGGCGGCATGGCTTAATCATGTCTACTCTGTTTCCAGGAGTAACCTACAACAACAACAGGAGCAGGCCCACCCACCTAACCTCCACTTAGCTTAGATTTTGAGCCAGACAGCACTGAGCACACATACAGAGCAACATAGCATTTTCCAAATTAAGTAATTAAATCAATGCACTGCTGTTAGTCATACCACTAACTCACCTCCACCACTACACAGACATGTAGGTCTGGTGTTGTTGTTGTTTACCTTTTAGGCCACTTCATGAAACACCCCGAGTTATTCCATCAACCAACTCCGCTCCTACTGACTGGCTGCGAGTATGGTATGGTCATCATGGTGTCCAACTCTGTAGTGTCCTGAGTGAGTCCAGAATCAAAAATGCAATGGATCGGCCTGCAGTAGTACAATTTTGTTATTAAACAACAAGATGGGAAACATTGGCTTGAGTCACTTTTTTTGTGTGTAGATTAAATACTAGTAGACATCATGCACAACAACACAAACACCAATCACTCAGAGTCAGCGTGCAATGTATGCCATCATAATTTACCTGCTCTTCCGGGGCAGTCCCTCTAGGCTCGGGAAGGAGGATAGATATATAGTACTGTTCTTTGAAGGGACTCAACAAGGCAGGCACACATCTCATATTTGTTGTACTATTCTCCATCCAATGTCTGGCTTGAGGCAAATAGATTTAGGGAGAGTTAGGAGGACTGGAGTCAGGACTCAAAGGAGTAGACTTACTTCTTCACTGACTGCACACAATTGCAACTCCAATCCAGCAATAAAAGAGTAAAACAGTGGTGATGGATTTGTTGTGATTCGAACCAGAAAGACAGTGAGACACACAAATAATAAAAGTAAAGAATATTCCTTAGCTATATCTTTTTGGGGGGCTTTTTTGGGGGTGTCAAAGCAAGAAAGAAAGTAACTCGAAAGCCTAGTTGTCAGGGAAGTAGAGCTCGTCATCAAACTCTGGTGGTTCACCCAGAAGTAGGTCATCTAACACACTACTTCCATGACCTGAGTCGCCGTCATCATCTTCCTGCTGTGCTACTTCATGTATGGTGTAATCCGGTAGTATAAAATGCTGATTAATTTTGATCATGGTTAACCTCTCCACGTTTTTGGGCGAGAGAATGATCCTTCTCACTGTCAGAACAGCACCAACAGCACTGAAAACACGCTCAGAAGAGACACATGTGACAGGGCAAGCCAGATAGTTTATCGCCAGCCAGCAGAGCACTGGCCATTTGGCGCCTTTTCCCATACCATGAAGCAATGGGTTTTGATCAAAGTAGACCTCTGTTGGGTCATCCAGATAGGCCTGGACCATCCGATCAATGCTCATGGGTGCTCCACTTTTCTCGGCCTCTTTTGCCTTAGCCTCAGCACTGGACTGAAGCACTTGCTGTAGAAACCATTCCTGTGCCGATTTTAGAGCTGATGCTCCTGTTGTTGTTGTTTATCTTGTTGATGTTGTTCTTGGTGTTGTTGGTGGTTTTGGCTGCTGTGAGCCAACTGCACTGCCCTCAGGCTCTGAAGTTGAACTTGAAGCCGGCTGCCCTGCAGTACTTGTTGTGCCCTGGAGTAGCGGGCCTCTAATTCCCGCCCGTTCTTTTTCTAGATGACTGGCTTCCACAGCTATCCAAGTTTTGTAGTTGGCAACATCCCAGTCTGAAAATGGAATGAAAGTGTGTAGTGATGGTTTGTACCGTGGATCCAGAATTGTGGCACAAATGTAATGGTTGGTTGACACAATGCACCCTAGTTTTTTCAGATAAGCGAAGGGTTAAGCTCTCCAACAACTCATATGCTTCTTTTTTTTCCTCCACACCTGCGTACATTGCAGACACCCTCTTCAGCTGTTCCTGTAGCATGTGAAACAATGGGATAGCTTGGCCCATAGTACAGTCCTCCTTGCTGACTTCACGTGTGAAGACCTCAAAAGGAATTAGCATCTCTGTCAGGCATTTAACTAGGCCCCATTGGTCCATCTCAATGATCTTGCCTTTCACAGTAGCATCCCCTCTTTGCATGACATATTCATTGATCGGTCTGTACTGCTCAAACAGACGTTCAAGCATATAATAAGTTGAGTTCTGACTTGTGGCCACCTCCTGGATGAGTGCTTTAACTCCTTTGCTGCTTCGAACGTTCCGTACCAGTGCGGAACGTTCTATTAAGCGGGCGGGGCCGCGTCGGCCAACAGACGTGCGCAGCACTACCGAGGTAGTGCTCGCGACGGCCGTTGGCCGACGCACGCAGCAAAAGGGTTAATTGGCATTATATTATCACGTTGAATGATCCTCAGCTGCTTCTGGGCTTTAAAAGAATGGCTGAAATGTGTGCAGATTCTTCTGCAAGTGGTCAGTAAGTTGCTGACTCGGTCTTTTTTCAGAAAGTCTTTAACAATGATGTTAATGCAGTGCGCTAAACACAGGAGCCTGAAATAGCCACTATCAGCCATAGCCTTAACTATATTACTGTCATTGTCCGTGGCAACAAAACCAATGTTAAACCCTCTTGGTTGCAGCCATTCAAAGACCTTGCTGTCAAAGTCTTCCAAAATGTTTGCAGCAGTAAGAGATTTCTCCATGGTGAACATGGCTACAGTTGCATGTTTCCGAGCGGCATTAAAAACCTCAGCAGTGTCAATAACACCTGCTGCAGATATCTTTTCTCTAACCCCCACAAAAGCAATCCAGTGTGCAGTGATGCACATGTAATCAGTGGCTTGGCAACTGGTCCACATGTCTGTTGTCAGGTGGATAGTGTGAACAGCTCTCTGCTGCAAAGCTTGTCCAAGCAATTCCAGCACGTCGTGATGTAGTGCTGGGACAGCAACTCTGGCAAAATAGGACCGGCTGGGAACCTTCCATTTCGGGCAGATGGCTGCCACAAATTCAAGAAAACCCACCCCTTCCACAAAAGAAAAAGGGAGGAGGTCCAGCGCTAACATTTTAGCCAGCTTCGCATTGTACAAACGTGCTGTTGCGTGGTTGCGTTCGTACTGTCCCCCCGACCTAAACATGCTGAGAATGGTAGCCTGGATTTTTTTCTTTTCTGGTGCCACTGATGCAGGTGACTTCTTGACGCCAAATGTTAGGCTCAATGCATGTTTTTTTGTTGCAGTACTCTCTTGCCTTGAACCCTTGGTGTCTCGGCCTGACTCTTGTGCCATTGCGATGTTACTGATGATGATGTGGGTGGAACCACTGCACTGCTGGGGACAGGGCTGCTTTGTGTACCAGAGAAAATGTCACCCTCTTGTTCATCCTTCCACCAAGATCGGATCTTCTTTTTTTTTCCCTCCACCAACAACACGTGCAGTTTTTTGGCCGCTAAGGTGCGCCTCCCACTGGATCACGTGGTGTTTTCTCAGATGGGTTGTTTGGCCTCCAGTACCATAGTTTGTACTAAGCTTACTCCGACTAACACCTTGTCCACAAATGGAGCATATAGTAATGTTTACCTTCTTCCTGCTAACCGGAAAAAAGTCCCAAACTGGGGAGGTCAATTTTCTGGCGCTGCTGGTGCCACTTGTAATGTCGGATGAACTGGTAGGTAGGCGTGACGTTTGACTCTCTGCAGTACCTACTTCCACTGAGGTGGTTGTGGGGGATGTAGGTTGCTACCGGGCCTCTGCAAATATGGAAGCTGGAGGTGGTGTTGGTGGTATCTGTGTTGGTGAGATCCGTGCCACATCCCTCACAGCAATTTGGGATGGGGTGATGTCGGTCTCCACTGGGGCGGGACTAATGTCCATGATGACTGGCTCGTCATCATCCTCCTCTTCTACATCTACCTCCATAACTCTAAGGCTTTCTGGAACCTTCCTTTTCCCTTGCCTTGTCTCGTGGCGTGTCTCACTCTCATACTGACATGGCTTCCACGTGGCGTCTAGATCATCAGAAGGGGGCATGCAGAAGAAGTTGATGGACTAACCCTCCTTTTCCTTGCTGGGGATCTGGAAGACAATGGATCTTCTGAAAGAGTAGCTTGCTCTCTTCTTCCTCTGCAGGAAGCTCGATCTCCTGAACTGCCCCTACTTCGGGAGGAACAACTACTATTGGGGGCGGTGGTTGCGGCTGTTGTTGCCCACTTATCTGAGTTTCCTGCATTGATTTGGTACTACTTTGCGATAAGTCAATTTCAACATCACTGCTCGTTGGAGTTGGACTTGTGATTAGACTGGCTGCCTCTGCGACAGACATGGGCTTGGGCCTAGGTTGGTGGGGGGGGTCCACTGATGCGGGGGTGCTGCTCCCAGCTTTCTCCCCGGATGCCACTGCTGTAGGCGATATTTTTGGTTTCCCAAAAAAGGTCTTGGGCGACATACCGGTCTTGGTAAGTGGCAGTGCCTTCTTCTCACTGGCAACTTTCTTAGTACTGGACCTGGTACCTTTCTTTGGGGCCATCTTCAAGATGTCAGCAGCACGCAGTGGCACAAGTTGAAGAGATGTCTGTGGTCACACGTTACATGACGTCGTGCACAGCAAGACTTCTGCCTGGCAGTAAAATGGGTGATGTTGTCTCCTCCTCTTTGTGCACCTAAAAGCAAAGAAGCAAGACCAACGTCAGTGAAATGTGGCATTCATTGTTGTGGTTCAATTACTACTAGTGCAAACAAACAAATATAATATATAACTTAGTGTGTGGTCACACTTGTTAGTGTTATTAAAATTATTAAATTTATTACTGTAACAATACAGTGTAGCCATTTGTGAGACTTTGACAACAAGGGCTTTCATGGTGTACTGTACACTCAGGAAGGATAGGAAAGAAAAAGAACAACAACAAAAATACAAATGTAATGGAACCGGTTTGGCATTGTGCATCACGTGGGATGCAGCATTCAGGGAGCTGCAGCTGACAATGGATGGAAGCAATAAGCCAAGAGGAACAAAGGAAAGACATGCAGGCCTACAGAAAATGCACACTAACTACCACCAGAAAATGGCCACCAGTCACATGGTCACTCACAACAAGCAGGAGGCCTGGAAAACAATGAACTCAAGCAGGCCTATATAATAGACACAGACTTTACAAAATGGCCCCTGGCCACACAGGGAGGCTCAGCCAAGGAAAATGCTGGCCCACTATTACAAACACCCTCGCACACTGGCCAGACAAAGGAGCCATGCTAAACAACACAGCTTTAATGCAACAATGCCAAAACGAAAATCTACAGGGCTAAAAAAGGTTTGCAAATTACACAACAACCACACACATCCAACAAAGGCATTTATTTAGCCCACATGAAAAAAAGTGAAATACCAAAAAAAACACATTTTGCAATTCAATCCAATGACATCCATGCCCTAAATGATGTTTAAATTCAACAGCCACCACAGAAACAGTTGCTTCATGCACCCATGAGTAGCTCTGGGCCTATTGGTTGGAAAACCCATTGGCAGACTAGGCCACATAGTGAATCAATTCAAATCAATAATATTGCAAATTTATTAGAAAATGTAGTGAACTGTGCTGCATTTCTTGCTGGATAAAAGAAGAAAAAATTGCATGCAAAACAACATCAAGGCATGGCCACCACAAAGAAGGCCTGCAAGCCTAATGCAGAAGCACACTGGCTGCCTTCACAAAATGGCAGCCAGCCACATGGCCAGGCCACAACAACAAGAAAGGGAAGACAGACAATGCAGGCCTATGGCAAAAGCACACTGGCTGCCTTGACAAAATGCCCGCCAGCCACGTGGCCAGGCCACAACAAGAAGAAAGGGAAGACAGACAATGCAGGCCTATGGCAAAAGCACACTGGCTGCCTTCACAAAATGGCCGCCAGCCACATGGCCAGTCTACCACAACAAGAAGCAGTCAGCCAAGAGGAACAAAGGAATGACATGCAGGCCTATGGCAAAGCACACTAACTACCACCAGAAAATGGCCACCAGCCACATGGTCACTCACAACAAGCAGGAGGCCTGGAAAACAATGAACTCAAGCAGGCCTGTATTATGGACACAGACTTTACAAAATGGCCCCTAGCCACACGGGGAGGCTCAGCCAAGGCAAATGCTGGCCCACTATTACAAACACACTCACACACTGGCCAGACAAAGGAGGCATGCTAAACAACACAGCTTTAATGCAACAATGCCAAAATGAAAATAAAAAAGGTTTGAAGGTTACACAGCAACCACACATTCCAACAAAGGCATTTATTTAACACACATGAAAAAAGTGAAATACCAAAAAAACCACATTTTGCACTTCAATCCAATGCCATCCATGCCGTAAATGATGTTTAAATTCAATAGACACCACAGAAACAGTTGTTTCTTGCACCCATTAGTAGCTCTGGGCCTACTGGCTGAAAGGTCTATTGGCAGACTACTGGGCTAGTGAATAAAATAAATATTGCAAATTGATTTCAAAAGTTGGAGAAAATGTAGTGAACTGTGCAACATGTTCCCTTTATAAAAAAAGAAAAATTACTTACAAAGAAACAACTAGGCCCCTACTGAAACTACAGGCCACCTACCAAAATACATTTTTAAAAAACAATGAAAAAAATGTAGGTGCAATGCCCCAATCAAAGAAACACCAATTCTCCAACTTACTTGTGAAATCTCAAATTCAAAAGTCCTCAAATCCAATGATATATAATGCAGCAACCTCAAAGAGTGATCCTTCCAGCTCCAAATCCAAATGAAAGTGAGCAGGAGATGGACAAAGCACTGGGAGGAGCCTGCTAGACAGGAACAGGAAGTTGGAGACTCTGGGGCACTTACTTCCGCTTAAAAAAAAAGTAATATAAGAAAAAGGACTCCTTGCACAAAAAAGTACAGCCAGATGTCAATATGAGGACTTTTTTTAATCCAAGTCATCATTTCAAGAAGGTTTTGATGGTGCTCGGGAGAGAACCTTCGCAAGATTGCAGATTCTGCGTGTTCGGGATTACATTCTTCACAAAACGTCCGCTGGAAGTCCGATGGTACGCCCGAATGACATGTTCGCGATTGCACACTCTCGAGGGACTGTGCGGCCGGCTACCAAATCTCGTGTCGCTCGTGAATGGATGGGAAATGTCGTCGGCGATCGCAGGCACCCGGTAAGTCACTCCCGCGCACGCAAAAATGCATTTTGGGAGCACGAACACAAAAAAACTCCACTCCGTTACGGAGTATGGAGTTTTCCGGCAACTTTGCGTTCTACGTGTTGCCAAAAATCCGCACACTCCGCGAGCGGAGCAGAGTTTTGCGCCCAGGTTCAGAAGCATGCCACGATAAGTGAATGAGGCGTCTATTCCAATATCTTTGTATACCCCATGAAGACAATTGAAACTTGGCCAGTACTTTTTTTCTTTTCTTTCTTTTGCGTAGTCCAGTTGCCATTTTGTGACTAGCTTTTGTATTTGAGAGAATACAACCGGACTAGAAATCTCCCACTCTCTTGACGTAAGATAAAATGTTCACAAAATACAGTTTCTAATGAATAACACCCTCATATGAAGTATGAAAACATAGACGACAAAACATTAAACCTTATGACAGTATCTGCATGATAATAACTATATACAATTTGCAATAAATAGTAGCACCATTACATCATATGTACATTACCAATTCAACAAAAAAACTGATTGAAACAAAAATTATTGCTTTGTCAAACATCTCTTAGCTCACGCCTAGCGCATGCTATCCTTTGATCAGGGGAAGCTCTGCGAGGTACAGTATTAAATGAGCCTGATAGTCTGCAAATAACGACTCCGGGGCAAAGGTAATTGTTATAAATACGAAAAAAGGAATAACTCGAGAACCACAGGCCCCTCTTGGCGACAGAAAAGTTACATCTAGTTTACCAGGTCCAAATCTTTTTCCCTAAATGCCTGAATTGTACTCTATATCACAGCCATGAGCTAAGCGTACCATCTATGTCACACCCAGCAGTCCAAGCGACCAACACCTCTCCCTCCTTTTAGGTACCAGTGGTGTTAAGAAACTAGTGGCTATGAGAAACCCTTTTAGAATAAAGAATATGAGATTGAGGTGCCAACTCCGCCCAATCAGGACAGCTCTGTCACAAAAATAGCGTCTTGGGAGCCATAAAGGGCTATACAATAAATATATACCTTTTCTAGAGTGCTGACTATCGAAAAAGGTGAATTCTGCGGGATTGCCTCTGAGGCTGCCTTGCGACTACTTAGCTAGAATATATAAAAATAGGTAATAAGCCAGATTCTGTCAGTGACAGGGCGCTATGGTTATCTTTTTAGGCTTCTCCCTAGTTTGCCATACGCCAAAATGCTTTACATTAGGTTCTGATGTAATCTCTGACCCTCTCTGATGGCTGATTCAGGACGGACCTCTGCCCCGAATTCAGCAGACCTTTCAATCAATTGTAGTGTCTGCTCACCTTTCTTGCTGTGCAAATGCAAATCTGTCCAGGCAGGTTCTCCTTCCTGTGGCTGCAAAACGGGTTCGAGGTACCAATCAGCTCTGATGGTGACTCACCAAACTGTTGCTTGAACATGAAATGCCTTGAAAAAACAGGAAACAAGACGCCTTTGGCAAAGTAGGAACAGTTTTGAAAAAAATTAAACATAGAGGCCAGGAGAAAAAAGGTGCAGGTGCAGGGACTACTGTCTCAATTTACAATGGGTCTGCAGACTCTTTTTACACAGTTCATTGTAGACAATAAAGTATTTCCAGAGGTCCATGTATGGTAAGGAATGTAAGTTGCTGCCTTTGGAGTCATAAATTAATTGTCCAATAGAAAGTACAGGTGGGCCTTGACCTTGCGTGGACACAATATAGTCAGTGTGTAATGTGTCCAGATGTCCGGTATGAGAAGCGCGTGATCACTGCGTGTGCTGTGTCCTGATTGGTTATGCATTCCTAACTCATGTGGCATCTGACTTTATGGTGATTTGGAAGCGCACAGACCCCTCCAGTCATATGTGCTTTATTGGGGCCTATCGCCCTGGACCATTGCAGTGTCTCTGAGCCTATCTGTGGGATTGATCTAGGATTTGCTATTTATACATTTATCTGCCGGCTCCGTGCCACCCCATGTGTGACCTATCAATCAGTGACCTTATTTACGAGTTGGGTTGCTGTGGCATTCACAATGGGCAAATTCGTTAATAAAGATACAGTTTCGTTCTCATACATGAATGTATCGTTTTTCATATTAACACTCATATCCAGCTCTTTGATGTTTAGCTCCTGGGATATCTGCCTCTCCTCCAGCGCCAATCTCCTTTCCTTCAGAGCTTGTTCTTTCTCCAATTTTAGTCTGGCAAGCTTTTCCTCCTGATCTAACTTGGCAAGCTCAAGTTTAAGTTATAGCTCCTCCCTTATGTGTGCCAGCTCCTGTGGGGATAGGCTCTTTGAGAAGACACTGCTCTCTGCTCTGGTAGCCACTATTGCTCCTGGCATGCTCTTGGTCCCTTCCACTAGCAGTTCCAGAGCCATTTCAGACTCTGAAATCAGGTCACCCTCCTCCTCAGGAATCTCCTGCTCCTCCTCTGGTATGTTATCCCCTACATCCTGGGTCTCCGCCCAGACCCTCAAAGCTTTCTGCAGTAGTGCCTTACTGGTAAAGCCCCTTATGGAAACTTGAAAGTCCTTGTAGAAATCTTTCAGCTGCTTCAAAGTGTAGCATTCTAACCTGGCCAACTCAAACTAAATTCCTGCAGGTACGGCTTCTCCAGAGAGAGGCATAATTTAGCAGAAAAATCAAAAAGGCCAATCAGGGAGAGTTGAAAAAGGCTCAAATTGGTCTTTAGTATAGACTTGCAGCGAACACTGAATTACTATATAGTATTGCACAAACACAAGTCCTATCCTCACCTCCGATCACCAATGCTAAAAATTGGGTCTCTAGTTGGCTGAGGTTTGCACCCTGTAAGAGTAGGGACCACAAGCCAGATACACACTAGATACACACTTTACATTAACCTGTGCTCAACTTCTGGTAGCTTGGCACATAGCAGGCAGGCTTAACTTATGTGTAAAATATTTGTGCAACACACACACACACACACACACATACACACAGTATCATAATGAAAACATCACAAAAAACTCCACAGAGCTTTAAAAGAATAGATAATATTTATCTGAGTAAAACAAGACCAAAACGAAAAAAATGTAATCAGTATAAGTCAAGATATGAATTTTTACATAATAAATGAAAAAACAGTGCTTAGAAGTCAATAGCAGAAAAAAGGTTACTTGAGGTCGCAAGGGACAGGGATGTATCCAAAGATTATGCTGACCGCGATGGAGGGCAGGCTGGCTACGACTCATGCAGGTCCCCCTGAAAAAGTACCTTGAATGGAACAAAGCGTTGACGGTGAGGGCACGATGTGTCAACCTTTCCCATGCAGTCGGGTCACTGCATTGTTGTCGAACTCTGTTGAAATGAAGGCAATGCGTCATCGTCAGGCCGCCCAGGCTGTAGAACAGCTGTCGTCGAACAACTTCTGCGTGGGCATCGAAGGGCGATGCGTCGGTTCTGTCCGGTGCAGTGGTGACAACGCATCAGTTTTGTAGAGAATCAGCTGCAGAACCCACTTCTGAGTTCCAGGATTGGAGGTAGCACTTCAGACAAGGGTAGGACTCACAGATGGAAGAGTCCAGCAGCACCACCAGAATTGCTGGAAGTTTTCTGTGTCCCTAAGACATCAGAAAACAGGAGACAAGCCAGCAAGCCCTTGGAGTCACTCTTGGTTCAAGTGAGATGGGTCCAGTCCTTGTCGTAAGTAGGGCAGAGATCTGCAGGCAGCAGGGCAGCTCAGCAAAGCAGAGAAGCAGTTCCTCCGAACAGTCAGTTAAGGCAAAGTGGCAATCCTTACAGCAAAGCAGTCTTTACTCCAGCAGAGTTCTTCCCAGGCCCAGTAGTGTACTGATTTGGTAGGGTCAGAGCATCAGTACTTATACTCAAATGTGCCATTGAAGTGGGGGGTGACTACAAAGCAGCTCATTGAAGTGCACAGGTTCCCTTTCATCCAACCCCTTCTGCCATGCTATCTGTGGGGGGTAATACGTCCTTTGTGTTGAGACAAGACAAAGCCTATTCAGATGTAAGTGAGAGTCCTGCCCAGAAAGTCTATCAGAATGCAGATGAATGCAGTTGAGTACTCTGTCACGCCCACCCGTACTGTGTTTGTGGCTGTCTAGAGGGAATGCACAAAGTGTACCTGTCACCCAGCCCAGATGTGTATTGGACACAGGCTGCAGACACACAGAGTAAAGTTAAGAGCGGGAAATGTCCACTTTCTAATAGTGGTATTTTTAAAATAGTAGCATCAAATTCAACTTTATCACTAAATAGGATTGATCATTACCATTCCAAAGATATGAAACATGATTTAGCCACTCCTTTTTTATCAGGAATTATAGCTTAAAAGTGTTTTAAGGAATTCTCAATGCTAGCCGATGAGTGGAGTAGGCCTCACAGTAGTGAAAAACGTATTTCGCTGTTTGTCACTACCAGGACCTGTAAAACTTAAAAGTACATGTCCTACCTTTTTGTTACATAGCACCCTGCCCATATGACTACCTAGGGCCTACCTTAGGGGTGGCCTATGTGCAATAAAAAGATGTTTAAGACTTGACAAGTGGTTTTAAATGCCAAGTCGAAGTGGCAGTAAACTGCACACACAGGCCCTGCAATGGCAGTCCTGAGACAGGTTTGAAAGGCTTCTTGTGTGGATGGCACAACTAGTGCTGCAGGCCCACTACTAGCATTTAGATTACAGGCCCTGGGTATATGGTATACTACTTTACAAGGGACTTATAAGTAAACTAAATATGCCAAACAGGTATATACCAATGTTACCATGTTTTAGGGGAGAAGCACATGCACTTTAGCGCTGGTTAGCAATGGTAAAGTGCACAGAGTCCCAAGGCCAACAAAAAGATACAGTGGAGGTAAGCAGGCAAAACGTTGGGGGACACCGCCCTAAGGATGACAGGTCTAACAGAGTAGGATTTGTATTCTGTTCTGATTCAGACTTTGTAACTCTTTTGGTACTTTCAAATGCTTTACACATTTTCTTTAAGTTAAACTAGCCTGGTCTGTGGCATAGCTACCATGGGTTGAGCTCAGGTTTACATTACTAAAACTTTTTTTTATCATAGTTCTTTTTATTGTGATTTTTACAACTTTTTCATCAAACATGTACGATACAGAAACCAGCAATATGTCACAGTAAGCTATTTCCTGCTTCAGTCTCATACGTGGTAGCACTGGTCTGTGTCTGCATATCACTTGCAGTTGCATCTTTCTGCCCTCATGGGAGCAAAGCGAACTTGCCCTCTCCACTGTCCGCCTCCCCCCTCCCCCGTCCCAACCTTAAACTAAATAGGCAAAACTAAAAATAAACATAACAGTGTAAGGTACTCAACCGGAGAAGCTGAGGCTGGATTATATTACGTATAACTGTCCCTATACGGAGGAGGAGGACTGGGGCCGGGAATATGGGCCAAACTTCTCAGTCATCTCAAGGAAGGCCTATTAGAATTGAAAGAGGTGTAGGGCCCTTGTTCTGGATGGGCACACCAACAGTAGTAGCCCCCTCGAAAGATAACTGGTTAAGGACCCCAAGTATACTGAAAATTTTTAAAATCGTCCGAAAGATGTCACTTAACCTCTCCATAGTGAGTGCTTGCCAGAGAAGTGCATGCCACTGTGTGGTAAACGGTGCCTCTGCTTTTTTCCATGCTGCCACCACTGCCATTTTGGCTGCCCCCAACCATAGCCTCATGATACCTTTATCCGCCTTTTTCTGGTGTTTTAAGGAGTCTGACCTAAGCCCTAGTAGCACAAAGGAGACTGTATTTGGTATGGGATAACCCAGGACATTTTTAAGGAGGAGGCGGGGTCTGAGGGGTGAGTGCACCTTTTCTCTGTTTTCCACGGCCTTTAGAGTGTAATTGATCTCTGGGTTCACCCTGGCATATGGCCGGCCTGCCTTTCGGCAGCCGGAGGAAGCTTGTGTGGCCTGTAGGGCCTGGCGAGTTTGCGGTGAGGGGCTTCAGCCTGCATGGACTGAGTGGGCAGTGTTGGAGATGCCTTGGATTGCTGGAGTGTTACCTGCTGCGGTAGGGGCACCCAGACTGGTCCACTGGGCAGAGGTGGGCACCTGGGGGTGCCGGCGCCTGACTGGGGCCTGGAGCCTTCATAGCTACAGACTTATGAGAGACAGGTGACGCTGGCCTGAGAGCATGTTCCACTTCTGGGGGAGCATGTTATCTGCCCTTGTCTTCATCATGGCAGGGACCTGCCTTGGAACCTGACCAGGGATGACCTGGAACTGACCACAAGCCTTCCTACAGAATGATGGCCAGTGGCCTATCACTATTGTTACCTTGTTTGGTTACTCTCCACTGCCTTGATTGTTACTGACACTTTGCAGCCCTTAGGCCCCCATTTGACCGAGTAAATGTAAATCCGTATTTGTAAAGCGCAAACTACTCACCCTTACGGGTCTCAAGGCGCTGGGGGCCGTCGTGGAAATTAAGTGAGCTATTGCCCAGAGTCACATGGTGCTGAGCTGAGCTGCCGCCGGTGCCGGGGATCGAACCTTGATGCTGCTGATGGCCTGCCTGGATCCAGTCTTCCACTCTGTGTGGCAGTGATTATCAAGCCTGACCTTTCTCTGTTTTTTTGGAATTCGCTGAGACTGCTCATACCCTTAAATGCATGGCATGGCTCATGCCGGATATAGGTGAGGCGGGTCTCTGGCATGTTGGCTCCCCTAGCCCCTTGCAGACCCTTCCCCTTCCTCCTGAGTTATTGGCAATGTGTATGATCATTTATGAGAGGCCTTTTGAGGCTTATGGGAGGACAAAGGTCATGCAAAGACACCACACAGGAATTCTGACAGGATCCCTTGCTCTGGACTCCCAATTTGTGCACCGCAATCGCGATGAGCACCACACACAAAGGGCTTCCAATCCACCATCGCCTATGGGGCAGACGCATGTGGAATGACACCTGCCCCCGAGAAGTTGGACAAAATCTTGGCAGCTATTGCTGAGTCCCAAGAAACATTTGAGGCCAAATTTAACTCCTTTACCAATAAATTGGCAATCCTTCGAGGAAACCAACATAAGATGTCCGAAAAGTGCACTGTGAATATGCAAGCTATAGAGAAACTGCAACCTTCTACTGAACAAACTCAAGACATCATGAAAAGACTGCTTATCACTGAAAATAAACGCAACAATGTTAAGAGCCACTCACTCATTATTGGCCTACCTATGGCATGCCTGGAACATTGGATAAACAGGACATTGCGCCTACAACACTCTCACCTTATTTTGTGATTCAGCGCACACACAGAGTACCCACCCAGCGTCCCCCTACTGGGGCTCCACCTAGACCTATGGTGATGAGGCTCTTGAATTATTGTGAACATGGTACTGCTCTGACAGCAACTCTGGATAAAGGCATTGTTTGGTACGGACTACACTCTGGCTGTTCAGCACCAGTGGGCTACCTTTCTTCAAATGGCAGCTGCATGAGGCAGGTCTCAGGTATGCTCTTCTCTACCCTGCTAAGTTGTGGATTTCTGATGGCCAGCACACTCAATTCATTTTGCAACCGTAAGAGACCTGGGACTGGGAGAAATCATTCATTAAGCGGTCCCTTAGTTACTCGCCATCACCACCCTCATCAATGCCTAGGATGGCTCAAATAACTGATACTGTACGCCATCATTCTGTGCCACAAACGACTGAAGAGGGGGATCCCACTCCTACGCATTGCAGATGGGAGAAGCACAGTGCTGTTATAGCATTTCTCCAGGGATTCTTGCTGGCACCACGTTTGCTTACATCTGCCCGCTCTCGCTCTGATAAACCTACACCCTTGGTTTTCATGGCTGAATCTATTTAGGACCTGGCGTAGATATGAGATCTGCTGCGCCTTACTTGTGGCTGCCTTTCCCAGGCTTTATTTCTCAGTCCATAGCCTTCAATGATGCTGACCCTATAATTGCTCCCAGTGGTATGACTTTTTTGAAGTTTTGCTTACTTTGGGGTCTCCGGTCTTAATATGACTTATTGCATGGACTAGTCTGTTGGGCTGGTGGTACTAGCTGGGGAGTTATGATGATTTTGGTGCTCTTTCCCTGTTCCTTCCCCCTGTTGGGGCCTTTTAATGTTTCTTTCCTTTGTTTGCGTTGTTCCATGTTATTGGACGGTTGCAAAGTTAGCTGTCCTATGAATGCTTTTTGTATCCATTTAGGGTTTGGATGGTGCCCTCTTGACTATTCACTTTTCCACCCATTAGGTTTTCACCCTACCCCAGGATCTCTCACTTTTCACGGGGTGCTTGTCTCCTTGCAGACACCTGCATCCCTTTATTTCTTATCATATCATGCCTGTTGACACCAATAGTCTCATCACATATAATATGCGGGGCATGCTCTCTGTGCATAAATGTTATAAAGTGCATGTTGCCTTGCTCCGCTGGAAGGTAATATCACCTTTCTCCAGGAGATGCACTTGTTGGATGCAGAGGTGACTAAACTGCAGTCCAAAATGAAGAGGTCAAGTATTTGGCACTGGTTATTTGCCTACTCCCGGGGAGTCGTGATCTAGATTAAGGCGTGAATACCACTTAGGGTGGACAAAAAGCATATGGATGCAGATGGCTGGTTTCTGCTCATCTGGGGGCCCTTAATGGATGGCCACTAAACTTCAGAGTAGTTTATGCACCACACTTAAACCATTTATCCTCTTGTCCAAGGTTACCTCTGTTGTGGCTGACTGGTCGGATGCCCCATTGCTCATTGGGGGGACTTTCATTCGATTCTTAATGTATCCCTGGATCGATCGATGCCACCACTCCCTCAATCTCCTGTACTGAATGCTGCTCATCTCCGCCAATGTCTAACTCATTGGTCTCTAGCTGACACTTGGCAAGTTAAATTTCCGACACGCCCCAAATTCTCGATCCACTCCCCAGTTCATAAAATGTATTCTTGCCTTGATCTCTTTGTTTGTTCAGCATCTCTACATACGGCTGTATCTTCTATAATGTACCACCTCGAATACTCTCAGACAATATTTCATTACTTATAGAGTTGGCTTGGGGTGGCCACCCTCCAATCCCTACGTAGCTGGTCTTGGCTACGATGATGGAGAACGCGGTCTTCTGTCAGACACTACTCAAACATTTTGATCCCTTCATTTGTGACAATGCCGGGACTACTTCTTCACCGTTGATTGAATGGGAAGCTTTTAAAGTAATTATGAGGGGGCTTTGTGATAAGAGCACTGTTGGGGTTTGCAGAGTTCTGGCGAGAGATGTTTAGGAGGTGGAAGCTACCTGAGCAGGGGCTGAGCTGGCAGTAGTTGCAGACCCGGAGACTTTTGATGTTCTTAAGGGGGCACATGCTGACCTGAATGATAAAATAGAATTGCTTTGTTGTCATAACTGTCCTGCATATTTTGGGAGGACCCATTATGAAGGCATCACATCCGGTCACTTACTAGTGCATTTGCTTTTGCTTCCCTACTGTGATCCTATTCTGTTACTTATCGACCTCTAGTCTGGTGATATTGTCCATATTCAATTCCTTAATCACTACAGCGTTCCATGGCTACTAGAGATCACTTTATGCTCCCTTGCCTCTGGTTTTCCCTGCCACCTTTCAGGACTTCGCAGAATGGCTAAAAGCAATTGACGCTCTCAACAACAATCTATCCCGGGCCGACTCAGTCAAATCGCTGGGAATCACCCTGGACCCCAAACTAAGCATGGACAAACACATCCAGAACACCGCAAAGAGCGCTTTCCTCAACCTGAAACTACTTAACAAGATAAAACCCTTCATCCCGACCAGCGACCTCAAACAAGCGACTCAATCCTTGGTACTTTCCAGATTAGACTACGGGAATGCTACCCTCACAGGCACAGCTAAATCACACCTAGCTCCCCTCCGTTCAACTCTCAATGCAGCTGCAAGAATGGTCACTGGAGTGAAAAAATATGACCATATCTCGCCCGCACTCAGAGTTAAAATGGCTCCCAGTTGAACTGCGAGCTAGTTTCAGAACTGCCTGCCTCACGCACAAAGCCCTCCACACAGGGAAACCCGCCTACCTGGCCTTCAAACTCACTAAGGCCGGTCAGACAAGGAGCCTCAGAAGCTCCAACACTCTACTCCTCATCCCCCTAAAACCCGCAAACAAAAAACTGCAGCCCGATCCTTCTCTGGAAACGCGCCCAAAATATGGAACTCCATCCCAGTCCATATCAGGACCATCCCCTCCTTCCTAAAATTCAAGAGTCAACTTAAAGACCTATACCTCAATCGTACCTCTCCAAATGGATAGATTGCAACAAAAACTCACAAGCGTGCACACTACGTCACTCCGACACTTCAAATCCAAGACTTCTACCTCATACCTAGCTCGACTCATCCCCACTTTCCTCCTGGATCGGAAGGATTCGTGGCTTGAACTTTGATGCTCACTATTACGTGACTATTGTAACTTTCCCTCTATCGCTATACAACGCGCAAAGTCCTCAACTGCATCCTGAGGCTTTGTGTTCACTTCTGTTATAATTATGTTGTTTTTCTGTTTACAAAGTGTTGTAAAGCGCTCTGATACCTTCGGGTCTGGCTAGCGCTATATAAAACTTCCTAATAAATAAATAATAAATATTACCTGTGTCCCCCCAAAACTTTGGAGGTTCTGGATGAATCAATCAAAAGTCATGAGATTGGCTCCTGCCTTAAGGGCTTACATCATGGAAATGTGCCAGACTCTGATGGCTTGCCTGCTGAATTGTATGCCCAATTTGGCCAAACTCTGGCATCTGAGCTACAATCTTTATGTCAGGCCAGTTATGGGACTGGCCCTCTTTCCCCTTCCCTCAATGCCACACTCATCACAACTCTTTTGAAACCTCATACAGATCCAACGGATCCTGGGTCCTATAGTCCACTCTCCATCCTTAACACAGATTATGAGATACTGACCAAGACCCTTGCTGTTTGGTTGCTTCTGCTGTTACCTGATTTAATACATGATGACCAGGCAGGCTTTATTTCAGGTCGTAATACATCACACAGTCTCCACTGCTTGTGGCATATCAAGGGGGAGTCTGTCTCTTGCTTTCCCAATGTGGTGTGTAGTGCTCTCAGCTTGGAGAAGGCTTTTGACTCTCTTCGTTGGGACTATATGCACAGCATGTTGCAGCAGTTTGGGACAGGGCCTCAGTGGCGTAAATGGATATGCATATTATACTCAGACCCGACTGCTCAGGTGAAAACAGGTAAATGTATCTTCAATGCATGGCCAGTATTCAGGGGCACCAGACAGGTTTGCCCTTTGTCTCCGATTTTGCTTGCCATGGCTATGGAGCCTCTGGCGGCATATATGTGCCTGCGCAGAGTAGTGTGGGGGATTCTAGTGCACAGCCAGACACATACAATTTTGTTATTTACCGACAATCTTCTGTTATATGTTCGAGATGTGTCCAGGGGTCTGTCCTCCATGGCCCAGATTCTTTTCGACTTTGCAGCTGTCTCCAATACCTCGGGATTCAAATATATCACTTGCTGGCAGATCTTCTTGATGGCAACTTGGGCAAGGCCACCAGAGCTCTCCGATCCCAGGATGGTTTTCTGGGAGTCCTTACCTCTATCCATAATGGGAGGGTGTCCTTAGCAAAAATGGTGTTTCTCCCTTGCCTCCTTTAATACTTTGTTAGTTTCCTCCTTTTACTAGCCCGCTCCTTCTTTCAACAAGTTGCAATGGGTTGCCTGCTGGCTTGCGGGCTGCTCTTTTCATGAAACAGGGCTGACCAAAAGTGAATTCCAGGATGGGCTTTTGCATTACACACAATACCCTTCCAAACAAGGTTCTTCTGCTCCCACAGTCTTGTTCCACGTTGCCACAGCGTGTGTGGCCAGAGGAGGCAAGATAACGGAAAGAGCACATCCCTTTCTCCCCAGCTGTTACTCTGGTAGGTCTACCGACAACAACAGCCCGCTTACAACTGGGGCATCTGCGAGCTAGGCATGGGGCTGGAATTTCTACGGTGGGGGATCTTTTCCAAAATGGGGAGCTAATGGCCTTCCCCATCTTCGTGGTGGAGTACGACCACCCGTCCAGGCAATTTCTAATGTATGAATGCTTTAAGTGATCTTTATATCAGTTGTTTCACATACAGCATGTAATGCCACCTGCACACAAAGCTTTTCAAGTATTTCACACAGCGGGTACATGGGGCAACTTATTAGATGGTTCTACAGAGCCTTCTTGCAGCAGAGGGTCGAGACCCAAACAGCACTACACATAGCTTGGGAGGGGGACCTTGCTCAAACTAAACACAATTTGGATTGGCAGAATATCCTTGAATACCCCTGTAGGGTGTCCCAAGGTGCAGATTCCAATATATTCAATTTAACATCCGTAACAGGGCTTATCTCAATCCAGCCAGACTATGTAATATCTTCCTGAATGTGGCTTCGGCCTGTCCTCATTGTACTTTACCTGAGGCAGACCTTATCCCCATGATATGGGCCAGCCTCTCTCTAAAGCAGTGCTGGGCTCAGGTTGCACAAATTTTAACAACTACGATGGGCCTTGTTCTACTTAACTTCCCTTCGGTATTGCTCCTTGCCCTTTTCCCTTGCCCATGCCCAGAGAGACCCACTACTAAATTCCTTGATTTGATCCTTATCTTAGTTATAAGGGCCATCCCTATGAGATGGAAACATTCAACTGCTCACCATTGTCACTTGGTCACATACGCTGCTTACGTGCAGACGAGCAATGAGTACATTGTTACATAGGGAAAAACGAGTGGGGTGACTGAAATATTTCATATCACAGGCCTGCGACATACTTTTTGAGCAATTTAAAAACATTACCAGAGACTATACCTGCCCACCCTGAAGTGCCCCTGGTGTACACAACACTTGCAGTCTACCCTTTGGGCGTGGAGCGTCCTGGTCAGATCCTTGCACCTTAGCTGGGCGTAGGTTACTGACTCACAGCAGAGATAGGTGGCACTGGGATAGTGGGGTCTGTTGAGTGGGGTTTGTTGTGTTGTATGTCTATAAGCAAGAAGTACATGTGTTCCTTACATGCCAGCCCAACATACGGGTAGGATTGGTGATTATTTTGATTGATGATACACTATGTTATGCCATGTGACTGGATATGTATGCTCTATATACCCATGTACGTTAATAAAAATACATTTAAAAAAGTAAACGAAGTAGCTGGGTTCACCTTAACTGATATTTCCTACAAGGGATTGAAAAACACCTCCCCACACCCAGACCATTGTTTCTGCACTGGGAAACGATTTCACACCCCGTATTAATTTTGCAACTGGAATTCGGTTGCAAAACAGTAATACATATCAAACCGATTAGGTATTTGGATGGGACGCCCTTAATACGCCACTTTTCAAATACGAATTGCAAATTGCAAATTGCGATTCGGTAACAAGTTACCAAATCTCATATTGCCTAGTTGTTCAATTGAAAAAAGCATTTTTGCAGTCAGAAACGGCCCCATTTGCTGTAGGAAAGTAGGCCTAAGGTACACTGCGGAGAAAAGGCATACCATGGGTGGTAAATGGATGTTTCCATGTAACCACCCATGGGTTTTGATGTAAATTCACAGCTCCTAAAAAAGGGTTGACAGGGATTTGCCTAAAAAAATGATGTCCTAGAGGCAGGTGTAACATGTAGGAAAAGTTTCTTAAGTTTGCACGTGTGCGGTAATGTAGAGAGATGGGCTCTCATAATAGATTGGCTACATCTCCAAATAAGCCTTGGCTAAAAGGTACTGTTTGACATTACCAATACTGCTCATTGTTTTAATTTCCTTGTATTTGGGAGGTGCCTTGGCTACCAGCGCTTAACAGCGCCATCTTGTGAGGGCTTCTCCCTTACTATTGGATTGTCTGTTAATCTTTTTATCTGTTTATGATTTTTATTCAAACCCATTAATTTTAACTTGTATTACTTTACCAGTAGTTGCCTACCTGTAGGAGAGCATGCGATAGGCAACAAGGGGTTGATGGACTCCTGTTTGAAATGTGTTTCATCCTCACTATGTTTAGGATTTTAGCGCTCTAGAGCTGTATTGACACGCCCCCTGATATGCCCCCCCCCCATTGAGCCTGCGCAGCGGGTGCGCTGCCGGTGCACTGAAGTCATGCCAAAGGCAAGCCCGTTTGTGCCTGTGCACGGCCAGAACATGACCAGCGCCAGTCCCTATTACCATTTGGCTGTAGACCTCGCATACAAACATGCCTATACAAGAGAGGAACTGCTCTCACTTCGAGCTAATGGAAAGTCTCCCTCCTGCATCACTTTATATCCATGTGAAAACCTTAGTAAAACTGTTTATCATGCAAGCTTTCGTTAAGAAACAAAAAAATAAAGGCGAAAACTCTGTCTAAATCTAAGCCTACTAAACAATTGTCAGTACATCCAATAAGATTCACTCCTATCAATACTAGGTCACTAGTTAAAAACTGCATTGAATTTAAAGACTTAATAGATCATCATCAAATTGATGTTGAATTTATAACCGAAACTTGGCTTAACCCTGCAGTGGGCCCGGATCTTATCAAAGTCATACCGTCAGGCTATTCCATATACAGACACGATGGCCGTCACGCAGAGGAGGCAGTCTCACAGTCATCTATAGGAATAGTCAGTCAGTCAAATCACTTTATTCGATTAATTAAAATCATAAAAGTACAGTACACAGGACATAAAACAACAATAATATCATTCAATTCAGTTGGGCGATATAAAAAAACATTAAAATTCCTACAAAAATCTATAATTCATCAGAGCTTGAAATTTATCAACTAAAATAATTACATTAGGGTAATTTTGAAAATTCATGCATCATTAATCATAGGAATTCTCCTTCTCCTAAAGGCGAACAGCAGCCACAAGAAAACTAGCAATATTAAAAATGTTCCAGGTATCATCTAACAATTGAAGATACATTAAAGCTGGTCTTGCCTGTAAAAACCTTTTCCCCTCAAAAGGGGACTAAAAACCTCCTCCGTATTTCATTATAAAAATCACAAA
Source organism: Calotriton arnoldi (assembly GCA_963921515.1). Lineage (NCBI taxonomy): Eukaryota > Metazoa > Chordata > Amphibia > Caudata > Salamandridae > Calotriton > Calotriton arnoldi. The sequence continues at coordinate 687,525 of CAWUFW010001846.1, read as the reverse complement.
ACATGATAAAATGCAATGTATCCTGCAATGAAAAATTATCACACTGGCACAGGCCTATATCCTCTGGCTTACACCATCCCAGAAGGTTACCCAGGGAGAAATGAATCAGGTTGAAGCGGAACCTTATCAGTAGCCAACGGTGATAAGGCTTGGTTACAATTCTCAAATAAGGCTCCATTGACGGGGAAGAAATAATTAAGTAATGAGCCCTAACCAAAGGTTTTTGAATCTCCCGGTCCTCTCGTTCCAACATCAGTATATTTAAAAATTGTGCTTTTACCCAAATTATATCCTCTTTTTTGATCCCTTCTGGGGCATTATAAATATCAGGTCGCCCTAGTTTAAAAAACACATAGACCTAACATAAGACAGCCACGGGATGCTGTTAGCTTTCTCCAGGGCAACAACATCCCGTAGAATTTGATGGTTCAGGGTTATCTCAGGGTTAAGCCAGGTTTTAAGCCAACAGACCAAGGGGGCCAGTCTCAATGAGTCAGTTACATAACCCAACCCCAATTCCTGATGAATAGCAAATGTTGGGGTTGATTGGGGCACAGACAGAAGGGTTCGTAAAAATTTATTTTCAGCCATCTGCATCCCCATCTGCTGTTTATAGCCCCAAATAGCAGAGCCATATGTAGCAATGGCCAAACATTTAGATCTGTAAATGGAGAGAATAGCTTCAAAAGGCTTTGCTCCCAGTCGGTGTGTAAACCCTAATAAAGCTGATGTTGATCTTACTACTGCATTTTTTTTGCTCTAGATTGGGGGACCCAGGAGCATCTATCATCGAATAAGACCCCTAGGTATGTAAAGGAGGTCACTCTGGACACCTCCGCTCCATTGCATGAGAAGATTTTTCCTTTTCTTTTTCTTTGACCCATTATCATAACGTGTGACTTTGACATATTCACAACCAGATCCAGGGATTTCATAAAATCCCCGAATGCATCCAACAGTCTCTGAAGGCCAATAGAGGTTCGGGATAATAAGACGGCGTCATCCGCGTATAGTAGGACCAGAATAGTCCTAGTTCCTACACGCGGAATATCCAAACTCGCCTGTTCCAAGATTTTATCTAAAGCATTAATATAAAGAGTAAAAAGTAATGGCGCCAATATACAGCCCTGACGGACACCTCTACCTGATTTAAAGTGACTAGTGCATTTACCTTCCCGAGTGACCCTAACTACTGCTAAAAGATCCCGATGTAAGTCTGCTAAAAAATAAACCAAACAAGGATCAATACCCATACCAAGTAAAATGGACCAAAGCTTTGATCTGTTAACCAGATCGAAGGCGGAGGTAAGATCCATAAAAGCCATTTGTAGGGGACCTTTTTTGGCTACGGTGTATTTGCCTATTAATAAATATAAGTTAAGACACTGATCCATGGTACTTCTGCCCTGTCTAAAACCATACTGAAGATTGGATAAAACCCCGTTATCATTTACCCAATCAGTGACTTTAGCCAAAATTACTTTACCTAGGATTTTGACGGCAGAATCAATCAGAGATATAGGTCTATAACACCGAGGGTCACCTCTTTGACCTTTTTAAAAACTGGTATAATTGTAGACAGGGACCAAGACGCAGGGAACCCCTGCCCAACAGAAGCATTAAACACATTGGCCAGGATCTTGGCCCAAAATTTAGGTTCACTCTTATACAGATCTGCAGGGACACAATCAGGGCCAGGGGCCTTATTACTGGAGGTCTCAACTTTTGCCTTTTCAATATCCAGCTCATTAAAAACCAGCAGAGAAAAATCACCATAAATATCCAATCCTGAAGAGGGAACCTGCACCTCACTTGAACTATAGATTGTCTTAAAATGCGCCAGCCATTGGTCTTCTGATATATTAGTTTCCATGATGTCATTCTCTATGCCTGAAAAGAAAGGTGTATTAACAATAGCCCAAAATTTTGAGCTATCCTTTAAAACTTCAACAGACATTAGAGCATTCCAGGCCTCCGATTTAATTTCACTTTTACGGGTATGTATCGCTAGCTTATAAGACCTCCTAAGGCTAGCTATCTGCTCCCTATCTCTTGGTCTCTTTTTCAGGGCTTGTGCTAAGATGCGATGGGCCCTAGAGCAGTTTGTGTCAAACCACCTTTCCACTGGTTTAGGTCTAGGTTTGGATTTAACAGTCAGGTCAATTGCTACCTGATGACAGATACCTTCAAAACCTCTAATCACCTCATCCTTTGGGGTGGAATGATCAACACACTTTGCAATATCATCTTTAGCCTTCATGCATAAATTAACAAGAAAAGATTCAGGAATTACTTTAGCCCATTTGAGCCTCCTCCCCTGATCACTTGTAGTCACGTGATTAACTCCTATCTTCCCACCCAATGAACATAAAAGGCCCAAGTCTTTATGTAATTCAAGAATTACTGGGTTGTGGTCACTAAGGGGGGACAACTTAGCATTATAGGATACTACATTAGCTAACAATAAGGGGGACAAAAATATATAGTCAATGATAGTATCCCTTCCCTTAGCTTTAAATGTCGGAACCCTCTCAGATAAATCATAAAAACCAGGTTCAAAGAGATCAACTCCTGCCAGCAGGTCCTCCAGGGCCTCCCCTTTTGCGTATGCTCAAAATGGGGTGACACCGAATATTGAGGACCCAAAAATCATCACCATAACAATTCAAATTACACAAATGAATATTAAAATTGCCCATAAGAATGATATAATAAAAAGTGAATTGCTTCAATCTATAAACTTCTAAAAAACATTTCAAATAAGAAAGATGTTCATTCAAAGTGTCGCATTCGCCAGAATTATAAAAATTAATTAATAATATTTTGGGACCAGTTGGAATACACAGTTCTAGTATCATACAATTATGGGAGCTTACCTCCAACATTTTTACAGACCCTTTCAAATTTAAAGAAAGAAGGAGTACTAAGCCCCCCTTGGCTCTACCTGCCAGGGTAGGACGTGCAGGTGAGAAAAAAGATTTAAACCCGTCCAGCCAAAAATTGCTCTCCCTGTCCCATGTTTCCTGGAGAGCAATAATATCATATTTTTTTATAAACTCAAGCCAGCTAGGATCATCCCTTTTAGATCTAAGCCCCGCAATGTTCCAACTAATGATCTTACAATTGGAAACAGTTTGTAGGTCCATAGACTGGTGATTCTGGCCGAAATCAAATAGACAATCATGAGATGACTCTAGTCAGTCATTCTCATCTAACTGGGACAGTGGAGAAAATCTATTTGAAAGGGCTATACCCTGCCCTTCACCGCTTAATTTCCCAGGACGAATTTGCGAGTCTATTGTGTCTCTAATATTAAGCCTTTCTGGAAAGATCTCCAAATTTTTAGTTTCTTCAATGCGTTTGAGAGGCTGAAAAGGCCTCCTCAAATATATCTCACTATGAGATTTGGCAAGTGCATTCAGTCGTCTAACTGGAGGATAAAAATAACCCAATGGCAAGGCTCTGATACCCCCTTCCCCTGATCCCGATTAATGTCCGAGGCATCCCAGAACAATCTATCTGCTACGTTCCGTGTATTAAAATTAACAATAATACAATCGCCATCCAGTTGTTTCGGGCGGTTACCCACCCACCCACTCGTCTTGCCATTATAATGGCAGAGGAAATTTCAGTACTTCCTGTACAATATTGATCACACCATTTTTTTACTTTTAGCAAAAGGGTCGAGGTGGGTTCATTCTCATCAGGATTAAGTGGTGGGACCCTTACAAGAACCGCGGCCAAAGGAGTCGCTTCTGGGGGGAGATTAATACTACCACAATTAAGATTTACTGGCCTCTCGTGGGATAGTAAAGGCTCCCTAGTAACCAGGGTCTGGGCATTGTCTGTCAGTCCCTCAAAGTTCCTGTCTCTATGGCTACGATCCCCCCTTACCGGGCGGACCTGGTATGCCCCAGCTCTCTCCCTCTCTCCAAATTCTGACCTTACCCGTAACGGGGAAACTGGATGAGCGCCCAAATTAACTAATCCGGAGCTTGGCCTAGTCTCTACTTGGACATTAGGAGGCGTAAATGAACTAGGAGGAGCAAGCAAGGGTTTTGAGGTCATTAAAAAAGTGTCAATACGCTCACATTTTTCCAAAATCCCAGCAACACAAGTTTGCAAAGTGTCAATAATGTCTTTTGCTATACTAGAGAGAGCAGATTCCAACCTTGAGGTAAAAATTTCTTCCACCAAGTTCCGAACTGTCAAGTCAATATTTTCAATCATGTCATTCCCTTGAATAGACGTACTTCTTTTTGCACCTCTATCCCATTTACAGGATTTACTAGTAGGTCTCTTTTTCCCAGGAAGTCCCAGAGACAGCCTTTTTGGTGCCTTTTCTGACTTGAGCAAAGGGGCCTTAGTAACGTCAGCCAAATCCCCAGGCTGAACAGCATTACACGTTAGAGCGCCCTGTGCAACTAACGGTGTTGAAATCAGTACCATGGGTTCCAGGGGACAGGTATTATAGTTACGGAATCAGATGTAACATTCCCCTCCTCTGGCTCTTGACTTGTACCCATACCCAGTTCTTTTTCTGCATTGGCAATCTCCTTATTAAGGGCTCCCACCGCCGAAGTTAAATAGGAAATAATAGATTCCGATTTCCTTGGTATTTTAGCTTTTACCCCTCCCTGGTCCTGACCACACAGTTGCTTACGCTTACCCATATTGGACGTTCGAGGGTAGCCCAGCCCAGCCTCTTCCGGGCACTGACGGGCAGGACGGGCCCGCCCTTGGCCCGGGCGAGGCCGCGCGCGTCCCGCGGAGCGGGATCTGCGTGGCCCTTTAAGCGCCTCCTGGCGCGCGATGCAAGGCAGCTGTGTCTGCCCTCAGGAGCAGTCTGGGAGCTGTAGTCTCCCCTGATTTCCTGTTGCCGGTGGTGCCGGTAAGTGAGGCGTCCCGCGGAGCGGGATCTGCGTGGCCCTTTAAGCGCCTCCTGGCGCGCGATGCAAGGCAGCTGTGTCTGCCCTCAGGAGCAGTCTGGGAGCTGTAGTCTCCCCTGGATTTCCTGTTGCCGGTGGTGCCGGTAAGTGAGGCGTCCCGCGGAGCGGGATCTGCGTGGCCCTTTAAGCGCCTCCTGGCGCGCGATGCAAGGCAGCTGTGCCTGCCCTCAGGAGCAGTCTGGGAGCTGTAGTCTCCCCTGATTTCCTGTTGCCGGTGGTGCCGGTAAGTGAGGCGTCCCCTCTATAGGAATAATTATACCACCACCCTCCCAAGCAATGACTGTGAAGCTTTTGCTTTCAAAATAAATCTAAATGCCAAAAATACATTCAAGTGAATTCTTATTTGCTGTCCTCCAACCACAAAAGCACAGTTCATCAAATGTATTGGTTTGTGTCTTGAAACCAGATTTGATACAATTAATTTCACCCTTTTTGGGGAATTTAATTATCACATGCAGAATTCCTTAGATAAAGACTCTAATCAGTGACCAGTTTTGGCCTCAAGCAAATAGTCAACCTTCCTTCCCACATCACTGGACATACATTGGATGGAATTTTCACCAATCACACCCAATCCTCACATTCCGCCAGGCCCTTCCCCTTGTATGGCCAGGTCATCCTGCCTTATTGTTTGATATTATGCCTGCTTCCTCTTCCACTCTTACCGCTTCATCTTCTTTGACCAAAATTATCAGACCATGGTATAAAATAGCCTTAGAAAATCTCAACAACATTTTGTTAGCCTCCACACCTTCTTTAGCAAAGGATCCAGACAACATGGCCACAAATTACCACACATGGGTAGTTAATGCCACCAACCTGCTAGCCCCCTCGACTACTTCCACAAACTGCAGGAAAGTGCCATCTGAATCTTGGTACTCTTGTAAACTTAAGGCACAAAAAAGAGTTTGTCGTAATTTAGAGCATAAAAGGAGACTTCAATAACTTGAAACTGACAAAGACAAATATAAAAAAGCCCTTTTGAACTATAAAGTCATGATTTCTGAAGCAAAATCTTCCTATTTCACCAAGAGAATAGATGCAGCTAAAGATTCCTAAAAATAATTATTTAAAATGGTAATAGCTCTGTCTAATTTATCGAAACTGATAGCTCTATGGTTAATACAGCCCTTCTGCGACACACTTGCCTTAACTTTCCAATCAAAAGTTTTAAGAGTCTTCTCAGCCTTCTCTTCTGGCAGTGCAAAGTCTTTTGATCACCCCAGTCAATACAGGCCGGATGATCACCAATGTCTCCATACTAAATTTTACCCACTCTCAACTTCAAAATCAGGTTGTGCGGATTTTCCCCTTAAAATTCTTCATCAGGTAGCTGAGGTGGTGACTGCTCACCTTACTCCCATTTTCAATTAAATAATTCACACAGGAATTTTTCCTAAAGTTTGGAAAAAGGCTTCCATCCTGCCCCTAATTAAAAAACACAACCCCATCCTCTGACCCTAGTAATTATCATCCTATATTCCGCTTACCTCTCCCAGCAAAAATCAGTGTTAAAGCTTTAAACTTACAACGATTTACTTTTATCAATGAAAGTAATCTGTTAGATGCAGCCCAGTTCGGCTTTTGTAGCCAACGTAGTACTGAAACATCAGTTAGAGTTGCTGAAGAAAATATAAGAATGATCATGGACAAAGGCGACAATGCTGCCTCGATTCTTTTAGTTCTCTCTGCAGCGTTTGACACTGTTAATCCCAATATTCTAATTGCCCGTTTACATGAGCTGGGCATTAGAGACACTGCCCTCACTCTTCTTGCCTCCTTTCTCTCGGGCATGGAACAACAAGTAGCTGTAATATGAAGATAAATCCACAGAGACTCCTTTGAAGTTGAAGAGTAGTTTATTGGAGCATCCACCTCCTGAAGAGCAGCAGTGTAACTGAGTTAGAACTGCTCTTCTGAACGTGGAACATCAACAAGATATTCAAAAGATACAGACAGAGCATTGTAAATACAACCATGGTAATAGAATGCAATAAATCGAATAATTCTAGAAACATTCTACTATCACAGTAGCCTTGAATGATTTTGTTTCAAAGCCATTCACTATTCCCTGAGGCATTCCACAGGGCGCATCCTTAAGCCCCAGGTTGTTTAATCTTGACATTAGTCCCTTAACCAAACGTATTCAATCATTTGATTTCTCAGTGGTATTGTACCCTGATGATACACAAATCGATGTTTCTGTATCAGGCATCCCCTCCCCTACAGCTCTATAATTCAAGAAATGCTTGGAAAACATCAGTGCATGGATGAGTGAGAACTGCTTGAGACTTAACTCAGGAAAAACCGAAGTTCTTCTTTTCGGTAATAACATCACCTTTTGGTCCCCATATTGGTGGCCGCAGGACTTGGGTCCTCTTACCCATGCCTGTTGACAAAGTCAGAAATCTTTGGGTCAATTTTGACGAATGGCTTTCGTTCCAAAATCAGTTAAACCAAATTGCTTCCTCGGTTTTCTATCTTTTAAAGATCATTAGGAAAATTCTTCCTTACATTCCCTCCTATCTTCAAAAGTCTGTTGTCACGGCACGGATTTTATCCAAATTAGATTATTGCAATAGACTATAGATTAACATGCAGCAAAAACTACTGGTAAAACTGCAGATCTTACAGAATGCTACAGCATGCTTGATTTTCAGTCTTCCCAAACACCACTCAGCCTCTACTGCACTGCAAGATCTCCATTGGCTGCAGATAAAGAAAATAATTACTTTTAAAGCCCTGTGCTGTGCCTTGCCTTTAAGGCACAGAACAACTCTGGACCGAAATATCATATTCAGAAATTTCTTGATACATTCTTTCTAGATCCCTCAGCTCCATGACCTCCATAAATGTGTTAGGCAATAGTACACCAGACACAAACAAGCTTTTGTGGAAGCATAGTACAGAGACTGCCCTTCTGGGGGGAGTGGAAGAGGCAAAAATGAGATTGGATCATGGGGGCAACAGTGGCTATTTTGCTCCTGGATCTCAGCGAGGCCTTTGATTCTGTTGACCACTCCATACTTTTACATAGAGTGGGTTGGGCTGGTATCACAGGGAAAGCCTTGGAGTGGATGTGTTCCTTTTTAAAGGAACGAACATTCTAAGTTTTTGACAGAGACTTCTTTTCGAACATCTTGCCAGTGGCTTGTGGGGTTCTGCAGGGGTCCTCACTTAGCCCCACGCTGTTCAATATATACCTTGAGCCTTCAGTAGATATTATAGCCACCTTTGGAATCCCTATAGTCTTGTATGCAGAGGACACCCAGCTGGTGTTTTCTCTTGCCCCAAACTCAGCTACTTTAATATCTAATCTTGGACCCTGTCTGGAGCAGGTAGCCAGCTGGATGAATAAGTCCTGTCTGAAACTCAATGGATTAAAAACATAATTAATGATCCTTGGGAATAAGTCCAACATCCAACAGGGTCTGGGCTGGCCTATTGACCTTGGCCCCAAGCCAACCCCCATATCTGTCATAAAAAGCTTAGGGATGTGTCTTGAAGATACTTTCACCATGGAAGCCCAAGCCACAAAAATGCCAGCTATCTGTTTTGGAATGGTAAGACTGCTAAGCAAGATCTTACCCTTGCTCCCCCAGACGTTGAGACAAGTGGTTATTCAAGCCTTGGTACTGTCTTGTTTGGACTATGGTAACTCCTTATACTTAGAAGCCCCAAAAGGAGTTATTCAGAAATTACAGGTGGTGCAGAATGTGGCTGCAGGCACACAGCTTGGAATCCCTAGCTCACAGTCAGCTAGTCGGGCCTGAGGGATCTTCTTTGGCTTCCTATTGCCCAAAGAGTGGAATTTAAATCACTTTGCATTGTGCACCGGGCTTTGCAGGGCCATGGTTCACCTATCCTTCAAAGACTGATCACTCCCTACACTCCAAATAGACCACTTCGGTCTGCAAATTTACATCTGGCATCTGTCCTAATTATCAAAAAAATGAGAAGAGGTGGTCGCTCCTTCAGCTTTAATGTAGCAAAGCTTTGGAACACATTACCACTAGCTATTTGAATGATAGAAAACAAGCTAAGCTTTCTGAAAGCAATCAAAACCTGGCTCTTGAAATAGCTTAATCCTTCAGGGCCTTGGTCTTGTTGGTTGGGATGCTGCCTCCTACTCAGCGTTGGGCTGCCTTCAGGTCACCATGCGCTCTAAAAATTATGGAAATATAAATAGAAATAGTCCCTATATTTAGGAAAGCTCGATGGGGCGGCAAACGTTTTGTGGTAAGCACCACAGAAATCTGGAACTCCCTTCCCCTTAATCTTAAAGATTCATAAAAACTTCTTCAATTTAGAAAGGCTTTGAAAACATGGCTTTACAATCACTAGCCATGTCCTATGTCCTATATCCTTTCAGTTATCTGGCTCCTTTCTAAGGCAGCGCCAAGACACCCTCAGGTAATTAAGCGCTATATAAAATATATTAACATAACATAATGGGAATAGTGGGCTCATTTGTAATATGCTTTGTCAGCTTGCCCTCGCTTTGTAGCGGAAGGCACCTTACTTTGTAGGACCTGGAGAATATAATTTCTGATTATCAGTATTGTGCCAGCATGCAAGCATGTAGACTGCTACTATATAAGGACTACTTTGAACCTATGGATTAGATTCTACAAGTATGTGAAGGATACTGCATCCATGGCACAAATGATGGCACAGGGTGCTTCTAGATATGTTAATACTATTCTCATGCTTGGGATAGTTAAAGGGCCGAATTGGAAAAGGAGTGGTATAGACCTCTCCCCTCTTTTACATTGGATGGTTTTCCATAAATCTAGACAAATACTTGTTTATCAGGCCCATGACAACGCAATCGGCTACAAGAGCAGTTTTCTTTGGCTAAAAATAACAAATAGCATAGACAACTTTGGCTGAGATTGTTCCCGTCAAAAAAGAAAACATCTAGGGAACTTAATAAGTCACACAGGAATGTTATGCAAATTAATCGTTTATTCTTATACAATTCGAAATTGTTAAATCATATCCCTGCACATATAAGACACGTGTGGGTGAACTGAATAAGTGAGCCTATTTTAAAATGCGTTTGTTTCTCTTACCTGGTAGTGCTTGATGTATGTTCCTATTGCTTGCTGTTTGGTGGTTGTTGTCTACCGCTGATGTCTACAATAAGAGAAATCACCTAGATCCGTACACCACAAGAATACTGGGAGCTCTGCAGAGTACCAACAACCACCATTTTACCTCATGTATGGGGTTTCATAATAGGGACAGAGCAAATACACTGTGCAAGCCAACATGTCCACAGAGAAAAGAGATTTTAATTCTAATCCATAATAATTCTGCAGCATTATCAAATCAGAATAGACCATGGATCTTAAAGTACAAATGTCCAAATATATCATGTTGAAATTCATATTTTCTATAAAGCAGAATGAAAGAGATTTTGGGAAGTAACTTTAATCAGATACTTTATCTTTAATCAAAATCCCCAGGAGTATTATTCCTCTAGAGCAACAAATATATGTAAGTGTCTGTGAGAAAATACAGGAGTCACAGGCAATCACTGATGACTGGGCTCAGTTCAAATGAATCAGAGCGTTTGTCATTGTCCATAGCGTATCCTTACTATTGGACCCAGAAGTGATGACCAAGTACACTGCTGTAGCACTTGACTTTCAGCGTGGAGAAGTTGAACAACCTGAGGCTTGCTAAGGAAGGTGTGGGGTTAGTGAACCAGATGGCAACTGACATCAAATAACACTCAATAAATCACTGTTCAGCCAGTACTTTAATTTTTAAAGGAAACAAACTTTATTCTAACACACAGTGTAATCACTGTATATAGAAAGCAGAAGGCATTTCCTCATGGCCACTAATGGGAACAATGCATGTGGTAATCCCAAAGATGATCTGTAATTGTAGAATACACTGGCACTTGACAAGTGGGGGACTCTCAGTGGGTGGACTGGGGCAGCTCTTGAGGTTCTGCTTACTCAGTTCAGCATGTATCTTTCCATGCAGCTCTGCAGGTATCTCACTCCTCCTGGGTTGCATTGTTACTGTACCTTACTGTCTTCAAGTTGATCAGCTCAGCGCAGCTGTGTCTATCAATCAGCAGTGTCCACTGCAGCTGCTGCCTGGCTGGGATTCTTCCTCGGACCCAGTCTACAATCCACCACTCAAACAGGTTCAGTGCCCATCCCAGGTCATAATATCCTGCCTAGCGCAGTCTCCTCTCCCTATGTACATCTCTTATTCCATTGTAGTTTCAATCGTGGATAGCGGTTGCCAAACTTCAGTGGTCAAAGGCTTCTTGGTGCTAGAAGCTAAGTCTGGAACTTACTCCTGGGGAATTCTAAATCACCTTTCTCCTTCAGGTATTGCTGTGGTAGCCCAGGTGGTGTGGACCCACTTGGGACTTCCAGATCTCACCTCTGGTGCAACAATGAGAGTCTCGTCACACAGAGACAGCTTTTATCTGCTACGCTCCTTCACAGCTCCATCTCCATCAGAGTAGCATCTTCTTTGTGAAATGTGCTCCCTGGCCCATTCTGAACAGTTATCCAGCTCTTTCCCTTGAAACAGAATCCAGGCAGCCTCTCCTGGTAGACTTGGTGAGGTTTCCACAGAAAACTGGTCCTGTACCTAGGAAAGGGAATTGGCAGTGGATATTCTGATGCCGGCCCTCTAATAAATCTCATGGTCATATCTGGTGTAGGCCCTCAGCCTTTTGGACAGAAAATCTTGAAACATCGGCTGGAAGTCTCTGCCCTATATTTATACCCAAGTTATAGAAGTCTTTCTGTAGTCCAACAGATTCGTTCTGGGTCTGGTTTTGGGCAGCTCTGGACTTTTCCTATTCCGTGTCCGGACAAAATATTGTTTACAAATATTGGGAGACAGAAATATCGGAATTTAAATATTGTGAATAACAAATATCGTGATGCACAAATATTGTTAACAAGAATGTCATTTTTTGAGGTAATGTAACCCCTCTGAAGTCCCACGCTTTCTTTATTGTTGCTTAGACTGGAGTAGGAATAGTCCAATACTCCACAAGAGTCCACATGGTTGGACTTCCCGGGACACAGCAATTGAGGAGTCCCTAGCGGGTGGGGTACCCGGGCCATCAAAGGCTTAGGGATGGGGCCCCTTTAGATTAAAGTGATGGACCATGAGGGATAGGGTTCCCAGGGCCTTCTTCAGGCTCAGGGATGGAGACAGCGTGCCCCTCCTTCCCTTATTAACTATATTGGGTCCGCCCTAGAGGGATGGTGTCCCCTGGCCTAATATGACTCCAGGAGGTAGTCTGCACACCTCCTCCCTTAAATAATTAATTTGGGGTTGGGGCTAAAAATGGCTCGGTAGGGGGGATTTCATCTCCCCTTAAGAGATAGATTGGGCCTCCGGGGATGAGTTGCCAGGGCCGAAAACAGCTCAGGGAGGGAGCAGTGCATCATCCTTCCCTTAAATATACACAGCCCTGGGGGATGGGTTTCCCAAGGCCCTAAATGGGTTGGGGAGTGGGGCCCTACTGACATGCCTTCCTGATATCTAACATCTTCGATGCTCATGACGGCACCACGCCGTCATGAGTCACGGTTGAGCTGTGCGCATGACGGCGTGGTGCCATCACGACAACGCCCGCGATTGGAATGTCCAGCACCTGGCTGGAATTCCTGCCGCAGGCAAGCGGATATTTATAATACAATGCCGGCCGCCATTTTTGAAAATTGTTTTTGCCACAGTCCCATTAGTGTTCTACAAAACTGCAGCAAAAATGCCATTTTTTTTTTATTTTGGCCGCAGCTTGGGTCCATCTGGGTCCCCCCATGGGGCTAGAGGTTCAGGGTACCTCTACCCTGCCCCTTTATATTATTTTTTCGGTCCGACCGCCGGATTGCAATGCCGGCAGTTGGAGCGATTTGGGCTGGTGGAAAGACATCCGCCTTCAAGGAGCCCATCGGGGCTGTGGTTGGAGCCTAATCCCTATAATGGAGGAGGGCATGCGGAGGCATCACCGCAGAGATTGGTATGTCCCTCTCCCTCTACCTTTATATGACAGTCCCACAGCCATGTAAAGGCAGACAGAGAAGGACTTTGGGGGCCCCTAGCAGGGCCCCGGTGGGCCTCCACAATGGGGCCTAGGGGGCACATGTGGTCCCCTGTTTCTATTGCGGCTTGTGCTGCGGCCATTTTACGGGCCGCAATGCAAAGGCAGATTTACACTCGTCCAACCGTCATCGTAATGAGGCCCCAAGTATCTAATGACGATTGCCACTAAATAAAACTAGATAAAACATATATCTATACACACACACACACACACTCATATAATACAAACTCATATATATGTGTTTGTGTGTTATATATATATATATATATATATATATATATATATATATATATATATATATATATTTATATTTATCGACCGTAATTCCCCGTCCTGGGAACTGCTTTAAAAAGACGAGCGCACTCTGGAGCGATTTAACTTTTAAATAGTTTATTCCACGTAACCAGGATGACAGACGCGTTTCGGCATGGTCGCCTTCCTCAGTGTCAACAATTCATAACATTCTATCCATGTTTTAAATAAAGTTTTGTGATGCAAACTGACCGAATTCAGTGACAGTGAAAGTGTCAAAAATTAAAGGTTCTGTTGATTACCAGGATAACGTGGCGGCCAACTTAGAGAGTCTAATTCTCTATTCCTTAACATGGTGATGATCTATAACTGAAACATATATCGTTCCTTCAATTTCATATAGTGACTTAATTATCAAAGGGATGCACACACCATTTTAAATACACATTCATCATATGTGTGTCTACTCCAAAATCATTACAAAAGACATAAATTGCCAAGCATGTTTTACCACCACTATTTACGCCCTGTATGGGCAAAAGCAGCCACTCTCCTTGATATAAAAATTAAAAACAGATCTCGGTGCAGCCTAATTGGTCGTCTCCTTTATCACAGTCTCTCCAGTTATGTCCTGTAGGTGCATTAACCGTGACTAACTCATATTCTATACAAGGTAAGACAAACAATAGTGCAATCCAAAATTTCAAAAAGGGTATTTACACTTCACAATATCCAATATCATTTGTTCTATTTTGCAATACACCTCATAAGGACAATGTTACTGCTTATTTCTCATTAATATTGCCCGCCATGGGCAGCTAAACCAAAACTCTGGATAGCTACCTAATCATGGTGTGTATGTCAGTGTCCTAACCTATATGAGTCCACATTTCTTCCTCATTATTCAAACCTCTGGAGGCCTTACTTTGCAATTGTATGATATATTTGGACTCTAGGGTGCGTAGTTTCCTCACCCTATCGCCACCTCTTTCTTCCTTTTCTACCTGGTCTAGGCAAAAGAATTTGAGTAGGTTGCAGTTACTCTTATGTTCCAGCTCAAAATGTCGGGCGACCGGATAAGTTGGATCTTTATTCGTGATCGCCCGAAGATGTTCCAGAATTCTTTTCTTTGTGGGATGAATGGTACTACCCACATACTGCTTGCCGCAAGGGCATTCTAAACAGTACACTATATGGTCAGAATTGCAATTCATGTATTTGTTAAGCTGCATTTTGGACTGCCTGCCTGGTATAGAGTATTCTTTGACCTTACTGCTGTTCCTACATGGCGTACATCTAGTGCATGGATAGAAACCCCTAACAGGATCCTTTTTCTTGGGTTTAGCTTGGTAGTGACTCCTGACCAGATGATCTTTCAAAGAGGTCCCCCTTCTGTATGTTACCAATGGTGCCTCTAATATTAGGCTACCAATTATACTGTCGGATTTTAAGATGCGCCAATTTCTTCTAAGAATTTGGAATAGCTCTGAAGATTTTTCTGTGTAATCTGTGATTACTCTTATCTTGTTACTCTCCTGTGTCACTTTCCTTTCTTGTCTCAAGTCCCCTTCTTTCTCTACCAGAAGATGATTCCGTTGTATCGCATCACTTCTGGCCTCAGCTTTGTCTAAAACTCCCTTGCAGTATCCTCTTTTGAGAAACCTTTGTCTCGCTTTGTCTTTAGATACATTGTACTCGTGTGGGTTGGAGCAGTTTCGTTTCATTCTCATAAATTCCCCGAAGGGGATGTTATCAATCACACTTCGGGGATGAAAGCTACCAGAGTGGAGGATCGAGTTCCCTGCAGTAGGTTTACGATAGAGTGCAGTATGTAATGTGTCATCTTCTACATACACCCTCAGGTCAAGATAAGCTACCTCTTGTCTGTCAATGCAGCTGGTAAACCTTAAGTTTAACTCGTTGTTATTCAATGATTTAATATAATCCTCCGCCTCTTTTTGGGTGCCTCGCCATATGATGAAAAGATCATCCTGGTTACGTGGAATAAACTATTTAAAAGTTAAATCACTCCAGAGTGTGCTTGTCTTTTTAAAGCAGTTCCCAGGACGGGGGAATTGATTCCGCAAACCACCTTGCGGTGAGCGGCACCCGCGGCGTGTGGTGCGAAGGCCAGTGGAATAGAGTTTACGCATATATATATATATATATATATATATATATATATATCTACTGGCGGTCGCCAGTAGATAGTTATAGTTAGGACCTATTTTCCATAGGAAATCCGCAACATTCTATTTGAAATAACGTTGGCGCCGGTTGACGAATCTTCGCGAAAGCTTCCAACTTGTTGGGGCGCTCCGGTCCGCTCCTATCCTGAAAGTCTCGGGGTGATTCGTCAAGCAAGGGCCGAGAAAAAAGGGGGGTCCCAAAATGCGTTTTCCCCATTCATTTTTCCATAGGAACCATTCATCGCGGCTACAGCCCGAACTGCTGAACGGAATTACACCAAATTTGGCAAAGAGGTAGCCCTTGGTTCAGTGTCGTGCCTTTTGCTTAAATGGTGTAAATCCGTTCAGTAGTTCCTGAGAAAATCAAAAGTAAAGTCACTTATATATCTATGGCCGAGTAGGGTCCGCGTACCCTCCCGATCACGAGCTGCATGCTAATTGGCTGTCAAGTGGCTGTCAACACTCCAAATCAGGAAGTGTTGGCAGCCATTTTGTCCCTAGAAACAAGTGCGCAAAGCGCAAAAAGGGGGCAGGGTAGAAACACCCTGACCCCCTAGGTCTGCTCAGGGGGTCCCACAAGGACCCCCTGGGCAGAAAAAAGCATATATATATATTTTTTAAATGGCGGGATGCGCTTAGGGTGCGCGGATCCCGCCAATTAAAAAAAAAAAGCACAAGAAACAAGTGCGCAAAACACAGAAAGGGGGCAGGGTAGAAACACCCTGACCCCCTAGGTCTGCTCAGGGGGTCCCACAAGGACCCCCTGGGCAGAAAAAAGCATATTTCTTTTTTTTTAAATGGCGGGATGCGCTTAGGGTGCGCGGATCCCGCCGAAAAAAAAAAGTCTTAGGGGCATGCGGGGGTGGGTTTAGGTTTTATGGGGGGCCTCTAAGGAGACCGCCACCCCCCGGGGCTTTAAATAAAAAATGGTGCGGGCGGGCTCTCCGCCCGCCCGCAGCCCCGGGGACTAGATGGCCCCCAGGGACCCTCAGGATTGAAGGGGATTTAATTCCCCATCTTAAAACGCGCCACGGAGCGCGTTTGCACAGTGGTGAAGGAGAGGGCGGGGCTTCAGGTGACATGTGTGCAAACAGGCCTGCGGGCGCGTTTTAAGATGGGGAATTAAATCCCCTTCAATCCTGAGGGTCCCTGGGGCTAACCAGCCCACCAGGTACGTCCAGAAAGCGCCACAGAGCTGCGTTGCAGAGAGGTGCAAAAAGGGGCGTGGCCTCTGAACACCTCTCTGCAACGCAGCTCTCTGGAGCATACTGGAGGTATCTGGTGGGCTACTTGGCCCCTAGGGACCCTTGGGATTGAGGAGGAATTAATTCTCCAACTTAAAACGCGCCACAGGGCGTGTTTGCAGACATGTCACCTCAGGCCCCACCCCCTTCCTTCACCATTGTGCAAATATTCCTCTAAAATCAGCCGAACTACGAATTCCGATTTACTCACCTGTTATCAGGAGAGACCTCAGTGCTGCATCTTTGAGCCCAGTACTAATCCTGAAAAGTAATTTTAACCGTACTTACCAGTAACTTGAATTTCCTTCCATAGGCTAACATTGACTGGTTTCACTTGGAAATTCTTCTAAGTGTGGAGTTTTGGAACTTTATAATATTCCTCTAAAATCAGCCGAACCTACGAATTCGATTTACTCACCTGTTATCAGGAGAGAACCCAGTGCTGCATCTTTTAGCCCAGCACTGACCCTGAAAAGTAATTCTAACCGTATTTACCAGTAACTTGTATTTCCTTCCATAGGAATCCATTGTCTGGTTTTCAGCAGAAAAGTTTCAAAGTGTCGATTTTCACAAACTACAAATATTCCTTAAAAATCGCCTGTATGACTTAAACGCATTCTTTCAACTGGTTACAGGAGATGCACCAGTGCTGGATCCAGGAGCCACCACTGAGTAAGAAAAAGTAACGATAACACTACTTACCTGCTAAGTGAATTTCCTCCCATAGGATAACATTGGTGATTCTATGTGAAAAAGTTTCTAAGTGTCAACTTTTAAAATACAATAATGTTCCTTAAAAATCACTACTGTAACCAAAACGCTTTTACTCAACTGTTTACAGGAGATGTCCCAGGACTGAATCTAGGATCCAGTCCTGTGGTTAGCAAAGTAATCCATAAAGTAACTAATTGCATTTAACTTGAAATTCACATTGAGCTCAATGTTGCATTGTGTTTAAATTGTGTTGCCCATTGCAACAACTGTAACTACTGTACTTAAATTTTTTTTTTGCCTATTTGCAAAGTATTTAAACTAAAGTAATTCATTCTGAGAAAGTATATTTTGTAATGTAATGTATAATGTAATTACAATGTATTTTAAAAAATAAAATATCTAAAAATAAATAGTTTAAAAAATGTAGTAAATCAGTATCAAAAAATAAATATAACAATTAATACATTTAAAAATTGTCATTTACAAAACCTTTGAAATTCACTGAAAAAAACCATAGGTTTCAGACATGTTATAATTAGGAATTAGCATTTAAAAAACCTTTGAAATTCACTGAAAAAACCATAGGTTTCAGGCACGTTATAGTTAGAAATTAGCATTTAAAAAACCTTACAAATTCACTGAAAAAACCATAGGTTTTAGGGACAGTTATAGTTAGTTGGACATTGCACTCGTACAAAACCCGTGAAATTCCCCGTTATAGTTAGTTCAGGTAACTATAACTCGCGCCCCCGCAATGCACTGCTGATGACGTCACATATTACATCACTCATGACATGGTCAGTGACATCACTGATGACATCACTGATGACATCTCAAATGACATCACTGACTGCTTGCGTTGACCTGGTAGGAGTCACGGCTAGGAGCTAAGGCCGCGAGCTCCGCCGAGTGAGACGCGCAGACGAAATGCAACCGGCTCTTGCGGCTTTTCGCAACTAAGGATTCCCTGGGAAAAGGCTGAGAATCACTCACATCGACTGCGGAGGGTGTCTTGAGCTCGATTCCGGGTAAAAATACCGGGAATCAGGACTCCGGTGTATGCGGCGTTTGGAGATCGGCAACACGGAGGCAAGGACTGAAGTGGAGGCGGGACCTAGACGGAGGCCGCGTCCCAGCCTTCCGAGAGCCCTTGGAAGTGCGGGAGACGTCTGGGCAGCTGCCGTGGAGTGATTGCAACGGCGGAAGAGAGCAACATTAAAATTGTGAGTAGAGCAGAGCAGTGAGCGGAGGAGGAGGTGGTGGACGCCGGATTGCTCAGGATTGTGGCTCCGCTCGGCTCCTGAAAAATCCTGTCAAAAGCCCTGCGAGACGAGACGCCGAAGCTCGCGGTCATCCGGCCACCCGAGGGTACCCGTGGCCATTGCCCATGGAACGGTGCCGACGTGAAGCTACGCCCGGAGCTGGACCGAAGTGAGTAAAGTGTGCAAAGTGTGCAAAGCTACGCCGGAGCTGGACCGGAGTGAGCCAAGTGTGCAAAGCGAACTGCAAAACGAACTGGAGTGGCGGCACCTTAATCTCCCGCATTACACAGCCATAGTCCACAGTGGAGGGCGAAGGTTGTGCAGGAACGCCGGAGGGCCGCACATTGTGAGTACAGCAGCTGTTAGACAGCGGCTGCTGAGAGTGGGCTGCAGACGGTTGCGGAGGCGGCCCGGTTAGACCCAGGCGCAGCCTGCACCTGGTCCGCTGGTCCGCTGGTCCGCTGGCCACATGTGCTCTGCCCCGGCCCCACCCTGGTCCCACGCAAATTATAGGATCTAGGTCAGAAACAACGTGGGACGGACTGGCGCACAGAACCTGCTCCCGCAGCACCTCTCACAGTATCACTGCACCACATTCCTATTATAGTACCATCATCGGCCACTGAGGGTTTGGGGTCGGTCTCCACCCAGATATAAATAAAGGATAATGGGAGGGGACGCCAGCCTGCAGTGCCTACTGCTGCCGTGAGGGGAACGGCCACCTTGCCCACCACTCCTGCCGTAAGGGAACGGCTTTCCATCGCCGCATCCAGCGCCGTGAGGGGGACGGGACTGCATCCCCCGGAATCCCCTGAGCCCGCGCTCCCAGTGACGCCGCAGCTGCGCCAGGAGGCGCGATAAAGCACGGAAGAGGCTGGGCTGGGCCATACCCTTTGATTCATCATAACGGATTCAGCCATATGGGAACATCCCCTGACCAGATTGATTTCATAATCACATAATCAAGTGGAATCTGAAAGTAACGTGTTTCCCCCTTCTTTTGCAATCTTAGACATTTGACATTTGATGATCAGCTCATTGGTAAACAGGATCTTATATTATAAGCGTTTTTCTATTGATCAGCCATGAGCAAAAGGAAGCTACCTAATGGTCAGGGGGGCTCGCAGAGATCTAATGCAGTTGGCTCAAGTGGGACTATAGATTCCTTTCTGACGAAAGCTGCTAATGTTATTACAAAGGAAATAGCCCTAACCGAAAAAAGGTTGTCTATGGAATCTGAGAAATTAGTTCTGGCATCAGCGAGGGAGGATGAAAGGCTGACTAGCACTGGAATGATATCCCTGCCAATGTCTGGAATACCATCGACAGCTGGTCAATGCGAGGAGGAGGGAGCATCAAGCTGCACTTCCGTTGCAGTCTCGACTCTGGGTGAGGATCTGGGCAGCCCACCTTCCAAACGAAAGAGAAAAGGCGGCAGAGGAACTCTGAGGAAATCACTGCAGCCTCAAACTCTCAAACCCCCTGTTATTTGTACCTGTGAATGTAAAATTGAATTGTTGCTGGACAATCTTACTACTAAGCTGGGGTCTTTGACTAAGGACTTGCTGGCGCCCATATTTTTAAAACTGGATGAAATTGAGCTGAAATTTAATTCTTTTATCTCCATGCATAAACCATGTCCCTCTAGTGACAAGGGGGAGGGGGACACCTGTTTGGAACCTGGTGGTGTGATCCAAGTGCCGCAGATGAACAGCCCCCAAGATAACACTGCACCATCTCTAATTAGCATATCCAGCATTAATCACATCAACCACAAAGCTGGAGAGACTGTCACTGCTCTGTCCACGGCCCAGACGGAAGGTCAGGTAAAAACTAAGGTAGGCCCATCACCCACACACCCCTCCTCAGCCCCAAACACGGCCATAGCCAAAAGTTTTAGTACCATCGACCTTCCCCCCGAATCAGCGCCTCTAGTCGCCATCTTAACAGGGGTACCTACACTTACTCCTGGCACCAAGGAAACAACTCTGGATCTTATGTATAAGACGGCTCATTGGTGTAATAACAATGTGGAAAATGGCCCACAGTTTACTGCTGACATCATTATGGCCAGAAGGGTGGGGTGGGTAGGCTATGGGACTAGGAAAACTGTGGAGGGAGACTGTATTATTGTCAATTTTAAGAATCCCATGCAGGCAAGAGCAATGGTAGGCTGTCAAGTCAGGGATGGTACTAAGTCCCGAATTAGAATAGCTTCTTTATTATCTTTTTATCCCCCTAAACCGCCCCCGAGAAAATCCGATTGGCAGTTTCCACTTAAGCCGGCTAAGCCCAATCAACAAAGAAATGTGAATTCAGGGATAATTTTGACTAACCGTTTCCTACCTTTAGATTGCCCGTCGAGCCTTGATGAAAATGACTGACTATCTCCTGTGGTTATAAATACCCCAGGCAAGCAGCCGTTATTAAAAACCTCCACTAACCCATGTGTTTTTGTGCCCACACCTCCCCTTCTACCACTGTTGAATAATGTATCTACACCCATTTCTACCCTGGTTAATTCTGTAGATCCTACTGTGAAAGTATTGTCCTGGAACATTGCAGGCCTTAAGTCTAAACAGGGTAACATTGCTTGGGAACAGTTTCTTAGAATACATCACATTATTGCTTTACAGGAAACATGGGAACCTGAAAACTGTTTTTACCTAGATGGTTTTACTACGTTTTGTAAATATGCTGTCCCCTCAAATATGGGAAGAGCCAGAGGGGGTCTGCTTTTAATGTTCTCACTAAAGCTCTCTTATCAAGCAAAATTGATTGATTGTCGTTCACCTAATGTGTTAGCAGTGGCATTGTCACGCAAGAATTTCCCCACTCTGTTAGTGGTCAATTTTTATAACTCGTACACTAGATCACATGAGACAGAACATCTCTTAGCTATGGAAGCTTTATTAGAAAGCTATGGGGAAGGAAGTCAAACCTACCACGACACACTAATTCTTGGGGACTTTAACATTCATCAGTGCAGCCTCAATTGTATTCCTACAATGGAGAAGGATGACGGGCATGATGATCTGTTTAATCATTTTGAGCATACACCATCGGGTATTATATTTAGAAAGCTTTCTTTCAGACCACAATTTGTTATGTTTACAGCAATCAGATTCCTCAGCACTGGTCCCCACCTATGTAGGCAGTGGTAGTTCTAGTGTTATTGATTTCATCATGATATCTGTATCACTAGCACCAGTTGCCAACAACCTAAGTGTCACGTGGAATTGCCTTAGTGATCATAATCCCTTAACACTGGATGCCTCCCTTCTGGCCGCATTTGAGGGCGGGCCACAAGTCAAATTGCTAACGAAAATATCAGCACTAAACACCAAGCTAGGAGATTGAAGTGGGAAAGGATTACACCGGTGAGTTTCTTAGATAATCTATATTCAACCTGTGCACCGGAGTTCCAAGTGTGTATGGACCCTGCTTCACAAGACAATGACACTCTCGAAGCTTTTGATAGTATTATTAAGCAGGTGGCAACTGACCTAACCTCTAACTCTAGAACAAGTTCCCCAAATATCAAAAGGTGGTTTGACAAAATGTGCTCAGTTACTCACAAGGAACTAAAACAGGCCCTGATGCAAAAGCCAAGGGACGCTATATTGATTAGGCGTTGCAGGAAGGCCTATAAACTTACAATCCAGGCAAGGAAGAAACAGATAAAGGAACAGGCCTGGGAAGCACTTACTAAAGCCAGTGTTTTGGCCGACAGTACTAGATTTTGGTCGGTGGTTAATAGCCCTTACTTTTCAGACACACCTAATTCCAGTAGCGATTGCACAATACCAGCTGAGCTCTGGGTCCAGCATTTTAGTAACATCTATAGCGATACAAATCTGGAATCTGCCGTGGGACAATCAGTTCCCGGCTTACCTAATAACCCCTTAATTTTAACATAGATGAGGTCCAAAAAGCCATTGTTTCAACCTCAGCAGGCAAGGCGCCTGGGCCAGATGGGGTTCCCGCTGACCTTTATAAAGCTGATCCAAATGTTTGGGCCAAGATTTTAACCCATGTTTTTAACGCAGCGTGCACTAAGGGTTTTCACACATCATGTGCCAAGGCGGTTATCGTCCCTATATTTAAAAATGGAGCTCGGGACGATCCCGCCTGCTATAGACCAATTTCTCTTTTAGACTCCGTGGCTAAAATATTGGGGAAAGTAATTCTGGATCGGCTTACAGGATACCTCGATCAGGCCAATATCATCTCTGACCTGCAGTATGGTTTTAGGCAGGGAAAGGGACCTTGGACCAGTGCCTAAACCTCCATCTAGTTATTGGAAAGTACACCATTGCCAGAGAGGTACCTTACATCTGGCCTTCATGGACCTAACCTCAGCTTTTGACTATGTCAACAGGTCTAAGCTGTGGTTAGTGTTACGTGATCTAGGGATAGATGCGGAGTTAGTGTCCTTTCTGCATACTGCCCATGAAAACACTACAGCAGCAGTAAGGTACAACACAGATGGTAGTTTGACTAATTCCTGGGAAGTAAAAAGGGGGTCAGGCAGGGGTGCATTCTGGCACCTCTGCTGTTCACACTTTACATTAATAGACTGGGTGAGACCCTAACAGCTTGTTGTGAAGACATCCCCAGAGCGGGCTCCAAAATGATACCTGCACTTCTGTATGCAGATGATGCAGTTCTGCTGGCCAGAACTGCATTGGGCCTACAACGTCTTTTAAACTGTTTTATAAGTTTTATGGAGTCATTAGATCTAACTACGAACTATAAGAAATCGCACAGTATGACTATAGGTTCAGGAAAGGCGGCAAAGGTCAAATTTTATTGCAAAGGGGCAGAACTGACTAAGGTGCCTACGTTTCCTTATCTAGGGGTAGTTTTTGATGAAAAAGGATCTTGGGGTCCGCAAATCTTACTTAAAAGGAACACCCTGGCCAGAGCCGCGGGGGCTACTTTGAATTTTGCAAAAATATTGGGGTCTAAACCACTCCCTGCTCTATTAAAGATCTACAATGCAAAATGCATCCCGATGGCTACGTATGGGAGTGACATTTGGGGGTATAAGGATGCGAAGGGGATCCAGGTAGCTGAGAATAATTATATGCGGAAACTCCTTGCGGTCCCCATCGCAACACCTGTTTTTAATGTGCATGAAGAACTGGGAGCCGGATATATCTCAGACGAGATTGCGGTTGCACCGTTGCTGCGCTGGCTCAGAACTTGGGCGTCCCCAGCACCAAATCTGGGCCAGCTCATAACTGGCGACTGCTCTAGTCTGGATGGGGCCTTGCGCATCCCCTGGCTGAACTACATAAAAGAACAGACCGGATGGCTTGGCCGCCCGGAGCTGTTCTTGAACCCTGGGGCACTGAGCAAAACTGCTATCAGAGCTTTTAAAAAGCAGTTTTTGGACAAGCGGCAGATGCTTAGGGAGGAGGTGGAAGTAGTAAAACCGTCTGTGAGGAGTTTTGTTATATTGAGTATGGGCCCACAGATGCAGCCTTATTTAACTTATGTTAACAAAGCATATCACCGCTTTGTATTGACTAGATTTCGCCTGAATCTGGTCCCTTGGCTCTTGGCATTTCCCCTAGGCTACTCGAAGCCTGATTCGCTCAAACCCTGTCCCTGCGACAATTTTTCAGACCAGGATACATTACATTTTATGTTTTTCTGCACTTTTACGACCCTCAGCGCAGGTCTCACATTTTACCACTGTTTAAAGACCGACAGTTTGCTCAAGTGAGGCCGGCTTTGACCTATCTTCAAATGCTATCTTCTCCCACAGTTTGTTTGGGGGTTGCAAGCTTTTTAATAGCGGCCATCAGATACAGGAAAAGCTTGCCGGCTCTAGAGTCAGTGTGCTCGGTTATTTAATGTGTACTTCACGAGACAGATCCAATATACTTTGGTCATTTATTTATTGCTTGTTTGTACCTTATATTGCTGCTCTGTTTGTAGACCTATAGATGTTTGATGAATTTGTAAATTGGGATACCTTTTTATCTGCTCTGCATATAGCATTTTAAGAATATAATTTTTTAATGCTTTTTTAAGGTTTTATGTACCAATGTCTTGCAATGAACTGTGCTTTTATGACTCTTAGCTGTCGAATAAAGTATCTTTGACTTGACATCACTGATGACATCACTGATGACATCACTGATGACATCATCCATGTGATAATTTGATGCATCTTCTCACACCCTAATATAACTTTTGATACACCCACTGTAAATTACAGACTGCCATTGTCAAAACCATAGACACTCCAACACCAATTACTATATACACACTCACTGATTCTTAGGTCTACACACACACATCTACTCACTCACCCGTACAGTCACTCATACTTATAGTCACTCAGTACAGGACTATTATATGCACTCATACACCTATATAAACACTCACACACCGCCACTCATCCATAGAGGTACTCACACACCTAGTCAGTCATGCAAAAAATTAAGCACACACCCGTTTACTCACCTATACAGTTATACACACACCAGCTCACTTACTCATACAAATACTAGCACATTCTTACGCTCTTATACAATCTCTGATACAAGCACACACTCATCCATACAGTCACTCTCACAATCACACACTCTCGCTTATAGCTATTTATATACTCCAACACATATATATATTGCCTTTCACATATGTAGTTACTCACACATGTACCACTGGGACATACATTCACTCACTAACACACTCTTACACACACTTACCCACCCATACAGTCTATCACAGATGCACTCTTGAAACCATCCACCCAGTGAATCACGCACTCACACATCTATGCACAGAGTCGCACACACCCCACCCACACAAACACTCAGGCACCCATACAGATACTCAGACAACCAATCAATAACTCATATAGACACTCATGTAGTTATTCACAAACCCATGCAGCCACTTACACAGCAACAGACAGACGGATACAGACATTCACCCAGTTTAGTCACTAACCCATGCATTCAGTAAGATACGTTTAATCACTCACTTATAGAGTTAGTCACGCACCTACTAAATCATCCATTCAGACACTTATACACCCACTCATTCTTCAATACGCCTTTCCTATATATATTAAACATATTTAAACTTAACAGAAACACACAGTCACTGGATGATGTCATCTGTGATGTCATTTGAGATGTCATCAGTGATGTCATCAGTGATGTCACTGACCATGTCATGAGTGATGTAATATGTGACGTCATCAGCAGTGCATTGTGGGGCGCGAGTTATAGTTACCTGAACTAACTATAACGGGGGAATTTCACGGGTTTTGTCACGAGTGCAATGTCCAACTAACTATAACTGTCCCTAAAACCTATGTTTTTTTCAGTGAATATATATATATATATATATATATATATTAAAATACAAAAAGAGTTGCCTCTAGGTGGGATGTACTCCCAGGTGGAAATTACGCCAAAGCAAGGGCACACGCCATGAACAAAGTCCTTTTCTGGTTTCCTGCCAGACACGTTTCGGGCCAACGCCCTCTTCAGTGGCAGACCATGTGACGTGACGGCATGCGGCAACCACCAGTAAATCTCCGTAATAATTATGCTCAGGTGAATCACCTGAAGCAATGCTTCCTGGGACTGGTGGTTCAGTAAAACCCAAGTGGGTCGCCGCCGTCACTCACATTCAAAAATGTCTTTAAAAGGATTGCTGATGTTTGAGTGGCACCCCTGCATATACAGGCACCTCCTGTTCCACAGTTAGCTGCCCCAATAAAGCAGCCGCGGACCCGCAAGTGTTTCGCGGTGGTGCATCCCGCGACCAGGCAGTCCGTTATACAAAATACAAAAAGAGTTGCCTCTAGGCGGGATGCACTCCCAGGTGGAAATAACGCCAAAGCAAGGGCACACGCCATGAACAAAGTCCTTTTCTGGTTTCCTGCCAGACGCGTTTCGGGCCAACGCCCTCTTCAGTGGCAGACCATGTGACGTGACGGCGTGCAGCAACCACCAGTAAATCTCCGTAATAATTATGCTCAGGTGAACCACCTGAAGCAATGCTTCCTGGGACTGATGGTTCAGTAAAACCCAAGTGGGTCGCCGCCGTCACTCACATTCAAAAATATCTTTAAAAGGATTGCCGATGTTCAAGCGGCACCCCTGCATATAACAGGCACCTCCTGTTCCACAGTTAGCTGCCCCAATAAAGCAGCCGCGGACCCGCAAGTGTTTCGCTGTGGTGCATCCCGCGACTAGGCAGGCCGCTATACAAAATACAAAAAGAGTTGCCTCTAGGTGGGATGCACTCCCAGGTGGAAATTACGCCAAAGCAAGGGCACACGCCATGAACAAAGTCCTTTTCTGGTTTCCTGCGAGACGCGTTTCGGGCCAACGCCCTCTTCAGTGGCAGACCATGTGACGTGACGGCGTGCGGCAACCACCAGTAAATCTCTGTAATGATTATGCTCAGGTGAACCACCTGAAGGAATGCTTCCTGGGACTGGTGGTTCAGTAAAACCCAAGTGGGTCGCCGCCGTCACTCACATTCAAAAATGTCTTTAAAAGGATTGCCGATGTTCGAGCGGCACCCCTGCATATAACAGGCACCTCCTGTTCCACAGTTAGCTGCCCCAATAAAGCAGCTGCGGACCCGCAAGTGTTTCACGGTGGTGCATCCCGCGACCAGGCAGGCCACTATACAAAATACAAAAAGAGTTGCCTCTAGGTGGGATGCACTCCCAGGTGGAAATTACGCCAAAGCAAGGGCACACGCCATGAACAAAGTCCTTTTCTGGTTTCCTGCCAGACGCGTTTCGGGCCAACGCCCTCTTCAGTGGCAGACCATGTGACGTGACGGCGTGCGGCAACCACCAGTAAATCTCCGTAATAATTATGCTCGGGTGAACCACCTGAAGCACTGTTTCCTGGGACTGGTGGTTCAGTAAAACCCAAGTGGGTTGCCGCCGTCACTCACATTAAAAAATGTCTTTAAAAGGATTGCCGATGTTCGAGCGGCACCCCTGCATATAACAGGCACCTCCTGTTCCACAGTTAGCTGCCCCAATAAAGCAGCCGCGGACCCGCAAGTGTTTCGCGGTGGTGCAACCCGCGACCAGGCAGGCCGCTATACAAAATACAAAAAGAGTTGCATCTAGGTGGGATGCACTCCCAGGTGGAAATTACGCCAAAGCAAGGGCACACGCCATGAACAAAGTCCTTTTCTGGTTTCCTGCGAGACGCGTTTCGGGCCAACGCCCTCTTCAGTGGCAGACCATGTGACGTGACGGCGTGCGGCAACCACCAGTAAATCCCCATAATAGTTATGCTCAGGTGAACCACCTGAAGCAATGCTTCCTGGGACTGGTGGTTCAGTAAAACCCAAGTGGGTCGCCGCCGACACTCACATTCAAAAATGTCTTTAAAAGGATTGCCGATGTTCGCGCCGGCACCCCTGCATATAACAGGCACCTCCTGTTCCACAGTTAACTGCCCCAATAAAGCAGCCGCGGACCCGCAAGTGTTTCGCGGTGGTGCAATCCAGCGACCAGGCAGGCCGCTATACAAAATGCAAAAAGAGTTGCCTCTAGGTGGGATGCACTCCCAGGTGGAAATTACCTGTAGCTGATAGGTAAAAAAGCCTGTCCTTCAATTGACATTTCACTACCACCACTATCAGTCCTCTATAGTTCAGTAAGGTGACAGTAGGCACTCCCTTCAAAAGAAAGTGCCATGGTGTGCCCTTCTGATGATAGTGCCCTTCTCTTTGTCTTGGGGAAAGCCTTAGTGCACATAGGTTCATCACGTGTGCAGAGGATGGTAGCAAACACATTACAGCTTCCTATGGGAAATTCAAGTCCAGGGTGCAAGCTCTCCAAAGAGTTCATATGTGTAGTGTGTAGTTCATCACAGATGAATATTTGTGCCACAGGAGAACCTTTGCTTCCTAAAGTTGTCCTCAGGCTGAACAAATGACTACCAGGAGAAATGGCACTAGCCCTAAATATTGTGTCACAATGTATAAAGTAATTTCACTGTCAGCCCAAAATCTTTACTATTGAGCTGGAATGCGCTTCTCCAAAACATCCAGACCTATTGGCTTTGTCAATGCTCATTTCAATTTCAAACTATGAATTTTAAACAGTGCTATACCTCGTGATCTGCAAATCAAAACCGAGGCTTAAAAAAGCAGAATGCTTTTGACCCATCTATACAGTTCACATTGCTTTGAACCAATGGATTTACAGAGTTAGGGGCTTGTTTACAAGCCCCTTGCGCCACTTTTGCGTCACTTTTAACATGGGAAAAGTGACGCAAAAGTGGCGCAAGGGGCTTGTAAATCTGCCCCTAAGTTATTAGTGTTTTGCTTCTAAGACATCAGTTATGAAATTTGGGTGCAGTATATGTTATTCCCAGTTCCCCAACTGTGAGTCAGCTCATGCTGCAATGGTATCTGACAGCTGCTTGCTTCTTTTAATGAAAATTGTTACTTTATTACTCATTTGGATCTTATTCTTGGAAAATAAAATCGTAACCAAAATCATTTCTCAAATGCAATCTGCCTGTACAAACTCAAATCTGTAATCAGATTTCTTCTTGCTATTTCAGTTTGCGGACTTTTGAGACTTGGGGATATTGAATGCATAATTCAACTACGTAACCTTATAAGAAACATGCGTTGTCTGTAGCACTTTTTAACACCTATTTCACATTTCTGCTAATAACTTTGGACAGTCTAACTAGGAGGCAATATGTTTTTTTGTTTGGTTTGAAGAGGACACTTCAATTGCTTGCAATTATGGAGATGATCTGATTTGGAAGATTAGCCTGGACATTCAGTATTGAATATAACTGCCCACACTTATGTTTATTTTTCACACATGGGATACTGTAGACAGTGTTTTCATACAGCTTCTGTGCTTCTGTGATTGTTAGGAAGAATGCCTGGACTGATTTGAAGTTGGATCGTGGTGGCTGTTTGGCAGGGGGTGGATTTGCAAGGGAATGAATAACTCATTGGGTTCAGAGGTTTCATGTACCATCAAAGAATTTAGTGCACCAGCCACTTTATCACTATGAAGACAATGTGGGCGCAGGAGGGTAAATAGGAATGACCTACAGATTCATTTAGGCTCACCATCCAACAGCACAGTGATTCCACACCTGTTTAACCGAGTGCTATGTTTGAACTTGTTTGGGACACTACAGAAGAAATTGGCTCACTGCATACCTGTTCCTCATCCTCACATAAATTTCTATTTCCAAGACGCAGTTTCTGAACTATGGCAGCAATTTTCTGACATGAGCTGTTGGGTTCTTTAAGAATATCTTGCTGGAGAGAGCAGTCTTCACGATGCTGCAAAGATTCTGGATGATGATTCAGTGGGGTGGTGTAAGGGGGGGGGGGGTGATCATAGAGAATCCTCAACCAGAGGCAGTGCTTGCAGAAAGGCTGTGATTGGAGATCTGAAGTGCCATGTTGAGCTAGAAGGTTTTGACTTATACTTGGCGAATGCCTTGTTTACTTAAAAGGGGCTGTGAAGAACACGACAGACCACTGTGTATAGAATGTCTCCATGAAAGGAGAAATGTGTCTCTCCTTAATGTAACCAGCTGTCTCCCAGACCTTTTTGCCTTTCTCCGCTTTCTTTTCAGTGCATAGTTTTAATGCACTGGTGTCTCCTCAAGGCTTTTTTGGTTAAACCAGCTATTTTTGGTTGTGTATGTGTTATCCATTTCCGATTATCATTCACAATTATATTTTCAATACCGTTTGATCCCTTGATTCTCCTCGTGCCATTTTTAAGCAACCTCAATCCAGTTTTGACAGTGACAGTGGGACCCATGTCTTGGCATAGGTCTTTGGGCATCTACTGCAACAAACAACCAGGTTTATCTGCATATGGCTGCAGAGAGGCAGACTGACAGAATAAAGATGGACTGAAATGTAGCCCCAAGCGATTGTCAGTGACTGGAAGCATTTCTTCCATCACTTTGTTGTACGTTTCTGTAGAGTAATCGGATGTCCAAATGTGGATTCCTTGTTTGACGGTCCATAGGGCAAAAGCTATACCATCCTGCTGGAGTGAATAAAGGCTGAAATCACTCTGGGGTTGCCTGTGTTCCTGTCTAGAGGTGTTCTAGCAGATTTGGCTAGACTGGTCGTATAGACCAGAACCAAGGCGGATTTGCATATAGTTGATCTCTCTCTAGAGTGGCCACGGTGTTAGCAAAATAGTTGACTGGAAAACAGTTTGAAAGTTTGCCAGTGGCTGAGATTAATTCTAGCATTCCTTACATCACTTTTCTGTTTGTTGTAGTGGATGTCTTAAGTGAGAGAGACATATCCATTTGTGAATCTAACACCGATGCGTCACAGGAGTCAAGTTTTACCTCACTAATGAGGGCTAGATAGTCTGCAACGGGTATGGGGTTGTTTGGATTCTGTTTCGGAGATAGCAGGACCTGGCAGTTTGGGCTGGACTGTTCCTATTAGAAAAGGACCAATAGTGATTGATGTACATTTGGCTGGACTTTACTTCAATAGACAAAAAAGGATGGACTGGACTTTAGATCCCAGTGATAGCCAGTGGCTGTCATTATTTAAAGCACTCCTCCAATTGCTTTGTTGTTTGTTCCAGTAGATGGCATAAATGGAACAAATATGTCCAAACATGGATTTTGTGCTCAATGTGCCACAGGACTTGAAATATAACTCACTCATTAGGCTTAAATTTGAAGGGGCAGGTTTACAAGCCCCTTGCGCCACTTTTGCGTCATTTTTCCCATGTTAAAAATTACGCAAAAGTGGCGCAAGGGGCTTGTAAATCTGCCCCGAAGTGTGCAAAATTTGCCTAATTTACTTTTGCTTAATTTCAGAAAAAGTACAGATAATTGTATGTAATTACATGCAATGTCAATATGGCACTTAGCGCTATAATTTAACAAAAAATACGTGCTTGCATCCATTTTGGAAGCAAGGATACATTTTGTGCCAAAAATTGGCACCAAAAACACGAGTACCACAAATGACAGCTGTTTGCCCTCAAGTCATTTCCATTGTTCCTGTCTTCCCGTGAATGCAGTGTAATTATGCAATGATATGTAATGGCGAAATTTGGGGAATTTTGCACAACACGTATAAAACAAAATTCCCCAAATCATGCAAAGTACATAATTGTTATTGAAATTTGGCCCCAGCATAGCCTAAATAGGCCAAACAAATATGGGGTTGCTTATGTTCCCATCTGGCGGAGGCCTGGCAGTTAGGGCTGGAATGGTTCCATTGGATCAGGAGCAAGGCAGATTTGTATATATCTGGTGGAATTAGTGCAGGGGGATGAAGCCATTGATTTTTGGGAGGAAAGCTCTGATCAAGAGAAATTGAAATTTCGTGTCCAAGGAAGGTCCGTTGCCAGGCACAGATACTTTTGGCACCTTCAATTAGTGAAGATACACTTTGTCACTTTATTAAAGCTATAATTCCTTAAGTGGGGCAAGGCTGCAGGCTGTAGCCAAAGAGGGCTCCACAAGGCCAGATACCTTGTCTGTGAGGTTCTGCCGAATAAGATTTGCGGCTGTGAAAAATCCACAAGTGGGGGAAACCTGAATCTTCACCCCAGGGCAACACACCTTTGTCACTTCGGTTTGGCAGGTTTGTCCCGGTCCTACAGGGTTCTTGGGAGCCCAAACATTCCAAGTCCAATGGGTAGATTTACGAGAAAGTGACTCAGTGCATTCCGCAAGCCATTTGGCTGTGCCGCACTGAGTCACTTTCAGAGCACAGGAATGAGACATATTTACAATGATATGTCGTATTCCTGTGCTCTCCCTGCGCTGGCGCACAAACAGCTGCCCTGCGCCGGCAAGCAGGCACCCTTGCACCATGGTGCAAGGATGCCTACGTCATGGGGAGATTGTTTCAGTGCAGGAAGGGGCACCTTCCTGCACGTAAACAATCACCAGAGGCATTTTCCTCTTTCAATGCATGCTGTAGAATGCAGCACGCATTGAAAGAGGAAAAAACGAAGAGAAATTAAATCATTTCTCCTTGTTGCGCTTCCCTACACCTCCCCTAGGGAAGCGTAACATTCACACACATTTCCAGATTCATGATTCCTCGTAAATATGGAAATGAGTCTGGTTCCATGGGTTTTGCGTGGGAACACCCACAGTAACACCCATGGAATGCCCCTTTCACGCAAAGTGCTGCGTGTAAAGGGGACATATTTACAAGGACAGGAAAAGCCACGCAGGGTGGCTTTCCTGTCCTTGAATATATGGAGCAGTGAAATACGCCACCAGTACGTCACAAAAAGTGACGTGCTGGTAGCGCAGGGGGCTTGTAAATCTGCCCCCAAGTTTCTTAGGATGTTAGGAGGAGTACACTTTGGCACATCCCTGGGTTCCAGTACTTCAGTAGCAGCACATGGGGCTCAAGACTCACTCCAGTAGAAGCCACCAGCAGGGTCCAGGGCAGGTCTAGTTGGAATTGGTCAACAGAGCAGTTGCAGGGAAGTCCTCTTGTAGCTTGTGTGTCCCTGTAGCTTGAACAGGAGGTCTGCCTTATGACTCTTGAAGTCCAGTTGCGTGTCCTGGGTACAAGAGGGAGAGCATGTCCAGTCCTTTGGACCTCTCTTCAGGTCTCAGGCAGCAGATTTAGTCCTCTTCTGATCTTCCACAGGTCCAGTCTTGTTCTGAGGAGAGTGGTGGTAACTCCTGGCCCCTCCCTAACCTTTAGGGCTAATGTTGTTAGGGGTAACTATACCTACATTTGCATCATTTCCTGTGTGCCATCTAGGAAGCAATCTCAAAGTACTCCTCCCTGTCTAAATCCAAGATGGTGAAACCCTTCTCTCTTTGTGCAGAGCCTGTGTGCCAACCCGAGAGGTCTGGCCAGGGAAAGGAGCAACCCCTCCTCCATGGTCACTTCAAAAATCAAAATAGGTGTTGGGGCATCTCCCTCTGCACTCTAATTGGAGGAACAGAAACATCCAAGCATTTGTCTCCTACTCTGTGAACAGTTTTTACACCCCATTCAGGGTTCAGCACTCAGAGGGTGGCAGCTGAAAGCTAGTGGGTATTAACCTCCAGAGTCATTAGGCTGGTAAATGGTAACTTTTGAAAAATAAATGTTCCTTAATATTTATTAAAAATCCAACTTTACCAATGAATTGGGCTTTTGATATATATTACAAACAGTGCAAGAATGACATTTATAGTTGTTTCATTGCCGCAGATAACATTGTTACATTTAATATTGCACCATCATCTTTTCTAAAGGAACAGCCAACCTTGCCACAGTGAAAGTAGCTTCTTGGGCATTTTCCCTGTAAGGATATGTGTAATATTAAATTTCTGCATATCCTACATTTAAATATTATGCTCCTTGCATTATGGGCAGTAAGGGATAGTTAGGTGTGACTTATTATTTTAAAAAAAGGATAAACCTGTCAGAAGGGTTTATTTTGAAAGATTGAATTGCAGTTTAAATGCTGTTTTAGTCAGGCTAATATTTAGTCAGGACACACTATAATATTTTACACTGTCACTGTAGTGGATAGCACATTCGGTGCTGCAGTTCACCAGTTATATTTAGCTTTTATTCCCCAGATATATTTTGTACATTTATTATATACTAGTGACTGATAGGTAAAGTATGTATTAGGTGTTTACTAATTTCATCATGTTGAAAGGACGAGGACAGGCACTTTACCACTGATTAGCACGGATAACGCGCACTAAGTTCTACAGCCACCAAAAACAATCAAGGCAAAAATATGTGGCTACATCATGCAAAGGATAGTCTCTGCCTACTTTGGCGCAATGGGCAAAAATAATAGAGTGGAATATGGCTTTGAGAGATTACCATGGGTTGAGATGAATTGAAGTATT
Organism: Calotriton arnoldi; assembly: GCA_963921515.1. Lineage (NCBI taxonomy): Eukaryota > Metazoa > Chordata > Amphibia > Caudata > Salamandridae > Calotriton > Calotriton arnoldi. Next base: position 652,957 of record CAWUFW010001846.1, on the reverse strand, counting down.
CTTTCCATTACTTTAGAGTTTGTTGCAGATAAAGTTTAGGGATATATAAATAAGAAGGGAGGCAGGGGGGGAGAATTAGATGATACAAAAGGGTAGGTGGTGATAGAAACAGCTTGAAGAAAAAACAAGTAACAGAGCAAGCTGCAGTTTATCATTGGACCATATTTGGCATATAGTAGATGGATAATGGGGGGCAGGAAATTGGCCTAGATCACGGAGGAGGGTAGGACAAGGGAACTTGATACAACAGTAGCAAATGAGGAAATGAGGAAAGATAATAATGGTACGAACCAGTTCATTGGCAGTGCAGAGGGCACAGGTAGGGCAGAGATGGCTTGGACAAGGGATTGGTGGTGGGAGGGTAAGAGCAATAAGAGCACTCTTCAGATGACTATGCTTGATAGTCATGGGGTTTTGCTTGGTGCCTGGGGGGTATTGTTAGGATAGAAGTACACATTCACAGTGCATAATAAGAGTAAGCTTAACGTGGGATTTTTGCCTTCCTGTTACATTATATATCATGTTCATTATATGCACTGTTATGGTGGGTTACTTTCTGTTACGTTATATGTTTGGTCACGCTATATTATGAATTGTTAGGTTATGTTGTGATGAGATGCTGTGGAAGCCATTCTCCCTGCTTGCTTTTTGTGTACTACTTGATAATCATATGATATTCAATGATGGCAAGACCTTCACAAACTAATACATGACCCTTGGCAAACTAATGTACTGTGCTGAAGTAGCTATGTTGGTACACAACGCAAGGCTTGCTCAAAGACATCACCTGTGACTTGCAAATGCATGCTGGCCCGGCAAAAAGCATACCATTATGCACCATTATCATACCATTTATGGATGAGACAAAGCGCTTACCTCCAACTTGTTACTGCATAGTCTTGGAAAATCCCTACTGTCCCAATCTCGACACCTGGGGATGACAAGCACCACCACCCTGTATCATGCTGGTGGCACGCACTATTAGCTTCTTCTGGTTGGCTCTGTATCTAATAATTGTGTAACCTGTGCAGTCTGATGATGTACATCACCCTTCATCACGGGTCCCGTCCTCACTACACCACTGGATTCAAGCTAGCCTGGCTGATGAAGGGTGATGCCCTGAAACCGGTCCCAGGATGCTTGTTTCCGGTCCAGGGAGGACCTGGCTTGGCAGTTCGGGCTGGACTGTTCCCACAAGGAACAGGGTCAAGACTGATTTACATATGGCTGGGTCCAAACTGGGGTGGTGTGGTGAGCAAAAGAATGATGGATTTAACCCAGATCCTTGTGACTGGGGGTGAATGTTTGCATTGTCCAGCATTCCGTCCATCAATTGTTTCTTTTGCATTTGTCGCCCTAAGTGGGAAGGGTATGCCCAGACGTTGGTCCCGTGCTCACTACAACACTGGATTCAAGCTCGCCTGGCTGATGAAGGGTGATGCCCTGAAACCGGTCCCAGGATGCTTGTTTCCGGTCCAGGGAGGACCTGGCTTGGCAGTTCGGGCTGGACTGTTCCCACAAGGAACAGGGTCAAGGCTGATTTGCATATGACTGGGTCCAAACTGGGGTGGCATGGTGAGCAAAAGAAAGATGGATTTAAACCAGATCTCTTGACAGAGGGTAAATGTTTGAATTGCTCTGCATTCCGTCCATCATCTGTGAGTCTTTTGCTTTCTCACCCTAAGTGCACTGGGTATGCCCAGACATGGGTCCGGGCTCACTGTGTCACTGGATTCAAGCTAGCCTGGCTGATGAGGGGTGATGCCCCAAAACCGGTCCCAGGATGCTTGTTTCCGGTCCAATGAGGACCTGGCTTGGCAGTTGGGGCCGGACTGTTCCCATGAGGAACAGGGTCAAGACTGATTTGTATATGGCTGGGTCCAAACTGGGGTGGCATGGTGAGCAAAAGAACGATGGATTAAACCCAGATCTCTTGACTGGGGGTGAATGTTTGACTTGCTCTGCATTCCGTCCATCATCTGTATGTCTTATGCTATCTCATACTTAGCAGCAGCTTTTCTGCTGCTATGACCAAGCCGGAGCATGTGTGTTGGTACAGCAGCTGCAGTCTACCTGCACTTAAACTCCTGACAGGGCCACACTACCACTGCCTTCCATCGCCTTGTATCTGCTTCTGAATCTTTTGACTCAGGCACAAAAATAAAACTTAGGGAGGCTGGAAGATAGAGGCTTAGCTTAAGATGAGGCCTAAGCACACGTTTACATCATTTACATGAGGCATGTCTTTGCCTGCATTGCAATGTGACTATGTGTGACGATTGCATGCCTTCATTGAGTCAAATCAAGTGGCACTTATCAGTGCCCAAAAGCTGGCGAAATACCGACTCTTACGCCCCACATTTTTCTTAGCATTCAATGATAAACGTGTTCTGTGCATGCGTTAAAAATATGAAATCTACGCACACCTGGCACAGAACAATTACATGTTAAGACGACTGATTTATGGCCAGGTCAGGCTGCAGCATTCTTTCTTCTTTACTTTCTAGATACTTATTCCTTTGGAACACTGATAAATATTTAGAAAAACACATCCGATGTTCTTTACCAAAAATATGTAATAATCTTGCTCCATGAGCTCATACAGTCTAGTATTTCCTTGCATTCTATTTTATTTCCCAATTAATGATCTGCTTTCTCAAAAAAATGGGACAAACAGAGTTCTTCATTTATATATTTATTGAGGGGTCCGATTCAATATCTGGCTGAATAATGTGTTTTTCTGGAAACATATGAGGCTTATTCACAAGCCCCTTGTGCCGCCGGTGCCTCACTTTTAATATAGGAAAAAGTGACGCACCAGCGGCGCAAGGGGCTTGTAAATGGGCCCCATGGTTGTGTGGTTACTTAATTGCATGCGATTTATGAAGAGTATTCATCTTGTCACGTTATTTCCAATAATCCATTAACATTGACATGTTCTGTAAACAATCATTTAAAATTATTGGTGCTCATGCTTTCAAATCCTCATTATTTCAAAGCACCATTTACACTATGCTTGCATAAACATTTGCAAGCAATAACATGTTTGCATTTTTGCATCCACGGTGGTTAATGAGTATTGACACAGTGATTGGCTGCTTGACCTTTAAAGCCCTGTCAGTGGCATCCTGACGATTTTAATATACAAGAAAAAGAAAAGAAGCGCAAAATACCAGAAATACCATTTTAGGAACATATCTGAGCCCAAAATACACTTTCAAATGTCAAATTATTTGCTTTAGCAATTTAAATGCGACCACAAACCGCATCAAAATAGAGTCAGGAAGCTCCAATAAAAAAATCACACTATGCATGATTAAACAACTGTTCTGGGTAGATAAGTCTAGTTTGCCTTCATATCATGAGATGTGTGACACAAATGAAATATTCGTGACAGGGTCCATGCTGTGATTGATTTTGATCATTAATGTTTGTGTGAGAGATGGGTCACTGCATTTAAAGCATCAATCCACTCCTCCCCTAAATTGGCATTGAGCCAATCAGTTGGGAGAACTCCAGTGTCAGGAGTTAATCAAGCCATAGAATTCTTTGACCATAGACTGGTTCCAGATAACATTACAAAAATGATAGAGATTACCTCACTACCGAGATAATGATGTAATGAAAGCACATGATGCTTAAAGGGAAGTGTAAGAAAGAACATAATTGTACTTGTGGTGTCTCCCTTGTCTCCTGCCTGGTGTAGATAGCTTTAGGACTCTGTGCTCTATGCTACTGCTAAACAGTGGTTTAGCAACTGTGCTTTCCCCTAAACATTTATTGTACATTGAATTGACCTAATTGGTCTATTTAACTTTCCTGTAACGTGATTGTATGGTGCAATAAACGACATATGGCATGAAAATGTCATATGTGGGCTGCAATGTGTATTTTCAGAACTTACATATATGACTAAAATATATGGCTCCCGGGAGCAACTTTATTCTAGCTGGTTTGCAGCTTAAAAGCATTGCAGTGACATAGGGCATGGAAACGTTCCTTCACCACATAAGAAAACCATGTAGTTAAATATTAGATCATTTACAGCTGACGTGTGCCTTATAAGCATAAGGGACTGGATGAATAAAAAGTGGCATGCTACTCTTTGGAAATAGTATTCCCTCACAGTGAGCCAACGTGCAAAAGATGTTTTGACTGTGAAGATACCAGTAACAATTCCAGATCAGAATAAAATCCATATTTCCTATCTCATATGTGATAAACAAAATGCTTTAACATTATTTTCCACTTTGTTTCAAAATTTTAATTAAATGGTGGCAAAAGCAGGCTTTACGTTAGTGGATAAGTATGTTTTAAACATTGTACGTTGGGCTGCCTGAGAGAAAACTGTTTTATATCTAGTTTGCCTCTCCGGATTACTCCAGAGTCTCAATACAAATTATTGGCTGGGTATTAATAACCCTGGTCACACAAAATTTGAGACAAGAATTGTCTGGCCTCTGGTCCCAGGAAGGTAATAGTGTTATCATCAACTGGTAACTTAACATGGATAAGCCACATGGGAGGGGAGCAGTAACAGTTGGCAGACCAAAGGACAGCCTTGACACTTGCCATGGAGATGCCAAATGAGGCTGGCAGGCTCTTTTCCAATTAATTCCCAAAGGCCCTCCTAAAAACTTTAGCCTTAAATCACAGCTGGAGAAAACCAGTTTAGACCCAAAAAAACGAGAGAGCACTTCATCTAAATAGGGCAGTGCCAAAGAGACAGCCAGAGATTATGCTGATGGAGTGGGGGGAGAGCCAACTTGGATTTAGAGCTTCTGGAAAATTTTCCAGTAAACCAAAAATGAAATGCTGAAAAGGAGGTGGGAAATTTGCAAGACTATAATTAGGAATGGGTGGAAGGAATTCCCAATCACTGGCTAGTGCACAGGATAACACGGTTCCTCAGAACACCCATGAACCTGAAAAGACAACATCTGGAAGATAGAAGACTCTGTTGGAAGACAGACCAACTGCTCTCCTAGGACCAAGTGGTTGGCCCCTTGTTTACCGTCTCCAAGGACACATCAAGCGGAAGGACTCGTTACTCCAATTAGACCTGTACACTGGACCTTATAGGAAACCTGGTTAGTGAGAAACCTGGTGCCTAGAAGTCTGCCCAGAGGTCCCAAGGGCTGCATGTGTGTTGGACCTGGCCCTTTATGCATGGTCTGTCCCAGATTTGTGCATTCTGTTACTGAAACCATTTTTGTTGGCAGTAGGACTTTGTACTTTTACCTGCTAACCAGTGGTAATGTGTGTGTGCTCTCTCCCCAAAACATGACTTCCATGCCCTGGCTCCAAGCTGGCTGCAGTAACAATGTGAAGGTGATAAGTCATTTGGGTGAAGGCAGACCACAGCTTATTCAGTTGCAAGTGGGGCTGTGCTCAACTCCTCCACCATTCTGCCAGTAGATGGCCCATTCAGGCACACCTGATCCCTCTATTTTGTGACTGTCTGGGAGAATTCACAATGTATAACTGTCAGTTCACCCAGTCATGTGACCCAAGACAGGCTGCAGGCACAAAAGGGCTAATGCCACCTTTCTAAAAGTAATTCTAGAGACAACAGCCCCTTAAAAAACAAATACAGTAATTCTGGATACAAAAATCAGTTCCATAAACAGATTCAATGATCAGAGTTTTCAATTTTATTACTGCAATTTGAACAAAAATTTGAATTACCCCAGCCGGAATAATTTCAAAAACCAAAGATCAAGAGAGTAAACAAACAATGAACTGAAAAAAACAATGAGCAAAAACACATTAATGCACAGAAAACCAGGTGTTAAAAACTGACATCAATTGATATATTACATAGAGCACCTGATTTTTCAACAACCTGTAACTAAGCAAACAACAGGCTTTTTCAACACAATTAGTGCCTGTTTATTAGTATCATACGAAGATGAAGCACAAGGTAGTGCACTGTTGGATCCAAAAATGGCGGCGGATTTGGGATAAATCCAAATATACACCCATATAACGATACGATCAATTTTAGTGCTCTCCTTTGCACATTGCTGTCGGGTCAGCATGATAAAAATACGTTTTCATTCGGAACCACTTCTCTATTAAGGGGTTGATTCCCACTTGTGGTTTACTCTCGCCTCGTATTGAAAACGCTTGTCAATCGAAGCAGCACTAAAATTGATCGTATCGTTATATGGGTGTATATGAAAAGGCTGTCAAAAAGGGATATTGTAATCCCAATGGTGGTGCCTGCCTCTACATTGCCGCCATGCTGGGACGATGCTCTGACTGCTGCTCAGTCGGGATCTCTGATCCTGGTGGAGGTGGCGGTCTGTTGTCCGACAGCTATGGGTCTGACTTCCAGCATCCTAATGCGGCGGTCAGACAGAAGGGATGTCGGTAGTTGAACCGCTACCGATGGCCTATCGATGACCCGACCACCTGACATCGTAATGAGGGCCTTTTTCCCATTCTATCTTGGTGTGGATGGCACTGTGCTAATCCTATGCTTAAAAACTTTGATAGAAAAGCAGACATTTGAGGTGAGCAAACTCAGAGTGTGTTAGAAATGGGATCTCTGGTTGGCTAAGGCTTGCGCCAAAGCCAGGCAGAGACCACCACTCTAGTCAGGGTAAGGGAGTTACACACCCAAGATAACCCCTGCTCACCCCCTTGGTAGCTTGGCACGAGCAGTCAGGCCTATCCCGGAGGCAATGTGTAAAGCGTTTGCGCAACACACACACAGCAGCAACACACTAGGCACACCACAAAAGGAACTCCACACAAGGTTATATAAAAAATAGCCTTTGTATTGTCATAAAACACATTAGAAACGTAATCACACATTTACACTGTGCCAACTGGCACGGGCAATATTCACAGGGGAATTATATACAGGACCAGGCCAATCGGGCCATGGTCAGAACCATCAGAACAGGTAAGTAAATGCAAATATAAATCACAACCAGTAACTACTGGTACCATAATGACCTAAGCATTATCCTATTAGCATTAGACATAAACCCACATTAGGCCCAAACCTCATTAGCATAAACACATTACGCAATGGGCCTCACCTGCATAAACACATTATGCAATAACCTCATAAGCATAAACACATTACGCAAATAGGCACTACCCCAAAACATCATAATATGACATTAGGCAGTAAATCCATTAGGCCCAAACCTCATTAGCATAAACACATTACGCAAAGGTACAATGAGTGAATGAAACAGGTCCTGGGTTGCTTGTTTTCTGCTTCAGGGAGGACCTGGCCAGTAGTTCAAGCTGGACTATTTCCATTAGAGCATGGTCAAGACTGATTTGCATATGGCTGAGATCAAACTCAGGTGGCATGGTGTGCAAAACAATGATGGACTGGGATATGGCCCCAAGTAATTCACAGTGGCTGAGATTAATATGCTTGCCCCCTTGATCATCCTCTGGGATACTCTCTATCTCACCACTCTCCGCTTCAGTGGCCTCTGAATTAGATATCACAGATGACCCATTTCCTTGATCATGGCCAAAGAGCTTCTTTTTATCCATCTCTGACAAGGTCTTGTAAATAAATATATTTACTTTGACATATTCCATTTCCCTAGTTGCCAATGTGCTCCTTTTAGAGAGAGGAGAAGGTGTCCTGGATCTGGAGCTACTTGAAGAGGGTGGAAACAGATGATTCTGCTTCCTCTCATGATTCCCTATAGTAACTAGGAAGAACAGGGCTCTTGAAATAATGGCAACAATGACCAACACTTTGCTCACAAAAGCGCTTACCGCTCATACTCCTTGAGTCTTTCTGGTGGCATTTATTCACTCACCTTTCAGTGCTGCAATGAGCATGCGTGAACACGATCTGTCCTATTACATGTCTGCGATAGACACTATTCCTCACTTTCTTTGCTCTAATTTTGAAGGGAGGTTAGGGACTGCCTAACTGACTAACTAAGGATTTCCTGAACCTCCAACTACAGAAACACAGAGGTAAGGATACGTGAACTGAAAATGTGTTCTCACCAAGTCATCATCCATCAAGCAAACCGATCAAGGAATGAACCACGTACTGACAAACCATTGAAGGGACATGAGCAAAATCAAAGACAAAATGATTTTGTAGGCTTCCGGGCATATGACCAGATCTTGAGCTACAAAGAGTCCTTGAAGCATTCTTCCCTCCTCCCAAGCCCAGAAGGGAAGGAGCTTCCAGAATGAGCACAGAGGCAAACAACTTCCTGAAGTCCTAGTTTAAGTCTGTGACAGGGAAAATCATGAGGATGCTGGGAATTAATTTTTAAGATGCCCAGCAGGATGACTGGGTTTTAATTTCAGAAAATCCTAGAGTCTCATGTCTCATGGAGCTGAAATCACCTCATAAAGTAAAGTCTGGAATGAGTACGAGAGACGGAGAGGTAATGTAAGGATAATAGCTACAGCAAGGCTGATCATATAGGAGAAGGATCTGGTGTCTTCTTTAGTGAAATGTTCTAGCAATGCAGGCCTCAGATTGAGAAATGTTCTAGCTGCATTGTACATTCCTTACATGTGTGTGTTTTTTTGTTTCTACAGATGCCAGTGAATATGAGATTGAGTAATGCTCTTGATACTTGTGCTTCATCCTCAAACTCTGGGAGATGAAATGATCAATGCAACAAGCATTGCTATTAAAATAAAATAATAAACATACGTATTTCATGGTTAAAAAACAGATTCAGTTGTACTTCTGAATCTGACAGTAACACAATGCACTCCACCTGTGAGAAGGTGATTTATTAGTTGGGGTGGATTGAGGACCACCACAAATAATAAAGACACTATCCTTCTGGTCATGTAAAAGGTTTCTGTAAATGAATCTGAGTTCAACCCTTCTTAGCTGTGGCATAGGGCAGATGGGCTTAACTTAAGAAAATGTGTAAAGCATTGAGAAGTGCCAAAAGAATTAAAAAGTCAAAAAAGCACAACAAAAATCTATTCCAATTTATAGAAATAGAACATAATTTGATTAACAAAATGACCAATGACCAAAAATCCAATAATTGGCACTGGAGATATGAATTTTTAATGTTTTAAGTGAAAAGAGTGCCACAAAATGCCAATTTTAGTAAGTGATTATAGTAGACCAGGCCTAAAACATGATCTCAATCTGACCACAATAGAGAGTAGCTCAGAAACACCAACCAGGTTTGACCAGGTCAAAGGTTTTACCTTCTTCTGGAAGACAATCCATTAGCGGGGTAAGCCATCAGATTGTATACGAACAGGGCTCCACGGCATTTGATCGGCATTGGATGTGGTCCTGGTAAAGCTGTTGGTTTAGTCAAGAAATTCAGGTTTTGCATCCAGGGATGTCCTCTCCCCTGCAGATACTTTTGCCGCCTTCCTCAGTCAAGATGTTTATCCTCAGACTTAGTCTCCTTTTTTCGGAGCTCAGAATTCCTCAGTGATGTAAGTCTGTAGGCTTTATCCAAAGAGGGCTCCACGAGGCCAGATACCTTCTAGGAAAGCCCAGTAGCAACACACCTCGGGCAGATCAGCTTGCCAGGTTTCTTAGCGATGTTAGGAGAAGTACACTTTGATACAGTCAAGGGTCCCAGTACCTCATGAACAACACTTAGGGGTCAAGACTCACTCTAGCAGAGGCCATCTGCAGGGGCGAGGTCAGGTTCAGTTGGTACTGGTCAGCTGGGCTCGTCACTGAAAAGGCATCTTGCTGCATGTTGGGGCCCTGTAGTATACACAGGAGATCAGCCAACTGAACCTTGGAGTCCACTTATTTGCCCTAGGTACAAGTGGGAGCAGGTCCAGTCCTTCAGGTGTCCTCACAGGTCTCAAACAGTAGGTGCAATCTTTCTTCTGTTCTTCCAGAAGTCCAGAGTGTTCTGAGGAGGGCCCTAGGGATGCAACACTTATGAATGCTACCAGCTTGGGGTTGAGGGTGAGTGCTGGCTCCTCCCTAACCAATGGGGTAAAAGATTATGTGGTTACCTTACCCACTTTTTCAGCATCTCATGTGTTCTGTACTACAAACAATTTCACAGTGACCCTCTCTGCCTAAATTCAAGATGGTGAACCCCTTCTCACCTTGTGCAGAGCCTGTGTGCCCACCCCAGAGGTGTGGCTAGGGAAACAAGCAAACCCTCCTTTGTGGTCACTTGAACCCAGTTCCGGGGGTACTTCCCTCCCCCATTGGACTGGAGTCTGCCTGACTGGTGGAATGAAGAAAGGGGCCTGACCATGTGTCATCGGATAGCCCTCTGTGACATGGGAGGCCCTTTTAAAATTAATTAAGTTCTTGGGCACTGCCCAAATGGGTCATCCTACCAGAGGAACAAAAACAGCTCCACATACACAGTTCTTTGTCTCTGCTCTGGGAGCAGTTTTCACACCCCATTCAAGGCTTGAGCATTCGGAGGGATGCAGCTGACCCCTAATGCAAATTAGCCCCCAGAGGTTTTGCACATAGAAAAGGTAACATTCTAAAATACCTTTTTCCTTAATCTTTATTAAAAATCTGACTACATAAGTGAATTGGGCTTTTACTAAATATTACACAGTGTCTAGGAATGAAATGTCTTTCTATTTCCTAGATAAATATAACACTATTAAATTAAATTGTGCATCCCAGTGTTTCCCAATGGATCAGCTAGGCCTGCTACAGTGAAAATAGCTTTTAGTTGCCAGTCACTGTAAGAACATGTTTATTGTTAACTTTTTACATGTCCTACTTTTAAATACCACACACCCTGCGTTATGAGCTATAAGGATCTTAGGGGCTCAAGGGTGACCTATTAATATTTAAAGGAAAGGTTTAGACCTCTCAAAAGTTTTATTTTGACAGGTCTGATTGAGATTTTAAACTGCATCTGCAAGGGCTGGAGTTATATTTACCTATTCACACAAATGGATGGCACAATAGTGCGGCAGTCCATAGGTGACATTCAAACTTCTATGCCATGGGTCTATTTTGAATGCTATATAAAATGGATTTATAGGAAAGTTAAATATGTCAATAAGGTGTTAGCCAATCCAACCTGTTTTAGGGGTCAGAGGACAAGCAATGGGGCCTGGTGAGCAGTGTCACAGTACACAGAGTCAAACACCACCTACATTAGTCTACAAAAACTGAGAGTTTAAACGCACAAAGAGGCACTTTCTCACAGCACCTAAAAAGGTGTTCTCAAAATTGTTGTCTGCTGCATATTCCGTGCTACATGCTCCTTAAATGTGCAGTGAACAAGTGGCGGGCAATACAGACAACCGAAAATGTAATGTCTAAAGATGCAGAAGAAAATGGCTATCTTGTTAATGAAAAAGCTGGAGATACTGCAAAAGGACAATTGATGAAGGCAAATTATTTTTAAAGGCAGAATCTTTTCACTTCCTTTAAAATAGAAAGTTAACACTTTAGTGGACAGATTTATGAAAAAGAAGAGCAACACAGCAGAGTAAACAAAGCTGCTGCTTTAGGGAGAGAAAGCATTTTGGATGTGTTTATCACAAGCTCCTTTTTACCTGTTGGTTGAGATCTCCGCCAGCTAGGTGAAGATCTCCTTACAGGAAAATATAAAACAATTGTATGAACATTATTTATTTTAAAAAATTCTTGAATATATATGTGAAGTAAAATATATCTGTAAAATAATGTAAATAATATATATTAAACTGAAGCCAATGCTCTCATTATTTTCTTTTCCCTGTGTATGACAGTGAATGATCTCTGATCTCCTAAGATATAGCACTGCTGCTTTCTTCCACAGCACTAGGGCACAAACAGGTTGCCTAGTGCCATGCACTGCTTAGACTGAATTTAAAACTTTTCATACATTGGATGTGTGATGTGCAGTGCAGCACATATGCAATTTGTGAAAGGTAAGGTGAAATGAAATTATGCCACCTTAAGAGCATCTGCCTCATGGAGACATTTTATTTTTGGCGCAAAACCATGTTTACCAATTTGATTAGATATGGCTTTGTGTTGCGGCAAGATGGCGGCTGTGTGAGCGTTGTGGAAAGCCGCTCTCCCTGCCGCGTTGATTTGAGTCTCTAATGAAGCGAGAAAAAGCCATTAATTTAATGTACTAGAACGCTATTTAATTACTCACAGTTATTCTGATGGATTTGCGGATTTAAATTATCGCAGGACGAAGAACTGATGAGGCTGCAGCTAATCGGTACACTGACGGCTCGCGCTTTGAAGACGTTTCTCTCGGCGGTGACCGGTGTCAGAAGGGAAGCGCTCCGGAGGCTCAGGGAAGCTCACCGATACTTTGTTGCTACGGGAAGGCTGCCAGAGATCGGAGCGGTGGAGACTGGGCGCAACATTGTAGCCGCGGAGACAAGGCTGACGGGCTCTGATTATTGTATCATGCCGGCGAAAGGGAAGTCCGCGTTGAAAGACATCGGCGCTCCCGCTGGAGCCAAAGGGGCATCCTTGACTCGGCGCACGACCACAGAGGAGAAAGGCCTGATTCCTAACCCAAACAAGAGTGATCTGCAATGTGTGGAACCATGCAAAGACGGGGCAAATAACGTGAGGGATGTTGGGGCACAGCGGTCGAGTGAAAAGGGCACCAGACCAAAACAACAAACTGTGCCCGGGATGTTTGCCGGCCAGGGGTCTGCAAATACCCGGGAAAAAAAAAACGGCAAAGGTAAAGGCAACCTTCTTGTTAGAACAAATCCAGATAGTTCTAGCAAGGTCCTAAGGGGAGGGCTGCCCAATAACAGCAATCACAGCATAGGAGAGATTGCACTAGAGGCTGTAGAGGCTATAGAGCTGGACAAATCTGTTATCAGATCAGCCATGTCACCCATGGAAACGCCTGGAATATGTTTACCGGACTCAGAGGAGGGGGTGCCAAGAACCGAGGGCACTGCACAACAAGAAGGTACGGACAATGCTATTATCACGCAAGCTACAGGTGAACTCCCCCCTGCACAGGCCTTAAGGTGGAATCATGTGGCTAGCGCTCAGGGAGATGGTAAAATTCCAGTGACTCCAGACCTTGATAAATTTTACTCGTTGACAGACGAATCTGAACTATCCAACAGTGAGAAGGATGGAACAGGAGATGATCTGACTGGGGTGGACAGTGGCAGCTCACCCACGAAATTTGACACACAAAAGCGCGCACCTGTTCGCACTAAGAAGAGGAGCTCAAGAGGGTCAGACAAAGACAAGGGCTTCACCTCAGACTTTAGTCAATCAAGTCAACTTAAATGGGTTTATTCCGCCACCCATTTTGAAAGGGAATTTGAGGATGGGGTTAGGGATCAAGTGACAGCCCCCGAACATCTAGTAGAGACTAAAGACAGTGCGGAATCTCAAACACCACCCCATCTATGGAGCTAATATATTCAACTCTAAAGCAAATGCAAACCGAGGCACGTCATGAACATAAGAGGGCTCATCTGGCTACCAAAAAACTTCAAGGAGCAGTGCGGAAAGTCAATAAAGCCTGCTCGGAAATATCAGAATGCACCACGGCTTTAGAAGAAAGAATTGTGCAACTTGAGGCCAGCGCAGAGATATCTGGGCAACAAACATCGGTTAATGAAGGTAGGATGACCGATGTACTTTGGAAGCTGGAGGACTTTGAAAATAGACAACGCCGAAACAACCTCCGACTACTCGGAATTGCAGAAAATGCGGAAGGGGACGATATTCGTGGTTTCATGTTGAGAGTACTTAAGGAGGCCTTCCCCGAACTGGCTCACTGGAATTGGGAGTTTGAAGTGCAGATGGTGCATCGATTCCCCCTGATGCTGAAAAAGAGGCCTGGGCAAGTTGAGAAACCAAGGGCCATCCTTATATTCTTTGGCAACTTTCTCCTCCGACAAGCTATTTTCGAGAAAGCTAGGCCCAATGCACAGAGAGTGGGGGAAGGGCATTCCTTCTTTGTCCGACCTGATTTTTGCCATGCAACGGTGGAGGAGATGGAGACTCCGCCTGCTTATTACACCATTTCAAAAATTGGGCTGCGAAGTCTTTTTACAGAACCCCGCGAGACTTAAAGTCACTTGTAACGGTACAACAAGAGTATTCTCGTCGGAGATTCAGGCTCAGGAGCTCTTGAAAGAACTTTCTAAGAAATAAGTTATGGTAGTAGGATAGCAAATGTATTTGAATATTCATCTGTTATGTTTTCCTTTTCATGTTTTGTCTTTTTCTCTATATGTATGGGTTTTCTTTTTGGCAGGGAGCGGCTAGGAGGCACAACACATGCAGGAGGCATCACAAGGGTCCTTTGACCTTTTTTGCCTTTTTGAAGGGGATGGGGAGGGGGGAGAGGGTGGGGATGATAGAAACCAAAGGGAGGTAGGGTGGAATCTTTGCACGGTGATGAGCACCTGGTACTTTAGTTGGGTATCTCTTGTACTGTACTGTTATATGCTTTGGAATTGTAGTTTATCTTGCAATGAGGAAACTTAGAATTGCATCTATTAATATATGTGGGCTGAACGATCCCCAAAAAAGAAGGAGAATTAGCCATGATGTTCAATACTTGAAGGCAGACATTTTATGTCTTCAAGAGACACATATTGAAGGTTGCAGGAAAGGGGTTTTAGAGATTGCGGGCTATCAACTTATTGCCAGCATGACACAAGAAACGCGAACAAGAGGGGTGGCAATACTAGCTCAAAAAGGATTGGGTACCTTTCCGCGATCATCCGTAGATAGAATGGGAAGATGGGTAATTCTGCAAGTCGGCCTTGGAAACAAAATGTTTACTCTTTGCTCAGTATATGGATCAGTGCTGGATGATCCTGTAATCTTCGATTGGCTGAAGGTTGAACTTGTAGGGTGGCCTCTTCCTCTGATATTATGCGGGGATCTGAATATTAATCTGAGCTGTCAGGTCTCCAACCATAGAGGAGCGACGTACCAAGGTCGTAAACCCAAAGTTTTTAAATCACTGTCTCAACTTAAGTCACTGCACGGGTTAGTAGATGTATGGGCGGCAAAAAAGGAGTCTGATTCAGGCTTTACGTATTTTTCTGCACCACACCAAGTGCATGCGAGGTTGGATTATTTCCTTGTGTCACATGAGCTTTTACAAGGCTGCTCAATAAGTAAGTATCCCAAAGTTATGTCGGATCATAACCCTTTGGTGATTGAAATAGATATCGGGCGCCAATCCTCTCAGACACAATGGACATTTAACAGGGCTCTGTTAAGCGAAGAAGGGTATATACAGCAATTGGAGGAATGGATCCCTAGGTTTATTGAAGAGAATCTTGGGAGAACCAATATAGGTATAGTATGGGATACACTAAAGGCAGGGATCAGAGGAGAAACATCTAGGTATGGCTGGGAGGCGCAAAGGAAAGAGAAAGCCTTGCTACAGACCTTGTATGAGGACCTGGGTAAAGCAGAAGCAGAACTGATAGAGGTATTGTCTGCAGGGGGAGAATCGGAGGCAGCCCAACTTAAGATTACTATCGCAAGATCGGTCATTACGGAAATCTCCCTAAAAAAATCGGCTGGCAAGTACATGGCTTGGAGGAGCAGGGTTTATGAGAACAGCGATAGGGTGGGTCACTTACTAGCTTTACGCACGAGGGAAAAAACGGTACAAACACGGATCAGGGAAATTAGAGATCCTATTGTAGGTATGGTAAGTGAGTCCGATGCTATTCTCACTTCATTTAAAAAATGTTATCAAAAACTATATACTGACGATGTCTGGGCTGGGGACAAAGAAATTGAAGATTACTTAAGGGGGCAAGTTTTGGATCAGCTTTCTCTTGAGGAGAGAGCTAGCTTAGACAAGCCAATCACAATTGAGGAAGTAACTGCAGCTATAGACTCCCTTCCACCAGGCAAAGCCGCGGGAACCGATTTAATCCCGGGGGAATTTTACAAAACGTTTAAGACTCAGATCTCTGCATTTATGTGGGAGGTATTTTGTAGAGCACAATTAGATATGGTATTCCCCGACTCCTGGAAATATGCCAATATTATAGTTTTCCCCAATAAAGGTAAATCTGTTAAGGAACTGGGTTCGTACCGACCAATCACGCTGGTTAATAGTGATGTGAAAATGTATTCCAAAATTCTGGCAAAGAGGCTAGCCGTAGTCATCAAGAAGTTAGTTTCCCCCTTTCAGCATAGGTTTGTCCCGGGCAGGGGCACGATCGAACATATTCAACGTATAATTACGCTTTTTGACTATACAAAGGTTACAGGAGACCCTATGGCGGCAATTCTACTCGATGCTGAGAAAGCGTTCAATAGGGTCTCCTGGCCCTTTTTATGGGCAATTATGGAAAGGAAAGGTCTGGGTAAAGGTTTTATTGGAGCCATCAGGTGTATGTATCAGGAACCTGTGGCTAGAATAGCCATGATCGGTGCTACATCCGATGTAATTAAAGTTACCCACGGCACACGGCAAGGGTGCCTCTGCTCCCCGCTATTATTCGCGTTGATCCTTTAATTAGAAAAATTGCAGAGAATAATAAGATACAGGCCGTTCAGTCTATTGGCGGAGATACCAAGATTCTAGCATATGCTGATGATCTTGCGATAATAACAGCTAATCCATTGGAGGCTATTAAGGAGGTAGAAAGGGAGGCCAAAGATTTTGGTAAAATTTCAGGGTATCATCTCAATGAGAATAAGACGATGATTGTGAAAAATTCCAGAGCAGGCCTGAATGATACACGGGTAGTGGGAAAGGCCAGATATCTAGGGGTTGAGATCTCCGCCAATACTGACGAAATTGTACAAATTAACCTGGAGCCATTGTTACATAAGACTAAATCAGATTTTAATAGAATGAATTGCTTACACCTTACACTTCTAGGAAGGTGTAACGTTATTAAGATGTTATTTTTACCCAAAATTCTATACTTTTTCAGAGCTATCCCAGTCGAAATAAATAAGGCTTGGTTTTCTGCTTTTAATCAGATAATATTGAAATTCCTGAGGGCCGGAAAACGCCCCCGCAGAGCACTAAAATATATGACCCTACCCAGAGATCGGAGGGGTGGTCTGTCCCCAATCTTCAGATATACTATTGGGCGTCAGCTCTCCAACAGATGGCTGAATTGCTGGGAAAAGAGACGGCGGCAACAGAGGAAACATCATACACTTCAATATATAGGTTAGTATTAGGGGCGGAGGCCCATGGCTGTCTCATGCGACATATCGATTTTGCGTACTTTAAAAGAGTGAAATTCAAAATTATGCTGGGAGCATTTAAGGTTTGGACGGCAGTTAGGACGAAACTTAAAATAAGTAGGATTCATAGATACACCCCTCTGGCTGATAACGATCTTCTGCCGGAAATTTTACGAGATGGATATATGAGAACATGGATGGATAGGGGCATAAGGCATATTGGTGATCTTATGGTGGACAATACAATGCACTCGTTTGACCTTATCAAGAGGACATTTGGGATTGGAAATAACCATTTCTTTAAATTTTTACAAGTGAGGGACTATCTATCTAAGAAGGCAATCTGGGGCCATAAAGTTCCCTTACTGGATCTGGCATTAGGGGCTCCATCACCAATATCCAAATTCTGTAAACTACTTACTAATTTGATGGAGGATGATCTCATAAAACATACCAATCACTGGCAGGATGTGGTACAAGCAGGGGTAGGGGAATGTGAGGGTTCTTTAGTATTGAGCCAGACTGCATTTTTTTCGGCAAATTTACAAGTACAATGTTTTAAAACTTGGTTGAATTTGTACATTACTCCAGCACGGATATCTAAATGGGGTGGCTCCACAGGTATACACTGCTCCCATTGCTGTTTTTTTGCTGCCGACAGTGTGCATATGTTTGCAACTTGTCCCCGACTATCAACTCTGGTCGGTGAGGTGGGTAATTATATTAAGCTTATGTTGGGATTCGAGGTGGATCTCACGCCTCAAGTAATTGTGCTGGGAGTAAGCAATCAAGTATTGACGAACCCAAATCGGGTCTTGCTATTTGCAGCTATGGCGGTGTTTAGGCTGTGCTTGGCTACTGTCTGGCTAGACAAAGAACCTCCCTCTGTACTCTGCTGGTTGGGGAAACTGATAGCTACCTACCACTGGGAGAAAGCGATATACACAAGAAGGGGTTCAAGAGTCAAAAAAAGGGGGCTCGACATCTGGTTACCAATTACCAATTGGATTAATGAAGCTACGGCGTGATATGATTTAATTTAATTTACAGCTGAGATACTAAAGAAAATCGATACCAAACTCCAAGGTTTAGTGCACAGCAAGGCTTAACCCAAATCTGCATCCTTTGGTTTTGTGGGAAGGGCGGGGGGGGGGGTCAGGCTAGGTTGAGGGGTTGGGTGGGGTTGTAGCTCCGAAGGAGGGGAGGGTGAAAAGAGAAATAATTGACATCCCTTACATACGTACCGAAAGGTCGAAAGTATATTGCTTAAATGTATCTATTACATGTTTATGTATGTTCGGTTGTCTAAATAAAGATTTTTGAAAAAAAAAAGATATGGCTTTGTGTCAAAAACCAGAAATAGGTTTGTAGAAAACAAGGGGACCCAATATGTGAACCTGGGGTAGTAGAATATGTTTAAAGAACAATGGTTCAGGGATGGCCTCAAAGGTCCAAAGTGAAAACGGTGACCCGGAGCGGGGCACTGTTGTTTGAATAAAGTTAATTTTCAGAACGAAAATGGTGACCCAGCAAGGGGCACTACTGTTTACATGTATGAGATTTAAATTTAGTCAGGAGCAAAAAAGGATTTACAAAGGGTCATGTGTGTCAGAAAATGACGGACATTTATTTTTCAGATATGCTTAGTATTCAGGTGCTCACACATTAAGTGAAAGAAAGCGTGACGTGAGTAGTGATAGTGAGTTTTTAAAAAAAGGCATCGCGTTGACAACAATATTGTTGAACTCGACAAATAATTTATACACAGTGAGTGGAGTTCATGTTGTGGAGTGGTCCATCATTTTCTGACACACATGACCCTTTGTAAATCCTTTTTTGCTCCTGACTAAATTTAAATCTCATACATGTAAACAGTTCTGAAAATTAACTTTATTCAAACAACAGTGCCCCGCTCCGGGTCACCGTTTTCACTTTGGACCTTTGAGGCCATCCCTGAACCATTGTTCTTTAAACATAAACCAGAAATAGGGCCTCTGCTGGAGTGTGCATCAAGAGAAATACTTCCAAGCTCTCTACAGCAGAAAGACCAAAAGGAAGCTTCTCTTTTTGTGACAAAGGATCCGGCTGTTATAGGAGCAGCACTCCTCTCCACAGCAGCTTTGACGGTGGCTGCTGGAAAGGGAGAGTGTGACTTCAGGAGCAGACGGCTGTTTGCAATGCCACCTGTTCTCCTGCTGGTGGGAAGTGCATTGTTATGAGGATGCATATTTTGTGGGTTATGAAGAAGCCCTTTAAAAACCTCAAAGTAATCCATGTCAGCAATGCAGTACGCTTTACATGTCACATGCTTTACAGCACCTTTTTAACTCTAATAGTATTTGATGTTTCGAGTTGTTGCATTTCCATAGTTTTTCTCTTGCAACTGTTAAGTATTGTATAGGGCAAAGCACCACAGAACGACACAAGGTCACACAGTGCTTCCGCCTCCTGGCTGTGAGACAAAGTATAGCATGCTCACTTTGAGCTGTGCAGCTACAGCAAGAACACATTGATATAAAACAGGGGAAGAGAAAGCCCAAGGTTGCTTTTGTCAAAAGACTGTGCAAGATGTTTTTTTAATTCACTGTGCTCCCACAGCTAGCACACAAATGTGTAACAGAGAGGGACATAAAGTCACACAGTGCTCCTGTCACATGGAAACGTAATGTGTGCACTCTTCACAGTGTGCGGCCGCAGCTAGAACACACAACCTGTTACAAAGGGACACACGGCCACACGGTGTCAAGAAAATGGATGGCCATTCCTGCATCGGTTACACTAACCACATCCCCGATATATTCAGTACCACCTACAGCATATTGTCAACTTTGATGTAGCGTTGTGACTCCCAGATCCTAATTGTTGCTGCTGGCATGCAGTGGCCTGGTCTCATAACCACCAGCACTCTTGCGCTCCATGGTCAAAAATCTGCAGACCGGGCTTTGGAGCTCCCACTAGGAAACAACTGAGAGCCCTCCGTGGAAAGGTGAGTGACTATATGATATGCAACTTGATTTTATGCTGATTGATTAATTCTCCTCCTCCATCTCTGATAGGTTTTAACACTGAAGCATGTGTGTCTTAAATGGTGCCAAAGATAGAGTCAGCATAGGCTGTCTTTAAAATTTACAAACACTTGTTACCTTCTGACTTTTAATATAGTGTTAGGCTATTCCCTCCCTAAGAACACAAAGACACGCCATGTTTGTGTTGGGTGAAGGGACTTTGTGAGAAGCTGGCCTGGTATATGATGTCCACTAATGTAAGTGGGCACCCTGCACCAGTCCAGAAAACCCTTATGGTGATTTAAGAGGTCTTAGACAACCTTAGAAAGCTCTCTAAGTGGTAGCTGTGGAGAACAGCCTTCAGGCTTAGTCCAGAAGGAGTGTAAAGCAGCTTGTTTTACCAGAATGCAATCTTATAGTATAGATTAAGTGAAAAAGAATCTCACAAGGTATTTATAAAAATATGTATTTATTATATAATACTCTCTAACACGTTTGGATATCTCCTACCCGGAGATTAACACAATGCACCAATACTTTGCAAAGAAATACAGTAGATAGCACAGAATACACAGTGGACCCCAGGGGGGAACAAAACCATATACTAAGAAAGTGGAATAAGAACCACGACTCGGATCAAGACAAGGTCAAGAGGACGTAGGAGTGCTGGGGACCCAAGGAACCACCCAAGGTCAGTGGATAGGGACCCCCACGGAGAGCGTGTGCAGTGTGGGAACACAACCGTGTGCTCCGTACAACTCAACTTGTAAGTCGCGGTTGGATTTTTAAAGATTAAGGACCCTTCCCAGTGGACCCTGAAGAAACCCCATGGAAGACAGAAGGTTGGAGAGCCACCCCACCCGTGGATACCCTAGTACCCACGTTACCTACACCAGGGAAGCCGGGTGCATAGGTGTGAAGTGGTATCGGAAACCGCTGTTGAACCCAATGGAGGAAAGAGCTGCTGCTGAAGAAGGAGAAAGTGTCCAGTGGTATCCGAAGGTGGATTCTAGTTGAGAGGTACCTGCAAGCAGAGGGGACAGAGTCTATGTCACTCAGGAGTGACCAGGAGATCTGGAAGACGAAAGGAGAGTTGACGACCACATTTACTCTGCAGCTGTGATGACCAGGCGACGCTGAGGAAGACCAGGAGCCGTGCACGAGCTGTCCCACATTGGATGTCGAATGCGGAGGGGTTGCTGTCCGGCGGGAGCACCAACAAGCCTTGGCAAATGCAACCCATGCAGCTATCAAAGAAGGGGAAATGTCGGGACCAGCAAGGTCCCGGGGACTCACCACAAGCAGGGGAGTCAGGCCAGGCCCCTAGCAATCAGGTGAGCCCAAAAGTAGGATAGGTTACCCTCAAACGGACGCACAGGCTGGAGGCACTGGAGTCGCGAGAGGACCTCAAGCAGCTCACCAAAAGATGCAGGCCACGATGCAACACGATGTGGTGTGGCCAAAGATTCTGATCTCTGGAGATGCTCAAGGTTGGGGCTACTTGGAGCCCGAAGATCTTCTTGCAAGTTAGCATGGTGCACATGGGTTCTGTTATTGCAGCCCCCATGAGGGATACTGGCCTCAAACTTGGTGAGAGGGCAGGGCAGGCCTCGAGAGCTGTGTAGAACCACCACATGTGTTGCAGAACCTTACGGAGTCCAGAGGAGGAGCTCAGGATAGGCAGACCTGTCGACTTAGTTGCGGTGCCTGCGAATGCAGGGAAGTGACTCCTTCACTTCAAGGCAGATTCCTTCAGGTGTCTTTGATGCCCATAGGCCTTGGAAGGTTCCTGTATGGTGCACAGGCACAGACGATGCAGCAGACTGGAAGGGGGACGAAGTCGAGCCCAAACGAAGTCCAGCGAAGTCCCGAGTGCCCAGACGGTAGATGAAGAAGTGGTGTCTGATCTGAATCTTGTCCCATGACGAACCCCAGGACCCACCCACAGGTAAGACCTTAAGTACCCTAAGGAAAGGGTTGGGACAATTCATGAACCCTCCCAGGGGAGGGTCTGGACAGTGGGGAGGTTACTCCCATGTCCTTTGTCCAGTTTCTCACCAGAAACGGCTACCAGAGCTGGTTTGAACTGGACTATGCATGGGGACACCAAATGTTCCCCTCATGCAGACTGAGTGGCGCTGGCAAGCACACCCACCCTGCAGCAATACACTAAATCCCATCTGGGAGGTGGTCACACTTCCCTGTGACAGGATGCCTATTGTCATGCCTTACCACACACAAAAGATATGGGGTAGGAGGAAATACCGCCCCACTTTGACCTCCTAAAACAACTTACACACACATGTAGAAGGGAGGCTTTACACTTGAAATAGCTGTGACCTAGGGGTGAGAAAACACACCAGGGTGTTAAAACTGCCCTCACACACAGAAATCTGTGTCATGCTTCATCATAGGGCTGCTAACACACCTCCGCGCAGACCAACGCTGGAGGTGGAGCAATAGGGGAGGGGAAGACAATACAACACATAGAAAAACAGTTTGGGATCATAAGTGAAAAACGTGCAGAAACAACAATTAAAACTGACCACGGGAATTCCAAATGTAATTCTAATATTGGATTCCCTGACCAGAGTAAAAGGTCATTAACAGACCAGTGGATGGTGGTATGGTAGGCTATAATGAACCCTCTACCCCTCCACTCTGCAAAACATCGACATGTTTCAGCCGGCTACCGTAAATACCCCGGCTTTCATCAGGACTAACAAGAGAAAGATCCCATAGGTACTACCCCTACCTCCTCATTCCTAGGGTAGAGTGTAGACACACATCTGAGTGAATACTCAGAGAAAATATGGAAGAGTAACTTGCTCTCCGAGGGAAACCTGTAATAAAACCAACAAAAACATATATCAAATATACAGTGCAGTGCCCTCTGTGAATGAAACACACAAACATAGGTGGTTTTTACCAACCCGATCACACCTGCAATTCCATATGGGCGACGTAATCGGACTCAGGCCACTAGTGCAATTCATAAGGCCTTGCGTCCCATTTAATGAGAATAGACGTCCCATTCGAGCGCTAAGACCACACTCGTTTCTTATATTTAAAATTACCCAAGGTAAAAAAGGCATCAGTGCTAAGTATGAGGGACACGACCATTCTCTCGGCAAATCTTACCGAGTTTAATAAAATCAAGGCTTGAACTGGCGGGGGAGCGAGGACAGCTCCCTATAGTCACACTCTGTTGGGATATGGAGATAAAAAGATAAAACATGAAGAAACCAATGGTTAAGTACATGATCAGTAGAAAAACGGACCCTACTAGGGGCCAAATACAGAAAGGATGCTCTGCTGTAAGCACGTCCCTGAGTAGGCATTGGGTCTCGGTCTGACCATTCTAGCGAACGTCCACACTGTGCCTACTCCGCCCTCCGTGGTGGCTTTTAAGATAAGAAACTTATTTCGTCAAGGTGCGCTGTGTCTAGCGAATTGTCTCTCCCGGCGCCGTGCAGTTGCAATCACTGTGCGGTTGGAGCACAGTGTCTGCCCCGGTCTGCGTCATCATGTGTGGGACGTATGTGACCGGAGGTGGGTTAGAGGCAGGAAGGAAGCTGGAACGCTGACTTACTCCCCCATCTTGGGTGTAGGGCGTAAATGAGCCATGCGCGGGTGTTCGGAATGGCCACAGCCTCCCGAAGAGAATGAAATACTCTCATGTGGCCCCGTACATAATAGAAAGATGAAAGATGAAGCTTGTGCAGAGCGCCAGTGCGGGTCATTAACAGACCAGTGGATGGTGGTATGGTAGGCTATAATGAACCCCCTACCCCTGGTGAAATGTATGCAGGTAAATACCTCGCATTAAGGAGGGAACTCACAGTGGTGCCAAAAACTACTCCACAGGCATGTGTGCCCCTCCACAATTATAATTATAGATGACATAATACTGTTGTGCCTGAACCCTATCACAACCCTCACTTATACTACATCTATTAGTGTGGTGTCAGTCTGTGCCTACAGTGGCCAACCCCGGGTGCATATATGCGTGTTGACAGAGGAGACACAAAACAGTAGCCCGCTCTCATAGGCCCAGCCTCAATCGTGGTCCTGAGAGATGAATATGATCATGGAAAACTAGGGACAGTTAATGACACTACCTGAATGGGGGTTATTGATCCCATGGCGTCTGTGTATTTAATGTCATACATAATAGTCTGGGGTGGTTGAGGAGAGAGACATGCGGACCGACGGTGTATCACAAGTTATTCAGAGCATTCCAGGGAATGTCGTCATTCAGACCCTTAATGTGGCTGCGGACCCTGTATATCTACTTCTGCTCCCTAATAAAAAGAGCGTTTTCTGGGTTACATGCAGTGATATTGGGCTTATCCAGGACAGTCCAAAAGAGTTCCTCGGACATGTGTTTTTTCTCCTTGTAGTGAGTCGTCAGGCGGGTAGTCGTCCTTTGGCATGTGATAGTGGATCTGTGTTCCATTATCCTGACTTTCACCCTGCACGTGGTCATCCCGATGTAGATAAGACCGCACGGGCATTTGAGCATGTATTTACATTGGTCGAGTTGCAGTTGGTATTCCTCCATTGCTCCCATGGGTGGGTGAGCCCAATGTCCACGGTCTTTTGTGTTTGCAGTCAAGTGACAAATGTCGCATGTCCCACATCTCGTGAGCCCCATCACTGGCGGGAGTCCCCATGCATTCTCCTGGCCCGGGACCATGGCCTGTCTTACTGGTGTATTCCTGGGTCTGGTATGAACCAGTAAATCCCTTATGTTCTGGCTCCTTTTAAAGGAAAACAAGGAATTTTCTAGGTGTAAGCCATTGGAATTAAGGATTCTCCAGTTGCGTAGAATGCTCCTCTTGATGTTGTTTGACGCGGTATTAAAAGTGGTCACACATATAGTCTTGCCGAGTTTCCAAAAGTGCCTCTTGGTTACAGTTGGTCGCTCTTTTCCGCGCCCTTTTCACTGTCTTGCGGGGGTATTTCCTCTTCAGTAATTTGTCCGTCAGAATGTCGGCTTCTGATCTAAAGTCACCGGTACTGGAGCAGTTCCTGCGAAGACACAAGTACTGTCCCACCAGGAGGTTCTCCCTCAATGACTTGGGGTGGAAGCTCTCGAAGAGGAGGAGACTGTTCCTGTCCGTTGGTTTGTGGAACACCCTTGTCTTTAGGCGTCCTTCGCTGGGGAAAATCACCTTGTCCAGGAAGGGTAGATTCTCCGTGGTGATGGTAGATGTAAAATGTAACAGTGGGTTCCTGTTGTTCAACCACTCCAAGAAATCTTGAATGGACTGGGCGTCCCCCTCCCAGATCAAAAGGACGTCATCAATGTAGCGCCTCCACACCTTGATGTTGTTTCTCCAGGGACTGACGGGGGCAAAAATGTATTGATCTTCGAAAGCCGCCACATAAAGCCCCACTAGACTAGGGGCAAAAGCGCTCCCCATGGAAGTCCCATGAGTTTGGAGATAGTAGGTACCCTGGAACTCAGTGCTATCTCTGCAAGGTGTAAAATGAATGGTCTCGGGGTGCAGAACTCCCAGTCCAGGGTAAAGAGTATCTCCTCCATGACACGAAGTGTCTCCCTCTGGGGTATGTTCGTGTATTGTGACTCTACATCCAAGACCCACCAAGAACTCATTCTCTGGATCAAAATTCAGGTCCTTCAGTAGATGCAGTACATCGGTAGTATCTTTCAGGTAGGCTGTGCTGTTTTGTACCACTGGCTTCAAGAAGAAATCACAAAATTGTGAGAGGGGTTCCAGAAGCGAACCTATGCCCGATACTATGGGTCTCCTGCAGGAGGTCTTGTCAGTTTGTGCACCTTGGGAGGGGTATAAAAATATGGTGTCACCAGGTCTGCTTGGCATAGGAAACTCCCTTCTTTTTCAGTGATCCATCCGTTGCTCACCGCTTCTACCACTGAAGCTATCTCATTTTTGATGTCCGCAGTGGGATCTCCTCGAAGTATGCTGTAATTTCTCTTATCGGAAAGGAGCCTCAAACATTCTGTCTCATAAGAACTTTTCTCCTGAATCACAATGGCTCCCCCCTTGTCCGCCTGTTTAATCACGATGTCTTGATTGTTCCTTAGTCCAGGGCTTCCTTCTCTAGTCTGGTCAAGTTCTTGTAAGGGGTGTTTTCTTGTCCCACGAGGGATTCCACTTCATGGATAACTGCTCGTTCGAATGCTTCCACTTCGATAGGGAGGGTACCCGTGGGGGGTGTGAATTTTGATTTTGGGCAGAAGTTTGTGTCCCCTTTAGGCTCAGTGTTCTCCCCTCTAATGTTGCGGAAGAAACCTGCCAATTCCTGGCGGATCCTGAACACATCTAGAGTATCTGTTGGCACAAAACCTAACCTCTTGTTGAGGAGTGCTTCTGAGGACCTGTAGGAAGAGTGTCGGTTAAGTTCATTACTAGGGTGGTCACTCCCTGCTCGTCCCTGGTGATGGGTCCCTCGCCATGCTCCTGGTTACCCTCTGCTCTAGGTCCTCCCATTGTACACCTATCATTCCCTTCTGCTTGCCTCTGCCTCTACCTCAGCCTCTCCCTAAAAAAGAATTCGGCATCTGAGGAAACTGGGCTATCTGGCCTCCTTGCATCCCTGGGAATTGTTGTTGATACATGGGTGGCCACCCAAAGTTATGATTTGGGAAATTGGGGTACATAGTGTTAAACGAGGGGCGTGGCCCTCCAAAGAATCCCCTTCCTCTGCCCCCTTCTGCGTGGTTTTTTCACATAGTCACAGTCTTCACTGCTTGTTCTAGTTCTGTCCGAGTTCCTGCCATCCCTGTTCTGGTCTTTCTTCATATCCTCTACTTTCTTTTGGATGTATTCCTCCATGGTGTAGGGGTAAACCTTCTCTCTAGAGAATTTCTTCAGATCTTTTTGAAGTTTGTCTACCTTAGATCTTAAAATGTAGTCCTTATATTCCCCAATCTCATGATTTGCTTCCTCCAATTTCTTCTTGTAAGTAGCCAGAAGAATATTGGCTTTTAGGCCCTGTTCGTTAGCCTGGATTTTAATGTAGAGGGTATCCGCTGTCCTTTTAGCTGTGTTAATAATAAGGATCAGCCAGTCCCTCATACACTTCCAGGCTATCAGGGCCCAGTCTTTTCAAAATATAGGATCTTCCAAGAAGATCAGGGGTTCGTTGGAAACCAGCAGACCACGAGGGGCAGCATTGCCCCTCAAATATTCTGTCGAGATTGCCCCATGTAAGATAGCCTTGACATGTGACCTCTTCATTTCAATTAAAGTGTCCCACCCTTCTCCCTGGGTAAGGACTTGGTTGATGGTCGTGTCTCCTAGCAGTGATGGCCCTGAGAGGATCTGTGCTACTGCATCCTCTCCAAACGCCAAACCCTGTTCCTGCCTTCCCTTGCTCGAGTTTGGCTCAGCAGCAGGAGGGCAGAATCGTGTCTCTGGTCGGCAGCAACCATTTTGTGCTGCCCGGGTCTAGAAAGCTGGTACCGGGAACACTGAGAGCCTAACGGAGGGCTCTTCCAGTGCTTGGAATGATACCTCCCACACCGTTTACGGTGATTCCAAACATGATAGGATTCATTGCAGCGAGTTTTGAGATGTTCATCGCGTAATTACGCGATGCTCCTCTACTCTGACACCATGTTTGAGAAAGGGGGGTGTTAGTGACACAAGTTATGTGTCCAAAATTGATTTGTTTTAATTGCACGCGATATTCACGACGACGCCGCAACCTCCAGTGCTTCCTCCTCGTGCACCATCACAGGAACATCGTGACTATGACTATCAACGTCATCGCAAATATTGGTGAAAATATAAAAAAAATATCAGTGAATCATTAATATGCATTGTTATAGATATATTGAGATTTTGATAAATGTTTTTATAGAGTTATTTATATAGTGAGTTTTCTACTGTGATGGTTAGAATTAATTAGATAGTTATAATTTTTGGATGTGTTGGTGGCCATTGAATGTCTGCTTTTGTTTTCCGCTTTCACGACGTGTCAGCGTGAATCACGATTACCGACGTCATCGCGGCAAGTGTACAGTAATAAACTCCTAGTGTGTAAAATACTGTAATATATGTGTTTTCACTTCATGAAAAACGCGTGATCGTTGTGGTTAACGGTGACATCGAGACATCCCGAATAACCACGAAAATGGAAAATAGGTCTGAAAGAAACTCTCTAGAAAACATGACTTTAGAGAATAAGGTAAGAAACCCCTAGTCTGTAAAATACTGTAGTATGTGTGGACATATGTGTTTTAGACTTTATGGAAAAAGCTCGATCGTCATCACGATGTCCCGAATAACCACGAAAATGGAAAATAGGTCTGAAAGATGGTGTTTAAAGAAACTTAGTAGAAAAATATGAGTTTAAACATGCTTTGAAAGAAGTATGTATATAGTAATATGTTAGGGCAAAGTTCAGAAAGGATTTTTTTACATATTATTTTTGGATGTGTTGGTGCTCATTGAATGTCTGCTTTTGATTTTCGCTTTCGCGAAGTGTACACGGGGATCGCGACATACTCCTGAATATAATAAATGTCAAGAAAAAAACAACGCTTATTAATCCACTGAAGAAAATACAAGCTTATAAAAATACCTGCTATAGAGCCATTTTAGAGAGAAAATACAATTTAGAAACCTTAAAAAATAATAGGTTACCGATAGGTTACATGAACGTTATAGTTGGGAAATAGAATTTGAAAAACCTTAGAAATTCACTGAAAAAACCAAAGGTTACAGGGACTTTATAGTGAGGATTTAGCATTGAAAAACCTTAGAAATTCACTGAAAAAATCAAAGGTTACAAGAACGTTGTAGTTAGGAAATAGGATTAAAAAAACTTTAGAAATGCAGTGAAAAAACCAAAGGTTACAGGGATGTTATAGCTGACATTTCACTTGTGCAAAACCAGAGAAATTCCGCAGTTATAGACTTCTCTTGTTTTGTATGAGTGAAATGTCAGCCTAACTATAATGTCCATGTAAATTTTGCTTTTTTCACTGAATTTCTGAGTTTTTTTAAATTCTATTTCCTAACTATAACACCCCTGTAACCTTTAACGCAGCACAAGTCAGAGGTCACGTTGATTTCTTTTATTAAATCACCATCAGTGCACAAAAGGAAGGCCGACACATATATATATATATATATATATATATATATATATGTACTCACACTAAAGAAACACTGAAGTTCACCTGTTATAGTTATCAGGACTAAATATAACTCCTGCCCTAAAATAACTAGAACTCTCACTGCATCATGCACATTGTTATTATCAATGATGTAATTTCAGATGTCATTACAGATGTAATCAATACAGTCATTAAACAGGACATAAGTAATGCAATATGTGAGGGTATAAGCAGTGCATGGCGAGGACGCAATTTATAGTTGCTTTAGGGAATGAGATATAATTACTTGAGATAACTATAACTGGTGAATTTCAGTATTTTTTTAGTTTAAAATGGAATTTTTAAATGAACACATTCACCTAACTATGACGTCATTTTAACCTTTGATTTTTTCAATGATTTTTTTAATGTTTTTTCAAGGGGAAAGTAAAGTATTATTGCAATTCCAAATATAATGTCTCATTAACCTTTGTATTTTACATGAATTTCTAGGTTTTTTAATGGAAAGTAAGATGTCCATTGTCGTGTGTGGTAAGGGGGTCCTACACAGGGCCCAACCCCCCCACAGGTGCACAGCTCCCCTGCCATGCAAGGCCTTTGGGCATGTGCAGTATGGGTTTGGGTGCAGGCCCTGCACCAACCGCCCATGGTGCCCAACCCCCTCTGCCACGCACTGCTAGGCAAAAGGAGTGCTCATTACAACATGAAGTGGTGTCATTTTATGCAGGTCTAATGGCTTTCACAATCGGTGACCACATCAATATATAAATGAAAAGCCTATTGGCTTTATCAATTGGTGACCACAACAATATACAAAGCAAGTCAATTGGCTTTGTCAAGGGGTTACCCCAGTATAACACAAAATAAGCCTCTTGTCTTTATCAAAAGGTGACCACATCAATATACAAAGGAAGCCACTTGGCTTTGTCAGGGTCCCCACATCATTTTATAAAGACAAACCTATTGGCTTTGTCAAGGAATCATCACACCATAATGCAAAGAAAAACTACAGACTTTGTTAAAGAGTGATTACTTACAAGACAAGCCTTCTGGCTTTGACAAGGGGTTATCACATCAATACATTTCACTTTTTCACCACCACTAAACTCTCTCAAAGTCATTCTTTTACACTTCTCAGGCAACATAATGCAGTCATAATATCAACCACATGTGTTTGCTGCATTCTCGGCTGAAGAGCAAAAACTCCAGCTCAAGGTAAGCTCAAAAGCCTCATTAACCTTTCCTGGGGTCACATTCTATAGACCTCAGGAACCATAAGCTTGCTATTACAAATGTTTTCTGGGGGAGTGCTGCACTACCTGCACCATAAAGCATCAAAAAGTATGCAAATTGCCGGGGGGCGTGGCCAGGCGCCGAAGATGGCGGACGCGTCTTGCTAACGCTCCGCGCCTAATCCCCTAATTATCCTGGGCTTCCCCTTCAAATGTCACACAGAAAAAGTGGGCCACGGGTCCGGACTGGAAGGAGGTAGTTTAGCTGTCTGAATGTGCTCTACCGTGCAAAAACAGGGGGTTTCCCTTTTCAGGACGGTTCCCCTCACACACCAGAGGTCTCATGCTTCATCATAGGGGTGCCTCCTCACGTGACTAACCTAGTCTTCACGTGGGCTACAACCCCCTCTCTGCGAGGGAGGAGTTCAGGGATGTTTTTATTAAGTCAAGCGGAATGTACTAAACCCCTATGTAAGGCTGGCGTGTGTATAAAAAAGTGCAGTGCTGCGATGTGAAAGTTTAAAACTGGCTACAGGGTTAGCTATATGTAACTTTATTCGGCTACCCGGTGTCAGGATTAAAAACAATGAGAGGCTGATAACACAAGTTCCGACATTAGAGACAATTGTGTAAATCACTCGACCAACATGTTTCGGCCAAAAAACCTAGATAGCGTCACGGTCTTCTTCAGGGTCAGTTGTTCAGCTATTCCAATAAGTGCAAATACGTGAAAAATCATGAAAAACACGTGAATTAATCAAGAGTATAATACTAAACCAGTGTAATTGACTGTTCAGTAAGTACTGCATACAACCTACAATGGAGACAGAAAGGCATGTTGTCACCGATTGCATATACTATGTACAGATAGCCAGAATCAAACATACAGTTTTTAAGACCTCCTAACTGATAATTTTCTATAACACATGTACATATTAGATCAATGTGTAGTCATGAAGAACGTGTGACTCACCGCTGTTGGTTGCTGAATTCACCCTGTCTGTCCTGGCATATTAGCCATGTGGTACGTGCACCAAAACCTGCCAAAAGGAGGCATATGGTATTAAAAACAAGAGATCCCAAGAGAGGGATTCAAAGATAGTGCATGAGTACGACTAGGATATCGGATGGCACATGTTAGGACTTTTCGAAGAATATGCATGTTAATTCACTGTCAATGAGAAGTTCTGGTGTGCGCATATAGACACGCGTCCCAACAGGGGACCCCGGGCGTTTGCCATCAACGAACATGATTCTAATGGTGGCTGTTGGGTAATAGGCAATGGGACTGGCTAGCAGAACCATTGCGGGAAGAGGGGCATTTGATAATGGCAGCCAGCGTAAAGTGAAACTGTATGAGGCAGAGCAAAAGTGGCGAGCCACTTGTATCGGAGCTTGAAGGGGCGTGAATGCGCCCAATTGGAGGCCTGCAGGATCGCCGTCTAGCTGGCGGATCATGACCGGTAGCGCTGGAGACAATCGCGGCCGAGGCTATCAAGAACGGGGCTGGCTCCTTGTGCATGCATGAGCCGGACTGGAGCGGCAAGGGGAGCACCCAATGAGGTTAGGTGCTTGACCTCGAAATGCCGTGTGCGGCATGGCTGTGATCAGGCAACAAAAAAAAGGGGGGGAAGGGGAAAACAGGGGCAGCCGCTGTAGTGTGCCGGGGGCAGCATGTGGAGCCCTGGAGGAAGAGTGCACTCAGACGTGTCTGGTGTCCAGTAGGCCATCGCGACTTGCAAAAATGCGTGGGGAGCCGAGCGTGGCCTGGATGTCAGCATGCGTGTCGGACCCTGGAAGCAGGAGGCATGTCTGGTGCCTGTGCTTTGGGACCTTCCAGACTATGTGGAACGCCGGTGCCGGGTGTGGCTGTCAGCCGGCAGACCAAGGGGGCGTGCGCAGAGGCAGCACGGAAAGGAACGGTGAACCCTAGGAGATAAGGGTCTATGCTGGGCAAAGATTTTTACTGGCAGGGGTTGGGAGGGGGGGATAGGGGCAAGCTGGAGCGCTCGATAGAAGAGCGTGAAGCTTCGGTTTAGAAAAACGCTGAGGCAGCTCTTACCACAAAGTCGTGGAGTGTTCAGCAGGCAGCATACGTCCAGGGGCAGGAAACACAGATACCGGCATGGCTCCTGTTTTTATAGAAGGAGGCGTGTGTGGTGAATGCGGATCAGCTGGCTTCCGCAGTGTTTGCCCGGAAGGGCAAGAGGCTCATGGGAATAGTAGTTTTGGCAGAAGACGGTGGTCTGAAACTACCCGTGGCTTAAGTTGCGGCCAGACAGGAAGGCTCATGGTCACAGTAGATCAGTAACTGCAACTAGTTGCATGAAAATATGGGGAACCAGTGGTACTGGTCAGAGGATGGGAGGGGGAGTGGTGAATGCGGTTCAGCTGGCTTCCGCGGCGTGTGCCCGGAAGGACCAGAGGCTCATGGGAATTGTAGTTTAGGCAGACGCAGATGGTCTAAAACTACCAGCGGCTTAAGTTGCGGCCAGACAGGGAGACTCATGGTCGCAGTGGGTCTGTAACTGGGTGCAGTTACATAAAAGTTTGGGGAACCAGTGTTAATGGTCAGGGTGTGGGAAGGAGAGTGTTGGCAAACGCGTGGGGTCTGCTGGTGGTGTGGAGGACACCAAAGAAGGTGTTCGTACCATTAAGGAGTGCCCCTAATGTGGAAGTGAGGCGCTACAGTGTGCGAAACAAGGCTGTGGGCATAATGCTCCGGCAAAGCAGGAAGGGTATGGGAGGGTTGGTCCTCATTCACATGGGTACGGCCAATACGAGCTGGGGGCAACTAGCGCTGTGCTATGACGCAGGTATGACAAATGGCTCCAAGAGCGCGCAGGCAACCCCGGTAGCTCAGAGAGCGCGCCATTGTGCAAAATGAGGGGGAATGCACTGATCTTAGGTTGTTCCAGAGAGTGCCAACCAAAGAATCTCGTCGTTGAGGCCCGTTTCCGAGGTCCCTAACCTGTAGACCCATCTATGTTCAAGTCTAAGGAGCTTGATCGTGAGATTGGGAGTGTTTCCATTCAGGTTAGGTTTATCTAGAACTGTTCAACTCAAAGAGTCTTGTCTGTGTTTCATGTCAAATAAGTGTTTTGTCATTTTAGTGATTTGTTAAGCGCACCTTATCGTACTCTTATGTTCTAAAATCCTGGTGCATACTTTCCTGGTGGTCATACCAACATATCTCAAGCCACAAGGGCAAGTGATAAGGTAGACCACCCACTCACTGTTGCAGTTGGTGTGTTGTTTTAAAACCCAGGGTCTGGAAGTGCCTATATCTATGCTCTTGGTCATTTTGGTTTGAGCGCACGCTGTGCAGGAACCACACGGGTAATGTCCTTGCACAGGTGGTAAGTTCCAGAGCGTATTAGGTCTTGGTTGTTCTGATGGAGTTGGTCTTGTGTGGATCAGTGTTTCTTTCAAATTGCGTCCTCTTTTGAATGCAAAAAGATGTTTTTCAAGGGTCAATTGTCCTTTGTTCAAGATATCCCAATTGTGTAGTATTGATTTCTTCACTACATTGGACATGGAGCTATACGTGTTGACACAGACCAGTTCGGATGATGTAGGTTTGGCAGACGGTTGTTCCAGGAGGGCTTCACGGTTGGTGTTGAGGGCCCTTTTGGCTGATTTCTTTACCAATTTCGCAGGGTAGTGCCTGTCAAGTAAGTTGCTCCTGAGTTTTGCAGCATGTATATAGTAATTCTCAGTTGTAGAGCTGTTACGACGGAGTCGCAGGAACTGTCCGTATGGTAAATTGTCCGGCAATGACTTGGGATGGTAGCTCTCATATTGGAGGAGTGCATTGCGGGCCATGGGCTTTTGATACAGTTCTGTCTCGAGGACACCCTCTGCTGGATAGATCTGGAGGTCCAGGAAGGCCAGTTTCTCCTTACTATATTCGCAGGTGAAACGGAGATGTGGGTTTCTGCTGTTTAGCCAGTTGTGAAAATGGTTGATGGTGACCTCATCTCCTCGCCAGATGACAAAAATGTCATCTATATACCTCCTCCATAGAAGTATATGCGCGCGAAATTGATTCTGTCCGTCCAGGACAACATCTTCTTCGAACACATGCATGTAGAGGTTCGCTAAACTAGGCGCGAAGGTGCTGCCCATGGAAGTGCCAGAGATTTGTAAATATAACTGGGACTCGAACTGGAAAAAGTTTTCTTTCATGGCCATTCGCGTGCAACTCATTATGAATGAGATCGGTGTGATTGTGTCAGGTGGATGGTCTAACAGTAGTTGTTCGATTGTCTCAAGAGTTTGGTCCTGAGGTATAAAGCATACAGCAACTCCATGTCGAATGAGACCTGGTAGTCGGTTCGGGGGTTGAAGACCATATCGTCCAGTAGGCGGAGTACGTCTGTCGTATCTTTGAGATAGGTTGGCATTTGGCTGACCAAAGGACGGAGGAAAAAGTCCACGAATTGTGACAGTGGCTCAAGGGCGGACCCTATCCCGGAGATAATTGGTCTCCCTGGTGGGGGCCTCTCTGGCTTATGTATTTTCGGTAATACATAGAAATAGAAGGTCGTCGGTGTTTTGGTGCTAAGAAAATCTGCCTCCCTTTGTGTAATCCAGCCATTGTCGTATGCTTCATTGGTTAGGATGGAGATGTTTTCCATGATCCTTTCTGTGGGGTCATGATCCAGTCGTCGGTAGGCGGTGTTGTCATTAAGTTGTCTAAGACATTCAGCCCTGTAGGTGTCTGTGTCTAGTATGACAGTGTCCCCGCCCTTATCCGCAGCTTTGATGGTAATCGTTTTATCTGTGGTCAGGGATCGTAGTTCTGTCAGTTCCTTTTTTGGAATGTTGTTGAAGGTTCTCGGTGGCGTAGATAGTCCGATGGTCAGGTCTTTCAGGACAGCCTTCTCGAACGTTGCTACCTCTGATGGAACCATGCCAATCGGTGGATTGAATTTAGATTTAGGGCATATATTTGGTAGTCTGTTGGCTGTCTGTCAGCGGGTCTTTGTCTGCGAAGAAAAAATGTAGTCTCACTTTCCTGAAAAATTGATGTATCTCTTGTTGTATTTGAAAGGGGTCACCCTTATTGGTAGGTACAAAACCTAAACCTCGGTTGAGTACTGTCTTTTCTTCGGGTGTGAGTACTCGCTTACTCAAGTTAACAATCAAACTGGGTCCCTGCTCGGGCCTGCTTGTTGGTTGGTCTTGGTCATGCTCCTCGTGTTCCGTTGGGTGACCGGGGCGCTCCAGTCTACTTGTTGTTGGGAGCGCCGGCAGCCTCTGGACCGGCCTCGGCCTTGCCCTTAAAAAGGCTGGTTATATCCTGCTTGTGGATGTTGTTGGAAGTTCATAAGTGGACCAGGTGGACCCTGTCCAAAGAACGGAAAAGTAGGATAACTCCAAGGGTTCGGGGGCCACCATTGGTTGTTCGGTGTTCCACCTCGGGGCCCACGCCAGATTCTCTGGTTCTGATGCTGAGATCTTTGATTGGTGTTGCCTTGGCTTGTGTCTGAGTCACTAGAGGTGTCTTCTCTGTCGGAAGAAGAATAGTTGGACCCGTATCTTCTACCTGTCCTGTGGAATTCTGGAGGTTGATAGGAGGTGTCAGTGTAGGAGTACACTTTCTCCATTGAGAATTTTGCCAACTCCTTCCTAAATTTCGTGATTTTGCTAGTTAGGAGAGTTTCTTTGTATTCTTTAGTTGTTTTATTAGTATCATCCACGTTCTTTTTGAAGACTGTTGCGCCAATGATGACTTTAATCTCTGCCTCCAATGTCTGGATTTGGAACAAAACCTTCTCCGCTTCCTTCTTGGCCGTGCTGATGACTAAGATGAGCCAGTCCCTCGTGCATCGCCAGGCGATGAGGGACCAGTCTTTCAAGAAGGAGGGATTGTCTAGGAATAGTCTCGGGATGTTGGTTACTATAAGTCCTGTGGGGGCGCAATTGCCCCGGAGGTATTCGGTCATGATGAAACCGTGAGTAGTTGTTCTAATGTAAAGTCGTTTAAGGTTTGTCAATTTCTGCCAGTCGTCTGAGGTGGCCATAGTCTGGGTGAGTTGTGTTTCTAAGATACTTGGTGTGGTCAGTATCTCAGTTAGTAGTTCATCATCGTATGTGAGTCCAGTGCGTTCGGCCATAGTTGTGAGTCGCTAGGTAACAGTTTAGGAGAAGAAAAATGGCAGTTCTTCTCAACTGAGTGCACACCTACCATGACGGCAGGGGTTTGCGGCACCAGGTGAGGGTCGCCCGGACCCTGGCGATACTTCACGGCTCCCCTGGGTGGTGCGGCCTGCGGAGCTGGGGGAGCCTGGCCCTAGTCGAGTGAACGGCCTGTGGGGGAAGACTGTATGGCCCGAGCTGCTGCGGCAATTCCTGTGGTGCTCCCGGGACTGCCTCCCGCTGCTGCTTCCTGACTCAGCGGAGCTGCGGAGAGTGCTGCATGTCGTCGTGGGTGGCCTGAGAGACGGCGGGGGTCGCCCGTGACCGGACCATGAGGGGCGCCTGCCCTGAGGACCTGAGCCGCTGCTGCGG
Organism: Calotriton arnoldi; assembly: GCA_963921515.1. Classification (NCBI taxonomy): domain Eukaryota; kingdom Metazoa; phylum Chordata; class Amphibia; order Caudata; family Salamandridae; genus Calotriton; species Calotriton arnoldi. The sequence goes on along the minus strand of CAWUFW010001846.1, from coordinate 615,985 downwards.
AGGCCGTTGCTGCCGGCTACCTAAAGACGCCCGGAGGAGCCTTGTCTGTGATGGTAGGCCCGCGGACTGCGGTTGCAGCACCTGCTCTGCGGGTGGGGGCCACGGGGGATGGTCGGGCCTAGGGCCCCCACCTGGGCAGGATGCTGAGCGACTGTTCTCCGCGGTGGGTGGCCACGGGAGTCGGTCGGGCCTAGGGTCCCCACCGGTGTGTACATAGCGTGAGGTGGTGCTCTGGATGTGCCCGGGGGCCGTGCCATCTCTCCTGTGACGGGGGGCCTCGGGGGCCTATCGGGCCCCCGCCTGGGCATGGCATGGAGGTTGCTGCGTGGCTGCTGGAGACGGGCTCCCATGCAGGGGCCGAGTCGACTGTCTTTCTGCGGTGGGTGGCCACGGGGGTCGATCGGACCTAGGGCCCCCGCCGGGGTACGGTGCATGGGGAGGCTGCCCATGGGCTGTGATGGTCTCACCTCCTCGGCAACCAACACGGATTTTGGGTGTTGTAGTGCCCTAGCACCAGAAATCCTCCAAGCAGGTCCTGCAGCGGACTCATCCGTGAGCTGTGCCATCTCCACTGCGGAGGGCCTCGGGGGTCAGTCGGGCCTAGGGCCCCCACCTGGACTATATTGGCTGAGTGCGGGACAGCTGGCAAGATGCACAGACGTGCGAGGGCCGCGGTGTCTGTGCAGGAGAGAGGGGACCACGGGGGTCAGTCGGGCCTAGGGCCCCTCTCCTGTGGTGGACGTGGAGGCTGCCGGAGGAACACTAGTGCCGCATACTCTGCCCCACTGGAGAGCGGACTAATTGCTGTGCAGTCCCTCTTTGCGGCCTTGGCCCTTGACGCGGCACCGGCTGCTGGCTGTGACGCGACCGGAGCGAGTGACACGCGGCTGGCGGGACTTGAGTGTGCGCCATTTTGTAAAAGAACCCCTGCGCTTTCCTGTTCCCGCTCCTAGCGGTGTGACTGCTGCGGCAGGGAGGTCGCGAGGTGCTGGCTGCGGGATCAACCCTGTTGGTTGGGGCCACGGGGGTCCGTCGGGCCTAGGGCCCCCTATCTGTACGCGCTCCCGGGATATCAGCCGGGGGGCATCGCCCGGTGGACGTGTGTGCCTTGTGTGGGGCGGCCCGGAGAGTGTCCAAGCTGAGGTCACGGCAGACGACCCTCAGTGATCCTTTCTAGGTCCGGAATTGGCTGTCGTGCCGTATATCTGCGGGGGCGGGGTGCCTCCCTTCTCACCCCATCGGACACACTTTCTGCGGGGAAGCGGAGGGTGGTCCCCGATGTCCAGAGGGGACCTGTGGTTGCTGTGACCACAGGGGGATACCTCACGGATTGGAGGAGCACCACCCTGCAGAGGCAACGGTCCTGAACGCGGGCGCAGCCACCGTTTGGGGAGGCCGCAGAGGTCTGACATCCTGGCCTTGCTCCCTATGCGGAGCGCTCAGCAAATTGTCATGGGCCACCTACGCACCAATACTCACCGGGACGCGCCCACTGGAGGCCAGACTGGGGCGCCGCTCATGGCACAGGACCCACAACTGCGATGAGCCAGCCTGATATTGCAACCAAGCTTGACACTGTCCTAGCGGCGGTTGAGCGGATCGGCAACGCCTTGGACCAGACCTGCACCTCCCTGGAGGGCCGGATGGACACCATCACCTCTGACTTTACGCTCCTTCGGGCCGACCAACACAAGCTCTCCGACGTGGTTCGTGATGCGGAGGCCCCACTTGCAGACCTTCAATCCCGGTCTCGGAGCGGTTCCTCCGTGCTCCAGGATCTGCTGGACCGAGTATGCACCCTGGAGGAAAAGGTGGATCTTTGCGCTCAGGTTCCAAACATCTTCTGGTGGTACCTCGAGTCAGAAAGGCTAGACTGGGAGGAAAGGCCCTCTCACATCTTGGTCCGCGTTACTGGAACGAACTTCCATTACTCCTGAGACAATGTACAGATTATTTGCATTTCAGGAAGCTGCTTAAGACCACCATCTTCTGTCTTTGATTCGCTTGTCTTTGTCTCTGATTTAATTAAATCCGCATTCCATCCATGCCGCCCGCCCAAGGCGCAGAGATACCCCTTCGGTGGTCGATTCAGGCGCTATACACATAAATAAATAAATAAATGGGCACAGGGAGACACCTGACACGCTGGTTTGCATCCTTCATTCGGCAACACACGGAAGCCGATCTCACTCGGCTCAGACATCATTGGGAGGAGGACTTGGGAAGGGCATTCACAGATAGGGAATGGACCACTGTCCGGGGCAGTTCCACATATATCCCGCTTAACCAACGGTTCAAGCAGATTCAATTCTTTGTGCTTCATAGGGCTTACCTTACCCCCGCCCTCATCAACAGGTACTTCCATCACACAGATGCGATCTGCCCTCGCTGCCGGCAGTTAGATGCTGACATTCTCCATATGTTTTGGCATTGCCCGGTCTTAAACACGTACTGGGGAGAAGTGACGACCACCCTGACAGCCTGCACCTCCCGTGTTATCCCACACAGCTGGGAGGTTCACATATTGCATCTGTTTGGCAGAAATAAGAAGCACAGGGCCACTACTCGATTTCTGGACCTGGGGCTTATAACGGCCAAACGCTTGATTACCAAACGATGGAAGTCCCCATTGTCACCTCACACGATCGCATGGCACCGATCCCTGCTTAACTGGGCTAAAGCAGAAGGGGTGGCGCTCCTTGGTCTCCGTAGATTCCCCCTGGCGCCTCAGTGGGACACGATGACTTTGAAGCTCCAGGAACTGGACACCAACACAAGGGACTCGGGCAGGCTGTCTGGGTCTGATACTCAGGGGTTCCCCCCCTCTCATATGGGTGTAGAGTAGCGCAGGCCCCCAGGTCCATATGATCCTTCTCTTACAGACTCCCATCGTCATTGGGCCCGGTGAGCCCAGGGCCCCCCCGCACTCTTCCTCCCCGGCTATATTACACATGGCGGCAGGTCTCAAGCGACTCTCTTACCCTTCCTTGATTTAAGTTGTCCTCCTTTGTTGTAACCTATGTTCACAGTTGATTTAATTTGCACCATGCCTGAACTGTCTATGCACCGCTTAGTGGGACAGCATTTGGGCCCTGGCGCCCACTCTCGATAGACGCGGTCATTGGACCCCTAGTAGTCATTATTGCATAATTTTTCTGCTCCTCTTCTGTGGTGGGGTGCTAGACTCTGTACTGCTAACAGACGCTTTTCCATAATATACGAGCACTGCTCGGATTGCCTGTTTAAAATGTGCAAAAATGTTAATAAAAAGATTTAAACAAAAAAAAAGTATGCAAATTGCCTCTAAATGGGAGCAATGAAGAATAAATTACCGGCTCTGGCCACTCATATATTATTCTTTTTCCCCTGCTTTTTTTAAAATTTGGGTTCCCAGAACCACCTGGTAAATCCACTACTTTTTTTGTAGTTGGGGGTTGTGGGGGGAGCCCCAAGGCCCCTGCGGCCTCACTGGCTCCCTGCATGCAGCACGTTTCCTAAGGGTTAGCACAGAAGGGGAAACAGTCAGTTTGTTCTCGCCGGGCGGGAGCAGCCTGTTTTATTGACTCTCACCTGGCAACAACACAGCACAGTTCCCTGCCTGCTTCAAGGGTGGGCAGGGACCATCATTTTGTCCTGGGGGATGGGATCCTCAGAGCAGCATTGCATTTGGCCCTGGGGAATGGAGTCCCTAGCGCCAAAGCCTGACTTGTGGAGAGGGTCCCGCTCCCCTTTTAAAAAAATGAAAGGCCCCAGAGGATGGGGTCCCTGGGGCTGAAATTGGCTCATGTAGGGGGGGCCCCATGCCTCCCTCCCCTTTTAAAATAATGACGTGCCCCAGGGATGGGGTCCCAGGGGCCGAATCTAGGTACAAGGGTGGAGCCTTACGCATGCCACACCCCAAAATAGTAAATAATAGATGTGGTGTGACCCCCAGGTCCTGGCCCACCCAACGGGTCATTATTTATAAAAATAAAAAATGAGGCTGTCATTTTGGGCTTTTTTTTTATCACAGTTGCGCAGGAGAACCACAGGATCACAGCAAGAAAAAAAAATATTTATACTTTTAGCACCAGGCTGAGGGGTCCCTCAAGAACCCGCCCCTCACGCAACTAGGGGGGAGGGTAGCCTTACTCTCTCCCCTTATATTATTTTACAAACGTTTTGCAAGACAGGGAGTCATGTCCCTAAGTACTGTAATGGCTGCCCCAATATTTCTTTTTATGTTGCAGCCACTGAATCAGAGCTGAAAAAACCCCATCAGCTAATCAGATTTTTTTTATTTCAACTGGACAGTCTAGGTATACAACGTTTTTGAACAGTAATGTCTCTAAAAATACTGAATGGATTTACACCAAATCACAAAAAACGCGCTTTCTGGATCAAGTTTAAAATCCTTCCTGACTGACCGTACCTTCCATGTCTTCTCCACCAACACTGTGTCAAGTTCCCACTTGCTCACCACCGGAGTCCCACAGCGGTCTGCCGTCAGTCCGATGCATTTCAATAATTGCGTCCACTCTTTGGTGGATCTAGTAGAAAGCTGTGGCCTAACCCTATTCTCATACGCCAACAACAACCAGATCATCTTTTCCTTGTCATCGGAGCAGGAAGCTTGCCCAGAAGATCTTCATTTCTGCCTCAACCGTGTCTCCATGTGGATGAATACCAATTCCCTAAAATTAATTGGAGACAGGATCAAGGTTCTGATACTGGGCAAGAATTCTCATCTCTGGGGTCCCCAACATTGGTCTGCCTCTCTGGGAATACCTTCCGAACCCGTCAACAAGGTAGCTAGATTCCATCTTGTCTATGAAGCCACAAGCAGCCAAAGTCGAATCTTCCTGTTTTGCCATCATGAAATGGCTTAAAAAGATCCTTTGGTACTTCATTCCTCTGCTCAGAGAACCGTCATCCAGGCCATGATACTATCCAGGCTGGATTGTGGTAACATATTATATCTGGGGGCTGGCAAGACAGTGATAAGATGTCTCCAGTTGGTTAAAAATGTGGCAGCTAAGCTTCTATCCCGGCTCCCCAAAGACTCCTCTGTGTCTGGTCTCTTTCACAAACTTCCCTGGCTCACAGTGCACAAACACATCAACTTCAAGGCTCTCTGCTTCATGTATAAAATTAAGCTATACTCAGGACCGCGGTTCCTACAAAATCTGTTTGTGCCCTACCACCTTACCCGCACATTGAGCTCAAGTAGCCAATCCCTCTTTACAGTGCCCAAAGTCAGATGCTCCTAAATGGGTGGCTGCTCCTTTTCCTTTCTGGGCCTCAAGATGTGGAATGCTCTCCCAGAGTCTATTAGAGGCTGCACCTCTCTACCCTCCTTTCACAAGAAGCTAAAAATGTGGCTTTTTTAGGTCACGTTCTTAGGCTGCTGATACCTTCCTCAAGCGCTGGCAAACTCTATTGCAGCTATGCACTATATAATAATTCAATAATAATAATAGCTAACTAATAATAGCTAATAATCCAGCTTTCTGCCAAATTTGGTGTAATTCCATTCAGCTGTTTTCATAATATCGCTTTTTAATTTTCCCATGGAAAATTCCATGGGGAAATTACATTTTGGGAGCCCCTCTTTTTTTCTCGGCTCAATATTTCTGGGAAGGAGTTGAGGTGGATGAACTTTTGTTTTTGAAAGTTTTGTGAAGATATGTCAAATGGCGGCAAAGTAATGAGCAAACCAAAACATGTTCTTCCTATGGTTACTATATCCTAATTATATTCCTATTTTGAGATTATTTTTAAGTATACTTTGTTTTTTGCGCGTAATACTTTCCTTATATATTTTTATGCTTATTGTTTTAAAAATGAATTATTAAAACTCATATATGTTTTAAAGTTAGTACAGTGTATAATATTTAAAACTGGATATACTTACCTATTTTTAACGATATTGTGGTCCGATATATTTATGTTGTCGATATTTTTGAGTTTACATACTATAGGCTCGATTACGATGTCGGTCAGAGTTGCCTCTAACGGACATCGTCATGGTCTCGGGACCGACCGACCTCTGGTCAGCGGTCCCGACACCGCAATGACAATGCGACTGCACATGGTGCGGTCGCATACTTCCATTACTCAATGGGAGCTTGTGCTGCGGCCGTAAACTGGGAGATTCTGTTAATCCCTGCACTGGGTGGCAGGCACCTCAAGGTGCCGGCCACCCAGTGCTGGGATTAACGGGGGGCAACATAGGTGCCCCCTTGGCCACCAACCGGAGGCTGAAGGGAGAAGGAGTTCCTGCTAGGGCCTCCTTCTCCCTTCGGCCCAAACTGGCTTTCCGACAGGCTTTCCATATCGGAAAGCCCAGCTTGGAAAGTCTGTTGGAAACCGAGCATCGTAGTGCCAACAACAGAAACGCCATCCATTGGGATTATGTGCCGGTCTCTGAATGACCTACGGGCTCTGTGAGCCCGACGGAATCCAGCCAGAATGACCGGCCGGTTTCATGTCCGACCGCCTGTGCAGGCGGTCAGAAATGAAACCACAAGGAGGTCCACCTGCCACAACTTTGGAACCGGCTGCCCGATACTCTCCGTAAAGAACATGGTCTGCTCCCTTTCCGGAAGCAGCTTAAAACCATCCTTTTTAGAGAGGCTCTAGACATGACCTAATTCTCCCTAGTACCATGGTGACCACCCGGCCCTGACGCTGTTCTCTTCTTCCGAAGCGCTAAGAGACCTGTCGGTATACACGCGCTATATAAGAATACAATAACATAACATAACATAACAATGAAGCTTGGAAAGCCTCCGACCTGTGGTCAACCTGTGGTCAGAGGCTTTCCGAGCCTCATCGTAATAAGGCCCAATGTATGTAAGGTCGACCTTAGTGTCCTTGATAATTTTTACGATTTTTTTGTCGCAGATATTTTTGATAGAACTACAACATTTTTCTACAAATAATTAGATGGAACTAGTGTTTATTGAAATTTTGTTTAAAAAACAGGCATTTTGACTCACAGGTTATCCTACAATAATTTGGCCCATCCTGACAAAAATAGTAGACTTTATTGATTCGAAAATATCAATCATAAATAGACACCAGGTTCCTCCCTGCCTTCCTTGCTTCCATTCCTTCCATTCCTTCCATCCTTCCTTTCTTCCATCCTCCCTCCCTCCTTCCCTCCCCCTCCCTCAATCTTAACAGAATGAAGGTTAGTGCCTTATTGATTTGATACTGGAACGCTCTCTCCATAGAAAGGTAAATGCTTGCCCCATAGACCTGAGATTGTTTAACAGTTCCATTGTAGAAAATCTTTCAAAACGTGGATGTTTACCAATACATTTCAGGAAAATAGTTGTACTTGATTGATTTTCCTGTACTGCCCTTCTTATATATGTGGTAGTTATCATGCAGTAAGACTCTTTAAATTATTTAAACATATACATTCTCAGTGCTGCTCCTGGAGCAGAACTGATTTCGTATTGTGTCCAAGAGATGAAAACAAGGAGACCATGGCAAATGAAAGGAGGTCGGTGGCTGGTTAAACATGCTCCATTATAGCCTTAGAGCGCGCTGTAGGGGGCTCTAGCAGCCATTAAAGGCCTGCTCCAGCATTTCAGGAAGGGTCTTTAACAAGGGAGTGGGCCTTTAATGGCTGGTAGAGCCTGCTAAGGAGGGCTCTAAGGCTATTAGAACATTCCACCGCTATAGGGCAGAATGTTCTAATTTGTAAAACAAAGGCCTCATGTGGCCCGAGGGTATTGGAATCATCTCGGACTCTGTGAGCCTTTTATTCACAGTAACAGCTGTGAACAAACATTAGAATGTTGGAGCTCCAAGCTTCGACTGGCCATTAGAAGCCCAAAGCACTCTATTGTTTTCAATGGAGCTCTCAAAATTCCAATGTTTTAATTAGTGATAGTGCTGGTGGTCTTACCTCACTCTTGTGTAGTGTAATATTTGTTTATTTACTTGTGGTTGTCTCCTACTGTAAACCCCAAAGGGGACTGTGAACTGAGAGCTAGAAGAGTCACACAGACCCTCCTGAAAGACATGCCGCAAGGGCACAGTCAGCTGCTGCAAATGGGGCAGTCATGCTTTTGGGAGATGAGCTCTTAACTCAATTGATTTGCCACATCTTGGGCAACATGATATGTTGCACGCTAGTGTATCCAGCACCTTATGCACTCACTAGGCCAGCTGGATTAGAGTTAGTGCTGTCATATTATGTATTGTCAGCCATTCAGCTAGTGAATATAAGGTGCACATGGTGATGCTCTTGTGAAACTAATATTATGCAAAGATCACATCACCACAATCCTCTGCACACAACAAATGCGTGTCCATAAACAGCCCCCTTATACTATCAAAAGAAGGACTGCTGAAGCATATCTAATACGGAACAATGAGCATAGAATTACGTTTGAAGTAAGGCTAACCACTGAAATTGTGCTACAGGATGAATAAGACTAGAATAGTTATCCAAAACTAACTGATGTGATCCTCATCTATTCAGATTATCTTTATTTCCTTGTAGGTGCTGCTACTCTACCATTCTAAATACTAGCCCTCTCGTGGAGACAGTGGCAACAACTGAGGTCATTTTGGTGAAAAATGAAAGCCTCCCAAGCTCTTAATGCTTTAGAATGAAGGGAAGTAATCTGATTCACTATATTTATTTAGAACAGTTTTGATCTCATGGTCTTCTCTGGAATGTCTTTCTGATCCCAGAAAAGGCCTGGGGACATGGAACACTAGGTGAAATTGAAAAAAATAGTTGGAGGTACTTAATCCTTCTATATAAAGGTTTTGTGTTTATTTTATTTCTTTTTTCTTCTTTCTTTTCAATATTGATGATAGTCTTCAGTATCAAAATCCTTAAATATCCAGAATATCGCAAAATACATGTATTCTGTTATCTCTAATGACCATATGCCCAGCTTTCAAGAAGCTGTTAATGTGAGGAATCACCCTGCTCATGAGGTTGATTCCACTTTCCCAGGATGGGACTCCTTGCTACTGTCCCTCTACCTCTCTCCTCCATTATAGATTGTCTCCTCCAAGTACTCCTCAGGGTTTGCTTTTGTTGGCCTCCTTTTGCCCTGACACAGTTTTGCACAGTGACTCGGTCAGACTTGAGATCTTATGAGCTCTTGAGCAGCCAGCAGCAGCAGTGGCCATAATGGTGGCGTGGCATAATTTATACCATGCCCCAATCAGTAACCACTGCTTGACTTACTAACTCGTGTTTAGTGAGGTCCCACCCGCATTCAGTTTTTTAATCCCACTTGCATCCGATTCCTGTTCCCTGACCACATTCAGTTTCCTGTATACCACTTACATCTGATTCCTGTTCCCTTCCCGCTTTCAGTTTCCCATATCCCACTTGCATCCGATTCCTGTTCCCTGCCCGCATTCAGTTCCCGTATCCCTCTTCTGTTACCCTCCCTTCTGAGAGATTCCTTCTTGAATCCTGTGGCAGTTTCCCGCTTGCCTAATCCCCAAAAATACCTGTCTGCTGGGGAGCTCCTAGCCCAGGTTTCGAATCTTCATTGCCGGCTTTGTCGTGCTCCACCCTCCAGCAACTAAAAGGAAAAATACATTGTGTAGGAGAGTAGGATCTGCATCTATGGTTATCCCCACTTTTTGCTTGATGTAATGCTGTTTATGACTAGTCTGACTGGGATCCTGCTAATCAGGACCCCAGTCTATCTGCTTTCTCCCCTAAATTGTTATGGCAAGTACTTAGGTACATCCCAGATTGGATACTGGGGTACCCTTATCAGTCCCTAGTTTATGGTACTAAGGTAGCCAGGGCATAGATACCCCAGAGGTCTCCCATAGGCTGAAGCATGTATTATGCCACCTATGAGAGACCATTCAAACTATCTCTACAGGCCTGCCATTGCAGCCTGTGTAAGCTGGTGCCAGCACCACTTACGAAAGATATAGGTTTCCCTATAACTGAGGTCACTGCACTTAAAACCTATAAGTCACCCCTATAGCAGGCCTTTTCAATCCTGAAGGCAGGGTGCTTGGTTCTAAGTGTGAGGGTGTCCCTGCATGAGCAGGACACCCCTGCAGCCTTCGGAGTCCATTCTCGTGGGTTGTAAGTGAGACAGCCATATCACATATAGAGGACCACTGCCTCATTACGCGATGACCATCTCGAAACTGGCTGTAACGCACCTGTGTTTGGTACCAAACATGTTGGAATCATACCCCCACACTGTAAACGATGTGGGGGTATGATTCTAAGCACTGTAAAGGCCCTCCGTTAGTTCCTCAGTGCTCCCGGTACCAGTCTTCTAGACCCGGACAGCACAGCATGGCTGCTGCCGTCCAGAGACACGATCTGCCCTCCTGCTGCTGAGCCAAGCTCGAGACAGGGAATGCAGAATAATAGGCATCCTGTCACAGGGAGTTGTGACCACCTCCCAGACATGGTTTAGTGTATTGGGGCAGGGTGGGAGCGCTTGCCAGCACCACATAGTCTGCAGGCAGGGCACATTTGGTGCCCTCCATGCATATTCCAGCTCAAACCAGCTCAGGGAGCCGTTAGCTCCTGATCTGCCACTAAAATGGACAAAGGACAGGGGAGTATCCTCCCCCTTGTCCAGCCCCTCCTTAGGGAGGGACCCCTGTGTCGTCCCAACCCTTTCCTTATGGTACTTAAGGGCTTAAGCAGCCTTTCACACATTGCATTACAGAAATCACCCATCTACGACCTGCAGTTGAAAAGGCTTTCTGCGCATGCGCATCCTCAGGTCAGTGCACTGAACCGTAAAGACCTATAACACATGGACATTTGGCATTTGAGGAATTTACATCCATCATTGTTTATGCTCAGGAAGTATCCTGTCCTTTATTAAGAATCCTGGCTGAGAATACTCCAGTAACCCTCCTTGCAAACAAAGTCAAGGATTCAATCTACAACCATTATTGTCACTATAAAAATGCAGTATTCTGTGAAAGCAATAGAGAGCACTATAACCTGAGCAGCTTCACAATCTCGGATCTAAGAGTTGAGATGTCAGAGTGATTTTGGTTTGAGCAATAAAGGGTTCTGTTGGATGCACCATATGGTAATCTCTTTCCTTTCTTGTGTGTATCCATGTTGGGTGCAAGATTGCTAAGGAAGTACAGTGAGTTACCGCATTGCATACTTACTTCACACAGTACAACCTAGCTGCCATTTGATTGCAGGAGAATCTCTCAATTCTTTCTTCTTTTCCCCCAACCCGTTTCCCAAGGAGGATGAGCAGCCAACACTTGTTGTATTCTTTCAGTATTGAGGGTTGATCACTTACATGTTTGGGTGGATTATCTTCGCTCCCGCATAACCTGGATGTTCAGGTGAGTGGATCTTGACAGCCAGCACATTTCAGAAAACTTCTGTTGCTTCCTGAGGGGAACATTCATAGTTTAAGTAATTATTATTAGCTCAATATATATAACTTGTTTTATAATATTTTTGTATTGTACAAATGTATAAATGTACAAATGTATAATTGATAAACAATGTCATGGGTTTCTACAGCGAATAATCATCCACATTGTTTGGGTGAATGTGTAGCAGGGAAATTCCATGTGTGCATTATGATTTTTATGTAGTGTCGTACAGTTCACATGAATTAGGTAGGACTGCATATCTGGACAACATAAACATCAGAATATGGGGACTGAGACCGCACATATGGATCGGAGAATGTTGGCCCAATTCCTAGCTAGCTCAAACTTCGCCATCTAGACCCCTAGCCTCACAGGGTACCAGATGGAATCTGCAACCTCAGAACATGACCACTCTGATTCCCCAAGCAAATCGTGGAAACAGATCTACCCTTTTGTTTTCACTCAGGCATGCCCAAAGGGACACACAAAAAATATACGAATTGGCATTTCAAACATTTATTGAAGCAATTGTATTTTTGTGTAAGAAACATGAGCTGCAATTATTAGCAGGAGGAAACAATGGGGGATATTCTCAAGAACGTGCGATAAACATCGCCAAAATAGGGAAACGCAATTTTTCATATCGCCGTCTATCGCGGGAAAATAACTCCGTGTCAACGTCGTATTCCCAACACGGCGGTAACATGCGATAGTTTCCTGATAACGCCTCAAATGTCCGCAAAACAACTACCGCAACGGCGATAAAAAAGGAAACCCGAACGTGAAAAAAGTTGTGATGGGCCCAACCGCGATAGAAAAATCGGCGACAAGCAGCGCCAGGCTTTCAATTCCCACGTCAGGCGGAAAAAATCACCATAAAAGCTGCAAATAAAAAAAAAAGAATAAACACAACAACTGCGAAGCACAATGGAGGTAGCCGGAGCAAGTACAGAGGACAACCCGAACCCCACAAGCCCCACGGAGGACCAGCCTGGGACCTCCGGGTCAGGGAAGGGCAAGGAGAAGAAGAAGAGGAAGACGCGGTTCAATCCGCAGGAAAACAGGATCCTGATAACGGAGGTGGTCGAACACCATCAACAACTGTTCGTCACCTCCACTGTGTCATTGGCAACTAAAAATACAATATGGCACTCCATACTGGACAAGGTGAATGCAGTCGGAGTGCTGAGGAGGACAATGGAAGAGCTCAAGAGGCGCTGGAATGATGTGAAGCGCAAAACCAAGCTGAAACTCGCAAACAACCGCAAAGCAGCAATGCAGACTGGGAGTGGGAGTCCTGCGCCACAGGAGGAGCTGGATGAGATGGAGGAAATGGTGTCCACAGTCATCAGTGTGGAGACGGTGGCAGGAGTCGGGGGACCGGACACTGCTCAACATGACCTGACACAACAGCAACAGGGTGAGTAACCACCAGGGACTGGGGGGACGGGGGGAGATGGGCACAATGGGACACATGCGCAATGAAGCATAGCACACTGCACAACCACAATGACTCTGGATCATGTCCCTGATCTCCTTGCCATACTGCAGCACACATAGAAACAGCAAGTAGTCCCCCGTCCACAATGTGCCCAGAGGGGGCCCTCCCCACACATCACCAATCTCACAACAAACCCATGCACATGTGCTGAACCCAGCAAAGCTGCGGATCTGTGAGCCCCACTGACAATGCAAGTGACACTGCATGACGATGAGCATGTCTGCAGGCCACTCATCATGACATGTTGCACCCCACGACACCGAGGTGGCTGAGTGTGGTCCACATCCGGAAAGGAGCAGGTCACACACTGACACATCCAAGTGCACATACAACCCCTGACGGCAACAAGACATCTGCGGACAAACCATGCCCAAGAGTCCCAACTCCCACCAAGAGCCCAATTTACCCAAGTATGCAACATCTCAGCACTGCATAAGCACAGAAGTCAAAGGCACACCGCCTGAAAGGGAGAAGGCCAAGCAAAGTCTGAGCTGCAGGGGCGACTCTCCCACAATGCAGCACACACACAAGAATCAGAGCACATCAACATTGACAACAATGTGGTACAAACTGCAACACATTCACAACAGAACGGAGGACACAACTGCTGCCGCTTGTGTGTAGAAACTGGTCAATCATTTTTGGCATAGCAGGAAACTGTGACATGATAATGGACAAGTACAACCCCACATCCCTGATGGTGCACAAATGTCCACTGTCCCGCTTCAAATAGGCAGCTCCTCCTAAACAGTCACAATGTACATTGTCATGCAGTCTGTTTTGAAACTTGGCCAATGCGTGAACATACATGGAACACACTGTTAAACTGCATCTCCCCTTTACATTGCAGAGGGAGAATCATCACCTCCTGCAGAGCAGACCGAACACCTCCTCACTGATGACGAGGAGGACCTCCCCCACCTTCGACACCGACACCCTCCAAGAGCTCATGGACAGCTTCCGCACCCCACCCACAGGAGCAGGGCAGCCCAGCTGCATCGAGGAGACCCCACCCCCTGCACAGACCACACAGCAGGAAGCACCCACCACCCCGGCTGTCTCCCAGGATCCCCACGACCAACACATGGGATTTCAACGCCGTGTTTTGGAGGGCCAGAAGGAGATGGCTGAGCAGGTGCGGGTGGGGTTCTTCCTCATGGCAGCCAAACTAGATGCCATCCATGGGTGTCTACGTCCCATCAGGGACTGCATACAGTCCCTAACGGACACCCACAGTCCACTCCATGGTCTCCAACGAGCCATGGCTGACATCGCTGGAGTAATGACTCGGAGACAAGAACACCTGTCTAGTCAGAGTGGCTCCAGCGATCTCAGCCGGGAGTCGGGACACATGCGGAGGCTCATGGAGGACATGGTGCGGATGGAGGCGGAAAGGATGGCTGCCACGGCAGCACATCAGCGACACGTAGCTGGGATCCTCCATGCCCTGCAGATCCTCATCATGGCATTGCTGCCACAAGGCCTGGCGCAGATGAATGCTGCTGCTCCTACACCATCCACATCTCCGCACCCTGATGTGTCAGTGCCCCACAGTGCGGCAGACATTCCACCTCCGGCACCTGATGTGTCACTGCCACACAGTGCGGCCGACAATCCACCTCCAGCCCCTGATGTGTCAGTGCCACACAGTGCTGCAGCCGAAACACCACCACCCACAGGTAAGGCACATCACACATCAGAGGACGATGAGGTGGATGAGACTGCCGTTGTGGTAATGAGGAAGCGGTAGCATTCATCTCCACCATATGACCTGTTTCAGCTTGGTTCGGCCCTTTGCATCATCACCTTCCACTGTCCCCCGATACACTCTGCGGCACTCACCTTGGACCTCGACATGGACTGCCATATTCTGTTTGGTTACCAATGACACAGCAATCAGACTGTGGACTGAACTCTTCCTCTTCCGATGAATTTGTCCTTCCCTACTGGACTCTGGCTGGCCCTCCACTGGGCAACAATGTCAAGTCGGGTGTGCATGGCCCTGTACTGCTCCAGCTGCAACACCCCACTGAATGTGAATAAAACATTCTAATTCACACAGATGTGTCATGTCTATGATCCTTCAATTATGACAGTATGGATGAATGTAGGGCCACTGATTCCCCCTCACGTCCATTTTGCACATGTTGTGGGGCTTGGGTCACAGGGTGCAACATTGCCGATTGCGGTCCGGGTGGCGCAGACACTACAACGGAGACACACGGATTGGTTACTTCCTTGTCCAGGCCAGAACTGAACCACGCCCAGAGCCCCGGGCTCATTGTTCACACCCCTACGCCCAGCCCACTCCGCTTACGCTCATCGGGGGTGACGACACAGCTACATGTCCCAGGTCTTCCATGTAGTGATCTGCTGGTCACTGGTCTAGTTGTCAGCATGCCACAGCTACTCCCTGAGGGCTGGTTTACACCCACACCACACCCATCCAGCACAGGCGTCACAGGACATGTGACCCTGCCAATAAAAGGGGCCCACCACAGCACATCCCCCACTTCCGGAGGTGACATGATGGCTTCCGCATCCATGGAACTCAATCATAAAGGGTCCGTGACTTGCGTTGCACTGAGTTAGTGGCACCCGATGGCCTGCGTCCAGCACGGGCCTACCGCCACGTGGCGAGGACTTGCGTTGCACTGAGTTAGTGGCACCTGATGGCCTGCGTCCGGCACGGGCCTACCGCCACGTGACGATGACTTGTGGTGCACTGAGTTAGGCCCACCTGAAGAGCTGAGCGGGTGTGCAGCCTGCGATGATGGGTTGGCCTCGATACGGCGTCCAGCAAATCAAGACTTGATTTGAATTGTGAGCCCTGCTGGACCGCAGTGTACGCGCAGGCAGCAGTAAGCACACACATGACTCTGCGGTATGGTTCCGCAGGGTGCGCTGGGGGCCTGTGGCGCGGAATCCAGCGATCGACTGAGGAGGTTGCACCGGCACGTGGAGGGCCCTCTTGGAGACATGCCGGTGGTGGCAGGTGAGCATTGAGGCCTGGGTGCGCAGGGGCGGGCAGTCATCACTGGGCGGCGGACCGGTCTGGGGACCAGGGCTGGGGTGCAGCAGTCACACAGGATCGCGCAGGCACCACCGTTCACGCGGTGGCCTCGTGGCTGGGTGGGGGGCACCGCCCTGGCAGACAGGACCCTGCATGCGTTGACGAGATGTGCGCGGGTTGGCTTGGGAAGTAGTCACCTCGTCTCCAGTGTGAATACGGCCGTTGAATGTGGTCGGGCACATGTGTGTAGGCCTATGGTCACGATATGGCGGACACAGAGACACACGCAGTAGTTACTGTGGTGGCCATCCCGGAACTGGACCATGCCCAGGGCTCTGGGCTATTCATTCGCGACATACGCCGGCCAAGGCCGCTCCACTCAGGCTTACAGGGGGACCACATGGCTACATGTCCAAGGTCTTCCACACTGCCTGGGGTAACCTGTTTGCATCCACTGTCCACTACACTGCAAACACCAGCAGTAGATGTCCACATGGACATGTCTGTGCTCTGCATACTGCAGTCTGTTCAGCACATCTCCGCCACACTTGGCATTGTGTCCTTTCTTATTGCTGGGTCACTTGCCTCCTTCGCACATTCTTGTTTCCCACCTCTCCCCACATTCTGCAATTGTGTGGCAGAGGGGCTCTGCCTTTGTGGATGGTTTGTCTACATGTCTGGCCCCTCTTACCACGGTTACTTGTGTTGTCATGTCCGGTAGTTGGGCATGTTGGTTGGCATGTTGTATGTGATTATGTTACGTGTGCTCTCCCACAGTTGTGAGTTGTGTGATTGTGGAGTTGAGGTGTGTGGTGTGTTCAGTTAGTATGTTTATGTCTATGTTTATGTTTATATAGCGCTCGATTGCCGTGGCGTCTTGGCGCTAGGGTGTGTGAACAAGATCAACGCACTGTGTTAACCGGGGACTTATGTGGAAGTAAACAACCATGTTTTCAAACCCTTCCTAAAAAGCTGCAAATTGGGTGTAAGTTTCATGGCCGTAGGCATTTTATTCCATAGCTTTGCAGCACACTGTGATATCGCCCTGCCTCCCCATCTTGGCCGTCTGGTCTTTGTGGTCCTTATAAGACCCAGACTAGCAGATCTAAGAGAGCGTGGGGGGATGTAGGGTGGGAACAGTCTTTGAATGTCCTCAGCACCGCCACCGTACAGTGCATTATGCACAAGGCACAGAGACTTAAATTCCACCCGCTGCTGGACAGGAAGCCAGTGTAGCGATTTAATTCCTGCTGAAGTTTACTGTCCTCTGGGTATGCCCAGGAGTAGTCTTGCTGCGGCATTCTGTAGGGATTGTAGTTTTCTCATCTGGGACTTGTCAATGCCCAAGAATAGGGCATTGCAATAGTCCAACTTGGACAAGAAAAGTGCTACCATCACCGTCTTTTGCAGCTCTTGTGAAATGAATGGAAAGATTTTTCTCAACGTTTTTAGTAGAAAAAAACAGGAGGAGGTGAGACTATTTACCTGAGCAGAGAAATTCAATTGGTCATCAAAGATGACCCCAAGGTTCTTGACCTTGGGGACAGGGCGTGGGCATTCTCCAGCCTCGGTTGGCCACCAGGACCTATTCCATAGGGGCCGGCCCGGACCAAACTCCATCACCTCCATTTTGTCGGTGTTAATTTTCAGGAAGCTATGGTTCATCCAGGTGATGATCTCAGTGAGACAGACATGAAACCTGGCAGCTGTGTTCTCAGGCTGATTAGTGATAGAGATGACAAGTTGGGAATCAGCAGCTTAAGAGACCAGGGCAAAACCATGCCTCCTGATAAGTCTAGCCAACGGGGTGACGTAGATGTTGAACATTGTCGGGGATAGGGCGGATCCCTGCGGGACGCCGCATGGAAGTTGGCAACTATCCGATTGCAGTCCATCCCAGAACAGCCTCTGCTCCCTTGCCTCCAAGAAGGAGGATAAGAGGGCCACGGCGGAGGCCTCCACTCCCACATCCCTCAGCTGCTGAACTAACACCACGTGGTTTACGGTGTCAAAGGCGGCCGACAGATCTAGGAGCACGAGGACCGCCCTCCCCCCCATCCACCACCCTGCGGATCTCTTCGGTTGCGGTGATCAGGGCTGATTCGGTGGAATGGCATGACCGGAAGCCATGCTGTGTAGTATCCAATATGTTGTTTGCGTCTAAATAGTCAGTCAGCGCTGTGTTTAGTACTTACCGATGAGCAGTGCATTGCCATAGGTGCCATCCTGGAAGCGCTGGTTGATGATGGACTGTCGGAAGATGTATGTATCATGCACACTGCCTGTGAAGTTGCCGACGACATTGGTGAACTGTCCCCGGTGGTCCACTATTGCCTGCACATTGATGGAATGCGTGTGCATTCTGTAGCGGTAATTGTGTGCAGGGTCGGCAGGGGGCACAAGTGGTACATGTGTACAGTCAATTACCCCTGACATGTGCGGTAAGGCAGCTATGGCGTAATTCCCTTGCATGGTCTCCAGCTGTTCATGCACAGTGTGGGGTAAGTGAAGGTGCAGGGGTATCAAGATGATACAAACCGTGATTTTACAGGTATGATGAATTCTGCATAATGAGACCGTAGCAGATGTTTGTGTGGTCGTAACCTTCCTTTTCTTTCCTGCGGAGGTTACGAGCACACAGACTTCTGTTACCGTATATTTGGACTGGATTCATCATACCTGTATGCATTCCGGTTTGTCCAAGTGCAATACACTGTACCAGATTACGTTTGTGACTATGAGGACGCTTGAGCATTGTCACCATTTCTCCAACAGGTTTCTGACTACTGATTTCGGGATATGGAATGGTATTGGGGAGTTCCCGCAGCATTTGCAGTTTATTGGATCCACACGTTGCCCTGGTGAAGTTCCCCGTTGGGAAGGGAACGCGTTGGCTGAGCTTTTCGTCTTGTTGTTTATGTATTTGTAATAAAGTTCTGTTTTTCCACTACCGTTGACTACTGGGCTTCATGACCTGGGGGGGAGGGTCCGGGGTGTGGTTGCGGTGGGTGTTGTGGCCCTCTTGGGTCTCCAGGCTGCATGATCATAGTCTCCATGGCATCTGTTGGTCTTCAGTTGTGGCTCTAGGCTGGGCTCCCTTTCATACTGCAGGTTGTCGTCCTGCTTAACACCAGTAAAAGGCAGGTGTTGAATACCTGCTGCTAACGCGCCTTATCGCCTGTTTTCGGATCGCATCGCAGATCTGGCTGGTCGTTGAGAATATCGCAACGTGGTTTTTCCGTGTGTTTCTGCACGGGGACGCCTACTCTGCATATCATTAGCGTTAGTTGTCGCTCTCATCCGTGGCGATGTTTTTTGCGGCAGATATCGCTGGAAAACTGGCGATATCGGCAGTTTGCACCAGCTTGAGAATAGGGCGATAAATCTATCGCCACTTTTGCGGCGCTAAAGTGCCGATAAATCGGAGATAAGTCCTTGAGAATATGCCCCAAAGTATTGTGACCAGCATTAAAAAATCCATTATGACGTTCCAGTGATTATATGAATATATGAAAATATATCCTGCTTATACTCCTACCTACCACTACCTACACTATCAAGAGCATAGTGGGAGTACCTTCTGCCAGAACCCTTGGGATGACCTAACTCCCCATACCTGTGTGTGATGTATCAGGAAGCCGATCTGGTGTAAAGCAGGCTACCGACCTTAGCAGGATCGAGATTAGAGTCAGCAGGGCTGCATCTCAGTCATCTGGCAGAGGGTACTCCCACTATCAATCAAGCAATCAATTAATCAGAGATTTGTAAAGCGCGACTACTCACCCATGATGGTCTCAAGGCAGAGGAGAGTGGGGGGGCTGCTGATCCATCTGGTGTGGAGGTTCAGTCGAACAGCCAGATCTTGAGGTCCTTCCTGAATTGCGTCAATGGCGTGGATTGTGTGAGTTGGAGGGGCAGGGTGTTCCAGGTCTTGGTGGCGAGGCAGGAGAAGGATCTTCCTTTGGTTCTGGTCTTGTGGATCCGCGGGACTGAGGCCAGGGCGAGTTGGGCAGAGCAGAGTTGTCTGGCTGGTGTGTGGAAAGTGAGGCAGTGGTTCAGATATTCTGGTCCTACCTCATGTAGAGCCTTGTATGCCTGTATGAGGAGCTGGAAGGTGATTCTCTTGTTCATTTGGAGCCAGTGGAGTTGTTGGCGGTGTTTTGTCATGTGGCTGTGGCGGGAGATGTGGAGGACCAGTCTGACTGTGGCGTTTTGGACGTTCTGTAGTTTTCGGAGCTGTTTCTGGGTGACGCCGGTGTAGAGTGCGTTGCCGTAGTTAAGTCTGCTGGTGTTAGGATTTGTACGAAAACATAGCTCAACCTCATGCTGCAATATAAGACTATGTTAATAATGATGGTTAAAGATTGGTTTGAGTTGTCTGCGTGCTTTACTGACACGCAGGATCTTGTTGATTCACATTATGGTGTCTTCATCATAGGCATTGTAGTCTTGTTATACTGGTTGCACTTGCCAATGCTTATTCCAAATGCAGATGCAGGCTACATGTGTTTTATAAACTCACGTTGGTAAGAAGCTGGCTGCAGGTGTTGAAGGCCCATGTGTTTGGCAAACTCACGTTGGTAAGAAACTGGCTGCAGGTGTTGTAAGCTCAGCCTGGTAAAGCAGATCTCATTTCCATAAGTTGCACGTTTCTGCTTCTGCCGTTAACACATGTGCGCCACGTTTTTTCCTCTCCCTTCCAGTTAAAGAACCCCACCCCTCGAGACTCCTATAAAAACCCTCGGCAAGCTATCATATGCGCTTGCGCTCGTTATTTCCTGCCTCCTCACCTGAATCCAGAGTCTTCCCGATCCGTCCTTCTGAAGCGCGACGACATTCTTCTCTGCGGTTCCGCTTTCAGCAAATCCCCATGGCAACGCCGAAGCGGTGAATCGTCTTTCCGGTCCCCATCTTCATTTCTTCCCACCTGAAACACAGAAAAGACAAGAAACAGTCAAGTAAGGTTATTGTGCATTCGAATGGAAGTGCATTCACAGAAGTAAGTGATTCACGAACTTGTCATTTTATTTTTGTTCGGTTTGAAGGTTATTCCGCGCTTTTGACTCTGAAGTACTTAAGAGGGTTTAAGGACAAAACTCAGACAATTTTAATTGCGCTTGAAGCGAAACAAGTTAAAAGAGCATTCTTTCACCAATACTTACCTTGGATTTCTGGAGTCGGTCCTTCACGAACTTTGGAGTAGCAAAGGGCAGAAGTATGCCTGTGAAAGAATAAGAGAACTTTTATTGCAAATAATAGAGACTCTTGTTGAATATTGTTAAGAGACGATACATTATTGTAAGAGTAAGTTTGTCATCAGTAATCCATGTGATTTTGAGCACGAACCATACATACAGTAGAAGCTATGTTCAAACCTTTATAATGATTGTGTTTCTCCTGTCTATTCGCAGATAAAAGCCAAGAGATAATTTAAGCTGTGCTTTTACCCTAAACACTGTCTGATGAAAATAATCACAAGAATAGAAAGGTATCTCTACCGTGACATTGTTAATAGAGAGGCTGAACAAGTGTAGCTTCTGGAAAGGAGCTAATAGTGTTATTTGTGTTCTAGTGTGTACCAAAGTGAAGCTGTTCACAGACGCAAGAAAAGAGTGGCGTCAAGAGAAGTTGAAGACAGTGGAGTGTTTCTTTTCTTTTATTATTTTGTCCCATGTTTCCCCCTTCCCCTGGAGATCTATTCTCGTCGGACTGCATTTAAAAAGGTCAGTCGGACAGGCATAGGTTTGAAGGGGCAGAAGAGAAAGAGCATCAAATCTCTCAAGTTGAACAGCCTGGATTTTCAGGTGAGTGAAGGTTTAACAGCTGGTGATGAGTGCGTGGGTGACCATCTTGCTGGATTCTGTGGGGAGCCATCTGAAAGTCTTTTGAAGCAGCCGGAGAGCGTGGAAACAGGATGAGATACTGCGTTGATTCGGTTGTTCTCACCTAGGCACCCCTTTCCCCTCCGTAGCAGCCCATTGTACGAGTACTGCAAACTTCAGTAACAGACATGCAAGTAAAATGTATTTGGATGTCAGGGGTGATTCATGGTGGGAAAAAGTAATCTTTAGTAACTTTTAAGGCTTTCCACTAGGGTATCCCACACTTGAGCAATGGGGTGCTTCTGCAATCCTGCTCTTTCTTTCATGTGCAATAATGCGCTCTCTGATTGAAGCCACAGAATTTTTTAATTAGTCCAGGCAGAACTTGGGCGGGGGGGTTGGGCTTCAGTGGAGAGTGATGCTATGCTTTGCTAACAGTAATAACATATAGAGGAACCTGGTAGTGTGTTTTTCTAATTTGAGTTGGGGGAATAACCCAAGTAGGACTGCTTCTTGGGACTTAGGCAGTTCTTTGCTAGTCACCGTCTTCAGTATTGCAAGGATTTCAGTCCAGTAGGAGTGGGGGGATGGAGGGACCCATAGCATATGGAGAAGATCAGTGTTTCTTAGGCTACGCCGTGGCCGGCCAGCCGGCCGTCTCCCCAGTGAGCATTTTATTGAAATGGGCCGGCATGAGGTAGGCCCAGTTCAGTTTATTACATTGTATGTGTTAGACCTGGCCCTTTTGACAGGTTTATCCCCAAACTTTTTGCCTTTTGCCTCCAATTTTTCTAACCCTGTTTTTGTTGGCTTCAGGATTCTGGGCACTTTACCACTGCTGATCAGTGCTAAAGTGCGTATGCTCTCTGTGTAAATTATGATATGATTGGCTATCCATGATTGGCATATTTGATTTACTGGTAAGCCCCTAGTAAAGTGCACGGTGTGTGCCAGGGCCTGTAAATCAAATGCTACTAGTGGGCTTTCAGCACTGGTTGTGCCACCCACAGGAGTAGCCCTGTAAAACCTACCACTGTAGTGCCTGGGCGTGCAGTTGCTTACTGCCATGTTGTCCTGGCAAGTGCACCCACTTGCCAGGCCCAAACCTTCCCTTTTCTTACATGTAAGGTGCCCCTAGATTAGGCCCAAGGTACCCCTGTGGGCAGGATGCAGTGTATGTGAAAGGTAGGACATGCCCTGGTGTGTGTCCTGATAGTGAAATACTGGCAATTTAATTTTTCACTATTGAAAGGCTATCTGGCCCATAGGAGAGCATGGGAGTTAATTAATACCATCTTATAAATATAACTTCCCGTTGGGACTAGATAGGAAAATAAAGTTTAGTATGCCTGAACTCAGAATCTAAAGATGCATCTTTTTAGTAAAGATGATTTTTACATTCTGTGTTTGAAAATACCACTTTTAGAACGTAGGTATTTTCTTGTTTAGCCATCCAGTGTGCCTCTGCTAGGATGTGCATTGACTGTCTGGTTTTGGAGTGGCAGGGGCTGGGGATGTGCAGTGGCTCCAGAGAGTCTGATGAGTCAGGGCTGGGCTGAATAGACCTGGGCTGCATTTAAAGTAGGGGGAGGAGATTCCTTTCGCCCCTGAATGGGCCTGGTCTGCCAAAGACAATACTGTCTCCGCCTCCTGCAGGGCAGCTACAATGAGGGAACAGAACTGGTTCTGGCTGGGCACAGGGTTCCTCTGCCACCAGAGAACAAAGGATTTTGCTATATAAAAGGTGGGGCCCAGTCCCCTGAATTTTAGACTACTTCAGGAATCAAGAGGAACGTTTGCCAAGGAGAAGAGCTGGAGAAACTGGAGGAGTACTGCCCCTTTGCTGTGTGCTGTCTGGGGTTGGCCTGCAGTAGCTGATTCTTCCAAGGAAAGGACAAGGCCTTTGCTGTGTGCCTTGTCCCCCTACTTGAGCTGAGTCTCCAAAGGCTTGTGTGTGCTGGCCTCCTGTTGTAGAAGACTAAGGGCCATCAAAGTCTTCCACACGTTGTACTTTGCTTATTTGGAGTTTCCTTGTGCTTATTTTTTCTTTCCTGGATCTCCCTGCCTTACTGGAAGTTTCCATGTGCTGTGCGCTACTATTGCCAGTGTGCTTTGTGCCTGGCTCTGCCACAGGGCTGTGTCCTTCACCCTTTCATTTTAAAGGAGCGCTTGGTGTTGGCCCACAGGAAGCGCAGTGATTTTTCCCTCCGTTGCGGCAAAAGCGGGGAAGGAGCCCAGGAAGCGCAGTCATTTCTCCCCTGTGTCATGGGGGAAAGCGTGGAAGGAGCGCTTGTTGTTGGTCCAAGAAATGCAGTAATCTTCCCCTTTGTTGCGGGGAAACGTGGAAGGAGTGCTTTTGGTGTCCCGGCGGTGCGTGTAGCAGAGAGGAGGAGAGATGCCGAAGTTCCAGGACCACCCAGGGCATGACGGAGCCTCGCGGGCTCAAGTGAGCAGTTGGTCCCGCAGGACTGAATGGGGACCGGGAGAGTGGGCTGCCCCTATATCGCCACAACTGACCTGTTGCCACTACCTGGGCGAGCCGAAGGCTGTGCGGCCTCCGGAGCCGCCTAGAGGCCCGGAAACAGAAGCTGACGACTTGCCCTAAGCTGCCCCAGCCGCACAGGGTCAGCGGGCCAACATCCTGCTGCCCGGCACCTCACGCCTCCCGCCCTCGAGGCCAGAAGAGAGGCACCGGAGACACGGAGCGGTGCGGGTGAGCCCTGAACCTGGCAAAGGCTCAAGACCAGCCAAAGCAGCCGCAAATGGGACTGGGCTGCCTGATTCTGTTCTGGCTGTGCTGCAGACTCACGGGCAGCCACGGAAAGGGTGGTGCAAGTAGGGAAGGGCCCAGCGGGGCCTCCACAGTGAATATGCCTGTCAGGGGTGAGCGACCCCCTTGTCATTGTCGTGAGGGGGAAACCAAAAAAGCAACCCTCCCTGAAAACATAATAATAAAAAACATTACAACAACAATATAGCATCCTAAACATAAATGCCCAGGGGTAAAGAGGAGGGTGTGGCACCTGCAGAGAGGGAATCGTCTTATGGCTGAGGAATTGATGGTGACCCAGGAGCTGGGCTTAATCATAGGAGGCATAGCACAGCCTAGGACCCTTTCACCATCCAGAAATCTGCCATTACAATTCCCTCGTGTACTTCCCCAAATAGGGGGAAGGGCCATGGCCATCCCACCCGGAACTTAGTAATATTTGGGGGCTGGTGAGGTTCATAGTGTGAGCATCAAGGAGGAGGGAGGGTGGTTGTCCCCATTTGTAAAAAGCAGATAGTATTCAGCCCTCAGGTCAAGTTATGCCATCAATCGATTGTGCCGTAAAAGACAAGGAGTGAGAGATACAGAGCTCATTACTTCAGCCATTTGATCATCCCCGATGCAGTAGAGTCAGATTAATGTAAGTGTGGTGCAGCTGAGAGTTCCTGTAAGGAGACTGCCACTACTACTCGTTTCTCTTTATGACTTTGATTTCAAGTAGGGCCACGGTTCAGCGCAGTGTGGCTGTGAACTCTCTTAACTGTTGCTGAGATCTAGTCTATCTTGGGTGCTGATTCATAAGGAGAGAGAGATCCATCAGCCCCCCTGTGATCAAAGGATTCAATCTAATCCCAAGCCACCTCGAGCTGCATAAAAAAGTGAATACGTCGCCTGTCCGATATGTGTAGTTTCGCTGGAAACAGAAAGGGCGTATTTCATACCCATGTCTTGAGTTTTTCTTAACTTGGATAAAATATGCGCTTTGTTTTTGGACTGTCAGGGTTTAGTCTGGGAAAAACATCACTTTTACATTATTGTAATGAATAGCATCTTTCTCTCAGGCCACTGTGAGGATGATACAACGGTCTCTGTAATTCAGAATTCTTGCCACTATAGATCTGAGTGGCTCTCCCGTGGGTGGTTGCTTTGCTGGTGCTCGTTGTGCTTGTTCGATCAGGAAATGGGGGGAGTGTCTATTCGGAGCAATGAATTGCATCCGCCAAGTTTCTAGAAATGCAGTGGGATCTTTGCCCACCCACTTCTTCAGGCAGGCCCACAATGTGAACATTATTACAACGGGACCGTCCCTCCAGATCCTCCAACTTATTTTCAATGGTCTGCAAACAAGCCAGCAATTACTCTGACTGCCTTGAGAGCTCTTTAGTGCTGAGGCAGAGTTCTTTAATAGCTTTAGAATTGGTGGTTATTCTTTCAGCCATTTTCTGTTGATTCTTTATGAGAATTGCTAGATCATTAGTCAGTGAGTTGAATTTAGCCTCAAATGGATGCCATAATCTACGATCACTGGCAGGATTTTGTCCAGCTTATCCTGGGGGTCAGCCTGCTTGGCCCAGGGACCCATCACACACCGGTTTGGAGGCAGAGTCCATGGTGGCCTGTGGTGGTTGTAGATGGGAGTGGGGTTGGTCTGTGCAGCCGCTGAATGGTGCTCTTTAAGTTTTTGTGTATGGCCTTTGATTTACCCACACGGATATGGAGCTGCTGGTAAAAATGTGGCTCCAATGACGAGGTCCTGAGTGGGCTCATCCCACCCACAATTGTGCGGGGTATGAACAGTCCACCCTGCAACACCATCCAGACTTCACCTCTATGTGGGCCCGAGGCGCCTGTCACACAGGTCCCAGCCCAGAACCATTATAATGTGGGCTACCTACAGTTTATGTTTTGTTGGACTTTCGCTTTAGGGCAGCAGGGAGGCTCCAGTCCTGGTGCAATGCTCCCCCATGCCCATTCCCAAAGTTCTGCGCTGGGTCTAGCTATTGAGGTGACTGCTTGCGTCCCATGGCACAATCCAATGGGTAAAGCAGCCCCACAGCAGACGACACAGCCCCCTGGGCTGCGCTGACAGGCTCGACCCCCTGAATTTCAACTGTACAATGGTAAAGGGCCAGCCAGGCTCTGGAATACCACAACGGCCATGCGGTTTGTCTGGGGCTCACTAGGCAAAGTTGGGAAAGGTCCTGGTGCCCCCCACCCCCTCAGGGTCCACATTGAACTAACGTCCCTGCCCTATGATGAATCCGAGGCAGCAGGCCCAGGCTGTCTCACCTCGAGGGCTGTGAAGGCTGCAATAGGCCCATCCAGCCTCCCTGAAGTGTGGGTCACCAGACAGCAGCAATCCCCGGAAGCTCTAGGCCAACCAAACACTCAGTCTCACATTGAGGGGTGCTGAACTGGCTGGGCATCGCTCCCAGCACACCACCTACCAGGCGAAGGGGGCCACACAGCTTACACCGGCTCCACGACCAGGCCCTCGTGTGTTACAACGATGGTCTCCCGGGGAGCGATCGCGGCTGCAGGTTCACCCGGGGAAAGCATTGGAGTCCACCTGGGTCAATGGACCAGTGAGTTGCCCTCGGCTCCAGCAGGATGTCGTTGGATGTTGCGGCGATCGTGGAGCTCCTCTACCTTGCGGCCACCATCTTCAGCGGTTAAGCCACACCCCTCTGAATGTGTAACTTTCAGTTTCTTTTTTTGTTTTCCAGTTCAGGTTTTTGATATATGATCGAAACTGAAGGGTGGGACAAAGTATATGCAAATCAGGCTGGCTCCTGTTCCAGTAGGAACTCTCCAGACTTATCTGTCAGGCTATGACCAGTGGCACTGGTATTATGTGATTCTGCTGATGCAACTTGTTTCGCATTATTATGAATTTGCCACATTTACCACATAATCAATCATCTGCTACATAATCTGCAGATGTTAACAAAACAATTTGTTTGTAGCTCAAACAGATCAAAAGTTACTGAAAATGTGGAAACGTGTTGGAAACAGTGGAAGGCCCTTCACAAAGGGTAGCTGATCATCTTTCAGTTGCATATTTTGTGTTTGGCTATTAAAAGTGATGCTAATGAAATGACATTTTTACCCAGACAGTAAAACTATGTGTAAAAATGACAAAATAATGAATTAATATATTCTGCATTATGCTGCATAATTTGCCTCTTCTTGATGCATAATTTAGTCAACCCTACCATATAATTTGGTGCTCCCCTGTTGCATAATTCTAGTGGACCTGCCTATGACTCCTCGTAAAGGGAACGCAAGCAACTCCAGACCAGATTTTGCCCTGTTGGGTTAGGCTTCATGAATGAGGTGCTACTGAGTTCCATGCAGAGTGAGCTATGGGAAACATCTGTGGGGATACCCATCATACTTACGCCAACCCATGTATAAAATCAAAAAGTGATAGCTAGAATGCTTGAATT
The DNA here is from genome assembly GCA_963921515.1 of Calotriton arnoldi. Lineage (NCBI taxonomy): Eukaryota > Metazoa > Chordata > Amphibia > Caudata > Salamandridae > Calotriton > Calotriton arnoldi. The sequence goes on along the minus strand of CAWUFW010001846.1, from coordinate 588,075 downwards.
AATGTCCGTCTCTATTGTGCCACTAAAGACAGGGACCAACCAAATAAAAAATCACTGTTTGGCCTTTTTCAAAAGATCCTGCCCAACTGTGTTAGATCACATCTCCCATGAATGGGAACGCATCTAAAGGAGAACCACTGCACTGTACTCCCTTTTGAGCATGATACCTAACTTTTGCTATTGTACCTGTTGTGCACTTGCTGTCGGCATCCTCGGCAAAAGGTCAAACTATCAAAAGGGCCTGTACCCTTCTTTCACTCCAGCAGTAAATCTAGTTTTGGGCCCCTGATCGAGGTTGCTTTTAGGCATTATTCATTGTGATCTAAATTAGCAGTGTGAGCCGGTGTCCCTCTGCTCCGCTCTTCCTGATAGCCACTCGCTTTCACCATATTGAACACTTTTTGTGCTCCATGTGCCTTACTGGTGCCCTAACCCTTCATGTACTGGCCCTGCTGTTTCACCCGTGGAGACTATACATCGTGTGTGAATCATCTGGGCTTTCTAATTGTGATGGAAGTCAGATTGTGAATGGAGACACTACACTATTGTTTTGACTTGTCACCCAGTGCATCTTACAACCTACTTAAAACCCATATTTCTTGCCTGTCATTCGAACCCAGCAATACAGAGTAAATGCCTTGTAGGACTGATTTGTTTTTCTTCCTCATTAGCAGTTTCCTCTTACACGGACTTCATCTTGATTGATAGAGTCCACTTTTTTTGTGCCCCTTGGCACATGTTTGGACCAAGAACCTCACAACCGACCCTGTTTTCAGAAGATTTCTCCGATAAACTCAAACAGCCCTCGAGCCACATTGCTATTATGGCAACTGTCCCTTTGGAGAAATAAGATAAGAAACCTGTGAAAAAAGTTGATTGAATATGATGGCAGACACAGGGGAGACATACAGACTTTGGGTGTACCAGAGAAAGTAAAAGGAGGTTACAGTTCATCTTTACTTCAACAATTCACCCTTTTCATCTGTCACCCTGTCCGCCAATTGAGTTCACACAACTCAAAGAAATCTGATGTGCCTTGGCTCAACACTACTTGTCTGCTCGGTCATTGTCAGGCACTTGAGTTGTTACTGCCAGAGAATACCACATATGGTTCCCTCAAATATCAACTCAAAAATATTGTTTGACCACAATATTGGGTTCAATATATCATAGCTACAAAAATAGCAAGAGGAAAAATATCATAGTTAAATATATATTGTTTTTACTTTTTTACAATATAGTCAAAGTTTAGCGATAATTTACTATAACTTTTTTTCATGTATAACGTTATGTTATTTTTTTCATTATATATGTTATTGTTAAATTTATGTTACTGCTAAGTATACTTCTAATTACTTTAAAAATAACCTGGTTGGGTTTATTGGAGATTGGATGTGGAGTATTTTTAATATATAACAAAATGTAATTGATTATTTTGATATTTTTATTAATTATTAATTTGTTTATAAGTTTAATACATTTTTAAATTGTTAAATGCATTTTAAATTTGGGTTGTGGGCCTAACTTATGGGAGAGGCAGGCTTTGTATAGGTGAAAAGCGAATTTGAGATTTTATCAGTACCAGGACATGTGAAACTTAAAAGTACATGTCCTAGTTTTAAAAAACATAGTCGTCGGCCATCTGGGCTGTCCAGTGCCTACCCTAGAGGTGACTTACATGTATTAAAAAGGAAGGTTTGGGCCTGACAAAAGATTTATAGTGCTAGGTAGAAATGGCAGGTTAAACCTGCACACACAGGCTGCAATGGCAGACCTGAGACATGCTTAAAGGGATACTTAAGTGGGTGGTACAATCAGTGCTGCAGGCCCACTAGTAGCATTTAATTTACAGGCGCTGGAAACAGGTAGTGCCACTTTACTAGGGACTTACAAGTAAATAAATATGGGTCTTGGGTATAATTCAGTTTTACCATGTTTTAAGGAGAGAGCACAAGCACCATAGCACTGGTAAGCAGTGGTAAATTGTGCAGAGTCCTAAGGCCAGCAAAAAAAAAGCAAAACAGGAGGGTGGAAGGCAAAATGTTAGGTGTAAATCGATGCCAAGGATGCTTGGTCTGACATGGAGGAAGTGGGGTAATGCCATTTTGGTGATGGCTATGTTATGTTACAACAATTTATTAAGCACACATCTACCCTGAGGTGTCTTGGCGGGGCCTTCAAAAGAGCAAGGAAATTAGCCTAATTGTTAAAGAGCCGAAGCTAATGGAGATCCGTGTGGTCATAGCTCTGATGTGAGAGGGCAGGTTGTTCCAAAGCTTAGTGCTTCCAATGATAAAGCTTCTACCTCCCCAGTTGAACCTGGGAACCATCATTAGTTTGGCCTCCAAAGAACGAAGCTGTCTGCTAGGGACGTACGATTTGAAAGAGTACTTCAAGTACTGAGGCTCAATTCTATGTAAAGCTTTGTAGGCTGTGTAGTGGGCCTTGAATTTGATACAGCTTTTTACTGACGAATTTCCTTAGCAACTGATTTTAATTTAGGAGTCCCAGAAAGGATCCTGGCAGCAGCATTCTGCAGTATCTGCAACTTGTTATGGTTTTTTACCTGCATATTAACATAGAGACCATTGCAGTAATCCAATTTTGATAGAACGTACTCAGTAGTTACTGTCTTTTTAGAATGTGTTGGAACAAAAGGAAATAATTTCATAATCATTCTAAGCAGGTAGAAGCAGGAGGAGACCATAGAACTGACTTGCGGCCCGAAGTTTACCTTTTCATATATAAAGATTCCTACATTTTTAGCCTTAGTCACTGGGATGGGGGGAGGGGCAGGGGGCACATTTCTTCTGACCAACAAATAGGAGACCAGGTAGGAGAAAGAATACCGAACAAAACCACCTCGGTTTTATTTGAATTTAGTTTAAGGCAGTGTCTGTTCATCCAAGAACTGATTGCCAACATACAATCATGGAAATGGGCAGATACTTCAATGCCGTTTTTGTAGGCTGACAGGACAATTTAAGTATCATTGGCGTACGAGGTTAGCGAGAGTCCAAAATATTTAGCTAAAAAGGTCAATTCTGTAACATAAATGTTAAACAATGTTGGACTGACAGATGAACCCTGCGAATCCCCGCACGGGAGAGAAAAAGAAGAGGATTAAAAATGACGCAGTGCTATTGATTGTAGTCTATCAGAGAGAAAAGCGGTCAGTAGAGGCTTTGCCTTATCCTTGACACCCAAAGTACTGAGACAGTTGATCAGCATCCTGTGGTCAACCATGTCAAATGCTGCTGAAAAATGAAGGACAATAAGAGCTGCAGCTCCTCCTCTGTCCAGTGCGATCCTAATCTCCTCTATTGTTTTAATCAAAGCTGACTCTGTGCTGTGCCCAGACCTGAAACCGAATTGAGTCTCATCCAACAATTGAATCTCTTGTATGTACTGTGTAAGCTGAGAGTTCAGCACTTTTTCTACAAATTTTGAGGAAAGGGGGAGGCACGAAATGGGCCGATAATCGTTGCGATCAACTGGGTTCAAGCTGAGTTTCTTTAGGAATGGAAGAATGGAGGCAATTTTCCACTGTGTGGCAAAAACTCTGGAGATAAACATGGAGTTGAAGGTAGTGGCAAGATTTGCGCCTATCATGTCTGAGATAAGTTTCAGAACCCAGGGAAGGCATGGATCGGAAGGCGAGCCAGAATTTGCCTTGCTGACCATGATGGCTATCTGCTCGGCAGTAACAGGGGAAAATTAAGTGAAGGAACATACCTTATTAGAATCCTGAAAGGTATCAGTAATGACATCATAAGGAGCAGCATCCTTAAACTTGGAATAATTTTGATTAACTTTGTCCTTAGAGCACTGTGCCAATGTGTCACAAAAAGCTTGTGCATTGTTACTGGATTTATTGCCAGAAAGTGTGGTGAGTTTGAATACCACTTGGAAAAGCTGCTTGATAGAATCTTTAGCTATCTCTATTTGCTGAGTGAAATAGGCATTTATTTCCTATATTAGGAGGTTTTTATATTTAGACAAAGCCTGTCATGCCCATGCCCAAGAGGTGTTGTTTTCTTCAGAAGGATACCAATTACTGGTCCTCTGATGTGCCACCTCTGTGTTCCCTTCAATCAAAGCTTTGTCCTATGATATATATGTATGCCTAAATATTTGAAATTCGAAGCACCTCATCAAGGAAAACCACCAAGCTCATGTTGCAATTTCATGGGTACTGACACAACTTTCACCCTTTCACCAACTATTCATTGTTACCCAGGGTATATCTCTGAAGCTTTCAATGTGTATCATTGTTAGTCATAGTTCCTCTGTTATAAAACAACACATTGTCGATGTGTAAATAAATAACATACATGTATTGGCCCAATTAGATTCCCCTATCTGCAGGCTTCCGGTGAAGCATTGCCACTAAAGGCTCCATATTCAGGGCAAAAAGTAAAATGGACCAGGGCAACCCTGATGTGTAACTCTTTGCTAAGGGAAGGACTCAGGTAGTACTCTACTCATTTTCACACTTGCTGTTGGGCTCGATTATAGTTTAATCTACACTGTTACATCATAGCTATAACCCATCCTGCAATTAACAGACAATCGATGTTGGAAATAGTGAGCTTTTATGTGGATTCACCCAGTTTCTTGCCTTCTGTTCCTGAACCTGTTTTTGTTGGCCACAGGACTCTGTGCAAATTCCCCTTGCTAACCATCGGTAAAGTGCTGGTGCCACTCTTTCAAATGTGTTAAAATTGGTATGACCCTGATTGGCACATTTAGCTTGCTTGTAAGCTCCTTTTTTATTGTACCACCTGCACACAGGGTCTGCAAATTAAAGCTACTAGAGTACAGCAGCAGTGATTGTGCCACTCACTAAAGTAGTAACTGTAAAACAGGTCTCCAGCCCAGGCACTGTAGCATGGGAGTGCAGTTTTAAACCACTATTTCCATTCCTAAACCTTCTTTTTTTAATTCTTAGAAGTCAATCCTGTGGGAGGACTTAAAAACATAGAGTGCAAGGTGCATGATATTTAAATGTAGGACATCTATATTTGATGTTTCACATGTCCTGGCAGTGAAAAAGCTCCAAATTCATTTTTCACTGTGGCATTGCTGGCTCTCCCTTAGGTTAATAGTGGTAATTGTAATTTAAAATCCAACTGTATTGTCAAGTCAGATTTTAAATTAGTATTTTGAAAATTAGACTTTTAGAAAGTAGTAATTGTTCTGCCTAAAACCAAAAGGCTTTCCTAACAGTGTCCAGCTGTCATATGACCTCTGATGGCTTCATTCTGGTGAGATGTGTATTGCTTCCAGACAGTGGACAAAGGGGGAAGGCGGAATGGAAGTCTCCTCTACTGACAGGATGGCCTGGGGATTGGCCAAGCCCCTTCCTGAGCTAGAAAGGATGTCTCCCCTGTCACTGGCAAATGAAGCTCACATCTAGGTCTGCCTGCCTTTCATCTCTCTAGTCAGGCTGGATCCAAACCCAGTGAGTAGGCAGGAACTGACCAGAAATGTTTAGGGACTGAACAAAGAATTGCCCTCCATCCACAGGCTGGCATTGTGCATAAATGTACCTCACAGACCTCTCTTCAGAGCACTGCCCGGCTGTCTGAAGAATCAGAAGGAGAACTGGGTTTGCTTGCCTTGAACTCAGGACCCCTTAAGTGACACCAAGGGTGAGTTGGCAGACCTCCTGTCTGATCTACCAAACATTCTTCCAAAGTCCTGTCTCCCCACAATTGCTCAGCTGACCAGTTCGAACTGGACCTGCTCTGGACCCTGCTTCTAGCTTCTGTTGGTGTGAGTCCTAACCCCCATGTGGTGCCCCAAGGTCCTGGACCCTTGGCAGGTGTTAGAGTACACTCCTCCTGTCCCCAAACTGCAAGAAGTAGGATTTAGAAATGTTTTGGCAAATTTTAGTCTGGAGAATCAACAGAGAATGGAGTCGCCATCAAAGCTGCAGTAACTGACATCAAGTCATGTCAAGTAGCCAACGTCGAATCACCAGTTGGCCTCAGCTACCCAGTTTACTCCGCTGAAGGAAATTCGACTTCCAGAAATGTCTCTAAGTTCAAGCGTAAAGTACTTCGCCGGGCGGGATGCCGAGCAGCATGGAATCTTCATTAAAGACTTCCTAGGCACTGACCTCGCCGGGTCTGAGCTTTCCCTCCTTTTTCAACAACTGCATTGGGACCCCGCTCTTCAGCAGCCCACTGTTGTTGAGCCCTGCTTTGGACCTGGCATGCAGCTTGCCCACGCGACAACTCATTGAGGATCATTTTTATGCCATAAAAGTTTCTAAATCGGAAGGTAAACTTTGCACCGGAACAAGCCTGGTCCCTGTATCTGACCACGATCCATCACAGTCAGCCTTAACTTTTTACTTTGACACGGTGTAGCGTGACCAGACACCCATGGGTGGCGCATTGTGATTTTTGGCGTGGTTTTTAATTCAAACTCAAATTGAAGTTGATGAGTGCCATCTCTATGTCAGTTAACACCACTGATGGCAGTCCACCATCTCATGCACACTCCCTCATTGCATAGGGAATATGAAATATATTAACCACGGTATTCCTTTGTGGAATAAAGCCTCAGTGATCTGCGGATGCATGGTTAATATTGTGGTCACCAACACTTTGCCCAAGAGTTTACAGTCATGGTTGCACAGTGATACTGATCAATATTAGGGCACCTCCAATGGGTCTCTGCTATGCTTGGCCACTGTGACATTGATAATATCCCTAATCATTGGTGGATTGTGGTAGTGTGTTCTTCTCTTTGGCTACACAAACCATTGCTAGGAGTCCGGGAGCCCAGAGTGTACTGTATGTGTCATAAATTTCCAAGGGTAAGCTATCTCTTACTGAAGTCTTTCACACAGCCAATTCTCAGACTTGTAAATTCTTCTAATGGCAGTGAAACTGCTAGTGTTGTTATTTGTCCATTTGTCAATGCCTTTAGTCCTGTCTCATTTGTGTACTCTTCAAGTATTTGGTCATCTATGCTGTCGGGAATGAAGTAGAGCTTTTCATAAAATGCGTACATTACCTTGCTTATCTCATTTTGGGAGACCCAGTAGACCATCTGCCATCCTAACTGCTGCCATAGAGGAGTATGTTTTCTCCATGTGTATAATTTAAAATTACCCTCAATTATCCCCTTACGCATGTTCTTCATTCAGATATTGTTTATGGTTGAATAAGCATCTTTACTTTTCACTGCTCGGTTGTTGGCTCGGAGAAATAGCAGATCAGTGTCTATTTGTAGATCCACCATTACCTGCAGAACCAATGTCAATTTTTTTTTCATTTGGGTACCCCATTGCAGGTGAATCAGTACTGGGTGTTGGTCGTTGAATGTACTTCTCAAATGCTCCACATGTGTTATGGACCCACACTAAAGGACGATATCTAGCAGAGGAGTGCAAGCAATGTATAAGGAATAATATGCATAGTCAGATCTGTTTGGGTACTTTTCCCACCAAGCTTCATGCGGCACAAGTTGTGAGGATGAGAATTCCTGTGCAGTTTTCATTACCAAAGTTCCAGGTAATGGCTGACAGCACCTGTCAAACAAAGTCACCTTTTCCCATAGTGGATGTGTGGATCAGATGGAGCGCAGATGGAGGAAGTGTGATGTGTGCATCCATGTATGTAAGGTGGAAAGAGGTGGGCGCACTAAGGATGAAATCACCTTAAGTCTGCCATCTAAGGCTCTGATTACAAGTATAGGTGCTATTTATCACTCCTGATAAATAATGATACCACAGGGTATGTTATTTATCAGGTGCAATAAATAGCACCTTTTATGAGTTTCTGGGGAATAACATGCACATTTTGATGTTTAATGCACCAATAATTCACATGATATAGAAAATACAGTATGCTTTTCCCCATTTAGATTTCGGCAGGTTTGACCTGCTGAAATTTAACGAAGGTTAAGGTATTTAAAGCATCCAATAATTATCAGATATGTTAAATACCTTCTAACTTATAATTCCGACCCATGTCTACATAGGAGTTTATGTGCAGATCAGAATTCACGACCCACTCACAATCAGGCCCTAGTTCTTCCTCCAATATAACAAATCTGCCCTACTGATCTATTTTACTATGCTACACCACCAGTGGCACTCCTGGTCTGACCTCTGCAGTACGACGAGTATGGCATGCAGTACTATTGCCATTTCCACCTTTTCTGTACTTTGAGCCCCTCCGTCTTTTCTTGTAGACATGCAAAGTCAATGGTGGGCCTAGCCTATGTAGGTCTGAGTGCATTGTAAATCTTTTTACCAAATTGCCTAGCCCACAGACATTCCATGGGAAAAGACTATGGGCCAGATGTACGACCGTTTTTTGCGGTCGCAGAGGGGTTTCAGACCCCTTTGCGCCTGCAAAAAACGAGTTGGCCATGTACTATTCCCATTTTGCGAGTCGCAAAATATTTGCGACACGCAAAATAGGAATAGCAAGTTGCTATTAGGAAGGGGCGTTCTGAGGGCATCCCTTCCTAATAGCGAGTCCTCCAGGTATGTATGACTCTTTTGCGACTGCAATTGCGGTCGCAAAACAGTCGCAGTTTACCACCCTTCTCAGAAGGGTGGTAAAGCACTTGCAAACGGGAAGGGGTCCCTAGGGGACCCCTTCCCCTTTGGGAATGCAGTGGAAAATATTTTTTAAGGGCAGGCAGTGGTCCCAGGGACCACTACCTGCCCTTAAAAATGAAACAAAACGTTTCATTTTTTCTTTTTTAAATGCATTTAAAAAAAAAAACATCTTTATTGAAAAGCAGTCACAGACATGGTGGTCTGCTGACCCTAGCAGGCCACCATCCCTGTGAGGCTGGCCATTCCCAATGGGGTCGCAAATTGCGAGTGGCTCATGAATATTGATGAGCCTCGCATTTTGCGACCCCATTGGGAATCGCTAACAGTGTCTCTGACACTGTTGTACATTGGATTTAGCGCCTCGCAATTTGCGACTCGCAATTTGTCGCAAATTGCGAGGCGCTAAATCCAATGGTTGTACATCTGGTCCTATATGTGTTCAACCCTCCCATGGTGATGTATGTTGTGTCCTGTATCCATTGGCTAGTCAATCCATCAGCCCTGCCTTTATGACACACAATTCAGATATCAACTTCTTAGCTTCATCTCTGAATATCTGCATCAGGCTTACTGCATAAATATCCAGTGTTGTCCCATAAACCTTGTCCTTTACTGTCTCACAACATTCAAACTGTTATGATTTTATCAAGAATTGATGTTTCTCTAACTCTTGAAATGTTGTTGTGTTGCCATGACTGCCCACTGTATGGAGGGTTCTACATTTCTCAATTGAACGCCCTCCAGGCAAGAGAGCAGTGGTGGCTCCTGCATGCTGTACATATAAATAAACGCAGCAAGTCTTCACCACATGCAGATCTTGTGTAACTACCTATGTGGATCACAAAATCATTTTGGTGACGAGGATGGGATACGAACCCACGCGTGCATAGCACAATGGCTTAGCAATGGTTTGGTCGAGAGAATGAACAGAGTGGTGGTGGAATGTATCAAGTGGGACAAATCCAATAGCTATGACAAAGAGGGTGCGGTTAGGTCTATGCTGTGGTTTTATTGCACTGCACCGCATTCTCTCACCAAAGTTGCTCCTTTTGGTGCCCTCAGAGGTCTCTTTCCGACTTCTACTCTGTATCCTGTGTGGCTTCCGAAAATTGTACAGAATAAAGTTGTGTACTGTGTAGATCAGGTGGGGTTGGAAGCCATGGTTAGAAAAGGGCAGGACAGGATGAAGTACCAGTATGATCTCAAGAGATCTGTGAGGCAATTTGCATTTCAGCCTGGTGACATGATGCGTATTAAAAAGACTGATTTTGTGAGGAATGGTGGAGCTGTGTACAGCGATCCTGTTTCCATCGAAAGAGTGTGTGGGAATGCTGTCATGGTCCAGGGTGGGCCATGGTGGAATGTATGCAGGGTTGTGAAAGTTCCAAACATGTCAGGTCCTCCATCCAGTCATGAAGGAGAGAGTTCAGCAATTTCCGGCGACATGGCCACGGCCACCAGTGCCATGCCTCGAAGATCTACCTGGGAAAGGTTTTTGCCATGGAAATTAAGATGATTGGTGGGACTTCTCCACAGTGAGATGGGTTTCTGTCTTTGCTCTATTTCCCTTGTTTATGTTTTATGAAACAGCACTTGATGGTGTTTTATATTTATTTTGCTTTTGTATTTTTTCTGTAGGACTGTCTCTTTATATTCATTTTATGCTCTGGTTATTTTTATTGTAAAAAAAGGAGATAATATGTTATGATTTTATAAAGAATTGATGTTTCTCTAACTCTTGGAATGTTGTTGTGTTGCCATGACTGCCCGCTGTCTGGAGGGTTTTGCATATGTCAGTTGAACGGCATCCAGGCAGTAGAGCAGCAGTGGCTCCTGCATGCTGTACATATAAGTAGGCACTTTTCTCTAATTTATTTCTGTTATCATTTTTTATTTTATTTTGTATGTTTCAGTTATCTTGCATGTTTCAGTTATTTTTTTCATATATACATTCGAAGTTTTCCTTTTTGGTAATCGTTTGTTAAGTGGTCACCCTTTCACTTTCCAGCTATACATCTAGTTGAACTAATTGAGTATGGAAGCCCTCAAGACCTTTGGTTTCACAGATGAGCAATATGCTCTCCTAGTTGGTGATCAAGGCAATTTTGGACAACAGCCCAATTCTAAGACCCCCACTGCCAACAATGAGGACATCAATAAGTTGTTTGAGCTTAAAAAGAAAATTAAAAGAATAGAAATGCATGGGCATTTTACGTTGGAATACCTTAAGTCCGGGGTCATACCCCAAGGCCTGAGAACTCGTAACATTCCGGGTTTGTTTGTCCAAGTTAAGCAGTTTCTAGAGAAATGGTCTCACATCGCCAATAGATGCTCCTGAGACCTGATGATTTTAATAGTGGAGACTGCCAAGGAAATAATTCAAATCTTAGTGGAAGAGATGTCCACTTTGGAAGAGAAAATCAAAAAATGTAATGCTAAGATAAAGCTTGAAGAAATAAATCAGGAGGTTACATCCTATAGTAACTATTTAGTCAAAAGAAAGACAGAGAAGTTGAAGAAAGATATAAGGTTTTACTCCAAGGAAAAAACGTATCCATATTTACATGAGCATTTCTATTCAGAAGCTCAATATCAAGAACCAGAACTATATGGACAGGTACCGCCGAGACATAAAGTAACTACTTTCTCGGATACCTCCGATTCAGATAATGAATCGAGTCCGCATAGTGCCAACTATGAATATGAAAGAGGAGGGCACCAATATGATCAACAAAGAGGCCAGCCTTTTTTAGGGAGACGAGGCCCCCGCAGGGGTCAATGGAAACCGAGGTACCAGTCCAGGTTCCGAGCCAACTACAATCACAACAATTATCAACAGAACAATTCCCAATTCTTAGTGACACGCAACGCTCAATATTGGCGAACATAGAAACCATACCCATCTTCAACTTATCTACCAAATCTTTAACACCATCTGAAATTGCCCTTTTATCTAAGGGCCTTTCGTTTGAACCCCATACTAAAGCCGACATTTTTGAGATCTTTCAAGACATTACCTCTTTTTTTCGTAAGATACGTTAAAAAAAATTATTTGAAAATAGACCAAGCTTGACCACCAATGAAGACAATAGATCAGGTCTTCGGCCTGTATCCATATTTACTCCAACCCTAGAGCAAGTTGGGCCTGAAGTAGGCATATTTGAGAATGTAGTCATGTCTAATTTAAAACATGCCACCAAGTTCAATCGTAGACCGACTCCGAATCTTCACAGTGAAGAACTTGAAGCTTTGCAGGGACTCAAAAACAAAAAAAACATCACTGTTAAAAATTGCAATAAGGGTGGAGGGATTGTCATTATAGAAACTGACGCATACATTAACAACATGTACAGCCTACTGGACAACCCCACCCATTATCGCAAAGTTACATCTGATCCCACCACAAGAGTCCAACGCAAAATACAAATCTTGACCAAGAGAGCAGTAGAACAGGGTTTGCCAACAAGAACGTGACTTTATGAATATATCTTCTCCCCGCATGGCTAGTGTCTACGGGGTTCCGAAGATACATAAGGACAGCATTAATCCTCCTTATCGACCTATCGTTACCACAATAGGTTCAGTCACGGAACCCATTTCCAAATATATTGACCAGATTCTACGTCCCCACATACCCAAAACTCAGTCACATGTCAAAGATACCAAAGACATGATTAATAAGATAGAAGGACTACCGTTTAACATCAATAGGGACACCTTGGTCTCCCTTGACATAGAGTCGCTCTACAGCAACATTCCACAGTTGGAAGCCCTGACAGCTGTGGAATGGTTCATCCATATCTACTCTATTGATTGTGATGTAGCATTCATCATCGATCTACTACAGATCGTTCTTGATGAGAATACCTTTGAATTCAACGGTGACCTGTTCAAACAGATCAAAGGCGTCAGCATGGGGGCATCTTGTGCCCCCACGGTGGCCAATATTTACATGGCACATTTTGAGCACCTATACATTTACAATGTGGTAGCTCCATTTTTTGAGTCGATACAGCATTGGTCGCGCTATATCGATGATATTCTTTTTATTTGGAACGACGACCCAGAGAAACTCCAGGACTTTCTCGCTTGGATTAACTTATGTGACACTAATCTTCGTTTTACTGCCAATATTAGAGAATGCAACATAGAGTTTCTGGATCTGGAAATTAAAGAAGTGGATTCCAAACTTGAGGTTGATCTTTATACAAAACCCACGGCCAGAAATACTCTGCTGCATTTCTCTAGTTATCATCCCAAGTGACAAAAAGAAAGCATTCCCATGGGACAATTTTTACGTCTTAGACGTAACTGTACCAATTTACACGACTTTGATCGTAGAGCAGTAGCCATGAAACAGAAATTTATGAATCGTGGCTACCCTAGAAGACTTGTCAGGGAAGCTTATAAAAGAGCTCGTTTCTAAGACCGCGATCATCTATTACAGACTCATACTAAGAACGAAGCATCGAAACTAGTCTGTGTCACTAGACATTCCATGTTTAATGAAAAAATACATCAGATCATCAATGCCCAATGGCATATACTTAACACAAATGCAGAACCTCATACTCTATTACCTCGTCCTATGTATGCACATAGACGCAACAAGAATTTGAGAGATTTGGTTGTTAATTCCAGAATAAAAGCTAAACCTGCATTTGTACAGAAAACCATTGGAGGTAATCATCCTATCAGAGGAAATCACAAATGTGCACATTGCAAGGCTTGCAATGGAGCCATCGTTTCAGACAGGTACACCTATCAACAAAAAGAAATTCAACTTAAAACATTTACCAACTGCAAAACTGACAACGTGGTTTATTTGCTGCTTTGCCCGTGTGGCAAAGGCTATGTTGGTGAAACGTCACGACAATTCTCGACACGTCTAACTGAACATCGGTCTGCCATCAAAACCAACAAAAGTACAGCACCGTTAGTCAAGCATTATAAGGACCATAACCATACAGAGGATGAGATCAAATGGTTAATTTTAGAAAAAATCAATAACAATAGTGGCTTAGATTCTGAGACAATCAGGAAGCACAGGGAAGTATATTGGATTTTCACATTGGACACCCATGTCCATAGGTTAAACTTGGAAATCCCTTGGGAACAAGCTATACGCTACAACAACAGCTAATCCCTGCTCCATCCCTGCTTTTTCTTCTCAGCATCCTCTTAGTCATTTATCTATCCTGAGTCTCTGCACCTTTTTATGTTCGTTTGGTGCTCCCAGTTTTTGCGGCCCATTAACCACTCTAAGATGGCCGCCGCTGTATCTTTGGTGCAGCCACAGTATCTTTTTGATTATGCTCCTTGTTGCCATAATATCTTCTTTATATTTTCAATTTTGTCTATTGTCTTTATCTTTGTACAAATCTTACGATATATCCCCTTTTTTGGTGCAGCCTCAGTTCCTTTATTTTAATTTTAATTTTTCATTAGGTTCCCTGGTATTTCCGCGTTTTTTTTACACACTTTAATATGGCCGCCGCTGAATTCCGGACTCATTTATGAGCTTTGCCCTATACCATCACGTGCACTATCACCTGACTCGCATGTGACCGGCGTTTTCCTGTTTAAATATGTCTCGCTCGCTGTAACAGACTCCCGGTCCTGTTTACAGCTTGTTCATTCGTCACGGTCAGTCTGTTTCCTGAGCTGCAAGTCTGGATCCATCTTATTGAGGGTAAGAGAAGCTACCCTGCAACCCCTTCTTTCATTGACCCATACTCTGGCACATTCAGGCAGTTCGTATTTGTCTGTTTTTGTGGACTTTTGGTTTGAGATTATCGGCTGTTAATTGCTACCTTTATTAACCCCTTATCGTCTGTGTATCCATTTTTATACAGATCTTTTCACCTTCAATCAATGTATACAAGGGAATGACAGCTCGCCCACTTTTTAACCACACAAGCCACATTAAGGTACTATTTTCGGGCTTTTTAACAAACTCCCGTTCTTATTTTGTAAATGTAGACTCAATAGTTACATGGGTTCCTTGACATCTGTTTTCGTCTCTTAGGGTATCTGCAGGACCTTTGCTCACGGCATCATTTTATTAAGTTTCATTCTGTGACTTTATCCCTCCATCTCTACGTTCTTTGGTATGACCTAGGTAAGCAGTTAGACAATTGTCTGGGGTCTGTGCATCATTGGGTCTATTTTCAGAATTCCTTTTCTAGACCTTTTTATTAAGATAGCACGTCCTGTTCACCTTATTTGCCTTTATGGTTGTACTCTGCCATATTATATATCGCATGTACATACCATATTTTAGCTGTGCATTGATGGTAGCGTTTAATTTCACAGGACTGGTCATAGTTACTAGGACGTGTACAATCTTGGGCCACGAGTTTAATTGGCAAGACTTTTGTCTTACGTTTTGTGACATCTTTATCCGGTACGACACTTCTGACTCGTATTTCGTTATATCATCACTTGCATGGGTTTTTCCATTGATCACTCTTTCACATTTAGAGTTCTTTCTCACCAGCCTGATAAAACACTGTATATTTGGGCTTAAGGTTTTCTTGTTCATATTCTAGGCTTTTTCTTCGTGCATACTTTTTAGATGCACATTGATATTATTTTTGTATAGTACTTCTTCTCTTTTCTTTTCTTCTTTTCTTCTCTTTTTCTTCATAGGTAGTTTTCTTGGCATCAGAATGTGGACAATATATACAAAAAATTTGTAAATTGTGTATATAGAGGAGTGACATTGTGACACTTGGTTGAGATCATATTTTGTCTTTACAGAAAAATTTCATTGGAGGTGGCTCTCCTGAGGAAGGCAGTTTTCTGCCAAAACGCGCGTTGAGACGTCTTGGAAACCACCCTATTATTAGCTTAATTCATGTGATTTTTATGTTCCTAATATCATTATGTACTGTATTGTGGTCAGACATCTAATCAATTTAATATGCTGACAAATGTGTAAAAAACTTTTGAGTGAGGTATGAATGAGTAGATGATTGATTGCAGTCAGTAGTTGTGTAAATACCCATTTTTCTGTAATATAATACACACAAAGCTTTGATTTTTAATGAATTTATTTCATAATAAATATTTTTGTATTTTTTCAGTCCTAGTGTCACTACTATTATTTAAATAAACATGTTTTAGTATTGCTGTTGAAGTAGCCCTAGGAATTTCACAGTACATATAAGTTGGCACAGCAAGTCTTCAACGTATACTGGTCTTGTGTAATTACCTGTGTAGATCACGACACAACCTTTTGTGAATTCCACCTTAGCCCATTTCCAAACTATCTGGGGCAAACCCAGTTGAACAGAACTTCAATGCATTCTTGTCAGTCACATACTTGACCTCAAAGACATGAGGGGGCAGCTAGACATGAATGTGTTTGCAGACGTGTGCCCCACTTTGCCGGCAGACCTTCATCTTTATCCAGCCATAAGCTGTCAAGGAGTCTCTCACCCATTGTCCATGTTATCCCATCATTACCTCGTTTTTGTTCAGGCTGCACTGCTGCAACTTATCCTAGTATGTCTGCTGTCATAGGTGTGACGTCCAGGAGGAAGACCAAGCACCAGTCCAAGTCTTTTTCATCAGTTGATGTGCTCTGTGTCTCTCTGTTTTCAGGCATTGCTTCTGCATGTTTGTGTGCAGTTGCACCTCTTGTGGAATCTGCTGAAGTTTATATCTTAATGCCATATTCTGGGGCCCATACATCACCCCATTCTCATGTCTCCTTTGGCTCAAGGAAAGTGTTTTAGTTTTTACCATGTGGGACTTTCAGCTATGCTGGGAACAAGAGAATATATTTTAAGTTCAGAGGTGGGACCAGTCTCCTCATCTTCAGGAGCGAGTTGCGGTGTTGCTGCACTCTTGCTGTATAGTCTGAAAACGGAATCTTTATATTTCTTTTGACATGTATCTGTGAGCATGTTCAGGTTAGGAGCTGGACACATGGGGCGACAGATGAGAAGGGTTCCCCATGGTCAATTTCGTGGCTCAGGAGAATGCAGAAAGAGAGATCCAACAGAGTTCTGGGAGGCTTAGAACTGACAAGTGACCCTGCTTAACAGGGCCTTCATCCATGTTCTATCAGCTAAGAAGGGAAGCCCATCAAGATATTGATTAGTCTACCCTGGCATGTGACTGGAGGGGGTTTGTGTTGGACTTGGTCCTTTCTGCAGGTCATTCCCCAACTTTTTACCTTCAGCCTCCTGTGTTCTAAGCTCATTTTTGTTGGCTTTAGGTCTCTGCTCACTTTACCACTGCTAACCAGGGCTAAAGTGCTTGTGCTTGCTCCTTTAAACATGGTAACATTGGCTTACACCCAATTGGCACATTTAACTTGCTTGTAAGTCCCTAGTAAAGTAAGTCCCTAGGAAAGTCGTACTACATGTACACATGGCCTGGAAATTAAATGCTACTAGCACGCCTACAGCACTGATTGTGCCATCCACTTAAATAGCCTCTTAAACATGCCTCATGCCTGCCACTGCAGCCAGGGTGTGCAGTTTTAAACTGCCTTTTTGACCTGGCTAAATAAAACTTTTGCCAGGCCTAAATCTTCGTTTTTTGAAAACATTTAAGTCACCCTTGAGTAGGCAATAAACAGCCCATTGGGCTGGGTGCAGTGTATTTACAATTTGGACGTGAACTTTTAACTTTTACGCGTCCTGGTATTGAAAACCTTTTCAATTCATTTTTCACTACTCCCCCATAGGATATCATTGGGTTACCTTATTACATTTATTAAGTGATAACTTTCAATTGGAAGCATGTAGGAGTTTTGAGTTTGGTATCTAAAGAATTGGAATTTAAAAACCTCTTCAATGGTAAAGTCAGATTTTAAGTCATAATTCTGAAAATGCCACTTTTAGAAAGTTGCCTTTTTTGTCTCAACCATTTGGTGCCTGCAGCCTGTAACCTGGGTCGCATGACTAACTGCATCTCTGAGTTGGTCTTTGTGTATTGCTTCTAGACAGTGGGACAAAGGGAACTAGTAGCTGGCTAGATGGGCCATCTCTGACCTGAGGAGTGGGAGGAGCTGTCACCTACCATACTTGCACACCCCCAAAGGCTCTGCCCAGCACACTCACAAAGGATTTTGACACTGGTCCTTTGCGACCCCAGACTAGCTGGGGACAGGGCAGGGAGACAGGAAATTTCAAACCCCTCTGGGGTTGGAAACCTCCAGAACCTTCTCCTAATTTAAAGTGGGCACCAGGTATAATGGACCTCAGACCCAGCTCTTCAGTGCGCCTCTTGAACTGTGGAAGAGTCAGAAGGACTGCTGTGCTTCTCTGTAAAGTGTATGTAAGGTGTAAGGTAATATGGAAGAGAGGATAGGGGAGAAGTCTTCCAATGCATATCCGAGGCTGCTATGCACTTCACAGATACAGCTTGTTGTTTTGCCCTGTTAAAGGATTTTTACTTCCAGGAAAAAAAAGTCAATATCTGAGGGGGAATGAACTCCCCCTCAGCATTAGATGAAGCCCCACATTGGAAGCATTCAGGAAGAGCCTCAAGACCTGGCTTTGCGAATGACCGGAGCTGCCCGTTCCCCCCCCGCCCCCCAGCGCCTTGAGACACTCACAGGTGAGTAGTGTGCTTTATAAATTCCCTGATTGATTGATTGATTGATTGATTGAGGTAACTAGTTCCATGAATGTAAACAGTAAAAGTACACTAGTCATCCAGTCAGTATAGTAAAGAATAAAAGCACCAAAGGTCCAGGAAAATATAGACATGTGAGGAAAGCCATCAAATAAGAAGCAGGCAAATAAGATAGACAAGAAAATCATCCAATCAATAGCAAGCGGCTGGCCCAAAGCCTGCTGTGCCTATATATTTGAAAATATTCAAGACGAAACCCTCGTAAAAGAGACAGCTAGGTATAAGCGACAATAGGTTTTTGACAACAGAGTTAGGGATATTAAACCAGTTGTCCATTTATTTCCATGTGACCTCCAAAAAACTATTGCTCGTTTCATTGTATAGAAAATGGTGTCAAAATGCGTGCGCACACTATGTCCTGCATTTTCCACTTGCTGTAAAGTTTCAGGAAAAATACCCTCCAATGGCCTTCAGGAATTCATGCCTGGACTATTCATAATGCCACAATACCTTTTTTCGTATTGCAATATGGTGTTCAGCTCAAGTGCGTACAAAGCCAGCAAATGTTTTTTTCAGTACATTAGGATGGCTAGAATTATCTACCTCACTTGAAAGCACATGCATTTGCAAATACACTCTTTACATTACTAGAGAAAAATGTATCTTATGCTGGGAACTACAAATACATTTATTCAAATGTTCCAGGTCTCCATCAAACCTGAGATTTGTCAAGCTGTTAGCAGCTCACAGTGCATTCAGTGGAATCAAGCACGCTTTGTTGGAACAACAGATGCCGAGGATTTAGAAATTCTACATTTAATTATTTGATAGAACAGGTGCTAAATTAAACTGTCAATTATATATTTAATGGAAATAGTTAACTGGGCTTGCAAACTCAAATGGGTAAAAATTTCTCAACCACTTTCGATACGTGCTTTAAATAATGCTTGGTTTGAAATTCCATTTTGTATTCTGTATGGCTGGGCTAAGGGTCATGTAAAGATACCTATCACCAGTGGAAAATATAGAAAAGATGCCCCACTTGGAAACAGAAAGTCTTCACCCTTTCACCTTATTCTAAGGCTAACGAAAATTTGGCATACGAAGACTTTGTGCAAAGTGACACAAAGCAGCACGTGCTATTTACAATCCAGCAGAAAGGGTCTATTGCGGTGCAAAGGTAACTCTCCACAGAGCAAGGAACGTTTTGTACAAAGTTTGTGATGCTGTGTGTCAAGGGTGAGTTATTGGGGAAAACACACATAAAAGCCACGTCAGGTGGCTTTTCATGGCCTTATACATATGTGCCCCTTTCACGCAGAAAACTGAGGTGCCTTTTTATTTATGAGCGCTTGCTTCACATTCACGCCGCTGTTGCATCACTTTTTGTGATGCAGCGGCAGCATAAAATATGTACCACCTTGCGCCATATTTACGAAGTGACGCATCTGGGCAGATGCGTCACTTCATAAAGCCTTGCAATACATTATACCGAGTCAGGTATAATGTATGCAGGGTGGGCGTTCCCCCGCATCAAAGCCTCGTAGAAGTGGCGCATTGAAATCTATAAGATTTGAGTGCGCCACTTCTAGGACGCCACTGCGTCAAATCCTTATGCCTGCCTCATGGCAGGCATAAGTGTGATGCAGTGCTTTAATAATAGCCCTCCCCCCTGCATTGCTGGAGTTGCGTCATGCTTCCAACACAACTCCAACAATGCATCAGTTTTGCGCCAACAGATACGTCAGTAATAATGATGTATCTGTCATTCCTTTCGACATGATGCGTCATACAGTAAATATGATGCCTCAATGGTGTCGCAAGGAGGGCGCACTGAGAAGTGTGGCATCACTGCTTTGATGCAGCAATGCGACGCTTCTCGTAAATAAGGCCCTGAGTGAAAGGGGCGTTCCATGGGTGTTGCTGGGGGCATTCACAGCAACATCCATGGCTTTTTGACACTGACCCAGATTTACGAGAAATCATAAGTCTGAGGCAGCACCAAAAACTTACGCCTCCTCAGGAAATATCTTAATTTCTCCTTGTTTTTCCTCTTTCTTGCACACATAGAAAGAGGAAAAAGCCTCTCGTGATTGGTTTTGTGCAGGAAGGATTCCCTTCCTGCACAAAAATAATCTTCCCCCAACGCAGGCACCCTTGCAGCATGGTGGAAAGGTGCCGGCGTTGGCGCACTGCAGCCCATTGTGCGCTGGCGCAGGGGAGAGGGACAGGAATGTGCTGTATCTGATAGATACAGGGCATTCCTGCCCTTTTCTTTTGCCTTAGGGCAGTGCAGCAGCAAGGCCTGCTCCGCTGCCCTAAAGCAAAAAGAAAAACATAAATGAGGCCCTGTGACTTTTTCTAAGGGCGTTAAGGTTCGACAACCTCTCAAAAGTATTTGAGAATAAAGGTTCAAGAATGAAGGCCAGGTAACCATGTTTACTTGTAGAATGGTTCCTTTTTTGTCATTTTCTCTATGTAGTTGGTGCTGTAAGGAATTTTGAATTTAACTCATGTTGATTTCTAAGAGCCAGTGAAGGAAATAACCTAACTGACTAACCTTGGAGGCACTCTTGATACCAATATGTTTGGTGAGCCAGTGGGACTGTTTTTGTTGTGAGGGAATTAAAAATGAGTGGTACAAATGTGACTTTGGAGCAGGTGGTCGCTGTCTTCATCCTGCTAATATGTGGTTATAGAAAGTGCATAGAATGCATGTTTTGCAACTAGTTCTCTGCTGTGAATCTTGCTTGGATTCAGGAGGCTATGTGAAGTGGATCGTTCTGTGTTGAGATGAAGGAAGGTGCCCTTGTCTCAAGTTAATTTATAGCAAGCTGTGTTATTTTTACCCCACCTCAGCATACATGACAATTATCCATGTAAACGGGGGGCATTTTTGAGAAAAAGAATGAAATCCAGAGCAATGCTCTGTGGGTTGGATGAGTACACCATGAGCACACTATGTGCACCTTCCTTACCAAGTGTGACTACTAGCAGAAGACTGACAGTGTTGACAGAGATGTCATTTATAGTGGTAGGATAGGCCTTTTACCTGTCCCTGCCAGACCATGGAGAGTTGTGTACTGGCCTTTTCCTACTTTTTAAATTAGGATGACACTCCCCTGCAACTGGGTGATTTTTCCATCCTTGTGAGACATGAAAGTTGTACATGTGTACCTTCCTAAATGTGGAGAGGATGCCTTTGCTACATCCAATTGGAGACTTAAGATGGAGGGCTGGCGAGAACCAGTGATTAATTTGTAAAAATAAAAAGTGCTGGGGTCCTTGTCAGCAGGCCACTACAATTGCAGCACCAATTGTCCCTGCCAGTGCTGTCTATGACAGCATCAACACAAATACTAACCATCACACTACTACAAGTGTGACAATTCAAACTATTCCACCCTTTCAAAACGATATGAACGGAATGCTTTGGGTGTCAGGTTCTTAGTCATTTATAATGTATATTGAATTAAGAAACAACTGTTGTTGTAGTCATCTCTAAATTAGACAAAGTGTGCCAACATGTGGAAGACTCTCGTAAGTGCTGGTGTTAACAATTAAGTGCTGGTGCCTACTGGTCCATACTGGGGACTATCAGCTACTGCCCACCTTCCTGCTAGCATGTTGACTGGACCAATCTGCATTGAATAAGCAAAAAGGACAGAACTGTCCAGAACTGGTGACTGCTGGAATACACAACTACTGGATGCAAACTTTCTATTAAGTATGAGGATGAGGTAGAAATTCCCAGCCAGCGTTCCAGGATTTCTCAGCCAGGAATCTAGGGTCTCTGCCAACTCCCCTTGCCAGGTTCAGGCTAGAAACCTGGGAACTTTGGCAAATACAGTCAGCAGGGGCTGGTTTGAGAAAGAAAGCTGAACAACTGTGTAGGAAGCCGGCTCTGCATATACTATACCAAAAAGAGGTATAGTGTTAACAGAGTCCAGTGAGTCCCCAGAGGTATGACAGAGGTTAAAGTAGATAATACCTTACTCTCAATTTAATGGTAGCTGGGCTGAACAGTTAGGCTTATCAGACAGTAGTGTGAATGCATTTGTTGTAAACACTCATACAAGACAGGAACACACACTCAAGGACTAACTCCAGACCAATGTTTAGCAAAAATATTACTTTGGTTATCTTTTATTTTAGGAACCAAGTTGAACTCAGTTACAAGCAGGTAATACTTTCAATTACTGGCAATAGAAATACTTTACGGTCTTGGAAATACTTTGATATTGTCAGTTCAGAACAGTAACATTCAGTACTGGTGCAAGTTAGACAGTTGTAGGTAATCGCTAGAATGCAATGCAGTCCTTAGAAAGGACAACAGGATTATGCCACAGCAGGTAAGTACCCAACGTATTTTTCCGGTCTTTGGGGTTTTAGACTGGCCTTGGGCAAGGATCAGTTTATGGTAGGCACTGCACTGCCAGCGGCACTGGGGGGGCCGGGTGCAAAGTTTGCTAAGCCCAAGGTTAGTCAACGGAGACTGGGGGCAACTGAAGAGGTACGGAGTTCAGTTTCTTCGCCGCATTGGTCGATGCCGGCAATGATGTTTGCTCTCAAGGTCAGTGGAGTGCAATGGGGATGAATGGGAGTCAGTAGGCCGCCAACGCCCGGACTGTCCCAGTCGTTGTCAGCGAGCCACTGTAGGTTAAAGGGAGGCACCACCAGCCCAGCAGTTGTGGTCGTGAGGATGGAGATGCGCAATGGATGGAAGAGTTCCTCCAATGTTGGGCCATCTCGGACAGGCCACCGTACAGCTGCAGTGTTTTCTTCTGGCAGGGCAGAGTCACGTTGACACAAGTGCCGGTCCTCTACTACTGCGGTCTAGAGATTCTTTGTGCAGTAGTGAGTCACGTCGACACAAGTGTCGGTCCTCAACTACAGCGGTTCTTGTACCGGCGGACGCTGAGGACTAGGGCCTCTAGTTCAAAGGGAGGTTCTTGGAGATTGATTGAAGGCTGGAAGGTCTCAGGGGTTTCTTGGAGGCCTGGCAGGGTTTCTGGAAGGACAGCAGGTCCAGTTGTCAAACCGGCTACAGGCAGCGGGGTTCTTGCCTGGTTTTGTCTGAAGCTGTTCAGTTCCTGGTTCGACAACGGTCTTATTCCGTCTTCTTCCTTGGTAAGTCGAATCTCAGGAACAAGGTTCAGGGGAGTGCTTAAATACTAAATTTAAGGGCATTACTGAGGTTGGGGCAACCCTAGGGGTGTGCCAGGCTGAGGTGGATACTCCTACTCTGCTTACTAATTTTCCCACCTGTCCTGAAGCCACAAGTGGGGCTTAGACAGGGGAGTGGGCATCTTCACTAGTTGGACAAATCAGCACATCACAAGGTGAGAGCCTTTGAGGCTAACCGCCAAGTGTTGCTGGTCCTGCCAGGGGAAGATGTGAAGCACCTCCATCCAGAGCAGGCTTTGTTCCTGACCTCCGAGAGCACAAAGGCTCTGACCCCATGAAGTCAGAAACCTGTCTGGTGGTGGCTGACTGGCGGGTACCAGTCAGCCAATAGACTAGAAGTAGGTCGTTTTTAGGGAGCATCTCTAAGATGCCATCTGAGTGCATTTTATAATAAATCTAACACTGGCATCAGTGTGGGTTCACTATGCTGAGAAGTGTGCTACCAAACTTCCAGTTTTCTGTGAAGCCATCATGGAGCTGTGGAGTGCGTAATGGCTAACTCCCGGCCCATGTACTCAAAATGGCTTCACTGCACTTACAATGTCTGTGAATGGCACAGACACTGTAGGGGCATATTGCTCATGCAGCTATGCTCTCACCTGTGGTATGGAGCATCCTGCCTTAGGGCTGTAAGGCCTGCTAGAGGGGTTACTTACCCATGCCACAGGCAGTGTTGGTAGGCATGGCACCCAGGGATGTGTGCCATGTCGACTCTTCAGTTTGGTCTGCACCAAAACACGCAGCCTTTAATGGCAGTGTGTGGACGTTAAGGTGAGGGGTCTCTGAGAGTGGCATAATAAATGCTGCAACCCTCAGAGGCCCTCTCTGGTCACAAGGCCCTTGGTACCAGGGGTACCTTTTACAAGGGACTTACATGTGGCCCAGAGTTGTGCCAATTGTGGAAACAAAGGTACTGTTCCGGGAAAGAACACAGGTGCTGGGGCCTGGTTAGCAGGATCCCAGCATGTACTCAGCCAAGTTAGCATCAGGTATCTGGCAAAAAGTTAGGGAGTAACCAGGCAAAAAAGGGGCACTTTCCTACAGACTGCTCAGGATGACATTGGAGGGGCTTTTTCATTAGAGAGATGCTGCTTAGAAGGAAGCAGGCTATGAAAGAGCCAAAGTGTGACAAGTCAAAGGTGTCCATTGCAGCACAAGGGAAGGAGCTATACTGTATGGGAGGATGCGGTCCAGAAGTCCTGTAGTGCCCATTCTGTGTGTGCAGGGTGTGACCCCCAGTGGGCAGAGGGCATTGATAAACTCAATCTGGCCAAATTCTGTTGCAGCACTGTGGAAGCTGCAAAGTGCTAAGAGAAACCAGAAAAGCAAAGGAAGCAAAACTGCTGGAGGAGAATCACATTCTCCAAGAGACCTGTGTTACAATCTAATTTTTACTGTTGCAATAGGGGTGGGCACCAAGCTTGTTTGGGTGGTGGGCTTTGTGTTTGGGCCCAAGGTAAAACTCAAGGTTCAGGATTTGCTGAACTGCGAGCACTGGGACTCTTATGCTGCCTCCTCAATATCATGATGATGCCACTGTTTACTTGTAGCACCATGCAGCCACTGTAACCTTTTTTCACACACCCGTGGCAGAACTGGAGCAGAGTTACTGCCTTTGGTTCAAAGTGCACCACAGAACTAAAAAAAAATGCGCTGCCTGCGCTGCCACAAACAAAACAGATAACAAAAGGTAATGTGTTACCTCAAGAAAACCAAGAAGAGGGGAAGGATTCCTCACTGTTGGCCCACAACATTTAGCCTCACCAAGAGACCATATTTTCTCATTGGCCCTGCAGTGGAAAACTACTAAGAATAATTGGAAACTGTTGCACAAGGAGTGCCAAAGAGGTTGTCCCACTGGGACAATTTATACTGTATACCAAAGATCACTGGAAGTCACCAGCAAGCCCCAAGTAACATTATGCTATATTATGTACAGTATCATGGTGGGTGTATTGTAAATAATATACATTTTCTTTTCTATGATCCTGTACCGAATGGACAGTGAGTTATTAACTTTCGTTGGTGAGTTTTTTGAGTTTAGAATTTTTTAACCCAGAGCACTTTCCTGAGTATGCCTTGGGCTGCACAATTTATTACTTGAAGGGTAAATTGCTTACGGGGTGTTTATTACTCAGTTTTGAGCTCAGTATTAAGGTTAAATCCCAGGACACCATGACTGTTATTATTATAATCTGAGCCCAGCAACTTCTAACATCCCTGGAAGTACTGAAAACATTACCACATTTTGTACTATTTAATGCATCATAATTTATTTGCTGACCAGAGCAATTTTAAGGTTAGACAATGTGGTGTCCCAAAAAAAGCACCTTTAAACATTCAACTTTCACCTGCCTAAAGCCTCTGTAAGCCCATTTTCATGTGATTCCAATTGTCATGCAGAAGGTGTATGGTACTTTTGATAAAGAGTGAACTTGTTTTCCAGAGCTGAGGCACATGCAAAGGCCTTGATTGTGGAGAGGTGTTCTGTTCCTCTAACAGAACGACCATCTGGGTGTCTGTTTTTCTAAAGTGCCTATCTGACCAGTACAAACTTGACCTGACCTGGACCCTCTTGGTGACCTATGACGGAGTGAGTCTTGACACCCAAGTACTATTCCTGAGGTCTTGGGACCCTTGGATTTGTCTAACTGGACTTCTCCTGCCACTTCTGAAAACCTGGGTGTAAGAAATTGTTTTTTGATTGAGGGGGGCTGGAAACCCTTCTCAAGCAACTACCATTTTCCAATCCAATCAGTATAACAAGAGTTATGTTTTCAAGAGAAAAATAGCATCTAAAAATCAAAGCGCCAACCACAAGTATCTAGTCGTTCCAGACTAGGGGAAAGTCAGAAGTTATGGCCACCAGGATGGAGCGTGGCTCAGCTACACAAGATGGATTGGGCCTGGTCTCAGCCTATCTTCAGACTTACAAGAAATTCAGAAGCAAAGTTCCTGATAAGGTAAAGTTCAGTGGGGCAAGACAGCCACTGGTGTCCGAGGAAAAGGCATTGCCGTTGAGGAGCCACTGAATGAAGTTTCAGTGAAGAATTCTACATTCAGGTTTAGTCGCTTTTTTGGAAGACAAAAATCTTCAGCAGGACAAACCTGCAGGCTGTAGTCGACAAGGGTTCCACAATGTTGGATACCCTTTCCTAGAGATCTCGCTAAATGGAATTTGCTGCTTTGGAAGTGAGGCCAACCGGCAATGCACTTCAGTGGTTCGGGCAGCAGGTAGGTCCCAGTCTACCGCCGGTTCTTAGGTCACTTTTGGGTGAAATATTTTCTGAGTCCCAAGTCTCAGGTTTTGTTTGGAGAAGCACCTTTAACACCACTTCCAGGGATTCAGGACTGGTTGGTCACCTCTTGGGGGATAAGGACTAGGGATGGGCGGAATGTTTCATTCCGCCCATGGAAGTGCCAGAATTTTTGTCATTCCACCTACTCCTTATTGCGTAGTTCTGGCCAAATTCTGCCAATCGCAGCATGGCAGGATTTTTCTCCCATGAGGCTACAGAAAATGCGAGCTGGTGAGCGAGATTTGGTGTCCCTTAGCGCAATTTTCTAATGTGGTTGATCACAAGTGGTCATGGTCAGAGGACTGAAGCTCAAGTAGATTTGCTGCCGCTTGAGTACATTTTCTACTTGAGCGGCAACAAAATCAACTCTAGTTGTGCAGTTTGTGCTGATTTTCAGCGATGCTTGTGCTACCGGTGCTAAATTGCAGCATGAGCTGCATATTGTCTTCCCATTGGCGGAACTCCACGAAATCTCACGTAGTTTTTATGAAACCACCGAAGCACCAAGGTAGGCCGCAGGTCCTCTGGGGAAAAACGCAGGTCTCAAGCAGACGGCTGTCCTCTGAAGTACAGGACAGTCCTTCTGGGGGTCCTTCACATGTCCAAGAGTGTAATGAAAAGTTGGTTTGACGGTCCAAAATCTATACATGATTCCATCCATTGAAGTGTGAGAAACGTCTGGCTATCCCTCACCTGGTTCTGGTAATGTCCTTCCTTGCCTAGCCCAGGCTCCAAATGGTCTGGGGTGACAATAAGCTTTTATCAATTTCCTTTGTGGGTGTGCTAGAGGCAATCCTTTGAAATGTAAGTGGGGCAGGAAACAATGCTCTCCCCACTCACCTTGGGAGGAAGGACCATCCGGCCAACATCTAGTTTTCGTTTGTTTCACTTTCTGGGAAGAATACACAAAGGCAAACTATTCACAGTCATGTAAACTAGCACACAGGTTGCAGGCGCCAAATGGTTAGGACAAGAAAATGCCAACTTTCCAAAAGTGTCATTTTCAGAACTGTGACTTCAAATCCAGATTTACCATTATAGAAGATTTTTTATTTCAATTATTTTGAAACCAAAGAAGACATTTTTACCTGTTTGCAATCAAAAGTAGCACTTTTTAAATGTAATAAGGTAGTCAATGTTATCCGATTGGAGAGATAGGCTTTGCAGTAGTGGAAAACGAATTTGGGAGGTTTTCAATACCAGGACATGTAAAACTTAATACATTGCACCCTGCTCTATGGGTTGTTTGGAGCCTACAATAGAGTGACATATGCATTACAAAGGTTAGATTAGGCCTAGTTGAATTGGAAGTTTAAAACTGTGGACAGACAGCAATGGCAGACTTTAGACATGTTTTAAAGGGCTACTTAAGTAAGTGGCACAATAAGTGCTGGATGCCCACTAATAGCGTTTAATGTACAGACCCTGGGTATGTGTAGTACCATTTCACTAGGGACTTACAAATAAATTAAATGTGCCAATGGGGTGTAAGCCAATTTTTAACATGTTTAGAGAAGAGAGCACAAGCACCTTACCACTGGTTAGCAGTAGCAAAGTGCACAGAGTCTTAATGCCAACAAAAACGAATTTAAGAAAGCAGGAGGTGTGAAGGCAAAAAGATTGGGGGTTGCCCTGCAGACCTGGCCAAGTCCAAAACTGGAACTTCAACATTTTTGGGATTTTGGATTTGAAAACCTCCGGAGGACTTGGACAAACCTGTCAAGATGATCTGCGAATATATGACGTTACAACGCATGCAATTACAACGCATGCTTTTACAACGCAGTCTTTACATCGCAACTACCATTACATTGCATGATTTTACAACGCATGCCATACCAAAGCATTTTTTAAAACTACCATTACAATGCATACCATTACAACGCATACCATTACAACGCATAATACTTTTAGGGCAAACAGTAGGGTAAGTGTTGGATAGTGTAGGGGTAAAAATTACTATTCCCACTCCAGTGAGTGCAACAGAAGGGTAAGTGTTGGATAGTGTAGGGGTAAAAATTACTAAGTGTTGGATAGTGTAGGGGTAAAAATTACTATTCCTACTCCAGTGAGTACAACAGTAGGGAAAGTGTTGGATAGTGTAGGGGTAAAAATAACTATTCCCATGTACCCCAACACCCATACCCACCCTAATACTAAAAGAATCGTCATTACTTAACTTATAATGCGTTGTAATGGCATGCGTTGTAATGGTATGCGCTGTAATGGCATGCGTTGCAGTGACATGCGTTGTAATGGCATGCATTGTACTGGCATGCGATGTAAAGGCATTTGCGTTGTTACAGTTACGTTGTAAAGGTAGGTTGTTGTAATGACTGCGTTGTAATGGATGTTTCCCTGATCTGCCCAAGGCGAGCCCTCGCAGGGCTGAAGAAACAAGTTTTCCCTACTTGGATCTTCTTCCACAGCAAATCCATTTCAGCCTTGCCCCACTGCTGGATTTCATGCTCTGAAAAAAGACTATGGGCCTGATTGCGATCTTGGCAGATGGGATACTCTATCACAAATGTGACGAACATCCCGTCCGTCGTATTACAAGTTCCATTGGATATAATGGAATTTTAATTTGGCAGACGGGATATCCATCACGTCTGTGACGGAGCAACCCTATCTGCGAAGATTATAATCAGGCCCTCAGTCTGAAGGTAAAAATCGTGACCAGAGGAAGGTACCAAAAGTATCCAACTGGCAAGAGGACTTCCCTGAATGTGAAATAAACATTTTCCCACTGTGAGCTTTTCCCGCTAAAACAAAAGGCTTCATCGGGATCCCGTCCATTGCCTATCTAAGGTTGTGGAGCCCTTCTCAGATACAGCTTGGTGCTTTGCCCTGCTGAATGAGTTTTACTTCCAGGAAAAATGACTAATTGCCAGGGTAAATTTTCCAACCATGTTGAACCTGGTTACCATTGCGGTCAGCTTCAAATCGTGCTTAGCTCCCGGTCTACTGCGACCATTGACTAATATTTTGTTAGCACTTTGAGCTCTGTACTTTTTGGGGCTATTTTTACTGGAATCTTTAAAAAAAACTTATCTCTGGTTCACAATAACAGCCAACATAGTTTTGTCTCTGCCACCTTTCACGAGTATGCAGTGCCCACTTGGAACTGTATGATTAATATCTATATGATGATTAGAATTGACTGACTGCTATTGAATTTTTTGTTTCTTTTTGTCCCTATTATGCCTCCAATTCTTCTCCCCTTGCATATAATTATGTATTTACTATTACTGTACAGCCATGAGGAATCTACATTTCTGTGAGCCACAGGGGACGAAGCATTTGTTGGATTTTATTGTGAACATACAGAAATAAGAAATATTATAACAATTAACTGTAATAGGTCCAAAAAGGTCCCTGATTGCCAATCTGGGGTACCCACAATGTCTGCATATTGAGGGCTGCAGGGAAGCCCTAGTGTCACCACGGCCTGAGTCAGCTCCCTTGGCGGGAAATGGCAACTTCAATAATTAGGGGATGCCAGCCCAGGGCACCCAGAATGTCAGCAAGTTCGAGGCCCGATGGGAACCCTATCGCCCCCACGGCCCTAGCCAGCTCCCCAGTCACCACCAGTTGTTCCCACCTGGATATGTGATCCCCTTCCTATATTAATAACTCATCCCCAGGAAATGGGGGCCTGAGTGCCTATTTGAGAGTTGGGGGACACGCCCCTCCTGTTATAATTAAAATACCTTTGAGGGATGGAGTTCCGGGGCCGAAATCGGCTCAGGGAGGACCATGGGATTGCAGTAAAACAGCATTTTCTTTTTACATTTGAGACCCCCTGCAAGGGCTTGGGTGGCAGGCTATCCTTACCCTTCCCCTTATATTCTTTTTTAAAACATTTGCAGGCCAGTTTACCAAGCACCCAAGTCCTGTAATGGCTGCCACAACATTTCTTTTCATATTGCCGCTAGCAAATCAGCACAAGCCTGCAAGAGATCTTACTCCTGCAGAAGCTAGGTGGCCGAAGGGGAAAAAAGTCTCCTCGGCCTGAGTGCTCTAGTTTTTTATTAAGTTGAATGAACGTGGGACTCACGCAAGCATCCCGTGATTCCAACCTTCCAGGTAAACAAAGTTTTTGAACCTTATTTTCTCAAAAACAACTGAACAGATTTATACAATATCACAAAAAGCACACTTTCTAGACTAAAATCATCTAGCTTTCTGCCAAATTTGGTGTAATTCTGTTCAGCTGTTTTCACGGTATCACTGTTTAATTTTCCTATAGGAAAATGAATGTTAAGTTTTGGAACCCCGCTTTTTTTCTTTCCTCGCTTGACAGATCACCCTAAAACTTTCCAGGAAGGAGGTAAGGTGAATGATATATTTTTTGGAAAAGTTTGGTCAAACAGGTCAAAGTTAGTCAAACAATCTATTTCCTATGGTAACTAGATCCAAGCTATAACTACACAGTGGAGTCTGCCACTCTGCAATGTATATATGTCTGTAATGTATATATACATACCTCACGGTGAGAATTGTGGTTTATTAGTGATGTCAATAGCCTTCTTCTCTCTCCCTTTCTCTCTCTCTCTCTCATATATATATATATATATATATATATATATATATATATATATATATATATATATATATATATATATATTAAGTCACCCACCTACTAAATCCTCCATTCAGACACGTATACACCCACTCATTCTTCAATAAACCTTGACATATATATTTATAAAACATATTTAAACTTTACAGAAATACGCAGTCACTGGATGTTGTCATCAGTGATGTCATTTGAGATGTCATCAGTGATGTCATCAGTGATGTCACTGACCATGTCATGAATGATGTACTATGTGACGTCATCAGCAGTGCATTGCGGTGGTCTGAGTTATAGTTAGCTGAACTAACTATACTGGCCAAATTTCACTGGTTTTGTACGAGTGAAATGTCCAACTAACTATAACGTCCCTGAAACCTATGGTTTTTTCAGTGAATTTCAAAGGTTTTTTAAATGCTAATTTCTAACTATAATGTCCCTGAAACCTATGGTTTTTCAGTGAACTTCTAAGGTTTTTTAAATGCTCATTTCTAACCATAACGACCATGAAACCTATGGTTTTTTTCAGTAAATTTCAAAGGTTTTTAAATGCTAATTTCTAACTATAACGACCCTGAAACCTATGGTTTTTTTCAGTGAATTTCAAAGGTTTTTTAAATGCTAATTTCTAACTATGCCTACATCGGTAGGACATATGCAGAAAGAGGAAGAAAGGCGCAGAAAGAAGCAAGAGAAATGCAGAGGCAACAGAAGTCCAGAAAGACAAAGAAAGGTGCAGAAAGAAGCAAGAGATATAAAGAAAGAACCAACAGAGGTGCAGAAAGAGGCTTTGTTGCAAAGTCATCCTATGCCCCCAACTTTTTGCTGAAGGGTACTGCTGGTAACCAGGCCTAGAGCCAGTGCTATGCTAAAAGACACTTAGAATACAGTGAAAACACCTACATACACTAGGGTACACTATGGGTTGGGTTACCCTTGTGATTGGCATGACCTCCCCTGTAAGGCCCTAGTAGATAATAGGGAAGGGGGATTAAAATTATCTCTAAGTCAGAGGTGCAGAAAGATGCTTCTTTAACTAGTAGTCGCGTTTGCAGAATGGTAGAGAAAGGGTGCTGGGCCTCCGACCAGCGCTCAGGAATTCTGCTACGTAGGACTTCTTGGCCCCCAAAGTCCCTCAGGAGTAAAGTGGACTTTATCCCCCAGCCTTGGGGGCCAACTACCCCTCCTATTACCTCCAGTAAGTACCACACAGCAGGTTTGCTAAGTTCTCCTAACAGGCCACACCCCCTTTGCCCACCACTCTGCAAACACGCTCCATGGAGTGCTCTTGGATGGGAATTGAAGTCCCCTTCACTGCTGGGGGTCCTTAGGGGCCAACTAGCTTACCTCTTACCTCCAGTAAGCCCCACACAGTGGGATTGCTGAGAGGTGGACACAGGCCACGCCCCCTTTCTCCACCACTCTGCAAACGCACCTCCTGGCGCTCTCTTGGTTGGGGGATGAAGTCCCATTTCCTCATGAGGGCCCCTGGGGGCCAGCTAGCCCTCCTGTTACCTCTAGTAAGCCCCACACAGCTGGATTGCTGAGAGTGGTCAGAGGCCACACCCCTTTTTCACACCACTCTGCAAACGCACCTCCTGGCACACTGCTCTTTGGGGGATGAAGTCCACTTTAGTCCTGAGGTCCTCAGGACACAAGAGGACCTCATCGCCCCACCAGAAGTGTGCCACGAGGCACGTTTGCAGAGTGGTGTAAAAAGGGGCCCCCAGGGACCCTCAGTATTCAAGGGGACTTAATCCCCCAACTTAGAACGTGCCAGGAGGTGCGTTTGCAGAGTGGTGCAGGGAGGGGTCGGGCCTCAAGCAAGATGCCGGCTTTTAAAAAAAAAAAATTGTTAGAAGGGGGCTGTGTGGCCCCCCTTCTTTCAATCTTTTTTGGGCCCTGGGGACCCCATCCTGTAGGGCCTGCCACATTTAAAAAAAAAAAAAACAGGAAAGGGGCCACGCGGCCCCCCTCCCGAGGCCAATTTCGGCCCCGGGGACCCCATCTCCCGGGGCATGGCCACATATACATATTTTTTTATTTTTAATAGAGGTGGGCTGCGTGGCCCCCCTCCTGAGGCCTTTACCTGCCCCGGGGACCCCATCCCCCGGGGCTTTGCCTCTTTTTTTAAAAAATTGTTTTTTATTCGGGAGGAGGGCCGCGTGGCCCCTCTCCCGAAGCCAATTTTGGCCCCGGGGACCCCATCTCCCAAGGCATGGCCACATATACATATTTTTTTATTTTTAATGGAGGGTGCTGCGTGGCCCCCCTCCTGAGGCCTTTACCTGCCCCGGGGCCCCTATTCCCCGGGGCTTAGCCTCTTTTAAAAAAAAAAAAAAAAGATTTATTCGGGAGGAGGGCCGCGTGGCACCCCTCCCGAGACCAATTTCGGCCCCGGGGACCCCATCCCCCGGGGCATGGCCACATATACATATTTTTAAATTTTTAATGGAGGGGGGGCCGCTTGGCCCCCCTCCTGAGGCATTTATCTGCCCCGGGGACCCCATCCCCCGGGGCATTGTCTCTTTTTAAAATTTTATTTTTATTTTATTCGGGAGGGGGGTCGCATGGCCCCCCTTCCCTGGGCCAGTTCTGGCCCCGTGTACCCCATCCCTGCGGGAGCTGGCATTGCCCAAAAGCAATTATGCTTTGCTTCATTGAAGCGAAGCAGGTTTCCTGCTCTCGCCTCAACGAAGCAAAGCAGTGTTTGCTATGGCAGGGCAGGAGCCATGCTCCCGCCCTGCCATAGCAAATGGCAATGTCCCGGGGTGGGCACCCCAGGACATTGCAGGAGCCGGCCCTGGGGTGTTGCAGTCCCCAGGGCCATCAAGGGCTCCAGGAGGAGGCTCGCGCGGCCCCCCTCCCAACGTATGTAGAGCCACGGGGAGGTGGTGGTCCCTGGGGTCTGCAACGGACCCCCGCCCTTTATTTAAAATCACCCCGGGGAGGTGGTGGTCCCCGGGGCAGTGTGGGGGAGCAGGAGTCCCCCCACACTCCTTTAATAATTTTGGAGCCCCGGAGTGGTGGCGGTTCCCGGGATTTGGGGGGCCCACGAGGCCCCCACTCCTATTTTTTAAAAAGCCCCAGGGAGGTGGCAGTCCCTGGGTCTGTGGGGGGGCCGCGTAATTAAGAGCAAAGCCCAGTGGAGGTGGTGGTCCCCGGTGCTGTGGAGGCCCCCACGGGCCCCCATACCATAATTATAAATTGCCCCTGGGTCCTGGCCCACCCGGGGGCTTAAAATAAACGAAGCGCAGAATCCCACGCTTCATTTTTGTTTCATTTTTTGGCAAGATTCGTGCACCCAGCGCAAATCCTGCTGCTTTTTTTAAAAGAAAATGCTTTTTTTGGCCCTGGGGGTCTTTGTGGGACCCCCTGAGCAGGCCTAGGGGGTCAGGGTGTTTCTACCCTCCGCCTTTTCTTTTTTTTTTTTTTACTGTTTTCTTGTGACTCGCTTACCAAGTCACAAGATGGCTGCCAACACTTCCTGGTTTGGAGTGTTGGCAGCCAATCAGAATGAAGCTCGTGCTCGGGAGGGTTTGCGAATCCTCCTCGGTGCTCAGATATCGATATTTTTATTTTTTGAATTTCTCAACAACTACTGAACGGATTTACACCATTTAAAAAGAAGCACACTTTCTGAACCAAGAGCTACCTTTTTGCCTAATTTGGTGTAATTCCGTTCAGCAGTTCGGGCTGTAGCCTGTTCCGAAATTCCTATAGAAATTAACATGGAGAAAATGCATTTTGGGACCCCCCTTTTTTCTCGGCCCCCGCTTGACGAATCACCCCAAAACTTTCAGGACAGGAGCTGACCTGAGTGAACCATTGTTTTGGAAAATTTCGTGAAGATTCGTCAAACTGCGCCAAAGAGAATGGCAAAAGAAAAAACGCTTTTTGAATAGAAACAAGGTCCTAACTATAACTACCTACTGGCGACCGCCAGTAGGTAATATATATATATATGGATATAGATATATATATAGAAACTTATAAAGCCACTCCCAGACTCACTCAGACACTCACACACCCACTCAAATATCCATTGAGATACTGAAGCACTCACTCACACACCCACTCAAACACTCATGCACTCACTTATACACTCACTCAAAGGTTGCAGGTTACAGTTAGGAAATACAATTTAAAAAACCTTAGAAATTCACTTTAAAAAACAACATTACAGGGACGTTATAGTTAGGAAATAACATTAAAAACCAGTAGAAATTCACAAAAAAAGCTAAAAGTTACAGAAACGTTATAGTTAGCAAATAACATTAAAAAAACCTTAGAAATTCACTGAAAAAAACAAAGGTTACAGGGATGTTATAGTTCTGAAATAAATTTTTAAAAAACGTTAAAATTTACTGAAAAAAACGAAGGTTAAGGGACATTACAATTAAGCTCAGATTTCACTCATACAAAACCATGGAAATTCAGCAGTTATTGTTATCATCCACAGAACTACTCACACACCCACTCACACCCCTATACAACCTCCCATACACCTTCTCACACATCCACACAACTACTCACATACCCATTCACAGGCCCATATAAGTACTCAGATACCACTCACTCATCTATAGATCACTCACGTACCCTCCTACTCACTCATACAGCCACACACACAACTACTCACTCTCCCATACAGCTACTCATGGAACCAGACACTCACCCATACAGCTACTCATACAACCACTTATTCAGCCATACAGCCACTCACACACCCACTCACTCACCAATACAGTCTCTCAACACAGCCACTCACTCAACCATACAAGCACTCACTCACTCACTTGTACATCCATACAAGCACTCCCACATCTGCTCCGTCACCCATACAGCCATTCACACAGACACTTACTCTCCAGTACAGTCACTCACACACCAACTCACCTAACCAAACACCCACTCAAATAGCCACTCATTCACCCATACAAGCCACCTACACACCCAGTCACTCACTCATACAGCTGTTCAGACACCCACTCACTCATCCATACAGTCACTCACACATACACTCACCCACCCATACAACCACTCACACAGCCACTCACTCACCGACACAGATACTCACACACCCACTTTCTCACCCATACATCCACTCACAAACCCAACAGTCACTCACACACAGATACACACAGTCCCACAGCCACTCACATAATAAATATTAAAAAATGGAATCGCTCATTAGTAGTACACACATTATACTAATTTAACTTTTGTAGGGCCTTAATATATATGTTTAACTTACAGAAACATTTAGAAAACACTTACAATCACTGGATGATATTATCAGCGATGTCATTTGAGATGTCATCAGTCATATCAGTGAATATGTGAGTGATGTAATATGTGAGATTATAAGTAATGCATTGTGGGGGAATGAGTTATAGTTTGCTCAGGCAACTATAACTGCTGAATTTCAATGCTTTTGTATGAGTGAAATCTGAGCCTAACTATAACGTCCCTGTAACATTTAGTCTTTTTCAATGAATATATATTTATATATATTCATTGAAAAAGACTATATATATTGAGCTGCAGTTTGCTTAACCTGTGTGAGTATATATATATTTACGTATAAATACTCACACAGGGTTAAAAAAAATGCAGTCTCTGCTGATATACTAATATATTGTATATTGTAGCTCGTGCAGTAGCTTTTTTCTGCTGTGTTTTTCAGCAGATCCTTTAAAAGAACTGTGGTCACTTTTATCCAAGTCCTACAAAATCATACTTCGATTAATATTCATTTGCACACTTTAGATGATATGGCCCTAGAGTACTAATTCAAAGGATGCCCTGGTAGGCATTTTAATGCTGGATGACAACACTCTAATTAATGATTTAACTGCCTATTTGATATGTATACTGATCTTCATTTAAATGGAAAATCATTCACTTTCAATATCAGTGATTTTATCCCTCAGGATTGCAGTCACCATCATTTATCTTCAAAAGGCAGAAAACTGTAATGGCAGAGTATGAAAATGAAA
Source organism: Calotriton arnoldi (assembly GCA_963921515.1). NCBI lineage: Eukaryota > Metazoa > Chordata > Amphibia > Caudata > Salamandridae > Calotriton > Calotriton arnoldi. Next base: position 550,827 of record CAWUFW010001846.1, on the reverse strand, counting down.
TATTCTACATACATACAGAATATATAATTTTTAAGAAGAATGCAAACCATGTTATTCTGCACCTGCAGAGCTGGATTCAGTAAGATGAATTTGGTGGTGTGGTGCGTGCCGTGGCATTGTGGAGATTGACAGTGTTACAGGTGCTTTTTGGTTAGAAATGCTCCCATGCATAAGCAAGTTGATATTAGCAAAAGTTGTACAAGTATGTGGGACTCCTTAGTCTAGGCATTTGTCTTTTTCCACTGTCATGCGCATATGTAGATTCATAAAAATTGTAAAATTTCAAAAAAATATTTGAAATCAGAATTATCTTTCTAAGTATTTGTTTTCCTGAAATAGTGTTTCTTCCTACACACCACTCATTAAGACCTCGACCATTTCTGCAGATTAACTCCTGTTTCATTCAGGTTTAGAAGACCAAATAACTATAGGAAATGTATTCGAAAAGGGCTACATAATGAGTTAAAGAAGATGGTTTCTTTAAAAAATTATTATCTCTCCCGAAAGGTTGTTCAAATTATATTATGCACCAAGAGCTGAACGTCCCATTTATATCTGATTTAATATTTATAGCCCCGTTCCTACTTTGGCACTCAATCTGGACCAGGTACACAGTGGGACTTACTCAAAATATTATTAGAGACTGTCTATCCCTTGAGCAGGCGCACCAGGTTCCATGGCTGCGATATGTAAAGGATACCCTGTCAACATTGGGCTTTGAATCTTTCTTTTATGACCCTCTCACCTGTTTGAATACCCCAAAACCGAAATCAAATCTCGCTCAAAAGAGTATAGGGATAATGAAAGGTACGCACTAAATTGTAATAAAACTATGGTGGCATTACATTTGGGCCTACCACCTGCCCTTGGGGAAGCAAACTCATATCTGGTGTCCGTAACAAACGATCGACACCGGTATGTATTGTTGAGATTCAGATTAAATCTTACCCCTTGCATGCTGGGCTTTCCATCAGGGACGTATTCAATCAACGAACTCCCAGTTTACCCCTGTGATGGCATCTCCACCCAATCTAATCTTCATGTTATATTTTTCTGTAAATTTTATTCCTGTGTACGGAAAAAGTATATTCGCCCATAGTTTTTGGAATATAATTTTGTACAATGTCGCCCAGCTCTGTCCTTTCTCCAAACGCTCCCTGACCCTTATGTAAATTTCTCTGTCGCATCCTATCTATAACTGGTTTTATCAAAAAGGAAATTGTCCAGCTCATAACTTGCACTTTAATTGATTGTGGCACTGTTCTGCACTTTACATTATCTATAGTATGAATTGAGTATGCTTTTAATGGGTGCCCTTTTACCTCGAGTTCTTTTTTATCTGGTATTATTTGCATTTAGTCGGCTCCAGCAGATGGTAGATGAATTGGCCCATTGTCTGCAACCAACCTGTTTTTGTACTGCCTTGATATTTTACTATATATTGAATGAACTCAGTATGTTTTAACATAGTGTTTTATCTAAAGTTTTAATATGGTTCCTATCTGTGTTTTACTTTGTGTTGTACTCAAATGTGATGGGAATGTAACGCAACTCTAAATATGTATTTTTATGAATTATTGCACTTTTATGATCTTAATGTTTAAGATCGAATGAAGTTATTTTGATTGTTTGATTAAGTTAAATTGGGTTGGCGTTAACTTCAGCTGCATTGCATTTGAACCAACTACTCGTCCTGCATTCTACTGATGATTCCATATGCCATCACCCATGTGGATCTTATAATTGTGGAAGATATGTGCAGTTCTAAACTTTAAGATTTCGGGTTTTATGAATGGTACTCACATATTGAAGTAATGATTTCCATGCCTAAATCTTTATTAGGCATGGAAATTGCTTATTCTAACAGGCCAGTAACCTTTTCAGGGCCTTCACGTTATAGAAAAGTTCAAGGGGAATGGGTTTATTGTTTTGCTTTGTTAAGGCTACTACTTCAACACCCCTTCCTATACATAAATATGAAATAATGTTTAGAATATTATAAAATGTATCATTGCACTGATTTTAATATTAACAATAAATTAAATTGTTAAACTTTTGTTAACGATATTAAAACGTGTTCAATTTAGTCCTTAACAAAATTTGAATACATTTTAATACATATAAAATAAAAATGAAAATGTTACTTTAGGTGGGATTTTTTAAAATAATTTTTTGAGACATATTAATTAAAAAATCTATAAATATTTGTTAAATAATTAATTGTGTAATATTCATGTACGTTAATATGCTGCAATATTATATTTCAATAATTCTAAGTTTAACATCAGGAGCGGCCCATGCAGGTAAAAGCGGTGGGGCCGGGTTGGGGGGGATTCGACAGACTGCCATGAGGGAAAATTAAATAAATAAGTAATTTTCCCTCGTCGTCGTCTGTTGAAATCCTCCCCCAGCCGGCCCCACCGCCCCACCGCTCTTACCTGCACTGGCCGCGGCTGTTAAACATAAGTATATGAAATTATTTACATTCATATCTTCACTCAGCCCAACCCTCTTCAACGTCTACATGAGCCCCCTCGCAGCCATCGCATGCCAACACAACCTCAACATCATCTCCTACGCCGACGACACCCAGCTGATCCTCTCCCTCACCAACGACCCCACCACCGCCAGAGCCAACCTACACGACGGGATGAGAGACGTCGCCGACTGGATGAGGAACAGCCGCCTTAAACTGAACTCAGACAAGACGGAAGTCCTCATCCTGGGCTCATCACCCTCCGCCTGGGACGACTCCTGGTGGCCCCCGGCCCTGGGCACCGCGCCCAAGCCAACGGACCACGCACGCAACCTGGGCTTCATCCTGGACTCCTCCCTGTCGATGACCAGACAAGTCAACGCCGTCTCATCTTCATGCTTCAACACCCTGCGCATGCTCCGCAAGATCTTCAGATGGATCCCCACTGAAACCAGGAAGACCGTCACCCAGGCACTCGTCACCAGCCGACTGGACTATGGGAACACCCTCTACGCCGGAACCACAGCCAAACTTCAAAAAGACTCCAGCGCATCCAGAACGCCTCCGCACGACTCATCCTGGACATCCCCCGACACAGCCACATCACCGGACACCTGAAAGACCTGCACTGGCTCCCCGTCAGCAAGAGAATCACGTTCAGACTCCTCACCCACGCACACAAGGCCCTCCACGACCTGGGCCCAAAGTACCTCAACGACCGCATGACCTTCTACACGCCCACACGCCAGCTACGATCAACCAGCCACGCCCTCGCCACCGTACCACGCATCCGCAGAACCACCGCCGGAGGAAGATCCTTCTCCTACCTGGCAGCCAAGACCTGGAACTCCTCCCCACTCACCTTCGGCGAACCCAGGACCATCTCTCCTTCAGGAAGCAGCTCAAGACCTGGCTGTTCGAGCAGTAACTTACCCCCTCCCCCAGCGCCTTGAGACCCTCCCGGGTGAGTAGCGCGCTCTATAAATGCCGTGATTGATTGATTGATTCATGTTTTACATTATAAAAATATTATATTTTCAAAGATTCATATACTTCAATAATTTTTCCTATACTTTCCCATAGGAAGATCTTCACCATCGTTGTGGAAGTTTCCACCTACATGTGAAAAGTTACAAGTAGGAACTTTACTTCCTCATAAATGCTGGTGTAAGAGGCTTCAACAGAGGGTGGAATGCAGGTCTGCACCTAAGACCGAATTTGCCAAACATTTGTAAAGTTACTACAAGGTGCAGTAGTAGAATTACATGTGAATACATTTGCAAATGTATATTTACCTTTATGGGCTCATATGGGTAATTGGTTACGTAGAAAATGGCAGGTGTTTATGGTAAATGCACTATGCACCGTACCGAGGGATTTAAACTCAACCTCAACTCTTTCTGTAACTGGCATCAATTGAAGGTGTGAAGGGCTGGTGTTCAATCCCTCTATTTCATGTCCAAGATTGATCCTGCAGCACCGTTTTGTAGTCTCTGTGGCTCTACTAAAATGTATTTTGGGCGCACAATTTGCAAAAACAAGCTACAAAAGCACAGCCCCTATCGTGAAGTTGTAGGTTTTTTTTCCTGAGAGGGTAGAAGTTAAAAATTCCTCCGTTACCACACTGGATACTTGAGCTGACAAAGTAAGTTCCATATCAATTGAGAATTTGAAATGCTTTCCTTGTTTACAGGGGGATGGGCTGAAATCCTATTGAAAAGTCCATATTTCCTTTGACGGGGGTGCTGCTCGACCAAAGGCCACTATTTCTGATTATTGTGGATCATTTGCAAGAACACTGACTGATTATGAAAGTTGCTAGTGTTTACACACCTTGGAAAAGAGTACGCTTTATTGCTATGGTTGTGGCATCCCTCAACCATCTTATCTCTGTTGCATGTATCTGAGTGGAAGCCTAACCCAATTTGATGCTTGGAGTTTAGGTACTACAGACGTCAGTGCTCCTCAATAAAAAGGAACATGTTGGGATTAAAAAGAGCTCCCCAGCTCACAAAAATAGAATTATAATATGTTCGAGCGTATATTTAGCAAATTGTTGGTTTTACATTACACCTTGGTGAAGTCCCAAAACAGTCCAAATTATGGGTGCATAATTTATGTTTGTCGTGAACACTGCTGACATACACCTGTTTGTCTAACCATACCTGAGAGTTCTCTGTGCATCGTATGCAGTATGATTTTCTAGCTATACACATTAGCATGGATGTAACTACCTTATTTTAGTTTCTGATTACCACCAATAAAATGTTTAGCTCACTTGTCTTTCAGGGGCATATTTACAAGCCCCTTGCGCCACTTTTGCGCCGCCGTTGCGTCACGCATGTGACGCAGCGGAGACGCAAACCATGCGCCGCGTTGCGCTATATTTACAACGTGACGCATCTAGGGAGATGCGTCACGTAGTAAACCCCTGCGCCACATGAAACCTGCGTCAGGTTTCATGTGGACGTACCGGCGCAGGGGGGGGGCGTTCCGGCGCAGGAATGCCTCGGAAAAGTGACGTAGTGAAATCTACAAGATTTCACGCAGTCACTTTTCCGACGCTGGTGCGCCAAATCCTTACGCCTGCTTCAAGCAGGCGTAATGATTGACGCACCATGTTAGGGATAGGGAAGGTTGGAACAGTGCTGGAGTTGCGTCGCGCTTGCGACACAACTTCAGCACTGCGCCAACCTTCCGCCGGCAGATGCGTCACGCATCTGCTTATCCCTGCGCCACGATGCGCCGCATTGTAAATGCGGCGCATCGGACGTGGCGCAAGGGTAAACTTGCGTGACGCATTTTCCCTGGCGCATCCCTGCTGATATGCAGGGATGCGCCAGGGAACGTAAATATGCCCCTCAATATAAACTTACGCTGTTGACGCACTTTCTACAATACTGTAAATTAGTTGTGCTGAACATTTTTGGAAACTCCTTAACAAATGTTTGGCAACATCTAGGGGCAGATTTACAAGCCTCTTCCGCCATTTTTGCGTCACTTTTCCCATGTTAATGACGCAAAAGTGGCGCAAGGGCCTTGTAAATATGCCCCCAAGTGTGTGTTGACCACTCGTGCATTTGCCTATCAAGTCCTCGAGCCTGGGTACGCCCACCAGCCGCGGCCTGTTCAGGTAAGAGCGGTGAGGCCGGCTGGGGGAGGATTTCAACAGACGACGACGAGGGAAAATTACTTATTTATTTAATTTTCCCTCGTGGTGGTCTGTGGAATCACCCCCAACCCGGCCCCTCCGCCTCACCCCTCTTACCTGCATGGGCCGCTCCTGACGCCCACTGGTGTAAACTAAGATGAAAACGGCATATCTTGAGTGCAAAGCTAAATATAATTGTATGTCCGTAGGGTACTCTAGCTAATTATAGGTCATAGGTTTAGTTAAGTGCTTTGTCACCACCTTTTTCAACAACTGAAAAGGTGCAAGCACCCATACAACAAATGGCATTTTGTGCAAACTATGTTAGCCATTCCATACATGTTGCTCTATGTACCGTCGTCAGGGCCGGACTGCCTACCGGGCGTTTTGGAATGCTGCCGAGCTGGGGGCTGATGTCACTGCCGTGGGGGCTAATTTCGTTCATGGAGACCTGCGTGTGCTACGAAATAAACAAAGCAAAACGAATTTCGTTCAGCACACGCAGGTCCCCATCAACGAAATCAGCCCCCAGCTCGGCAGCATGCCAAAACGCCCGGTAGCCAGTCCGGCCCTGACCGTCGTAGATGCTTTGGGGAACGTTCGTGGTTCAAATTTTGCTGCTGTCAAATAAAAACAATGCATGTAATCATACACATATGCATTGAAAATGTATGTTTTCAATCTATGTGAATTCGGTGCAAACTACAAGCGATTCACTTTGCTGGAAAGGTGACTCGATTACGAATTGCTGTTGTCATCTGCTGTGCTCGGCAGGTCACGAACGCAAAAGTCTAACTTTATTACTTTTCCATATTCACAAAGGTAAGTTACTACTAGTAACTTTACTACTAGTAATTTTACTAGGACAAACTTTGCAGCTGGTAAAAAGTGAGCTAATGTACGGAATTTATATTTCCGAATGTGTAAGTTTGCAAACTTTGCAATTTTTTTGCTTTTATTGAAATACCTGAAAATGTTCTCCTTTTGATGATAAATGTCCGTGTAAACTCCCTTACAATGGACTCCGTGTAAACAATACTTCAAGAGACTGTCACTGGCAGAAAATGACGTGTGGAAGACATCCTTCTGATGTTCCAGACAAGCAGATGACATTACTTTTTACTTGACTTAGTCTACTGAATCCATAAAGCTGAATAATAATCAGGGTGGAGAATTACGTTGTCATGCATGTTAGTCTAGAAAATATAATTTCATCTCATAAAAGAGTCAAAGGATCAAAGAAGGTTTTTACTGTTAATTGGAAACAAAGTGACATTGGTGTCCTGATTTAAAAGGCGCTCAAGGATGATTACCAAGGAGAAGAAAATGCTAAAACATAATTAAGGTTAAACTGGAGTCATTATTAGCACTTTCTGTTCTCACCAACACACTTTTCCTATAACCTAAGGCCCAGCACACATTTAAAAGATAGCTATGTTCAATGGTGCAGAAGGACATTTCAATTATTAAATAGGTTTTTAAGATCAAACTATGCATTTATGAAAACATATTTCCAAATAAATTGCATTTATATTGCCATGACTTTTCTGCACATGTATTTTTTCAAAACTTATTTGAAAATATGGTTTCAAATATACTGCTTTTAGGTTATACCTTGGCTTTTCAGCACATGTATTTTTTTTAAACTTTTTTTGTGCAGTGTTAGAAATGGGGGTCTCTAGTTGGCAGAGGTAGGTACCTTTGTCCAAATAGGGACCCTTGCTTCTAGTCAGGGTAAGGGGTATACACACCTTAGAGCCCCTGCTCACCCACTGGGTAGCTTGGCACGAGCAGACAGACTTATCCCAAAGGCAAGGTGTAAAGTATTTGTACTCAAAACACACAGTAATACAGTGATAACACCACAAATGGACACCCCACCAGTTTAGAAAAATAAAATATCTTTATCTAAACTCAACAGACCAAAACAACAAAAATCCAACATACCTGTAATAAGAATATGACTTTAAAAAGGTTTCAAGCAACTGAGTCCATAGAAAACTATGGATGAGTGATTCCTCACAAAGTACCTGTAGATGCGTTAAAATTCACAAGGCCAAACAGTCGCAGAGATGGGAAGCGTCGAGAAACACAGAAATGCGTCAATTCCTGAGACCATGGGGAGGCGATGTGACAGTTCTGCTGCATACAGGAGAAGTGATGTGTCGAATCCGGTCTGTAGGGTGAAGTGATGCATCGACTCCAAGATGATTCTGGTCCGCGGGTGATGCGTCGGGAAAACTTGCCACACAGGTACGATGTGTGGCAATCCGGGATGCGTTGCCGATAGATGCAGCGCCGTCGAGCGGCGCTGCGTCGGTTTCTTCAACCACGATCCCTCGATGCGTCGGTTCTTGCAGCGGCGACAGGCACTGCATCGGGATCGGCAGCGGCATGGCGATGCATGGAGATTCTTCTCACACAGCGGTGCTGCGTCAGAAAAACAGCCGCAAGAAGAGCGATGCGTCAATTTCTTCAGTTCTTTAGGTTCCTTCCAGCTCCCAGTAGCAAGCACAACCTCCAGAGGCCCAGAACTGGAATAGGCACCTCCTGGCAGGTCAGAACTCTCATCAGCAGTGTTCAGGCGAGCTGGGGGTGAAGTATTTTTGTCACTAAGACTTCAGAACAGGAGGCCAGCACACACAGGCCCTTGGAGATCGTCTTCAAGCAGGTTCAAAGCAAAGTTCCAGTCTTTCTCCTTTCCTTGGCAGAAACAGCAACTGCAGACCAACCCCACACAGCAAAGGGGCAGTACTCCTCCTCACAGCTCTTCAGCTCTTCTCCTTGGCAAATGTTCCTCTTGAGTCCAGAAGTAATCTAAAGTTCTGGGGTTTTCAGGTCTAATACTTATACCCCAAAATGTCTTTGTTCTCTTTGTGCAAGGGTCTCTGAGCCCAGTCCAAACCAATTCTGTCCTCACTGGTGCAGTGTGACCACAGGGGGTGTAGACAGAATTGTGTAAGGGAGACGTGCCCTATTCAGGAGCAAGGAAATCTCCTCACACTACTCTAAATGCAGCCAAGCCCTATTCAGCTCAGCTATGAGTCATCCAGGAAGGGCCAGGCACACCTCAACCAACCCAGTGGCTGTCTACAGTGAATGCACATCCCCAGCCCCTGTCACTCCAAAACCAGACAGTCAATACACAAACAGGCAGAGGCACACAGAATGGTTAAACAAGAAAAGGCCTACTTTCTAAAAGTGGCATTTTCAAACACACCATTTAAAAAACATCTTTACTAAAAGATGTGTTATTAAATTCTGAGTTCAAAGAGCCTAAACTTTATTTCTCTATCTTGACCCAATGGGAAGTTAAACTTGTAAGATGTTTCAAAGCATTTTCCATTCTTTCCAATGGGACAAGATAGCCTTTCAATTTTGAAAAAACGAAATTGGCAGTATTTCACTATCAGAACATTACACACACACCAGTACATGTCCTACCTTTCACATACACTGCACCTTGCCCAGGCGGGTACCTTGGGCCTACCGTAGGGGTGCCTTACATGCAAGAAAAGGGAAGGTTAGGGCCTGGCAAGTGGGTGCACTTGCAAGTCGACATGGCAGTTAGCAAACTGCGCACGGGTACTGCATTGGCACATCTGCGATACCTTTTCAGGGCTACTCATGTGGGTGGCACAATCAGTGCTGCTGGCCCACTAGTAGCATTTGATTTACAGGCCCTGGCACACTTCAGTGCACTTTACATGGGGCTTACCAGTAAATCAAATATGCCAATCAGGGAGAACCAATTGTAATGACAATTTACACAGGGACCACTTGCACTTTGACACCGATCAGCAGTGGCAAAGTGCCCAAAGCATCTAAGCCAGCAAAAACGAAATCCAGCACAGCATCAAAAATACAGGAGGTAGAGGCAAAAAGTCTGGGGAAACCACACCACAGATGCCAAGTCTAACATGCAGTTATAAAACATATCACACATTTCTGGTCCTTTCTTTTTCATAGGTCAAAACACTTACAATAAAACCTTTAGTGGCTACTACAAATGACAGACTTAACTAGTTATATTTTAAAGCTTTCATTTAATTTAAAAAATAGTGCTTCTCAATCACCCTGGAGATGAATGTTGCAGTCTCCTCTCGGACAGAGGATGCGGTCACACAAGGTAATTTTTATATGAATATTTATTGCCATAAATAACATAAGTCTTGCCAACATGAAGAGCCTGGGTCGACTATCGTCCCATGGAATCTGGTCTTCTAGAGTTCCGTGCTCCAGATTCCATGGAACATGGCTAGACCAGATGCAACACATCCCCCTTCGTAATAACCATATAACCTACTATTTAAAACATTAGTGATGAACACGACAAAATAATTTACACTGCATATGCATTCCGATATAACTATACACTTGCTAAACTAAATGTAAACATCAGCAACTAATGGTAAACTGTAACAAATTGTCCTAATTATGTTGAAGATCCTATATGACCCGTTTCACTAGTTCATGACATACCGCAGGGTTCCATCTTAAGTCCCACCTTGTTCAATATCTATGTATCTTCCCTGGCCTCTATTATTAGATCTTGCGGGTTCGATATGATCTCGTATGCGGACGACACCCAGGTGATAGTCCCCATAGGGAAGGACCCCGCTTTGACCAGAGAAAAATTTAAGATCTGCATGCTAAAAATAGCCACATGGATGAGCAAAACGTTCCTACAGCTTAACTCCAATAAAACGGAGATTCTGCTGTTTGGGAAAGCAGAGGAGTTATGGACCTCTGATTGGTGCAAGTGCTTCGGTATGATGCACATGCTGAGAAAAATCTTCCCTTGGATTCCTCTTCCTACCAGAAAAGTCCTTATACAGGCGCTTCTAGTCAGTAGGTATTAGGGATTAAGTAGGGATTAGGGAAGACTTATTATCAAGGCTGCAAGTTGTCCAAAACACAGCAGCGCACCTTGCCCTCAACAAACCCGCACGAACTCCGTCACTACCCCTGTTGCAACAACTGCATTGGCTCCCTATCAGAAAAAGATCAGTTTTTAAACTCCTATGTCTAGTGTTTAAATCACTTCAGGGGATGGGTCCGGCCTATCTAACAAAAAAACTAGAACCTTACATTCCGGTGCGCCAACTGAGATCGAGCAGTCGAAATCTGCTCTGCACCCGGAGAATTAGGAAAGCCAAAATGGGCGGGCATGCTTTTTCTCATTCAGCCCCGCCCACTGGAACAGACTGCCAGAGGATATCCGAGCCTGTTCCAATTTGGCACAATTTAAGAAACTGCTTAAAACTTGGCTGTTTTAATGAGCACTCCTTAATATGTTGTCTGCTCCCCAGGTGCCGAGAGATCCCCTTGGGGATGATTCACTGCGCCTTACAAATAATAATAATAATAATAAATAAAATAATCCTTGCACCAACCAGGTTTCCTTCTACTGCGCTCCTCAACACTCTCCTTCCCTTGTCTTTCACTCTTCTGATTAGCATTACTTTCTTGTATGCACACCTTCCTACGCCAGTTTTTATTATCAGAGGGATTATAATCACCTCCTGGCCATAGCCAACTAGGGACTTTTACAACTTTACTCATACTTCACACATTGCCATCTGATAATTCAACTACCTGATTACCTACCCTTACAACCTTCATTGGTGCAGAATATTTTGATTTTCCCGATTTCACTATTCTCCCCTTTTTCACCCGCGCACATTCATCCTTACTAATGGATAACTTTTGTTCCAAACCTTGATTGATCTTTGCAAGCTGTCTTTGGCTACACTCCCCTCTGTTTTCATATTTAACTTTGTCTATCAAAACTGACATCCACTTCTGATTCATATTACACAGCGCTCTTCTTCCTCTCATTTTTTCAAAAGGAGATGCCTCCTCACCATTTCTTGGAGTATTTCTGTAACTCCATAATAATTCCTTAATAGCCTGGTAACAATTCTTACCATTGACCACAGCAAGTTGTAACCCTTCCTTTAACACCTGAATCCACCTTTCCACAATCCCATTACTTTGTGGATAGTAAACCAATGTGCATAAATGCTCAATACCATGATTCTCCAGAAAAGTCCTCATCTCCCTTGAAACCAGCTGGACTCCATTATCTGTCACCAAACATCGGGGAAACTCTTCTCTTTCAAAACTCTCACACAAAAATTGAATTATTGTTCCTGATGTGACCTGCGGTACCAATTTAACGTCAGGCCATTGAGACAATTGATCAATCAGTACAATAGCAAATATCTGACTTTTGTCAATGAACATGGGTCCTGCAATATCTAGGAACACTCTTTCCCATACACTCGTGGGACAAGACATAGGTACTTTTTCATACACCACAGTTTTTGGGGATTTGTCACTAATGGCACATTCCACACATGATCTTTCTTTTCTTTCAATACATTTATCAATATCTGGCCACCAGAATCCAGATCTAATTCTCATTTTCATACTGCTCATACCAGGATGACCCTCATGAGCCATATCCAAAGTCGAATTCCTTAAACTTTCTGGCACAACCAGTTCCTCACCCCGCAATAAGAAACCATCCTGTACAGATAACTCATTAACTACACAGAAAAAGGATCATTCATCTAAATGTTTCTTTTTCGGCCAGGTTGATCCTAAATACTTCATTTCCTGTACCATTTCATTATCATTTTCAAACGCCACTTTCCATTGACACTCCTGAATGCATCCTTTAAAAACCTCAGAAATTGATACCACCCTCTCCATGTCATCATCTTCAATTTTGACATTGTCACAACTTACAGGCAATCTAGACAAACAATCTGCTAAGATGTTTTTTACTATCAATATGTATTCCACCTTGTGATGAAATTCTTGCAATTTATGTTGCCATCTGGCAATCCTGGGAGTTGCTTTAGTACACCCTTTTGTTTTAAATAGATCTACTAATGGACGATGGTCCGATCATACTTTATATTTTGTACCATACACATACTTGCGGAAATATTCAATTCCCCACCAGCATGCTAGAGTTTCTTTCTCTAAGGTTGAGTATTTACTTTCTGGATCTCGTAATGGTCTCGATGCAAAAGCCACAGGAAGTAGCTTGCCATCGTGATTCTGCATCAACACTGCACCAATACCTACATTACTGGCATCTGACACGATAACAGAATCACATCTTGTGTCAAATGTCACCAATGCTGGGGCTGATGCTCTCTTGTTTTAATGACTTAAATTCAGAAGTGCAACTTTCATCCCATTTTAACATTTGATTTTTCTTCATATATTTCTCATATTCACAGTTTTGTCCGCAAACAATCGAATACATTTTGCATAGTACTCCGCTAGTCTGAGAAAAGATCTGAGTTGATCTTTGTTTTGTGGTTCAGGAGCATCTTCTTTTGCTCTAACGAAACGTGGTTTGTAGGCCACACCATCCTTACTAATTCTGTGTCCCAAGTAATCTACTGATTGCACACAAAATTTGCACTTGTCCTTTGTGAGTGTTAAACCATTATCCTGCAGAATGTTCAATACTTTATGTAATACTTCAGTATGTTCCTGACTTGTACACCCAAAGACCAAAATATAATCTTGAAAATATACTACGTTTTTTAAATCTTTAAACAGCTTGTGCATTTCCCTTTGAAAAACTGATGATGCAGAAATTAGTCCAAAGGGCATACTTTTGTACCTAAATGCCCCTTCAGACATTATGAAAGATGTATATGGTTTGCTTTCTTCATGTAATGCGATTTGGTGATACGCAAAATCTAACGTAGAAAATATAGTTGCCCTCTTCAATTTGGCAAACAAATCGGCAATGTTGGGCAATGGATGCTGATCCACCCACACACATTCAGATCCCTTAAGTCAATACACAATCTGACTTTACCATTAGGTTTGTTTACAACTACTACTGGTGACAACCACTCTGAGGACTCTATTTCTTCAATAACACCTTGGTCACACACTTCTTCAGTTCCTCTTTTAATGCGTCCCTCATGGCTAAAGGTATATTTCTGACTTTGTGCACTTTCGGTATAGCCAAGTGTTTTAATATAATCTTGTGCACAAATTTCTTAAGGTATCCTAGTTGAGAGGAAAAAACCTTGGGAAACAGCTTCTCCCAATCGGTCGATTTGCTTTTATCAATCTGGCACACCAGATCATTGTAGCCTAACACTTGATCTGGATGATTAGGATCCAGTGTAATCAATAAGGCTCTCTGCTGTGGCCAACCTAGTGAACAAGATCCCTCTTTGGCCACATACATTTTTGTTTATATGTTTTCACCTTTAAAACTTACATCTGACTCAAAATATCCTAATACTCAATTGGCTTATTTCCATAACCCACCAATTTGATATCAAGTGGAGATAAAACATATTTGGCCATTCTTTCATCCACTCATCACCTATTATGGTATGTTTTGCTCCAGAATCCGCCATTACCTTAATTTATTTCCCTTTAATTTAAATTTTACAAAAAGGAGCATTCTTCTTTTTCTCCTATATCTCAAATACACTTAATATGAATTCTGATTGTCACATCCTAGGTCATCCATAAATTCTCTTATATAATTTATCCTCTGTCTATTATCTCCACTCATACCCTCTCTATATTTATTCCTGTTTGGACACATCCTAGCATAGTGGCCTTTGACTTTGCAATATCTACAAACCTGTCCCATAGCTGGACATCCTTTGTCATTGGCCAAATGTCTTGGAATACCGCACTTAAAACAAACATATTCTCTTTTTTCCCCACTTAAGTAGCTTTGACCTATCGCCTTCGTCTTACTACCTGTTTTCTCATCAGAATTAACCTTCATCTTAACTACTTGAATTTCAGCCATTTTCTTGTCTGATAGTTCCTTCATACCTAATTTCATGTCTTCAAACCGGTGTGCAATCTCTAATATTTTATCAAGAGTTGAATCTTCTGCAGCCAATAACTTTTCTTGCAATTTTGTGTCCGCTATCTTGTGAACTATTTGATTTCGTAATATTTCATCATGAAATAAAGCATAGTTATATTTTGCTGCTAATATTCTTAAATCACTCACAAACGTATCAACTGACTCATTAAGCATTTGACCTTTACTCAAAAATCTGTCTCGCAACAACCTCATTGAACTTTTTTATATATAATTTGTCCAATTGACCTAATGCTATTTCATATGTGTCAACATCATCTTCTTCTTCTTGATGTATTGTAATGGGAGGCAAATGGCTCAGAATTCGTCTCCCCTCTGCTCCTAGACTATGTTTCAAAATAGCCAAATTACGCTTGTTTGTGAAATCATCACCTCCAATCGCTTCAATGTACACTTTAAAACCTTCCTTCCATTGTCTCCATTCCAATGCAGGTTCTCCCAGTGTAAATAAAAATGGAATGGGAACATTCATTCCATTCATAATGGCAGGTAAATACAAGTTCGCTAGATGTGCGAATCACCAATGTTATGAGAAAGAGAAAAAAAAAATCTCTCTCTTTCTTCTTTTTTTTTTCTTTCTTGTAACCAAGGGAAAAACTAATTAAAAAATGTATTAGCAAACTAACTTGATGTGCAAATCATTAAATTCATTGATCTGCACAATATAAATGCCATGTTATGAATGGAAGTTATAAAGTTATAAAGATGAAAGCTCTCAGCAACCGAACCGCGTTCTACTGGCCACATATACTGTTTACTGTTACAATGATGATGACAGGTTGCGCTCCTCCCAGTGACCAACATGATCTTTCTGCTGCATATGATGTCTCCTAGAGCGGGTAGCACTTTAGTTTGTGTAAAGCATTTTCCTGCGCCCAACGAGAAAGCGTGCGCCTCACACGACGTATCCTCGAGCGATTAGCGCTCTAGTCTGTATAGAGCGTTTTCCTGTGCCCAGCACTCTAGTTTGTATAAAGCATTTTTCTGCACCTAGAGAGAAAGCATGATCCTCACACGATGTCTCCTAGAGCGATTAGCGCTTTAGTCTGTAGAAAGCGTTTTCCTGCGCCCAGTAACATAGTGTGCGCACTGCGGACTGCATGACGTGGTCTGCTTTACTCACGTGTGCTCGGTGACGCCAAAATATTGAAATAGCCTTTCTTCCTCTTACCACGGGAATACAATGCCTGCCTGAATAACTGCAAGTCAAGTCCTCCTTCATTCATCAGGACACAATGTCGCTGGAAATGTCGTCTTCAGGGTCATGTCGTGATCTGCTCAGCAGGACTCCAAGCTCTCCACCGCCTCTCCGCTCGTCACCAGTGTTGAAGTCTCCTCCCTCACAGAGGATGCAGACACATGAGTTAATTTATATATGAATATTTATTGCCATAGATAACATAAGTCCTATCAACGTGAAGAGTCTGGTTCAACTGTCGTCCAATGGAATCTGGTCATCTAGCGTTCCGTGCTCTAGATTCCATGGAACGTGGCTAGCCCAGATGCAACAATGAACCCTTGGACAAACTTGTAACATAAGCATTCGCACTATGGTCCCTAATCCACATCAGGTGTAAATTCCAATAAGGGTGATGATCTACCAAATGGCTTTTATTGGTGGGCACTAATGTCACTTATTTCAGGGGATCAGGAATCTTTGCCACCTCTTGCACTGCCCAAGTCCCAGTGTTAGTCCCGGTCCACAAAACAGCAAGATCAATCCATCTTTTGTGTGCACTATGGTAATCAAACACAGAAAAAGAGCAGCCAAGACAGTGCTCCTTCATCTTTGAGTGTACTGACAGCACTTCTATTTCTACTAACCACAGCTGAAATAGGAAAGGCACTATTTTTCATTCTCTTGAACAGTGCGAATGCCATTCCCCAGTCAGGCTAATCAGAGGTTATCAGGGGCTCAAATCAGTATTGGTGCTACGGCTGTTGATCAAAATGTGAGGTGGATTTCTACCCTAATTTTTGGGACTGACACTTATTGTTTTTTTTACAAATTAGGCACAGCAAGTAATGTGCTAAACAGTGGCGGTCTCTTTATTGGTGCCTGGGGACATTGCCCCCTGTTTGTTTTGTTGCCCTCAGGCAGCCCCATATTAAATGTTTTGATTCCATTTAGCCGCAGTGCCAATGCTCAGCTTTTATTTTGGCATTGCCAGGGAAGAGTTTTTCTTTGAGAGTGAGGGTGGGTGGACATGAGTGAGTGGGGGTGGAGTTTGACTCGTGATTGACCCAGATTCAGCTGAGCCTTGGGGTGAAGAGTGCATGTCAGGTTGGACGGGTGCGTTGGTGTGACTAGCCCGACATGCGCACTTGAATCCTCGCCTACCTGTGCAATGTTAGGAGCCCGGGGGATTACAGCCACAGTTCCCAAGTCTCCTAAGGAGAGCTGGCTGCACCTTCTGAGCAAATCCTCATGCTGCTCTCATGCTGTTTACTAACATAAACAGCAAGGAAGCATCGTCTAGATTGGCTCAGGAGACGCGGGGCTGGACTGGATGCCAGTGGATGGCCAAGCTAGTCACTACTTACTCCATAGACACCCGGAGGCTGTGATGCTGGTGACTGTGAGTCACTCGTGGAAGGTGTGAGGGCAGAGGCAGCCTCAGAGTCATTACAGGGTTTAATGCTGCTGTGACAGAGAAGGAGTCACTCATGGAATGTGTAAGTGGTTATAAACATGATATAAATAGATTTCCTTACCATATATCCAGATTTTAATCACAAATAAATCTGGAGAGTAAGCAAGGAACATGAAAAGTTTGTTCCTCAGATACACATACACCCAGACAGTAAAACTCAATATTTTTGCCCATGAAACATACATACTAAAGCCTTGTTTTTGAAGCTACACATCTGAATTTACTGAGCACCCTTTTGGACACTCTAAAATGTGACTGAGCATCGGCTGTGTAACATAAAATACAACCTTGGTAAAAGGGCAACTATTCTCCATCCCAAAATATACTGTTTAAAAAATATAAATATAATTGTATCTGAAGAGAGGGGAGAGGGATGCTAAACCAAATGCACTTTTGCAGGGATTCTGCTTAGAAACAGAACTATGACTGGGATCACTGGACATCAGCATAGAGAGACTCAGTCACCATACCACATCAGTACTTATGGGCCCAAATCCAGATTAACTCATATTGCTTTACCTGCCATCCTAAACTTCCAGAGAGACGGCTAAATTAGCACCCCAAAACACAACACTCTGAACTCTTTCAGGAGTTGCGGTAACAGGTCATCACCTTTTGTTCTCTCACTCACACGTGTCCACAATAAAAAGATACAGACATGAAGAAAGCTTACAGGGGCAGATTTACAAGACCCTTGCGCCATCGGTGCGTCACTTTTTGTGACGTACCGGTGGCGCATTTTACTGCTCCATAGTTACAAGGGCAGGAAAAGCCACCCTGCGTGACTTTTCCTGTCCTTGTAAATATGGCCCCTTTGCAAGCAAGCACTTTGCGTGAAAGGGGTGTTCCATGGGTGTTGCTGTGGGTGTTCCCACGCAGCACCCATGGAACCAGACACATTTCCAGATTTACGAGGAATCGTAAATCTGGAAATGCGTGTCAATGCTACGCCTCCCCAGGGGAGGCGTAGGGAGGCGCAACGAGGAGAAATGTATTCATTTCTCCTCAGTTTTTTCCTCATTCTATGCGTGCTGCATTTTGCAGCACACATAGAAAGAGGAATCACCTCTAATGATTATTTATGTACAGGAAGGTGTCCCTTCCTGCACATAAACAATCATTGAAACATTGACGTTTGCAGCACACATAGAAGTTGAGAAACGGCATTTCAGATTGTTTTTGTGCAGGAAAGGAACCCTTCCTGAACAAAAACAATCTCCCCATGACGCAGGCATCCTTGCACCATAGTGCAAGGATGCCTACGGCGGCGCATGGCAGCAGTTTGTGCGCCAGCGCAGGGGGAAGCACAGAGATGCGACATATTGTTGTAAATATGACGCATCCCTGTGCTTTGAAAGTGACTCAGTGCGGTGCAGCCAAATGGCTTGCAGCAGGCACTGAGTCACTTTCCTGGTAAATCTGCCCCACAATTTTTATTGAAACTAACGTTCTCTATCATGAAGAAACTGTACTGCAATTAGGAGACATATGCAAAAATTTGATTAGCACAATTAATAAACTATACACAATGAAAAGCCCTTTCATAGTGAACGACAAATTAGCCTATGCCTACCCTTACTCTGAAATTCCAGTATTATACTGAGGATCTTTGGGATTAGTGCTGGACCCAATACCTGAGAGTCATAGTCAGTTGGTCTACATCTCAGGCGTTCAGCTCTTTTGTCTCCTGACCTTTTCTCTGCAAGTCTCAGCTCGCTCTGTTTTTAGAACGGCAAGTCTCTGCTTATATGATAAGACTTGTTCTGCTAAAAAAAAAGCAAATGGATCTCGCTATTATGTCTAGGTGTTAGTGTCCGACAACATAGAAAAGCAGGGCACAATGTTGTTTGGCCTTGCATGATGTACGGACAGAATCCCAGCAGAAAATCCAAATAACAAAACATGTGCAGCATATTTCGAAAATAACAATGTGGCACGAAAACAATTGTGTCACTGTGTAACTTGTGCAAAGCAAAAGCAGCCTATTACATGTATAGTAAGGCTAACATAAGGGAAAACTACAGTCGGCCCTATAGGGAACTCACGACAGCACGAGGCAAAACTGAAAAATTTCCTTATATTTATGATTATGAAGAGGTAATTTGTGATAAACGAAAACACGCACACGTCTAATAATGAAAATACTTTGGATTTACCCAAAACTGAAACCACATAGCAAATAATTGCGCATGTTTGTTATTTACTTATATTACTCACATACATATGTTTAGTGTAAAAAGCAGAGGCGGTGTCAGTACAGGGTTTAATGCTGTGCGTCTGCAGTGCACACATCACAAACTTTCCTTATTGAACCAGGGCTTCTGCCCTTTAAATCTCTCACCCTAGTTATGCAGATGCCACCAGAAAAGCTTTCACATGATCATCAGAACGAAGCTCAGGTGACGACGTTTAATGGCAGGGCCGCATGTAAAGCATTGTTCAGGTAACATCCGTCCCCACTGCCGCGCCTTGCTTTACTTCTCAGTTGAGCATTTGTGTGAATTTCTGGGGGAAACTGGGCCTACTGGGTGTTCTTTCTGCAAGTTTGGACTGGTCTATAGGGCAATCTAGCAATGCCCAATGGGCTGGTCCAACCGATCAGTGTGTGGGACATTTTTGGGGGTATATTGTGACCTGTTTTGTGTTCTAGTGAGTTGGTTGTACTGTTGTTTTCCCTGATATTACCGCAAATATTGACTACAGCAAACACAAATGCATGCAGTCTACCATACCTTGTAAAATAGCTCTACACTGTCACCGTGCCTTTACAAGTTAAAATTTGCCCCGATTTGCAAATGTGGGCCATTCTCTTTGCTTTCTGGGGGCTGCTTTTATTTTGGTGCTGGAGTTTATTTTGTGTTTCAGTCTGATCCTGATGCTATGCTCGTCCCCAAGATAAGAGGGGTGCTGCAGATCATGATGGCTTTGCTGGCCCACTACATCATGAAAACCAGCTGCATCATTTGCAGTGTTTATAAATTATGAAGCTGGTTTTGATGATGTAGTTGATCAGCAAGGGGAGTTAAGGGAGTTCTAGCTGGATGGGGGTGATGTAATCATACGTCTTTAACCCCTGAATGAGACATAAAGTGCCATGTAGGGTGTCCTAATGCCTTTTAATGTGTATTGATTGCTGTCTCATTGCATCCAGTCCGACAAATAACAATAACTTGTATTTCCTCAGTAGATTTAATTTGTAATCGTATATCAATAAATAAAGTCTTCAGTGAGGTACTCACTGCATTGTTATCTCAAAGTCTTCTTTATTGATGTCATAACTACAATTTCACAATTGCTTTATTAACCTTCTTGCTTTCTCAAATTTTCTTGAAAATGCACCATTTGCCCACTCTTTTTCAAAATATTCCTGGGGAGGAGAAGCCCCTGAACCCCTCTTATGACGATTGGGCTCAATCGCTGTGCTCGCTCTACATAGGGCACTCATCCCAAACGTTTACACCCTACCACTTTCAAATGTCACCAGCTGTCACTGGTGCTAAATCTGCTTTCATAAGGTTTTCTTCAAGGATAAATTACCAGCACAAATCGGGGGGTATGTCTGGGTGAAAAACATTGTGAAAATGAGGAATTACTGCAGCAATTGACTGTAGAAACATTGGTTACCACAGAAATGCCTCCTTTATTTAAGATATCATTGAAACAGAAAGAGAGACAGGGAGTGATATGTGAAATGCTTGAATTAAACGGGGGGCCCGTTATGAAGCAGAACTTTGGGTTACTGGTAACACAAGTTATTTGTCTAGGGTAGAGAAACATTTTCTTAGATCTCTTTTAGACTTACTCCCAGTACCCCTCTGACTTCTCTCTATTTGGATTTTGCCCATAGACAGCTGGTCCACAAGTTAGACTACAAATTGTTCATGTTTTGGTATCGTTTGTGGTCTGTTGAAGAGTTTACCTCCTACCGTGAGGCTCTGTCTGGTCTTTTGAAACTCTCCCATGTAACCTCGATTCCATGGTTTCGTACCTTGAGAGATTTACTGCGGAGGCTTGGGATGGAGACTTTCTAGTCAAATCTGGAAAGCCAGGCTGCTATCCCGAGGGCCAGGGTTAAAGTGATGTTTTGGGAAACAATAGCTGAGAAGGAGTTGGCTAAATCAGAGGGTAGTTTGACCCAGGAGTTTCTAAATTTTACAATTGTTCCCCGTTAAAAGAAAACTATCAATGAAATTGTTCTCCCGCTGGCACGCAAACTTTTTTTACAATTTCGTTACAAGACTTTACCTACTAAATTGTTTTGTATTAAGTGGCGTTGTAATGTTTTTAACGATGATCTCTGTTCTTTGTGCAAAGTCAGCCCAGAATCCATTGTGCATCTACTATTCTTCTGTCCAAACTACATATCCTTGAGGAAAAAGTGGATAATTCCGTTATGCAGATTGGTTGGTCCCGGCCATTACCTATAGGTGTTGAGAATCTTGTATACAGATACACCCAGGGTAATAGTATTTGGCCTGGCCAAATATTGACATGCACTTTGGATTAAGCGTTCTAAATGCAATGTATGAAGTAGTACACTTTTTTATTATTTCTATTTTTTAAACTATTTGATGGCATTTAGGCGTATTTAAAAAAAAGAAAATGTTTGTTATACCCTGTTCTTAACTCCTCTTGTGCTATGTACTTTTTAAGATCTCTGTGAAATAAAGTTATATATAAATATATATATATATTAATTAAACTTAACCACTTTTAATTAGCCTGGGTAAATTCCATTCCAGCAGTGTGTTGCTCACTGTGCTAATACACACAGGGCCTGATCCACAAAAGGCCTCAGCCCTAGGGGCGGATGCCCTGCAGTCTTGGGGGAGTCTCCGCACTCAGGACAGAATCTCTGAGAATTGCAGAGATTCCGTCCTGAGTGTGGAGACTCTCCCCATGACTGCGAGGCCTTCACCATGAGTGCGGAGACCCTTTGTGAATCAGGTCCACAGAGACCCATCATATACAAGTCACTCTTCACCACAGACCCAAATTGGAGAGTTTAACCCAAACTGCTAGGCCTCGCCACCTCAAAACAGTAGCATAAGCAAAGTCAGATATTTTTTTTGTCCTTATCAGCAAGGGGTAAGTTATAGACAAATTGTGCAGCACGCTAAGCGAGAGACATCTGGACATCCCTAAGCTGCTTATGGCACCTCACTGAAAACGATAGAAGTGATAAATGGAATGGATGAATATAAAAACATCCATTTCTTTGTCTGAAGACGATTCCTGGGAGATGTACAATTTATGTATAGGCCACCTGAGCCTCACCAGAGGGTCTCGGCACTTATGCAAAATGTATAACGCCCTGTCACAGTGAGTTATCTAATCATATCCTGGACTGATGTATGCCTGGAGGCCTGTGTGACCCACCATTCTCCCTTTGCAGGTGGAGTGCATGGAGTTAACTGGGTTAATATAGTGCATTCTGGGTTGAAAATGATGTCAGTCCTCCACCTCTTTTCCAAAAGTATGAGAGTTAGGGCCTCATATAAGGATACAGGTACAGTAATTAAACATCCCTGGAGCTAAACACATCCTGTTTTCCCCACTGATGAAGAACTAAAAAGGATTCTGGCCTGAGCAGTGAGAACCTCTTGAGTAATGAGGAATTTTCTGAATAATCATTATTTCATGGTCTGATTCCACAGGTAATTCCTTAGTCTCCACCACAGCTTCACCAAGATATTTTAGTTGCTTGAAAGTTCTACAGTAGACCCACAGTCCTCATATTTCCCAATACGGTTGTGAACTGTTTTTCCAGCTCCATTAGGAATTATGGGCCTCTCGTAACTAGTGCCTTCATTGAAAGTGAGATTTTCAGATAGAGCTCTCAAAAAATCTCGTTCTGTGTGAGATAAATACCAGTCAGAGCTGTCTCTGGCATAAAGTCCAATCTGTCTCAAAGGAGTTTTGTGTGTCCTTCTGAAAAGAGAACATCCACCTCTTCTTACAAGGCAGTTTGTTAGGAAGCTGTGTGCAGAGGAGTTCATTTTTCTGTAGAGGGTAGTTTTAACTGACTCTACTTGGCTCAGGCTTAGTTGATGTTACTTCATCGTGTGCTTTCTCCTGTCTGTGATCTTCATATAATTTCGTCAAACCTTGTAAAACTTCCAAACCAAGAGGTGAGAATAAGCCAGTTGCATATCTTTTCTGTAAACCTCTTGTAGCAGGGATTATTCCATAGACCAGATGGCCAGATTTAATTCTGCTGTGTTTGATATCTCAGGAGAGACATTCATTCGTCTGTCCACCATCCGGCAGGTGAGTTTGTTCCGGTATTTTTAAAGCCAGTGTACAATGTTGTTAGACTTGTCAGCTTTAGGGTGGTCTTCCCCCCAACCTTCTGCCTCCTCCTCCATTTTTTCTGACCTCAATTTTGCTTGCATTAGGCTCTGCACTTTTTACCACTGCATACCAGTGCCTAAGTGCTTGTGCTCGCTCCTCTAAACATGGTCATATTCGCTTATCCCCAATTGGCATTGTTTTATTTATTAGATTATACTCTAGTTTTGTAACCTGGTGTGGGATCTTTTTCTGTGGTGTGTTCACTGTTTTACTGTTTGAAGTGTTGCACAAATACTTTACACATTGCTTTTAAGTTAAGTCTGACTGCTCTGTGATAAGCTACGAGGGAGATGAGCACAGGTAATTTGGGATTTGCTTGTGCCTTACCCTGACAAGGGTTGTGGTTTATGCTTGACCAGGGCCATATCCTAGTCAACCAACAGCCCCATTTCTTACACTGGTGGCAGTGGTGAGATTGGACTTGTGTTTGTGCAGTGCCAGACAGTGATTTGCTGTAGACTACCATACCATATCTGAGACCAATTTGAGTAAATTCTCCCTGATTGGCCTTTTTGATTTGAAAAACTGTTCTCTCTGTCTGCTGTGCCTGAATCCACCTCCTCAAGCATGGAGTTTGAGCTGGCAATCATGGAGTCCTACACTGTCATCCAGCTCAAAGAGTTCTGTAAAGAGAGGGACTTCAAACCAAGAGCACCACCAGGAAGGTAGAATTGCAAAAGACACTAACGGCCTGGGCAGGCATCCACCAGTCACTTGATATAGCAACTGAAGGAGATGGACAGGCAAATAGAGGACATGGCTGTTAGTCCTGAGGGGATGGCTTGACCCCAGATTTAGAGTTCCATGCAAGGGCAGGGAGATGTGTATCTTCCTGTGGCCTGTCCCCAGAATAATTGGCAGAGAGGAAGGAGGAAAGAGAGTGCAGGCTGGAGATGGCTAAGCTCAGGATAGAGGAGAAGAAACTAGCCATGAAAGAGCCTAAAGGGGCTGTAACTGAAAGGAAGGCAAGCAGATTCCAGCAGCATTGGAAGCAGCATACCCACAGTGTCTGTAGGAAATAAAAAGGTCTGCATCCCCAAAGATTTGGTGCCCAGTTATTTGGTGGGAGATGACATTCACAGTTGGTTCTCTGCCTATGAAGTAGCTCCGAGGCTTCACAAGATCCCAAAAGAGCACTGGGGAGTGGTTTGTGGAAACACCTGCCTACAGTTGGACAGGACACCCTTTTTACTTTAGAGGTTGGGGACCAAACCAGGTACATCCCCATGAAAGTCATCTTGATTACAAAGTTTTGACTGACCCCTGAAAAGTACATCCAAAGGTTCAGGGACAGTCAGAAGCTGCCCAACTAGTCATGGGTGGATTTTGTAGACTACTCCAGCAAAGTAATGAATGGTTGGGTGCGGGACAGCAAAGGTAACAACTACAATGGGCTGTGCAATCTAATTCTGAGAGAGCTCATGCTCAGTACTTTTTTTCCAGAGCTGCTCCAGCACCAAGTTGATAGCAAGCTGACTAACCCCAGGAAGGTTACTGAGGAGGCGGACTTCTGGTCCAGCACCAGAGCGTCTAAAAAGGTATCTGGGGGATACTCCCACAAGGGTGGTCAGGCGTCCCACCAGAAAAAAGAGGGGGGGAGAAAAATTTAAAAATAAGGAGTTCTTAAAAGGACCCACTAATAATTCTCAAGGAAGGAGTGGTAACCAGTCCCAGTCAGAGCCTAAAAAGAAGGCGTTCTTTGATAATCAGTCAGGTTGATTTGTACCCCAATGCACAGAGTGCTACAAGTATGGACACTCCAAGGGTAGCTCCAAATGTCCCAAAAGGGCCTAGCCCTGCCACAGGTGGGAAACACCCAGGCTGGCAAGTGTAGCTCTCGGAGTGGAGGTAGTTCCAGTTAGCTTTGGGAAGCAGAGAGAGGTGACACTAGTTTCCCTGGGGGATAAGGAGATGGTGCCAAAAGCCCAAATGCCTGCAAATACTTCTAAGTACAGGCAGTGGGTCACCATCAATGGGCAACGGGTTAAGGCTTTGAGGGACACAGGAGCCAGCATGACTACTGGTGTCCTCCAGAGCAGGGTCTCCCTAGCACCACCAAGTCATAGTTGCCGTGAGCCTTGTCATGCCTGTAGAATGTGTGTTAGGCAATGACCTGAAGCACACTATCTGGAGGGAGGTAGAGATCAGGTCACACTTGGAGATATTAGGATTGCCTGAATGGGTCTATATGACCACACGATCCATGGCTGTCCGGGAAGGGAGTAAAGGGCATCTGGAGCCTGGAACAATGGTCTAGACAGCTGCCAAGAAGGAGCGGGGCAAGGTGCACAGGACATCAGTCCCTGAATTCCCCACGGATGAGGTTGATGGGGCATCTGAGGAGAATACCCCCGGGCCAGCCAGTGAGTACATTACCACCCTGGGTGACCTGCCTGAACTTGCGGGTTGGCAAGTTGAGGGTGGGCCCACCGGGGAGGAATTTTATAAGGCATGGAAAGAGGGGTCAAGCTGAGGCCCAGGCAGAAGGTGACACCTCTGGAGATCACCTGATCTATTGGGAGAATGACCTCCTACATAGCGAGCCTAAGGATCCTGGATCTAGGGCAAACAGTGTGCTGGAGGTCCCCCAGGGTTACAGGACCTTCCTACTGGGTTTAGCTTACGACATACCCCCAGCATGACATCTGGGTCAAGACAAGACCTTTGATAGGCTTGTTGCCCACTTTTATTGGCCCTGGATGAAGACAGCTTCAGATGCATTTTGTAGGTCCTGTCCCACCTGCCTGGCCAGTGGAAAGTCAGTGTAAAAGTTCCAGCTCCCTTGAACGCATTACCTTTCATTGGCCCTCCCTTTGAAAGGGTAGGCATCAACATTATTAGACCTTTGGACTCAAGACAACTTTAGGCAACAGGTTCATCCTAGTCTTGGTGGACCACGCCACTCACTACCCAGAGGCCATCTCTCTGAGGTCAGTGACTGCACCTGCCATGGCCAGTGCCCTGAATGGGGATTTTTACCTGTGTAGGTTTCCACAAAGAGGTAGTGTCTGACAGAGGCAATGACTTCACGTCACCATGCATGAAGTTCATGTGGGATGAGTGTGGAGGAACTCTCACCCCCACACCAACGGTCTTTTGGAAAGATTCAACAAGACTTTGAAGGGCATGATATTGGACCCACCTAAGCCCATGAAATGTAAGTGGAATGTCCTCCTTCCATGCCTTCTCTTTGCCTATAGGGATGTGCCACAGAAGAGAGTGGGGTTTAGCCCAATTGAACTCCTCAATGGCCACCCTGTTAGTGGACCACTTAGCCTTGTGAGAGAGGGGTGAAAGCAAGCTCCCAGGAAACCTCCTCAGGATGTGATCAGCTACATGCTGGCCCTCTGCAACCAGATGCATCACTTCTGAAAAAGGCAAAAAGTAACCTTGAGGCCAGTCAGGAGGTTATGAAGCTCTGGTATGACCAGAAGGCCACTCTGGTAGAGTTTCAACCTGGCCAGAAGGTATAGGTTGTGGAGCCCAGAGCCCTCCAGGATTACTCGACAGGCCCATATGAGGTATAGTTGGAGAAGGGGGTGGCCACCTACTTGGTGGATTTCAGGACCACTAGGAACCCTTAAAGAAGCTCCATGTACACTGCCTTAACCCACACTTTGAGAGGTCCAAAATAAGCATGCTCCTGGTGGCAGATGAGGGAGTTGAAGTGAAGAACAAGCCTCACCCTTATCTCCTGTCTGCCCAGGAACACGATGGGTCAGTGGAGGTAGTCAACCTTTCCCTTATTCTGACTGCAGAACAGAAGACTGGGGCAGTTTGCTTTACTGTTCTCCCTCTCCCCTGGACCCACACACTTGGTCATCCATGCCATAGACCCTGGAGACAGTCTATCTGTTAAAAATAAGATTTACAAGTTGAGAGCCAGTATTAAATAGGAGGTTTCCAAGATGCTGGCATTAAGGGTGACTGAGCTCTCCAACAGTCCCAGATCCAACCCTGTGGTGCTGGTACCCAAGGCCACCCCACCCGGCACCACACCAGAACTTTGGTTTTGCATGGACTATAGGGGTCTCAATTCCATCACGAAGATTGACACACATCCCATTCCCCGAGCTGATGAGCTTATAAACAGGCTGGGCATTGCCAAATTTCTCAATACTTTTGATTTAACAACAGGGTACTAGCAGATCAATCTGACTGAGGGGGCAAAATAGAGGTCTGCATTCTCAACCTCAGAGGGCCACACTGTCATATGGTCCTACTAATTTAGTAAGACTGTGTGTTTGGGCAACATCAGCATCAAAACTATGGAGACTACATTCAACCATACAATCAGAATATGTTGACCTGGTTCATGGCTAGCTCACAGTGTGCCATCTGGACCCATAAACCTATAAGGGTACCTGATGGTGTCTGCAACCTCAAAACATGCCAACCCTAATTCCCTCAAGGAATTGTGGAAACTGATCTACCCTTTCATTGCTATCTCAGGATAGACCAAAGGGAGACACAAGAAACACACAAATTGGCTTTCCAAACATTTATTGAATCAATTGCATTCTTTTGTAAAATATGTGCCCTGCAATGATTAGGAGAAGTAAACAGAGCATTGTAACCAGCATTACAAGAATTGTTAAAATAGATAAATAATTCAGTCATTATAAATATTGCCTTGATGATATGAATATAAGTAATTGTACTCCTACCTAGCTCTGCCTATCTTAAAGAGCATAAGGTGAATGTGGTTCTGCCAGATACCTTGGAGTGGTCAAACTCCCCATTTACCTGTGTGCATGTTTCATCCAGAAGCCAGTCTGGTGTAGAACAGGTCAACGTCCCTCTCTGGATAGTGATGATATACAGCTGGACTAGAATTCAAGCATGGGGCGACCACGACAATCCATGAAAATGTTCCTCTGCTGAACATAGGGCAGGGCAGCTAGCCTGGCTGATGAGGGGTGATGCCCCGAAACTGGTCCCAGGATGCGTGTATCGGGTCCAGGAAGGACGTGACTTGGCAGTTCGGGCTGGACTGTTCCCATGAGGAGGAGGGTCAAGACTGATTTGCATATGGCTGTGTCCAAACTGGGGTGGCGTGGTGAGCAAAAAAACAGTGGATTAGACCCAGATCTTTGTGACCGAGGTTGAATATTTGCATTGTTCAGCATTCCGTCCATCATTTGTTCCTTTTTCTTTTGTCGCCCTAAGTGGGAAGGGTATGCCCAGAAGTGGGTGCATGGTCACTGCGCCACTGGATTCAAGCAAGCCTGGCTGATGAGGGGTGATGGCTGGAAAACGGTCCCAGGATGCTTGTTTCCGGTCCAGGTAGGACCAGGCTTGGCAGCTTGGGCTGAACTGTTCCCATGAGGAGTCGGTCAAAACTGATTTGAATATGGCTGGGTCCATACTGAGGTGGCATGGTGAGCAAAAGAATGGTGGAGTAAACCCAGATCTTCGTGACTAGGTGTGATTGTTTGCATTGTTCTGCATTCCGTCCATCATTTGTTCCTTTTGCACTTTCTAAAAGTGGCATTTCTACAATAGTAATGAAAAATACATCTACACCAATAAGCAGGATTTATCACCACTATTCCAAACATACTAAACATGGCAGCGCTACTCCTTTCAGATCAGTAATTACCACTTACAAACATATAAGGAAATTCTCAAAGTTAACCTATGAGAGGAGCAGCACTCACAGTAGGTAAAAAATGAAATAGGGTGCTTGTCACGACCAGGACATGCCACATAATAAAGGCACATGTCCAACCTTTTATCTACACTGCACCTGCTCATAGTGCTACCTTGGGCCTCCCTTAGGGGTGATCTACATGTCATAAAAGGGGAGTTTCAGGCTTGGCAAGTAACTTTAGATGCCAAGTCAATTCGGCAGTAAACTGCGTATGCAGGCCCTGCAGTGGCAGGCCTGAGATAGATTTGAAAGGCAACTTCTGTGGGTGGCGCAAGCAGCGCTGTAGTCCCACTAGTAGCATTTAATTTGCAGGCCCTGGGTGTTAGAAATGGAGGTCTCTAGTTGGCAGAGGTAGGTACCTTTGTCCAAATAGGGACCCTTGCTTCTAGTCAGGGTAAGGGGATACACACTCTAGATAACCCTTGCTCACCCCTTGGTAGCTTAGCACGAGCAGACATGCTTATCCCAAAGGCAATGTGTAAAGTATTTGTACCAACACTCACAGTAACACAGTGATAACACCACAAATGGACACCACAACGGTTTAGAAAAATAAAGTATCTTTATCTAAACTTAACAAGACCAAAACGACAAAAATCCAACATACAAGTATTAAGAAAAATTACTTTCAAAAGGTTTTAGCAACTGAGTCCATAGAAAACTATGGATGCGTGATTTCTTGTAAAGTACCTGTTGTTGCGACAAAATTCACCAAGCCAAACAGCTGCAGCGATGGGAAGCGTTGGAAAACAAAGAGATGCGTCGATTCCTGAGACCTTCGTGGATGCGATGCGACAGTTCCGCTGGACACAGGGGAGTGGTGCGTCGGGTCCAGTCCATAAGGGGAAGCGATGCGTCGATTCTGAGACGACTCCGATCCGCGGGTGATGCGTCGGGGAAAACTTGTCGCACAGGGACGATAAGTGGAAATCTGGGATGCGACGGCGAACGATGCGACGGCATCGAGCGGCACTGCGTCGGTTTCTTCAGCCACGATCCCTCAATGCGTCGATTCCTGCAGCGGCGACAGGCGCTGCGTCGGTTTCAGCAGTGGTGCGGCAGTGCAGGGAGATTATTCTCGCACCATGGCATTGCAAGAAGAGCGATGCGTCGATTTTCTTGTTGTTGCATTGCTTTACAGCTCCCAGCAGCAGAAACAAACTCCAGAGGCCCCACACAGTCACAGGCACTCCTGGCAGGTCAGTACTCCCAGCAAGCAAGTTCAGGGGAGCTGGGGGTGAAGTCTTTGTGTTCCTGAGACTTCAAAACAGGAGGCAAGCTCTACTCAAGCCCTTGGAGACTTTCCTCAAGCAGGCGACACAGCACACAGCAAAGTCCTTCTCCTTTCCTTGGCAGAAACAGCAACTGCAGGCCAACCCCAGACACACAACAAGGGCAGTACTTCTCAGTTTCTCCAGATCTTCTCGTTGGCAAAGGTTCCTCTTGATTCCAGAAGTAGTCGAAAGTTCAGGGGTTTTAGGTCTAATACTTACACCCCAAAATGTCTTTGTTTGCTTTGTGCAAGGGTCTCTGAGCCCAGTCCAAACCAGTTCTGTCCTCTCTGGTGCAGCTGTCCGGCAGGAGGTGGAGACAGCATTGTGTGAGGCAGACAGGCCCTATTCAGGTGCAAGGGAAATCTCCTCTCACCACTCTAAATTCAGACCGGGCCATTTCAGGTGCTAAGAGAACTCCTCCCCCTACTCTGAATGCAGCCCAGGTCTATTCAGCCCAGCCCTGACTCATTCAGGAAAGGCAGGACACACATCAACCCCCCTCCCCCGGTGGCTGTCTGAGAGAATGCACCTCCCCAGCCCCTGTCGCTCCAAAACCAGACAGTCAATACACAAACAGGCAGAGACACACGGAATGGTTAAACAAGAAAATGCCTACTTTCTAAAAGTGGCCATCACGTAATATATGTGATTAAATGTCCATGCGATTTACATTATGTTGGTAAAACAAAGAGGTCCCAACGAATTTGGATTACCGAACATAAGAGTAGAATTAGGACGAAGACAATGAGCTCTCCATTAGCACAACATTGGTTGTCACATCACCACACGATCGCGCAATTAAGATTCTGTGTGTTAGAATTGATTTACATTCATCCTGACAGAGATACATCTAGAGTGTTATCTCAACGTGAGACATACTGGATATGGTTTATGGAGACTCTGTCCCCGAAAGGATTGAATGATAAATTTGAATTATCCTACTTTTTGTGAACTGATTTCTGAGATTGCCTGACTACAGATCTTGTCATTTTTTAAACAATTTACTCTTTGTTACAGATTGGATTATGTTATCAATGCGTGTTTCTTTTTAGAGAGGATTTTCTATGTATTAGATTATTTTTTCATTTTCCCACATTGATGTAAATGCAACAGCATATTGATGTTTCATATATTGTTTTGTAAATAGATAGGATTGATTGCTGTATTAGTGCAGGTTTTTCGGTTGTACGGATCGGTGTGGTGTACATGCATTTCTTTCTCTTTTTCTTTCTCTTTTTTTAATTCTCTTGCTAGTCGAGTTCACTTTAGCACTTTTTTCTTTTTTCCTTTGGTTTCACTTCCATTTTAACTTTATTCACTTGCGTGGGTCAGACACATTCACAATATCCAGTCCTATTTTTATGGCCATTACGGACGTTAGCGACGTCCCGGCCGGCGTTGTTAAAATGTTCGAAGTAACACACTGAGAATCACACGCTGTCGGCATTATCATTTGGATGTACCCGGAGTTTGGAGTTACGTCTTTTGGATTACACACCCTGGTAAGAGATTGCTCCAGTGCTAACATTTAGTTGTTTTGTCACCACGCCTCGTAGTTGACAGTTTTTTGTAATTTTCAGCCGGTGCAGCTGGCATCGTGGTCTGAGTTTTTGTCCGTATTCCACCGCTAGAGGTATGTCTAGTTATTTCCATCTGCACTGGAGGCATCGTGGTTAAATTGTTAAGAGTATAACTTTAGCACCTTTGTTATTTTAGTTCTGCACGCTTTTGGTCTTTACTTTGGACTTACTCTTCTTTAAGCACCATTCGAACATAGGTTAGACTCTAGTATTCACGTTTGATTGTTTTCATGCGGCTTTCTTTTTTCTGCGATTGGAGAAGCTGGAGTGTACTTTGACCGTCATATTTTAGAGTGTAGATCTCTTTACTGCATTTGTGACCTTTTCTTTGAGCTCTTTAGTCTAATTCCTTGGGATTGCATGAGGTTACCTCCTGTAACTCCTTTTTCCATCTGAATGAAGTACATTTGCCTCGCACTCTATTGAGTCACATGTTATGAAGGTTTGAAACTGCAATGTTATGTAGTAAATTTAGTTTATTAATCAATTTCAGATTCCCTTGACGAAGGGCTTGTGTATCAGCCCGAAATGCATTGGGAGAAATAACGGTGTTGATCATTTTGCTGACTTTAAGCTGTTTGAGTTTCTACATGGACTGAATTTCATCTGCAAACTACAAGAATAAAGCAGATTGAACCTGGCTTCATTTCAAATGATTCTTTTGAATTAATGCATGCAGTGATTCCATTTTGTTGACATAGTTCAAGAACAATTTCACTATGTATTATATTTGTATAAAACAATTTTGAATTTATGTACACTTTTTTAAGTGACCTTAAAGTAGTGCACTTGGTATTCCTGGATATGTATCTGGGTTTGGAGTCTTCACATTATGAATTAGGTGGCTGGCAGAGCCCCCGACTAGGTGCACACGCAATTTTGACTATTTGTTTTAATAGATTTGATGATTCTGTTTGAATAAGTGTAATTGAGTGCATTCCAGCTGCATACTCACTTTCTAAAAGTGGCATTTTCAAATATACATTTTAAAAACCATCTTTAGTAAAAGATGTGTTATTAAATTCTGAGTTCAGAGAGCCTAAACTTTATTTTTCTATCTTATCCCGATGGGAAGATATGCTTGTAAAATGTTACAAAGCATTCCCCATTCTGTCCTATGGGGCAAGATAGCCTTTCAACAGTGAAAATTGAAATTGGCAGTATTTCACTATCAGGACATGTTACACACATCAGTGCATGTCCTACCTTTCACATACATTGCACCCTGCCCATCGGGTACCTTGGGCCTACCATAGGGGTGTCCAATATGTAAGAAAATGGAAGGTTAGGGCCTGGCAAGTGGGTGTACTTGCCAAGTCGACATGGCAGTTAGCAAACTGCGCACAGGCACTGCAGTGGCAGGCCTGAGACATCTTTTCAGGGCTACTCATGTCGTTGGCACAATCAGTGCTGCAGGGCCACTAGTAGTATTTGATTTACCAGCCCCGGCACACCCAGTGCACTTTACTAGGGACTGACCAGTAAATCAAAATATGCCAAATAGGGAGAACCAATCATAATAACAATTTACACAGGGAGCATATGCACTTTAGCACTGATTAGCAGTGGTAAAGTGCCCAGAGTCCTAAAACCAACAAACACAGGTTAGGAAAAAATAGGAGGAAGAAGCAAAAAGTTTGGGGATAACCATGCAAAAAGGGCCAAGTCCAACACTGGGTATATGTGATACCACTGCACTCGGAACTTACAGGTAAACCAAATATGCCAAACAGGTGTAGACCAATCATACCATGTTTAACGGAGAGAGCACATACACTTTAGCACTGAATAGCAGTGGTGAAGTGTCCAGAGTCTTAAAGCCAACAAACACAAGCCAGAAAAAATACAGGAGGAAGGCAAAAAGTTTGGGGATAACCCTGCAAAAAGGGCCAGATACAACACTCACATATAAGTTCAGCAGTTTCCTGCTGTGAAACTTCTCACAGCTCATTATACACAGCATACAAAAAGCGTTTATGATGTGGATTTCTGGGACCTATTAAAAATGCTGTAAATCCATGTCATCAGAAAGGAGAGACGTGGTTTTTCACCTCATCTAACGAGGAATGCTGTAACCATTGAAGGCATAGCTTTTCCATGCTGTATGTTGCGACAACTCCTGAGCGTTGTGTCTGCACAAAACGTGGGTCTGATCTGTTTGTTTAAAACCCTTTGTGTTATTCAAAAATGCTCATGACAACCATTAATACTTAATGGCCACACTAGTCACCCCTCTGGACTGGAATGTGAAGAATTATATGTACCCTTCTGAAGCATATTGTTGAGCTCTTCCTCTGTATAATTTGTGAATTGTTGCCAATTATCAAAACATGCAAATGTGGGAATGTATGGTGTGTTCAAATCCTTCATCTTAGCCAAGCCCAGGCAGGATGCTTGCTGTACAGTCTTATTCAGAAAAGTCATTTGTCTTGCTATTAGACACTCTCTAAACAAAGTCTCATTGCCTTAAACTTGCCAATCTTTCGTTCCCCAAATAGATTTTCAATCAACATTGTCTTTCCTAAAGCCGTATTCTTGTATTGACAACTGTGAAATAAATGAGGCCAAATAAACTAATTTTGTTTCGGTCAGCATATTTTTTTTTACCGGGGAAGGGAGAAGTTTAGAATAATAAAACACCTGGTCTACGGGGTTATTGCTGGAAAAAACTTAAAACTTATGTATGTGCTACCCAAAAGTGGTGACGGGCAATGATCCCATTGTGTATAATTAAATACTGCATGTGGTGTACTATCTCTGTATAAATAATGGGGTGCATTGTGATGATTACAAAACATTTCATCATAATTAGATGTACAACTATACATTTCTTCACTTTCAAATACAGTATAACACTCTAGCTCAGATAGCATAGATCTAACAGTATTGATATGTCAATCATCAGAAATACTGCCACATCATTAGGTGAAATCTTGAATACATACAGTATTTGCAAAGTCTCTGTGGGACCAAAAATATCAAATGGGTCCTTGTCCCAACCAATACTATCTGGGACAAGAATTGCAGAAATGTTCACAAGGGACAGGTCTAACTGCACTTTGTGTGATGAAGGATGAGGCTTTAATAGCTCAGTTACCCGTTCAACAGGAGAGTGTTCTGGGAGTTAATGTCCATTCAGAAGCAAACACAATAGTGTGACAAGACCAATACCGATAAAAGCAAGACCAATAACATGGAAATCCAAATGTAAATCTAAGTAAAACAAAGTACGTCTTTTTGAGCCAAATAATACATTTTCAATTTCCTGCAATGGCTGGTCTGACGAATCCAAGGAAAAGGCATTAATGTCAGCAAAATAGCCAGAGGCAGTCTGTGGAAAAACAGGGACCTCACAGGGTAGTATAGAACTGGCATATAACTCCAAAGGTGGATCATAATAATCAACTTTTTTTTAGCATGTGTTGTCGGAGACTGTGAATTTGCATACAGTGTGAGTATGGTGCTGGTAGATTTAACTGGAAGTAGCAAAATTTCAGTGTTAGATACCCCCGCTGGGGAACAGAATCTTTAGTTTTTTTGTTAATGCTTGTAAAGGGATCTCCTGCACAGTAGTGGGAGGAGACAGAACACTACCAAGGAGCCCTTGTGGCCTACTGTGAGGGTCTGGCAACATGATGTGGTTTGATCAGATCAATGGACACAAATCTTTTGTTTTTGCAACCCGCAAGAGGTGGTAAAAGTACTGTTTGGGTACCTTTAACTGCCAGAACCGGCACCGGTGCTCTGTAAGATAGGCTGTGGTAATGTGAATCTTATTCTCCCCTTTGATGCATTAATTGTTTATTTCATGATGTTGTACTATTTGACCTTTGTCTGTTTCCACTGTCTTTTCTGTTGCTGCAGAGAATTCCAAGTGGAATGTATATAGTTGTATTGGAGTGGTGAGAGACAGTTAGCTGAGAGGGGTTTTCTCAGTTGGTGGATGGAGTTTCCTTTGAATGAATAAACCACAACTTATGGACTTTTATTGTATACTGTATTATTTGGATCAACCAACATCACATTGGTGACGACCGGCTCTTCTAACCTATGTGTGCCAGAGGAAAATTCAACACCCATATTCATACTTGTGAGTAACTTTAGGGATAACTCATCTACAACATTGAACATTTGTTTACTAGTTTACAGTAAAGACTGTGCTACTTTAAGTTCTACTTTATCCTACAACCTCGCTGGGCACCCTCTCTTAATTTTTCTTACCATTTTAAAAGTCTTTAGACTTGTGGCCCTCATATTCAGCATTTAGCATGTTTCTGGCTATTTTTTTTTCCACTACTCAACCGTGTTTTGTTTTCAGTGCTTATTTATAGCCTATTTTTGTGTAGATTTGGATCAGCCCGAGCCGTTGCTCAAGACTTTGAACTCCCAGCGCTCTAGCCTTTCTGTCCGTGGGAGGCCTTCGCTTCATTCTGGCTCAAGCGTGCATTCCCCTCTTGACGCAGAACCAGCGCGTTCTGTTTTTCTCCACACGGTTTCTGCTGTTGGCATATAGTCCTTCATTGGAAGCTCTTTCTACTTTGAAACACTTGCATCAGCTCGTCTCACATTTGTGCTCGTAAAAGCTTACCTCATTCGCGAGCTGTGGGGCTTCGGTTTTCGTCTTGCTGCTATTGCGTTACCTCATGGTTGCAGTGTGGATCATCTTGCTGCTTCAGTTTCCATCTTGCTGCAGTCAGGCTTACTCATATCTTCAGTGTGGATCACATAACTAGAAACAAGCAAAATAGGAAATAGAAAGAGAACAGTACCTAAACGCTATACCTACAAGGAGGCAAAAATAGGACTGCATTTCTGTATTGGGGGAAATTTGAAGAAGGACCGTTGTTCTCTAATCTCTACATTCCTGCTTCATTTATACAAATCAAGTTTTCCTCTGTGTTTAAGTGTGTTTTTCTTAACATTTTTTCTTACAGGTGGATTCGGATACTATTTCGTGTATCAGTGACAAGTTTAATTATTTGCATTTTTTTAACTTTACTATTTACAAAAGTAATTTAAGTATTTTGAATTCTTTTTGGTTTCGTTTTTTTCTGGGGCATTATTTATCTCTTGTCAGCACGCAACATATTACGCCTCCTCCATTCTTTCTATCTTCCCCTGGTGATCTTCCCTTATTGTGGTCTAAATGGAAAAAAGTGTTTCTCAATTATCTAAAAGTCACAGGTCCGAACTTGTCTGCAGAAAGAAAAAACATCTTTATTGGTGCATTGTCTGGAGGAAGAAGGACAGGAAGTGTATGAGAATTTACCGGAATTGGTTGTGAGGGTGACGGTGATGGTTTGAGTGAATCCGAGACAGCTTTAAAAAAAATTGGACAAACATTATTTGCCTAAGGTTTCAATAATATTACAAAGATTCTATTTTGGCAAAAGGAAACAGAATGATGGAGAGTCTGTTTAAGATTTCATCACAGCTCTCAGGAAACTTCCTACTCTATATAATTTTAGAGAAACTATTGAGGAGACGATTCGTGATCAATTCATGTTTGAGTGAAAAAGTGATGAAGTCATAGAGGAGTTGTGGGAAAAGAATGATCCTAATCTTATGGAAGTGCTCACCATAGCTAAACAGGTAGAGCATTCTATGGAGTGGATACATGAGTTGCAAAAGTCAGACAAGGAAAAAGTTCAACCAAGTGGGAAGTGTCTGTTGTTCATGCAGTTGCTTTGACCAAAGGGAAACAGAATAGTGCTCCCAAGCAGAAGGGATGTTGCTACAGGTGTGGAAATCCCAATCACATGGCTAATTCTAAAGATTGTCCTTCCATACGGGTGGTGTGCCGGTTGGGTGGAAAAAGGGGACATTTTGCCAAATGTTGCAAGTCTCCTAATGCCACTAAGGAGAAGTGAATGTTGTGGAAGAATTGGAGCAAGATATTGTTTTGCAGATTTCTGATGTGAACACTAATGACTTCCACAGAACTGAGTGCTTACATCCATCTGATGTGGTTATGGTGAATGGATTGAGTGTAGTCATGATGATGGATTTGAGGGCCAGGCTGTCTTTGATATCTGATAGTGAATTTTTTATTCTTAAAATAAACTTTATTATCAATACTTGACAGATATTCACAAATGCAGATGTATTCGAATTATGCATGATGACTGCATGCACACGCGTTAGTTAGAAATATGCAAGCATGGTAATAGCTTTAAGAGAACTTTGTATGCTTACTACAGATGAGGGTTTATTTAATGGTTACTACACATACGTAGGTTGTAGATTACATCATGACTATACCCAACTGAACTAGTAATGCGATGATTGGCTTTTTTTCCACATTTGATGTTTCATGAAAAAGGTAACAGTCAAGGATCTCAGAAGGCCTTTGCATCACGCAGAAACTTGGCTATTTTTGTCACTGGCACAAAACTAGTGCATAATGGTGATAGTGACTTCTCAGCTCTACACTGTCTATCTACTCCACTACTTCAAGCTGGAATTTAGGCTTCCTACTCTTTACTTATAATTAGGTCTCGGCGGTGAACTCTGCTCCGTTCGCAGAGTTTTATACACTCTACCCTCCGCGGAGCTTGCGAAGTGCAGAAAACTCCACTCCGCGTAGCGCAGCAGAGTTTGTACCCCGCTCGCGAACGTTAAGTTGGCAAGTGCGAGCTGCCGCTCGGATAGCATTTCTACCTGAGTGCCAGGAAGAATCTGATAGCGACTTTGATAGGAACTTCAAGGGTAATGTTTTGCTTGTAGCACCAGATGTCACTCCTTACAGCTGTGGAGGGAAGCCAATAGAACTGATTGGATCTTTTGATGCTGATTTTGTGTTTCGTGGTAACAGAGTGACTGGGAAATTATATGTTCCAGTGAAGGGTGACTCTATTCTGAGTTGGTCATAACACAAGCTGTTGGGGATTTTTTTAGACCCTAATCTTAATCCTCCGGTTCAGTTCAGGAAGGGAGATACCATGTTTGAGCAGCTACAATGTGAGTTTCCTTGTGTGTTCTCGAATAAAGTAGGATGTGGGAGGGGATATGTGCATCACATAAGGATTGAGAAAGGTGCCACTCCTGTGTTGTGCAAGGTCAAAAATGTACCTCTGAGTCTTCATGGTGGAGTACAGTTGGAGTGAAAAAGACTTGAGGAAGAGGGAATGATTGAAGGGGTGGTGGCATCTGAGTGGGTGGGTCTGGTGATTGTTGCCACCAAAAGCTCAGGGGAAATTTGTCTTTGTGTGGATTTTCGCCACCTCAATAAAGAGCTTGTTGAGGATAGGTTCCCTTTACTGAACATTCAAGAGATGGTTACTTTGATTGGGGATGCTAAGTATTTTACCAAGCTTGACTTGACGTCGGCGTATCATCAGGTCAGGTTGAGTGAAGATTCTAAAGTTCTCACCTCATTCGCTATGCCTTTTGGTGTGTTTTGTTTTAACTGTATGCTATTTGGGCTTTGTTCAGCCGCGTCAGTTTTTCAGAGGCTTATTTCCAGCCTATTAAAGAATTTTGAAGGAGTAATGTTCTTCTAAGATGATTATTTGATCATTAGTGGCAATTTACTGGATCATGTTACCAAAGTATGAGAGGTTTTGCAGATTTTTATGCAAAGAGGTATTACACTCAAGATTGCAAAATGTTAAATTGATTTGTCACAAATTACTTATTTGGGTCATCTAATTTCTGATTATGGTGTTAAACCCAAACCTGATCTTGTTTGTGCTATTTCAGAACTGACTCAACCTTCCAAAAAAGAAGAAGTTCAAACCTTTTTAGTCATGGTGGAGTTCTATGCCCGTTTCGTTCCCAATTTGGCCTGCCACACAGTTGCTATAAGAGATCTACTCAGGAAGGGTGTACAATTTGAGTGGTCAGAGGAATGTGGTAATGAATTTGCTGATCTTAAAGATGCCCTAGCTTCTGCTCAAGTTTTGTACCAGGAATGTTGTGTGTTCTGCACATGGATGCTAGTGAGAAAGGACTTGGTGCTGCCTTGAAACCAAAACAAGGAGAACACGAGGTCACTATAGCCTTTGCTTCTAGGTCATTAAGGGGGGCTGAAGAGCGCTACTCTACTATTGACAGTGGGGCATACGGAAATTCAGGCGGTATTTGTGGGGTGTTAAATTCATGATGTGTACTGATCATAAACCTCGACAGGATGTTTTTGTGAAGACGGGTCTGGGTTGTATATCTACAAGGATTTGCAAGTGGCTCATTGCGCTACAGGATTTTCAGTTTGCTGTTTCTTATTTGCCTGGTGTGGATAAAAAAGTGGCTGATTATCTATCTAGATTGACGTCTAGTTCCTCAGAGGTTGATGACGTGGGTTACTGGTGGAAGGATGATGACATCAAGGTGTGCAGTGTGACATAGGGTTTTGTTTCTGAGATAGAATGGGGGCAGGAAGTGGAAAAGGATGAAGTGCTAAGAGACATGATCAAGTTTATCTTGTCTGGTGAAGGTGGTTGGAAGAAAATGGAGAAGTTTGCAGGGTTTGTCAGGACCTTTGAGGAATTGTCAGTAAACAATGGAAACCTTTTGAAAGGTGGCAGGTTGGTTACCACATTTGGTATCAGAGAATGATTGATTCAATTAGCTCATGAAGTTCATCAAGGAATCAGCAAGACCAATGAACGTCTTAGATGTGTGTATTGGTGGCCTGGTATGGATATCTCTATTGAGAGAATTGTGCAAGACTGTTGTGAATGCAGGTTGAGCGATATGAGTTTTAAACTAAGATCTTCTCCCATAATTTGCAGGGAACTTCCGGCTGAGGTTTGGGAAGAAATTGGTCTGGATATAGTTGGACCCATAAATGTGGGCAGTACCCTGAAATGTGTTTTATTGGCCATGGATATGCTTTCGCGTTGGCCATCGGTGGTAGTTACTAATGAGATTAATACTGCGGCTGTTGTCTTGCCAGAGCATGAAATCCCAGATCAATTTTTGAAATATAATGGTTTGCAATTTACCTTGAGAGACATGGTGAAGTTTCTGGTGGAGAGGGGTATAGCTCACAAAACGTGTGTGTTAGACCTGTCAGCCCTAGGGTGGTCTTGCCCTGTTTTTTTCCCTTTTGCGCCTCATTTTTGCCACCGTATTTTTACTGGACCTAGGTCTCCGGGCGCCTTACCACTGCTAACCAGTGCTGAGGTGCAGGTGCTCTATCACTCAAGATGGCTGCCACAGGCCCCTGCTACTGCAGAGGGGCCTTGCACACATACACACTAGTAGCCAGGGTCAGGCTGGGACATAGGGATACAGTATCCATCCCGTCCCCGCCTCTGGGCCACATAGCCAGACATGTGGAAGGTTCCAGAACCTTCCGGGCTGTGGGAGGAGTTATGTTTTGCCGCCTTTAGGAGGGTCACCTGACCTAGGGGTATAAGAGGCTTGGAGGGAAATATTTTAGTCAGTTGGGGCACCACTGATCCTGGGAGAACCTCTGCCGGAGTACAGGCTGTAGGGCCTAGAGGGGAGACCTACACTCCTGCTGCTGACAAGGCCTAGGCACTGCTGTAGTAAGTTAGCTGAGGAACGCCCACCACCCACTGACCTTGCCCAGCGTGAGGGGACCCAGGGAACCACCTTCAGCATGCTGGGAAGTAACATCAAGCACTCCCAGAACAACCAACTCATTCCCCCCCCTCATAAGAAGAAACTCCTAAGAAGAAACTCATAAGAAACAACCAACCAAGAACAGCCGCAAGAAACCTTAATTTGTGAGGCCTGACCGACCAGCAAGGCCAGAAGCCTGAACTGCCAAACTGGGGATCACCAGGTAAAGCGCCGTGCCCTGAAGTGCTAGACCTTCACCCCCTATCTACTCCTGCCTGCTGCTGGGTTGCCCCCCAAGAACCTTTCTAGTCAGCCCTGCCCACAGGCTGCCAGAGCGCCCCGCGCAATCCATCCACGAAGGAGAAATTGCCCCCCAAGTCACTGACCTCGTGACTGGAACCTGCCGTCGCGGCCGCCGCCGCGTGAGGAGAATTGCTGAGGCGAGGGAGGCCCCTCCGAGGGCGTGGTGGTGAGGCGCGCTGTCCGCGCCCTCACCGAAGCCTCTAAAATCTCCCCAAAGGTCACCGCCGGGCCCGGGAGCCCCACCGACGAAGTCGCGGCCCAAAACGATCACCGCCGCAGCCCAGGGGGCCGCGTGAAGAACCTACGGCCTAGCGGGACGAACGAGGCCTCCAGACCCCGCCAACGCTGTTGCCAGGAGACCGGGGACGCCGACCGCGTCACCAGCCACGCCCCCGGAAAGGCCGCGCAACGATTGGGCGCCGGCTCCCGCCACGCCCCCAGCGCCGACGGAGGCCGCAGAAGAGCTCCGGAGCAGCAGAGGGAGACGGGAAGCCGGCCGGAGAGGACTGCCGGCTCCCGCTCCCCTTCCCGCAATCTCCCCACTTGATCCCGGGGGCCGGAGGAGAGTGATACCGGCCCCCGCTACGACCCGCAATTCCGGCCGGAAGGCCGAGGAACCCCGACCGGGCCCTGCCCTCCAGAACACGGGCCGGCCCGGGAGACAGACAGTCGCATCGAAGAGCGACCAACGACCACCACAACAGGTGAGCCCAGGAGGCCCCTAGGGCCCACTGAGACGCCACTGGGGGCCGGGGGCCACCATTAACCCGTGTAACTATCCCCATGAGGCGAGGCCCCGGAGAGGAGTGGGCCTGGCTGAATTAACCCTTGAGGGTCACAGAAGCCCCCATTGACAGGGAAGCCCCAGAGAGAAGGACATGTTGAGGGGTTCCCTGAAGCTAGTCACTAGCCTCATTGTTCCGCCTACTGTAATTACTGTCTAGGCCTGATGCATATGCTTATACTTGCAAAGTCTTTGCCTAGTGTGAAGGTGCTTAATTGAATTGAGCTGAAGTGTACACCGCCAAGAGTTGAAGTGTTTTATGGTGCAGGTGTACCGGAGTTGCGACGCCCACTGTACTGAATGTGGGGGCGCCTAGATTAATGCAGGCCCTGTTTGAAATGTAACGTGAAATGCCTATGTACAAGGGATTGAATATTCATGAGGTGAACTGCGTGTTGTAGGCCCATGTTTTATTATTGCACCCTGTGATCATTATTGGTGCTATGTTTAAGAGATGATTCCTGCGGCCTTTTAGTGGCCTACAATGTTGATGAGCTATGATGCTTTAATGAAAATACGCACCATTTGAGTAATGCCATGATTTGAAATGTTGATCTGAATTAATCTGCCTCATCTGATGCTGCATTGATTTACATAAAAGATCTTGTTTTTAAATACCCAAGCCTGGTGTGGTGTCACGTTATTGCGTCCGCATTCCTGAGTCAAAGTAAGAGTGTGCTGCACAACTGCCTTACACATTGCCTTCGCGTGCTTTCCCGCCTCGCGCCATGCTACCGTGCCGGACTCGAAATGAAATGAAATTTGTACTTGTAAAGCGCACTTATACCCCCAAAGAGGTGTCCTGGCACTGTACGCATACCGCTGTGGAACCCTTCCTGGCTTTTCCCTGTGAAATGTCCACTCCTGGGCACCCCCAGGGTGAAGCCAGGCATCCCAGCGCTGTTGGGGCCGTTGTGGAGATTAAGCAAGCTATTGCCCAGAGTTGCAGAGTGGGACCCATGATTAGAATAGGCACCGAGGCGAGAATTATCAGGTCCGAGGAAATTGAGCCCAAGACCCGCTGAGGCGGGAATTGAACCCTGGTCCCGGGCCAGATCTCTGCATCAGGGTCTGCCGCTCTAACCATTGAGCCACACTTCTCCCGTTTCCAACATTGGTGTTCAGCGGTGGGATAAGGACTGGTGTTTGTGCAGCACCCTACAGTGACTCAGTGTGCGCCGCAATTGGACACCTATTGAAATGCAAGCGCTAAGAATTATTTTGTGATTGCCTGATTGTGTACATTCCTGCGTTAGACCTGCTACCTACAGTCTAGAACCCTTTCCCTAAATTGTCTGGGGCCCCACCTAGCAGGATGGAGTTTGAGTTGGCCAACCTAGAAAGGTATACGGTGACACAGCTCAAGGAGTTCTGTCTAGAGAGGGGGGTGTCCGTCAAGCGAGGCGCCAGGAAGGAGGTGCTTCAGAAAGCTTTGAGGGCATGGGTAATGGCCCACCCGGGGGGAATAGGGGACGAGGAGC
Organism: Calotriton arnoldi; assembly: GCA_963921515.1. NCBI lineage: Eukaryota > Metazoa > Chordata > Amphibia > Caudata > Salamandridae > Calotriton > Calotriton arnoldi. The sequence goes on along the minus strand of CAWUFW010001846.1, from coordinate 506,690 downwards.
AGAGGGAGGCAGACGACCCAGGAGAACTGGACCTACTGCACATTGATGTTAGCGAGAATGTGTTGCCAGGAAGACGTTCCAGGGCAGGCAGTAGTGCGTCAGGGGGGAGTTTGTCTGCAGAGGAATTTGAAGACAGGAGGGAGGAGAGGCAATTGAGGTTAGAACTTGCTAGGATGGACAGGGAAGGAGAACAGGCAAGGCTAGCCATGGAGGAAAGGAAGCTTGCGCATGAGCTTAGCCTGAAGGAACTAGAGCGCCGAGCCTTGCAGATGAAGATGCAGGGCAATTTGAATGGTGGCAGCGTACCTGCTGGGGTTCCACAGGAGCCCAAGTTTTATCTACCTAGAGAGGTGATAACCAGTTTTAGTGTGGGAGATGACATCGATAAGTGGTTGGCGGCGTACGAGGTATCGTTGGTGGCCCATAGGGTTCCTGAGAGCTACTGGGGGGGAGGTCTCTACAGGTACATACCTCCACCAGTAAGGGACACACTTTTGACCTTGGATAAGGGGGATCAGACAAACTACCCTATCATGAAGGAGGCCCTGCTTAAGAAGTTTGGCTTCACCCCAGAGAAGTACCGCCAAAAGTTCTGCAACAGCCACAAGCTTCACACACAAAACTGGGTGGATTTTTTTGATTATGCCCGGAAGGCATTGGAGGGTTGGGTGCGTGGCAGCAACATTGATGATTACAAAGGGCTGTACGACCTGTTCTTGAGAGAGCACCTCCTAGAGAAATGTTTTCCGGAGCTGCGCCAGTACTTGGTGGACCGCAAGCTGACCAATCCGAGGGAGCTTGCAGAGGAGGCAGACACGTGGGTCAGCACTCGGGTGTCCCACAAGGGAGCCGGGGCGGACCCCCCGAAAGGTGGACTGGGGTTCCCCCAGAAGAAAGAGGGGGGAGATAAAAGGAGGGAGTTCTTTAAAGGCCCCCAAAATAGACCGCCTGGGAGAGGGGTGGGTTCCCCATCCCAATCTGGATTCCAGAAACCCACTTATCCTGACAGGAGTCAGCAGCCCAGAACTGTCCGGTGCTACGAGTGCGGGGAGGTTGGACACTACAAGGGGGATCCCCAGTGTCGCAAGAGAACCCCAGCCCCCACAGGAGGTAAGAGCCCCGGGGTGGCCAGTGTAGCGCTTGGGGAGGAGTTGTCCCTAGGTAGGGGAGGTGAGTGGACAGGCTTGACCTTAGTTTCCCTGGGGGATAGAGAGATCATCCCATGGGTTCAGGTACCCTCGAACACTGCCAAGTATCGGCAGAGGGTCCTGGTGAATGGGGAGGTGGTGGAGGCTCTGAGGGACACAGGTGCCAGCATGACGATGGTGAGACGTCAGCTGGTGTCCCCAGAGCAGGTGATTCCTGAGGTATTCCACCCGGTTGTTATGGCTGATAATAGCCTGGGTCATTACCCCGTGGCCCAAGTTCCCTTTGAGTGGGGAGGAGTATCAGGCCTGTTGAAGGTTGCGGTGAGCCCTGCCATGCCAGTTGACTGTCTGCTGGGTAACGACTTGGAACATACTGCCTGGAGGGAGGTAGAGTTCAATGCCCATGCTGAGATGTTGGGATTACCAGGATGGACTTGCGTCGTCACGCGGTCCATGGCTGCCCGACAAGGAACTCAGCTCGGGTTGGAGCCTGAAATAATGGCCCAGCCCACTGCTGGACGAGGAGATGTCCAGGAGGAAACACCCGGTGAGATGGATGGGGAGCCCGCGGAGGTGGCCCCGGAGTCCGCTGAGGTGGATGGTGTTCCCGTGGGGGACCTGCCGACCCCTGCAGAGTGGAAGGTGGAAGGAGGGCCTACCCGGGAGGAATTTTGCCGGGCACAGAAGGAGTGCCCTACGCTTGAAGGCATGCGGCAACAGGCCGAAGCCCAAGCAACTGGAACAGAGACTGGTAACTACCATGTCTACTGGGAGGATGGTCTCCTCTACAGTGAGCCTAAGACTCCGGTGCATGGGTCATCAAGGGCCTTAGTGGTCCCCCAATGCTACTGAGCCTTTCTGCTAGAGTTGGCACACAAAATACCACTAGCAGGACACCTGGGCCAGGACAAGACGTTTGCGCGTTTGGTCCCACATTTTTACTGGCCCAGGATGCGCGTCACTTCTGACACTTTCTGCAAGACCTGCACCACTTGCCAGGCGAGCGGCAAGACAGGGACTAAAGTGAAGGTCCCTCTAGAACCTCTCCCAGTTGTCGATACCCCTTTTGAGCGGGTAGGGATTGACATTGTCGGGCCGTTGGACCCGCCGACTTCTGCGGGACATAGGTTCATTTTGGTGCTGGTAGACCATGCCACCCGGTACCCAGAGGCAATCCCTCTGAGGACCATCACTGCACCGGTGGTGGCGCGGGCCCTGAGGGGATTTTTACCCGAGTGGGATTCCCCAAGGTCGTGGTGTCAGATAGGGGCACGAATTTCATGTCGGCCTACATGCAGGCCATGTGGAAGGAGTGTGGAGTGACCTACCGGTTCTCCACTCCTTACCACCCCCAGACGAACGGGCTCGTGGAGCGTTTTAACAAGACCTTGAAGGGGATGATCAGGAGCCTACCCGAGGACTTGAGAAGGAAGTGGGACGTCCTCTTACCCTGTCTGCTCTTCTCCTACCGAGAGGTGCCGCAGAAGGGGGTCGGTTTCAGCCCCTTTGAGCTGCTCTATGGCCACCCCGTTCGGGGGCCCCTCAGTCTTGTCAAGGAGGGGTGGGAGAAGTCTTCCTCGAAGCTGCCCCGTGATGTGGTCAGCTATATGCTGGCATTCCGCAGCCAAGTGGCCAAGCTGTGGAAGGAAGCCTCGGACAACCTAGAGGCTAGTCAGGCCGTCATGAAGAAATGGTATGACCGGAACGCTCGGACGGTAGAGTTAGACGCTGGACAGAAGGTGTGGGTCATGGAGCCAGGAGAGCTTAGCGCCCTCCAGGACCGGTGGACTGGACCGTTTGAGATCTTGGAAAGGAAAGGCCAGACCACTTATGTCGTCGATGTGAAGACCCGCCGTCAACCCCACAGGGTGTTCCACGTCAACCGCCTGAAGCCACACCAGGAGCATTCAGAGCTCACTCTCCTGATGATAACAGATGGAAGTGAGGAGGAGGAGAGTGAGCCTCTTCCAGACCTTCTGGCGGCCCATGAGAAGGATGGCTCAGTAGAGGGAGTGGTCCTCGCCCCATCCTTGACCCCAGAGCAACAGAGGGACTGCCGCCAGGTCTTGGGGCAGTACGCCTCGTTGTTCTCCCTCACGCCTGGGATCACGCACCTGTGTACCCATGATGTGGACACAGGGGACAGTCCGCCAGTAAAAACCAAGTCTTACCGGCTGTCCGATAAGGTCAAGGCTAGTATCCAGGGTGAGGTTACCAAGATGCTAGAACTGGGGGTAATTGAGCCTTCCAGTAGCCCTTGGGCTAGTCCGGTGGTGTTGGTGCCGAAAGCGGCCCCACCGGGCACCACACCAGAACTTCGGTTCTGTGTGGATTACCGCAGACTCAACTCAGTCACAAAGACCGACGCTCACCCGATCCCTCGGGCGGATGAGCTCATTGACCAGCTGGGAGCAGCCCGGTATCTGAGTACCATTGATTTGACGTCAGGCTATTGGCAGATCGCCATGGCAGAAGGAGCAAGGGAGAAGACTGCGTTCTCCACCCCCGAGGGCCACTTTCAATTTCGGGTGATGCCCTTCGGGTTGAAAAATGCTCCAGCCACTTTCCAGCGGTTGGTGAACCAGGTGCTGTCTGGCCTAGAGGCCTTCTCTGCTGCCTACCTGGATGACATAGCTGTCTTCAGTAGCAGCTGGGAGGACCATCTGGAGCATCTCCAGGAGGTGCTACAGGCTCTGCAACGGGCTGGTCTAACCATCAAGGCCAGCAAGTGCCAGATTGGACAGGGATCTGTCGTGTACCTGGGACATCTGGTGGGCGGAGGTAAGGTGCAACCCCTCCAAGCCAAGATCGAGACCATCTTGGCCTGGGAGCCCCCAAGACCCAAACAGAGGTCCGGGATTTTCTCGGCCTCACGGGATACTACCGCCGGTTCGTCAAGGGATATGGAACCATTGTGGGCCCTTTGACGGAATTGACTTCGAAGAAGCAGCCACGCAGAGTCATCTGGACGGCTGCCTGCCAGGAAGCCTTTGAGACCCTCAAACGTGCAATGTGCACCGCACCGGTGCTCAGGACTCCAGACTTTGGACGGGAATTTATCGTGCAGACAGACGCTTCTGAGCATGGCATAGGAGCTCTGCTCTCGCAGCTGAATGACGATGGCCAAGACCAGCCAGTGGCCTTCATTTCCCGAAGACTACTCCCCCGGGAACAGCGGTGGAGTACCATCGAACGAGAAGCCTTTGCCGTGGTTTGGGCTGTAAAGAAGTTGAGGCCATGCCTTTTTGGTTGTCACTTCCTGATCCAGACCGACCACAGACCCCTTCGCTGGCTCATGCAGATGAGAGGCGAAAACCCCAAATTGTTGAGGTGGTCCATTTCCCTCCAGGGGATGGACTTTCGGGTGGAACATCGACCCGGTGTAGACCACGCCAACGCTGACGGTCTCTCCCGGTTTTTCCGCCTTAGCGACGAGAACTCCCTAGAGGTTGGGAACCTCTCCCCTCTTTCGGCTTGGGGGGACGCGTGTTAGACCTGTCAGCCCTAGGGTGGTCTTGCCCTGTTTTTTTCCCTTTTGCGCCTCATTTTTGCCACCGTATTTTTACTGGACCTAGGTCTCTGGGCGCCTTACCACTGCCAACCAGTGCTGAGGTGCAGGTGCTCTCTCACTCAAGATGGCTGCCACAGGCCCCTGCTACTGCAGAGGGGCCTTGCACACATACACACTAGTAGCCAGGGTCAGGCTGGGACATAGGGATACAGTATCCATCCCGTCCCCGCCTCTGGGCCACATAGCCAGACATGTGGAAGGTTCCAGAACCTTCAGGGCTGTGGGAGGAGTTATGTTTTGCCGCCTTTAGGAGGGTCACCTGACCTAGGGGTATAAGAGGCTTGGAGGGAAATCTTTTAGTCAGTTGGGGCACCACTGATCCTGGGAGAACCTCTGCTGGAGTACAGGCTGTAGGGCCTAGGGGGGAGACCTACACTACTGCTGCTGACAAGGCCTAGGCACTGCTGTAGTAAGTTAGCTGAGGAACGCCCACCACCCACTGACCTTGCCCAGCGTGAGGGGACCCAGGGAACCACCTTCAGCATGCTGGGAAGTAACATCAAGCACTCCCAGAACCACCAACTCATTCCCCCCCCTCATAAGAAGAAACTCCTAAGAAGAAACTCATAAGAAACAACCAACCAAGAACAGCCGCAAGAAACCTTAATTTGTGAGGCCTGACCGACCAGCAAGGCCAGAAGCCTGAACTGCCAAACTGGGGATCACCAGGTAAAGCGCCGTGCCCTGAAGCGCTAGACCTTCACCCCCTATCTACTCCTGCCTGCTGCTGGGCTGCCCCCAAGAACCTTTCTAGTCAGCCCTGCCCACAGGCTGCCAGCGCGCCCGCGCTATCCCTCCACGAAGGAGAAATTGCCCCCAAGTCACTGACCTCGTGACTGGAACCTGCCGTCGCGCCGCCGCCGCGTGAGGAGAATTGCTGAGGCTAGGGAGGCCCCTCCGAGTGCGTGGTGGTGAGGCGCGCCGTCCGCGCCCTCACCGAAGCCTCTGAAATCGCCCCAAAGGTCACCGCCAGGCCCGGGAGCCCCACCGACGAAGTCGCGGCCCAAAACGATCACCGCCGCAGCCCAGGGGGCCGCGTGAAGAACCTGCGGCCTAGCGGGACGAACGAGGCCTCCAGGCCCCGCCAACGCCGTTGCCAGGAGACCGGGGTCGCCGACCGCGTCACCAGCCGCGCCCCCGGAAAGGCCGCGCAACGATTGGGCGCCGGCTCCCGCCACACCCCCAGCGCCGACGGAGGCCGCAGAAGAGCTCCGGAGCAGCAGAGGGAGACGGGAAGCCGGTCGGAGAGGACTGCTGGCTCCCGCTCCCCTTCCCGCAATCTCCCCACTTGATCCCGGGGGCCGGCGGAGAGTGATACCGGCCCCTGCAACGACCCGCAATTCCGGCCGGAAGGCCGAGGAACCCCGACCGGGCCCTGCCCTCCAGAACACGGGCCGGCCCGGGAGACAGACAGTCGCATCGAAGAGCGACCAACGACCACCACAACAGGTGAGCCCAGGAGGCCCCTAGGGCCCACAGAGACGCCACTGGGGGCCGGGGGCCACCATTAACCCGTGTAACTATCCCCATGAGGCGAGGCCCCGGAGAGGAGTGGGCCTGGCCTGAATTAACCCTTGAGGGACACAGAAGCCCCCATTGACAGGGAAGCCCCAGAGAGAAGGACATGTTGAGGGGTTCCCTGAAGCTAGTCACTAGCCTCATTGTTCCGCCTACTGTAATTACTGTCTAGGCCTGATGCATATGCTTATACTTGCAAAGTCTTTGCCTAGTGTGAAGGTGCTTAATTGAATTGAGCTGAAGTGTACACCGCCAAGAGTTGAAGTGTTTTATGGTGCAGGTGTACCGGAGTTGCGACGCCCACTGTACTGAATGTGGGTGTGCCTAGATTAATGCAGGCCCTGTTTGAAATGTAACGTGAAATGCCTATGTACAAGGGATTGAATATTCATGAGGTGAACTGCGTGTTGTAGGCCCATGTTTTATTATTGCACCCTGTGATCATTATTGGTGCTACGTTTAGGAGATGATTCCTGCGGCCTTTTAGTGGCCTACAATGTTGATGAGCTATGATGCTTTAATGAAAATACTCACCATTTGAGTAATGCCATGATTTGAAATGTTGACCTGAATTAATCTGCCTCATCTGATGCTGCATTGATTTACATAAAAGATCTTGTTTTTAAATACCCAAGCCTGGTGTGGTGTCACGTTATTGCGTCCGCATTCCTGAGTCAAAGTAAGAGTGTTCTGCACAACTGCCTTACACATTGCCTTCGCGTGCTTTCCCGCCTCGCGCCATGCTACCGTGCCGGACTCGGTAACCCCGTTTCCAACAGTGTGCCCTCTATCACCCAGAGACAAACAGTATGATTGAGAGCTTCAATAGAACTTTGAAAGAAGCGATACAAATTGCTAGATGCAGTAGAGGGGATTGGATCCAAGCCGTGAAGAGACGGGTTGAGGAATAGAGATTCATTCCTCATTCTACCACGGGTGCCAGTCCTTTAGTGCTGCTTAAAAAATGGAGACCTCATACTGTGGTGGATCCTCCTTGGGTGAGGAATTATTGTAAGAATGAAATATTGAAGAAAACACGTGGGAGAGATTTGTGTAAGCAGGAGGAGAGGAAAAGAATTTATGATGGTCGTAATGCTGTCAAGTCTTTGGTTATAAAGGTTGGTGATGTGGTCAAGGTGAAATTACCGGAGAGAGTTTGTGGAATTTCCCAGTTCAGTAGAACATTTGTTTTGCCTAAAGTATTCTGTGGTGCAGCCAAGTTAGATGATGGCCACATCTGGGATCACAACCGTTTGGTGTGGTGAAGAAGAAGTAATGTTGATTTTGGGTGCTTTAATAAAGGCGGATGATGTGTGGTAATGTGAATCTTAGTTTCCCCTGTGATGCATCCATTGTTTATTTCATGATGTTGTACTATTTTGATCTTTGGCTGCTTCAACTGTCTTTTCTGCTGCAGCAGAGAATTCCAAGTGGAATGCATATAGTTGTATTGGAGTGGTGAGAGACAGTTAGCTGAGAGGGGTTTTCTCAGTTGGTTGTTGGAGTTTCCTTTGAAGGAAGAAACTACAACTTATGGACTTTTATTGTCTCCTTGATTATTTGGATCAACCATCCTTCATATGGGCCATATTCTTTCATGTGCACAATCTTTTCTCAGACCTATCTTTGGAGTCTAGCTAGGAGTTGCCGGTTGCACCCTCACTTCTCCAGTGGCAGAACGTTTCTCAAGCTTGTTGGAGTGCTCATCTCGGAAGTCTTTGAGCTCCTGAAATAAAGCCAAACTTTCATTGATATCAAAATGCATTTCAGCTGCCACTGTGCTTGGATTGTCAAGGTCCAGAACACACATCTGGACCCCAAACAGGACCTCAAAGGGAGTCCGACCACCCAATGATCTTCTAGGCAGATTGTTTAAAGCTCTCTGGATCCCATACTGGTGATGGATCCAACTACGACCTGAAACTAATACTCTAGCTGTTAAAGACTCCAAGTCTCATTTCTCTCCCCATGACTATCTTGTGGGGAGACAATCCTGTTTTTCATTCAGGAACACTGCAAAGACTCATCAGCACAACGGCCCCTTCAGGGATGTTGATGCAGACACTTTGGGCAATAGGGCTTTAAACGTTCCATTCACCTGCTCCACAATGCCGGAAGCCTCTGGCTGATAACTGCAATGCAATCTCTGCTCCACTTGCAACACTGCACACAACATTTTCAGGACCTCGTTATTGAAATGAGCCTCTTGGTTTGATTCCAACGAAGTCGGGAAACCAAATCTTGTTATGAGCTCCCTCAACAACAATTTAGCCACTGTGAGACTGTCATTTCTTCTGCTTTGGTAGGCTTCAATCCAACGCGAGAAGATGCACACACTCACCATGACATATCTCAGCCCGTTGCAGACAGACATTTTGATGAAATCCATCTGCATTCTGTTGAATGGCCCTCCTGATCTTCCTACATGATTCAATGTCACTGGAGTTCTTTTCCCTACAATCATCTGTTGACCCACAACACATCTGTGACACAATTCTTCAGTCACCAACATAAATCATGAATTAAACCAATGATGCTTAGACAACCGAACCATCACATCCCTCACAATGTGAGTGGGTCCGTGGAAATGCCTTGTCATTGGGGACAACATGCTGTCTGGTGATACTGGTCTGACATCCTCAGAAACCCATACATCATCATCTTTCTTCACACATCCTGCTGGGATTCAACCCTGCTGTTCTGCCTCTGTCACTTCCTCCTAAAATGTCTTCACTTCCTCCCAAGTATCAGTTCTTGATAACAAAAGGTCATAGTTAGTCTCACCTTCGGACTAATTTGTGAATTCATCATTGAATGGTCACGACCAAGGCGCATAGTATTAGGGTACCTTTTCAGCATAACCATTGGCCACTGTCACATAATCATCACCAGTGAGGTGAGCGGGCCACTTTACAACTGCAATTTTTACAGGCAGCTGAAGTGCTTCAAATATTCTCATGATGTGCTCCCCATTGCGAATTGGGGATCCAGATGAGGTCATAAATCATCTTTGTGGTCACAACTGTCCAAAGTTGTCAAGAACACCAAAGCCATACTATCTGTAAATATAGTCACTCTCAGCTGTTCAGAGACACAGCAAGCTCTAGTAAGAACAATCAATACAGCCACTTGTGCAGAGAACTCCCCTCAAAGCCAGGAGGCTTTGATTACCCTTGAGACTGTGCAGACTGTGTACGCACCTCTCAGGTTTCCTTCATTGTCTCTAAGACATAGCCCATCCACGAACAATATGCAATAATTCTCTACTACTCAACATAAACTTTCTCCCAGTTCTAGGAAGGCAATCAAGCAGTCGTTATCCCATGGTATTGGATCAGACATATGTAAAGGCTTGGCCAATAGGGAAAAGTTGGGTATCCACTAGCATCAGTATCCCATCATTTCCAAAAACATCCTGATTTCTTTCTTGGTGGTTGGTGCATTCATTTTAAGAATTACCAAGATTCTTTCTTACGACACCTTTCTCGCGTCTTTCTCAATGTGATGTCCGAAATACAGAACTTGTTTCTGGCAATACTGTAACTTACTCGAGGACACGTTATGTCCATTTTGTCGGGCTTGCTCTGCTCCCGGCTGGGTCTGTGGTGGGGCGTAGCATTGCCAGCATAAAGCCGGCCTTCCCAGGTGGAGGATCGCTTCGCATTCTAGTTGACTCATGTGTGATCTTCCGCCCTCATGACACTTACCTTCTGCTTCCAGATGCACTGAGCATCATGTTCAACAATCCGGCAGCCTGCTATTCGGTGGCTCCTCTTGTTCTTTGTTTTGCTTCCTCAGCTGTACAATGCTGGACCTCGTTCCTGGGATACTTGCATAAAGAAAAACAAACAAAGAGCATTTAAAGAATCATCCTCTGCTATTAAGGCAGTAACACCTTCAGCGCTTTCATTACAGTCTTTACTGAACATATTCTTATCTAATTGATGCTCTTGGCATTTGGAGATCCCATTCTTGCTTAGTAATGGCTTCATGAAACAGTAAGAGAAAGAAAGATAACATGTTAGTTGCTGCATTACGGAACATATAGTTTTGAGGACATAAGAGCCCTGCACCATTTTTGTGTTACTTTAGTTTTTTGATCATAGAGAGAGAATACAAGAGGTTATTGTATCCACTCTTCCAGTTTTTGGAATCGCAGTCATTTTTGGCCTTTCATTTAAAGCAGGCTACAGAATGCTTTTAGGTGTGTCTGCATGTCCCATTCCTTTTCATATGAAATGTACACTATACTGTTGTGCTCTGTAACCATATGCTCTTACTCTTTCCTGTTTCCATAGATTGTATAGCCCTCCTGTGTATGCAGTCATTTATTTAAGTTCGGAAGAGGGGAATTATACAGGTAATCTCTATATAGAAGTGTGGATACATATATAGTACTATTTTCCTTGTTGCATTACCAGAAAGGCTCAACACATACACTTGAATTCCTTATTCTCTTCTTTGTATGTAGGAAACATATAGAGATACTTCAGGACACTACATACCTCCCTGCATTGACTCCTTGGGACACATGCCTTTTCTATTTCCGTTCCCCTCTACCCCCATCTCACCATGATTAGTTTTGGCATTCTTGGGCAGTCTTGGTGGTGAGAGGAAGTTGGGATCATTACTTTGCTTTTTCCTATCGCTCCTGCGGAAACACAAGTGAAAATTGACAATTCTTAGCTAAGTGGTACAGCAATTCAATAGTGTCTCTCTTGCAAGCTTCTGGAGTGTCTGAGGCCATTAACAGGTCATCAATATACTGCATTAAGACAGAGTTACAAGGCATAATCAGAGCCTTGAGATTATTTTTAAGGATTGGATTAAAAATTGAGGGGCTCTCCGTATACCCTTATGGGGCACTGCACCATGCCAAAACACGGTTCTGGAACCAAAAAGCGAAGAGGTACTAGCGGCTCTCATGCAAGGGAACAGAAAGGTTGCCTGATACAAATCAATGACAGTGAACCACTCAGCCTCACATGGAATTTTGAAAGAAAATCACAGCTCCATTCAGTACCACGGGACAGCAGGGATAAACAATGCTGTTAATCCTTCTCATGTCCTGCACTATGCAGTACTTATTGCTAGGCTTCTGCTAGCCCATAATGGGTGAATTACATTACTCCCCATTATCTCCTTTAAAATGCCTTGTTGTATCATTGACTCAATCACTGGAGGAATCCCAGCAATTGTTTCAGGGGTCAGATTATACTGTGCGATTCTTGGGTACTCAACGTTGAGTGTTACCTTTATGCAAACAGGCTCAACTCCCTTTATGAGACCAATATCTTTACTTGAAAAATCCCAGACCTCAGACTTCACTGTATCCCTAAGGTCCGCTGGTAAGTCCTCATTTGTCATCAAATGATACAATCCAATGGTTGGCCCTTGACTTGCTAATTTAAAGGCAACATCTTCATCATGGGTTTGAAACTCTACTCCTGTTGGAATACATTAAATAGTGCAATTCAACTTGCACAATAAATCTCGTCCTTGTAAGCTGACAGGACTCGAATCACATTTTCCTCAAAGGACCCTGTTTTAACAGGTACTGCTTCTGTTATGGGGTTTGTCATTTGCTTATTTGTGACTCCTACAAGTTGGATTCTTTTTCCCAAGAAGGGTAGGTTTGGAGCTTCCACTGCTCTAACAGTAGATCGGTTAGCACCAGTATCGATCAAGAATAATACAGGGTGGTCATTCACCTCACCTTCGACAAATGGATCACTGTGGTCTACGACTAAGACTGAGTCAAGTACGCATCTTCCTCCCCCTTCAGGCACTGTCATTGTGACAGATTAGAGCTGTAGCCCTCAAGCGAATCAATAATTGGGAATTGCTGAAACGCATTCTGATTTTGGAAGGAATTCTGATTTTGATGTGGGACTTGATATGAATTAAATCTGGGACCATTTGCATTTTCTGCTGCATCGGGGCTTGACGAACCTGCATCACTGGAGCTTGGGGCAAATTAAAAATGTGCATTCTCAGTCTTGGTACATTCTGTGACTGTATGGGGTTATTACTCTGGGGCTGTGTAAACCCTGAATTCTAGACCTGGTTCTCATTCACCACTTTGGCCCTCATTATGATGTCGGTCAGATCGCAACCGACAGCCGGTCGGTGGTGGTCCGACTGATATCTGGTGCCACAGTCTGACTGCCGCATTATGCAGACCCCCCAGGATATTGTGGCAAGGATTAGAAAATTTAGCGGCACAAATGTGGAATTTTAGCAGCACAAATGTGGAAATTTAGCGGCATTTTTGCGGCACTTTATTTTACTCATAATCATTCTTTTTCAGCCTGAAATCAATGGAAACTGTTTTAGCAGAGTATTCCACTTTGAAATAGGCATGTTTAAAGTGTCTGCAGCTTTACGGAAGCACAGCTCCAGTCCTAACCTCGTGGGAGGGAGCTGTATTTCTCCCTGGGATGTTCTAGTGCCCATGTATGCACCTCTGTCGGGGCACCGCTGCCTCCGGATCCGTGAGGCAGGACACCTCTTCCTCAAGCACCCTAGGGCGCAGGATCGTAGTGACTGATCCAAATAAGTGAGACAGACTACATAGGGAGGTCACCTCCTGCTTACCTGGTCCTGTCCTTATAGGTCGACTTGAGCATACACCTAACACCCTGGTACTATTCCTTGTGCATAATACACAGAGGCATCTTAAAACCTAAGAGGACATTGTCAGTGTGAAGCAGAATACCAAGTTGCAATCAATTGCACCTGCTGGGTCTTTTACAGTAAACCACGAAGGAACACACCAGCTATCACTCAGGACTGGCAAAAACCTTCTATAACCATACTGCCCCTTCAGACAAATTGCCCTCAACCATGCACCAACCCAACGTTTGAGACATGGCAGGAGTCACAGGAATAAGGGCCTCGTAATCCTGCATGGCCAGCAACCATTAGCTTAGAATGTGTTTACAACAAAATTCAAATGATGCCGTCCGTGCCCAAGGAACAACAGCTGTTGTGGCCGCCAGTAGCCCCTGAATTTTCAGCCACCCCTGTGCTGTTGAAGCAAACTGACTCAAAAGATGAGTAACATGTTGAATTGACACAATCCTTAGAGAAGGCAGGAAGACACGGCCCAGGACAGTGTAGATTTGGGCCCCAATAAATATTTTCTCTTGAGTTGGCTCAAGACTAATGGTTGCTGATCATGAAACCCAGTTGGTGCAGAACTTTAGTCACCATTTCAACATTTTCTTGAGCCTTCAAAAAAGACGAAGCAGAAAGCAACCAATAATCAAGATATGACAATATTGAGACACCATACAATTGAAGATGAGCAACAACAGGAGCTAGTACCTTGCTGAAGATCCTGGGAGATGCTGCTAGACCAAAGGCAGGACTTGAAATTGGAAATGTTGGTTCCTTACAGCAAACCCAAGAAATTGTTGATTGGAGGAATGAATCCAGATGCGACAGTATGTGCCTTGAAGCTCAAACGTCACCAGGAAATTGTTCTCACCAGTAAGGGGGGAGTGATTTCCTGGAGGAAAATCATCTTGAATATGTCCACTGAGATGTAATTGATCAGGGTCCTCAGGTTCAAAACAGGCTTTATTCCCCGTCGGATGTGGCAGCCAAAAACAGGACAGAATAGAATCCTTTTCCTCTCTGAAGCAAAGGCACAAGTATGAGTGCCTTCTTCTCTAGAAGAGCTTGAACTCCTATCATCTTTACCTGAATTCTCAACTCTTTCTTTAGCCATGGGATAGGTCTAATAGGATGGAGAGGATTTTGGGCACATGGAATTCGATAACAGGTCTTCACTATCTGGAGCACCCAATGGTCCATGTTACAGTTCTTCCAAGCATGATAGAAATGTCTTAACTTTGCCCCAACTTCGAGGTAGTAAGTTTTGGGACTGTTAATGCTACTAAGTTGGGTTTTGTTGCCAAACATAGCCTGGCCTCGAAAGGGACTCTTGTCCTGAAGATTTTGTAGAGAACGCTTAAAAATAAAGCATTACTTTCTAGACCCCAGCTTAAGAGGTTTGAGAATTGTTTACTCTTCTGCTGCTTTTTGCACCATGTCATCATATTGTGGACATCATAAGATGTCCACAAGAGGTCCTCGTTTCCCAAATGTTGGGAATTGAGAGGTGAAAATATCTGTTGTGTTTTCACAGCCCTTTGTCAGCCTCGTCAAAAAACTGAGGGGCATATTCACAAGGAGCTATCGCCGAATTAACAGCACTTCATCGCAGCCAAAGTCGTGATAAATTTACCCCCCCATTCACAAGCCGGTGTAAACAGCCCACAGCACCAGTTTACCCGCGAAAGCAGCCACAAAAAATATTGCCACAGAGGACTCACGCAAATATCGCTAATGAGATGCAGAGTGGGCGTTCCCGTGTGAAAAGTCGAGACAACATCACACCTCAACATTCACAACGACCAGCCACATCGGCGATAAGAACACAAAACAGGCAATGAGGTGCGGTAGCCGCAGGTATTTAACACCTGCCTCAAGCAGGTGCAAAGAAGGACATCCACCTGCAGTAGGCAACGGAGTCCCTCCCACAGCCATACCCGAAGAACAAGTGACGCCATGGAGCTACTCTACATGCAGCTCGGAGCCCCAACAGGGCCACAACACCCCCCGCCACCACCCCCTGGACCGCCACCCCCCCAGGACCGGACCCGCTCCCCCCTCGGACCACCACAGAGGCAGCGTAGAGTAAGACAGCGGACCTACCGAAAACGCACCACTCTCACAGACCTAATGCCCATGGAAGTCATTGCCCACTACAGGCTCAAAAGGACAACCATCCTCCGCATCCTGACCCACATCGCCCACAGGCTGACGGTCCCAACACAGCGGAGAACAACATCCCTCCGCAGACAAAGCTGCTGGCAGTGCTGCACCTGTTGGCCTCTGGGACCTTCCAACCAACAACTGCCAGAGTCGGAGGGGTCTCACAGCCAGCCCTATCAAAGTTCATCACACCCGTCCTGGCTGCCATCCTCAGCTTCATACCCCAGTACCTTCAATTCCCCAACACTGCGCAGGAACAGCTGGAGGCTAAGCAAGGCTTCTACGCCATAGCCGGATTCCCGGCCGTGTTGGGGGCAATCGACTGAACACATGTCCCACTTGTGCCCCCTGCGGATACTGCACACCACTACCGCAACAGGAAGCACACGCATTCCATCAATGTGCAGGCAATAGTGGACCACCGGGGAATGTTCACCAATGTCGTCGCCAACTACCCAGGCAGTGTGCATGATTCCTTCATCTTCCGACAGTCCATCATCAACCAGCGCTTCCAGGATGGCACATATGGAATGGGACTGCTCGTTAGTAAGTACCAACTCAACACACCACACATCCCACAGCCAGCAACGCACAAGGCACAACTGTGGGGATGCACACGTGACCTAACCACATCCGACATGTTAAACTGCACGATCCCCTACCAGACACGACTACACCACTCCATGGTCATCCTGGGCTACCCCTGCACCCAATACAGACTCCACATGGCATCACAGCCACACAACAGCTGAACGTGTGGAAATGCGGAATGCGGCCATGACACATGTGAGGCACTGCTCTGCCCCCATGATCCTACCCCGGTCTCCCGCAGGTCAGCGTCCCGTGGTGGTGGGCCCGTGTCGGCCGCTGTGCATCCGGGGCGACTAGCCCTGTGCGACTCGAGTCATCCCCCCTTGTAGTTCAGACATTGCATGTCTGTGTGCCAGATGACTGTTGGTGTAGTTGCCAGCACATGCTACTCCCTGAGGGCTGGCTTACACTCACCCCCACACAGCCAGCACAGGTGTCACTGAATTGGTGGGCCTGCCATCACATCCTGCCGAACCAAGTATTGACTCTTTTCTCCCTGCACTGTCCCAGGTGATCAAGGATATGCACTCTGCCCTTGGATGATGACACCCCTCCGGGACCCGAACACACCCGCCCAGAGGCAGTACAATGCGGCCCACATACGCACCAGGGGCATCGTTGAACGCACATTTGGCGTGTTGAAGTCACGTTTCAGGTGCCTGGACGGCACTGGTGGGAAGCTCCTGTACAGCTCGGACGTCGTGTGCAAGATGATCATTGCATGTTGTATGTTGCACAACATCTGTGTTTGCACCAGGGCCCCATGGATCCCAGTTCCAGAGGTACCGTACGATGATGGTGGTGATGGGGCAGGTGGCCCACATCCCACTGCAGCTGCGGCAGGAATGGCCCGTAGGGACTCCATCATTGACACTTACTTCTGATGAGCACGTCACATTGTGACCCTCCGTGGCATTGATGGGATAGTAGTAGATGTCCAATTGCACTGCATGTGTGAATAAAACATGTTTGCAGGTCACAGGTTGGAATTGTACATTGTCATGTTACATGTCCCTGGGGTTTCAGATGTGATTTGCCATGTTGTGCACATTTTCCAAACCAGTTGTGTCCTGTGTTCAGTTGTGGAGGTGTTGCTGTTTGTACAGGGATGTTTTCACTGTCCGGGTGCACTTCTGGTTATGTGCGTATGCTGCAAGGTGGGTGTGTCGCTCCTGCAGCTCTGATTTGTCTGCCACTGGTCTCTTTCAAGTGGTATGCCTGTGGGTTCTGTTCTTCCACGGTGCATGGATGTTGTGGTGTGCATGTTGTCCTCTGCAGTTGGCCAGGGTGCATCCGTGGTACTCCGCTGTTGATGTATTTTGTTCTGTGGCATTTTCCGTATACTGTTCTTGTGCTTTTTCCCGCATTGCGCGGGCGTATTGCTGACCTCGCGCTGGTTGTCACTGTTTTCTTATCGCTCTTTGGCCCATCGCAGCTTATTTCGCTTTGTGGTTTGCGTTTTTATCTCGGTCGGGTTGGTTGTGTCGCAAGAATTGGCCGCGGTGTCGGACAACTATCGCATGCTACTGCCGTGTTGTGAATTCCACGTTGACATGGGGTTATTTTCCCGAGATAGGCTGCGATATTGAAAGTTGCGTTATGCTACTCTTGCGGTAGTTATCACACATTCTTGTGAATATACCCCTGACTTTTTCACCTTTCAGAGGCTTCTTGTATAGCAAAGTAGGTCATTAGGAGCAGGGCCGGACTGGCTGTAGCGGGCACCGGGCATTTCCCCGGTGGGCCGCCAGGGTGGGGGCCGGTTTTGGGCCCCTGGGGGCCGTTTTTGTTACAGGGCCGTTTTTGCAGCTTAGCTGCAATATCGGCCCCTGTAACAAAATTGGCCGACACCGGCCCTGACAAACAGCTCTGCCGCACCCCCAAGCCCCCGGGGGAGTGGCCGAGCACTTTGCCGGGGCCGGTTTGTGTTCCTAGTCCGGCCCTGATTAGGAGGGAGTTAATTGGTTTGTGGGTGCTTTTATGTTCTGCTCATTTAGACCCAGCTGTGAAAGCCTGCTGTTACCTCCATTTTTTCCACTTGTAGCTTTTTGATTTTCAGACTTATCAGCATATAATTGTTCAGCTGATAATGTCCACTCATGCCCATCTGACCGACTAGTTCTCACAAGCCCTGTATGCCTCCAGCTTAAATTTGCCTTCTCACTTGCATGTTTTCTAATATCTGTTTCAATCAATCAATCAATCAATCATGTCACTTATAAAGCGCACTACATACCCGCGAGGGTCTCAAGGCGCTGGGGGAAGAGGGGGGTGGTGCTGCTACTGATCGAAGAGCCAGGTCTTGAGGAGTCTTCTGAAGGCCAGTAGGTCTTGGGTCTGTCGGAGGTTGGTGGGGAGGGTGTTCCAGGTCTTGGCGGCGAGGTGGGAGAAGGATCTGCCGCCGGCGGTCATTTTCCGGATGCGGGGGACTGTGGCGAGGGCGAGGCTGGTCGAGCGGAGCTGGCGGGTGGGGGTGTAGAAGCTGAGTCGTCTGTTGAGGTAGGCTGGTCCGGAGTTGTGGAGTGCTTTGTGTGCGTGGGTGAGGAGCTTGAAGGTTATCCTCTTGTTTCGGATCTTTTTGGATTCTGTGCCCATCTCTGAGGTCCCTGGGATTAAAAAAAACGTTGTCCTCAAGCCTGCTTAAAACATTAGGTGTAAAGAATAGCTTTTGCTGCCGTTTTCTGCCATCTGGTCTTTCACAAGGCAAACAAGCTATGGGCCCATAAATAACCCAAAACGATCAACATAGTAAACCTTTGAATTGTCTCAAACCATTTTGAATAGTGCTTCCTGTGCCCACTGGTGATATATTCATCTATCACTCCTTACAATTTTTTCCAGGCAAAATAAAAAAAATGATCACACTTTTCAAATTTCGCGGGCAGTTTTGTAAAAATCGCGGCATTTTTACAAAACTGCCGATTTCGCGATTTTTTTGCAAATCGCGAAATCGAGAAATCCTGGAGGGTCTGATTATGATGCGCAGCGGTTGGAGGGATGACCAACAATTCCGATGGGACCAAGGAGCCTGTCTGACTGCCGGTCGGAAATAAATTCCCTACAATGGGGTGGTGCCTGCTCAGGCACCACTGTGGGGATTACGATGTCCCTCTCAGACAGCCTTTCTATGGCGGCCCGACCGGGACATCGTAAATGGACTTTGGGGGCCCGCAGCAGGGCCCCCATTGCCCTGCGGTCTCCACTATGAGGCCTGGGGGGCACCACCAAACATCCATGCATCCACACACATGTTGCATGGATGTTTAAAAAGTGTATTTTTCATATTGCGGCTTGTGCTTCAGCCCACAGCACAAGCCGCAATAGGAAATATACACATTCCGACCGTAGTTAAGTTGGTCGCATCCTAATTTGGGAAGCGGGACCACCGACTCCTTGTTGGGCGGTCCCATTTCCGACACAATGCTGGTCAGACGCTTGTCCAAATGGCATCGTAATGAGGCCCTTTGTTGGGATTAGGATGACATTCCCTCGTCTAGTGCCCTAAAGTATTGCAATAGTGACAAGGATTCGATCTCTTCAAAGTTGCCACATTAATCCCAGTACTCGGATCAATTGGAACACCACGACCCCTACCTTGTTGCACGAACACATTTCCATGTTCATCAAAGGAGTTCCCTGCTGATACACTCCTTCTGTACAGCCAACACTCCCTACAAAAGGTTGACTCTGACTTCCTCTTTGTGTTGCTTTCATCTGTGCCACCATTTCCCCTTCAATCACCTCTGCTTCATTTCTAATTAATCACTACAATATTAGGCATATCTCAGGATCTCATCAACTGATTTGTTCTGCCAACAAATCAAATGCTACTGAATCATAAAGCTAATCTCAGGCCTCAATCCCGTCACAAACTGAGACAAAAAATGTCCCATGTCTTTAGTTTCAAGAGTCTCGATTCCGCTGTGCTGTTTAAACACCTGCAACAATCTCTCATAATAGGCATATACTGACTCTTTGGGCTCTTGAGTTGTCCTGTCAATCTTGATCCAATCAATGTCTTTAGCTTGTATTTTCCCTTTCAAAAAGGTTGTCATCTTTTTCATCACTAATGGTGATGTGCATGTGATACCGGATGTCTCTGAGGTTCCTTCTCCGGCCACTCTATAGCCACTTTACATTCTGGTCACAAATTAATTGGTACCACACTGTCAAAGAAGGTATTAAAATACCCATAAGACCTGTGAAATCTTCACAAATCGCTCAACCTGCGTATAGCAATCCACTTTTCTCTCAATTTTGGGAAATTATTAATGAATGATGCAAGATAACTCCTACTCCCTGGCACATGGACATAGCCTCCACCAGGCACTTCCCTCAATAGAAAGGTTGAAGCGCCCTCTCCATCCATTGAAGTCGGAGGTGGCTTTCCCTTTGTTTTCTTTGCTCTCCTTTCTTCGCCCGTCTGCTTTCCCACTTATCTAGCTCATTCCACTTTCGAATGCTACTAACTAATTCCTTAATCTGCAGTTTCATTCCTGTTGTTCTCATGCTAGTTATGTCATTTTCATCAAAGCATTCACTGTAGCTCTTCTGCAGAGATTTGATCATATTCAAATCAACCTCATATTTCTGAGCTAATTCAGACAGTTTTTTATGAGCCTGCCCTGCTTGTTTGGTAGCATCTTTGCACATAAATACAATTTTGTTCTCCTGGTAGGCATCTAATGGAGTAAGATGGAGGTTTCTTTGAATCATCTCATCCAGTTCTAACTTTAGTTTGACCACATCCACTGCATCCTCCCTCATCGACGTCTGAATTATTTCTTTGCCTAATCCTGAACCTCCACTTTTTATTGGGGGCTCATTGAAAAATCTAATCTAATCATCTAGTATTTGGCACTAAGACCATTCTGTACTACAGGGGTATTAGGCCATATCCCCTCTCTGGGACTAAAGTGGTTATCATTCAGAGGTGAATTCCAAATAGACATGTAAGAATTTGGCGATCTTTGAGTGGACCCTCTAATAGGA
Source organism: Calotriton arnoldi (assembly GCA_963921515.1). Classification (NCBI taxonomy): domain Eukaryota; kingdom Metazoa; phylum Chordata; class Amphibia; order Caudata; family Salamandridae; genus Calotriton; species Calotriton arnoldi. The sequence goes on along the minus strand of CAWUFW010001846.1, from coordinate 486,086 downwards.
GCGAATCCTGTCTTACTCATGGTTGATGTTGCACCAGCAATATAAGGGATATTCAACTGAGTCAGAACTAAAGGAGTTCCTCCCGTTCCTGGAAAAACAGGAGCATTAGCAGATATACTGACCGGATCAGTGAGTGCATCTGGGGCATTGAGAACAGTGGAGTTAACAGGGTCACTGATCCCTGAAATCCCTCCCAGCAGATTCTGGCTTGAACTTACTCCTGTATTTACTGGTGCAGTGTATTTTCCAGAATTTCCACCCGTAATTGCACCATTTGATCCTTCAGGTGAGGTCACATTATATGGAGGTGGACATTTCGATAACAACATATCTAGGAAATCTTCGCTAGAATTCCTATCATTATCTTTACTTGTATTCTCTAGGTTTCCTGTCTATTCCTCTTCCTTCTTCTTCTCTTTATTTTTCTCGGCTTCTTTACTCATCATTGCAGGGTATAGTCTAGTTCCTTCTATTATATCAGTTCTCCATTGTTGTTGTTCTTCATCCCATCTAGCATCAGCACAGACATGCACTGCTATTTGGACTTTTCCCTGCTATTTATCCCTTTGCCTAACATGAGCTGCACGCTCCCAAGCATTAAGTGCTTCGTACTGTGAGGGACTAGGAGGCGGCTTCTTTTTGTACAATACCCTTCTCAAATGTTTAATGATTCTTAAATTAAATGTGTCATAGCATGGAGACATCAATGCACCTTCTTTCTCGGTGATCTTATGCCATTGACTCAATCAAATATATGTGTGAAGGTCCTGGTGATGCGTAAATTAGAAGGCTGAACATGGAATGCTATGAGGTCATTGGAGCTCTCTGATTATATGAGTCAGTTACTCCTGTGCCCCTTTGTAGAAGGATGTATCCTACTGAATAAATACCTACTCTTTCTACATTTTGCCTGGCGTACTCTCTACATAACTGGCGACAAGGATGGGATCCTTCTACCACACATGCCACTAAAAAGAAGTCAACTTAGGGGCCATTGAGTAGCAAGCAAGAAGCAAGAAGTATCGACTTACGGCACAATTCACTCGTAGGTGATTGTTTAAGGTGAGAGGGTCTGCTAAATTGAAAGGTATCCGAAGGAGGCTAAACGCGGCTCTGGTAAGGGTTTTTTTCATGGTATTTCATCACTTTTTCCTTTGTCGGCTTTGCTGTCATCCGCGCTCCTAGTTGCCTAGCAACTGCGTAGACCCAAACCTCAACCTCCATTTTGCTACTTTTAAAAAACGTACTGCATGCGCCTAGAGCACGAGCACCTTCTGTTGTGGAGCGCATGTACAAGAGCGAGTAACATTTACTTTTAAGTGTGTTGTGTTACATGTGCGTGCCAGTTCATAGCTCAATTCCCATAACAGCATGAGCCTCGTTTAAAAAATAAAATAAATAATGACACAAGTTTCAGCCTACTTTGTACTGCCAGTGCTTCTATACCGGTTGCCGGTTAACACTTACACCGTCTTCCAGAATTTCTGCTTGTTCGGCGACAATCCTTGAAATGCTGATCGTCACTGGCATCACCCTTCAGTATTTCTTCCTGCTCAACGTCGATCTTCACTGTAATGAGAGTGAACCTCCCCGACAAGAAAGATAGTAGATTTGTGATCAATCCTCCATTACTGCACTGCCTCCAGTGGTTCCATACAGTACTGCACGTCAGGATTTTATTACATCTGTGATGTGCACACAAAGTCCATTTAAACCTCAGCGTTGGCATGCTCATGCAAGTCTATATTTCAGCGATTTGCATGCTTTTTCTACATTTAAACTTCAGCGATTTGCATGCTCGTGCAAGTCTATATTTCAGCGATTTGCACCCTTTTTCTACATTTTGTACTATACAATATCAAGCTAAACTGTGATTTGCATTTAATTGCAATGCTACTGCATCAGTTTTTTTCTTCGTTCATTGCAATTTGCAAGCTTTATCAGTTTCTTCTTTTCTCCTGTTTTTTTTCTCTTTCTCTCTTGTGTTTTGCTGTATTGTACCAACAGTCCACCAGTTTTTTTTAAAGGAAGAATATATGCAAAGTATTTCTCTACCTGCACCGTTTTTGCAAGAACCTGCTGAACCGCAATTGGAGTGGAAACTATGGATTCGTTCTTTCAAAGCTTACATAATAGCAATTGATGCAACAAAGTTCAAAACAGAAAGAAAAAAAGGTTTAATATACTATCATTTGGGAGTTGAAGGTCAAATATATTTGATCACTTACCAGAGTATGAAGACTTGGATGGACTGGAACTTGATGAATTCGATACGGCTATTGCACATTTAGATCAATATTTCTCAAAGACTAAGGGGCAGATTTACAAGCCCCTTGCGTGCCAGTACGTCACTTTTTGTGACGCACTGGCAGCGCATTTCACTGCCCCATATTTTCAAGGACAGGAAAAGCCACCCTACGTGGCTTTTCCTGTCCTTGTAAATATGGCCCCTTTACACGCAGCCATTTGCGTGAAAGGGGCCTTCCATGGGTGTTGCTGTGGGTGTTCCCACGCAACACCCATGGAACCAGACACACTTCCAGATTTATGAGGATTCGTAAACCTGGAAATGCGTCAGTATGCTACGCCACCCTATGGGTGGCGTAGCGAGGCGCAACGAGGAGAATTGTTTTCATTTCTCCTCATTTCTTTCCTCTTTCAATGCGTGCTGCATTCTACAGCACGCATTGAAGGAGGAAAATGCCTGAAGTGATTGTTTTTGTGCAGGAAGGTGCCCCTTACTGTGAAGATGTGAAATGTTGAGAAGAATCTCTCAATAAAATTTCTGCTTCAGGTTCAGTTATAAACAAACCAGTAATGCCCATAGAAAATAAGAAAGGTAGGAGTATGACCAAGCTTAATCCCCAAACACCCCAATACCGGAGAGTTAGTTGCTATAGATGTGGGTCACCCAGCCATGTTTCCATATTCAAATATTGTCCTGCACATGGTCAACAGTGCAAGAAATGTTGTAAAGTGGGTCATTTTTTAAAAGTGTGCAGGGGAGGTAAGAGAAATTCAATATGTTGTGTGGATAGTGAAGAGTATGAAGTTAATTAAATTGACAAATATGAGGAACATAAAGAATTGGTTTTAGGGGTGAGATGTGAGAAGCAAGACAAAGCTCCTCGGATACCTGACCCAGAAATTGAGGTATGGATTGATGGAACTAGAGTGATGCTTTTAGTATACACAGGAGCCCGGATCACTATTGTAGATCACAGTAAATACACTCAGTTGTGGAACAAGCAACCCTTGTTACCGTCTGATGTAATGACAGTAGCTTTTGAAGGCAGCAAGGTAGATTTGATTGGTTATTTTTGTACCACTATCAAACTATTACTCTCGTCTATCAAGGGGAAAGTGTATGTAGCATGCAAAGGCATTAATGTCTTAGGCTTAGTTCATCAAGCAGAATTCAACTTGACAATAAGGCCTGGTTCTAGTAATCCAGTTACTATTCAAAAGTACGCTATAAAGTCTATCACAAGTATAGAAAATGTTTGGGAGAGTAAATTTCAGAAAGTCTTTCAGGAAAACAAGAAATTTTACCAGTAAAGCACAAATTACGAAACATCCCATTGAGTGTCAGAAAAGAACTAACAGATATGTTAAAAGATATGTGTGAACAGGGTATCATCGAAAAGGTAGAAGGCACCTTATAGTTATCTCCCATTGTGTTGGCTAAGAAGAATCAGGTGAACTCAGAATGTGTGTGGATTTGAGGAGTGTCAATGACGCCATCTGGGTTGATAATTATCCTTTACCTAGAATAGCGGATCTTATAAAAAAATTGGTCATTCTAGCTGGTTTACAAAATTAGACCTTAGATCTGCTTATCACCAAGTTGAATTTGATAAAGATTCTCGTCATTTAACTGCATTCATCACTCCAGAGGGTATGTTTCAGTTTTGCAGGATGCCATTTGGCATAGCTTCTGCAGCAGCAGTTTTTCAGAGACGTATGTCTTCAATGTTTCAAGACTTTACACAAGTAGCAGTATTTCGGGATGATATTCTAGTGTTTACAAATAGTGATTCTGAACATGCTGTTGTGTTGACTAAAGGTCTGGATATGCTTGAATCTAGAGGTGCAACTTTATGAAAAGATAGATATATTTTCAAAACAAGGTTAATTGAATATTTAGGCCATGTCTTTTCTGATCAAGAGGTGAAACCAAAACCGTGCCTTGTAAAAAGCATAGTAGATGCTCCTGCTCCTAAAAATAAGAAACAACTGCTGTCATTCCTAGGTCTATGGGAATTTTATGCTAAATTTTTATAGAATTTTGCGAACTTGACAGAGTGCTTTAGAACACTCTTAAGAAAAAATGCTGAGTTTGTATGATCCGAGATATGTGAGCAAACATTTAAAAACATCAAGGATGAGATTGTAAATGCCCCTGCTTTACAACCACTTCTTGAAGGCAGGACTACAGTAAGGACTCAGTGCGGTGTTATCTCAAATTGAAAAGGGTCATGAATTCACCATAGGTTTTGCTTCAAGAATATTGAGGCCGGCAGAACGCAAATACTCAGTAATTGAGAAGGAACTATTGGCTTGTGTATGGAGTGTGGAGAAATTTAAGGTGTATTTATGGGGAAGACCATTTGTATTAAAGACTGATCATTGTCCACTATTTAATACTCTTTCAAGGAAAAAGGTTAAACGTACTACAGCTAGAATTTCCAGATTGGCAGGAAAATTACTGGAATATTCATTTACAATTGAGTACATCCCAGGTGGGAAAAATTCTCGATTAGACTGTCTATCCAGACTTCCCATTGAGGAATCTGAAAATTTGAAGTGGGAATCAGAAATTGAGGAATGTTTTATTGCTTATGTAGGAGATGTCAGTGTGTGTGTTAAAAATGAAGAATGGATCACTGCTATTGAGAAAGATTGCATTTTAAGTGAAGTGATTGCATTGGTAAAATTAGGTTGGCCAAAAGAAAAACAATTGTCGTATGGTTTACAAATGTTCTGGAAAACTTCAGAAGAACTGTCCATAGAAAACAATATTTTAGTGCGTGGAGACAAACTTATTGCACCTTCTTGTTTTCGGCAATGCATAATTGAATTAGCTCATCCGGGTCATCTGGGTTCTACAATAACCAAAAGAAAAGTCAGGGAAAGGTTCTGGTTGTCACGAATGGACAGTGAAATAGAAGGGTTTGTAATAAATTGTGTAAAATGCAAAGTAAACAACAATGTTTTAGCAACGGAACGTGTTAGAAATGGGGGTCTCTAGTTGGCAGAGGTAGGTACCTTTGACCAAATAGGGACCCTTGCTTCTAGTCAGGGTAAGGGGGATACACACTCTAGATAACCCCTGCTCACCCCCTTGGTAGCTTGGCACGAGCAGACAGGCTTAGCCCAAAGGCAATGTGTAAAGTATTTGCACCCACACTCACAATAACACAGTGAAAACACTACAAATGGACACCACACCAGTTTAGAAAAATAAAATAGCTTTATCTAAACTAAACAAGACCAAAACGACAAAAATCCAACATACACAGTTAAAAATATGACTTTCAAGAGGTTTCAAGAACTTGTACCATAAAAATCTATGGATGCGTGACTTTTCACCAAAGTACCTGTAGATGCATCAAAGTTCACAAGCCTAACAGCCGCAGCATCAAAAAACAAAGAGATGTGACACTCCTGAGACCTTGGGGAGGCGATGCGACAGTCCCGCTACACACGGGGAGTGATGCGTCAATTCTTCGTGATGGTTCCGGTCCGCGGGTGATGAGTCGGAAGAAATTGCAGCACAGGTACAATGCGTGGAAATCTGGGATGCGCCGGCGTTGAGCGGCGCTGCGTCGGTCCCCTTCAGCCACGATCCCTCGATGCATCGATTCTTGCAGCGGCGACAGGCGCTGCGGCGGTTTCCGCAGCGACGTGGCAAAATGTGGAAATTCTTCTTGCGCCGCGGAGATACGTTGGGAAAACAGCTGCAAGAAGAGCGATGCGTTGATTTCTGTAGTCCTTGGAGGTTTTTCTTTCTTCCAGCTCCCAAACAGCAGCAACAACTTCCAGAGGCCAAAAACTGGCACAGGCACTTCTTTGCAGGTCAGAACTCACAATCAGCAGAGTTCAGGGGAGCTGGGAGTGAAGTCTTTGTGTCCCTGAGACTTCAGAACAAGAGGCCAGCACACTTCAGGCCCTTGGAGATCTCCTTCAAGCAGGGGACACAGCACACAGCAAAGTCCTTCTCCTTTCTTTGGCAGAAATAGCAACTGCAGGCCAACCCCAGAAACACAGCAAAGGCAGTAATTCTCCTCAGTCTCTCCAACTCTTCTCCTTGGCAAAGGTACCTCTTGAATTCCAGGAATAATCTAAAGTCTGGGGTTTTGGGTCTGATACTTATACCCCAAAATGTCTTTGTTCTCTTTGTGCAGGGGGCTCTGAGCCCAGTTCAAACCAGTTCTGTCTTCACTGGTGCAGCATGACCACAGGAGGCAGAGACAGCATTGTGCAAGGGAGAAAGGCTCCATTCAAGTGCAAGGTAAATCTCCTTCCACCACTTTATATGCAGCCAGGGTCTATTCAGCTCGGGGATGAGTCATCCAGGAATGGCCAGGCACATCTCAACACCCCCCAGGGGCTGACTACAGGGAATGCACCACCTCTGTTTCTGTCACACTGAAACCATGCAGTCAATCCACAAACAGGCAGAGGCACACAGGATGGTTGAACAAAAAAATAGCCACTTTCTAAAAGTGCTATTTTCAAACACACAATTTAAAAACCATCTTTACTAAAAGATGTGTTATTAAATCCTGAGTTCAGGGATACCAAACTCCATTTTTCCATCTTATCCCTATGGGAAGATATGCTTGTAAAATGTAACAAAGCATTTCCTATTCTGTACTATGGGGCAAGATAGCATTTCAATAGAGAAAAACGAAATTGGCAGTATTTCCCTATCAGGACATGTTACACACACCAGTACATGTCCTACCTTTGACATACACTGCACCCTGCCCAGGGAGGTACCTTGGGCCTACCATAGCGGTGTCCCATGCGTAAGAAAAGGGAAGGGTACGGCCTGGCAAGTGGGTGCAATTGCCAAGTCGACACGGCAGTTAACAAACTGCGCACAGGCACCGCGGTGGCAGGCCTGAGACATCTTTTCAGGGCTACTCATGTGGGTGGCACAGTCAGTGCTGCAGGCCCACTTGTAGCATTTGATTTACCAGCCCTGGCACACTCAATGCACTTTACTAGGGACCTACTGGTAAAACAAATATGCCAATCAGGGAGAACCAATCACAATACCAATTTACACAGGGAGCACTTGCACTTTGACACTGATCAGCAGTGGCAAAGTGCCCAAAGCATCTAAGCCAGCAAAAACGAAATCCAGCACAGCATCAAAAACACAGGAGGTAGAGGCAAAACGTCAGGGAAAACCACACCAAGGATGCCAGGTCTAACACGTGTCCCCTCCAGCTAAAAAGTGGGGAGAACTACCCACCCTCTTGGGAGTTCTCATCACTAAGGTGGAAGAATCTGGACAGACCATCAGCATTGGCGTGTTCTGTACCAGGGCGGTGTTCCACCGTAAAGTCCATTCCCTATAGGGAGATGGACCACCTCAACAGTTTTGGATTTTCACCCCTCATCTGCATCAACCATCTGAGGGGCCTGTGGTCTGTCTGAACCCAGAAGTGAGTCCCAAACAAGTAGGGTCTTAGCTTCTTCAGCGCCCAGACCACAGCAAAAGCTTCCCTTTCAATTGCGCTCCACCTCTGTTCCCTGGGAAGTAGCTTCCCACTGATGAAAGCTACAGGTTGGTCCAAGCCCTCATCGTTCAATTGTGAGAGAACTGATCTTACACCATGCTCTGAAGCATCTGTTTGCACAACAAATTCTTTGGAGAAATCAGGTGCCTTAAGCACGGGCGCCGTACACATGGCTGATTTCAGGGCATCAAAAGCGGTTTGGCAGGCATCAGTCCAGATCACCTTCCTGGGCTGCTTCCTTGAAGTCAGCTCTCTCAAGGGGGCAACAATGGTGCCATACCCCTTGACAAACCATCAGTAGTAACCGGTGAGACCTAAAAAGGCTCTCACCTCTGTCTGGGTCTTGGGGGGCTCCCAAGCCAGAATGGTGTCAATCTTCGCTTGTAGGGGCGCCACCTGGCCACTCCCTACCTGATGTCCCAAGTACACCACAGATCCCTGCCTTATCTGGCATGTACTAGCCTTCATAGTGAGGCTTGCCCTTTGCAGAGCCTTCAACACTTCGCAGAGGTGTTGCAAATTTTCCTCCCAACTGGAGCTAAACACAGTAATGTCATCCAAGTAGGCCGCGCTGAATTCTTAAAGCCCGGACTGTACCCAGTTGACCAGTTTCTGGAAGGTGGCAGGGGCGTTCTTCAATCCAAAGGGCATAACCTGGAACTGGTAGTGCCCCTCTGGTGTTGAAAACGCTGACCTCTCTTTGGCCCCATCGGTTAAGGCAATCTGCCAGTACCCAGACGTTAAATTAAATGTACTGAGGTTCCGGCAGCTCCTAACCGATCAACAAGCTCATCAGCTCTGGGGATGGGGTGTGCATCTGTCTTGGTGACCGCATTGAGCCCACGGTAGTCCACACAGAACCGGAGTTCTGGAGTGGCACCGGGCGGAGCAGCTTTTGGCACTAAGACCACTGGGCTTGCCCAGTGGCTGCTTGAGGGATCTATCACCCCTAACGCCAACATCTTAGAAACTTCTTCATTGATGCTGGCCCTGACTTTGTCAGCTACCCTATAAATTTCTGCTTCACAGGTAGACTGTCCCCAGTGTCCACATCATGGACGCACCAATTGGTGACTCCTGATGTCAGGGAGAACAGGGAGGCATACTGTCCCAGCACCTGTCAACAGTCCCTCTGCTGCTCTGGGATCAGGGTAGGAGAGAGGTTTATCCCATCTACTGACCCATCATGTTCCTTCACTGACAGGAGGTCAGGAAGAGGCTCACTCTCCTCCTCCATTCCATCATCTGTTGCAAGGAGCATAGTTACCTCAGACCTCTCAAAGTGTGGCTTGAGGTGGTTTACATGCAGGACCTTCAGAGGGTTCCTAGGAGTCTGCAAGTCAATCAAATAGGCCACCTCACTCTTGCGCTCCACCACCTCATATGGCCCAGTCCACTTATCTTGGAGCGCGCACGGCTCCACTGGTGCCATCACCCACACTTTTTGCCCAGGCTGAAATTCAACCAGAGTGGCATTCTGGTCATACCATCTTTTCATTTCTTCCTGGCTAGCTTCCAGGTTTGCCTGAGCGAGTTTCCTGAAGCATTGAGTCTGGTTACTGAAGGCCAGCACATAGCTGAACACATCTTGTGGGGTCTGGCCAGGAGTTCTCTCCCAACCGTCCTTCACCAGTCTCAGAGGTTCTCTCACAGTGTGACTAAATAGCAGTTCAAAGGGACTGAATCCTAAGGACTTCTGCGGTACCTCCCTGTATGCAAACAACAGGCATGGCAAAAAGACATCCCACTTCTGTCTCATGGGTTCTGCAAGCCCTTTATCATGCCCTTCAGTGTTCGGTTGAATCTCTCAACCAACCCATTGCCTTGAGGGTGGTAAGGAGTGGTGAACTTGTATGCCACACTGCACTCCTCCCACAAAGATGTCATGTACTTAAAAATGAAGTTTGTCCACGGTCAGAGACCACCTCTCTGGGGAAGCCCACACGGGAAAAGATCACCATCAATGCACAGCCCACCACAGGGCTGTGATTGTCCAGAGAGGGACATCTTCCGGGTACCAGGTAGCATGGTCCACCAAGACCAAGATAAACTTGTTGCCTAAGGCTGTCTTGGGTTCAAGTGGCCCCACAATGTTAATGCCCACCTGCTCAAAAGGGGTGCTCACCACAGGAAAGGGTTGTAGGGGAGCCTTACACTTCCCTCCACTTTTGCCTCTTGCCTGTCAAGTTTGGCAAGACCTACAGTGTGTACCAATGTGCCTTCTTATTTGGGGCCAGTAAAAGTGAGTGCCAAGCCTCTGAAAGGTCTTGTCGCACCCCAAATATCCTGCTAGAGGCACGCCATGAGCCAGACCCAGTAGGAAGGTCCTGAAGCACTCGGGTACCACCAGCACACGGGCTGCACCAGGCTCAGCAACCTTAGGCTCACTATACAACAATCCATCTTCCATGTTGCCGCAATCCAACAAGAGTAGGGCACTCCATCTGTGCTCTGCATATCTCCTCCCTGGAAGGACCCCCTTCCTGCTGCCAATGGGTCAGCTCAGCAGGTCTCCCAGTTCGGCCACTTGTATCCCTGTAGGTTCCAGGGCATCCCCCTCAGGTTCTGCCTCTTCCTGGAATGTGGGAACTTTGGGGGCTGATTTCCCACACCCCCTGCCCTTCCTCTTCCTGGCAGGCACCTGGGCCACTGTTTCAGGCTCCAGGTCCTCTTGATTACCCCTACTGGCTGCCATTGACTGAGTGGTCACACAGACCCACTCAGGCAGACCCAACATCTCCAAATGAGCCTGGCGTTCCACCTCCTTCCATGGGGAACTCTCCAGGTCATTGCCAAGCAGAAAGTCTACAGGCATGGACGGACTAACAATGACCTTCAAGGAACCTGAGACCCCCCCACTCAAAGGGAACTAGCGCCACCTTACACAGGCGCTCAGAGTTGTCTGCTGCAACTACAGGGTGAAGTACATTGGGAATAACCTGCTCTTCAGACACCCATTGACACCTGACAGATGTCACACTGGCTCCTGTGTTTTTCAGAGCCTCCACCCTCCTCCCTTTGATGGTCACCCACTGCCTGTATTTCTTAGTGTTCTCAGGCAGATAGTGGATAAGCTTAAGATAATCAATATAAATTTGATTTATTGGATTCATTCAGCAACGGATGTGGCTGTGCGGCTGGAACAGGGATCTAACTGGGTTCCTTTGTGTTCGTACTATATTGTTAGCGCAATTGGGCGGAGCGCGAATCCAGCATGCACGTCTTTATATATCTGAAGCAGTCAAGCAGAGTAAAGAAATAAGGAGTACACCGGTGTGCATCTCAACATCTCTCATGTACATTGAATTATTTTCCGTCCAAAAGGCTGAGATTGCACCCAAGACAAAAGTGGAGTGATGAACATTTAAAATTAATGAATAAGATATAGTTTTCACCATACGAACTATGATTACCATTACAGGAGGTCGGTTTCCGGGCACTAGCGACTACCATTTATATGAAAATACATCCACAAGCACATTGCCTGTCACGTTGTGATAATTGCTGTAATTATGAACCGGTTGGATGCCAAATGGGGACATTGTAAATATGTAATAATGTATGTCTTTGTTTAATTTTAAAATGGTCTGGTATGCGCAGTTGGTTCAGCATTAGCAATGTCGAATCATTTTATTTAGAATTCCGAGTTCTGGAGTAAAAATATCTGTAGCGGGACACATACAGATGGCATTCTGGGATATGTGGTATTCACAGTGAAGCAGCAGACTCGTGGGTTAGCGAAGCTACATATAAAATCCGGTGCACAGTTTAGTGTTTACACCCAGTCTTGTGATTGACCACCTGAGGGGAGGGTTTCAAAACGACCAAGTGGGTTTGAAAATTGTTGATACAGCTATCTAATGCATAGACGTGCTGAGGCACCAGATGAAATAAGAACGTAACGAAATGGAAATCTTTTGGTATTGCTGAATACAGTGGGAATCGAGCGAGCTGTGGTTCTGATTATGAATCTAGAGTAACACATATCACGGTAAGCGCGTTATCGTAGATAAGAAGGACCTTTGATATATAAGGGGTTTAAAGCATTATTTACGCATTGGAGGCTTTATTTAAAGACACGTTATGTGTTCTATTAACAGTCGGGGGTTCGACAGGGTTTAGTGCATTAAGCAATTTACAACTAATGAATGGAACTGTAGCTGAGACAGGTATCATGTTGTTGCGCATGCAGTGTTTTAGAAAGAATAATTCTGTTTAAGTAAAATAGAGGCACCTAGTTCATGTGTTTAATTAGGAACGTAATAATCAGGCTGATGGCTGTGTTTATGGATTTTTTAACAGATACCCCTGAAGAAAGGTTTATCCCGAAATGCATTGGGTGAATTTTAAATAAAGTCGTGACATGTGGAAACATCTCTTCCTCCTGGGTTTTTATGAACATTCTTGAACCAGCATGGTAATGAGTAAAATAAATCGATGAAAATTGGTAAAAGGGAGTAAAAGAAATGGAGTAAACCAAGTGGATAAGCTTAAGATAATCAATATAAATTTGATTTATTGGATTCATTCAGCAACAGATGTGGCTGTGCGGCTGGAACAGGGATCTAACTGGGTTCCTTTGTGTTCGTACTATATTGTTAGCGCAATTGGGCGGAGCGCGAATCCAGCATGCACGTCTTTATATATCTGAAGCAGTCAAGCAGAGTAAAGAAATAAGGAGTACACCGGTGTGCATCTCAACATCTCTCATGTACATAGATAGGATCCCTGGACCATCTCTCTGTCTCCTAATGAGACAAGAGTCATAACTGCTGGCTCCCCACCTTCAATAGGAACCAACTCCTCTCCCAGCACTACACTCACTAACCCCCGTGACGGTGCACCAGTGGGTGCTGGAGTTGCCTTAGGGCATTTGGGATCCCACGCTATGTGGCCCTCCTAACCATAGTTGTAGCACCAGCGGGGACCACGGTTGTCGTGCCTGCCCCTATGGGGCCAGGACACCTTAGAATTCAGGGGCTGGGATTCCTTACCCTGGGAACTGTTTTGGGGCCCTTTCGAGAACTCCTTTTGGTTACCCTTGTCCCCCTACTCTTCTGCTGGGGACCCTGCCCACCCTTGGCTGCATTACCCACAATCCCCTTGTGGACCCTGGTACTAGTCCAGCGGTCCGCCTCCTTAGCAAGCTCCCTGGGATCAGTTAGCTTACTATCTAATAGATGCTGGCCCAGGTCTGGAACACAAAGACTACTCAAGTGCTCCCAACCAATCAAGTTGTATAGCCCCTGGTAATCAGTTACCTTGCTGCCCTTTATCCAACCATCCAGTGCATGGTTGTACATGTTTACACATTCAACCCAAGTATGAGAATCAAGCTTCTTGAAGTTCCTGAACTTCTCCCTGTACTGCTCCAGTGTGAGCCCATAACTGAGGCATAAAGCCTCCTTCTTGTGGGGATAAGTCAGGTTACCCGCCTCCTCCAAAGGTGTCAGGGTATTCCTCCCAGTGGCCTCAAAGTGTCTCCACTGGCCCGCCCCCAATGCTTCTCAGGCACTTCATTCATTCGCAGTGCTGGCCACAAGACGCAAACCATGCATAGACATCCTCACCCTTCTGGTAATTCTGCACTAGGTCCTTGGGTATGTAAACCTTCCCCCCTTGCACTGGCTGTACGCTGCCACCATTTGAACTGGACTCCACTTGCTTGGCTTTAATGTCCAGTTCCCTCATGCTCAACTCATGAGCCAAAAGCAATTTATTTTCCTCCAAAGCAAGAGCGTTCTTGCTCTCCTCTGCCATCTTGTCGCTCTCCATGGCAGTCTTTTGGTTCTCCATTTCCAATTGCTTCATTTTGAACCTTAAGATCTCTAATTCATGATCTCTGACCCTTTGGTTGTCCTCCAGCTCCTCTGTGGAAAAACTTCTGGCCGAATGGTTGCTGCCAGCCCTAGAGGCTACTCTTGACACAGGCAGATCCTGTGACCTGAAACCATCCCCTTGTGCATCCTCATCCACCTCTGCATCGTCTGTCTCCCCAGCCTCTTTGGCCTCCCACCAGGCCCTTAAAGCCTTCTGTAGCTCCTCCTTCCTGGAACTGCTCTTTATGGGACATCCAAAATCTTTGCAAAATTGCTTGAGCTGATCTACTCTGTAGGTATGCAATACTTCAATATCAAACTCTAATTCTGCAGCCTCTCTTGCTGGTTTACCCTTCTGAGACATGATGCGCGGATACTTTTAAGGGTCACTCAAAAATACAACCAAAAACAAAACACAGTATGTGGTTGCGTAGTGGTCTGCACTAGACTAGTGATGTACACTAATCACTGTGGGTCAGGTACAAATACAGGTTCAAATCTTCACCGCTGACCACCAATGATAGAAATGGGGGTCTCTAGTTGGCAGAGGTAGGTACCTTTGTCCAAATAGGGACCCTTGCTTCCAGTCAGGGTAAGAGGGATACACACTCTAGATAACCCCCGCTCACCCCCTTGGTAGCTTGGCACAAGCAGACAGGTTATCCCAAAGGCAATGTGTAAAGTATTTGTACCCACACTCACAGTAACACAGTGAAAACACCACAAATGGACACCACACCAGTTTAGACAAATAAAATATCTTTATCTATACTAAACAAGACCAAAACGACAAAAATCCAACATACACAGTTAAAAATATGAATTTCAAAAGGTTTCAAGAGCTTGTACCATAAAAAACTATAGATGCGTGACTTTTCACCAAAATACCTGTTGATGCGTCAAAGTTCACAAGCCAAACAGCCGCAGCATTGGGAAAAAAGAGATTCCTACTGCACGCACAGGAAGGGTTGCATCTAATCTGGCCTGTACGGGGAGTGATGCGTCAATTCTTCGTGGCGTTCCGGTCCGCGGGTGATGCGTCGGAAGAACTTGCCACACAGGAACGATACGTGGAAATCCGGGATGCGTCGGAGATCGATGCGGCGGCATCGAGCGGCGCTGCATCGGTCCTCTTCAGCCGCGATCCCTCGATGCGTCGATTCTTGCAGCAGCGACAGGCACTGCGGCGGTTTCCGCAGTGGCGTGGCGATGCGTGGAAATTCTTATCGCGCCGTGGAGATGCATCAGGAAATCCGCCGCAAGAAGAGCGATGCGTCGATTTCTGTAGTCCTTTGAGATTCTTCTTTCTTCCAGCTCCCAAACAGCAGCAACAACCTCCAGAGGCCCCAAACTGGCACAGGCACCTCTTGGCAGGTCAGAACTCACAGCAGCAGAGTTCAGGGGAGCTGGGGGTGAAGTCTTTGTGTCCCTGAGACTTCAGAACAGGAGGCCAGCACACTTCAGGCCCTTGGAGATCTCCTTCAAGCAGGGGACACAGCACACAGCAAAGTCCTTCTCCTTTTGAAGAAAGTGACCCAATTAGGGTCACCCGGGTCACTCACGACCACCTCTCAGCCTTCCATACAAATGAAGAGTCGGTCAGACAGTAGAGAATACAAACCAATATATTTATTCAGATAAGTGAAGCCCAGTCTGCCCAGTCTCTTAGGATTGCTGCAGAGGGACTGACATCAGCAAACATGGTGATACATTATGTACGATTCAGAACCAATGAAGGCATGCCCACAATGGAATTTTCCAGGCAGATGCAGCTACACAAAGAAGTACAGAAGGATAAGTTTCGATCCTGAGGCAGGGCACACACTATCTCCTGCTCAAGGTCGTTCCGTCCGTGCCCACCACTAGACTAGTGGGAGAAGGCCTCTATCTAGTGGGAAAGGTATGCGCTAATAAGAACAGTGTATTCATTAGGGAAAAGCAATGCCCAACTTAGGAGGAACGAGCCTTACCAAAAGCTGCTTTGTTCAGAAAGGGAAAGATTAGTTTCGATCATGGTTCAAAATGGCGGCCAAACATAAAATGGTGCCGCAAATGCTAACTTACATAGAACAATACATAATCAACACAGTGAAAACATTTTCATTCTAACAGACCCCCCTTTTAGCATGAGCTAACCATGTTATGTTATTATCAAGATGCGTATAAAATTTGCAATGATAAGAGACATCACTAAGAGGAGTTGTTCATATAGCCAGTACTCAAAGATACCCTCATCTATCTGCATCATATCATCAATATCCTTTTGTAACATAATTACGGCATTAGTATCATGAACTGATATTTCCTGTTTGGGGATGAGAACATTGACGCAATAGATGCAACAAGCTGGGAGACAGTGTATACAGAGGCAACAGGTAAAGAAAATACCGGCAACCACAGTCAAGAAAGTGAGTGTTTTTCAACCCCAAGATATTAACGTGTTCGACAACCACCCTGACAGTGTCCAAGTAAATGCTTCTTGGTGTATCTCAGTCGATATCCTATGTAATTTCTGTATAACTGAATAAACATTGGGAGTGTTATCAGGTATGTAAACACAACAGCTGCTGCCTATGACGCGACAGGGCCCTCCCCGATCGGCAAGGATAACGTCTAACACCATCCTGTTCTGCAAAGTGACTAATCTCATAGCCTGGAGCTCAGCAGTGACAATCGTCATTATCCCAGCAGTTGTATTAATAAACGCTTCAACAACTCTAGTTAACTGATGAACTTGAAGGCTATTTACCATGGGGCCCCAAAAAGGTAGCAGGCCCTTCATTATCTCTCCAAATTGCTGTGCGGTAGTGTCTGTCTGATCTACATCCTTTGTGCAAACAACCCTTCTTACTCGGGCCAGTAATGCACTTCTACGCTGCACCTGATGAGTTTTTTGATAATTAGACGGGGCAACATATACAGTGGGAAAAAGGAAGGAAAGATAACATGTGCCTGACCATCCCCTCGGGAGCCAGACATGAGCCTGTGACCCACAGACAAAATAGACATTATGAGGTAGGATCAAAGGCGGACTATTAGTCGTATTCAGCTTGTAGGTGAAAATACATTTACTCTCACCCACCTTTATCTCCCCAGTCCCTTGGACACAAAAATGAGCTGGCACAGTAATCGATTTATCTTCGGTAAGATTTCGACTTCGGAAGAATTGGAAGTACTCAGAGGTGTTAAACCATTGGAAATCAGCCATTTCCATTCGAAACCAGGCATTGTCCTTTACTCTATGGTACGTTTTCAAACAAGACTTGGAGGATAGTGTCCCTAGAGTCCCTTGTCCTGCTGGTCCTATGGGGGTAAACCCTCGGTAGAAGCGTAAATATTCATTTGCAGTGTGAGAATCAGTGGTGTCATATCCGAAGTTGAAAGATCAAATTGGAAGAACACCAGTCAAAACAATTGATACCAACCTTCGCAGCTGCCAATATATGACAATGGCATAGACAACAAATTGTAGCTCTTATATGGGACCGAAGGGAGAAACCCACAAAGCCAACAATTAGTTGTATTGGACACATTATGAGCATGATGCAAGATTTGTATAAATATATTGTCCGTGTAGGACTGCCTGTGTGCTGCTTTGTGTGGGGTAGAGTAACAAAAATGCGTTCAGGAGGAGTGGGGGTTGTACCTACCAAGGAATGTACAGGATATTTCTCCTCTAGAAACCAGGATATTCCAAATATTGCCACTATTGCAATCACAACAATTAATATGCAAACTATTTTACTCTTTGTTGACCAACCCTGTGCTAAACGCGGTGGTGCAAATGATTGTTCCTCCTCATCAATAGGCCTACCAAACGGATGCATTATGAAGCAAGGAAAGAAATGCAACAAAAATAATAGTAGAGATAAGTGTTTCCAGTGTCCGTCGAAGCCTCACTGGTACAGGCTCCTATTGTTCATCAAACGTTGGCACTCTTGAGCACCAGCGGTGGAGCTTGCTCAGTCGTAAGCTCATGATGAATCCCACGCCGATCAGGATAATGTACCCCCCTCCAAGGGAGTACATTCGATCTATCCTGTCCAATGTCAAAACTGTGCACCAATCTCACATCACCCTAAACTAACTCCGTTGGTACTACAGCAAAGTACACCCTAACTGACATAGTCCATCCCTGGCTAATCTGACTTCTCCTTTGGTGCACTATTCCTAAGCCGAGGACGCAGATTGTACCTGGCAACTCCAGGCACAGAGGGATCAACAAAAAGGGGCTCCTGGATAGCTCGTATCTCCGGTGGAACTGCTGCATTCAGCACTTCATCATCCTCCGCATCCGTTTGCGCCCAGGTCAGATTAGCATCACTGAAGGGGACAAACTGAGGCACCGTCTCACACTCAGAGTCCCCTACTCTTTCTTTGACCCACTGGTCATAAGGCAAAGGCAGAGGCACCCGCTTGCCATGAGTGCCATGCACCCAATTCTTTCGGCCAGCGACCGTGACTGCAGTACGTGTTGCCAAAAGGACCTGTTCTGGCCCCTTCCAGCGCTCTAAACTCTTCTTCCTCTGAAAATTACAAATTAGGATGAAATCGCCAGGCTGACTGTTGTGTCCAGGCCCCCCTGGTGTGACTGACAGGGCTTCCCGGACCTGTTGGTGAATAGAACGCAAAACATCAGTTAACAGGCAAAGGTAGTCAATTAATAACGGGTATTCAATATCTGAGAACAGCCGAGGACGCAGGACGCCCCAGACATTTGCCGGGCGTCCAAACACGACCTCGTACGGTGACAAACCTGTCCTAGAATGTGCTGTTGTTCTTGTCGACAAAAGAGCTAATGGTAAACCATCTGGCCACTGTAACCCTGTTGTCTCATGAATCTTTGCTAATTTCAGTTTGAGAGTACCCTTGTACTTCTTAACCAAACCTGCTGACTGTGGGTGATTTGCAGCATGAAACGTCTGCTTTATGTGCAAACCATCACAAATTAACTGAATGACCTTGGCATTAAAATGACTTCCGTTATCACTCCAGATCAAACGGGGTAAGCTGAAACGCGGAAAGAACTCCTTTAGGAGTACCTTTGCAGTCGTCATGGCTGTATTATCTTTAGTAGGATAAGCCTCAACCCACTTACTGAAGGCACAAACAACCACCAAAACATACTTCAAATTATTGCACCTATCTAGTTCTATATATTCCATCTGGATGACCTCAAAAGGGAAAGTGGGTGGTGCAAAATTACCGGATGGTGTAGGGGTACCCTTCCCAGGATTATGCATCATGCACACCATGCAGTACTTCACTAAATGTGCAGCTGTTTTTGGAATGTTATCATTCTGCCATACAGGGTCTAACAACTTGCAAATACCCTTAGCACTAATATGGGCTGGGCCATGAGCCATCGTGACTATAGGAAGAACATATGCATCTGGCAATATCCATCTCTGCTTCCCTGACTTATCAATCCAACATCCCTTGTCGTTTAACTGTGCTGTACTTTCTTGCCACATTGCTAATTCCTCTATTGTGGCCTCACTTAGTATCTCCTTCACGTTGTCAAGTGTATCCTCAAACATGGTGACTTCAGGCGCCCACCTAGCGGGACCTGCTACAAACATTCTTTTCATTTTAGTCTGGGCTGTTTCCTTAGCTGTCTGATCTGCAAAAGCGTTCCCCTTACCCACATCGTCAGTGACTTTCTGGTGGGCGCTACACTTTACTATTGCCAATTTCTTAGGGAGTGTTAAAGCAGACAAAAGCCTCAATATAAGGTGCCCATGTTGTATCTTGGCACCATGCGAAGTAAGAAACCCTCTCTCTGCCCAGAGTCACCCAAAGTTGTGCGCGACTCCAAAGGTGTACTGACTGTCAGTATAAATATTGACAACCAGTCCCTCACTCAATTCGCAAGCTCGTATTAGGGCAACGAGCTCTGCAGCTTGGGCCGACTGATAGGGAACTCGTGATGTCTCAACTACCGTACGCAGCGTAGTAATAGCATATGCAGCAGTTGTAGTGCCATTTGGTAATCTAAAGCAAGAGCCATCGACATATAGTTCCCCTTGAGGATCAGATAAGGGAACATCAGTCAAGTCTACCCGTCCTTTTGTCTCCTCTTCCATCTAGAAGACACAATCATCAATCTTATCATTCTCAGAAGGGAGGGGCAGTAACGTGGCTGGGTTCAGAGTGGCACATCTTTTGATCGTGATATTTTTGGCAAACAGCGTTAATTCATAACCTGTCATACATGCAGTGGTGAGGTGCTGTGTCTTTGTCTTATTCAAAAGGGTATCCACAGCATGGGGTACCATGACTGTGAGGTCAGTATCAAGTACGAGTCCAGCCGATTGTCTTATCGAGACAGCCACGGCCGCGACCGCTCTTAGACAGCTCGGGAGGGCTCGAGCGACAGGATCAAGCACAGCAGAGAAATAAGCACACAGCCATTGCTTATCTCTGAATTTCTGTGTTAAGACAGAAAGCGCACAACCAGCCATCTCATGAACATATAATACAAAGGATTTGGCGTAGTTAGGGGTACCAAGCACTGGAGCCGAACAAAGCGCAGTTTTTAGTTGCTCAAAAGACTGCTGACATTCAGCCATCCAAGGTAAAGGCACATGCACTTCTTTCGTGGTTAGTGCAAGCAAGGGCTTGATTAGTAGGGAATAGTTAGGTATCCACTGATGACAGTAGGAAGTGATACCTATAAAAGCGCGTACATCTTTCTGGGTTTGTGGAACTGGCATTTGAACAATGGTACTAATGTGCTCCGGGGTCAATCTCCTACCCTCCTTCGACAGTAGGTGACCTAAGTAGGTGACCTCCTGTCGACAATACTGAAATTTTGAAAGGGATACCTTATGGCCATGCTGAGCTAAATGCAACAACAATTTAACTGTACTGTCTCTGCAACCTTGTTCTCTATCTGAAGTGATGAGCAAGTCATCGACATACTGTAGCAATACATTACCTGTGGGGAGCGACAAGGAATTCAACTGACCTTTCAATGCCTGACTATAGATACTCGGACTCTCTGTATAGTCTTGAGGAGCGCGACAGAACCTAAAACTTCTACCAGCTAGGGTGAACTCAAACAGATATCTGCTATCAGGATGAATAGGAATACTGAAGAATGCACTTTTCAAATCAATGACAGAAAAGAATTTAGCAGAAGAGGGAATCATTGTCAAAAGAGTGGTAATGTCAGGAATCACCGGAAACTTGGGAATCACTATTTTATTAACTTCACGCAAGTCAATCACAAAGCAATAAACATCTTCATGGTCATCAAGAGAATCTGATGGCGTCCGCTTAAGAATGGGAAGGATAGGGCTATTAAAAATATTAGCTGGTGTTTCCTCAACCACTCCCTTCTTAATCAAATCATGCACAATTTGCAACAAGGCTCGCTCTCTTGCCTGCGGTATTTTATATTGAGGGATACGAGGTAAAATAGCACCATCCTTAACGCGTATCAAAACAAGCGATAACTGCAACAATCCCACGTCTGTGTCACCCGTTGCCCACAGAGTGGCTGGCACATCTTTAAATCAACAGGAAGGGGTGCATCTTTGGACAGACACTGCGTAGCGCACACCACATCTGGACCCATTGTCATATAGACACCTGCTGGGGAACAATAAATCGTAGCATGCAATTTCTTTAACAAATCCAAACCCATCAGATTCTCATCACAGTTAGATGTCAGCAAAAATGGTGAGTCCACAGTGAAAGGACCGATAGTCAATGCAAGGGGTCTTGAAATGGGGCTTACAACCGGTACACCAGAAAAACCTACCGAAACATTATTATGGCCGGACAGAGCCGCCCCAGGGACCATGTTTTGAGAAACAGAACTTTTCGTCTCACCTGTGTCCACTAAAAATTCCTTAGTCGAACCTTGCAGTTCCGCTGTGACATAAGGAACACGCTGATCCACAGGTATCGGATCTGGTCCCCCACTATGTCCTAGGCTGTCCTAGCTGTAAGACATTCCTGTCACTTCATCCACATCATAATCATCGTGATAGTACTGTCCATCCTGAAGATCATCAAAGTAATTATTATCAGAACGACTCTGTGAAGCTGCAGCGTACTGAGCCCTGCCTGCCCCACCAGTTCCACGACCCCTTCCACGAGAACCTCGTCCTCTAGGGACCGCCACCTTCTGCAAAAGCACAGGACACTCGCTACGCCAATGTCCCTTCTCTTTACAATACGCACACTGATTCGGACCCAGGGGCATAGCGTTTGGCTCCCTACTAGTGCGTGGAAGCTGTCGAGCCAAACCACCACATCCTCTACCATTCCCTCTAAAGGCCTGCTGCAACAACACCTTTGTCTTCAAATCCTTGTGCTTCTTCTCTGTCCTTTCCTTATCCTCATTTTCCCTATGCTCGTAATATTGTGCCATATTCAAAATAACAGAAGGGGAAGATGTGGATCAGGTGCTTTCGGAAGCCTGCAATCGAGTCGCAATCTCAGGAAGCAGATTAGAAACAAATCTATTAACAAACAACCGGATACCTCCCTCAATAGACAAATCCTGCCCACTATAATCCAGAAACACATCTTCAAACCAGATGAAAAACTCAGACTCTCTCTCATCTTTCTTCTGGCAACAAGCCGTTAACTTATCCCTATCAACTTTCCTCGGTGGAATAAGAGAATCTCTGCCTTAGGCTTATCACCGGGCTTCCTCTCCTGATCCCATATTTTAATTTGATCCCATGTACCCCCCAGCTCTGCAACATGGTCTTGAGTATGCACCTGTCTCCAAATATCAACCGGAACAAGAAGACCAAAAAACATTTCAATATCAGCCAGAGTCATCACAGTGGAGGAGGCAGCTTCAGTCAATTCTTTATAATATGCAGTTGGATTCTTCCTAGGATGAGGTAACTGAGTCTTGAGAGACAAAACTTCACTCCTTTTCCATGGAGTATAAGCCCATTGTTCTTGGAAACGGGCCACCACACCTGGTCTAGTGACAATACCGTGCTGATCCGTTAGCTCTGGTATTTCGGGGTGATATATGGGATGGACCTCTCGCAACGGGAGCTGATATACCGGAGTGGGGCTCTTCTCAAGTAGCCTACCCCGATAAGCAACCAATGTCGTAATACTACCAAAAACTTGACCAGGCTCCATATTAGTAACATATACATGATCTTTAATATCATATAAAATCTGTGGTGCCTCATCTTTGAAACACTGCTCCCAAAGACTAATCAGAGTAGCAGATATATGCTTAAGGGCATGCTGTTGTACAAAGGGCTCATAATCTTTCATGACACTCCACACATCTTCCACACTATAAATGGGGTTTCGGGCCCACTGCGTAGCCTGGTTAGCCCCTACCTTTTTCTCTGTATCTCCCATTTCAGATCGCACATACGGACCCAGGCGCTCTTTAAACTATGTCAAATCTCCGTCTCCAAACCTGCGCACTGGTGTCCCATCACTCAAAGAAACCGGGGAATGAAAAACCAGGGAAGGAAAGGCAACCGGAGTGATGGGTATCAACAATGCTGAAGGCTGCGTCCCAGGAGAAAAAGCTGGTGAGAAAGATGCAGAAACAATGGGCGTGAGGGGGTGCTAACAGTCACAGTCGCTACAGACGGCGAGGACAAAGAAAGGACAGGAGGTGCCGTGGCCAAAACAGTCTGATCAACAGTAGCAGGAGCAAAAACAGCAGAGGCAGAAGAAACGGGTGGCTGGGACTGTGAGGGAATAGCGGGATATATCCTCTGTGGGGCATATGGAGGTGGGGGTCGAGTATCTAACAATTCTTCCACAAAAGTATAATTTTCTTCTTGAGCCACATAAGATTTATCAATCTGTAATCGAAATCTTCTATCTTCACATTCAATACCCTTCTCCTGCTTTTCCCTGTCATATGCTACGGCCTTCTGAGTCAACGTCTGCATTCTCCCTTTCCGGGCCTCTTTCTCTGCTTTCATTCGCCTCTGTTTAGCTGCTTTTTGCCACGTTCTAAGGGAATCAAACAAAGACTGTCTACTTCTTTTCCTAAACAACTGTTCTTGTAAATACTCGATCTTTTGCTCATCAAAGGTGCCCGTCAAAGGCCACTGCAATTCAGCATTGTCCCTCTTATATTTGTGCCATAGCGTACTAAACATAATAGGGCCAAGGCCATGCTTCACATACATATCAAAATTCGGAGTGCCTTCTGGAGGCGCTGACTGACTTTACTCCAGTTGAGCATCAGCAGAACAACAACAACAGCACAAAGAAACCAGTTTACTTATTCCAGGCATTCTCAAAAGAAAACAAATTCACTACTTATGCCTGGCAACGTATTTGCAAATACTTTTCACCCAAAATCGGTCCTCAGACCGTACCAAATACAAACCAAAATGGTACCATATCCACAAAGAACCAAAACAATCTCACCTTATGTATGCAGGTCAAACAAATGTATTCTCCACTGCCGACTCTTCAGACTAAACGGTCAGATCCTAGGATTTCACTGGACTCCAGTCGGGATGACCGCTGGGCGAGACACAGTCTGGCAGGACAGAAGGGGCAGCTACGAGTACAGGAACTCTCTCGTGCAGGGATCCCTGATCCGTCCGTCCGACCCGACGATGGCCTCGACCTCCCCACCCGTGCTCTTGGAGGGGATGGGCCACTCACCCAATGGAGTCCCTGTTCGGGCGCCAACTGAAGCAAGTGACCCGATTAGGGTCACCCGGGTCACTCATGACCACCTCTCAGCCTTCCATACAAATGAAGGGTCGGTCAGGCAGTAGAGAATACAAACCAATATATTTATTCAGATACACTCAAGTGGAGCCCAGTCTGCCCAGTCTCCTAGGATTGCTGCAGAGGGACTGACATCAGCAAACATGGTGATACATTATATATGATTCAGAACCAATGAAGGCACACCCACAGTGGAATTTTCCAGGCAGATGCAGCTACACAAAGAAGTACAGAAGGATACGTTTCGATCCTGAGGCTGGGCACACACTATCTCCTGCTTAAGGTTGTTCCATCCATGCCCACCGCTAGACTAGTGGGAGAAGGCTGTATCTAGTGGGAAAGGTTTGCGCTAATAAGAACAGTGTATTCATTAGGAAAAAGCAAGGCCCAACTTTGGAGGAACGAGACTTACCAAAAGCTGCTTTGTTCAGAAAGGGAAAGATTAATTTCGATCATGGTTCAAAATGGCGGCCAAACATAAAATGGTACCGCAAATTATAACTTACATAAAACAATACATAATCAACACAGCAAAAACATTTTCATTCTAACACTTTCCTTGGCAGAAACAGCAACTGCAGGCCAACCCCAGACACACAACAAGGGCAGTACATCTCCTCAGTCTCTCCAGCTCTTCTCCTTGGCAAAGGTTCCTCTTGAATTCCAGGAATGATCTAAAGCTGAGGTTTTGGGTCTGATACTTATACCCCAAAATGTCTTTGTTCTCTTTATGCAGGGGGCCCTGAGCCCAGTTCAAACCAGTTCTGCCTTCACTGGTGCAGCATGACCACAGGAGGTCGAGACAGCATTGTGCAAGGGAGACAGGCTCCATTCAGGTGCAAGGCAAATCTCCTCCCACCACTCTATATGCAGCCAGGGTCTATTCAGCTCAGGGCTGAGTCATCCAGGAAGGGCCAGGCACACCTCAACCCCCCCAGAGGCTGTCTACAGAGAATGCACATCCTCTGTCTCTGTTACACTGAAACCAGACAGTCAATCCACAAACAGGCAGAGGCACACAGGATGGTTGAACAAAAAAATAGCCACTTTCTAAAAGTGCTATTTTCAAACACACAATTTAAAAAACCATCTTTACTAAAATATGTGTTATTAAATCCTGAGTTCAGGGATACCAAACTCCATTTTTCCATCTTATCCCTATGGGAAGATATGCTTGTAAAATGTTACAAAGTATTCCCCATTCTGTCCTATGGGGCAAGATAGCCTTTCAATAGTGAAAAACGAAATTGGCAGTATTTCACTATCAGGACATGTTAAACACACCAGTACATGTCCTAACTTTCACATACACTGCACCCTGCCCAGGGGGGTACCTTGGGCCTACCATAGGGGTGTCCTATATGTAAGAAAAAGGAAGGGTAGGGCCTGGCAAGTGGGTGAACTTGCCAAGTCGACATGGCAGTTAACAAACTGCGCACAGGCACCGCAGTGGCAGGCCTGAGAAATCTTTTCAGGGCTACTCATGTGGGTGGCACAGTCAGTGCTGCAGGCCTACTAGTAGCATTTGATTTACCAGCCCTGGCACACTCAGTGCACTTTACTAGGGACCTACTGGCAAAACAAATATGCCAATCGTGGAGAACCAATCACAATACCAATTTACACAGGGAGCACTTGCACTTTGACACTGATCAGCAGTGGCAAAGTGCCCAAAGCATCTAAGCCAGCAAAAACGAAATCCAGCACAGCATCAAAAACACAGGAGGTAGAGGCAAAAAGTCACCATTGTATCACATTCAAAGCAAAGGTCTATTAAGGAGCTGGTGTGTTCTTGCCTTACTACACCTCATTTGGTGACAGGGAAGTCCACATTGGAATTGATGAGGGGGAAAAAAGCTGCTACAGAGTTGTGTCCCTATTGGATGACTCAATTAATATCCAAACAAGGGAGCGTTGGAGATTGGTGGAAATCTGCTGAGACTAAATCGAATTTGGTCAATTTAAAAAGAGTAAATAAAGAGAGTTCTAGTTTAAGAAGAGAGTTTAAATTGAAAGTAGGAGATTGGGTGCGTGTTAAAACCCTGTTATGATCGGGAAGGGCTTATCGAAATTTAAAGATCCTGTTCAGGTGTGTGAGTTGAGAAATAATTCAGTGAAATTATCTGATGGAAATTGGCGGACTGTCACTCGTATAGCTTTGATTCCTTCTTATTTTGTCAGATGTGACAAGTGAAGAAGAATGCAAAAATTGGTAAGATGGTCAAAGCAACAAGGCAAAGTATTCGCACTAAAATCGTGCCAATGAAATGGCACGATTTCGTTGCGTATTAAGATGGTTTTATTATTCTTTCAACACAACAACTATTCACCTCAAATGTGTCATGTTTTATATTTTTTTTGTTTAACAGTCCAAGCTGTCATTGACATTCATAGAGTTATATATATATATATTCACTGAAAAAACCATAGGTTTTAGGGACAGTTATAGTTACAAATTAGCATTTAAAAAACCTTTGAAATTCACTGAAAAAACCATAGGTTTCAGATATGTTATAGTTACAAATTAGCATTTAAAAAACCTTTGAAATTCACTGAAAAAACCATAGGTTTTAGGGACAGTTATAGTTAGTTGGACATTGCACTCGTACAAAACCCGTGAAATTCCCCCGTTATAGTTAGTTCAGCTAACTATAACTCGCGCCCCCGCAATGCACTGCTGATGACGTCACATATTACATCACTCATGACATGGTCAGTGACATCACTGATGACATCACTGATGACATCTCAAATGACATCACTGATGACATCACTGATGACATCATCCAGTGACTGTGTGTTTCTGTAAAGTTTAAATATTTTTAATATATATAGGAAAAGACGTATTGAAGAATGAGTGGGTGTGTAAGTGTCTGTATGGATGATTTAGTAGGTGCGTGACTGACTCTATAAGTGAGTGATTTAACGTATCTTACTGAATGCATGGGTTAGTGACTAAACTGGATGAATGTCTGTATCCGTCTGTCTGTTGCTGTGTAAGTGGCTGCATGTGTTTGTGAATAGCTACATGAGTGTCTATATGAGTTATTGAATGCTTGTCTGAGTATCTGTATGGGTGCCTGAGTGTTTGTGTGGGAGGGGTGTGTGCAACTCTGTGCATAGATGTGTGAGTGGGTGATTCACTGGGTGGATGGTTTCAAGAGTGCATCTGTGATAGACTGTATGGGTGGGTAAGTGTGTGTAAGAGTGTGTTAGTGAGTGAATGTATGTCCCAGTGGTACATGTGTGAGTAACTACATATGTGAAAGGCAGTATATATGTGTGTTGGAGTATATAAATAGCTATAAGCAAGAGTGAGTGATTGTGATAGTGGCTGTATGGATGAGTGTGTGCTTGTATCAGTGATTGTATAAGAGCGTAACAATGTGCTACTATTTGTATGAGTAAGTGAGCTGGTGTGTGTATAACTGTATAGGTGAGTAAATGGCAGTGTGTTTAATTATTTGCATGACTGACTAGGTGTGTGAGTATCTCTATGGATGAGTGGCGTTGTTTGAGTGTCTATATAGGAGTAAGAGTGCATATGATAGTCCTGTACTGAGTGACCGTAAGTATGAGTGACTGTACGGGTGAGTGAGTGGATGTGTGTGTGTAGACCTAAGAATCAGTGAGTGGGTATGTAGTTATTGGTGTTGGAGTGTCTATGGTTTTGCGAATGGCAGTCTGTAATTTAGAGTGGGTGTATCAAAGGTTATATTAGGGTGTGAGGAGGTGCATCAGATTATCACGTGGATGATGTCATCAGTGATGTCATTTGAGATGTCTTCAGTGATGTCATCAGTGATGTCACTGACCATGTCATGAGTGATGTAATATGTGACGTCATCAGCAGTGCATTGCGGGCGCGAGTTATAGTTAGCTGAACTAACTATAACGGGGAATTTCACGGGTTTTGTACGAGTGCAATGTCCAACTAACTATAACTGTCCCTAAAACCTATGGTTTTTTCAGTGAATTTCAAAGGTTTTTTAAATGCTAATTTGTAACTATAACATATCTGAAACCTATGGTTTTTTCAGTGAATTTCAAAGGTTTTTTAAATGCTAATTTGTAACTATAACTGTCCCTAAAACCTATGGTTTTTTCAGTGAATTTCAAAGGTTTTTTAAATGCTAATTTCTAACTATAACGTGCCTGAAACCTTCGGTTTTTTCAGTGAATTTCAAAGGTTTTGTAAATGACAATTTTTAAATGTATTAATTGTTATATTAATTTTTTTCATACTGATTTACTACATTTTTAAAAACAATTTTTTTTACATATTTTATTTTTTAAATTACATTGTAATTACATTATACATTACATTACGAAAAAATACTTTCTCAGAATGAATTACTTTAGTTTAAATACTTTGCAGATAGGCAATAGACTTTTAAGTACAGTAGTTACAGTTGTTGCAATGGGCAACACATTTTCAAACACAATGCAACATTCAGCTCAATGTGAATTTCTAGTTAAATGCAATTAGTTACTTTATGGATTACTTTTGTAACCACAGGACTGGATCCTAGATTCAGTCCTGGTACATCTCCTGTAAACAGTTGAGTAAAAGCGTTTTGGTTACAGTCGTGATTTTTAAGGAATATTATTGTATTTTAAAAGTTGACACTTAGAAACTTTTTCTCATAGAATCACCAATGTTATCCTATGGAAGGAAATTCACTTAGCAGGTAAAAACTGTTATCGTTACTTTTTCTTACTCAGTGTTGGATCCTGGATCCAGCACTGGTGCATCTCCTGTAAACAGTTGAAAGAATGCGTTTAAGTCATACAGGCGATTTTTAAGGAATATTTGTAGTTTGTGAAAATCAACACTTTGAAACTTTTTGCTGAGAACCAGTCAATCTTAGCCTATGAAGGAAATTCAAGTTACCGGTAAAGTACGGTTAAAATTACTTTTGAGGATCAGTACTGGGCTGAAAGATGCAGCACTGAGGTCTCTCCTGATAACAGGTGAGTAAATCGGAATTCGTATTTCGGCTGATTTTAGAGGAATATTTTAAAGTTCCAAAACTCCACACTTAGAAGAATTTCCAAGTGAAACCAGTCAATGTTAGCCTATGAAGGAAATTCAAGTTACTGGTAAGTACGGTTAAAATTACTTTTCAGGACCAGTACTGGGCTGAAAGATACAGCACTGAGGTCTCTCCTGATAACAGGTGAGTAAATCAGAATTCGGATTTCGGCTGATTTTAGAGGAATATTTTAAAGTTCCAAAACTCCACACTTAGAAGAATTTCCAAGTGAAACCAGTCAATGTTAGCCTATGAAGGAAATTCAAGTTACCGGTAAGTACGGTTAAAATTACTTTTCAGGACCAGTACTGGGCTGAAAGATGCAGCCCTGAGGTCTCTCCTGATAACAGGTGAGTAAATCGGAATTCGTATTTCGGCTGATTTTAGAGGAATATTTTAAAGTTCCAAAACTCCACACTTAGAAGAATTTCCAAGTGAAACCAGTCAATGTTAGCCTATGGAAGGAAATTCAAGTTACTGGTAAGTATGGTTAGAATTACTTTTCAGGACCAGTACTGGGCTGAAAGATACAGCACTGAGGTCTCTCCTGATAACAGGTGAGTAAATCGGAATTCGTATTTCGGCTGATTTTAGAGGAATATTTGCACAATGGTGAAGGGAGGGGCGGGGCCTGAGGTGACATCTGTGCAAACGCGCCCGCTGCGCGTTTTAAGTTGGGGATTAAGTCCCCTTGAATCCTGAGGGTCCCTAGGGGCCAACTATCCCACCAGGAACCTCCAATATGCGCCAGAGGCTGCGTTGCAGAGACGTGTAGAGAGGCCACACCCCTTTTACACCTCTCTGCAACGCAGCTCTGTGGCGCTTTCTGGATGTACCTGTTGGGCTAGTTGGCCCCAGGGACCCTCAGGATTGAAGGGGATTTAATTCCCCATCTTAAAACGCGCCAGGGGCCTGTTTGCACACATGTCACCTGAAGCCCCACTCCCTCCCTTCACCACTGTGCAAACGCGCCCCGTGGCGCGTTTTAAGTTGGGGGATTAAGTCCCCTTGAATCCTGAGGGTCCCCGGAGTACAACTAGCCCACCATATACCTCCAAAAAGCGCCACAGAGCTGCGTTGCAGAGAGGTGTAAAAGGGGTGTGGCCTCTCTACACGTCTCTGCAACGCAGCCCCTGGCGCATATTGGAGGTTCCTGGTGGGCTAGTTGGCCCCAGGGACCCCCAGTATTCAAGGGGAATTCGTTCCCCTCTGCAAACGCGCCAGGGGCGAATTTGCAGAGTGGTGAAGGAAGGGGGCGGGGCCTGCGGGCCCGATCGTTTAAAAAAAAAAAAAAAAAATTGTCCCCTGAAGGGGGGCTGTGTGGCCCCCCTTCCTTTTTCCTGTTTTTATGCCCTGGGGACCCCATCCCCCAGGGCCTTACCCCTTTTTTTTAATTTTTAATTAAAAAAAAAACGGGAAGGGGGCCGCGTGGCCCCCCTTCCCTGGGCCTGTATTGGCCCCGGGGACCCCATCCCCCGGGGCATGGCCTTTTTATTTTTATTCTTTGGAGGGGGCTGCGTGGCCCCCTCCTCTGGCCATTTAAGGCCCCGGGGACCCCATCCCCCGGGGCCGGCCTTTCCATTTTTTTTTATTTTTTAATTTTTCTTTTTTGGGGAGGGGGCCGCGTGGCCCCACTCCTGGGCCACTACTTGCCCCGGGGACCCCATCCCCCGGGGCTGGCCCTCTCCGTTGGGGACTGTGGGGGTCCCCAATCCCCCACAGTCCCGCCGGCTCCCCACGTCCCTTGGGAGCCGGCATTGCTTTTCCACATGGGGAGCAGCTGACATGCTGCTCCCCATGTGGAAAAGCAATGTGCTTTGGATATTGGAAGAGAGGCAGGTTTCCCTGCTCTCTCTTCCAATATCCAAGCAGTTTGCTATGGCAGGACGGGAGCCGCGAGGCTCCCGTCCTGCCATAGCAAACTACAGTGTCCCAGGGGTAGGCACCCGGGACACTGCAGGAGCCGGCCCTGGGGGTGGCGGTCCCCAGGGCCATCAAGGGCTCCAGGAGGGGGCCGCGCGGCCCCCCTCCCTACATCAGCACAGCCCCGGGGAGGTGGTGGTCCCGGGGCTTCGGGGGTCCAAAACGGACCCCCATTTTAATTTGTTAGTGCCCCGGGGAGGTGGCGGTCCCGGGCGTGTGGGGGCTGGAGCCCCCCACACAGGTTGTTAAATTAATTTAAAAAAGCCCCGGGGAGGTGGTGGTCCCGGGGCTGCGGGAGGGCTCAGAGCCCTCCCGCACCATTTTTAAAAAGCCCCGGGGGTGGCGGTCCCCAGGGCTTGGGGGGCCCTTTGAGGCCCCCACACGTAAATTATCCCCCCCACCATGCCCCCGGGACTTGGGCCACCCGGGGGCCAGTACTATCGAGCGCGGAGACCGCGCTTCGATGTATGTCTCGGCAGGATTCGCGCACCCTGAGCGCATCCTGCCGATTTTTTTTTTAAATGCTTTTTTGCCCAGGGGGTCCTTGTGGGACCCCTGAGCAGGCCTAGGGGTTAGGGTGTTTCTACCCTGCCCCCTTTGTGCGTTTTGCGCACTTGTTTCTTTTTTTCTCGGCGGGATCCGCGCACCCTAAGCGCATCCCGCCGATTAAAAAATCTTTTCTGCCCAGGGGGTCCTTGTGGGACCCCTGAGCAGACCTAGGGGTCAGGGTGTTTCTACCCTGCCCCCTTTTGCGCTTTGCGCACTTGTTTCTGGACAAAATGGCTGCCAACACTTCTTGATTTGGAGTGTTGACAGCCAATTAGCATGCAGCTCGTGATCGGGAGGGTACGCGGATCCGACGCGCCCATAGATATATATGTGATTTTAATTGTGAATTTCTCAGGAACTACTGAACGGATTTACACCATTTTAGCAAAAGGCACCAGTCTGAACCAAGGGCTACCTCTTTGCCAAATTTGAGGTAATTCCGTTCAGCAGTTCGGGCTGTAGCTGCGACTAAAGGTTCCTATGGAAAAATGAATGGGGAAAACGCGTTTTGGGACCCCCTTTTTCTCGGCCCCCGCTTGACGTATCACCCCGAGACTTTCAGGGTAGGAGCGGACCGGAGCGCCCCAACAAGTTGGAAGCTTTGCGAAGATTCTTCAACCGGCGCCAACGTTATTGCAAATAGAATGTCGCGGATTTCCTATGGATAATAGGTCCTAACTATAACTATCTACTGGCGACCGCCAGTAGATAATATGTATATATATATATATATTACCTACTGGCGGTCGCCAGTAGGTAGTTATAGTTAGGACCTAGTTTCCATAGGAAAAGCGTTTTTTGATTTGCCAATATCTTTGGCGCAGTTTGACGAATCTTCGCAAAATTTTCAAAACTAATGGGGCGCTCCGGTCAGCTCCTGTCTTGAAAAGTTTCGGGGTGATTCGTCTAGCGGGGGCCGAGAAAGAAGGGGGTCCCAAAACGCGTTTTCTCCATGTTAATTTCCATAGGAAACTTTAGACAAAGCTACAGCCTGAACTGCTGAACGGAAGTACAACAAATTTGGCAAAAAGGTAGGTCTTGGTTCAGAAAGCGTGCTTTTTTAAAATTGTGTAAATCCGTTCAGTAGTTCCTGAGACGTTCAAAAATAAAAAATATCGATATCTGGTGGCCGAGGAGGATTCGCGAACCCTCCCGAACACGAGCTTCATTTTGATTGGCTGTCAACACTCCAAACCAAGAAGTGTTGGCAGCCATCTTGTGACTCGGTAAAACTGAGTCACAAGAAAAAGGGAGAAAAAAGGATAAGAAACAAGTAAAGGGGGCAGGATAAAAACACCCTACCCCCTAGGTCTGCTCAGGGGTCCCACAGGAACCCCCAGGGCCAAAAAAAGCATTTTTTTTATATGTTTGGCTGAATTTGTGCTGGGTGCACGAATACTGCCAAAAAAATACAAAAAAAACAAAGCACGGGCTCCCACGCTTTGTTTCTTTAACCCCTTCGCTGCTAGGCCTTTTCCCCCCTTGTGCTAAGCCTTTTTTTTGGCTATTTAGGGTATTTTGCGCTTAGGCCCCTGTAACTTTTTGACCACATAAGGTATCCACGCCAAATTTGCGTCCTTTTCTTCCAACATCATGGAGATTCTAAAGGTACCCAGGGTTTGTGGATTCCCCTGGAGGGGTCCCAGAAATTAGCCAAAATACAGCTACATTTTTTTTTTTTTTAAATGGGAAAAAGGGCTACAGATGAAAGCCTCTGGTTTTTTTCTGCAAATGGTATCAACAAAGGGGTTGTGGTGCTTTCAGCTTTCAGGGACAAGCAGACTTTTGTCAGAAAACCAACATTTTTACCACAGTTTTGGCATTTTTCTGAGACATAGCCTATTTTTGCTATTTTTTGTGCTTTCAACCTCCTTCCAGTTAATGGTAGAAATGGGTATGAAAGCAATAATGGATCTTGGAAAGCTATACATTTTAGAAAAGTAGACAAAATTCTGAATTCAGCAAGGAGTCATTTGTGTAGATCCTTCAAGGTTTCTTTATAGAAACTAACAGTTGAATATAGGAAAAATTGAAAATTAGTTGAAAAAAACAGCCATTTGTGTCAACGTTTTCACCTGTAACTTCTTCTAATTATGACAGCTGTTTGAAAGAAATATACCGTTACATCCGCTGGACCTTTCTGGTTGTGGGGATATATAGTACTTGTAGGTTCACCAAGAACCTGACGAATCCAGAGCCAATAACTGAGCAGCGTCTTGCAATGGTTTTTTATTATGTACCAGGTATATAGAAATTAATTTGGGAAAATATATACATGGAAAAATCGGTATGAAAGACACCTATGTATTTCTGAAATTGGAACAAAATATAGAGTTTAGAAACAGTAGATATTTGCACATTTCCGAAATTGTGAGTACCCATACTAGCATGAGAATTTTAGGTCATTTTTCAAAAGGACTTCTTTTTTACACATTGTCTTTCATTTGGAAGGCAGAAATGCATCGAAAGTCAATAGGTAATAACAGTTGCTCTACAATTCTGTGTTACCCTACGTCTCCCGATAAAAATGGTACCTCACTTGTGTGGGTAGGCCTAGTGCCTGCGACAGGAAACGGCTCAAAACGCAACGTGGACACACTTTATTTTTACAGTGAAAACTGACCCTTTTTTTGTAAAGTGCCTAGTTATAGATTTTGAACCCTAACTCTGCCTGCACCTAGGGAAACCTAGCAAACCTATACATTTTTAAAAACTATACACCTAGGGGAATCCAGGATGGGGTGACTTGACTGGCTCTCACCAAGTTCTATTACCCAGAATCCCTTGCAAACCTAAAAATTTGTAAAAAAAACAAATTTTCCTCACATTTCTGTTGTGGAAAGTTCTGGAATCTGCGTGGATCCACAAAATTCCACCCACCCTGCGTTCCCCAAAGTCTTCCGAGAAAAATGGTACCTCACTTGTGTGGGTAGACCTAGTGCCCGCGACAGGAAACGGCCCACAACGCAACGGGGACACACCACATTTTCACAGTGAAAACGGACCCTTTTTTTGCAAAGTGCCTAGCTGTAGATTTTGAACTTTAATTCTGCCTGCACCTAGGGAAACCTAGCAAACCTATACATTTTTGAAAACTAGACACCCAGGGGAATCCAGGATGGGGTGACTTGACTGGCTCTCACCAGGTTCTGTTACCCAGAATCCCTTTCAAACCTACAAATTTGTCAAAAACAAACACATTTTCCTCAAATTTCTGTGGTGGAAAGTTCTGGAATCTGCGTGGATCCACAAAATTCCACCCACCCCCTGTTCCCCAAAGTCTTCCGAGAAAAATGGCACCTCACTTGTGTGGGTAGGCCTAGTGCCCGCGACAGGAAATGGCCCAAAACGCAACGTGGACACACCACAGTTTCACAGTGAAAACTGACCCGTTTTTTGCAAAGTGCCTAGCTGTAGATTTTGAACCCTAGCTCTGCCGGCACCTAGGGAAACCTAGAAAACCTATACATTTTTGAAAATTAGACACCCAGAGGAATCCAGGATGGGGTGACTTTAATGGCTCTCACCAGGTTCTGTTACCCAGAATCCCTTGCAAACCTCAAAATTTGTCCAAAAAAACACATTTTCCTCACATTTCTGTGGTGGAAAGTTCTGGAATCTGCGTAGATCCACAAAATTCCACCCAAACCGCATTCCCCAAAGTCTTCCGAGAAAAATGGTACCTCACTTGTGAGGTTAGGCCTAGTGCCCGCGACAGGAAACGGCCCAAAACGCAACATGGACATACCACATTTTACACTGAAAACTGACTATTTTGCAAAGTGCCTAGCTGTAGATTTTGAACCCTAGCTCTGCCGGCACTTAGGGAAACCTAGCAAACCTATACATTTTTTAAAACTAGACACCCAGGGGAATCCAGGATGGGGTGACTTGTCTGGATCTCACTACGTTCTGTTACCCAGAATTCCTTGCAAACCTCAAAATTTGTAAAAATAACCACATTTTCCTCACATTTCTGTGGTGGAAAGTTCTGGAATCTGCGTGGATCCACAAAATTCCACCCACCCCGCATTCCCCAAAGTCTTCAGAGAAAAATGGTACCTCACTTGTGTGGGTGGGTCAAGTACCCGCGACAGGCAAGGGCCCAAAACCTATTGAGGCGACTTCAAAATTACCTATCACAAAACAACCTGGTTTTGCAAGGGGGGTCCCATGAGTTTTTTGCCCCGGGCTCGGCGGCCACCTAGGGAAACCTACCAATCCCACACATTTCTGAAAACTAGACACACGGGGAAGTCCAGCAAGGTATGGCTTGCGTGGGTCCCCCAACATTTCCCTACCCAGAATCCGCTGCAAACCTCAAATTTTGTTGAAAAAATCTATTTTTTCTCACATTTCTGTGTGGGAAAGTTGTAGGATCACCGGGCTGACACAAATTTCCTACCACCCAGCATTCCCCCAGGTCTCCCAATAAAAATGGTACCTCACTTGTGTGGGTAGGCATAGTGGCTGCAACAGGAAATGGCCCAAATCATACTGTGGAGACTTCAAAATTACCTATAACAAAACTACCTGGTTTTGGGGGGGCACGTGGGGTTTTGGCCCCGGTCTCGCCGCCATCTAGGGAAACCTACCAAACCCACACATTTCTGAAAACTAGACACCCTGGGGAGTCCAATGAGGTATGGCTTGCATGGATCCCCCAACGTTTCCCTACCCAGAATCCCCTGCAAACCTCAAATTTAGCTGAAAAAACCACATTTTCCACATATTTTTGTGTGGAATCACTGTGGCGGCACAAATGTCCTACCCCACAGCGTTCTCCTTAGTGTCCCGAGTAAAATGATACCTCACTTGAAATTTTACCAAACCTTGTAGCTAACTGAAGGACAGGTGACAATGTGGCCTCAAGGTCAGAAGTAAAGATAACCAAATCATCTGCATATAGAGCAACTTTCTTCTCCCAAGACCCCCAGCGGAAGGCAGGGATGTTTGTTGTCATCCTCAATTTCTGGGCAAAAGGCTCTATATACAAATTAAATAACAGGGGAGATAAAGGGCATCCCTGTCTTGTGCCTCTTGTGATTTTGAAGGGGGTGGTTAGATTGCCATTTACTAGAACTCTCGCCGTGGGGTTTTGATATATTAATTGTACAGCCCTACAGAATTTATCCCCTAATTCTAGTCTCTTCAAAACCACAAGCAGATAGGACCACCTGACCCTGTCAAAGGCCTTAGCGGCGTCTAACATAATAACCGCACGTGGGACAGAATAAGCTGTTGCCACATCAATTGCTCCAATAAGCCCATATGTTAATTCGTGGATGTGTCTCCCTCTGACAAATCCCTTCTGATCGTTATGAATTATCCCTCCAGCAACCTTGCTTAATCTCCCCGACAATATAGAGGTAAAGATTTTATAGTCCACGTTCAATAGGGATATCGGCCTATATGATTCGCGGTTGATGGGGTCCTTGCCGGGTTTTAGGATAAGGGAGATCATCGCTTCATTCCAAGATCCTGGAGGTTGTATCCCTTTGTCCAAGATCTCTTTAATTACCTCTGTCAAAAAGGGAATTAGAACATCCCCCAGGGTCTTCTATAATTCCGCTGGTATCCCATCGGGTCCGGCGGCTTTACCACCCTTAGATGTTTGTATGGCCTTCCTCACTTCTTCCTCTGTCACATCTTGATTAAGACTCTCTTTTTGATCCTGGTCCAAAGGCTTCACAGACTCTGCTAACCAGGCTACTACCTCCTCCTCCCTGACCTCTTCCTCATCGGAGTAAAGATCCCTGAAGTATTCAAAGAGCACCTCTTTCACCTCGGAGCCCTTTGTTAACATTGTGCTAGACTGCCCCAGCTTAATTCCATTGATATAGTTTCTATTCTGGTCAGACTTAATTTTCCAGGCTAGGAGTTTCCCTGCTCCTCCCCATACTCAAAATGGGCTAGCTTGCTTGCATCCCATCTTTTCTTGATCCTATTTTGTAGGGTTTCTTCCACTTGATTTTTAAGTGATGTCAGTCTCTCTTCCCTTTGGTGTTACTGCCAGCGGTCATACACCTATCTGACTCTATCTTTCTTATTTCCACTTCTAAATTGCTGAGCTCTTGTCTATATTGCCTGTTCCTATAGGTTAGTACATTTGTAATTCTCCCTCTGATGAAGGCTTTCATCGCATCCCACACTATCCCATTTGAGGCTGAACCACAATTAACCCGAAGAAACTCCCCTACATCTGTCCTCAGGCTATCCATGGTATCCATCTCTGAGAAAATGGTGCGATCCAAAGTCCACCTTCTATCTTTACGCTGACTATTCTTTCTAAGTATTAATAAAACTGCAGAGTGGTCAGATAGATGTGCGGGAAGATATTCAATGTCTAATACCTCCTGTTTCATATTCAGTTCTACCAAGAAATAATCGATCCTTGATCTATGCCCATATTTTTAATTATGGAACGATGTACCTAGTCGAGCTCCTACCCTCTCTCTCCATACATCGCTAAGAGCATGCTGCCGCATCATGGATCTCAAAAAAGCCAGAGGTTTCGGAGTAGGTATAGCCTTACTATTACAGGATTTATCCACCTTAGGATCCAAAATAGTATTAAAATCTCCCGCCATTATCACTGGGCCTGGGAAATCTAATAAGTTCGTGAAAACAGACTTTAAAGGTTCGCAATCG
This sequence comes from Calotriton arnoldi, assembly GCA_963921515.1. Classification (NCBI taxonomy): domain Eukaryota; kingdom Metazoa; phylum Chordata; class Amphibia; order Caudata; family Salamandridae; genus Calotriton; species Calotriton arnoldi. Next base: position 447,656 of record CAWUFW010001846.1, on the reverse strand, counting down.
TCTTGGTTTGGGCCATAGTATCCTACTAAGGTAAGTGGGTGGTCTTCTATTTTTAAATCAGAAATGATCCATCTACAGGACTTAGCCACTCATGTACTTAGTAACCTTATGCCGCCACCTTGTTTTTTAATGATAATTGCTACCCCTCTTATATTAGCTGTCTGTTCTGTACACCCTACCTGTTGAACCCACTCTTTGTTTTTTAAACAGCTTCACACATTCTTCTTTAACCAGGTGGGTCTCCTGTCAAATTAAAATTTGTGCTGGGGAATCTTTAAGGTATTGTAGGATCCGGTCCCTTCTACCCCATGTGCGGAGCCCGTTAACATTCCACGATAAAATCTGCGTCATCTTCTATGCAATCTTTCCAATATAAAAGCCATCATGCTGTGACTCAATTGGATTCTGTTTATTTGAGATATCCGAGGACATTTTTTTTAGCTTTTTCCCACATGATCCCCACCCTGTGCCCTCTACCCCCCCCCCTGGAGATACCCTCCCTACTTCCTACTGGACCTAACGCAGGCCCCATTTTCTTCCTAGCCCCCTTGCTGCGCGCCGCCACCTATATTAACATGAATTAAATTAAAGCACCAATCCCCACGCCCCCTCCACCCCTTAACTGTATCTCATAAGCCTTCATCTCCTATATTATGTGTCAATCTCCATGTACTGCCCCCTTCTTGATTACTTCAAGAAGCTCATCAGCTTCTTTGACAGTTTTTAAAAAGTGCATTTTGTTATTATACATAACTCTAAGGGCGGAGGCAAACTTTAGTTGTGCCGAGGCACCTATTTTTTTAAAATCCTCAAGACGTTTTCCAAGTTCCCATTGTCTGTCCAGGGTGACCCGGGCAAGGTCAGACCTGATTTCAAAGGAGAAGTCCTACCCCCTTAGGGTTTTCAATTTTAGTGCACTCAATAGGATTTTTTCTTTCAGGGTGTATGTTTGGAAATTGAGCAGGATTTTTTGTGGTTTTGTTCTATTCAGGTTTTTCCGAAATGGATCCCTGTGTACTCGCTGAATGTCCTGTTCAATTTCTGCCTTGCTTTCTTCTATCTGGAGAGAGTCCTTTATTAATGATGCCACAAAAGATTTCAAATTGACCCCCTCTCGTCCCTAGGGAACTTTTAAAAAACGCAAATTGTTTTTCCTTAAACTATTTTCCAGTTGTTCTACCTTTTCCTGCAGTGCCTGCTCCGTTCTCTGCATAGCTACAATCTCCTTCTTGCTGTCGTCTAGATCTGCCCTTAACTCGCCAACATTAGTTTCAAGTGACTGAGTTCTTGCTGTCAGGGAGTCAATTTTCTTTTCTAACACTTCACAAAAGTTGCGTATCTTGCTCTGGTTTGCCTCGATACCCCGAAACCTTTTCTAATATCTCCAGAGAGTGAGGCGAACATATCTTCTAATGAGCCTCCACCAGCCCTAGTACTGGTGGTTCCAGCATCTACACCCTGGTCAATTTCCTGGTTAGCATGCTTAAATGACCCTGCTAAGGGGGAAGGCGCCCTGTCGCTATCGGGCGGATTATCATGTTTGCGGGCTACTCCTTTCTCCTTTTTATCACCTGCCATTTCTCCTGGTGTACTTTCTATTACTGACTCCATTAAGTAAGCGGTCTCCCCCTGGTCAAGCGTCTCAGAATTCCTATTAAGAATGACTACCGGTGGAAGAACCTTAAAGAAAGTCCACAGGGAAGGGGTTACTTTAATTTTACGGTTTAAAATGTCACCTCTGTTCTTTTTTCCGCCCCTGCGTACTTTCTGGGAGTCTTGGTCCCCTTCTCCCTTAGTTCTGGGATTTGGAAAAAGGAGGTAATGCAGACCTTGTCTAGAGGGGGGGCCTTGATTCCAATTTCAGGGTAGGGACACTAGTAGGACCTTCCACTGACCTACAGCCTTGCTCCTGCTGCCTACCCACTCGCACCCCAGACCCAACAAACTCAAAACAATCCTCCTTACTGGCAACCTTACCAACTGTAACCTCCGCTTTCCTTCTTCCACCTCGGGGGCCTTTCCTGCCCCTCACTGCAGTCTCACTCGGGCACCCTGTTTCGCCATAATTCAGCTCTCTAGCTGCCGCCTGGGGAGCAGCGCTTGTGCTGATGCTGCCCCCGCTGTTCCTGTGGAGCCCCCACGCCAGCGCCCTGCGGCTCTTCTGGAGCTCCAGGGCGGCGTGAGACCAGTGGCTTCCCCGCTCGATCCCAGTGGCGAAAAACCTCCAAAACGCTGCTCCGTAGTCGGGGCCAGGATAGGCAGCTCAATGAGGCACATCCACTTCAGATACTGGGGGGAGGGTCGTTATGTGACTGTGGAGGCGGCGGAGCGCATCAGCGGGATCTAGGGACCGACTAGGTTAGCGGCCGCCATGTTCTCCTTTCTCATGGTCTGGAATCAGAGAGTAGACAACCCTTTGATTAAAAAGGATATGAAATACTTGGGGATCAAAATAGTGGAGGATATCAATAAAATCCCGGAAGCTAACCTATTAAAAATATACAAGGTAATAGTGCAATTATTGAAGAGCTGGGTATATCTTCCCCTTACGATCTTTGGACGAGTTAACCTGGTTAAGATGGTGATCCTGCCAAAAATCACTTATCTATTTAACCCCATTCCCCTCCATTTTGAGAAATCAACGATAGACAAAATCCAGCAGGCTATAAATTCTTTTATCTAGGCATACAAAGGGGTTCGGATATCCTGGAAAAAGCTGCGGAGACGAAGAGAGAAAGGGGGGCTGTCACTACCAGATATCCAGCTATATGCTTGGGCTTTTCAAATCTCCAACTCCAGAATGCTTTTTAGAACCCCTGACGACACTGATATAGAATCTATGTTTTCTGCAATGATAAAGGAGAGTAAAGGGGGACACAGTGGTTTCCTCTTTAAGTTCGGGGACCCAAACTTTTTCAAGAAAGTCAAGCTAAAAGTGCTACAAGCTCTCACCAGAATGTGGTACTTGATACTTAGGCGGCTTAGAGTAGATTACTATTCCTTTTATGCACCAATCTGGGACTCTCCAGGAACTCCTGAATGCCTTAAGGATAAACTGGCTCGGTCAATGAGAGAGACAGGTGTGTACTAGGTGTGGGCGAGATTACACAAGATGGACTGCTAATCTCGTGGGTTGAAATGAAGGATCTTATGAAGGACAAAATTTCCTTTTCAAATATATACAACTTAAGAGCTGGGCGCAGGCACGAAAAATACCATTGGGTGTTGCCAATGAACTGGAGGAGCAGTTGGCCAGTAAACCTCCAGGTGTGAAAGAAGTTTCCCTATGGTATTGGGGTCTGCAGGATAACTTCGACGGAGAATTCACCTTGGTAGAAGAACTAAGGGGTAGATGCTTGCCGAGCTGCAATCTACAATATATCTGGCAAGTATTGATGCGCACACTTTATTCTATTGTCAAGCCTGCTTTTTTTAAAAGGAATCATTTCTTCTCACTCCATAGGGCATACATAACTCCTGAGAAGCTGTCCAAAATGGGGAAAGGAAAGCCAGCGGCCTGCGCAAAGTGCGGTTTAGAAAAAGCAACAGATGTACACATGTTTTCCCAATGTATGCATATTCAAAGTTTCTGGCATGAAGTTGAATCAACACTTACAGGTATTTTGGGAATACATATAAAGGTAAGCCTCAAACAAATTATTTTTGGGGTTAAGGAGGGTGTGACAGGAGCATCCAGGAATGTGTTATTTTATGCGCTGTTGCTAGCTAGGAGGGAGATCTGTCGCAATTGGATAAGTGAAACACCGCCGCAGCACGCAAAATGGCTAGAGTCCATGTTTTATATGTCAAGAATGGACTTGTTGGGTAATGGGTCCAAAAAGAGGAAAACATTCTGGGAGATTTTACAGAGTTGGGTAGGGGGTAACCGAAGCCAGGGAGTGGCTTAATGCATAGTATTGAAGGTAACAAGAGGAATCCCCTGTCCAATGATTACGCCAATAGAACTCTCTGACTTAGCTGCTATGGGTCCCCATAGTATTTTTTACACAGCCGCCGTGAAATCGGACGCTGTCTGAGAGAGATATACCAACAGGAGGATGGTGTTTTCTTAGACTTGCGCCTCTTCCTCTCCCCTCCCCCTAATCCCAGTGGGGGGGTTCGTGGTCTTTCCCCGTTATAGAGGTTTGGCAAAGGTAAGAGTCATCAATGCCTGAGGTGAATGAGGACAAAAATAAATAAATGATACCTCACTTGTGTGGGTGTCCAATGCAGAATTGGCTAAAAACGTATTTTTAAAAAAATGTAGCGCTTAGAATTCTCAGTGCTATACCCTTATTCCCTATGTTTTGGGCTCTTCCCAGTCACAGGCCCTTGCCCCACCCACACAAGTGAGGTATCATTTTACTTGGGAGACTGAGGGAAATGCTGTGGGGTAGTAAATTTGTGCCGGCACAGTGATTCCACCCACAAATATGTGGAAAATGTGTTTTTTTCAGCTAAATTTGAGGTTTGCAGGGCATTCTGGGTAGGAAAACGTTGGGGGATCCACGCAAGCCATACCTTGCTGGACTCCCCCGGGTGTCTAGTTTTCAGAAATGTGTGGGTTTGGTAGGTTTCCCTAGGTGGCCGCCGAGCCTGGGGCCACAAACTCATGGGACCCCCCCTTGCAAAACCAGGTGGTTTTGTGATAGGTAATTTTGATGTCGCCTCAATAGGTTTTGGGCCCTTGCCTGTCGCGTGTACTTGACCCACCCACGCGAGTGAGGTACCATTTTTATTGGGAGACCTGGGGGAATGCTGTGTAGAAGGAAATTTGTGGATCCACGCAGATTCCAGAACTTTCCCACACAGAAATTTGAGAAAAAAGTGATTTTGTTCAGCTAAATTTGAGGTTTGCAGGGGATTATGGGTAGGGAAATGTTGGGGGACCCAAGCAAGCCATACCTTGCTGGACTCCCCCGGGTGTATAGTTTTCAGAAATGTGTGGGATTGGTAGCTTTCCCTAGATGGCCGCCGAGCCCGGGGCCAAAAACTCATGGGACTCCCTTGCAAAACCAGGTTGTTTTGTGATAGGTAATTTTGAAGTCGCCTCAATAGGTTTTGGGCCCTTGCCTGTCGCGGGTACTTGACCCACCCACACAAGTGAGGTACCATTTTTCTCGGAAGACTTTGGGGAATGCGGGGTGGGTGGATTTTTGTGGATCCACACAGATTCCAGAACTTTCCACAACACAAATGTGAGGAAAATTTGTTTTTTTGACAAATTTTGAGGTTTGCAAGGGATTCTGGGTAACAGAACTTGGTGAGAGCCAGACAAGTCACCCCATCCTGGATTCCCCTTGGTGTCTAGTTTTCAAAAATGTATAGGTTAGCTAGGTTTCCCTAGGTGCCCGCAGAGCTAGGGTTCAAAATCTACAGCTAGGCACTTTGCAAAAAAAGGGTCTGTTTTCACTATGAAAATGTGGTGTGTCCACGTTGCGTTTTGGGCCGTTTCCTGTTGTGGGCACTAAGCCTACGCACACAAGTGAGGTACCATTTCTCTCGGAAGATCTTTGGGGAATGCGGGGTGCGTGGAATTTTGTGGTTCCAAGCAGATTCCAAAACTTTCCACCACAAAAATGTGAGGAAAATGTGTTTTTTTTTTACAAAGTTTGAGGTTTGAAAGGGATTCTGGGTAACAGAACCTGGGGAGAGCCAGACAAGTCACCCCATCCTGGATTCCCCTGGGTGTCTAGTTTTCAAAAATGTATAGGTTTGCTGGGTTTCCCTAGGTGCCGGCAGAGCTAGGGTTCGAAATCGACAGCTAGGCACTTTGCAAAAAAAGGGTCAGTTTTCACTGAGAAAATGTGGTGTGTCCACGTTGCGTTTTGGGCCGTTTCCTGTTGCGGGAACAAGGCCTACCCACACAGGTGAGGTACCATTTTTCTCGGAAGACTTTGGGGAATTCGGGGTGGGTAGAATTTTGTGGATCCACGCAGATCCCAGAACTTTCCATCCCAGAAATGTGAGAAACATGTGTTTTTTAACTAAGTTTGAGGTTTGCAAGGGATTCTGGGTAACAGAACCTGGCGAGAGGCATACAAGTCACCCCATCTTGGATTCCTCTTGGTGTCTAGTTTTAAAAAATGTACAGGTTTGCTAGGTTTCCCTATGTGCCGGCTGCGCTAGGGCCCAAAATCCACAGGTAGGCACATTGCTAAAAACAAGTCTTTGCCTAGTGTGCTTTCTGCCGCCCTGGGGGGAAGTCGGGGGGGGGGGTTGCCCTGATATGCCCCCAAGGGGGGCAGAAAGACTGTGGCTATTTCTTTGGGGGTGGGGGCATTGGTATGCCCATTCTGGGCAGCCCCCACCCCCACGCATAAAAAAAGCCACCGTAATCGCTGGTGCCTGGTGGGCTTTCTGCCCCCCGAGGGGCAGATCAGGGGCCACGGCCCCCATCTGCCCCCCGGAGGGGGGGGAGAAAGGCTGTGGCATTTTTTTGGGGAGATGTGGGCATTGGCAAGCCCATTCTGGGCTGACCTCACCCCTGATTTGAAAATAAATAAATCCTGAGGCCTAGTGGGCTTTCTGCCCCCCGGGGGGGCAGATAAGGGGCTATTGCCCCAATATGCCTCCGGGGAGGGGCAGAAAGACTGTGGTAATTGTTTTTGGGGTGGGGGCATTATCATGCCTATTCTGGGAAGTCCTCACCCCTACATTATTAAAAAATAAATCCCTGGTGCCTAGTTGGCTTTCTGCCCCCCTCCCGGGGGCAGATCAGGGGCTATTGCCCCCATCTGCCCCTGGGGGGAGAAGAAAGACTGTTGCATTTTTTTGGCGGGGGTGGGGGCATTGGCCTGCCCATCTTGGGCAGCCCCCACCCCTACATCAATAAAAAAAATGGGCTTTCTGCCCGCCCTGGGGGGCAGAAAGACTGACATTTCTCTTTGGGGTGCGGGCATTGCCATGCCCTTTTTGGGCAGCCCCCACCCCAACGTCAATAAAAACAATCCCTGGTTTCTAGTGGGCTTTCTGCCCCCCTGGGGGACAGATGGCAGAAAGACTGACATTTCTCTGGGGGGGGCATTGCCATGCCCTTTTTTGGCAGCCCCCACCCCAATGTCAATAAAAAAAATCCCTGGTTTCTAGTGGGCTTTGTTGTGCCCAAAACAATTTGGGGGAGCAAAGGCCCTTGCCCAAGGGGCCGCTCCCCCCTCCCTGGTGCTAGTGGGTGGATCCCTGCTTGGGGATCGCCCTCCTGGGGTGATCCCCAAGCAGGGATCCACTAGGGAAGGGTACCATTGGAAAGGGGAGATTCTCCCCTTTCCACCGACACCTCTCCCATCTTTTTCGGTGCTCGGGGGGCTGAGATAGCCCTACAAGAACAGAAACTGAGAAACTGAAACTAAGTTTCAGTTTCGTTTTCGTTGCAATGACGATCGCGCACCATGCGCGCGATCGTCATTGCAACGAAATGCAAAAATAGGCATGGGGAGGTTGGGGAGGCTCTTCCCCACCTCCCCAGGCAAAAAAAAAAAGGGAAATCCCTCTGCTGTCTGCAGCAGAGGGATTTTCTGAGCATGTGCTCATGACGGAATGGTTCCATCATGAGCACATTAGCACTGGTGCTCATGACGGATGTAGGAAGGTGGAATCTGACTATATGGTTGCCCCCACTTTTTTTATGGTGTTTTGCTGGTTTATGACTTAGTTGGACTGGGATCCTGCTATTCAGGGCCCCATTCTATCTGCTTTCTCTGTAAAAAGGTTTCCATGTGCCTTAGGCACATCTCTGATTGGAATCTGGAGTGCCCTTATAAGTCCCTAGTATATGGTATACTATGTACCAAGGGCATAGGTACCTCAGAGGCCTGCCAGGGGCTGCAGCATGTATTATGCCACCCCTGGAAGGCCATCCAAACTGACACCACAGGTCTGCTACTGCAGCCTGGGTAAGGTGGTGCATGCACCCCTTACTGTGATATAGGTTACCTATATCACTAAATACATACACACATATAAACCTATAAGTCACTCCTAAGGCAGGCCTTATCAATCCTAAAGGCAGAGTGCATGGTTCCTATGTGAGAGGGTGCCTGTGAGAAGTTGGCCTGGTATATGCTGTTCACTAATTAAAGTGGACACCTTGCACCAGGGCAAATCGACTCTTATGGTAGATAGGTTTAAGACAACCTTTTAAAGAAAGCTATCCTAGTGGTAGCTGTGGAGAGCAGCCTTCAGGCTAAGTCTCGGAGGAATGTAAAGCAGCTTGTTTTACCATATAATCTCTTGAATCACCAAATGAAAAGACACCACACAGGTATATATATCAAATATATATGTATTTATTTCTAAATAACTCTCTACTAATCTCTTTATGAGATTAGAAGACAAACATATGCACAAATCAACGTTTCACAATAAGTTAAGCACAAAATATGGCTGGGGCCCTAGGGGCGTACCAGACCATATACTAAGTAAGAGACTTAGGGACAACGACTTGCAGGGAGACAAGGCCTAGGGCCTTCAGAAGTGCTGGGGCCTCACGAAACCACCCAAGGCAGGTAAGTAAAGGACCCACGGGGGACGCGTGCAGTGTGGATACACAGGCGCGGATCGCCGTTAACTTCAATGGGGCAAGTCGCGGTTGGAAATAAAGAGTTTTAGGATACTTCGGGAGAACCTACAAGCAAGTCACTTACAGGGTAAGTAGTTCTAGGGCCCACACCCACAGGAGCACCGTAGTGCTGGAGTTACCTCACCCAGGGAAGCCGGGTGCATAGGTGTCCTTTGGTGTCGGGTCGCGGCGTCGTTTTCAATGGCGAACAAAGAAGACTTGCTGCTTGCGGGAGCTGAAGAAGTGTCCGGTGGAATCCAAGCCTGGATTCTGAAGAAGGATGACCTGAAAGCAGAGGGGACAGTGTTCAAAGTCACTTGGCAGTGACCCGGGGCAAGGAAGATGGATGCCCACCGTCGTCGGTTGCTTCAGGTCGGTTGCGGGTGCCTTGACTCTTCAGCCACGTGGTCCAGGAGGCGTCGACGACGACCAGGAGCTGGATTCGGTGTGTCCCTCGACGTCTGCAGCTGACTGCGGTGTCGGCAACTCGATTGGAGCCAACAAGCCTTGGCAGCCGCAAGTCTCGGGGAGATGAAGAAAAGTCGATGGCGCAGACCAGCAAGGTCTGTGGAACTCACCCAGCGAGGGTAAGTCAGGGCAGGCCTGGAGCAACCAGGGAGCCCTTTGGTTTCTTTAAGAAGTCTTCTGGGGACCCACAAGCCAGCGGGCAAGGGATCGCGAAGACACCTCGGGCGGAATCACTCAACAGGGGCCCACGGTCACTCGGGACGGTGTAGGCCTCTGATCTTCGGAGGGATTCCTGCTGGAGGTCGGGACCACACGTGGTCCAAAGCACAGGTTCGTAGAACGTTGTGAAGGGGTTGCACTCGACAATAGTGCACGGTACCCAGGGGTCGCGGTTCCTCGTTACTCGTGGGGTCCACTTGCCTCAGCTTCGCTGGGGACTCACGATGGCCTGGGAGAGGTCAGGAAATCCACTTCTTGGGCTGCAGGGACTTCGGACTCCGGCGGGAGCGGCATAGTTTGCGACCGTCGTTGTCGTTTTTGGTGCCTGCCAAGCAGGGAGTCACTCCTTGACTCCAAGGGAGATTCTTCTGTCTTCCAAAGGTAGTGGAACGTCGAAGGGCCAGGATTCTTCTGTAGAGCGTCGTCCAGGGGTTATCTGCTTTGCAATGGCAAGGTTCCCCCTCTTATACTAAAAAGGGGGATGGACTAGCTCTATGACCCCACCTATGGGAGGGTCAAGGGAGGGGGTGGCTACACCCACTTCCCTTTGTCCAGTTTCGCGCCAGAGCAGGGGCAGGTAGCCCCTGAGCTGGTTTGAACTGGCATATGCACAGAGGAGCCTTCTGCTCCCCCAGTGCAGGACTTCAAAGCACTCTAAGAGTGCACCCACCCAGCCCCAATACACTAAACCCTGTCTGGGAGGTGGTTACACCTCCCTGTGACAGGATGCCTATTGTTGGGCTTCCTCCACTGCGAGTTTCGGTCATCAGCAGGAGGGCAGCCCAGTGTCTGTGACTGGTGGCATCCATTTTGTGATGCCAGGGCTCTTTAGGATTCTACCGCGTTTCCACAGCAGGTACATGTCTTCTCCCTCTAGAAGGGTGGAATGCTACCCCCGCCGCCAAGATTGGCGGGGGGTAGTATTCCAAGATGTTTGACACCAAACACGACATGTTTTGATGCAGCCATTCCAAAGTTAGCATTTACCGCGAGGATATAATGCACTTAAGAGTATATGGTTTAACCGCATCCACAAACAGCACCAGAGAATGGACTCTGAGAACTGCAGAGGGGCCCTGCTCATGCAGAGGCACCCCCTCACATAGAAGCCAAGCACCCTGCCCTCAGGATTGATAGGGCCTGCCTTAGGGGTGACTGATAGGTTTATATGTGTGTGCAGGAGAGATATAGGAAACCTATATCTCAGTGAGGGGTGCTAGCACCACCTCACCCAGGCTGCAGTAGCAGGCCTGTGGTGTCAGATTTAGACTGCTTCCCAGGGGTGGCATAACATATGCTGCAGCCCCTGGGAGGCCTGTGAAGTACCTATGCCCTTGGTACCTAAGGTACCATATACTAGGGACTCATAAGGCACCACAGTATCCAATCACTAGTGCACCTAGAGTGCACTCCATGTCGTTTAGAGAGAACAGAGAGGCTGGGGCCCTGATTGGCAGGGACCCAGCCAGACTATAGCCAGAAACCAGTGCTAACATCAGAAAAAAGTGGGGGCAACATAAGAGGCAGATCCTACTCTCCTACACAACCCCCCAAACGCAGGGACACTAAACTAACCTTGACCAGTTGAGTCTTCGTGTTCAAAGTGGAAATACCTTGAGAGTCCATCTGCATTGGCATGTTGGGTCCCAGGCCTATGTTCCACTGTATAGTCCATCCCCTGTAGGGAAATGGACCACCTCAAAAGTTTTGGGTTTTCACCTTTCATCTGCTTTAGCCATAGGAGGGGCTTGTGGTCAGTCTGAACTATGAAGTGAGTGCCAAACAAGTATGGCCTCAGCTTCTTCAGGGCCCAAACCACAGCAAAGGCCTCCCTCTCTATAGCTGACCAACGTTTCTCTCTAGGGGTCAGCCTTCTGCTAATAAAAGCTACTGGCTGGTCTTGACCTTCATCATTCAGTTGAGACAGTACAGCTCCCACACCCAGCTCAGAAGCATCTGTTTGGACAATGAACTTTTGGTGTAGTCTGGACTCTGTAAGATGGGGGCAGTGCACATGGCCTGCTTTAGGTCTTCAAATGCCTTTTGACAGCTAGCTGTCCACTGAACCTTTTTTGGCATTTTCTTAGAGGTAAGATCATTCAAGGGGGTCACTATAGATCCATATCCCTTGACAAACCTCCTATAGTACCCAGTCAGGCCTAAGAAGGCTCTCACCTGTGTCTGGGTGGTAGGAGCAACCCATTCCATTATGGTTTGGATTTTGCTCTGTAAAGGCTGAACCTGGCCTCCACCTACAAGGTGGCCCAGGTACACAACCTGACTCTGCCCTATCTGGCACTTGGTGGCCTTGATAGTGAGGCCTGCTTTCTGCAGAGCCTCCAAAACATTCCTGAGGTGGACCAGGTGATCCTGCCAGGAGGAACTAAAGACAGCAATATCATCTAGATAAGCTGAGCAATAAGTTTCCAACCCTGCCAGAACTTTATTCACCAACCTCTGAAAAGTGGCAGGTGCATTTTTCAATCCAAAGGGCATCACCACAAAGTGGTAGTGCCCACCAGGGGTCGAAAATGCTGTTTTGGCTTTTGCATCCTCAGCTAATCTGATTTGCCAGTAGCCAGCTGTGAGGTCAAATGTGCTTAGATACTTGGCTGAGGCCAAAGTATCAATCAGCTCATCTGCCCTTGGTATGGGATAGGCATCAGTCCTAGTGACTGCATTGAGGCCTCTGTAGTCTACACAAAACCTCATTTCTTTCTTACCACCCTGGGTATGAGGCTTGGGTACCAGGACTACTGGGCTAGCCCAAGGGCTATCTGAAGGCTCAATCACGCCTAACTCCAACATTTTCTGGACTTCAGTCCTGATACAGTCCCTGACATGGTCAGGTTGCCTGTAGATTTTATTCTTGACAGGCAGACTGTCTCCAGTGTCCACCTCATGGGTGCACCAGGAAGTCTGACTAGGGGTCAGGCTAAACATATGTCTAAACTGTTGCAGAACTTGTCTGCACTCAGTTTGCTGATGGTCAGTGAGGCTGCTTGCCAAAGCAACACCATCTACTGACCCATCATCAGGGTTCTGAGAGAGCAGGTCAGGGAGAGGGTCACTCTCCTCCTCCTGGTCCTCATCAGTTGCCATGAGCAAGCCCATGTCAGCCCTGTCAACATATGGCTTCAATCTGTTGACATGAAGCACCCTTAGGGGGCTCCTGGGAGTTCCAAGATTCACCAGATAGGTGACTTCTCCCTTCTGCTCAACTATTGTATGGGGGCCACTCCACTTATCCTGGAGGGCTGCTGGGGCCACAGGCTCCAACACCCACACTTTCTGTCCTGGCTGGTATACAGTCAGCACAGCCTTTGGTCATGCCAAGCTTTTTGTAATTCTTGGCTGGCCTCCAGGTTTTTGGTTGCCTTTTTCATGTACTCTGCCATCCGGGAGCGGAGACCAAGTACATAGTCCATCACATCTTGTTTGGGGGGCTTGAGAGGTAACTCCCAGCCCTCTTTTACCAAACATAGTGGACCTCTCACAGGATGCCCAAACAGAAGCTCAAATGGGCTGTAGCCAACCCCTTCTGTGGAACCTCTCTGTATGCAAACAAAAGGCAAGGAAGAAGAAGGTCCCATTTCCGCCTAAGCTTCTCTGGGAGTCCCTTAATCATTCCTTTCAAGGTTTTGTTGAAGCGTTCAACTAAACCATTGCATTGTGGGTGATAGGGAGTGGTGAACTTATAAGTTACACCACACTCCTTCCACATTGCTTTCAGATATCCTGACATGAAGTTGGTACCTCTGTCAGAAATGACCTCCTTTGGAAAACCCACTCTGGAGAAAACTCCAATGAGGGCTCTTGCCACCACAGGGGCTGTGGTGGTCCTCAGAGGAATTGCCTCTGGGTACCTGGTGGCATGATCCACTACCACCAGGATAAATCTGTGCCCAGATGCAGTCTGAGGGTCAAGGGGACCAACAATGTCAATCCCTACCCTCTCAAAGGGTACCCCCACCACAGGTAGTGGTATCAGGGGGCCTTTGTTGTGCCACCTGCCTTACCACTGGCTTGGCAAGTGACACAGGAGCGACAAAACTCCTTTGTGTCCTCTGACATATGTGGCCAATGAAAATGTGGAACAAGCCTGTCCCAGGTCTTGTTTTGGCCCAAGTGTCCTGCCAAAGGGATATCATGTGCTAAGGTCAAGAGGAACCCCTAAACTTCTGAGGTATTACCAACCTCCTGGTGGCTCCAGGGGCTGGGTCTCTACCCTCAGAATATAGGAGTCCCTCATCCCAATAAACTTTATGGGACCCACTAGCACTCCCAGCAGCCTCAGCAGCAGCCTGCTGTCTGAGGGGTTCAAGAGAGGGGCAGCACTGTTGCTCCTTGCTCAGATCTTCCCTGGAAGGGCCCCCTGCCCCCAAGAACTCAACCTGGTCAGGCTCAAGTCCCTCTGGGGCAGTTCCTTCTTCAGGTTCTGCTCCACCTCCCTCTGGAAGTGAATCCTTGATCTGAGACAGAGGGGAAGGCACTGCCTTAACCCTACTGCTCCTCCTCTTGGGAAGCATCTGGTCCATTGTTCCAGGATCCAGAGCTGGTTCAGTGTCATGCATTCTTGCTTGTGACCTGGTCACAGCAAATACCTCTGCAGGGATGCCCAACATCTCAGCATGAGTCCATAACTCTACTTCAGACCAAGCTGAAGTCTCTAGATCATTGCCCAATAGACATTCTACAGGGAGGTCTGCACTGACTACAACTTTCTTGAGGCCAGTTACCCCTCCCCAGGAGAAATTCACAACTGCCAGACTATGGTTGGTCTGGACATTGCTTGCATTGGTCACCTGGTACATTTCACCCAGGATGATCTGTCCAGGGTCCACTAGGTCCTCTGCCACCATGGTGACACTAGCACCTGTGTCCCTAAATGCCAAAGCCTGTTTGCCATTTATCAAAGGCTGCTGTTTGTACTTGCCCAGATTACTGGGGCTTACTAGGAAGGACATATCAATGTTTCCCTCACAAATCAGCATTGCCTGAGTGGTCACTCTGACTAGGTCAGAATCCACTTCAGAACCCAGGGTCAACCCTACTACACCCTTATTCTGAGTACCACCTCCACCAGTAGCTGAGCTAGGGGGAACAGTTGCCTTAGGGGCAGGAGTGGTGGTGGTTTGGTCTTTGGACTTGGTACAATCAGAAGTCCAGTGCCCTTTCTGTTTACAGATTTTGCACCAGGGCTTCTTTTGGCCTTTTCCCTTGTTGGACTGTGACTCCCCACCAGATGCAGATTTTTGGGGCCCTTGTGAAGACTTCTGGTCTTTTGACTTATCCCCACCTTTCTCAGAGCCTTTAGGATCTTGCTTCTTAGTGTCACCCCCTGGTTCTGGGTTTTCTGCCTCACCCTGGTTCTGACCCATTTGTCTGCCTTCTTTCCCAATTCTTGGGGAGAGGTCAGATCAGAGTCCACCAGGTACTGATGCAACAACTGGTTCTGGCAATTATTTAGGATCTGTTCTCTCATCATCAGATTATACAATCCCTTGAAATCAGTAACCCTACTGCCAACCAGCCAACCCTCCAGAGCCTTGGTTGCACAATCAACAAAGTCAGTCCAGTCCTGAGTCTGTGCCTTCTGGGTATCTCTGAACTTCAACCTGTACTGCTCAGTGGTTAAGCCAAACCCATCTATCAGTGCACTCTTCAGGACTTCATAATCATCAGCATCCTCTTCTCTAACAGTGAGGAGCTTGTCTCTACCTTTATCTGAAAAGGAGAGCCACAAGATTGCTGCCCACTGCTTTTGGGGGACCTGCTGTACTCTACAGGCCCTCTCCATAGCAGTTATCCATTTGTGGATATCATCCCCACTCTGGTAGGGAGGAACAACCTTGCTCAGGTTCCTATGGTCAGGGACATATTCTCTGCCTCTAGGGACACTGTTGCTGCCACCAGGGGGTTCTAAACCCTCCCTTCTGGAAGCTCTCTGGATCTCCAGGGCTTCTCTATCCAGTGCCAACTGCTTGGTTCTGAGGGCCACTTTGGCTTCCTCATACTGGAGCAGTTTGCACCTTCTTTCAGAGGAGGTCTCTCTTAAGTTAAAGTATGAGCTCCTCTCCTGGACAAATTCTCTGCCAGAGTGATAAGAGTGCTCAGATTCCCTGGAAGGGGATCTGTGCCTCTCATCCACTCTGCCAGTTCTCTTAGGGAGAATTCCTCTGTCCTGTTCAGGCTCCTTGAAGCCTGGCCCTTCAACCACAGAGTCTTGGTCATTCGGATTGTCCTCATCTGACCCAGATACTATGATTGACCCACCCACTGATTCAGACCCCTTAGCTCCTAGAGCCAATCTAAGGTCATCTGCTGTCAGCAGATCTATCAGGTGTAGTGTTGAGGGACTCTGTCCTATCCTCAGGTGTCTGTCAACACACATGGCTCTCAAGTCAGAGAAAGCCATGTCCTTATACTGAGGCTGAGTGGATCCACTGGGTCCACCCTTCAAGGACATTCTAGTGTTGTGCAGTGTTGTACTACCTACACTAGTTTGTGGCCTACTGATCCTAGCTTGAGCTGTGGAAAGGGTGTGCTATCCCTTGGCACACAGCTCTAAGTTCAGTAGAACTTATTGATACTAAGCTTGACTTTATATGTACCTTGAGTACCTATAATGGTTTTCAGTTAGTAATTCAAATAGAGATTTTCTGGTAAAACAATGGCAAGCTGGAATCCCACACGCTGCCCACCAATGTGAGAAGTTGGCCTGGTATATGCTGTTCACTAATTAAAGTGGACACCTTGCACCAGGGCAAATCGACTCTTATGGTAGATAGGTTTAAGACAACCTTTTAAAGAAAGCTATCCTAGTGGTAGCTGTGGAGAGCAGCCTTCAGGCTAAGTCTCGGAGGAATGTAAAGCAGCTTGTTTTACCATATAATCTCTTGAATCACCAAATGAAAAGACACCACACAGGTATATATATCAAATATATATGTATTTATTTCTAAATAACTCTCTACTAATCTCTTTATGAGATTAGAAGACAAACATATGCACAAATCAACGTTTCACAATAAGTTAAGCACAAAATATGGCTGGGGCCCTAGGGGCGTACCAGACCATATACTAAGTAAGAGACTTAGGGACAACGACTTGCAGGGAGACAAGGCCTAGGGCCTTCAGAAGTGCAGGGGCCTCATGAAACCACCCAAGGCAGGTAAGTAAAGGACCCACGGGGGACGCGTGCAGTGTGGATACACAGGCGCGGATCGCCGTTAACTTCAATGGGGCAAGTCGCGGTTGGAAATAAAGAGTTCTAGGAGACTTCGGGAGAACCTACAAGCAAGTCACTTACAGGGTAAGTAGTTCTAGGGCCCACACCCACAGGAGCACCGTAGTGCTGGAGTTACCTCACCCAGGGAAGCCGGGTGCACAGGTGTCCTTTGGTGTCGGGTCGCGGCGTCGTTTTCAATGGCGAACAAAGAAGACTTGCTGCTTGCGGGAGCTGAAGAAGTGTCCGGTGGAATCCAAGCCTGGATTCTGAAGAAGGATGACCTGAAAGCAGAGGGGACAGTGTTCAAAGTCACTTGGCAGTGACCCGGGGCAAGGAAGATGGATGCCCACCGTCGTCGGTCGCTTCAGGTCGGTTGCGGGTGCCTTGACTCTTCAGCCACGTGGTCCAGGAGGTGTCGACGACGACCAGGAGCTGGTTTCGGTGTGTCCCTCGACGTCTGCAGCTGACTGCGGTGTCGGCAACTCGATCGGAGCCAACAAGCCTTGGCAGCCGCAAGTCTTGGGGAGATGAAGAAAAGTTGATGGCGCAGACCAGCAAGGTCTGAGGAACTCACCCAGCGAGGGTAAGTCAGGGCAGGCCTGGAGCAACCAGGGGAGCCCTTTGGTTTCTTTAAGAAGTCTTCTGGGGACCCACAAGCCAGCGGGCAAGGGATCGCGAAGACACCTCGGGCGGAATCACTCAACAGGGGCCCACGGTCACTCGGGACGGTGTAGGCCTCTGATCTTCGGAGGGATTCCTGCTGGAGGTCGGGACCACACGTGGTCCAAAGCACAGGTTCGTAGAACGTTGTGAAGGGGTTGCACTCGACAATAGTGCACGGTACCCAGGGGTCGCGGTTCCTCGTTACTCGTGGGGTCCACTTGCCTCAGCTTCGCTGGGGACTCACGATGGCCTGGGAGAGGTCAGGAAATCCACTTCTTGGGCTGCAGGGACTTCGGACTCCGGCGGGAGCGGCGTAGTTTGCGACCGTCGTTGTCGTTTTGGTGCCTGCCAAGCAGGGGAGTCACTCCTTGACTCCAAGGGAGATTCTTCTGTCTTCCAAAGGTAGTGGAACGTCGAAGGGCCAGGATTCTTCTGTAGAGCGTCGTCCAGGGGTTATCTGCTTTGCAATGGCAAGGTTCCCCCTCTTATACTAAAAGAGGGGATGGACTAGCTCTATGACCCCACCTATGGGAGGGTCAAGGGAGGGGTGGCTACACCCACTTCCCTTTGTCCAGTTTCGTGCCAGAGCAGGGGCAGGTAGCCCCTGAGCTGGTTTGAACTGGCATATGCACAGAGGAGCCTTCTGCTCCCCCAGTGCAGGACTTCAAAGCACTCTAAGAGTGCACCCACCCAGCCCCAATACACTAAACCCTGTCTGGAAGGTGGTTACACCTCCCTGTGACAGGATGCCTATTGTTGGGCTTCCTCCACTGCGAGTTTCGGTCATCAGCAGGAGGGCAGCCCAGTGTCTGTGACTGGTGGCATCCATTTTGTGATGCCAGGGCTCTTTAGGATTCTACCGCGTTTCCACAGCAGGTACATGTCTTCTCCCTCTAGAAGGGTGGAATGCTACCCCCGCCGCCAAGATTGGCGGGGGGTAGTATTCCAAGATGTTTGACACCAAACACGACATGTTTTGATGCAGCCATTCCAAAGTTAGCATTTACCGCGAGGATATAATGCACTTAAGAGTATATGGTTTAACCGCATCCACAAACAGCACCAGAGAATGGACTCTGAGAACTGCAGAGGGGCCCTGCTCATGCAGAGGCACCCCCTCACATAGAAGCCAAGCACCCTGCCCTCAGGATTGATAGGGCCTGCCTTAGGGGTGACTGATAGGTTTATATGTGTGTGCAGGAGAGATATAGGAAACCTATATCTCAGTGAGGGTGCTAGCACCACCTCACCCAGGCTGCAGTAGCAGGCCTGTGGTGTCAGATTTAGACTGCTTCCCAGGGGTGGCATAACATATGCTGCAGCCCCTGGGAGGCCTGTGAAGTACCTATGCCCTTGGTACCTAAGGTACCATATACTAGGGACTCATAAGGCACCACAGTATCCAATCACTAGTGCACCTAGAGTGCACTCCATGTCGTTTAGAGAGAACAGAGAGGCTGGGGCCCTGATTGGCAGGGACCCAGCCAGACTATAGCCAGAAACCAGTGCTAACATCAGAAAAAAAGTGGGGGCAACATAAGAGGCAGATCCTACTCTCCTACAGTGCCCCTGCATGAGCAGAGCCCCTCTGCAGCGTTCGGAGACCCTTCTCTGATGCTGTTTGTAGTGCAACCTGACCATATACTCTTAAGCGCATTATATCCTCGCGGTAAAATGCTAACTTTGGAATGGCTGCACCTAAACATGTCGTGTTTGGTGTCAAACATCTTGGAATACTACCCCCCCGCCAATCCTGGCGGCGGGAGTAGCATTCCACCCTTCTAGAGGAAAGACATGTTAACTCTGGCTTACCCGGTAACTTCTTTCTGAAGCCCTGGCATCACAAAATGGATGCTGCTGCCACAGACACAAGTCTGGCCTCCTGCTGCTGGACGAAACTCCGGCAGGGAGGCCTGGACAATAGGTTTCCTGTTGCAGGGAGGTGTGACCACCTCCCCAGACAGGATAATGTGTATTGGGGCTGGGTGGGTGCACTCTTAGAGTGCTTTGAAGTCCTGCACTGGGGGAGCAAAAGGCTCCTCTGTGCATATGCCAGTTCAAACCAGCTCAGGGGCTACCTGCCCCTGCTCTGGCATGAGAAACTGGACAAAGGGAAGTGGGTGTAGCCACCCCCTCCCTTGACCCTCCCATAGGTGGGGTCATAGAGTTAGTCCCTCCCTGTTTTACTGGTTAAAATGGGGAACCCTTGCCACAGCAAGATTAGATTATACCTGGACGAAACTCTGAAACTGAATCCTGGACCTTCGACGCTCTACGACAAGATTAGAGGACTGAAGAATCTCCCTTGGGGTCAAGGAGTGACTCCCCTGCTTGGCAGGCACCAAAGAAGCATCTGTCCGGTTCGCATTTCTGAAGCTCCCGTCGGACGCCGAAGTCATCGCATCACCAGAGGTGGATTCTCAGACTTCCCGAGGCTACCCTGAGTCCCCAGCAAAGCTGAGGCCCGTGGCTATCGTGGGTGACTTGAGACCGTGACCCCTGGACACCGAGCACACTTGCAAGTGCATCATCTTCTGGGTCTCCCAAGAAGTCGTGCTTTGGGCTCCGAGTAGCCCTAGCCTCCAGCACCACCTGCACCGAAGATCACTGGCCCCCACTCCACGAGTGTCCTGTAAGCCAGCTCCACGTGCGGCGTCACGAGGCTCCTTCGCGGTCGCTAGCCCGTTGGCTAGTAGCCCTTAACGAAGGCCAATCTTTTCCTTACTTGGCATCCTGGTTGCTCCAGGCCTGCCCTCACTTACCCTCGCTGGGTGAGTTCCACAGACCTTGCTGGTCTGCACCATCGGCGATCTACATCTTACTCGAGACTTGCCGTTGCCAAGGCTTGTTGGGTCCAATCCGGTCGCCGACACCTCAGCACTCGACAGACATCGAGCACCAGCCCGAATCCTGCTCCTGGTCGCCGACAACGCCTCCCGGACCTCGTGGCTGAAGAGTCAAGACGACCGTCAACGCACCTGAAGCACTCGACATCGGTGGGCATCTGTCCATCGCCTTCCTGGTCACTGGCTAGTGACCCAGACTCTGTCCCCTCTGCTTTCAGGTTCACCAGAACTCCGATCCACTCTTGGATCCACCCGGACACTTTTCTCTTGGCCGCCAGCAGCACTTTGCAGCAGATCGCCATTCGAATCGACGACGAAACCCGACCCCGAAAGGCACCTATGCACCCGGCTTCCCTGGGTGAGGTAACACGAGTACTCCGGTGCTCCCGTGGGTAGAGACTCTTCAAAGTCCTAGATCTCAAAGGGTTTTGTCCTAGTCCTCTTTTAAGTGTCCCTTTCCTCTATTTTCCCGATCCCGACTTTCTCCATAGAAGTTAACGGCGTATCGCGGTTGTGTATTTACACTGCACGCGTCTCCCGTGGGTCCCCTGTGTCACTACCTTGGGTGGTTCCTTGTGGTCCAAGCACTTCTAGAGGCTCTAGGCCTAGTGTCTAGTTCAGTCGTGGTTCGCATACCACTTTATTGGTATATGGTTTGAGTACGCCCCTAGGGCCCAAACGTGTATTTGTGCTATTACTGTGATTTAAGATCTTATAACTTATGTACTTCGAACTCTAGCCTCATAAAGAGACTAGAGGGTGTGTTTAGTAATAAATACATATATTTTGAATATATACCTGGTGTGGTGCTCTTTCATTTGGTCACTCAAGAGATTATAGACTGGTAAAACAAGCTGCTTTACATTCCTTCAAGACTTAGCCTGAAGGCTGCTCTCCATAGCTACCACTAGGATAGCTTTCAATAAGGTTGTCTTTAACCTATCTACCATAAGAGTCGATTTGGACTGGTGCAAGGTGCCCACTATAATTAGTGGACAGCATATGCCAGGCCAACTTCTCACATTGGTGTGCAGCGTGTGGGATTCCAGCTTGCTATTGTTTTACCAGATAATCTCAATTGAATTGATCAACTGAAAACCACTAAAGGTACCTAAGGTACATATAATTTAAGCTTAGAATAACAGTAAGTTCTACTGAACTTAGAGTTGTGTGTTAAGGGATAGCACAGCCCTTTCTACAACTCAAGAGAGTTTAGTAGGCCACACTAGAGTAGGTAGTGCATACACCACACCACACTAGTAATGTCTTTAAGGGCAGGATCCAAAGAATCCTTGCAGGAAGCCATTGAGCTTCCACCCTCCAAGTATGATACACTCCCATTCTTGGAATTGAGAGCTTTATGTAACTTGAGAAAAATAAGGACAGGCCAAAGCCCCACCACCCAACACCTCAAGGAGTTGTTGGTGGCTTATGACCTTAGTAAGCCTGTAGGGACTGAAGGGGTAGGAGCTGAGGGTGGGGCAGGCGAAGAGGAGGAGGCCAGGGTACCAGTACCCCCAGCCCCCTCTGAAACTGGCCAGGAGGGTGACAATGACCCTGACCTGGAAAACCCAATCCCTCCTGTGGATGATGATGAGGATGATCAAGATGATGCCCTCTTTGTCCCCCAGGAAGGATTAAGAGTGTGCCCAGAAGGTCTAGGTCTCCTTCTCAGGAGTCTAACCACTCTGGCACCTCCATAGGGAGCTCTGTCTCATCTCATAGGAGGGAATCCTCTCATGAGAGAAGAAAGAGGCTGGTCCAGTATGAGGAAACTCAGCTGGAAATCAGAAAAAAGCAATTGGCTTTAGATAGGGAATCCCTAGATCTCCTTAGAGAGAGAAGAAAGTTGGGACTAGAGTCCCATGGTGGC
Source organism: Calotriton arnoldi (assembly GCA_963921515.1). NCBI lineage: Eukaryota > Metazoa > Chordata > Amphibia > Caudata > Salamandridae > Calotriton > Calotriton arnoldi. The sequence continues at coordinate 425,799 of CAWUFW010001846.1, read as the reverse complement.
AACAATATCCCTAGAGATAGGGACAGGTCTTATGACCATAGAAACCTAAACAAGATTGTCCCTCCCTACCAGAGTGGGGATGACATCCACAAATGGATAACTGCACTGGAGAGGGCCTGTAAAGTTCAGAAGGTCCCCCAGAGGCAGTGGGCAGCAATCTTGTGGCTCTCCTTTGCAGACAAAGGTAGAGACAAGCTCCTCACTGTAAGAGAAGAGGATGCTGACAATTACACAGTCTTGAAGAGTGCTCTGATAGATGGGTTTGGCCTAACCACTGAACAGTATAGGTTGAAGTTCAGAGACACCCAAAAGCTCAGACTCAAGACTGGGTTGATTTTGTAGATTGTGCTACAAAGGCTCTGGAAGGTTGGATACATGGCAACAAAGTGCATGACTTTTTAGGATTGTACAATTTGATTATGAGGGAGCAGATCCTTAATAATTGTCAAAACCAGCTTTTGCACCAGTATCTGGTGGACTCTGATCTGACCTCTCCCCAAGAATTGGGAAAGAAGGCAGACAAATGGGTCAGAACCAGAGTAAAAACTAGAAATCAGGGTGGTGACCAGAAGAAAGATTCTACTAAGTCCCAAGAGAAAGGTGGGGATAAATCTAAGGATAAGTCCCCTACAGGGCCCCAAAATTCCTCTTCTGGGGGTGGGTCCCAAACTCCTTCCTCTCCTGAAAAGAAACCCTATTGCCATGTCTGTAAAAAGCCTGGGCACTGGAAAACTGATCCCAGTTGCCCCAGGATTGGCAATAAAGAAAATGTTCCTCCCACAACTACTACCACCCCTCCTGGTACTACCAGTAGTAATCCTCCAGTTGGGAGTAGTGCACCCAAAGTTAGGTGCTTTTGCAAGAGGAACAGAGGTGGGCCCTAGTTTAGACAGGGACCCCTCAACAGACTCCTCTGACTCTGATGGTGGTATAGGATTTGCCACCTTTACCATGGGTCCCATAGCATTGGGCAGGTACAGATTGGAGCCAATAATTAATGGTCAGAAAGCTGTGGCATTTAGGGACACAGGGGCTAGTGTCACCATGGTGGCAGGGAAACTAGTCCCCCTCACCAGCTTTTACCTGAGTTTAAATACCAGGTGACCAACATTGATGGTGTCAGAACAGATCACCCCATGGCCATAGTCAATCTCAGCTGGGAGGGGTCACAGGCCCAAGAGAGTGGCAGTGTCCCCAACCCTACCTGTAGATTGCCTGATGGGCAATGATCTGGAAATTTCAGCCTGGGCTGAAGTTGAACACCAAACCCATCTTAGGATGTTGGGCGTCCCTGTAAAGGTTAGTGGGGCTGTGATGGCCACAGCCCCAGCCCAAGAATTTGGAGAGATGGAGCCTGAAAGAATGGCCCACTCTCCCCAAAAGAAGCACAAGGGTTGAAGAAAAGTCTTCTTCCCCCAGACAGTAGGTAAGGGTCAGCCTCCTCAGGGAACTGACCCTACCCCTAGTGAAGGAACTGCCCCAGAGGTAGTCAGGCCTGGCCTGGCCACACCCCTGATGGCAGAGGACCCTTCCAAGGTGGTACCCAGTCTGGAGCAGGTAACCTGCCCCTCTCTACCCTGCCTCAGTCAGCCCAGGGCTGCAGAGGTCAGGGAGGTCAGTGGACCCCCAGGGCCCCCTGTCCAGAGGAAGCCCCCATCAGCAGATTAGGGGCACCCAGTCTAGTAGCCCTAGCCAGGTGAAAATTCCTCTACACACTGAGGGATCCCCCATACCTTTATGTAGGGACCTCCCCCAGAAGGACTCTGGTAGGCAAGGGCAAACCTGGGACCAGAAGGTTCCAAACCTGCCATGTCCCTCCAGTGTTCCATCCAAAGGGACCCAACCCCCAGCTGTAGGCAGCCAAAGGTTGACCCTTAGAGCAAAGTGCAACTCAGTCATGGAAAGACAGGCATACATGGTGACCAGTGATCTGAGGAAGCTGAGGCCAACATTCCTAGGGCCTCACTTCCCTACTCAGACACCTCACCAGCCTTGTACTTTACCTAAGCACACCAGAGGTAGTGATTCCCCATGGTGGAGACCCTCTCATACCCTTAGGGTGAGGGATTGCTTAGTGGACCATAACATGGGGGCAACCATGCTAGTGCAGGTGCTTCCTTATATGGCCACTTAGTCAATATAGGCTCAACTGGCCAAGGTTAGCCTTATCTCCTTTCGTTTGGGGGGGTTATGTAGGAAGGTGGAATCTGACTATATGGTTGCCCCACTTTTTTTATGGTGTTTTGCTGGTTTATGACTTAGTTGGACTGGGATCCTGCTATTCAGGGCCCCAGTCTATCTGCTTTCTCTGTAAAAGGTTTCCATGTGCCTTAGGCACATCTCTGATTGGAATCTGGAGTGCCCTTATAAGTCCCTAGTATATGGTATACTATGTACCAAGGGCATAGGTACCTCAGAGGCCTGCCAGGGGCTGCAGCATGTATTATGCCACCCCTGGAAGGCCATCCAAACTGACACCACAGGTCTGCTACTGCAGCCTGGGTAAGGTGGTGCATGCACCCCTTACTGTGATATAGGTTACCTATATCACTAAATACATACACACATATAAACCTATAAGTCACTCCTAAGGCAGGCCTTATCAATCCTAAAGGCAGAGTGCATGGTTCCTATGTGAGAGGGTGCCCCTGCATGAGCAGGGCCCCTCTGCAGCGTTCGGAGACCATCTCTGATGCTGTTTGTAGTGCAGCCTGACCATATACTCTTAAGCGCATTATATCCTCGCGGTAAAATGCTAACTTTGGAATGGCTGCACCTAAACATGTCGTGTTTGGTGTCAAACATCTTGGAATACTACCCCCCCGCCAATCCTGGCGGCGGGGGTAGCATTCCACCCTTCTAGAGGGAAAGACATGTTAACTCTGGCTTACCCGGTAACTTCTTTCTGAAGCCCTGGCATCACAAAATGGATGCTGCTGCCACAGACACAAGTCTGGCCTCCTGCTGCTGGACGAAACTCCGGCAGGGGAGGCCTGGACAATAGGTTTCCTGTTGCAGGGAGGTGTGACCACCTCCCCAGACAGGATAATGTGTATTGGGGCTGGGTGGGTGCACTCTTAGAGTGCTTTGAAGTCCTGCACTGGGGGAGCAAAGGCTCCTCTGTGCATATGCCAGTTCAAACCAGCTCAGGGGCTACCTGCCCCTGCTCTGGCTGAGAAACTGGACAAAGGGAAGTGGGTGTAGCCACCCCTCCCTTGACCCTCCCATAGGTGGGGTCATAGAGTTAGTCCCTCCCTGTTTTACTGGTTAAAATGGGGAACCCTTGCCACAGCAAGATTAGATTATACCTGGACGAAACTCTGAAACTGAATCCTGGACCTTCGACGCTCTACGACAAGATTAGAGGACTGAAGAATCTCCCTTGGGGTCAAGGAGTGACTCCCCTGCTTGGCAGGCACCAAGAAGCATCTGTCCGGTTCGCATTTCTGAAGCTCCCGTCGGACGCCGAAGTCATCGCATCACCAGAGGTGGATTCTCAGACTTCCCGAGGCTACCCTGAGTCCCCAGCAAAGCTGAGGCCCGTGGCTATCGTGGGTGACTTGAGACCGTGACCCCTGGACACCGAGCACATTTGCAAGTGCATCATCTTCTGGGTCTCCCAAGAAGTCGTGCTTTGGGCTCCGAGTAGCCCTAGCCTCCAGCACCACCTGCACCGAAGATCACTGGCCCCCACTCCACGAGTGTCCTGTAAGCCAGCTCCACGTGCGGCGTCACGAGGCTCCTTCGCGGTCGCTAGCCCGTTGGCTAGTAGCCCTTAACGAAGGCCAATCTTTTCCTTACTTGGCATCCTGGTTGCTCCAGGCCTGCCCTCACTTACCCTCGCTGGGTGAGTTCCACAGACCTTGCTGGTCTGCACCATCGACGATCTACATCTTACTCGAGACTTGCCGTTGCCAAGGCTTGTTGGGTCCAATCCGGTCGCCGACACCTCAGCACTCGACAGACATCGAGCACCAGCCCGAATCCTGCTCCTGGTTGCCGACAACGCCTCCCGGACCTCGTGGCTGAAGAGTCAAGACGACTGTCAACGCACCTGAAGCACTCGACATCGGTGGGCATCTGTCCATCGCCTTCCTGGTCACTGGCTAGTGACCCAGACTCTGTCCCCTCTGCTTTCAGGTTCACCAGAACTCCGATCCACTCTTGGATCCACCCGGACACTTTTCTCTTGGCCGCCAGCAGCACTTTGCAGCAGATCGCCATTCGAATCGGCGAGCGAAACCCGACCCCGAAAGGCACCTATGCACCCGGCTTCCCTGGGTGAGGTAACACGAGTACTCCGGTGCTCCCGTGGGTAGAGACTCTTCAAAGTCCTAGATCTCAAAGGGTTTTGTCCTAGTCCTCTTTTAAGTGTCCCTTTCCTCTATTTTCCCGATCCCGACTTTCTCCATAGAAGTTAACGGCGTATCGCGGTTGTGTGTTTACACTGCACGCGTCTCCCGTGGGTCCCCTGTGTCACTACCTTGGGTGGTTCCTTGTGGTCCAAGCACTTCTAGAGGCTCTAGGCCTAGTGTCTAGTTCAGTCGTGGTTCGCATACCACTTTATTGGTATATGGTTTGAGTACGCCCCTAGGGCCCAAGCGTGTATTTGTGCTATTACTGTGATTTAAGATCTTATAACTTATGTACTTCGAACTCTAGCCTCATAAAGAGACTAGAGGGGTGTGTTTAGCAATAAATACATATATTTTGAATATATACCTGGTGTGGTGCTCTTTCATTTGGTCACTCAAGAGATTATAGACTGGTAAAACAAGCTGCTTTACATTCCTTCAAGACTTAGCCTGAAGGCTGCTCTCCATAGCTACCACTAGGATAGCTTTCAATAAGGTTGTCTTTAACCTATCTACCATAAGAGTCGATTTGCCCTGGTGCAAGGTGTCCACTTTAATTAGTGAACAGCATATACCAGGCCAACTTCTCACAACGGAAACATTCCGTCATGAGCACCCAAAGGGTTAAGCCCCTGGGTGGGCCAGGTCCCAGGGGCAATGTTTTATTAGGGTGTGGGGGCCCATGGGGGCCCCCTGAGCCCCGGGTACTGCCACTTCCCTGGGGCTTTATTTATTATGCGTGGGGCATGCACCCCACCACAGCCCCCGGGGGCCACCACCTCCCCGGGCTTTATGAAAAAAACTGTGTGGGGGGCTCCTGCCCCCCCACGCTGCCCCAGGGACCACCACCTCCCCGGGGCATCTTTATTAATGGGCAGGGGGTCTCATGGGCCCCCCAAGCCCCGTGGACTGCCACCTCCCCGGGGCTTTACTTAATTATGGGGGGGCCTCGTGGCCCCACCCAAGCCCTGGGAACCACCACCTCCCCGTTCACTAATTATTGAAGTGTGGGGGTCCGTTGCAGCTCCCCGGCCACGGGGACCACTACCTCCCTGGGGCTATTGACATGTTATGAGGGGGGCTGTGCGGCCCCCCTCCTGGAGCCCTCTATGGCCCTGGGGACCACCACCCCCCAGGGCCGGCTCCAGCAATGTCCCGGGGTGCCCACACCAGGGACATTGCAGTTTGCAATAGCAGGGTGGGAGCACAGCTCCCGCCCTCTCATTGGAAACTATGCTTCACTTCATGGAAGCCGCGCGGCCCCCCTCCTATAAAAGTAAAACATAAAAAAATAAGTGGCCATGCCCCAGGTGATGGGGTCCCTGGGGCCAAAATCGGCCTCGGGAGGAGGGCCACGTGGCCCCTTCCTGTTTTATTTTTTTTAAAGTAAAAAAAATGGCTCATGCCCTGGGGGATGGGGTCCCCAGGGCCCAAAAAATAGTAAGAGAAGGGGGGCCACACATCCCCCCTTCTCAAAATTTCAAATGAAAAGAAAAACCAGCATCTCGCCGGAGGCCCAGCCCCCTCCCTGCACCACTCTGCAAACGCGCCTCCTGGCGCGTTCTGGGTTGGGTGATTAAGTCCCCTAGAATCTTAAGGGTCCTTAGGGGTCAACTAGCCCACCAGGTACCTCCAGTAAGCCCCAAACAGTGGGATTGCTGAAGGGTGGTCCGAGGCCATGCCCCTTTTTACAACCCTCTACAAACGCGGCTCTTGGCGCACTGCTGGTAGGGCGATGAGGTCCCCTTATGTCCTGAGGACCTCAGGACTAAAGTGGACTTAATACCCCAAGCAGCAGTGCGCCAGGAGACGATTTTGCAGAATGGTGTAAAAAGGGGGCGTGGTTTCTGACCACTCTCAGCAATCCAGCTATGTGGGGCTTCCTAGAGGTAACAGGAGGGATAGTTGGACCCCAGGGACCCTCAGGAAGCAAGGGGACTTCATCCCCCAACCAAGAGCGTGCCAGGAGGTACGTTTGCCGAGTGGTGGAGAAAGGGGGCGTGGCCTGTGTCCACCTCTCAGCAATCCCACTGTGTGGGGCTTACTGGAGGTAACAGGTAGGCTAGTTGGCCCCTAATGACCACCAGCAGCGAAAGGGACTTCAATCCCCATCCAAGAGCATGACAGGGAGCGTGTTTTCAGAGTGGTGGGCAAAGGGGGCGGGGTCTGCTATGAGAACTTAGCAATCCTGCTGTGTGGGACTTACTGGAGGTAAAAGGAGGGGTAGTTGGCCCCCAAGGATGTCCCACAGTGGGATTGCTAAGAGGTCTTCGGAGGCCACGCCCCCCTTTCTACACAAGTCTGCAAACGCGCCTACTGACACACTACTGGTTGGAGGATGAAGTCCACTTTACTCCTGAGGGACTTTAGGGGCCAAGAAGCCCTCCTGGTACCTCCCGTAAGTCCTACGCAGCGGAATTCCTGAGTGCTGGTCGGAGGCCCCGCCCCATTTCTCCACCACTCTACAAACATGACTACTAGTTAAAGAAACATTTGCAATGTAATAGGTCTCACATTTGCGAGAGTTAGAGCTATTGGCGTTGTAAATGTAAAGGTTTTTTACTAATGTTTTTTGAGTGGAGTGGATGTACGTTGTGTGTAGTAAAATTATGTGGTATGCTGTGCAGGGAAATTATGTGGATAGAAAGTATGTGGTATTTAGTGTATAGGAATTGCGTAGAGTAGGATTATGTGTAATGGAGACTAATTATGTGTGTCTGTGTTGTGGAGTGGTAACCTCAGGTTTAGTCTTCCTCATTTCCATAGAAGCTAAAGTATAGAGTCTATGAGACAAAAAAAAGTACGAACCACTGAGGAGCACTTCTGGACCTAGTCAGAGGTATGAGCAGAGCCACTGGAATTATGCAACTGTTTGGCTGCACCAACTTTCGCACAATTATACATTTGCCACATAATCCATCATCTGCTGCATAATCTGCAGATTTGAACAAAGAAAACCTTGTTTCTAGCTCAAACTGCTCAAAAGGTACCAAAAATGCAGCGACAAGTGTTATAGCATGGTGGAAGGCCCTTTGCAAACCTAGAATGGTCACCTCCTACTTATTGCTAAATGTGGGTATTAAATTGGTAATAATGGTGTGCAAACCACTATTGCTTGTTTCTGCGCCTCTCTTGCCTCTTTCTGCATTTCTCTTGCTTCTTTCTCCACCTTTCCTCCTTTTTCTGCACTTCTCTTGCCTCTTTCTCCACATTTCTTCTGCTTTCTGCACCTCCCTTCTTTCTGCACCTCTCTTGCCACTTTCTGCACCTCTGTCGCTTCTTTCTGTACTTCTCTTGCCTCTTTCTGCACCCTCTTCCCTCTTTCTGTTCCTCTCTTGCCTCTTTCTGAACCTCTCTTGTCTCTTTGTGCACTTCTCTTGCCTCTTTCTGCACCTCACTTGCTTCTTTCTGCACTTCTCTTGCTTCTGTCTGCACCTCTCTTGCTTCTTTCTGCACCCCTCTTCCCTCTTTCTGCACCTCTGTTGCCTGTTTCTGCACCTCTCTTGCCTCTTTCTGCAATTCTCTTGCCTCTTTCTCCACCCCTTTTGCATCTTTCTGTATCTCGTTTGCTTCTGTCTGCACCTCTCTTGCTTCTTTCTGCACCTCTGTTGCCTGTTTCTGTACCTCTCTTGCCTATTTCTGCAGTTCTCTTGCCTCTTTCCGCAGTTCTCTTGCCTCCTTCTGCACCTCTGTTGCTTCTTTCTGCTCTTCTCTTGCCTCTTTCTACACCGCTCTTGTCTGTTTCTGCACCTCACTTGTGTCTTTTTGCACATCTCTTGCCTCTTTCTGCACTTCTCTTGCTTTTTTTCTGTACCTCCTGTTTCTTTCTGCAAACCTCTTGTCTCTTTCATCACTTCTCTTGCTTCTTTCTGCACCTTTGTTGCTTTTTTCAGTACTTCTCTTGCCTCTTTCTGCACCTCTGCTGCTTCTTTCTGCACCCCTCTTCCCTCTTTCTGCACCCCTCTTCCCTCTTTCTGCACCTCTCTTCCCTCTTTCTGCACCCCTCTTCCTTCTTTCTGCACCTCTCTTGCCTGTTTTGGCACCCCTCTTGCCTGTTTCTGCACCTCTCTTGCCTCTTACTGCACTTCTGTTGCCTCTTTCTGCACTGCTGTTGCTTCTTTCTGCACTCATCTTGCTTCTTTCTGGACCTCTCTGGCATCTTTCTGAACCTCTCTTGCTTCTTTCTGCACTTCTCTTGCTTCTTTCTGCACCTCTCTTGCTTTTTTCTGCACCCCTCTTCCCTCTTTCTGCACCTCTATTGCCTCTTTCTGCACCTCTCTTGCCTCTGTCTGCACCCCTTTTCCCTCTTTCTGCATCTCTTTTGCCTGTTTCTGCAACTCTCTTGCCTTTTTCTGCACTTTTCTTGTCTCTTTCTGCACCTCTGTTGTTTCCTTCTCTTGCCTCTTTCTGCACCCCTCTTGCCTCTTTCTTCACCTCTGTTGCTTCTTTCTGTACTTCTCTTGCTTCTTTCTGCACCTCTCTTGCTTCTTTCTGCACCCTTCTTCCCTCTTTCTGCACCTCTCTTGCCTCTTTCTGCCTCTCTTTTGCTTTGTACTGCAACCCTCTTGCCTCTTTCTGCACCTCTCTTGCCTCTTTCTGCACCCTTCTTCCCTCTTTCTGCACCTCTCTTGCCTCTTTCTGCACTCCTGTTCCCTTTTTCTGCACCTCTCTTGCCTGTTTCTGCAACTCTCTTGCCTCTTTCTGCACTTCTCTTGCCTCTTTCTGCACTTCTCTAGATTCTTTCTACATCTCTCTTGCCTATTTCTGTACCCCTCTTGCCTCTTTCTGCACCTTTTTTGCTTCTTTCTGCACTTCTCTTGCTTCTTTCTGCACCTCTCTGGCTTCTTTTTGCACCCCTCTTGCCTCTTTCTGCACCCGTCTTCCCTTTTCCTGCAACTCTCTTGCCTCTTTCTGCACCCCTGTTTCCTTTTTCTGCACCTCTCTTGCCTGTTTCTGCAACTCTCTTGCCTCTTTCTGCAGTTCTGGTGCCTCCTTCTGCACCTCTGTTGCTTCTTTCTGCACTGCTCTTGCTTCTTTCTGTACCTCTCTTGCAAATTTCTGCACCCTCTTGCCTCTTTCCGCACCCCTCTTGCCTCCTTCTGCACCTCTGTTGTTTCTTTCCGCACTGCTCTTGGTTCTTTCTGCACCTCTCTTGCAAATTTCTGCACCCCTCTTCCCTCTTTCTGCACCTCTCTTGCTTCTGTCTGCACCCCTGTTCCCTCTTTCTGCGCCTCTTTTGCCAGTTTCTGCAATGCTCTTGCCTCTTTCTGCACTTCTCTTGCCTCTTTCTGTACCTCTGCTGCTTCTTTCTGCACTTCTCTTGCCTCGTTTTGCACCTCTCTTGCCTCTTTCTGCACCTCTGTTGCCTTTTTCTGCACTTTTCTTGTCTCTTTCTGCACCTCTGTTCTTTCCTTCTCTTGCCTCTTTCTGCACCCCTCTTGCCTCTTTCTTCACCTCTGTTGCTTCTTTCTGTACTTCTCTTGCTTCTTTCTGCACCTCTCTTGCTTCTTTCTGCACCCTTCTTCCCTCTTTCTGCACCTCTCTTGCCTCTTTCTGCATCTCTTTTGCTTTGTACTGCAACCCTCTTGCCTCTTTCTGCACCTCTCTTGCCTCTTTCTGCACCCTTCTTCCCTCTTTCTGCACCTCTCTTGCCTCTTTCTGCACTCCTGTTCCCTTTTTCTGCACCTCTCTTGCCTGTTTCTGCAACTCTCTTGCCTCTTTCTGCACTACTCTAGCCTCCTTCTGCACCTCTGTTGCTTCTTTCTACACTTCTCTTGCCTCTTTCTGTACCCCTCTTGCCTCTTTCTGCAGTTCTGTTGCCTCCTTCTGCACCTCTGTTGCTTATTTCTGCACTGCTCTTGCTTCTTTCTGCACCTCTTTTGCAAGTTTCTGCACCCTCTTGCCTCTTTCCGCACCCCTCTTGCCTCCTTCTGCACCTCTGTTGTTTCTTTCCGCACTGCTCTTGGTTCTTTCTGCACCTCTCTTGCAAATTTCTGCACCCCTCTTCCCTCTTTCTGCACCTCTCTTGCTTCTGTCTGCACCCCTGTTCCCTCTTTCTGCGCCTCTTTTGCCAGTTTCTGCAATGCTCTTGCCTCTTTCTGCAACTCTCTTGCCTCCTTCTGCACCTCTGTTGTTTCTTTCCGCACTGCTCTTGGTTCTTTCTGCACCTCTCTTGCAAATTTCTGTACCCCTCTTCCCTCTTTCTGCACCTCTCTTGCCTCTTTCTGCACCTCTGTTGCTTGTTTCTGCACTTCTCTTGTTTCTTTCTGCACCTCTCATGCTTCTGTCTGCATACCTCTTGCCTCTTTCTGCACCCTTCTTCCCTCTTTGTGTACCTCTCTTGCCTCGTTCAGCACTTCTCTTGCCTCTTTCTGCACCCCTCATGCCTCTTTCTGCACCTCTCTTGCTTCTTTCTGCACCTCTCGTACCTCTTTCTGTACCTCTGTTGCTTCTTTCTGCACTTCTCTGCCTCTTTCTGTATCCCTCTTGCCTCTTTCTGCACCTCTGTTGCTTCTTTCTGCACTTCTCTTGCTACTTAATGCACCTCTCTTGCTTTTTTTTGCACCCCTCTTGCCTCTTTCTGCACCTCTATTGCCTCTTTCAGCACCTCTCTTGCCTCTTTCTGCACCCCTCTTCCCTCTTTCTGCACTTCTCTTGCCTCTGTCTGCACCCCTCTTCCCTCCTGCACCCCTGTTCCCTTTTTCTGCACCTCTCTTGCCTGTTTCTGCACTTTTCGTGTCTTTTTCTGCTCCTTTGTTGTTTCCTTCTGTACTTCTCGTGCCTTTTCTGCACCCCTCTTGCCTCTTTCTGCACCTATGTTGCTTCTTTCTGCACTTCTCTTGTTTCTTTCTGCACCTCTATTGCTTCTTTCTGCACCTCTCTTGCCCCTTTCTGCACCTCTCTTGCCTCTGTCTGCACCCCTGTTCCCTCTTTCTGCACCTCTTTTGCCTGTTTCTGCAACTCTCTTACATCTTTCTGCACTTTTCTTGTCTCTTTTTGCACCTCTTGTGCTTCTTTCTACACTTCTTTTGCCTCTTTCTGCACCCCACTAGCCTCTTTCTGCACCACTTTTGCTTCTTTCTGCACTTCTCTTGCTTCTTTCTGCACCTCTCTTGCTTCTTTGTGCACCCCTCTTGCCTCTTTCTGCACTCTTCATCCCTCTTTCGGCACCTCTCTTGCCTCTTTCTGCACCCCTGTTCCCTTTTTCTGCACCTCTCTTGCCTGTTTCTGCAACTCTCTCTTGCCTCTTTCTGCAGTTCTGTTGCCTCCTTCTGCACCTCTGTTGCTTATTTCTGCACGTCTCTTGCCTCTTTCTGCACCCCTCTTGTCTGTTTCTGCACCTCTGTTGGTTCTTTCTGCACCCCTCTTGCCTCTTTCCGTACCCCTCTTGCCTCCTTCTGCTCCTGTTGTTTCTTTCCACACTGCTCTTGGTTCTTTCTGCACCTCTCTTGCAAATTTCTGCACCCCTCTTGCCTCTTTCTGCACCCATCTTCCCTCTTTCTACACCTCTCTTGCTTCTGTCTGCACCCCTGTTCCCTATTTCTGCGCCTCTTTTGCCAGTTTCTACAACTCTCTTGCCCCTTTCTGAACTTCTCTTGCCTCTTTCTGCACCTCCCTTGGTTCTTTATACACTGCTCTTGCTTCTTTCTGCACCTCTTTTGCAAGTTTCTGCAACCCTCTTGCCTCTTTCTGCACTTCTGTTGCTTGTTTCTGCACTTCTCCTGCTATATTCTGCACCTCTCGTGCTTCTTTCTGCACCTCTCTTGCCTCTTTCTGTACCTCTGTTGCTTCTTTCTGCACTTCTCTGCCTCTTTCTCCACCCCTCTTGCCTCTTTCTGCACCTCTGTTGCTTCTTTCTGCACTTATCTTACTTCTTTCTGCACCTCTCCTGCTTCTTTTTGCACCTCTCTTGTACATTTCTGCACCTCTTTGCAAATTTTTGTACCTCTCTTGCCTCCTTCTGCACCCCTCTTGCCTCTTTCTGCACCTCTTTTGCTTCTTTCTGTACTTCTCTCGCCTCTTTTTGCACCCCTCTTGCCTCTTTCTGCACCCCTCTGCTTGTTTCTGCACTTCTCTTGCTTCTTTCTGCACCTCTCTTGCTTCTTTCTGCATCCCTCTTGCCTCTTTCTGCACCCTTCTGTCCTCTTTGTGCACCTCTCTTGCCTTGTTCTGCATATCCCTTGCCTCTTTCTGCACCCCTCTTTCCTCTTTCTGCACCGCTGTTGCTTCTTTCTGCACTTCTCTTGCTTCTTTCTGCACCTCTCTTGCTTCTCTCTGCACCTCTGTTGGTTCTTTCTGCACTGCTCTTACTTCTTTCTGCACCTCTTTTGCAAATTTCTGCAACCCTCTTGCCTCGTTCCGCACTCCTCTTTCCTCTTTCTGCACCTTTCTTGCCTCTGTCTGCACCCCTGTTCCCTCTTTCTGCGCCTCTTTTGCCAGTTTCTGCAACTCTCTTGCCTCTTTCTGCACTTCTCTTGCCTCTTTCTGTACCTCTGTTGCTTCTTTCTGAACTTCTCTTCCTCGTTCTGCACCTCTGTTGCTTATTTCTGCACTTCACTTCCCTCTTTATGCACCCCTCTTCCCTCTTTCTGCACCTCTGTTGGTTCTTTCTGCACTGCTCATGCTTCTTTCTTCGCCTCTTTTGCAAGTTTCTGCACCCCTCTTGCCTCTTTCACGTACCCCTCTTGCCTCCTTTTGTGCCTCTGTTGCTTCTTTCTGCACTTCTCTTGCCTCTTTCAGCACCCCTCTTGCCTCTATCTGCACCTCTGTTGCTTGTTTCTGCACTTCTCTTGCTTCTTTCTGTACCTCTCTTGCTTCTTTATGCCTACCTCTTGCCTCTTTCTGCACCCTTCTTCCCTCTTTGTGCACCTCTCTTGCCTCATTCTGCACCTCCCTTGCCTCTTTCTGCACCCCTCATGCCTCTTTCTGCACCTCTGTTGCTTGTTTCTGCACTTCTCTTGCTATATTCTGCACCTCTCGTGCTTCTTTCTGCACCTCTCTTGCCTCTTTCTGTACATCTATTGCTTCTTTCTGCAATTCTCTGCCTCTTTCTACACCCCTCTTGTCTCTTTCTGCACCTCTGTTGCCTCTTTCTGCACTTATCTTACTTCTTTCTGCACCTCTCCTGCTTCTTTTGCACCTCTCTTGTACATTTCTGCACCTCTTTGCAAATTGTTGCACTTCTCTTGCCTCCATCTGCACCCCTCTTGCCTCTTTCTGCACCTCTTTTGCTTCTTTCTGCACTTCTCTTGCTTCTTTGTGCACCCCTATTGCCTCTTTCTGCACCCTTCTTCCCTCTTTCTGCACCTCTCTTGCCTCTTTCTGCACCCCTGTTCCCTTTTTCTGCACCTCTCTTGCCTGTTTCTGCAACTCTCTTGCCTCTTTCTGCAGTTCTGTTGCCTCCTTCTGTACCTCTGTTGCTTATTTCTGCACTTCTCTTGCCTCTTTCTGCACCCCTCTTGTCTGTTTCTGCACCTCTGTTGTTTCTTTCCGCACTGCTCTTGGTTCTTTCTGCACCTCTCTTGCCTCTTTCTGCACCACTCTTGCCTCTTTCTCCACCCCTCTTCCCTCTTTCTGCACCTCTCTTGCTTCTGTCTGCACCCCTGTTCCCTCTTTCTGCGCCTCTTTTGCCAGTTTCTGCAACTCTCTTGCCCTTTTCTGATCTTCTCTTGCCTCTTTCTGTACCTCTGTTGCTTCTTTCTGCACCCCTCTTCCCTCTTTCTGCACCTCTGTTGGTTCTTTCTGCACTGCTCTTGCTTCTTTCTGCACCTCTTTTGCAAGTTTCTGCACCCCTTTTGCCTCTTTCTGTACCTCTGTTGCTTGTTTCTGTACTTCTCTTGCTATATTCTGTACCTCTCGCGCTTCTTTCTGTACCTCTCTTGCCTCTTTCTGTACTTCTTTTGCTTCTGTCTGCACCCTTGTTCCCTAATTCTGCGCCTCTTTTGCCAGTTTCTGCAACTCTCTTGCCCCTTTCTGCACTTCTCTTGCCTCTTTCTGTACCTCTGTTGCTTCTTTCTGAACTTCTCTTGCCTCGTTCTGCACCTCTGTTGCTTATTTCTGCACTTCTCTTGCCTCTTTCTGCATCCCTCTTCCCTCTTTCTGCACCTCTGTTGTTTCTTTCTGCACTGCTCTTGCTTCTTTCTGCACCTCTTTTGCAAGTTTCTGCACCCCTCTTGCCTCTTTCTGCACCTCTGTTGCTTATTTCTGCACTTCTCTTGCTATATTCTGCACCTCTCGTGCTTCTTTCTGCACCTCTCTTGCATCTTTCTGTATCTCTGTTGATTCTTTCTGCACTTCTCCGCCTCTTTCTCCACCCCTCTTGCCTCTTTCTGCACCTCTGTTGCTTCTTTCTGCACTTATCTTACTTCTTTCTGCACCTCTCTTGTACATTTCTGTACCTCTTTGCAAATTGTTGCACCTCTCTTGCCTCCTTCTGCACCCCTCTTGCCTCTTTCTGCACCTCTTTTGCTTCTTTCTGCACCTTTCTTGCCTCTGTCTGCACCCCTGTTCCCTCTTTCTGCGCCTCTTTTGCCAGTTTCTGCAACTCTCTTGCCTCTTTCTGCACTTCTCTTGCCTCTTTCTGTACCTCTGTTGCTTCTTTCTGAACTTCTCTTCCTCGTTCTGCACCTCTGTTGCTTATTTCTGCACTTCACTTCCCTCTTTATGCACCCCTCTTCCCTCTTTCTGCACCTCTGTTGGTTCTTTCTGCACTGCTCATGCTTCTTTCTTCGCCTCTTTTGCAAGTTTCTGCACCCCTCTTGCCTCTTTCCGTACCCCTCTTGCCTCCTTTTGTGCCTCTGTTGCTTCTTTCTGCACTTCTCTTGCCTCTTTCAGCACCCCTCTTGCCTCTATCTGCACCTCTGTTGCTTGTTTCTGCACTTCTCTTGCTTCTTTCTGTACCTCTCTTGCTTCTTTATGCCTACCTCTTGCCTCTTTCTGCACCCTTCTTCCCTCTTTGTGCACCTCTCTTGCCTCATTCTGCACCTCCCTTGCCTCTTTCTGCACCCCTCATGCCTCTTTCTGCACCTCTGTTGCTTGTTTCTGCACTTCTCTTGCTATATTCTGCACCTCTCGTGCTTCTTTCTGCACCTCTCTTGCCTCTTTCTGTACATCTATTGCTTCTTTCTGCAATTCTCTGCCTCTTTCTACACCCCTCTTGTCTCTTTCTGCACCTCTGTTGCCTCTTTCTGCACTTATCTTACTTCTTTCTGCACCTCTCCTGCTTCTTTTTGCACCTCTCTTGTACATTTCTGCACCTCTTTGCAAATTGTTGCACTTCTCTTGCCTCCATCTGCACCCCTCTTGCCTCTTTCTGCACCTCTTTTGCTTCTTTCTGCACTTCTCTTGCTTCTTTGTGCACCCCTATTGCCTCTTTCTGCACCCTTCTTCCCTCTTTCTGCACCTCTCTTGCCTCTTTCTGCACCCCTGTTCCCTTTTTCTGCACCTCTCTTGCCTGTTTCTGCAACTCTCTTGCCTCTTTCTGCAGTTCTGTTGCCTCCTTCTGTACCTCTGTTGCTTATTTCTGCACTTCTCTTGCCTCTTTCTGCACCCCTCTTGTCTGTTTCTGCACCTCTGTTGTTTCTTTCCGCACTGCTCTTGGTTCTTTCTGCACCTCTCTTGCCTCTTTCTGCACCACTCTTGCCTCTTTCTCCACCCCTCTTCCCTCTTTCTGCACCTCTCTTGCTTCTGTCTGCACCCCTGTTCCCTCTTTCTGCGCCTCTTTTGCCAGTTTCTGCAACTCTCTTGCCCTTTTCTGATCTTCTCTTGCCTCTTTCTGTACCTCTGTTGCTTCTTTCTGCACCCCTCTTCCCTCTTTCTGCACCTCTGTTGGTTCTTTCTGCACTGCTCTTGCTTCTTTCTGCACCTCTTTTGCAAGTTTCTGCACCCCTTTTGCCTCTTTCTGTACCTCTGTTGCTTGTTTCTGTACTTCTCTTGCTATATTCTGTACCTCTCGCGCTTCTTTCTGTACCTCTCTTGCCTCTTTCTGTACCTCTTTTGCTTCTGTCTGCACCCTTGTTCCCTAATTCTGCGCCTCTTTTGCCAGTTTCTGCAACTCTCTTGCCCCTTTCTGCACTTCTCTTGCCTCTTTCTGTACCTCTGTTGCTTCTTTCTGAACTTCTCTTGCCTCGTTCTGCACCTCTGTTGCTTATTTCTGCACTTCTCTTGCCTCTTTCTGCATCCCTCTTCCCTCTTTCTGCACCTCTGTTGTTTCTTTCTGCACTGCTCTTGCTTCTTTCTGCACCTCTTTTGCAAGTTTCTGCACCCCTCTTGCCTCTTTCTGCACCTCTGTTGCTTATTTCTGCACTTCTCTTGCTATATTCTGCACCTCTCGTGCTTCTTGCTGCACCTCTCTTGCATCTTTCTGTATCTCTGTTGATTCTTTCTGCACTTCTCCGCCTCTTTCTCCACCCCTCTTGCCTCTTTCTGCACCTCTGTTGCTTCTTTCTGCACTTATCTTACTTCTTTCTGCACCTCTCTTGTACATTTCTGTACCTCTTTGCAAATTGTTGCACCTCTCTTGCCTCCTTCTGCACCCCTCTTGCCTCTTTCTGCACCTCTTTTGCTTCTTTCTGCACTTCTCTTGCCTCTTTTTGCACCCCTCTTGCCTCTTTCTGCACCTCTGTTGCTTGTTTCTGCACTTCTCTTGCTTCTTTCTGTACCTCTCTTGCTTCTTTCTGCATCCCTCTTCCCTCTTTCTGCACCCTTCTTTCCTCTTTGTGCACCTCTCTTGCCTTGTTCTGCACATCCCTTGCCTCTTTCTGCACCCCTCTTTCCTCTTTCTGCACCGCTGTTGCTTGTTTCTGCACTTCTCTTGCTTCTTTCTGCACTTCTCTTGCTTCTCTCTGCACCTCTGTTGGTTCTTTCTGCACTGCTCTTGCTTCTTTCTGCACCTCTTTTGCAAGTTTCTACACCCCTCTTGCCTCTTTCCGTACCCCTCTTGCCTCCTTCTGCACCTGTTGTTTCTTTCGGCACTGCTCTTGGTTCTTTCTGCACCTCTCTTGCAAATTTCTGCACCCCTCTTGCCTCTTTCTGCACCCCTCTTCCCTCTTTCTGCACCTCTCTTGCTTCTGTCTGCACCCCTGTTCCCTCTTTCTGTGCCTCTTTTGCCAGTTTCTGCAACTGTCTTGCCCCTTTCTGCACTTCTCTTGCCTCATTCTGTACCTCTGTTGCTTCTTTCTGAACTTCTCTTGCCTCGTTCTGCACCTCTGTTGCTTATTTCTGCACTTCTCTTGCCTCTTTCTGCACCCCTCTTCCCTCTTTCTGCACTTCTGTTGGTTCTTTCTGCAGTGCTCTTGCTTCTTTCTACACCTCTTTTGCAAGCTTCTGCACCCCTCTTGCCTCTTTCTGCACCTCTGTTGCTTGTTTCTGCACTTCTCTTACTTCTTTCTGCACCTCTCCTGCTTCTTTTTGCACCTCTCTTGTATATTTCTGTACCTCTTTGCAAATTGTTGCACCTCTCATGCCTCCTTCTGCACCCCTCTTGCCTCTTTCTACACCTCTTTTGCTTCTTTCTGCACTATTCTTGCCTCTTTTTGCACCCCTCTTGCCTCTTTCAGCACCTCTGTTGATTGTTTCTGCACTTCTCTTGCTTCTATCTGCACCTCTCTTGCTTCTTTCTGCATCCCTCTTGCCTCTTTCTGCACCCTTTTTTCCTCTTTGTGCACCTCTCTTGCCTTGTTCTGCACATCCCTTGCCTCTTTCTGCACCCCTCTTTCCTCTTTCTGCACCGCTGTTGCTTGTTTCTGCACTTCTCTTGCTTCTTTCTGCACCTCTCTTGCTTCTCTCTGCACCTCTGTTGGTTCTTTCTGTACTGTTCTTGCTTCTTTCTGCACCTCTTTTGCAAATTTCTGCACCCCTCTTGCCTCTTTATGCACCCTTCTTGCCTCCTTCTGCACCTCTGTTGGTTCTTTCTGCACTGCTCTAGCTTCTTTCTGCACCTCTCTTTCAAATTTCTGCACCCCTTTTGCCTGTTTCTGCACTCCTCTTTCCTCTTTCTGCACCTTTCTTGCCTCTTTCTGCACCCTTTTTCCTCTTTGTGCACCTCTCTTGCCTTGTTCTGCACATCCCTTGCCTCTTTCTGCACCCCTCTTTCCTCTTTCTGCACCGCTGTTGCTTGTTTCTGCACTTCTCTTGCTTCTTTCTGCACCTCTCTTGCTTCTCTCTGCACCTCTGTTGGTTCTTTCTGCACTGTTCTTGCTTCTTTCTGCACCTCTTTTGCAAATTTCTGCACCCCTCTTGCCTCTTTCTGCACCCCTCTTGCCTACTTCTGCACCTCTGTTGGTTCTTTCTGCACTGCTCTAGCTTCTTTCTTCACCTCTCTTTCAAATTTCTGCACCCCTTTTGCCTGTTTCTGCACTCCTCTTTCCTCTTTCTGCACCTTTCTTGCCTCTGTCTGCACCCCTGTTCCCTCTTTCTGTGCCTCTTTTGCCAGTTTCTGCAACTCTCTTGCTTCTTTCTGCACTTCTCTTGCCTCTTTCTGTACCTCTGTTGCTTCTTTCTGAACTTCTCTTGCCTCGTTCTGCACCTCTGTTGCTTATTTCTGCACTTCACTTGCCTCTTTGTGCACCCCTCTTCCCTCTTTCTGCACCTCTGTTGGTTCTTTCTGCACTGCTCATGCTTCTTTCTTCACCTCTTTTGCAAGTTTCTGCATGCCTCTTGCCTCTTTCCGCACCCCTCTTGCCTCCTTCTGCACCTCTGTTGCTTCTTTCTGCACTTCTCTTGCCTCTTTCTACACCCCTCTTGCCTCTTTCTGCACCTCTGTTGCTTGTTTCTGCACTTCTCTTCCTACATTCTGCACCTCTTGCGCTTCTTTCTGCACCTCTCTTGCCTCTTTCTGTACATCTGTTGCTTCTTTCTGCACTTCTCTGCCTCTTTCTCCACCCCTCTTGCCTCTTTCTGCACCTCTGTTGCTTCTTTCTGCACTTCTCTCGCCTCTTTCTGCACCCCTCCTGCCTCTTTCTGCACCTCTGTTGCTTGTTTCTGCACTTCTCTTGCTTCTTGCTGCACCTCTCTTGCTTCTTTCTGCATCCCACTTGCCTCTTTCCGCACCCTTCTTTCCTCTTTGTGTACCTCTCTTGCCTTGTTCTGCACATCCCTTGCCTCTTTCTGCACCACTCTTTCCTCTTTCTGCACCGCTGTTGCTTGTTTCTGCACTTCTCTTGCTTCTTTCTGCACCTCTCTTGCTTCTCTCTGCGCCTCTGTTGGTTCTTTCTGTACTGCTCTTGCTTCTTTCTGCACCTCTTTTGCAAATTTCTGCACCCCTTTTGCCTCTTTCCGCACCTCTCTTGCCTCCTTCTGCACCTCTGTTGGTTCTTTGTGCACTGCTCTTGCTTCTTTCTGCACCTCTCTTTCAAATTTCTGCTCTCCTCTTGCCTGTTTCTGCACTCCTCTTTCCTCTTTCTGCACCTTTCTTTCCTCTGTCTGCACCCCTGTTCCCTCTTTATGCACCTCTTTTGCCTATTTCTGCAACTCTCTTGCCTTTTTCTGTACTTCTCTTGCCTCTTTCTACAACTCTGTTGCTTCTTTCTGCATGTCTCTTGCCTCTTTCTGTATCCTCTTGCCTCTTTCTGCACCTCTTTTGCTTCTTTCTGCACTTCTCTTGCCTCTTTTTGCACCCCTCTTGCTTCTTTCTGCACCTCTGTTGCTGGTTTCTGCACTTCTCTTCTTTCTGCACCTCTCTTGCTTCTTTCTGCATCCCTCTTGCCTCTTTCTGCACCCTTCTTTCCTCTTTGTGCACCTCTCTTGCCTTGTTCTGCACATCCCTTGCCTCTTTCTGCACACTCTTTCTGCACCGCTGTTGCTTGTTTCTGCACTTCTCTTGCTTCTTTCTGCACCTCTCTTGCTTCTCTCTGCACCTCTGTTGGTTCTTTCTGCATTGCTCTTGCTTATTTCTGCACCTCTTTTGCAAATTTCTGCACCCCTCTTGCCTCTTTCCGCACCCCTCTTGCCTCCTTCTGCACCTCTGTTGGTTCTTTCTGCATTGCTCTTGCTTCTTTCTGCACCTCTCTTTTAAATTTCTGCACCCTCTTGCCTGTTTCTGCACTCTTCTTTCCTCTTTCTGCACCTTTCTTGCCTCTGTCTGCACCCCTGTTCCCTCTTTCTGCGCCTCTTTTGTCAGTTTCTGCAACTCTCTTGCCTCTTTCTGCACTTCTCTTGCCTCTTTCTGTACCTCTGTTGCTTCTTTCTGAACTTCTCTTGCCTCCTTCTGCACCTCTGTTTCTTCTTTCTGCACTTCTCTTGCCTCTTTCTACACCCCTCTTGCCTCTTTCTGCACCACTGTTGCTTGTTTCTGCACTTCTCTTGCTTCTTCCTGTACCTCTCTTTCTTCTTTATGCATGCCTCTTGCCTCTTTCTGCACCCTTCTTCCCTCTTTGTGCACCTCTCTTACCTCATTCTGCACCTCCCTTGCCTCTTTCTGCACCCCTCATGCCTCTTTCTGCACCTCTGTTGCTTGTTTCTGCACTTCTCTTGCTACATTCTGCACCTCTCCTGCTTCTTTCTGCACCTCTCTTGCCTCTTTCTGTACATCTGTTGCTTCTTTCTGCACTTCTCTGCCTCTTTCTCCACCCCTCTTGCCTCTTTCTGCACCTCTGTTGCTTCTTTCTGCACTTATATTACTTCTTTCTGCACCTATATTACTTCTTTCTGTACCACTCCTGCTTCTTTTTGCACCTCTCTTGTACATTTCTGCACCTCTTTGCAAATTGTTGCACCTCTCTTGCTTCCTTCAGCACCCCTCTTGCCTCTTTCTGCACCTCTTTTGCTTCTTTCTGCACTTCTCTTGCCTCTTTCTGCACCCCTCTTGCCTCTTTCTGCACCTCTGTTCCTTGTTTCTGCACTTCTCTTGCTTCTTTCTGCACCTCTCTTGCTTCTTTCTGCATCCCACTTGCCTCTTTCTGTACCCTTCTTTCCTCTTTGTGTACCTCTCTTGCCTTGGTCTGCACATCCCATGCCTCTTTCTGCACCCCTCTTTCCTCTTTCTGCACCGCTGTTGCTTGTTGCTTGTTTCTGCACTTCTGTTGCTTCTTTCTGCACCTCTCTTGCTTCTCTCTGCACCTCTGTTGGTTCTTTCTGCACTGCTCTTGCTTCTTTCTGCACCTCTTTTGCAAATTTCTGCACCCCTCTTGCCTCTTTCCGCACCTCTCTTGCCTCCTTCTGCATCTCTGTTGGTTCTTTCTGCACTGCTCTTGCTTCTTTCTGCACCTCTCTTTCAAATTTCTGCACTCCTCTTGCGTGTTTCTGCATGCCTCTTTCCTCTTTCTGCACCTTTCTTTCCTCTGTCTGCACCCCTGTTCCCTCTTTATGCACCTCTTTTGCCTTTTTCTGCAACTCTCTTGCCTTTTTCTGTACTTCTCTTGCCTCTTTCTTCACCTCTGTTGCTTCTTTCTGCACCCCTCTTGCCTCTTTCTGTACCCCTCTTGCCTCTTTCTGTACCCCTTTGCTTCTTTCTCCACTTCTCTTGCCTCTTTCTGCACCCCTCTTGCCTCCTTCTGCACCTCTGTTGTTTCTTTCTGCACTGCTCTTGCTTCTTTCTACACCTCTTTTGCCTGTTTCTGGAACTCTCTTACCTCTTTCTGCACTTGTCTTGCCTCTTTCTGCTCCCCTCTTGCCTCTTTCTGCAGCTCTGTTGCTTCTTTCTGCATTTCTCTTGCGTCTTTCTGCAGCTCTGTTGCTTCTTTCTGCACCCCTCTTGCCTCTTTCTGCACCCTTCTTCCCTCTTTCTGCACCTTTCTTGCCTCTTTCTGCACCCCTGTTCCCTTTTTCTGCACCTCTATTCCCTGTTTCTACAACTCTCTTGCCTCTTTCTGCAGTTCTATTGCCTCCATCTGCACCTCTGTTGCTTCTTTCTGCACTTCTCTTGGCTCTTTCTGTACCCCTCTTGTCTGGTTTAGCACCTCAGTTGGTTCTTTCTGCACTGCTCTTGCTTCTTTCTGCACCTCTCTTGCAAATTTCTACACACCTCTTACCTCTTTCTGTACCCCTCTTGCCCCCTTCTACACCTCTGTTGGTTCTTTCTGCACTGCTCTTGCTTCTTTCTGCACCTCTTTTACCTGTTTCTGCAACTCTCTTGCCTCCTTCTGCACATCTGTTGCTTCTTTCTGCACTTCTCTCGCCTATTTCTGTACCCGTCTTACCTCTTTCTGCACCTCTGTTCTTCTTCCTGCACTTTCTTGCTTCTTTCTGCACCTCTCTTGCTTCTCTCTACACCCCTCTTGCATCTTTCTGCATCCCTCTTTCGTCTTTCTGCACCTCTCTTGCCTCTTTCTGCACCACTGTTACCTTTTTCTGGACCTCTCTTGACTGTTTCTACAACTCTCTTGCCTCTTTATGCAGTTTTCTTGCCTCCTTCTGCACCTCTATTGCTTCTTTCTGTACTTCTCTTGCCTCTTTCTGCACCCCTCTTGCTCTTTTCTGCACCACTGTTGGTTCTTTCTGCACTGCTCGTGCTTCTTTCTGCACCTCTTTTGCAAATTGTTGCACTGCTCTTGCCTCTTTCGGCACCCCTATTCCCTCTTTCTGCACCTTTCTTGCCTCTGTCTGCATCCCTCTTGTCTCTTTCTCCACCTCTTTTGCTTCTTTCTCCACTGCTCTTGCTTCTTTCTGCACCTCTCTTATAAATTTCTGCACCCCTCTCGCCTCTTTCTGTACCCCTCTTTCCTCTTTCTGCACCTCTCTTGCCTCTGTCTGCACCCCTGTTCCCTCTTTCCGCACCTCATTTGCCTGTTTCTGCAACTCTCTTGCTTCTTTCTGAACTTCTCTCGCCTCTTTCTGTACTCAAATGGGAAGTGCAAGCTGTCGAGTTTAAAGGTCTGCGTGCTCTCGTGACTGAGGTATATGTCTACTTGTACTTGTATTCTTTCATTTGTTATGCATCTGAAGATGGTAGCTTAAAAAGCGGGTAACTTCTCCTATAGGTGGTCAAATCTTCTCAGTTCTGCTCTGTCATTCGGTTGCACAGGAAGATGTCTTATATACATAGGTGTTTCATAGATCCCCTCAAATATACTATTGAATACCCATGTGCCCTGTATTTTGAGCAGAAAGAAATGCATACACCTTTTGTACACACATTTACAGAGCATGCTGTTTGAAACACAGGTATTCAAGTATTGTATGTTTATTTTTATGTAACATGTCACTAGGTAAAAGCAGAGACACATGCATGCATACCTTCACAAACTTGGTGAGATTTACAACAGTGATATGTTTAGGATTGCCGTTTTACCTTTGATATGCCTAATATTTTGAGCAGTCGATGAATAGTGAACCTTCAAGAGAAAAGTGAGGTTTAAGACATCTTGAGAGAAGGAATAGTGATTAGGTTACTTTGTATGAGTCTGTGGATAGGTACAGTCGAAGTAGGCCTCTTTCTGTACCTCTGTTGCTTCTTTCTGTACCTTTCTTCCTCTTTCTGCACCTCTCTTGCATCTTTCTACACTTCTCTTGCTTTTTTCTGCACCTTTCTTCCTCTTTCTGTACATGTCCTACCTATGTAGGCATAGTTAGAAATTAGCATTTTAGAAAACCTTAGAAATTCACTGAAAAAACCACAGTTTTCAGGGATTTTATAGTTAGGGATTAGCATTTAAAAAAACCTTAGAAAGTCACTTATAAAGAAACACAGGTTTCAGGGACGTTATAGTTAGGAATTAGCATTTAAAAAACCTTATTTATTCACTGAAAAAAACACAGGTTTTAGGGACGTTATAGTTAGGCTGACATTTCACTCGTACAACAGCAGAGAATTCAGCCGTTATAGTTAACTGGGCTAACTATAACTTGCGCCCCCGCAATGCACTGCTGATGACGTCACATATTACATCACTCATGACATGGTCAGTTACATCACTGATGACATCTCAAATGACATCACTGATGACATCATCCTCTTAATATCTGATGCACCTCCTCACACCATAATATAAACTTTCATACACCCACTCTAAAATACAGACTACCATTTTTGAAACCATAGACACACCAATACCAGTTAGTGCATACCCACTCACTGATTCATAGGTCTACACACACATCCACTCACTCATCCATACAGTTACTCATACACGCAGTCACTCATCAATACAGCCACTGATATATGCACTCATACACCCATACGGACACTCAGACACCACCACTCACCCATAGAGTTACTCACACACCTAGTCAGTCACCCAAAGAATCAATCACACTGCCATTTATTTACCTATACAGTTATACACACACCATCCCACTTATTCATACAGCTAGTAACACATACTTACTCTCTTCTACAATCACTGACACAGCACACACTCATCCATACAGCCACTCTCACAATCACTCACTCGCACATAAAGTCACCTATTCACTCCAACACTCACATATACTGCCTTTCACATATATAGTTACTCACACATATACCACTGAGACATCCATTCACTCACCAACACAGCCATACGCACACTCACTCACCCATACAGCTCTTCGTAGATGCACTTATGTGAATCACCCACTCACACATCTATGCAGGGAGTCACACACCCCCATCCACACAGACACTCAGTCACCCATACAGGTACTCAGACAACCAATCATTAACCCATATAGACACTCATGTAGCTACTCACCAACCCATGCAGCCACTTACACACCAACTGACAGACTGATACAGACATTCACATAGATTAGTCAGTCACCCATGCATTCACTAAGACACTTTTAATCACTCACTTTAACAGTCAGTCATGCACCCACTAAATCATCCATTCAGACACTCATACACCTACCCATTCTTCAATACACTGTGGGGAGACACATTATGGCAGCCCGGAACATCTGAAATATTTTGTTGTCGATACCATCCCCCCATTAAGGAGGGGAGGGAATCGTGAGGCCCAACTTCGTCTCCTAGAAACTAGGTACATTTTGGAGCTCGATACTAAAACTCCGATGGGGCTTAACGCAAGTGAAGCTTTCTTCACTTGCTTATGATGAGTTTTTCTCCAATGACCTGTACATTATCTGAATTCTCTTGTTTTGGATATCGGTATATGTGTATTATTGATTTTATATATTTCAGCCCCTCTATCACATGGTTTTATCTGTATATATATCGTACTTAGCACTTTCTAGAGTCCATATGGATTCAATAGGGTGACATCATTGCACTTTTCACTTGATCATAAATATGGCATGGAGGGATATTAGGCTCACTTAGGGCTTTATTATTGATATTAGCAAGAAACAAAGAGTAGGCCATCCAGACACCAATGAGAGAGTGTTTTTGTCACCTATGAGAAACAAAATATATGTACTTACATGCAGTATTGGTTTTATCATATTAACACTTTTTTAAATAATTTTTAACACTTGTATTATATATATAATTATTTTACATTGTGTTTTAAATTTACAGGTCAAACACTGGATTGTTGCATATTTATGACTGGTTTACAAGGTCTTAAGCAACGGCATATTTCATGTCTTTTAATAATTCTTATTTCAGAATGTATTGATTGATTTTAGAGCCATTATCCGTGTATATATTCACATTTATGTATTTTTAGATATATATATTTATATACTTATCTAAATGCATTTTTTCCTGTATATGGTGTATTTTTAGTTTTTGTGCTCGTATGAAATAGATTTTAGGAATTCTTCCATGTCTATGATCTAGTCACCTGTGTGAGCACGTAATTTTGGCACTGGCACTTTAAATTGGGGTAAGGCACCAAGCAACGCGTCATGTGATCAAGGCCTTTGTGAGGCCGAAACGCGTTATGGCGGAGGTGCAGGGCAGCTAATAAACACACTTTGCACCAGAAACTCTGGGTCCGTGTTCGTCCTTTCCGGGAAAATTGGATGTCAGGAGGCGAAGCCAACAAAATATATATATATATATATATATATATATATATATATATATATATATATATATATATATATATATATATATATATCTACTGGCGGTCGCCAGTAGATAGTTATAGTTAGAACCTATTTTCCATAGGAAATCCGCGACATTCTATTTGAAATAACTCTCTTGCCGGTTGATGTATCTTCGCAAAATTTTCAAACTTTGTGGGGCGCTCCGGTCCGCTCCTACCCTGAAAGTCTCGGGGGATTCGTCAAGCGGGGGCTGAGAAAAAGGGGGTCCCAAAGCGTGTTTTCCCCATTCATTTTCCCATAGGAAACTTTAGACACGGCTACAGCCCGAACTGCTGAACGGAATTACACCAAATTTGGCAAGAGGTAGTTCTTGGTTCAGAAAGAACCCTTTTTGTTAAATGGTGTAAATCCGTTCAGTAGTTGCTGAGAAAATCAAAAGTAAAAGTACATATATATCTATGGGCACGGAGGATTCGCGCACCCTGAGCGCACCTCTGCGCGCACCGTCCCGATCCACGAGCTGCATGTTAATTGGCTGTCAGCTGGCTGTCAACATTCCGATTCAGGAAGTGTTGGCAGCCATTTTAAAATCGGCAGGATGCGCTCAGGGTGCGCGGATCCTGCCGGAAAAAAAAATCGAGCGCGGTCTCCCGCGCTCCGATGTTAATTGGCCCCGGGTGGCCCAAGTCCGGGGGCATGGTGGAGGGTTTTAATTTATGTAGGGGGCCTCTAAGGCCCCAAGCCCCGGGACCGCCACCCCCGGGGCTTTATCTAAAAATGATGGCGGGAGGGCTCTTTGCCCTCCCGCTGCCCCGAGACCACCACCTCCCGGGGCTTCTTTATTTTTATTGAAAAACCTGTGTGGGGGCTCCAGCCCCCACACGCCCGGGACCACCACCTCCCGGAGCACTAAACATTTAAATATGGGGGTCCGTTACGGACCCAGAGCCAGCGGACCACCACCTCTCCGGGGCTGTGCACTGAATGGGAGGGCCGCGCGGCCCCCTCCTGGAGCCCTTGATGGCCCTGGGGACCACCACCCCCAGGGCCGGCTCCTGCAGTGTCCCGAGGTGCCTACCCGGGGACACTGCTGTTTGCTATGACAGGACGAGAGCCTCGCGGCTCCCGTCCTGTCCATAGCAAACTTAGTTTGCATTTTGAAGAGAGAGCAGGAAACCTGCTCTCTCTTTCAAAATGCAAACAATTAACTTTCCACATGGGGAGCAGCATGTTAGCTGCTCCCCATGTGGAAAGCACATGCCGGCTCGCGCAGGAGGCGGGGAGCCGGCTGGGACTGTGGGGATTGGGGACCCCCACAGTCTCCAACGTGAGGCCAGGCCCCGGGGATGGGGTCCCCGGGGCCATAAGTGGCCCGGGAGGGGGCCACGCAGCCCCCTCCCCAAAGTTCCCCCAATTTTTTTTAAAAAGGGAAAGGCCGGCCCCGGGGATGGGGTCCCCGGGGCCTTAAATGGCCTGAGGAGGGGGCCACGCAGCCCCCTCCAAAGAAAAAAATAAAAATCGAGGCCATGCCCGGGGATGGGGTCCCGGGCCAATACAGGCCCAGGAAGGGGGCCACGCGGCCCCCTTCCCGTTTTTTTTTAATTTAAAAAAAAATAAAAATGCTCAGGCCCGGGGATGGGGTCCCCGGGGCCAAAGTGGGCAAGGGAAGGGGCCACGCAGCCCCCTCCCATTAAAAAAAAACGAAAAAAAAAAACGACCGGCATCGTGCCGGAGGCTCCGCCCCCTCCCTGCAGTACTCTGCAAGCGCGCCCCCTGGCGCGTTTGCAGAGAAAGCGAATTCCCCTTGAATACTGGGGGTCCCTGGGGACCAACTAGCCCACCAGGAACCTCCAGTATGCGCCAGAGGCTGCCTTGCAGAGACGTGTACAGAGGCCACGCCCTTTTTACACCTCTCTGCAACGCAGCTCTGTGGCGCTTTGGAGGTATATGGTGGGCTAGTTGGACTCAAGGGACCCTCAGGATTAAAGGGGACTTAATCCCCCAACTTAAAACGTGCCACGGGCGCGTTTGCACAGTGGTGAAGGGAGGGCGGGGCTTCAGGTGACATGTGTGCAAACAGGCCCCGTGGCGCGTTTTAAGATGGGGATTAAATCCCCTTCAATCCTGAGGGTCCCTGGAGGCCAACTAGCCCAACAGGTACATCCAGAAAGCGCCACTGAGCTGCGTTGCAGAGAGGTGTAAAGGGGTGTGGCCTCTCTACACGTCTCTGCAACGCAGCCCTGGCGCATACTGGAGGTTCCTGGTGGGCTAGTTGGCCCCTAGGGACCTCATGATTCAAGGGGACTTAATCCCCCAACTTAAAACGCGCCACGGGCGCGTTTGCACAGATGTCACCTCAGGCCCCGCCCCTCCCTTCACCATTGTGCAAATATTCCTCTAAAATCTGCCTTACTACGAATTCCGATTTACTCACCTGTTATCAGGAGAGACCTCAGTGCTGCATCTTTCAGCCCAGTACTAATCCTGAAAAGTAATTTTACCCGTACTTACCAGTAACTTGAATTTCCTTCCATAGGATATCATTGCCTGCTTTTTGCTGAAAAAGTTTCTAAGTGTTGATTTTTGAAACATACAAATATTCCTCTAAAATCAGCCGAAATACGAATTCCGAGTTACTCACCTGTTATAAGGAGAGACCTCAGTGCTGTATCTTTCAGCCCAGTACTGGTCCTGAAAAGTAATTTTAACCGTACTTACCAGTAACTTGAATTTCCTTCCATAGGCTAACATTGACTGGTTTCACTTGGAAATTCTTCTAAGTGTGGAGTTTTGGAACTTTAAAATATTCCTCTAAAATCAGCCAGAAATACGAATTCCGATTTACTCACCTGTTATCAGGAGAGACCTCAGTGCTGCATCTTTCAGCCCAGTACTGATCCTCAAAAGTAATTTTAACCGTACTTACCAGTAACTTGAATTTCCTTCCATAGGATATCATTGCCTGCTTTTTGCTGAAAAAGTTTCTAAGTGTTGATTTTTGAAACATACAAATATTCCTCTAAAATCAGCCGAAATCCGAATTCTGATTTACTCACCTGTTATCAGGAGAGACCTCAGTGCTGCATCTTTCAGCCCAGTACTGGTCCTGAAAAGTAATTTTAACCGTACTTACCGGTAACTTGAATTTCCTTCATAGGCTAACATTGACTGGTTTCACTTGGAAATTCTTCTAAGTGTGGAGTTTTGGAACTTTATAATATTCCTCTAAAATCAACCAAAATCACAATTCCAATTTACTCACCTGTTATCAGGAGAGAACCCAGTGCTGCATCTTTTAGCCCAGCACTGACCCTGAAAAGTAATTTTAACCGTACTTACCAGTAACTTATATTTTCTTCCATAGGAATCCATTGTCTGGTTTTCAGCAGAAAAGTTTCAAAGTGTCGATTTTCACAAACTACAAATATTCCTTAAAAATCGCCTTTGTATGACTTAAGCGCATTCTTTCAACTGTTTACAGGAGATGCACCAGTGCTGGATCCAGGATCCAACACTGAGTAAGAAAAAATAACGATAACAGTTTTTACCTGCTAAGTGAATTTCCTTCCATAGGATAACATTGGTGATTCTATGAGAAAAAGTTTCTGTGTCAACTTTTAAAATACAATAATATTCCTTAAAAATCACGACTGTAACCAAAACGCTTTTACTCAACTGTTTACAGGAGATGTACCAGGGCTGAATCTAGGATCCAGTCCTGTGGTTAGAAAAAGTAATCCATAAAGTAACTAATTGCATTTAACTAGAAATTCACATTGAGCTGAATGTTGCATTGTGTTTGAAAATGTGTTGCCCATTGCAACAACTGTAACTACTGTACTTAAAAGTCTATTGCCTATGTGCAAAGTATTTAATCTAAAGTAATTCATTCTGAGAAAGTATTTTTTGTAATGTAATGTATAATGTAATTACAATGTAATTTAAAAAATATAATATGTAAAAAAAAATTGTTTCTAAAAATGTAGTAAATCAGTATGAAAAAAGTTAATATAACAATTAATACATTTAAAAATTGTCATTTACAAAACCTTTGAAATTCACTGAAAAAACCGTAGGTTTCAGACATGTTATAGTTAGGAATTAGCATTTAAAAACCTTAGAAATTCACTGAAAAAACCATAGGTTTCAGATATGTTATAGTTAGAAATTAGCATTTAAAAAACCTTTGAAATTCACTGAAAAAACCATAGGTTTTAGGGACAGTTATAGTTAGTTGGACATTGCACTCGTACAAAACCCGTGAAATTCCCCGTTATAGTTAGTTCAGCTAACTATAACTCGCGCCCCATAATGAACTGCTGATGACGTCACATATTACATCACTCATGACATGGTCAGTGACATCACTGATGACATCACTGATGACATCTCAAATGACATCACTGATGACATCATCCACGTGATAATCTGATGCAGCTCTTCACACCCTAATATAACCTTTGATACACCCAATCTAAATTACAGACTGCCATTCGCAAAACCATAGACACTCCAACACCAATAACTACATACCCACTCACTGATTCTTAGGTCTACACACACACATCCACTCACTCACCCGTGACAGTCACTCATACTTATGGTCAATCAGTACAGGACTATCATATGCACTCTTACTCCTATATAGACACTCAAACACCGCCACTCATCCATAGAGGTACTCACACACCTAGTCAGTCATGCAAATAATTAAACACACTGCCATTTACTCACCTATACAGTTATACACACACCAGCTCACTTAATCATACAAATACTAGCACATTGTTACGCTCTTATACAATCACTGATACAAGCACACACTCATCCATACAGCCACTATCACAATCACTCACTCTCTAAACATAGCTATTTATATACTCCAACACACATATATACTGCCTTTCACATATGTAGTTACTCACACATGTACCACTGGGACATACATTCACTCACTAACACACTCTTACACACACTTACCCACCCATACAGTCTATCACAGATGCACTCTTGAAACCATCCACCCAGTGAATCACCCACTCACACATCTATGCACAGTCGCACACACCCCATCCACACAAACACTCAGGCACCCATACATATACTCAGACAACAAATCAATAACTCTTATAGACACTCATGTAGCTATTCACAAACCCATGCAGCCACTTACACAGCAACAGACAGATACAGACATTCACCCAGTTTAGTCACTAACCCATGCATTCAGTAAGATACGTTTAATCACTCACTTATAGAATTAGTCACGCACCTACTAAATCATCCACACAGACACTTATACACCCACTCATTCTTCAATACGCCTTTCCCTATATATATTAAAAATATTTAAACTTTACAGAAACACACAGTCACTGGATGATGTCATCAGTGATGTCATTTGAGATGTCATCAGTGATGTCATCAGTGATGTCACTGACCATGTCATGAGTGATGTAATATGTGACGTCATCAGCAGTGCATTGCGGGGCGCGAGTTATAGTTAGCTGAACTAACTATAACGGGGAATTTCACGGGTTTTGTACGAGTGCAATGTCCAACTAACTATAACTGTCCCTAAAACCTATGGTTTTTTCAGTGAATTTCAAAGGTTTTTAAATGCTAATTTCTAACTATAACATATCTGAAACCTATGGTTTTTTCAGTGAATATATATATATATATATATATATATATATCTCCAACCAACTACTCCCTTGCTGCTTCTTCAAAGGAGCACGCCGCACACCCGACTTTCAAACCCAAGGTGCTTTATTTACGCATAACTGTAAGGACAGCAAGTTTCAATTACTGACGCGTTTCGGCATCCAATCTGCCTTGATCACAGGTAAGTTTCAAATCCTTGTCATGTGACTGTGGTGTCATATCCTGCTTTAAAACACCCTTTGAGACTACAGAATCGCCATGTGGTCTCCTTATTCCTACAGTCACCAGAATGCACCTTGATAGTCTTTTAGTAAACTCGCATTATATGCAGTTCGTTTTCCTTTTAATGAATTTCAAATGGGACACTGCGCACATAGCTGCTTTCAAATATTTATGGACTTCACTGTAGGAGAGTAGGATCTGCTTCACATGGGTACCCCCACTTTTTGCTGATGCTTCACTGTTTTTCGACTTTAGTCTGGCTGGGGCCCTGCTAATCAGAACCCCAGCCTAGCTGCTTCCTCTCTAAAATGGTTTCCATGTGCCTTAAGCACATCTCTGATTGGAATCTGGAGTGCCCTTATAAGTCCCTAGTATATGGTATACTATGTACCCAGGGCATAGGTACCTCAGAGGCCTACCAAGGGCTGCAGCATGTATTGTGCCACCCCTGGAAGGCCATCCAAAATGACACCACAGGTCTGCTACTGCAGCCTGGGTAAGGTGGTGCATGCACCCCTTACAGTGATATAGGTTACCTATATCACTACATACATACACACATATAAACCTATAAGTCACTCCTATGGCAGGCCTTGTCAATCCTGAAGGCAGAGTGCTTGGTTCCTATGTGAGAGGGTGCCCCTGCATGAGCAGAGCCCCTCTGCAGCATTCGGAGACCCTTCTCTGATGCTGTTTGTAGTGCAGCCTGACCATATACTCTTAAGCGCATTATAACCTCGCGTTAAATGCTAACTTTGGGATGGCTGCACGGAAACATGTCGTGTTTGGTGTCAAACATCTTGGAATACTACCCTCCCACCAGTTCTGGCGGCGGGGGTAGCATTCCACCCTTCTAGAGGAGAGACATGTACACACTGGCCTGCCCGGTACCTTCTTTCCAAGCCCTGGCATCACAAAATGGATGCCGCTGCCACAGACACGGGTCTGGCCTCCTGCTGCTGACTGAAGCTCCGGCAGGGGAGGCCTGGACAATAGGTTTCCTGTCCCAGGGAGGTGTAACCACCTCCCCAGACAGGATAATGTGTATTGGGGCTGGGCGGGAGCACTCTCTGGTGCTTTGAAGTCCTGCACTGGGGGCACACTTGGTGTCCCTGTGCATACCCCAGTTCAAACTGGTTCAGGGGCTTCCAGCCCCTGCTCTGGCGACGAAACTGGACAATGGGAATGGGTGTAACCACCCCTCTTCCCTGACCCTCCCATAGGTGTGTCCCCAGAGTATGTCCAACCCCCTAACTTAGTATAAGTATGGGACCCCAGTCCTTAGGACTTTAGATTTACCTGGACGAAACTCTGACACAGAATCCTGGACCTTCGACGCTCTACTTTAAGATTAGAGGACTGAAGAATCTCCCTTGGGGTCAAGGAGTGACTCCCCTGCTTGGCAGGCACCAATGAAGCAATTGTCCAGTCTGCATCGCTGAAGCTCCCGCCGGACGCTGAAGTCTTTGCATCACCAGAGGTGGATTTCCAGACTTCCCCGAGGCTGCCCTGAGTTCCCAGCAAAGCTGAGGCCCGTAGCTGTCGTGGGTAATGTGGAACATGACCCCTGGACACCAAGCGCATTTGCAAGTGCATCCTCTTCCTGGTCTTCCACGAAGTTGTGCTTTGGGCTCCGAGTAGCCCCCGCCTCCAGCAACGACTGCACCGAATATCACTGACCTCCACTCCACGAGTGTCCCGTGAGCCAGCTCTAAGTGCGTCCACTCAAGGCTCCTTTGCGGTCCCGAAGGCCAATCTTCTTCTGCTTGGGCTTCCCTGGTTGCTCCAGGCGTGCCCTGACTTACCCTTGCTGGGTGAGTCCCTCAGACCTTGCTGGTCTGCACCACCATCCTTCTTCTATTTCCACGAGACTTGCCGTTGCCAAGGCTTGTTGGGTCCAATCCGGTCGCCGACACCCCTGCAATCGACAGACGTCGTGGGACAGCTCGAATCCAGCTCCTGGTTGTCGTCGACACCTCCTGGACCTCGTGGCTGAAGAGTCAAGACGACCGTCAACCTACCTGAAGCACTCGACATCGGTGGGCATCCGCTCATCGCCTTCCTGGTCACTGGCTAGTGACCCAGACTCTGTCCCCTCTGCTTTCAGGTTCTTCAGATCTCCGATCCACCTTTGGATCCACCCGAACACTTTCGACTTGGCCGCCAGCAGCACTTTGCAGCAGATCGCCATTGAAAACGATGACGAAACCCGACCCCGAAAGACACCTATGCACCCGGCTTCCCTGGGTGAGGTAACTCGAGTACTCCGGTGCTCCCGTGGGTATAGACTCTAGAACGACCCAGTTCTAAAGGGGTTTGCTCCAAGTCCTCCTCCAAGTGTCCCTTTTCTTTAAAACTCCAACCGCGACATTCCCCATAGAAGTCAACGGCGGCTCGCGGCTGTGTTCTCACACTGCACGCGTCCCCCGTGGGTCCCCTGTGTCACTACCTTGGGTGGTTCCTTGAGGGCCAAGCACTTCTACAGGCTCTAGGCCTTGTGTCTAGCTCAGTCGTGGTTCTTATACCACTTTATTGGTATATGGTTTGGTACGCCCCTAGGGCTCAAACGTGTATTTGTGCTATTACTGTTGATAACTAACTTATAACTTATGTACTTCGAACTCTAGCCTCATAAAGAGACTAGAGGGGTGTGTTTAGCAATAAATACATATATTTTGAATATATACCTGGTGTGGTCCTCTTTCATTTGGTCACTCAAGAGATTATAGACTGGTAAAACAAGCTGCTTTACATTCCTTCAAGACTTAGCCTGAAGGCTGCTCTCCATAGCTACCACTAGGATAGCTTTCAATAAAGGTTGTCTTTAACCTATCTCCAATAAGGGGTTGTTTGGACTGGTGCAAGGTGCCCACTATAATTAGTGGACAGCATATACCAGGCCAACTTCTCACATTGGTGTGCAGCGTGTGGGATTCCAGCATGCTATTGTTTTACCAGATAATCTCAATTGAATTGATCAACTGAAAACCACTAAGGGTACCTTAGGTACATATAAATCAAGCTTAGTATACAGTAAGTTCTACTGAACTTAGAGTTGTGTGTTAAGGGATAGCACACCCTTTCTACAACTCAAGAGAGTTTAGTAGGCCACACTAGAGTAGGTAGTGCATACACCACACCTCACTAGTAATGTCTTCAAAGCCAGGACCCAGTGAGTCCTTGCCAGAAGCCAGTGGGCTTCTTCCCTCCAAGTATGATAATCTCCCATTCTTGGAATTGAGAGCATTGTGCAATACTAGGAAGCTGAAGGCAGGCAAAAGTGCCAGCACCCAACACCTCAGAGAGGTGCTACTAGCTGATGATCTCAGCAGGCCCCTAGGGTCTGAAGGGGTAGGCAGAGAGGGTGGGGCAGAAAATGAGGAAGGGGTCAGGGGTGAAGGAACCCAGGGCCCCCCTCTGAAACTGGCCAGGAAGGTGAAAATGACCTTGACCTGGAAAACCCAATTCCTCCTGTGGAGGAGGAGGAGGATCAGAATGACCTCCCCTTTGCCCCCCCCAGGAAGAGTTGTGAGTGTGCCCAGAAGGACTAGATCTCCTTCTCAGGAGTCTAACCACTCTGACACCTCAGTAGGGACCTCTGTCTCCTCTCATGGAAGGGAATCCTCTCTTGAGAGGAGGAAGAGACTGATTCAGTATGAGCAGGCCCAGCTTGAACTCAGAAAACAGCAATTGGCTATAGACAGGGAGTCCCTAGATCTCTATAGAGAGAGAAAAAAATTGGGACTAGAGTCCCATGGTGGCAGCCATTTCCCCAGAGGTAGGGAAAGGTCTTATGACCATAGAAACCTGAGCAAGATTGTCCCTCCCTACCAGAGTGGGGATGACATCCACAAATGGATAACTGCTCTGGAGAGGGCCTGTAAAGTACAGACGGTCCCTCAGGAGCAGTGGGCAGCAATGTTGTGGCTCTCCTTTGCAGACAAAGGTAGAGACAAGCTCCTCACTGTAAGAGAAGAGGATGCTGACAATTACAAAGTCTTGAAGAGTGCTCTGATTGATGGGTTTGGCCTAACAACTGAACAATACAGGTTAAAGTTCAGAAATACCCAAAAAGCACAGACTCAAGACTGGGTAGACTATGTGGATTTTCTGCTAAGGCTCTGGAAGGTTGGTTGATGGGCAGTAAGGTATGTGACTTCACAGGATTGTACAATCTTATCATGAGGGAGCAGATTCTTAATAACTGTCAAAATCAGCTGTTGCATCAGTACCTGGTGGACTCTGATCTGACCTCTCCCCAAGAATTGGGAAAGAAGGCAGACAAATGGGTCAGAACCAGGGTGAGGCAGAAGGTACAGAACCAAGGTGGTGACCCAAAGAAGCAAGATTCTAAGAACTCTGATAAGGGTGGGGAGAAGGGTAAAGACCAGAAGTCTTCACAAGGCCCCCAAAAATCTTCTTCAGGTGGGGATTCACAGTCTAACAAAGGGAAAGGCCAAAAGAAACCATGGTGCAAGGTCTGTAAGCAAAAGACCCACTGGACCAGTGATTGCACCAAGTCCAAAGACTCTACTCCAGCCCCCACCAATGCCCCTAAGGCACCTGCTCCCCCTAGTGCAGTTACAGTTGGTGGTGGGACTACACAAGCCAAGGGTTTAGTAGGGTTGACCCTGGGTAAAGAGATGAGCTCTGACCTAGTCAGAGAACTCACTCAGGCTGTCCTAGTCTGTGATGGAGGCATGGATGTGACCTCCTCTGTGAGTCCCAGTAATCTGGGCAAGTACAGGCAACAGCCCTTAATCAATGGAAAAGAGGCTTTGGCATTTAGGGACACAGGGGCAAGTGTCACCATGGTGACACAAGACCTTGTGGATCCTGGGCAGATTATACTTGGTGAAATGTACCAAGTGACCAATGCTAGCAATGTCAGAACAGACCATACTCTGGCAGTTGTTAACTTCTCCTGGGGAGGGGTAACTGGCCTTAAGAAGGTTGTGGTAAGTGCAGACCTACCAGTTGAATGCTTGCTTGGCAATGATCTAGAAACTTCAGCTTGGGCAGAAGTGGAGCTCAGGACCCATGCAGAAATGCTGGGCATCCCTGCAGATGTGTTTGCTGTGACCAGGTCACAAGCCAAAATGTCTAACACTGAACAGGCCTTGGATTCTGGAATAATGGACCAAGTGCCCTCCAAGAAGAGGAGTAGCAGGGTAAAGGCAGTGCCTTCCCCCTTGGCTCAGAAGGAAGATCAGTCTCTTGAGGGGATGATCTCAGTCCTGAGGAAGGAACTGTCCCAGAGGAGCTTGAACCTGACCAGGTTGAGTTCTTGGGGACAGGGGGCCCTTCCAGGGCAGATCTGAGCCAGGAGCAGCAGAGCTGCCCCTCTCTTGAACCCCTCAGACAGCAAGCTGCTGCTGAGGCTGCTGGGAAAGCTAGTGGTCCCCATACAGTGTATTGGGATGATGGACTCTTGTACTCAGAGTGTAGAGACCCCAAGCCTGGTGCCACCAGGAGGTTGGTTATACCTCTGAAGTTCAGGGGCTTCCTATTGACCCTAGCCCATGACATTCCCTTAGCAGGTCACCTGGGCCAGAACAAGACTTGGGACAGAATTGTCCCTCACTTTCACTGGCCCCACATGTCTGAAGACACCAAGGAGTTTTGTCGCTCCTGTGTAACCTGCCAGGCCAGTGGCAAGGCAGGTGGCACCACAAAGGCCCCCTTATACCACTACCTGTGGTGGGGGTTCCCTTTGAAAGGGTGGGGATTGACATTGTTGGTCCCATGGATCCCCAAACAGCATCTGGGCACAGGTTTATCCTGGTGGTAGTGGATCATGCCACCAGGTACCCAGAGGCTATTCCCCTTAGGACCACTACAGCACCTGTGGTGGCAAGAGCCCTCCTGGGAATTTTCTCAAGAGTGGGCTTCCCTAAGGAGGTTGTATCAGACAGGGGTGCTAACTTTATGTCTGGATACTTGAAAGCAATGTGGAAGGAGTGTGGAGTGACTTACAAGTTCACCACACCCTATCACCCACAATGCAATGGTTTAGTTGAGAGATTCAACAAAACCTTGAAGGGCATGATTAAAGGGCTCCCAGAGAAGCTTAGGCGAAGATGGGACATACTCTTGCCCTGCCTTTTATTTGCATACAGGGAGGTGCCTCAAAAGGGGGTTGGCTACAGCCCTTTTGAACTTTTGTTTGGTCACCCTGTCAGGGGTCCATTGTGCTTGGTGAAGGAAGGATGGGAGTTACCTCTCAAGCCCCCAAAGCAAGACATAGTGGACTATGTACTTGGTCTCCGCTCCAGGATGGCTGAGTACATGAAAAAGGCAACTAAAAACCTTGAGGCTAGCCAGGAACTTCAAAAAGCCTGGCATGACCAAAGGCTGTACTGACTGTTTACCAGCCAGGACAGAAGGTGTGGGTGTTGGAGACAGTGGCCCCAGCAGCTCTCCAAGACAAATGGAGTGGACCCCATACCATTGTTGAACAGAAGGGTGAGGTTACCTACTTAGTAGACCTAGGAACACCCAGGAGTCCCCACATTGTTCTCCATGTCAACAGATTAAAACCCTATGTGGACAGGGCAGACATGGGCTTGCTCATGGCTACTGATGAGGGACAGGAGGAAGAGAGTGACCCACTCCCTGACCTGCTCTCACAGAACCCTGATGATGGGTCAGTGGATGGTGTAGCCTTGGCAGGCAGCCTCACTGCCCAGCAGCAAACTGATTGCAGACAGGTGCTCAATCAGTTCAGGCACATATTCTCACTGACACCCAGTCAGACCACCTGGTGCACTCATGAAGTGGACACTGGGGACAGTCTGCCTATTAAAAATAAGATTTATAGGCAACCTGACCATGTCAGGGACTGTATCAGGACAGAAGTCCAGAAGATGTTGGATTTGGGAGTTATTGAACCCTCAGATAGCCCTTGGGCTAGTCCAGTGGTCCTTGTGCCAAAACCTCACACCATTGGTGGGAAAAGAGAGATGAGGTTTTGTGTGGACTACAGGGGTCTCAATGCAGTCACTAGGACTGATGCCCATCCAATACCTAGGGCAGATGAGCTAATAGACACTTTGGCCTCAGCCAAGTATCTAAGCACATTTGACCTGACAGCTGGCTACTGGCAGATCAGACTAGCT
The DNA here is from genome assembly GCA_963921515.1 of Calotriton arnoldi. Taxonomy (NCBI): domain Eukaryota; kingdom Metazoa; phylum Chordata; class Amphibia; order Caudata; family Salamandridae; genus Calotriton; species Calotriton arnoldi. The sequence goes on along the minus strand of CAWUFW010001846.1, from coordinate 386,567 downwards.
GATGATGCAAAGCCAAAGACAGCATTCTCAACCCCTAGTGGGCATTATCAATTTGTGGTGATGCCCTTTGGTCTGAAGAATGCACCTGCCACTTTTCAGAGGTTGGTGAATACAGTCCTTACAGGTCTGGAAGCCTATAGTGCAGCATATCTAGATGATATTGCTGTCTTTAGCTCCACCTGGGAGGATCACCTGGTCCACCTCAGAAATGTTTTGCAGGCCCTGCAGAAAGCAGGCCTGACTATCAAGGCCACCAAGTGCCAGATAGGGCAGAGTCAGGTTGTGTACCTGGGCCACCTTGTGGGTGGAGGCCAGGTTCAACCACTGCAGAGCAAGATCCAGACCATCATGGACTGGACTGCTCCAACTACCCAGACTCAGGTGAGAGCCTTTTTAGGCCTGACTGGGTACTATAGGAGATTTGTCAAGGGGTATGGATCAATAGTGACACCCCTGAATGACTTAACTTCCAAGAAAATGCCCAAAAAGGTTCAGTGGACAGTTAGCTGTCAAAAGGCATTTGATGACCTGAAGCAGGCCATGTGCACTGCTCCCATTCTACAGAGTCCTGATTACTCCAAGAAGTTCATTGTCCAAACAGATGCATCTGAATTGGGGGTAGGGGCTGTACTGTCACAATTGAATGATGAAGGTCAGGATCAGCCAGTAGCTTTTATTAGCAGAAGGCTGACCCCTAGAGAGAAACGTTGGTCAGCCATTGAGAGGGAGGCCTTTGCTGTGGTCTGGGCTCTGAAGAAGTTGAGGCCATACTTGTTTGGTACTCACTTCCTTGTTCAAACAGACCATAAGCCCCTCTTATGGCTAAAACAAATGAAGGGTGAAAACCCCAAACTGCTTAGGTGGTCCATTTCCCTACAGGGGATGGACTTCACAGTGGAACATAGACCTGGGAGTAACCATGCCAATGCAGATGGACTCTCTAGGTACTTCCACTTAGAACATGAAGACTTAACTGGACAAGGTTAGTTTAATGTCCCTACGTTTGGGGGGTTGTGTAGGAGAGTAGGATCTGCTTCACATGGGTACCCCCACTTTTTGCTGATGCTTCACTGTTTTTCGACTTTAGTCTGGCTGGGGCCCTGCTAATCAGAACCCCAGCCTAGCTGCTTCCTCTCTAAAATGGTTTCCATGTGCCTTAAGCACATCTCTGATTGGAATCTGGAGTGCCCTTATAAGTCCCTAGTATATGGTATACTATGTACCCAGGGCATAGGTACCTCAGAGGCCTACCAAGGGCTGCAGCATGTATTGTGCCACCCCTGGAAGGCCATCCAAAATGACACCACAGGTCTGCTACTGCAGCCTGGGTAAAGTGGTGCATGCACCCCTTACAGTGATATAGGTTACCTATATCACTACATACATACACACATATAAACCTATAAGTCACTCCTATGGCTGGCCTTGTCAATCCTGAAGGCAGAGTGCTTGGTGCCTATGTGAGAGGGTGCCCCTGCATGAGCAGAGCCCCTCTGCAGCGTTCGGAGACCCTTCTCTGATGCTGTTTGTAGTGCAGCCTGACCATATACTCTTAAGCGCATTATAACCTCGCGTTAAATGCTAACTTTGGGATGGCTGCACGGAAACATGTCGTGTTTGGTGTCAAACATCTTGGAATACTACCCCCCGCCAGTTCTGGTGGCGGGGGTAGCATTCCACCCTTCTAGAGGAGAGACATGTACACACCGGCCTGCCCGGTACCTTCTTTCCAAGCCCTGGCATCACAAAATGGATGCCGCTGCCACAGACACGGGTCTGGCCTCCTGCTGCTGACTGAAGCTCCGGCAGGGGAGGCCTGGACAATAGGTTTCCTGTCCCAGGGAGGTGTAACCACCTCCCCACACAGGATAATGTGTATTGGGGCTGGGCGGGAGCACTCTCTGGTGCTTTGAAGTCCTGCACTGGGGGCACACTTGGTGTCCCTGTGCATACCCCAGTTCAAACTGGTTCAGGGGCTTCCAGCCCCTGCTCTGGCGCGAAACTGGACAAAGGGAATGGGTGTAACCACCCCTCTTCCCTGACCCTCCCATAGGTGGGTCCCCAGAGTATGTCCAACCCCTAACTTAGTATAAGTATGGGACCCCAGTCCTTAGGACTTTAGATTTACCTGGACGAAACTCTGACACAGAATCCTGGACCTTCGACGCTCTACTTTAAGATTAGAGGACTGAAGAATCTCCCTTGGGGTCAAGGAGTGACTCCCCTGCTTGGCAGGCACCAACGAACCAATTGTCCGGTCTGCATCGCTGAAGCACCCGCCGGACGCTGAAGTCTTTGCATCACCAGAGGTGGATTTCCAGACTTCCCCGAGCCTGCCCTGAGTCCCCAGCAAAGCTGAGGCCCGTAGCTGTCGTGGGTAACGTGGAACCGTGACCCCTGGACACCGAGCGCATTTGCAAGTGCATCCTCTTCCTGGTCTTGTGCTTTGGGCTCCGAGTAGCCCTCGCCTCCAGCACCGACTGCACCGAAGATCACTGGACTCCACTCCACAAGTGTCCCGTGAGCCAGCTCTAAGTGCGTCCACTTGAGGCTCCTTCGCGGTCGCTAGTCCGTTGGCTAGTAGGCCCTCCCGAAGGCCAATCTTCTTCTGCTTGGGCTTCCCTGGTTGCTCCAGGCGTGCCCTGACTTACCCTCGCTAAGTGAGTCCCTCAGACTTTGCTGGTCTGCACCACCGTCCTTCTTCTATTTCCACGAGACTTGCCGTTGCCAAGGCTTGTTGGGTCCAATCCGGTCGCCGACACCCCTGCAATCGACAGACGTCGTGGGACAGCTCGAATCCAGCTCCTGGTCATCGTCGATGCCTCCTGGACCTCGTGGCTGAAGAGTCCATTCGACCGTCAACCTACCTGAAGCACTCGACATCGGTGGGCATCCGCTCATCGCCTTCCTGGTCACTGGCTAGTGACCCAGACTCTGTCCCCTCTGCTTTCAGGTTCTTCAGATCTTCGATCCACCTTTGGATCCACCCGAACACTTTCGACTTGGCCGCCATCAGCACTTTGCAGCAGATCGCCATTGAAAACGACGACGAAACCCGACCCCGAAAGACACCTATGCACCCGGCTTCCCTGGGTGAGGTAACTCGAGTACTCCGGTGCTCCCGTGGGTATAGACTCTAGAACAACCCAGTTCTAAAGGGGTTTGCTCCAAGTCCTCCTCCAAGTGTCCCTTTTCTTTAAAACTCCAACCGCGACATTCCCCATAGAAGTCAATGGCGGCTCGCGGCTGTGTTCTCACACTGCACGCGTCCCCCGTGGGTCCCCTGTGTCACTACCTTGGGTGGTTCCTTGAGGGCCAAGCACTTCTACAGGCTCTAGGCCTTGTGTCTAGCTCAGTCGTGGTTCTTATACCACTTTATTGGTATATGGTTTAGTACGCCCCTAGGGCTCAAACGTGTATTTGTGCTATTACTGTTGATATCTAACTTATAACTTATGTACTTCGAACTCTAGCCTCATAGACTAGAGGGGTGTGTTTAGCAATAAATACATATATTTTGAATATATACCTGGTGTGGTCCTCTTTCATTTGGTCACTCAAGAGATTATAGACTGGTAAAACAAGCTGCTTTACATTCCTTCAAGACTTAGCCTGAAGGCTGCTCTCCATAGCTACCACTAGGATAGCTTTCAATAAAGGTTGTCTTTAACCTATCTCCAATAAGGGGTTGTGTGGACTGGTGCAAGGTGCCCACTATAATTAGTGGACAGCATATACCAGGCCAACTTCTCACATTCACAAGGAGCTGTTGAAAAAACACAAGGCTCGCTGTCTCCTTAACTTTTTCCGCTTACCATCCTATGGGCGAAAGTCCTCGTGAAGGACACCATCTCTACACTTTCCCTTGCTGCGCTTGCTTTCAATTCACTGGTTGGAGTCCCATACCTATTATCGGTGCAATGCGGGCATTATATATATAACATTCTTAAACTTTTTAGAAACACTCAGTCACTGAATGATTTTATCTGTGATGTTATCAGTGATGTCATTTTTTAGAGAAACTGCAGTGTGGGCTTAAATGGCTGCACCAGTATATTAGTTCCTATGAGTGTTTAAATCGTAATGCTCCACTTTTCTTAAACCCACTGCTATAGAAGTCACACTATACGAGAAGAAAACTTCTCTTAGAATAAAGAAATAATGAAAAGAAGCATATAATCAAATACAGTACATTTATAGATTATAAACAATATCAAATTCATGCGATTTGAAACAAAATTAAAGTGCGGGGAGTCTTGAAATTTCTTTTCTTCATATAATCTTTATTTTCATTTCCAATCAGAAGCATAAAGCCTAGCCAACGCGTTTCGTCCAATAGATGGACTTCTTCAGGGATGTGAATCAGATCACGAAGATCAGCAAAGCAATCTACGAATGTGAAATCTTGAAAGCCAAGAATCTTGTGACGTCTTGTTAGTAATATATATCCAAGTTGGGAACAGCTCATGTAAATCACAAACAAGTTTAGTGATCTATATAAATATGCATCGATATTCCAATCGCACCAATGTCTTCTGGATTTTCTAAAGATTATTGCCTTCTATCCATGCCGGTATCATATGAAGTCGTGCCCAAAGTACTGTCCGTCATAAAAAATTCTACTTTCTTGAAGCCCATTTGGTCCCACAATAAGGACCAGGAATCAGTAATTGAAGTTAAGTATTTTTTTTTTCCAATTAATGATAAATCCAATATATATGTATGCCAGGAAAATATTAAAAAGATACAGGATTACAGCTGGGAAGCTGAAATATCGCAATTGGTTCTGTCTCAATAGGATAAGATACAAATTAATCACAGCCACGGCAATACAGAAATTAGAAATAGGTGATCCTTAAAGAAAATCTGTTTCTCTCTCTCAAACATCAATAAGTTCTAAAGTTATCTAATCAAGGCTCTAGTTAGAATAAGGATTGTGCATAGAATAGGGACTCGAAGAAATTTGGAAACGCAGGATGGTGTCAGCATAGTGAAGATTCCAGTAGAGGTCTCCCAGGATTGAAATAAGTGTTTAGCATGAAGCTTCACACTTGCAAGAATAAAGGAAGCAGAGAGGTCTTTACCCCTCAAAGTCCAAGGGAATCAGCTCTAACCTCTAACAGTGTGAACGCTAATTAAACAAACAGAAACTTCAGCAACAATTGTACCTCTTCCCAAATGTCTCCATCCTCATGTTGTGCATTTGCAACATTAACTGGCTTTCCCATCCCACAGAATTTGGACAGATGCTGCAACCTTGAACATCCCGCTGATCCTGAAATGCGATTAATAAGAGGCTTCATCTGCTCATTTGGTCTTCAAGTTTCTTGACAAGATTTCTCTTCTTAAGTCTTACTGCCAAGAAACTAATACAGACAGCAATACTCCTTTTCTCTAACTAATGAAACCTTGAGAATGCACGTGCAAAAGAAAGAACACGCTGACCACGCAAAGTATATTTCAAAATCAAAAGGCCTTTAGTCGGGCTAACTTTAACCAACATTTAATGTGCACTCTAAATACATGGTTATACTTGTGCACATAACTAAATAGCAAATGCAAACGTGAGTGAGTGCATACATGATTACACTTTCTTTTTTTTAAAAGATTTTTTTATAGTTTAAATATTTAACAAACAAGGAGTGTATATACCCAATGACAATATACCTTCAGATCATTATCCAAACATTACAATGCAAGTACATCCTACCTTCTTCCCTCCCCTTCCATAATGGGCCTCTTCTACAGGAGTCCACCTTCAGAAGTCTTACCTTACGACACTTCTACGGTATACGCTTTTACGCCTCGTCAGGGGTAGTAAGAGCTATATGAATGCACTTACAATACAATACAATACAATACAATCATTCCCTCGATCTACCCCCCTTCCCCTCCCTGTGTGTTACTTCCAACGAACAAACAAGTGTTAACTCATCTAGTCCTCTATGGCCCCTGCGTCCCAGGCCCCCTAGATCATCTCATATTTCTTCTTGCAGCTTCTACCGCTAAAGACCTCTTGTTCACTAATTTTACAGTGTCATGCCCTCTACCCAATTTTGGGAGGATGGCACTGTGTCACCCCTCCCCCCCATTTCTGTGCTATGTCTCTTTTGGCTACCATAAATTCCATATTCACTAAGGTCTTCTGGTACCTCGTGAGGTCTGAGGTTTCTCACATGCCCAATAAGGCCCTCTGGGGTGATAAATCAAGGGCTCCTCATACCGCCCCCTCTAGGGCTTTGGTTACTCGTTCCAAGAATGGGCGCACCATGGGGCAATGCCACCAAGTGTGAATAAAAGTACTCTCTGTGCAACACTTCTGAAGACACAAGGGGGTTGTGGTCTTCCCAATTATTTAGAGCAATATTCTTGTGTAATATGTTCTTTGTAGCACTTTGAGTTGGATTAACTGAAAGCTAGCCTTGATGGCCCCATCAGCTAAGACATTCAGCACGTCTTGCCTGTCATCATCATCAATTTCCCCCAGGTCATGCTCCCAGCTATTTTGAAGGTGTGTGAGAAGTTGGCCTGGTATATGCTGTCCACTAGTTAAAGTGGACACCTTGCACCAGTACAATTCGACTCTTATGGTAGATAGGTTTAAGACAACCTTTACAGAAAGCTATCCTAGTGGTAGCTGTGGAGAGCAGCCTTCAGGCTATGTCTTGGAGGAATGTAAAGCAGCTTGTTTTACCACACAATCTCCTGAATCACCAAATGAAAAGACACCACACAGGTATATATATCAAATATATATGTATTTATTACTAAACAACTCTCTACTAATCCCTTTATGAGATTAGAAGTCAGGAACATATGCACAAATCAACGTTTCACAACAAATTGAGCACGAATATGGCTGGGGCCCTAGGGGCGTACCAGACCATATACTAAAAAAGAGAGTTAAGAACAACGACTTGCAAAGGGACAAGGCCTAGGGCCTTCAGAAGCGCTGGGGCCTCACGAAACCACCCAATGCAAGTAAGTAAAGGACCCACGGGGGACGCGTGCAGTGGGTGAACACAGGTGCGGATCGCCGTAGACTTCAATGGGGCAAGTCGCGGTTAGAAATTAGGAGTTTAAGGGCCCTTCGGGAGAAACTACAAGCAAGTCACTTACAGGGTAAGTAGTTCTAGGGCCAACACCCACAGGAGCACCATAGTGCTGGAGTTACCTCGCCCAGGGAAGCCGGGTGCATAGGTGTCTTTTGGTGTCGGGTCGCGGCGTCGTTTTCAATGGGAGCCAATGAAGACTTGCTGCTTGTGAAGACAGAAGAAGTGTCCTGTGGAATCCAAGCCTGGATTCGGAAGAAGGAAGACCTGAAAGCAGAGGGGACAGTGTTCAAAGTCACTTGGCAGTGACCCGGGGCAAGGAAGATGAATGCCCACCGTCGTCGACAGATTCAGGTCGTTCACGGGTGCCTTGACTCTTTGGCCACGAGGTCCAGGAGGCGTCGATGACAACCAGGAGCTGGATTCAGTGTGTGCCACAAAGTCTGCAGCTTACTGTGGTGTCGGCAACCCGATTGGGGCCAACAAGCCTTGGTAACAGCAAGTCTTGTGGAAAAGACAAAAAGTCAGCGGTGCAGACCAGCAAGGTCTGTGGGACTCCCCAGCGAGGGTAAGTCAGGGCAGGCCTGGAGCAACCAGGGGAGCCCTTTGGATTTGTAGAAAAGTCTTCAGGGGACCCACAAGCCAGCTGGCAATGGATCGCAAAGATGCCTCGAAAGGATTCACTCAACAGGGGCCCACGGTCACTCAAGATGGGGTAGGCCTCTGATCTTAGGAGAGATCTCTGCTAGAGACTGGGACCACACGTGGCCTAAAGCACAGGTTCGTAGAACGTCGTGAAGGGGTTGCGCTTGAAAGTACTGCACAGTACCCAGGTATTGCGGTTCCTCGTCACTCGTGGGGTCCACTTGCCTCAGCTTCGCTGGGGACTCACGATGGCCTTGGAGAAGTCAGGAAATCCTCTTCCTGGGCTGCAGGGACTTCGGGCTCCGGCGGGAGTGGCGTAGTTTGCGACCATCGTTGCAGTTTTTGGTGCCTGCCAAGCAGGGGAGTCACTCCTTGACTCCAAGGGAGATTCTTCAGTCTTCCAGAGGTAGTGGAACGTCGAAGGTCCGGGATTCTTCTTTAGAGCATCGTCCAGGGATATCTAGTTTGCAATGTTAAGGGTTCCCTATCTTATACTGAAAGGAAGGGAGGGACTAGCTCTATGGCCCCACCTATGGGAGGGTCAGGGGAGTAGGTGGCTACACCCACTTCCCTTTGTCCAGTTTTGGGCCAGAGCAGGGGCAGGTAGCCCCTGAGCCGGTTTGAACTGGTGTATGCACAGAGGAGCCTCCTGCTCCCCCAGTGCAGGACTTCAAAGCACTCTAGGAGTGCACCCACCCAGCCCCAATACACTAAACCCTGTCTGGGAGGTGGTCACACCCCCCTGTGACAGGATACCTATTGTTGTGCCTCCTCCACTGCGAGTTTCGGTCATCAGCAGGAGGGCAGCCCAGTGTCTGTGACTGGTGGCATCCATTTTGTGATGCCAGGGCTCTTCAGGATTCTACTGCGTTTCCACAGTAGGTACATTTCTATCCCTCTAGAAGGGTGGGATCATACTCCCACACCAGTTACTGGTGTGGGGGTATGATTCCAAAGTGTTTGACACCAAACACGACATGTTTTGATGCAGCCATTCCAAAGTTAGCATTAACCGCGAGGTTATAATGCACTTAAGAGTATATGGTTTTACCGCATTCACAAACAGCCCCAGAGAATGGACTCTGAGAGCTGCAGAGGGGCCCTGCTCAGGCAGAGGCACCCTCTCACATAGAAACTAAGCACCCTGCCCTCAGGATTGATAGGGCCTGCCTTAGGGGTGACTGATAGGTTTAAATGTGTGTGCAGGAGAGATATAGGTAACCTATATCTCAGTGAGGAGTGCTAGCACCTCCTCACCCAGGCTGCAGTAGCAGGCCTGTGGTGTCAGATTTAGTCTGCTTCCCAGGGGTGGCATAATACATGCTTCAGCCCCTGGTAGGCCTGTGAAGTACCTAAGCCCTTGGTACCTAAGGTACCATATACTAGGAACTCATAAGGTACCACAGTATCCAATCACTAGTGCACCTAGAGTGCACTCCAAGTCGTTTAGAGAGAACAGGGAGGCTGGGGCCCTGATTGGCAGGGTCCCAGCCAGACTATAGCCAGAAACCAGTGTAAACATCAGAAAACAAAGTGGGGGCAACATAAGAGGCAGATCCTACTCTCCTACACAACCCCCCCCCAAACGCAGGGACACTAAACTAACCTTGACCAGTTGAGTCTTCGTGTTCTAAGTGGAAATACCTTGAGAGTCCACCTGCATTGGCATGTTGGGTCCCAGGTCTATGTTCCACGGTATAGTCCATCCTGGACCACCTGGACCACCTTAAAAGTTTTGGGTTTTCACCTTTCATCTGTTTAAGCCATAGGAGGGGCTTGTGGTCAGACTGAACTATGAAGTGAGTGCCAAACAAGTATGGCCTCAGCTTCTTCAGGGCCCACACCACAGCAAAGGTCTCCCTCTCTATAGCTGACCAACGTTTCTCTCTAGGGTTCAGCCTCCTGCTAATAAAAGCTACTGGCTGGTCTTGACCTTCATCATTCAGTTGAGACAGTACAGCTCCCACACCCAGCTCAGAAGCATCTGTTTGGACAATGAACTTTTTGGTGTAGTCTGGACTCTGTAAGATGGGGGCAGTGCCCATGGCCTGCTTTAGGTCTTCAAATGCCTTCTGACAGCTAGCTGGCCACTGAACCTTTTTTGGCATTTGCTTTGAGGTCAGATCATTCAAGGGGGTCACTATAGATCCATATCCCTTCACAAACCTCCTATAGAACCCAGCCAGGCCTAAGAAGGCTCTCACCTGTGTCTGGGTGGTTGGAGCAACCCATTCCATTATGGTTTGGATTTTGCTCTGTAAAGGCTGAACCTGGCCCCCACCCACAAGGTGGCCCAGGTACACAACCTGACTCTGCCCTATCTGGCACTTAGTGGCCTTGATAGTGAGGCCTGCTTTCTGCAGAGCCTCCAAAACATTTCTGAGGGGGACCAGGTGATCCTGCCAGGAGGAACTAAAGACAGCAATATCATCTAGATAAGCTGAGTAATAAGTTTCCATCCCTGCCAGAACTTTGTTCACCAACCTCTGAAAAGTGGCAGGTGCATTTTTCAATCCAAAGGGCATCACCACAAAGTGGTAGTGCCCACTAGGGGTTGAAAATGCTGTTTTGGCTTTTGCACCATCAGCTAACCTGATCTGCCAGTAGCCAGCTGTTAGGTCAAATGTACTCAGATACTTGGCTGAGGCCAAAGTATCAATCAGCTCATCTGCCCTTGGTATGGGATAGGCACCAGTCCTGGTGACTGCATTGAGGCCTCTGTAGTCTACACAAAACCTCATTTCTTTCTTACCACCTTGGGTATGAGGCTTGGGTACTAGGACTACTGGGCTAGCCCAGGGGCTATCTGAAGGCTCAATCACACCTAACTCCAACATCTTCTGGACTTCAGTCCTGATACAGTCCCTGACATGGTCAGGTTGCCTGTAGATTTTACTCTTGACAGGCAGACTGTCCCCAGTGTCCACCTCATGGGTGCACCAGGTAGTCTGACTAGGGGTCAGGCTAAACATATGTCTGTACTGCTGCAGAACTTGTCTGCACTCAGTTTGCTGATGGTCAGTGAGGCTGCTTGCCAAAGCAACACCATCGACTGACCCATCATCAGGGTTCTGTGAGAGCAGGTCAGGGAGAGGGTCACTCTCCTCCTCCTGTTCCTCATCAGTTGCCATGAGCAAGCCCATGTCAGCCCTGTCAACATATGGTTTCAATCTGTTGACATGGAGCACCCTCAGGGGGCTCCTGGGAGTTCCAAGATTCACCAGATAGGTGACTTCTCCCTTTTGCTCAACTATTGTATGGGGGCCACTCCATTTGTCTTGGAGGGCTGCTGGGGCCACAGGCTCCAACACCCACACTTTCTGTCCTGGCTGGTACACAGTCAGCACAGCCTTTTGGTCATGCCAAGCTTTTTGTAATTCTTGGCTGGCCTCCAGGTTTTTGGTTGCCTTCTTCATGTATTCGGCCATCCTGGAGCGGAGACCAAGTACATAGTCCATCACATCCTGTTTGGGGGGTTTGAGAGGTAACTCTCAGCCCTCTTTTACCAAACATAATGGACCTCTTACAGGATGCCCAAACAGAAGCTCAAATGGGCTGTAACCAACCACCTTCTGTGGAACCTCTCTGTATGCAAACAACAGGCAGGGAAGAAGAAGGTCCCATTTCCGCCTAAGCTTCTCTGGGAGTCCTTTAATCATTCCCTTAAGGGTTTTGTTGAAGCGTTCAACCAACCCATTGCATTGTGGGTGATAGGGAGTGGTGAACTTATAAGTTACACCACACTCCTTCCACATTGCTTTCAAATATCCTGACATGAAGTTGGTACCTCTGTCAGAGATGACCTCCTTTGGGAAACCCACTCTGGAGAAAACTCCAATGAGGGCTCTTGCCACCACAGGGGCTGTGGTGGTCCTCAGGGAATTGCCTCTGGGTACCTGGTGGCATGATCCACTACCACCAGGATAAATCTGTGCCCAGATGCAGTTTGAGGGTCAAGGGGACCAACAATGTCAATCCCTACCCTTTCAAAGGGTACCCCCACCACAGGTAGTGGTATCAGGGGTGCCTTTGTTGTGCCACCTGCCTTGCCACTGGCTTGGCATGTGACACAGGAGCGACAAAACTCCTTTGTGTCTTCTGACATATGTGGCCAATGAAAATGTGGAACAAGCCTGTCCCAGGTCTTGTTTTGGCCCAAGTGACCTGCCAAAGGGATATCATGTGCTAGGGTCAAGAGGAACCCCTAAACATCTGAGGTATTACCAACCTCCTGGTGGCTCCAGGGGTTGGATCTCTACCCTCAGAATATAGGAGTCCCTCATCCCAATAAACTTTATGGGACCCACTAGCACTCCCAGCAGCCTCAGCAGCAGCCTGCTGTCTGAGGGGTTCAAGAGAGGGGCAGCACTGTTGCTCCTTACTCAGATCTTCCCTAGAAGGGCCCCCTGCCCCCAAGAACTTAACCTGATCAGGCTCAAGTCCCTCTGGGGCAGTTCCTTCTTCAGGATCTGCTCCTTCTCCCTCAAGAGGTGAATCTGTGATCTGAGACAGAGGGGAAGGCACTGCCTTACCCCTACTGCTCCTCTTCTTGGGAAGCATCTGGTCCATGGTTCCAGGATCCAGAGCTGGTTCAGTGTTATGCATTTTGGCCTGTGACCTGGTCACAGCAAATACCTCTGCAGGGATGCCCAACATCTCAGCATGAGTCCATAACTCTACTTCAGACCAGGCTGAAGTTTCTAGATCATTGCCCAATAGACATTCTACAGGGAGGTCTGCACTGACTACAACCTTCTTGAGGCCAGTTACCCCTCCCCAGGAGAAATTCACAACTGCCAGACTATGGTTGGTCCTGACATTGCTTGCATTGGTCACCTGGTACATTTCGCCCAGGATGATCTGTCCAGGGTCCACAAGATCCTCTGCCACCATGGTGACACTAGCACCTGTGTCCCTAAATGCCAAAGCCTGTTTGCCATTTATTACAGGCTGCTGTTTGTATTTGCCCAGATTACTGGGGCTCACCAGGAAGGACATGTCAATGTCTCCATCACAAATCAGCAATGCCTGAGTGGGTACTCTGACTAGGCCAGAGTCCACTTCAGAACCCAGGGTCAACCCTACTACACCCTTATTCTGAGTACCACCTCCACCAGTAGCTGAACTAGGGGGAACAGTTGCCTTAGGGGCAGGAGTGGTGGTGGTTTGGTCTTTGGACTTGTTACAATCAGAAGTCCAGTGCCCTTTCTGTTTACAGAATTTGCACCAGGGCTTCTTTTGGCCTTTTCCCTTGTTGGATTGTGACTCCCCACCAGATGCAGATTTTTGGGGCCCTTGTGAAGACTTCTGGCCTTTTGACTTATCCCCACTTTTCTCAGAGCCCTTAGAATCCTGCTTCTTTGTGTCACCCCCTTGGTTCTGGGTTTTCTGCCTCACCCTGGTTCTGACCCACTTGTCTGCCTTCTTTCCCAATTCTTGGGGAGAGGTCAGATCTGAGTCCACCAGGTATTGATGCAACAACTGGTTCTGGCAATTATTAAGGATCTGTTCTCTCATCATTAGATTATACAATCCCTTGAAATCAGTAACCCTACTGCCAACCAGCCAACCCTCCAGAGCCTTGGTTGCACAATCTACAAAGTCAGTCCAGTCCTGAGTCTGTGCCTTCTGGGTGTCTCTGAACTTCAACCTGTACTGCTCAGTGGTTAAGCCAAACCCATCTATCAGTGCACTCTTCAGGACTTCATAGTCATCAGCATCCTCTTCTCTAACAGTGTGGAGCTTGTCTCTACCTTTATCTGAAAAGGAGAGCCACAAGATTGCTGCCCACTGCTTTTGGGGGACCTGTTGTACTCTACAGGCCCTTTCCATAGCAGTTATCCACTTATGGATATCATCCCCACTCTGGTAGGGAGGAACAACCTTGCTCAGGTTCCTATGGTCTGGAATATATTCTCTGCCTCTAGGGACACTGTTGCTGCCACCAGGGGGTTCTAACCCCTCTCTTCTAGAAGCTCTCTGGAGCTCAAGAGCTTCTCTATCTAATGCCAACTGCTTGGTTTTGAGGGCAAATCTTGCTTCCTCATACTGCAGCAGTTTGTGCATTCTGTCAGAGGAGGTCTCTCTTCTTGGGAAGTAGGAGTTCCTCTGGTGGACAGATTCTCTGCCAGAGTGATAGGAGTGGTCAGATTCCCTAGAAAGGGACCTAGGCCTCTCCTCCACTCTGTCAGTTCTCTTAGGGAGAATTCCTCTGTCCTGTTCAGGCCCCTTGGGACCTGGCCCTTCAACCACAGAGTCTTGGTCATCCTGATGTTCATCATCTGACCCAGACACTGTAATTGACCCACTCACTGATTCAGACCCATTAGCTCCTAGAGCTAATCTAAGATCATCTGCTGTCAGCAGATCTATCAGGTGTAGTGTGGAGGGACTCTGTCCTATCTTCAGGTGCCTTGCAGCACACATGGCTTTCAAGTCAAAGAAAGTCATGTCCTTATACTGAGGCTGAGTGGATCCACTGGGTCCAACCCTTAAGGACATTCTAGTGTTGTGCAGTGTTGTACTACCTACACTAGTTTGTGGCCTACTGATACTAGCTTGAGCTGTAGAAAGGGTGTGCTATCCCTTGGCACACAGCTCTAAGTTCAGTAGAACTTATTGATACTAAGCTTGACTTTATATGTACCTTGAGTACCTCTAGTGGTTTTCAGTTAGTAATTCAAATAGAGATTTTCTGGTAAAACAATAGCAAGCTGGAATCCCACCGCTGCCACCAATGTGAGAAGTTGGCCTGGTATATGCTGTCCACTAGTTAAAGTGGACACCTTGCACCAGTACAATTCGACTCTTATGGTAGATAGGTTTAAGACAACCTTTACAGAAAGCTATCCTAGTGGTAGCTGTGGAGAGCAGCCTTCAGGCTAAGTCTTGGAGGAATGTAAAGCAGCTTGTTTTACCACACAATCTCCTGAATCACCAAATGAAAAGACACCACACAGGTATATATATCAAATATATATGTATTTATTACTAAACAACTCTCTACTAATCCCTTTATGAGATTAGAAGTCAGGAACATATGCACAAATCAACGCTTCACAACAAATTGAGCACAAATATGGCTGGGGCCCTAGGGGCGTACCAGACCATATACTAAAAAAGAGACTTAAGAACAACGACTTGCAAAGGGACAAGGCCTAGGGCCTTCAGAAGCGCTGGGGCCTCACGAAACCACCCAAGGCAGGTAAGTAAAGGACCCACGGGGGACGCGTGCAGTGTGTGAACACAGGCGCGGATCGCCGTAGACTTCAATGGGGCAAGTCGCGGTTAGAAATTAGGAGTTTAAGGGCACTTCGGGAGAAACTACAAGCAAGTCACTTACAGGGTAAGTAGTTCTAGGGCCAACACCCACAGGAGCACCATAGTGCTGGAGTTACCTCGCCCAGGGAAGCCGGGTGCATAGGTGTCTTTTGGTGTCGGGTCGCGGCGTCGTTTTCAATGGGAGCCAATGAAGACGTGCTGCTTGTGAAGACAGAAGAAGTGTCCGGTGGAATCCAAGCCTGGATTCGGAAGAAGGAAGACCTGAAAGCAGAGGGGACAGTGTTCAAAGTCACTTGGCAGTGACCCGGGGCAAGGAAGATGAATGCCCACCGTCATCGACAGATTCAGGTCGTTCACAGGTGTCTTGACTCTTCGGCCACGAGGTCCAGGAGGCGTCGATGATGACCAGGAGCTGGATTCAGCATGTCCCATGAAGTATGCAGCTTACTGTGGTGTCGGCAACCCGATTGGAGCCAACAAGCCTTGGTAACAGCAAGTCTCATGGAAAGGACAAAAAGTCAGCGGTGCAGACCAGCAAGGTCTGTGGGACTCACCCAGCAAGGGTAAGTCAGGGAAGGCCTGGAGCAACCAGGGGAGCCCTTTGGATTTGTAGAAAAGTCTTCAGGGGACCCACAAGCCGGCTGGCAATGGATCGCAAAGACGCCTCGGGAGGATTCACTCAACAGGGGCCCACGGTCACTCGGGACGGGGTAGGCCTCTGATCTTGGGAGGGATCTCTGCTAGAGGCTGGGACCACATGTGGCCCAAAGCACAGGTTCATAGAACATCGTGAAGGGGTTGCACTTGAAAGTAGTGCACAGTACCCAGGGATTGCGGTTCCTCGTCACTCGTGGGGTCCACTTGCCTCAGCTTCGCTGGGGACTCACGATGGCCTTGGAGAAGTCAGGAAATCTTCTTCCTGGGCTGCAGGGACTTCGGGCTCTGGCGGGAGCGGCGTAGTTTGCGACCGTCGTTGCAGTCTTTGGTGCCTGCCAAGCAGGGGAGTCACTCCTTGACTCCAAGGGAGATTCTTCAGTCTTCCAGAGGTAGTGGAACATCGAAGGTCCGGGATTCTTCTTTAGAGCGTCATCCAGGGATATCTAGTTTGCAATGTTAAGGGTTCCCTATCTTATACTGAAAGGAAGGGAGGGACTAGCTCTATGACCCCACCTATGGGAGGGTCAGGGGAGTGGGTGGCTACACCCACTTCCCTTTGTCCAGTTTCGCGCCAGAGCAGGGGCAGGTAGCCCCTGAGCCGGTTTGAACTGGTGTATGCACAGAGGAGCCTCCTGCTCCCCCAGTGCAGGACTTCAAAGCACTCTAGGAGTGCACCCACCCAGCCCCAATACACTAAACCCTGTCTGGGAGGTGGTCACACCCCCTGTGACAGGATACCTATTGTTGGGCCTCCTCCACTGCGAGTTTCGGTCATCAGCAGGAGGGCAGCCCAGTGTCTGTGACTGGTGGCATCCATTTTGTGATGCCAGGGCTCTTCAGGATTCTACCGCGTTTCCACAGTAGGTACATGTCTATCCCTCTAGAAGGGTGGGATCATACTCCCACACCAGTTACTGGTGTGGGGGTATGATTCCAAAGTGTTTGACACCAAACACGACATGTTTTGATGCAGCCATTCCAAAGTTAGCATTAACCGCGAGGTTATAATGCACTTAAGAGTATATGGTTTGACCGCATTCACAAACAGCCCCAGAGAATGGACTCTGAGAGCTGCAGAGGGGCCCTGCTCAGGCAGAGGCACCCTCTCACATAGAAACTAAGCACCCTGCCCTCAGGATTGATAGGGCCTGCCTTAGGGGTGACTGATAGGTTTAAATGTGTGTGCAGGAGAGATATAGGGAACCTATATCTCAGTGAGGAGTGCTAGCACCTCCTCACCCAGGCTGCAGTAGCAGGCCTGTGGTGTCAGATTTAGTCTGCTTCCCAGGGGTGGCATAATACATGCTTCAGCCCCTGGTAGGCCTGTGAAGTACCTATGCCCTTGGTACCTAAGGTACCATATACTAGGGACTCATAAGGTACCACAGTATCCAATCACTAGTGCACCTAGAGTGCACTCCAAGTCGTTTAGAGAGAACAGAGAGGCTGGGGCCCTGATTGGCAGGGTCCCAGCCAGACTATAGCCAGAAACCAGTGTAAACATCAGAAAAAAAAGTGGGGGCAACATAAGAGGCAGATCCTACTCTCCTACACAACCCCCCAAACGCAGGGACACTAAACTAACCTTGACCAGTTGAGTCTTCGTGTTCTAAGTGGAAATACCTTGAGAGTCCATCTGCATTGGCATGTTGGGTCCCAGGTCTATGTTCCACGGTATAGTCCATCCCCTGTAGGGAAATGGACCACCTTAAAAGTTTTGGGTTTTCACCTTTCATCTGTTTAAGCCATAGGAGGGGCTTGTGGTCAGTCTGAACTATGAAGTGAGTGCCAAACAAGTATGGCCTCAGCTTCTTCAGGGCCCACACCACAGCAAAGGCCTTCCTCTCTATAGCTGACCAACGTTTCTCTCTAGGGGTCAGCCTCCTGCTAATAAAAGCTACTGGCTGGTCTTGACCTTCATCATTCAGTTGAGACAGTACAGCTCCCACACCCAGCTCAGAAGCATCTGTTTGGACAATGAACTTTTTGGTGTAGTCTGGACTCTGTAAGATGGGGGCAGTGCACATGGCCTGCTTTAGGTCTTCAAATGCCTTCTGACAGCTAGCTGGCCACTGAACCTTTTTGGCATTTTCTTTGAGGTCAGATCATTCAAGGGGGTCACTATAGATCCATATCCCTTCACAAACCTCCTATAGTACCCAGTCAGGCCTAAGAAGGCTCTCACCTGTGTCTGGGTGGTTGGAGCAACCCATTCTATTATGGTTTGGATTTTGCTCTGTAAAGGCTGAACCTGGCCCCCACCCACAAGGTGGCCCAGGTACACAACCTGACTCTGCCCTATCTGGCACTTAGTGGCCTTGATAGTGAGGCCTGCTTTCTGCAGAGCCTCCAAAACATTTCTGAGGTGGACCAGGTGATCCTGCCAGGAGGAACTAAAGACAGCAATATCATCTAGATAAGCTGAGCAATAAGTTTCCATCCCTGCCAGGACTTTGTTCACCAACCTCTGAAAAGTGGCAGGTGCATTTTTCAATCCAAAGGGCATCACCACAAAGTGGTAGTGCCCACTAGGGGTCGAAAATGCTGTTTTGGCTTTTGCACCATCAGCTAACCTGGTCTGCCAGTAGCCAGCTGTTAGGTCAAATGTACTCAGATACTTGGCTGAGGCCAAAGTATCAATCAGCTCATCTGCCCTTGGTATGGGATAGGCATCAGTCCTGGTGACTGCATTGAGGCCACTGTAGTCTACACAAAACCTCATTTCTTTCTTACCACCCTGGGTATGAGGCTTGGGTACTAGGACTACTGGGCTAGCCCAGGGGCTATCTGAAGGCTCAATCACACCTAACTCCAACATCTTCTGGACTTCAGTCCTGATACAGTCCCTGACATGGTCAGGTTGCCTGTAGTTTTTACTCTTGACAGGCAGACTGTCCCCAGTGTCCACCTCATGGGTGCACCAGGTAGTCTGACTAGGGGTCAGGCTAAACATATGTCTGTACTGCTGCAGAACTTGTCTGCACTCAGTTTGCTGATGGTCAGTGAGGCTGCTTGCCAAAGCAACACCATCGACTGACCCATCATCAGGGTTCTGTGAGAGCAGGTTAGGGAGAGGGTCACTCTCCTCCTCCTGTTCCTCATCAGTTGCCATGAGCAAGCCCATGTCAGCCCTGTCAACATATGGTTTCAATCTGTTGACATGGAGCACCCTCAGGGGGCTCCTGGGAGTTCCAAGATTCACCAGATAGGTGACTTCTCCCTTTTGCTCAACTATTGTATGGGGGCCACTCCATTTGTCTTGGAGGGCTGCTGGGGCCACAGGCTCCAACACCCACACTTTCTGTCCTGGCTGGTACACAGTCAGCACATCCTTTTGGTCATGCCAAGCTTTTTGTAATTCTTGGCTGGCCTCCAGGTTTTTGGTTGCCTTCTTCATGTATTCGGCCATCCTGGAGCGGAGACCAAGTACATAGTCCATCACATCCTGTTTGGGGGGTTTGAGAGGTAACTCCCAGCCCTCTTTTACCAAACATAATGGACCTCTTACAGGATGCCCAAACAGAAGCTCAAATGGGCTGTAACCAACCCCCTTCTGTGGAACCTCTCTGTATGCAAACAACAGGCAGGGAAGAAGAAGGTCCCATTTCCGCCTAAGCTTCTCTGGGAGTCCTTTAATCATTCCCTTAAGGGTTTTGTTGAAGCGTTCAACCAACCCATTGCATTGTGGGTGATAGGGAGTGGTGAACTTATAAGTTACACCACACTCCTTCCACATTGCTTTCAAATATCCTGACATGAAGTTGGTATCTCTGTCAGAGATGACCTCCTTTGGGAAAACCACTCTGGAGAAAACTCCAATGAGGGCTCTTGCCACCACAGGGGCTGTGGTGGTCCTCAGGGGAATTGCCTCTGGGTACCTGGTGGAATGATCCACTACCACCAGGATAAATCTGTGCCCAGATGCAGTTTGAGGGTCAAGGGGACCAACAATGTCAATCCCTACCCTTTCAAAGGGTAGCCCCACCACAGGTAGTGGTATCAGGGGGGTCTTTGTTGTGCCACCTGCCTTGCCACTGGCTTGGCATGTGACTAGGCCTGGGCGGTAAATTCCGTTCCGCTCGCGGAATTTGCGGAATTTGGGTAATTTCGCGTTCCGCGGAGAACGCGAAAATGCCAAAAATTCCGTGATCCGCGACTTCATGGAGTTTTTGCTTGTTCGCGCTTTCAAAATGCGTGTTCGCGAGATATTTCTCCCGAGCACGCAAACAGCGTTCGCGAACAGGAAAAAGCACCGCGAACAGGCTGAACGAGCAATTCCGCGTGTTCGCGGAACTTTCGCGTGCTCGCGGAGATTTTTTACCGTTTCGCGGAGCTTTGCGTAGCGCGATTACGCAAATTCCGCCCACCCCTACATGTGACACAGAAGCGACAAAACTCCTTTGTGTCTTCTGACATATGTGGCCAATGAAAATGTGGAACAAGCCTGTCCCAGGTCTTGTTTTGGCCCAAGTGACCTGCCAAAGGGATATCATGTGCTAGGGTCAAGAGGAACCCCCTAAACTTCTGAGGTATTACCAACCTCCTGGTGGCTCCAGGGGTTGGATCTCTACCCTCAGAATATAGGAGTCCCTCATCCCAATAAACTTTATGGGACCCACTAGCACTCCCAGCAGCCTCAGCAGCAGCCTGCTGTCTGAGGGGTTCAAGAGAGGGGCAGCACTGTTGCTCCTTACTCAGATCTTCCCTAGAAGGGCCCCCTGCCCCCAAGAACTCAACCTGATCAAGCTCAAGTCCCTCTGGGGCAGTTCCTTCTTCAGGATCTGCTCCTCCTCCCTCAAGAGGTGAATCTGTGATCTGAGACAGAGGGGAAGGCACTGCCTTACCCCTACTGCTCCTCTTCTTGGGAAACATCTGGTCCATGGTTCCAGGATCCAGAGCTGGGTCGGTGTTATGCATTTTGGCCTGTGACCTGGTCACAGCAAATACCTCTGCAGGGATGCCAAACATCTCAGCATGAGTCCATAACTCTACTTCAGACCAGGCTGAAGTTTCTAGATCATTGCCCAATAGACATTCTACAGGGAGGTCTGCACTGACTACAACCTTCCCGAGGCCAGTTACCCCTCCCCAGGAGAAATTCACAACTGCCAGACTATGGTTGGTCCTGACATTGCTTGCATTGGTCACCTGGTACATTTCACCCAGGATGATCTGTCCAGGGTCCACAAGATCCTCTGCCACCATGGTGACACTAGCACCTGTGTCCCTAAATGCCAAAGCCTGTTTGCCATTTATTACAGGCTGCTGTTTGTATTTGCCCAGATTACTGGGGCTCACCAGGAAGGACATGTCAATGTCTCAATCACAAATCAGCATTGCCTGAGTGGGTACTCTGACTAGGCCAGAGTCCACTTCAGAACCCAGGGTCAACCCTACTACACCCTTATTCTGAGTACCACCTCCACCAGTAGCTGAACTATGGGGAACAGTTGCCTTAGGGGCAGGAGTGGTGGTGGTTTGGTCTTTGGACTTGTTACAATCAGAAGTCCAGTGCCCTTTCTGTTTACAGAATTTGCACCAGGGCTTCTTTTGGCCTTTTCCCTTGTTGGATTGTGACTCCCCACCAGATGCAGATTTTTGGGGCCCTTGTGAAGACTTCTGGTCTTTTGACTTATCCCCACTTTTCTCAGAGCCCTTAGAATCCTGCTTCTTTGTGTCACCCCCTTGGTACTGGGTTTTCTGCCTCACCCTGGTTCTGACCCACTTGTCTGCCTTCTTTCCCAATTCTTGGGGAGAGGTCAGATCTGAGTCCACCAGGTATTGATGCAACAACTGGTTCTGGCAATTATTAAGGATCTGTTCTCTCATCATTAGATTATACAATCCCTTGAAATCAGTAACCCTACTGCCAACCAGCCAACCCTCCAGAGCCTTGGTTGCACAATCTACAAAGTCAGTCCAGTCCTGAGTCTGTGCCTTCTGGGTGTCTCTGAACTTCAACCTGTACTGCTCAGTGGTTAAGCCAAACCCATCTATCAGTGCACTCTTCAGGACTTCATAGTCATCAGCATCCTCTTCTCTAACAGTGAGGAGCTTGTCTCTACCTTTATCTGAAAAGGAGAGCCACAAGATTGCTGCCCACTGCTTTTGGGGGACCTGTTGTACTCTACAGGCCCTTTCCATAGCAGTTATCCACTTATGGATATCATCCCCACTCTGGTAGGGAGGAACAACCTTGCTCAGGTTCCTATGGTCTGGAATATATTCTCTGCCTCTAGGGACACTGTTGCTGCCACCAGGGGTTCTAACCCCTCTCTTCTAGAAGCTCTCTGGAGCTCAAGGGCTTCTCTATCTAATGCCAACTGCTTGGTTTTGAGGGCAAATCTTGCTTCCTCATACTGCAGCAGTTTGTACATTCTGTCAGAGGAGGTCTCTCTTCTTGGGAAGTAGGAGTTCCTCTGGTGGACAGATTCTCTGCCAGAGTGATAGGAGTGGTCAGATTCCCTAGAAAGGGACCTATGCCTCTCCTCCACTCTGTCAGTTCTCTTAGGGAGAATTCCTCTGTCCTGTTCAGACCCCTTGGGACCTGGCCCTTCAACCACAGAGTCTTGGTCATCCTGATGTTCATCATCTGACCCAGACACTGTAATTGACCCACTCACTGATTCAGACCCATTAGCTCCTAGAGCTAATCTAAGATCATCTGCTGTCAGCAGATCTATCAGGTGTAGTGTGGAGGGACTCTGTCCTATCTTCAGGTGCCTTGCAGCACACATGGCTTTCAAGTCAAAGAAAGTCATGTCCTTATACTGAGGCTGAGTGGATCCACTGGACCCAACCCTTAAGGACATTCTAGTGTTGTGCAGTGTTGTACTACCTACACTAGTTTGTGGCCTACTGATACTAGCTTCAGCTGTAGAAAGGGTGTGCTATCCCTTGGCACACAGCTCTAAGTTCAGTAGATCTTATTGATACTAAGCTTGACTTTATATGTACCTTGAGTACCTATAGTGGTTTTCAGTTAGTAATTCAAATAGAGATTTTCTGGTAAAACAATAGCAAGCTGGAATCCCACC
Source organism: Calotriton arnoldi (assembly GCA_963921515.1). Taxonomy (NCBI): domain Eukaryota; kingdom Metazoa; phylum Chordata; class Amphibia; order Caudata; family Salamandridae; genus Calotriton; species Calotriton arnoldi. Next base: position 363,895 of record CAWUFW010001846.1, on the reverse strand, counting down.
GCTGCCACCAATGTGAGAAGTTGGCCTGGTATATGCTGTTCACTAGTTAAAGTGGACACCTTGCACCAGTACAATTCGACTCTTATGGTAGATAGGTTTAAGACAACCTTTACAGAAAGCTATCCTAGTGGTAGCTGTGGAGAGCAGCCTTCAGGCTAAGTCTTGGAGGAATGTAAAGCAGCTTGTTTTACCACACAATCTCCTGAATCACCAAATGAAAAGACACCACACAGGTATATATATCAAATATATATGTATTTATTTCTAAACAACTCTCTACTAATCCCTTTATGAGATTAGAAGTCAGGAACATATGCACAAATCAACGTTTCACAACAAATTGAGCACGAATATGGCTGGGGCCCTAGGGGCGTACCAGACCATATACTAAAAAAGAGACTTAAGAACAACGACTTGCAAAGGGACAAGGCCTAGGGCCTTCAGAAGCGCTGGGGCCTCACAAAACCACCCAAGGCAGGTAAGTAAAGTACCCACGGGGGACGCGTGCAGTGGGTGAACACAGGCGCGGATCGCCGTAGACTTCAATGGGGCAAGTCGCGGTTAGAAATTAGGAGTTTAAGGGCACTTCAGGAGAAACTACAAGCAAGTCACTTACAGGGTAAGTAGTTCTAGGGCCAACACCCACAGGAGCACCGTAGTGCTGGAGTTACCTCGCCCAGGGAAGCCGGGTGCATAGGTGTCTTTTGGTGTCGGGTCGCGGCGTTGTTTTCAATGGGAGCCAATGAAGACTTGCTGCTTGTGAAGACAGAAGAAGTGTCCGGTGGAATCCAAGCCTGGATTCGGAAGAAGGAAGACCTGAAAGCAGAGGCGACAGTGTTCAAAGTCACTTGGCAGTGACCCGGGGCAAGGAAGATGAATGCCCACCGTCGTCGACAGATTCAGGTTGTTCATGGGTGTCTTGACTCTTCCGCCACGAGGTCCACGAGGCATCGATGACAACCAAGAGCTGGATTCAGTGTGTCCCATAAAGTCTGCAGCTTACTGTGGTGTCAGCAACCCGATTGGGGCCAAAAAACCTTGGTAACAGCAAGTCTTGTGGAAAGGACAAAAAGTCAGCGGTGCAGACCAGCAAGGTCTGTGGGACTCACCCAGCAAGGGTAAGTCAGGGCAGGCCTGGCGCAACCAGGGGAGCCCTTTGGATTTGTAGAAAAGTCTTCAGGGGTCCCACAAGCTGGCTGGCAATGGATTGCAAAGACGCCTCAGGAGGATTCACTCAACAGGGGCCCATGGTCACTCGGGACAGGGTAGGCCTCTGATCTTGAGAGGGATCTCTGCTAGAGGCTGGGACCATACGTGGCCTAAAGCACAAGTTCGTAGAATGTTGTGAAGGGGTTGCCTTGAAAGTAGTGCACAGTACCCAGGGATTGCGGTTCCTTGTCACTCGTGGGGTCCACTTGCCTCAGCTTCGCTGGGGACTCACGATGGCCTTGGAGAAGTCAGGAAATATTCTTTCTGGGCTGCAGGGACTTCGGGCTCCGGCGGGAGTGGCGTAGTTTGTGACCATCATTGCAGTTTTTGGTGCCTGCCAAGCAGGGGAGTCACTCCTTGACTCCAAGGGAGATTCTTCAGTCTTCCAGAGGTAGTGGAACGTCGAAGGTCTGGGATTCTTCTTTAGAGCGTCGTCCAGGGATATCTAGTTTGCAATGTTAAGGGTTCCCTATCTTATACTGAAAGGAAGGGAGGGACTAGCTCTATGACCCCACCTATGGGAGGGTCAGGGGAGTGGGTGGCTACACCCACTTCCCTTTTTCCAGTTTCGCGCCAGAGCAGGGGCAGGTAGCCCCTGAACCGGTTTGAACTGGTGTATGCACAGAGGAGCCTCCTGCTCCCCCAGTGCAGGACTTCAAAGCACTCTAGGAGTGCACCCACCCAGCCCCAATACACTAAACCCTGTCTGGGAGGTGGTCACACCCCCTGTGACAGGATACCTATTGTTGGGCCTCCTCCACTGCGAGTTTCGGTCGTCAGCAGGAGGGCAGCCCAGTGTCTGTGACTGGTGGCATCCATTTTGTGATGCCAGGGCTCTTCAGGATTCTACCGCGTTTCCACAGTAGGTACATGTCTATCCCTCTAGAAGGGTGGGATCATACTCCCACACCAGTTACTGGTGTGGGGGTATGATTCCAAAGTGTTTGACACCAAACACGACATGTTTTGTTGCAGCCATTCCAAAGTTAGCATTAACCACGAGGTTATAATGCACTTAAGAGTATATGGTTTGACCGCATTCACAAACAGCCCCAGAGAATGGACTCTGAGAGCTGCAGAGGGGCTCTGCTCAGGCAGAGGCACCCTCTCACATAGAAACTAAGCACCCTGCCCTCAGGATTGATAGGGCCTGCCTTAGGGGTGACTGATAGGTTTAAATGTGTGTGCAGGAGAGATATAGGGAACCTATATCTCAGTGAGGAGTGCTAGCACCTCCTCACCCAGGCTGCAGTAGCAGGCCTGTGGTGTCAGATTTAGTCTGCTTCCCAGGGGTGGCATAATACATGCTTCAGCCCCTGGTAGGCCTGTGAAGTACCTATGCCCTTGGTACCTAAGGTACCATATACTAGGGACTCATAAGGTACCACAGTATCCAATCACTAGTGCACCTAGAGTGCACTCCAAGTCGTTTAGAGAGAACAGAGAGGCTGGGGCCCTGATTGGCAGGGTCCCAGCCAGACTATAGCCAGAAACCAGTGTAAACATCAGAAAAAAAAGTGGGGGCAACATAAGAGGCAGATCCTACTCTCCTACAAGGTGCGTCAGCCACCCCTGAGTATTCCGCATCAGCATGCCATGAGTCAACGATATCAATATATGCTGTATCTGCCCATCTAATAGTCGCCTCTCTAATGGGTATTCCTCCTGAGTTTCCTCATCTGAGTCTATGATGCGGATTAGGGTGTGATGGAGTTGTCTATACTGTATTTTTGTCAAAAAGAGATTCCCTTTGGGATTCCTCAGTAGCATGCCATATTACTCACTCCCACATCCAAACACAATTTTTTTAGTTATAGCCAAAAAATATACCAATATAAAAAATGTTTATTGGATAGATCTATTAAGTAAGTTAAAAATTATTTAAAATACACAATGTGTGTTATAACAAATACAAATGATAATCCACATAAATTCATTACATATCATACAGAGAATGGAAAACATTCAATTAATATTCAATTGCAGGTAAATAAATACAACCCAACCAATAGTTATAGCAGGTTCACCAAATAGTGATTTTGTTCGAGGGATGATAATAAAAACAAATTTGATGTCTGTTATTTTGCAGGCAGCTTGCTCCGCTACAAGCCTGAGTGGTTGTGATTGAAGTTTTTAAAGAATATTGGAACTCGGAAATATTTTATTTAAAGTGAACCACTTTGGTGCCGCAAGCGCTTTGCGCTGAAATACAGGTAATTAGATATGAAATATTAATAATAAGTAACAACAACACAGCAAGAAAAAGGGTTTTTATTCATATTTGCTCCATGTATTTTAGGACACCATCAAATGGTCATCTGTCGTTGTTAGTCTGACTATGTGGGACTACATGAAATTGAAATAAAAAGATTTTGACATCTGAAGGAAACTTGAGTACTCCCGTGAGACAAACCTTTTCTACCACGAATTGAGGTGTGTAGTATTCGTATAGCTATGTTAATAGCAAACGCGTATAATTTAGAGAGATTTTTATCAAAAAATATGCATAATTGATATCTCCTTATAGATTTGAAGGGCACAGACGAGAACACATGCCTGGTTGTTCTTTTTTGATATCGTGAGGAGCCCTGTGCCCAGAGATTAGATTGGTGGAAGAACGTGGTCTCCAACTAAATAACCAACAGTCTTAGCTAGTGGTGGGTATCATCCTATGGCCACATTTTGAATAGTTCAAGAATATGAGTTCAGAGAAATGAGTGTCTGTGAGAGTTAGATATTGCAAGTTTTTTCCACAGTGTGACAGGAGAATTATGAGATAAAACCTTGAGGTGAGCTGCTGAATGTAAGCTGTGTATTATTATGGATAATCATCAGGTTAGAGCCAAAAAAAACCTAATAGAAAATGTTTGTCTTTTTTTAAACATATGTATGGTAACAATGCTTCATAAAAATTGCTTAATAATCAGATTTTATATTAGTAAATTGGTTTTAATTGTTTTATAACAATCTGTAATACGTTTGGATTGTAATATATATTTATATGTACATTTTTTTGATTAGATAAGAATGCTGGGAGACATCATTTATTAAGCCTGAAGAAGGTGGTCGGACCCTTGATACCTCTGAAACGCGTTGCTTTTTGGTCCCTTTTGCCCTACCGGTGTATAGGGGTTCCTATGAACAAAATCACTATTTGGTGAACCTGCTATAACTATTGGTTGGGTTGTATTTATTTACCTGCGATTGAATATTAATTGAATGTTTTCCATTCTCTGTATGATATGTAATGAATTTATGTGGATTATCGTTTGTATTTGTTATAACACACATTGTGTATTTTAAATAATTTTTAACTTACTTAATAGATCTATCCAATAAACATTTTTTATATTGGTATATTTTTTGGCTATAACTAGAATTTTTTGTGACTGATTGAGTGTTTTAATGTGGGAGTGAGTAATATGGCATGCTACTGAGGAATCCTAAAGGGAATATGTTTTTGACAAAAGTGTCATTTGGTGTCCTGTCCCTTTGGTGAGTAGGACCCCTCTCTCTTTTTTTGAGGTTGTCTATACTGTAGCCACTGTGTGTCGGCATTCGGCACTCCCTCTGAAGATGTTCAAAGGGAACAACCCCGTTAGCATCCCATACCTCGGCAAGTGTACTGAGGCCTATTCTGTCCAATCCCCGAGAAGCTCTGAAGACCAGCCACCCGTTTTAGTCTAGCGTCCTCTAAGAAGGGCGTATCTGGTGTGAGTCTCTTGTCCCACTTCATCTCTCTAAGGAGGCTATGCTATGTGTTCAGCACCGTAATTCTAGCCGGACATGCTCACTCATGTGGGCGGCCACCATATAGCACATGCATATAATTATGATCTCCCATTCACCATCTGTCCACCCGCACTGCATGACCTTCTGTTTCTGAATACACCCAGTCATTTACTACTGGAACCTGTGCTGCCACATAGTATTTCCGCAAGTTTGGTAATGCAATACTCCGTTATATTTAGCTTGTTGTAGGTTCTGTAGTGCAATATGGGGTTGTTCCTCCCCCACCCCCCAGAGCAGTATTCTGGGTAAGTTATCTATGCACGGGAAAAGTGTCTTTGGTAGTTTATATGGGCTATTCTGTAAAGTGTACAGCAACCTGGGAAGGAGGACCATTTTGAACATGGCCGCTTTGCCCATCAGCGTACTCTAATGTCTGACGTCCCTTTCTAGTCTTTGAAGCAGTGGTTCAAGTTTAGCTCGAGCATTAGAATCCTCGTCTCTAGTTATCCATATTCCCAGGTACTTTGACGTTCCACCTGTCCTGGTAGGGGCATCGGGCCATACGTCTCCATCCCCCCATGGGAAACAGGAGTGTCTTCTCCCACTTAATAGCAAAGCTGAGATCTCTCCAAATATTTAGAATATTTAACTAACTCAGGTGAGCGATTGATCTGTGCATGTCAGTTAAAGAAGGGTGTAGTTCGCATATAGTGATATTCATTCTTCCCATCCCGAGGGTCCTGTCCAGCCCCTGATTCGAGCATCTATCCTCATGAGGTTCACCAATGGCTCGATTGTGAGGGTGAAGAGCATAGGGGAGAGAGGGCATCCCTGTCTCATTCCCCTCCTGAAAGGGAAACTCCCAGACATGCAGCTGTTAATCTTTATTCTGGCAAAAGTGTTTCGGCATATCAGTTTAATTCAATTAATGCAACAGGGCCCAAACCCCATTATTTCAAGGAGCAGAAACAGATAAGGCCATTCGACTGAATCAAATGCCTTATTGACATCCAGGGACAGCACTGCCCAGGGTTCAACCCCTGTATCAGCGTGCGTTATAACATTATGGAGGCGTCACAGGTTAAGCCTGGCTGAGTGGCAGGGCATAAAGCCTGTCCATTCAAAATGTACTGGATCAGTCACAACCGCATGAAGCTTGTTAGCCAGTGCAATTTTGGTATCCGTATTAAGCAGCGAAATTGGCCTATATGAATCATATAGCTGCGCTCACTTCCCCGCCTTGGTTATGAGCACGACGGTGGCTGTGAGCAAATATTCCGGAAAGGACTTTTGCCGGAGGGCATCCTGAAACATCAGGAGCATTGGCTGAACCACCCTGCCTGTCAGTTTATGGCAGAATTCAACAGGTAGTCCGCTGGGACTTGGGGCCTTCCCAGCCTGCACCTGGGTCAATGCCTCTGCTATTTCTGTCTCAGAGATGTTTGCTTCCAGCCTCTCCCTCTGTTTCTGTGTCAGGGTCCTAACCGGGCAGTCTTTTATGAATCCCTTTATCTCCCCCATCGAGGCACCTACCCTGGATGTTTAGAAAGCAGCCATATATGTCGCAAAGGCTTCTGCGATCTGTCTACTGCCCCTAATCACCCTTCCAGGTTCCAGCTGTACCTCCCTTACGTTTTTGTTTGACCAAGAAGGAGGTTTTTGCGTCATGATGTGCAACTTCCTTGTATTCCGTGTCCTTATTTCCTAGCTTCTGAACTCGGGATGCGGTCAGGTGGGAGATAAAATGTTTGTCAATATCTCCTATCTACTGCTCTAGTTGTTGTAGGCGCTGCATTTGTACCCTCTTGTCCCTCACTCCACCTGCAATAAACACCCTCCCAAGTGTGGCCTTTTACACTTCCCACACTACACTGGCACTTACCACTGAGCCTTCATTTTCACATAAATATAACTCGGAAGCTTTATCAAGTGCCTTCAATACCAGCTTATTGATTAGCCTCCAGGTGGCCATCCTTGAGCTCCGGGGCTCTTCATACCTCCGATTGGCTATGCTGTCCTGTAGAGGGAAGTGATCTGAGATCCCCCTCACCAAATATTTGTCACCGGAGAACATACCCATGTATCTCTAGACATCACAATATAGTCTAGTCACGGCTATAGGACATGTTATGGAAATGAGATTAAAAGGAGAAGACCTGCTCCTGTCCTTGGAGGTCCCTCCAGATATCAGTTAGTCCGAAGGCCTGCACAAAGCCTTCTAATTTCCATATCGAGGCCTCCCCTCCAACTTGGTGCTCATTCTGTCTAGATGCGTATCATGCACTAGATTGAAGTCTCCCCCTATGATTGTAAAAGCCGTCGGAAAGGCCACCAGCAACTGTCCCAATTTCTACAGCATCTGTGTTTGGAGACGTCAAGGCACATAGACATTCAGAAGAATTACTGTCTCCCTCTCCCATTCACCCTGCACAGCCGTGTAGGACCAAGTATGGAGGATGTGGAAAGGCAGAGATTTTTTAAGGAGGATAACCACCTCTCTTGAACCTGATGTGTATTGTGCATAAGGGGCCACCCAATATCAACCTCTTCTGAGGCACTTGTGTTGCCCATCCATCAAGTGAGTTTCTTGGAGAAGTCATCCTTATATCTAGTGAAGGCTCTAGTCACCAGGCTCCACTTCACCCTGTTACCCAGGCCGTTAACATTTCATGAGACTAGGGTCAAGCCCTGAAAATGAACCAGAGCCATTGGATTCGGGTACATGATCTGCTCCTACTCCAATAGGGTGAGTACCACGTCTGCTGCATGTGTGAGTGGTGTAACTCCCATACCTGTATAAAGATTAAAAAAATCCACAGAAACTCCTGCCTCCCTACCTTACCATGCTGTGATATGGAACATGACCACCCCCGCAATTTACAGTATATGTGAACCCTCAACATAAAAAACATGTGAAACTAAATATATTATGCAGTTTTCATGCGGAGGGTACCTCTTCAGGCTGTATATCTGATGGGATAATCACACCACTTAATGGAAGCTGGCTCCCCTCCGGTCCAGTGTAGGCCCGGTACAGTCATGTAAAAGTAGTAGGCCCTTGGCATAAGTTCTCAGTTGATGGACCTCAGTTCTCGTGCCCTTCCCCCAAAAGGTTTACTCACGGTTCCTCTGCATGAGTGCATATTAGTCTCAGACAATATGATCCAATGACATAGGGGGGATCACTGGAAGCTGCTCCCCCTCAATTTCCATACTGGAAACCACAGAGTCCATCCCTCCCTCCACATCCCTGAGTGCAAGGACCCTCCATCTATTATTTTCAAGGGCATCAATACAGTTTTTGATGGCAGTCACTGCTTTGGCCTTCTCTGTCTTCATCTGCGCCTTTGTTTGGGAAGATCTCCCACCTGCATCCCTCCGTCTCCTGCCCTTCCGCTGCTGCTAATCTGAGTCGGTCCCCAAGGGGCCCCTCTGACCAGACCAAAGCCCTCTGGACTCCAACCACTGCCATGCTTCCTGTGCAGATAATAAGAAATGTGCCATTCCTTTGTACTCTACTCTGAGTTTTGCTGGGAAAATAAGGGCATATTTGAGTTCATGTTGGTGTGATATTTTCTTGATGGGTATAAAGTCTCCTCATTGTCATTGGACTAGGGAGGTGTAGTCCAGGCAGATATTAACATCCAGCCCCACTAAGGTCCACGGGCCATGATTATGGCTAATCTGTAGGATGTTATCCCAGTCTCTGTAGTTCATCAACCTTGCAATTATTGGGTGGGGTGGTCGTCCTGGGGGCCGGGGCTCTCGCCGGTATCCTGTGCGCTCTTTGCACTGAGTAGAACCAGGAGGCTTCCCCTGTAGTACTGTTTCCTCCAGCCAACCATCAATGAAAAGTTTGACTCTCTGAACCTCCGCCCTTTGGTGAATTCTATGTTGTAGTTGTCATGTCTTGTAGACCTCCCTTCTGCATCTCCAAGGCAGTCTGTGAGTACTGCCAGTATCTTCTCCAAAGTCGCACAGCACTTCCTGAGGTCCATCGTCGCCAGATGCATCTCATCTAATTTAATTTTTTGTTTCTCTAACCCTCTCCAACAGTTTCTTAATGGTCAGCACTGAGAATGCTTTCCTCATTGGCCACCGCCTTTATCTGCATTTCCAACTTAACTTGGTATCTTTAATGGCCACCAAAATAGTTGCAGTATGTGCGGCGTGAGGGTCTTCTACAGCATGCGTAGGTGGGCTACAACTCCCATCTTCCTTCAATGGCATCTCCAATGTCTTGTTCTTTGTCATCTTAGGGCCTTATTCTGAGTCTGGCGGTCCATGAACCGCCAGACTCAAGGTGGCGGTCTCACGAGCGCCCTATTATGAATAGGGTGGTCGGGCCGCCCTGGGACCACCATAACCACGGCAATTGCCAGGGAACCGCCATTCCCTGGCGGTTGTGCAATGGCCAGGAAGTCACAATATGCTTGGCGGGGCCGCTGTGGCCTCGCCAAGCATATTACGAGTTTCCTCACTGCCACATTTTCCAAATTTTCAAACCGCCATGAAAAATGTGGTGGTGAGGAAACAAAGGAGCCCTACAGGGCACCCTGGTGCCTCATGCCATATGGATGCACACAGCAAAATGTGCCCCCTTTGTGTATTCACACCAGTACCTGCACGGCATGGACTGCAGCAGTTCATGCCATGCAGGTACTGCTTTTGTCTTTCCCATTGTGGTGCCTATTTTATAGGCACCACCCTGGGAACCCCAAAGAACTGCCTGCCAGACCTGGAGGAAACTCCTGATCTGGCGGGTGCTTCCTGCATGGGTTTAGCAGTGAGGGAGCGGGACGGTCCCAATCCTGCATCGGCAAACTCATAATAAGGCCCTTTGTCTTCCACCATTACTGTGCAGTCAATGGAGTAGTGGAGTCTGGGATGGGGGCAGTTACCCGTGGGGCAAAGAGTTGCCTGTTTTTCCTTGAGGCCTTCTCCCATTCTCGCAGCACCCCCTGGGTGGGAGAATCAACCAGGCTGGTCCTCCTCTGCACTCCGGTGATATCTTGGGTGCACAACAGCAGTAAGTCTGAGGTGTGGGGGGGGTTTGAGTCCCCCTGCCCGAACATGACCTCAGGGGAAGATTTCCAGTCATGGCCGAGTCCCAGGGCACCCCCAGTGCAGCTCTTCAGCCAGCCATCAGGTCCATCACAGGACCAGTGGGAAAGGCTCTCATCCTTTTAAATCAACAGTGGGCTGTTCAGCACTCCGCTATAGGCCAAAAGAGATCCCCACAGACCCAATCACGGCCCGTAGGGTGCCACCAGAGATCCAGGCCCAAACAAGTCCAAACCATAAACTAGAGGCAAGGCTGGTCCACGGCCTCCATTCCATCGATGCAGCCCCCCTCCTGGGGTGAAAGAGGGGAGGGGCCACTGGAGAGCCAGCTGCAGGTACTCCAGGCTTTGCCAATCGGCCCGCTCCCCAGGGCATCCCGCGCGAAGAGCCTAGCTGATCCTTGGTGTCATCCCAAGCGACTCCGCCAGCCCCCCTTTACTCCAGCTACGACGGCGGGTGTTGCAGGCCGGGCTGTCCTCTTCGCGCCTCCAAACTGCTCATCTGCAGTCCCTGCAGTGTGGCAGCGATCGCCGTCCTTCTTCTGCTGTGTCACCCTTTGCTTGCTGCTCCGGCCTCAATTTTAGACAGGGGGTTCAGTCGCACCAAGGCTAGGCTTCCACCAATATGGGCAACACCAGCTCCGCAGGACCCCATGGGGGTTTTGTCAAGGTCCCATTCGCCATACCAGAGATAGTTCTCACTCTGGAGTCAATTTTTTTTTGTGCTGGGCACAGGAGAATTGATTTTATGGCCTCACGGATGGCAGGAGCTCAGCCGTGCAGGTCCACCGCCATTGCCTTTTAGGCCACGCCCCCCCCATGATTACACTTTCGAATATGACTTTCAGAATGGATGCAAATGTGACTTAAAGTATAACTGCAACGTGAATACAGAATACATCTTGATGTTAAACTGAACATTGGTGCACACATTTATAAAGCTTCAGTTTCTCAGTAGTTACATTTCATTAATGCGTTTATATGTTCACACACGTTACCATTATTAAGGCACACAGTAGATACAATGTCAAATATAAATTCAAATTGTGCATTGATGACGTGTAAAGGATGGAGTTGAAATTGTGCTCCTCCAGTGTTCATTTCTATAACAAAAATAAAAATAATGTGGAAGATGTGCAGTGCAGAGACATTCCTTTTTTTCTCAACTCTTTTCCTTTTGAACATCTTGTTTTTCTGTTGCTAGTCTCTCAAGTCTCTTAATGTTGCAGAATGCAGAAAAGAAAGCTGTTAGACCTGTCATCCTTAGGGTGGTATTTCCCCAAACGTGTTTGCCTTTTGCTTCTCATTTTTGCTGATTCTTTTTGTTGGCCTTAGGACTCTGAGCACTTTACCACTTCTAATCAGTGCTAAAGTGCATGTGCCTCTCCCTAAACATGATGATATTTGGTGTATACCTGATTGGCATATTTGTTGTACTAGTAAATCCCTTGTAAAGTGGTGTACCATATACCCAGGGCCTGTACTACTAGTGGGCTACAGCACTGATTGTGCCACCCACAGAAGTAGCCTTTCAAACATGTCTCAGGGCTTCCACTGCGGTGCCTGTGTGTGCAGTTTACTGCCACTTCAACTTGGCATTTAAAACTACTTGCCAAGCCTTAAACTCCCCTTTTATTCCATATAGGTCACCCCTAAGGTAGACCCTAATAACCCTAAGCGCAGGGTGCCATGTAAGTAAAAGGTAGGACATGTACTTATGAATCACTGACAAAATATCGAGTACAAAAATATCGAGGTACAAAAATATCGTGACAAAAATATCGAAGTCAAGAATATCGACATCCTATCTACATAATGGTAAGTACAAAAATATCGAGAAAATATATCGTCAAAAATATTGTAAAAAATATCGTTTTTTTTAGCTTAAAAAATAGTGTAAAATAAAGTAAATAATACATATAATTAAAATAAACATAGTTGAAAATATTTAAAAATGTTTAAAAATTAATAACTAATACATATAATGTTAAAATAAATTAAATATATACATATAAAATATAATATATATACTTACTTAATAATATTCATAAATAATTAATTTAATAACTTGTAAATGATTAAAAACATTTTATAATTATAAATACATATATACACAAACAAAAATAATATTAAAAAAATTATAAACAATATATATAACAAATTAAAAAACTACAATATTTTAAATATTTTTAAAATTAATTATACACAACATTAACTAAAACAATACACAAAAATATTGGCTAGCAGAGGGAAAAAAATTACTATTCTCACTCCGAAGACTGCAACAGTAGGGAAAGTGTTGGATAGCGTAGGGGTAAAAATTACTATTCCCACTCCAGAGAGTGCAACAGTAGGGAAAACGTCGGATATCGTAGGGGTTATAATTGCTATTCCAACTCCAGAAAGTGCAACAGTAGGGAAAGTGTTGGATAGAGTAGGGGTAAAAATTACTATTCCAACTCCAGAGAGTGCAACAGTAGGGAAAGCGTTGGATAGCGTAGAGGTAAAAATTACTATTCCAACACCAGAGAGCGCAACAGTAGGGAAAGTGTTGGATAGCGTAGGGGTAAAAATTACTATTCCCACTCCAGAGAGTGCAACAGTAGGGAATGTTGGATAGCGTAGGGGTAAAAATTACTATTCCAACTCCAGAGAGTGCAACAGTAGGGAAAGCGTTGGATAGCGTAGGGGTAAAAATTGCTATTCCCACTCCAGAGAGTGCAACAGTAGGGAAAGTGTTGGATAGAGTAAGGGGTAAACATTACTATTCCAACTCCAGACATTCCAACAGTAGGGAAAGTGTTGGATAGCGTAGGGGTAAAAATTACTATTCCCACTCCAGAGAGTGCAACAGTAGGGAAAGTGTTGGATAGCGAAAGGGTTAAAAGTACTATTCCCACTTCAGTGAGTGCAACAGTAGGGAAAGTGTTGGATACAGTAGGGGTAAAAATTACTATTCCAACTCCAGAGAGTGCAACAGTAGGGAAAGTGTTGGATAGCGTAGGGGTAAAAATTACTGTTCCCACTCCAAAGAGTGCAACAGTAGGGAAAGTGTTGGATAGCGTACTGGTTAAAAATAACATACTTATCAATTAAATACATTTTTTAAATTAAATAATAATTTATTAATAAATTAACAATAATTTAATTATAAATACCAAGAAATTAAAATTAAAAATTACTTTAATAACATTAAATTACTTCCCACCCTATTCCCCAATAAACACACAACCCACTATGCATAAAATTTAATACAATTAATATAATTATCAATTAATCAATTAATATAAATGAATTACCAAATAATATTTAATAAACAATAAATTAATTACCAATACCAAAAGATTAATAATTAATACAAATAATTGCCAATTAATCATTAATTAACAATAAATTAATTATCAATACCAATAAATATTAATAAATAATTACTTAATTATAATAAATTTCTTCCCACCCTATTCCCCTATAAACACACAACCCGCTCCTAAACTAAATTAACACAATTAATAAATTAATAAAAATTAATTACCAATTAATAAACAATAAATTAATTATCAATATAAAAATTACAAATTATTAATTAATTTATTATAATTAATTTACTTCCCACCCTATTCCCCTATAGACCCACAACCCGCTACAGAACTAAAATGCAAAAATTAATTAAAAATAATTAATAATTTCTAAAAATTAATAATTAATTTACTATAATTAAATTACTTCCCACCCTATTCCCCTATAAACCCACAACCCGCTACGGTAATAAAATGCAAAATTTACTTCAAAAAAATTACTAACTTCTAAACAATTAATACATATATTTAAAAAAAAATACAAAACATAACAAAACATGTAGAACACATACATATAAAATACATACTAAAATACATAACACTAACATAAATATCGATATTATTAACATCGATATTTTTGCTATCGATATTACTAACTTCGATATTTACAAAAACGATATTTCTTACCTTCAGGTCGATATTCTGGTCACCGATATTCTTGATGTCGATATTCTGTCCCTACGATATTTGCAACTCGATATAAATGTAGGTCGAAATAAAAAACTCGATATTTTGACTGTTTACCGTACTTATATGTGTGGTATGTCTCGGTAGTGAAAAATTGCCTATTTAGAATGGTGCTTGACGGCGATGCGGGAGCTCCTTTCTGCGACTCGACGATGATGCAGTAGACTCTCAACATCGACAAAAGCTCCATCCAATGTATTTTTTCAGCTGGACCTGGGGTGAAAGGATGCCTGCATTGGCGCTAGGCTGACTGAAGTGTGCCAGTGAAGGGAGAAAGCAGAAATGCTCCATATCTTTGTAAATATGGTGTATTTTTACCCTCTCCCTTTCATGCAATGCAGTGGAGCGCAGTGCAGCAACTTTACTTGCTGCCCTGCATTGCATGGAAGTTTAGTTAATGTGCCCCTATGTGTATTGCTAAACTATGACCATCAATGAAGTTTCTAATTGGCGAACCATGTTCAGTCATGTTGTGGTGGTACGTACAAAGTATCATTGTGATGGTATAGTGTATTGCACTGCGCTCTTTTAATGAACACAATCGATCACAAGGGATTGATATTCTACTGCCATCCAAAGCACTGAAAATGTGTTAATTCTTCGCAATGTAAAGTTTTATTACAAGGGCAAAGTCATGGGTCTGTCCCGCTTATTGCCTAAGTGAATGTCCTGCTTCTGTTCCTTTGTTTACGTCAACCTGTCGTTTTTTTCCTGCAAATTGCAAATATTTCCTCGTTAGTGGTTTGCACTGAAAATGAATGTACCCTTTTCATTACCATTAAAACCATGGGGCATATTAGCAAGACCCACGTTAAAATTATCGCCGTTTTAGCGGCAGGAAACTGCCGCTAAAACGGCGATAATGGGCTTGCTAATATGCGTTATAGAATTCCAATAGAAGCCCAGGTTAGATGTCCTGCACATCTAACCTGGGCTTCTATTGGAATTCCATAACGCATATTAGCAAGCCCATTATCGCCGTTTTAGCGGCAGTTTCCTGCCGCTAAACGGCGATAATTTAACGTGGGTCTTGCTAATATGCCCCATATTCCTCTCCGAATGTTGGTAAGATTCTTAAAACAACTTAAATGTTTGCAAAAATCCCAATTTTATTATGAGAACCCTCACGCAGGAAGCTTTCCGTACTATGGGTACTATTCACTGTATTTATGAGAATTATGGCATGTCGGGGAAAGTAGGCCACCGAACATTTTCATATTGGCAGAGAAATGACAGTACAAGAGGACATTGCATGACTCACCATGCTGACAAAGAACGCATACAACGTCCCCTAAATAAAATGTCTAAAAGCATCAAACACTCGTGCATCGCATTCTGTGACACCACATGGGCACATCAGTACCTTGTATCCCTCGTTAACTTAGGATGCATCACAAACTGTGGCACCACATGGGCACATCAGTACCTTCAGTAGCGGCCCATGGTGGGAGTGCTGCCGGGCGGTGACGCGGGGCGGGGGAGGGACAGGGTGGGGGGTAGTAAACTCCGGAATACGGCCGCGCAGAGGTAAGCATTTGGCGATGCAGCGCGCACAACGAAATTCGTTTTATTTATTTGTTTGTTTACTTACCTCTGTGCGGCCGTATTCCGGAGTTTACTACCCCCCACCATGCCCCTGCCCCTCCCCCGCCCCACGTCACCGCCCGGCAGCACTCCCACCACGGGCCGCTACTGAGTACCTTGTATCCCTCGTTAACTTTGGATGCATCACAAACTGTGGCACCACATTAGCACATCACTACCTTGTATCCCTCGTTAACTAAGGATGCATCACAAACTGTGGCACCACATGGGCACATCAGTACCTTGTACTTCTCATTAACTTAGAGTGCATCACAGCTCGTGACTCCACACAGGCACATCAGTACCTTGTATCCCTCATTAACTTTAACTGCATCACAGCCTGTGGCGCCACATTGGCACATCACTACCTTGTATCCCTCGTTAACTAAGGATGCATCACAAACTGCGGCACCACATGGGCACATCAGTACCTTGCATCCCTCGTTAACTAAGGATGCATCACCAACTGTGCCACCACATGGGCACATCAGTACCTTGTATCCGGCCACTACATGGCACAGAAATGCTCTTCTAACTGTGGTCGAAGAGTCTAAGAAAATCCTCAATCAGGGGGAACAGCTGCTATTATCCTCCTCGATCTGAGCTCCGCCTTCAATACTGTAAATTATAATACCCTGATAAACAGACTCAGAAGCATCGGAGTCTCAGCAGGTGCTATCACCTGGCTACAGTCCTTCTTAAAAGGTAGAACTTTCCAGGTTGTTGAAGGAAGCAACCTCTACAAGAGCCTGCCACTCAGCTGCGGAGTGCCTCAGGGCTCGTGGTTAAGCCCCAAATTGTTTAACGTATATTTGAGACCACTGGCAGAGATCGTTCGGCCATTTGGGATTAACATTGTCACATATGCTGATGATACCCAACTGGTCTTTTCTCTGAATCACTCCCAGAATTTCCCTTCTTACCTTGAACCTTGTTTAGAGAAAGTGGCAGAATGGATGGAACACTCCTGTCTCAAGCTCAACGGAAACAAAACTAAGCTTATGATCCTGAGTAACACTGCTAGCATCAACCTTGGATTGGCATGACCAAACTGTCAAAGATCATAAGCTTAGGTATGTGGCTGGACAACTCCCTCAAACTTGATCATCAAACAGTAAAGCTGGCAGCAACTTGTATTGGCATTCTTAAGATGCTGCGTAAAGTCTTACCTCTACTTCCAGTCATGGCAAGGAGACTTATGGTCCAGGCTCTGATTCTCTCTCGCCTTATGGAAACTCCCTTTACCTAGGGGCTCTAAGTCAACCACAAGGAAACTACTGGTGGTACAGAACTGTGCAGCTCGGACACTGCTCAGCATTCCCTAAAAGCAGCCTGTTCAGTCTCCACTGAATTCCTTACATTGGCTACCTATCACCGAGAGAATAGAGTTTAAATCCCTGTGTAGGGCTCGCAAGACACTTTGGGGGAAAGGGCCCCCGATCAATAATTCTCTCATCTCTTTCCATGGTCCCAGTAAAAATTTGCTCTCTGCCAACCTATTCTTGGCCTCAGTTCCTAGAATTAAAAAGGAAAGATGTGGAGGCCATTCCTTTTCATATAATGCAGCTAAGTTATGGAACTCCCTCCTTCTCCATCTTCGTTCAGTGACTCAACATCTTCCCTTCTGAAAGCTTCTTAAAACCTGGCTATTCCAAAATTCTGCACCATAAGCCACCTAGTTGTTGTCTGCGCGATACTGTTAGCGCTGGGATGCATTCAGGTAGCCATGCGCTCTACAAATGTTTGTAATAATAATAATAATAACTTCGGATGCGTCACAGCCCGAGGACTCACATAGGCACATGAGTACCTTGTACTGCTTATTAACTTCTGATGTATCACAACCCGTGGTACCAAATTGGCACATGAGTACCATGTATCCCTCATTAACTTCAGGTGCATTGTTGGTACCTTGTACCCTCATTAACTTCAGATGCATCGTTGGTACCTTGTACCCTCATTAACTTCAGGTGCATCACAGTCCTTGGAACCATATAGACTGATCAGTACCATCTGTGCCTTGTTAACTTCAGATGGATCACGGCCTGTGGCAACACATAGACACATCACTACCTTGTATCCCTCGTTAACTAAGGAGGCATCACAAACTGTGGCATCACATAGGTACATCAGTACCTTGTATCCCTCGTTAAGTTCGGATGCATCACAGCCCATGGCATCACAAAGGCATATCTGTACCTTGTACTCCTCGTTAACTTTGGATGCATCACAGCCCGTGGCACCACATCGGCACGAGTACCTTGTACACCTCATTAACTTCAGGTGCATCATCAGTACCTTGTACCCCTCTTCACAGCCCATGGAACCACACAGGCTGATCAGTACCTTCTGTACCTCATTAACCTCAGATGCATCACAGCCCATGGCACCTTGAGTCCTTCATTTACTTTGGCTGCACTGCAGCCAGTGGAACCACATAGGCACATCAGTACCTTGTATCCCTCTTTATTTTCAGATGCCTCATAGCCTGTAGCACCACAAAGGCTCATCAGTACCTTGCATCCCTCATTAACTTTGGATGCTTTACAGCCCGTGACACCAATCGGAATATCAGTACCTTGTACCCCTCATTAACTTTAGGTGCATTATCAGTACCTTGCATCCCTCATTAATTTTAGGTGCATTCCAGCCGTAGCACCACTTAGGCAAATCAGTACCTTGTATCTCTCATTAACTTCTGATGAATCACAGCCTGTGGCATCACATAGGCACATCAGTACCTTGTATCCCTCATTAGTTTCTGATGAATCACAGCCTGTGGCACCACATAGGCACATCAGTACCTAGAATCCCTCATTACCTTCTGATGAATCACAGCCTGTGGCACCACAAAAGCACATCAGTACCTTGTATTCCTCATTATCTTTGGCTGCATCACAGTCTGTGGCACCACATAGGCACATCAATACCTTGTATCCCTCATTACCTTTGGATGCATCACAGACTGTGGCACCACAAAAGCACATCAGTACCTTGTATCCCTCATTATCTTTGGCTGCATCACAGTCTGTGGCACCACATGGGCACATCAATACCTTGTATCCCTCATTATCTTTGGCTGCATCACAGCCCGTGGCACCACATAGGCACATCAGTACCTTGTATCATTCATTCACGTTTGAATCTCAGGTAGACCACAATGACCTGCATCTCAGCACATTGCATCCTTTGAGTGTCTTGGAAACCTCACACCTCAAGCCATAGCACCCAAAAGGTACAAGCAGGACGTTCATTCTAGTTCATTAGACAGCGTCCCATGAAGCACATCTAGGGACACTGCAAGCAGAACTAGATGAGCAAAAACATCATGCGCACAGGTACAGTGCTGCAAACTAAATAAATCAACTATTTCCAAGCATTGGTGGAAACTGTAAATAGATTCGCGCTTCGTTCTGCAAAATACGTGAAAGACTCTTATCTCTCTGTATCTCACTGTGTCGTTCATTTTCTCTTGCTCATTTTGCTCTCCTTGTAGCACAGTAACAAAAGAATTAAGCGAATCATTAGAAATTAAATTAAGACGTGAACTGCAGCTTGCTGTTGCTGGTCTGCTCTCAGAATACCAGCAACAACAGTTGGAACTGAGCCCAAGAGTAATTCACTGGTCAAGCTGTTAATGATGGGAAAAGTCAGAAACAGTGCAATCATTACTTTAAAGTGAATACGTGCAGTGCATGCTGGGAATACTCAGGGGGGAAAAGCATAAGCTAACTTGAAAAGAAATAGCGACCTGCAAACTTTTCTTTTTCCTTTGGAAATGCCGATCATGAGTAAACGTATATCTCTACAGGACATCACAGCCTCAGACACTGTCAGAGCTCGTAATATGAGACTCACACCATTACTCCTACCTTTTCTTGCTGAAGCAGATTTCAAAAACGAGGTAAAGACGAGTGGTACAAAGATCTTTGAAAAGGTAGTTATTTGCACTCTATAAAGTTATTTTTCTATTTATAGGTGATGCCTCCATTTATCCGGCTCTCTGTTTTCCTGTTTTTGTAGTTCTGGGTGACTTTTCTTATGTTCATGCTTAATTCACATTATTTTTGTGATATCACACTTGTTACGAGAAATTCAAGAAATTATGCTATTATGCCACATCATATAATTTCGTACTGTTCAGGGCAAAAATGTAGCTCAAGCCCACGGGAAACAACTAAAACGTCAGTGGCTGCTGTTTTTGTACTTGTATTTCTGTGCTCTTGTTTTTAGTGTGAATTGCATCCTCACATGAATACGAGGCTGCATTTTGTACAAAAATGTAGCACCAAATGACAATTTTCTATTTCAATAAATTATACATAATTTTGCATGATTTTTCATAAGTTTTGTGCAATTTCACAAAAGCAAAATGCCCGAATTTTGCACTCCTCTCATTTTTTGCAGCAGATGGCCAATCGTCATACATTAAGGAAAACCTCTACTGCTTTTCTGACATGAAATAGCCAAGATGCAGCCATGAGGACACGCTTCAATGGCATGTGTATGTGCCAATTGGCTGCACAAACTGGAATGGAAAAGCATAAGCTACTTGTAGTCACATTTGATAAGGTTTTAAGTGGCCACTCGCATGATGCAACACGATGGAAAGATAGTGCCTGTTTGCTTACTAATGTCACGGCCCACATTCAGAGTACTTAATTACATTGTGCTGCCCGAGTGCCTGCACAAACTTTAGAAATTGTGGCCACTGGTTTACTGAATGATCACGCGCAGGTGAGTCTGACAACTACAGTGATAATTCAGACTAAAATATCTACTCATTAGTGACTACCAGTAATGTCACGAAGAACGCATCTTTTTTGGGCTCTGAACTCCAGGAAGAAACCAGGAGCCTTGTCTTCTTATTTGTTGAAGCAGGAGACGTGTTGCACATGGAAAACACTGAAAAAATTGGAACAACCTCACACTCCCTAAACATAGATAAATGGCAACAGAACAAACAACAAATGTCCATTCCAATGGCACATCCCTCCAATTCTCTATAAT
Source organism: Calotriton arnoldi (assembly GCA_963921515.1). Taxonomy (NCBI): domain Eukaryota; kingdom Metazoa; phylum Chordata; class Amphibia; order Caudata; family Salamandridae; genus Calotriton; species Calotriton arnoldi. Next base: position 343,254 of record CAWUFW010001846.1, on the reverse strand, counting down.
TTCGCTCAAACGTAGACATCAAATTCCTGCAATCACGAGTAGACCACACATAAAACACTACACCCAGTCTCGTGTCCCTACTCATTATGCACCAGCCTATCAGCCATTGCAAATTTCTGATGGTGGGTTTGGAAGCAAATATGTCGGTGCCCCTTTCACATCCATATGCTGGAGCCCTTGGAAAATATAAGTTCCTTTACCCCCAGACTATTTAATGGTGCAAGGGCACTGATAATATATGTCCCTTTGACATTTTTGTTCGTAATACATAGACTTTTTTGGCCTTATCACCACTACAATAATAGAAGACCACAAGTCATGGGCAATATGCTTGTCTTTTATTTACTTTCATTTTACAAGCACCTTCTTTGAGCGTGTACCCGCAGAGTACTGATGTTTCCACTTCCACTCAAATTCCCTTTGGCAGTTATCTGACTTTAATGTAACTTGAAACTCACAAGACCATAATTTACGCCAATACATCATCTGAAGCGTAGGTGTTTTTTACTCCTCATGGATACCCGCTCATCTCATAAGCTATGTATAAATGTGAATTGTACAACAGAAACCTGCTATTTTTGTTACATCATTGGAAATCCCTTATTATGTCATTAAAACATTTTCTTAAATTCCTCAAAGAGTATGATTATTGTGGTCAAACACAACTGTTACAATATCTTGAAGAATTATTATTTTGTCTTACAAATTGATTGTTGATGCGAATTCACTCTTTAATTAGCTTAGCTGGTGGTTCATGTAAGGGTGCATTATGCTTAATTAAATTCAGCATGCGATTAAATAAAACGTTTCCTTTTTTTCTGGGTCTGGAATAGGATGCTTACTTCCTGAAAACTTTACACAACATCCAGGAATAGTGGCCTCTTTGAGAAATGTCTTAATAACTTTCCTAACAAAGATATCTAATGAAGGTTCATTTATAAAGAAAATTAAAAAAATCAAAGACATTCCAAGGAACGGTTTCTACCAAGCTTTAAGTGAGTCTCTGACATGAAATATTCATGACGTATGTTTTTTTAATGAAATACATAATTGGGGAAGGGTTATTTAATGTGCTAAAAAGACATACCGCTGAGTCTTTGAATGAGAGTGTGTTTATATCAAAGCGTCTCGATCTGTTAATTATCAACAAAGGGAATTTCGAAATGAAAGTTAAAGTTATACCTTCCACCACTGATTGAGCAAATAGAATGTACAGTGGGAGATATTCGGTGTCTTACGTCATTATAAGCTTCCATTTCAGATGTTACAAAAGAGAATTATTTTGATAAACATTTCAGTATACTAGGATAGCTTACAAGCAATCATCCTTACACCGAGTCCTTTTTAGTCCAAGTCCTTACATCATGATAGTGACAAGACAGGCCATTTGTTCCCTCTACAAATTAATTACATTTATCTCCCGACCCAACTAGGGTGCGCATCCACAATCTATCAGCACTAAAAGTGGTCACCCTGAAACAGAAAACTGCCAAAGACAACACCGGATCTTGAGAGAGGAAAATAAAGTAATCAGGACTGGCAAGAATTCCTCTTTCAATCAATCGATAGATACTTTATTCGGATTATTTAAAACCATAAATCACACACAAAACAAATCGAGACAACATAAGGACACATTTCATCATTAAAAAATTGTACATGAATGAACAAATACATCTTCTAAAACAAATCAGATACCTCCTTGATCAGAACTAGCTGAAAAGCAATGAACTATATGCTTTTCCTAATTCTGGAAAAAATGATTACAGATATGCAAATAGCAACAGAGGGGAGCCATTGTGAGAGTACAAATGCAGACGTACATTGCCCCATATTTAAAGTGTGGACAGAGGTTACATGACTAAAAGGAAAAACACTAGTAATGCTATTGTGTGCATCCACCCGTCGAATATCAGATCTGGGTTATATCCAGTCACGTACAGTGAAACCTTGATGAGTTAATTTTAATACTAATGGCTATAAATCATTATTAAGCTATCTGACATGTGTCTCCTCCACTCAACTAAGCTGCTTCTTGAAGCCACCCAACATGATCATATTGGAGATTTGAAAGCATATAAGTAAGGGAAAGTAGTCAGGAAAGCATGAGGTGACCTCTAAAATAGACGGAATTTAATCATTGTGCTCAAATGTGACATGGTTTTTAGAATGCGGTCAAACCTAATGTACTCAAAGTGCTTCTGCGTTAGGGATGGGACTAACATCAAATAAAGAAAGGTGCATGGCAGTACCATTACCTCTGCTTCTAACTCCTTTGTGATACCATTGTGTCTCTCATATTCTTCTGGCCTCCGTGACACTGCTTTTTGGTTTTTGCTTAGACAACAAAACTGAACACTTAGCTGGTTTCATCAATGACATCAATAACAAGGCATCATCCTTTAGCCATAGACAAGAGCCCCTGTCATGCCAATACATTTCTCAGGGATTTTTGCAACAACTAATAATTTATATATACCACAGTTCAAACCCCCTTCCATTTTCCCTATGGAAGGTAAATCAAGCAGAGTGAAAATCATGTTGCATTGCCGGATACAAGAACCGGGTTACTTCCACTGAGAATTGTACCTTATGTCCTTGATGCGGGGTGTTGCTTTGTGCTGTGTCGGTTCCGATGAGGTAACTGATCAGGGGCTGCGAGGTGCTGCGATGCGAGGTCCTGCATCGCATTGTGCTATGCTGTATCGGTTCTGAGGTAACCCACAGTTCGGCCAGGAGTACACTCTAATACCAGGCGAGGGCCATGGACCAAGGTGGCACCTCTTGGGGATTAGGAATCACTCCAGAAGAGGCCAGCAGAAGGGCACAGGCAGGTACAGTTCTCAGGGTCTTGTTATGCCCCTGCACTTCAGAAGAGGAGGCCAGTCAGCTAGCCCTTCGTGTCACTCTGGTAGTTTTGGATTCAAGGAGCAGGTCCAGTCTTCCTTCCTCAGGCAGCAGGACAGCCCTTCCAGAAGCAGGGTTGTCCTTCCAGCTGCAGGGCAGCAGGGCAGCAGAGCGGTACTTCATCTAAGGCTTCCACAGGTACAGAAGTGATCTAAAGAGTGGGTCTGAGGGTTCTACATTTATACCTAGGGCTAGGTTTGAATTGGGAGAAGCTTCTGGAGTTCCCCCCACAGAGTTATTTGGGATTTCCTGTCACCCTGCTCTGTTCCCACGCTATCTTCAGTCACAGTAGGCTAGTGCGAAGTTCTTGTTTGTGAGCTGAAGCAGTGTCTTTGAAGGTCAAGTATGAAAGATGGCAGCTGTGCCCCCCCCTCTTCAATTCAGGATGGCCCATCCTGCCAACACCCAGACCCTCTATTGTGATACTGTCTGTGAGGAATACACAAAGGCCAACTGCCAACTACACAGAGTCATGTGACCGAGGAAACAGGCTGCAGGTACCAAATGGTTCTGACATGAAAACGCCAACTTTCTAAAAGTGATATTTTCAGAATTGTGACTTAAAATCTGACTTTACTACCTGCTCCCACACAAAAGTTATCACATATTAAATATAATAAGGTAACCCAATGGAATCCTCTGGGAGAGGTAGGCCTTACTGTAGTGAAAAATAAATTTGACAGCTTTTCACTCACCAGGACATGTAAAACTTAAAAAATACATGTCCAACTTTTTAAATACAACCTACCCTGCCCTATGGGCTGTTTAGGGCCTACCATAGGGGTGGCTTACATGTATTAAAAAGGAAGGTATAGGCCTGGTAAAAGGTTTATTTTGCCAGGTCTACATAACAATTTGAAACCACAAACACAGGCTGCAATGGCTGACCCGGGACATGTTTAAAAAGGCTACTTAAGTGAGGGGCACAATAGTTGCTGCAGGCTCACTAGTAGCATTTAATTTACAGGCCCTGGTACATGTAGTACCGCTTTACTAGGGACTTACAAGCAAATGAGGTGGCCAATAAGGGTGTAAGCTAAGTTTACCATGTTTGGAGAAGAGCACACAAACAATTTAGCACTGGTTAGCAGTGGTAAAGTGCGCAGAGTCCAAAAGCCAACAAAAATGGGTACTGAAAACACGAGGGGTAATGGCAAAATGTTAAGGGGTGACCCTACAGAGAGGGGCAGGTCCAGAAATAACCACGTTTGCCACCCACTGTGGGTTGTACCTCTACAAAAGACTCGATTTTGGAGCCTCATTGCAGCTAACATTTTTCCAGAAGAAATACAAAACTAATCCCTTATATCCAAAACTGTCTGAACTATAGCAATGACAGACTGATGTATGGAGAAATTCCGAAAGAACATGATGCTGCCCTCCTCAAGGACTGCCAGGTTCTGCAAGATATCAATCTAACACTTAATAAAGACAAGTGCACTCTGTAAGAATGCTCTCAAAAGTTCTTTGGACATATTTTTTCAACTGATGGCATGCAGCCTATCACCGCAAGGTCACTGCTTTAACAACAACACTGGCCTAAGACAACGTATCGACTCTTCATTCCTTTCTGAGGCTTGCTAACTACTGTTCTAGGCACCCACTTAACTGTGTCTTAATAAGTGAGCAGTTGAGGAAACTAACAAAAAAGAGGTGCATTTTAAATGGCTTTTGCAGTGTCAACACACATTTCAAGACATCAAGGACAAACTAGAAGCAACTGGTAATCTTGCATATTATGAAGCCTCTTTACCTATTCAACTGACTGTTGATGTGAGCCCTGTGGAACTTGGAGCTATCCTGATACAAAGAGATGAAGACCCTGAAGCACTGAGGTGTGTGATTGCATATGCCAGTCGCACTTGCACAAAACAGGAAATGGCCTACTCGCAGGCCGAGTAAGAATCCCTTGCTCTTATTTTCCTACAGAAAGCTCAGCAACCACACCGTGTATAGCAGAAGCATACCTGAGATATGTCTTTTGACAGTCACAGCCCTGTGTCCTAAAATGTCGAAAGGTAATACAAGCATCTACACAAGACACAGTGAAGACTCTTATCAATTCCCAAAAATGGAATAAACTTGAGAGAACTCACAAGCCCCATCCACAGAGCATACTGAAAGATGGCAAGGCTGGAAAGTGAAGTAATAGATCTTGCACATCAAGCACACATGGGGGTTGGTGGTCACAAAGAGCCTTTTGAGGCAAAAGGTGTGGTTTCCACATCTAACCAACATGTTGATGAGAAAGTGAGTACTTTCTCTGTATGTCAGGCATTGGGCAAGCACAGAACCCCTGAACCACTTTAGATGTCAAATATCCTGACACATATGGAGAGAAGTTGCTGTTGATTTCATTGGATATCCAACTACTGATCAGCATCAACTAGTAGTCATTGAGGAATATTCCAGATTTCCTGAAGTATTGGAGATGCCCAGGACTACCCCAACATTGAATGAAATATTCTTGTCATCTGGCCTCACGGTTATTGTAAAGTCAGACAATGTCCTCACTCTTTACAGGTAAATAAATGAAGGATTATGCTAGAAAGTCAGTCTTTAAACATTGGAAGATCACGCCTTTGTGCCACAAGACAATTGTGTGGTTAAGCGTTTCCTGGTGATTTTAAAGAAATAATTTCAAGTAGCTAAGCTCACACACCAACCGTTATTTGACATTCTGTGCCAGACACTACCTGAATACCGGGACACCCCTTACAGCACTATGGCTGTGTCTCCTGCTGAGCTAATGATGGGCACAAAATTCAGACAACCATTCCACATCATGCAGATAACTCTTAAGTCCTGCATATCACAAAAAATTCAATGAAGGGATGCTCCGGTCAAAAACAAGATGAAACAATATGCAAACAGATGCCGGTTGGCCCAGTTCTCCCACTTACAGTAAAATGACTTAGAATTTGCCAAATCAAGAAGTCATTGGAAAGAAGCCTCTAACTTTGATTCTCAACCATACGTGATTATTGACATTAATGGCTTATGCTCACTGCCTGGCGGAATGGACATACCTCACTCGAATCTCTCCATAGTAAAAATCCCTGTAAGGAGAGAAATGTGAAGAAGTCGTGACTCATGAGGATCAGGGAGGAGGCAGTGACTCGGTCTGGGGGAATGCTAAATTTCTAATAATGACTCCACTCCACAAGCTGAGCCTTCCAATAGACAGTGGTGGCTCGCCGAGGGAGTGCTGTGGGGCAGTAGGGCGGGGCAGGGGAGGACCAGGGTGGAGGGGTAGTGGATTCCGACATACGACGGACAGGAGTAAGGTAAGTAATGAAATAAATAAAACAATTTACCTTGCGCGCGCTGCATTGCCAAGTTGGTGATGCAGCGCGCGCAAGGTAAATTGTTTTATTTATTTCATTACTTACCTTACTCCTGTCCGTCGTATGTCGGACTCCACTACCCCCACACCCTGCCCCTCCCCCACCCCACAGGACTCCCTCGGCGAGCCGCCACTGCCAATAGAAACCTTCATGCTCCCAAAGCATGCCTCCTTGCATCTCAGCCTCTCCAGTTCATGTTTTGCAATCTCTGTAACATCATGATGCTTCAGTGGAAGTATACTTGGCTGCCCTTAGATGTTAGTGACCTTGAAGAATCATTTGCCCACCCAATTGCTTCATCATTCTGATGGACTCATTGTGGGCTATATATTTATTTTGTGAGGGATATAGAGTTGTAAGCACTCTATCTCTGGGGCACATTTCCTCTCCCGGAGTGGTGACGAGTTTCCAGGCTCCACGCTAGAGGCACGGGGTAGAGCAGGCAGTTGGTACACAGCAATGTAAGAAGGGGTATCAAGCCGGACTGCTCAGATGCTTTGCAGTCTCCTGCTTCTTTCAAAATGGGACTGGTGCAGCACAAAGTTGCCTACTCTTTACACATCACAAATTTCGACAGTAAATGTTTACAGATATGTGACATGAAAGTGCACTTGGGCACATGTTCCTTACTTAATTCAATGATTATTGAAAATATTGCATTCTACATTACTATTAAAGAGTGCCTTTATTGCAGAATTGGAGAATCTACTCACAAGTGTGCTTAACCATCCTAATTTCGATGTTTTAATGAAGTTTTGATGAAAATAAAACCATCCTCGTTAAGTAGATAATGTACTTACTCTGAAGAAGACACCCGGCTTTCCTAAACGTGTGCTATAATGTATGTTTATCCTATAATGACTTGAAACTGTGATGATTAAAACCAGCATCATATATGTGGAATGTGATCTTAATTGAAACGATAAAGTTTATGTAATGTGTGCACTGATGTTACACGTATATGCATTTAAAAGTAGTTCTTAGTCATACTTACACTTGATTTGTTTTAAGATTTACTATATGCCACACCTAGTACGAATTCAATAACTTAATTGAAATGTATATACATGTGTTTAAATGTGCACACACATATTTAAGGTACATCATTTCATTTATGTTTAACTTGACTTAATAATGTAGGCCTGTATTTCACCATGCTGCATTTCATAAAATACATTTTTCCATTTTGTGCTAACACAACATTTTTTGCAGGTATTCACATGCATTGTTAGTTTAGAACAGATACATTACTGTACTAGAGTTAGGGGAAACAGCCTGAGAAGAAGACCTTGATGATGGTACATGTCAATTGAAAGGCCCATTGAATAATTGTTACAATCTGAGAATAAGATGTCGTTTTCAAGCCTAGTGCAGAATAATCTGTCAATGTAACAGTCTGCTACCTGGGAACTTGATGAGGACAATGGACCCCTAATGGTGTGATCAAGGGGGTGTCACCTATGGACTTTGGACATTATAACATAGTGTTGCCCCGGAAGTCTTCAGATCCCTTCCTGATTTCTGACCCCTTCAGAATGCTTCCTAACTTATTGCTGGGCAGACTCTATGCAGATCTCTCTGGTTCATTCCTTGCAGACACGTTCCCTGATTCCCTACTACCTGAATGGGCTTTGAAAGGTTCATACCTTAATGTTTCCCCTTGATTCTTGCTTGAGTATTGCTTATTATTCCTGACCCATATTAGGCTCTTGAACAAGTTTGTGAGATGCTAACGCTTCCCTGCTTGATTCCCTTATGCCCTCTTCTGACTCTCTTCATGGAAATTCCTTGTTTTGTGGATTTCTTTGTTTTCCAACCATCCTCTGGACTTTGAAATTCTAGATTACTGATGTATAGGAGAGATAATCTTACATTATTTTCTGAGCATCAAATATTAATGTTGCTTTTCTGTATAGCTTTCACAGAACTGCATGTCTCTTTAATACTAGTCTGCCTCAATTTCTTCAGGTGACTGGGAATTCCAGTTCTCATTCTGAATCTTTATAGCATGGTTTAGAGGGTAGTGTATTTGAACTTGATTATTAATTTGTAATAACATTTGGTTGAACTTGGCTACTGATTCCTGGCCCCTTCTGAATCTTGAGGTCTGTTTTGGCGTGGCCTCTTTTATCAAACATGCTCTAAGGTTTAGGGGATCCCTATTATTTGAATTGCCTGTGTTATGCCTTTATTTATGTACCTTTTTATTGTCTTGTTTTGAGCTTTTTACTGACATTGGGTTTTTAACCCATGTGAGTTGCTAGAATATTGGGCCTTAATTTATTTGTACCGTGCCGCATGCTGATCTTACTGAAGACCTTTTGCTGTATTTTATGGCACAATTATGCTTTTATGGTTATTTTAGTAACCAAAATGAAGCTGAAATATAATGGTCCTCATTGTGCAGCCAAATGGGTTGCACTGTTACTTGAAATTTTGATTGAATGTAAATGCTAACAGCCATCACCCCTCAGTCATGCTTAAAAGGTCCATCAGAGGGCCAATGGTAAGGAAGTGGGCCTGGAAAATGCTGTATCAGGCCTTTGATGTTACTGGCCCCTTGTGCTATGCAAAATATTTTGAATGTTTATTTGTGTGGAGCACCGTGTTGGCGTTTGGCACTGCTGTGATGACTGAAAATAAAGACTTGAGCACATTTAAAATGCCTGTCTCATGCTTTCTGGGTATGGTATTGGTTGAAGCAGTAATAGCAGGTCATTACGGATTCAAAATTATTTTCTTATTTAAAATATGTTCACAATATTGTGCTATTTTCTCATGCCGAACTGTAGGAGCAACCCGTCAATGGTCACATGGATTAAGCTCACATGCTCACTTTGCTTGTGAAGCAGTGGTGAGGGCAGGCAATTCCTTCTAAAAGCAACATTTTTCCCTGGCTCACATCAGCAAATCAGAGTAGGGATAGCAACTGTGTGGCACAGAGCACAATGCCTCCATTGATTCCTGTATTTGTCTGCTGCCTGCTGATGTCTTGTGACTTTAGCTGCTACTGACCATTTCCCTCTCCCGTAAGCCCCTTGCCCACTCTGATTTGGTCCTCACCCACAGCAGTAGAAGCAGAGAGTTGCAATCAGCAGGAACACTGCTGAAGGCCTAGTACCATGTGCCTTTTCTCATCAGGGATACAGCTCCCTCCTCTCACCACCTGCTTCTGCCTGCCATGAGGGATGGCACATAACCTAGAATTAAAGAATGAGGATCAAGAGAGGAGAGCTGTCTGTAATAGCCACATAGCCTGGAATTAATGAATCAGGAGAGGGGAGCTGCCTAGATTCACCATTATGGCCCACAAGGTAAAAGAATAGGGCAAAGGGGCTGAGGTCAAGACAAGAGTTCTTAATATGAAAGACTCTGATTCTAATGAGTCTATTTTCAATTAATTTCACAGTTTTCTATAGTGCCCTCCTTACTCTTGTGCCTGCCAGAGCATGTAGTTGTGCATGAAATATTTCATGTGGTATGGATGTGGATGGACTGCATGTGCAGATTACTCAAGCATCAGAGTTCCGCCTTGCCATTCCATGCTATGATCATGAACTGCAGTTTTGACCCCGCCACTCCTACTATGCCAATGTGTAGGTTCACACACAGTTCGGCGAATGCACCACTTCTGTGTACTTTTTATTTTATTTATTTTGAAAGTTTTATATAGCGTGTATATTACCCCAGGGGGTATCAGAGTGCTTTACAGTTTGGCAATCACAAAGGTAAAGGAAGTAGTAACAGTAAACCAATAGGTCAAAATGAAATCATAACAGTTCAGTATAGACAGATATAAACAAGCAAGTCCTAGAGTGCCCGGGGGCTGGGGATCTAGGCCAGAAATTTCTTCATCAGTATCGCTTTAACTTCCCTTTTGAAAAAGCCATCGAATGATTCAGTCTGATTTCAGGGAGCAGGAAATTCCAGATTCTCTGTCCAATACCTGAGAATGCTCAATTGTAGGTTTTCTTTTTATGGAATTTCTGTGGCTTGAGCAGTAAGGTGCTGGAGCCTCTAGAGGATCTGGAGCCACCAGAGAGCTCATGTTTATTTGCATGGTATATTGGGGTGTTGAAATGTAAAGCTTTGTGGGTCATTCATGCAAATTTTAGATGTATCCTTGCTTCATACGGGAGCCAATTTAGTGACTTTAGCTCAGGCGTGATGTGATTGTTTAATTTTGAACCAGTGATGAGCCTTACAGCGGAGTTGAGAGAGGCCTGAGTGGCACCATCTTAGATCTGGGAAGGCTGCAGAGGGTTTGCTTCCATAGTCCAGCTTAGAGATCACTAGGGCTTGCACCGCATCCTTGAAGTCGTTGTGGGGTAGGAACGTTTTTATTTTCCTTAGGATGCTCATTTGGAAGTTCGCTCCTTTGTGGGAGCACTAATATGCTTCTGCATGTTCAAACGCGTATATAACATTATTCCCAATGAGCTCATGGAATCAATGATGTTTGGAATGCAGTTGTAAGCTGTTACTTGATTTGCCCATTCTTCGATGTCTGGAGACTGTTTGGATGGGGCGATTAAGAGGAATTCTGTTTTGAGAGCATTTAATTTCAGGTGATTAAGCGTCAGCCAACTTTGCGTATTCTGTAGAGCTGAATTGAGGGACCTGATGTCCTCCGGGGAGGAGACTTTATGGTACAGTTGGGTGTCATCAGCATACATGTAATAGTGGATGTTGGATAGTTTCAGAATTTCTGTTAGAGGCTCCATGAACAAGTTGAAGAGAGTGGGTGAGAGCGTGGACCCCTGTGGCACCCCCAGAGTGAGCGGTGAGGAATTAGACACAGATTGATTCACCTTGAATCTTTGGGTTCTATTGTGTAGCAATGAGGAGAACCAGTTTAGCTTGGTCCCATTCCATGTTCCAGTAGGTCAATTAGGCTGTCATGTTTAACCGTATCAAAGGCTGACAATAGGTCGAGGAGGATCAAAAGGCACGATTCATTCTGATCCAGTATTCTTAGCGCATCATCTACAATGTGAGTGAAAGCGGATTCAGTGCTATGACCCTGACAGAAGCCAGTTTGGAATTGGTCTAGCAGTTGGAATCGTTCTATGTGGCTGCATAGCTGGGTGTGGACACATTTCTCGAAGAGCTTTGCCAGAGTAGGAAAGTTGGAGATTGAACAAAAATTGTGAAGATTAGTGTGATCTGCAGTCAAGTCAAGTAAATACTTTATTTTGGCCAAAGACCATCAAAGTTTCATAATAATACCATCATTCATAGTACAATCTAAAATGCATCCAGCAAGATATATAAATGTTTCCAATAAAATGATCCTCAGTTTGAATAAAAGAATTTAACCAGTCACTAGACATACCATTTTATCCACCCCGACGACTTCTCTTTTAAAATTTACTAAAAACTTCATATAATACAATAAAAGAAGAGAGAGAAAAACTGGTAAATTCATTCAATTCGAGGTACTCTCCCAATTATCGGTACATTGATCATTACGACATCACAGCTTTAGGCCCATTTTGTTTCTTAATAGTCCCACTGCAAACAGATATCTAGATAGGGCAAATATTACATGCGGTACGGTGCTGGTTGTTAATACCCTCAGTGCCTCTTGGTGCTTCCTAAATCCTAGTGAGTTGCACAACAGTCGGATCCATTTCCTCCTTGCTCTGCCATATGCCGGGCAGAAGAATAGGATGTGAGCTGTATTTTCCGTGGACCTTAAAGTGCATGTAGTGCATAAAGTGCAGGAACGGTCTCTCTTTCCCCCCCATTTTGCTGTATGGCTCTGGGTCTGTAGGGTGTTATACCTTAGCTTCAAATACAGAGTTCTTCCTAAATATGGTTGTACATTGTCGAGAAACTCTTCAAAGCTCGAGTTTGGTTTCATAGATAGGAATTGGGTTGTTAATCTTCCCAGTTTTGGTTCGCAGTGAAGTGCGTTCAGGGTGTATAGCCAATACGTTCTCTTTATTCTATCTTTGCAACTAGGAGTTAGGCTATGTGGCTCTGTCCAATATGAACGGAAACCTAGCTCTATGAGCCATTTCTTTACAAATCTTAGCCAAGGGAAGGTGAGACGTATGTCAATAGTCAACAGTTCTCTTACACCTTCTCTATATGCCACTAGTTCTGGTGTTGTCCACAAGCGTATCCAATATAGCAGTGGTTGCAGTATTGCAATTTGCCCTATACGCCTCATGTTTAAATCATGTAACATTGGGATAAGTGGTGTAGATGAAGGCAGCCCCATTAATCTTCTAGCAAATTTATTTTCCTCCATTGTTAGTTGTTTAATGTCACTAATCCATACAGTGCTGATGCCTGTACCTTGCATTTATATAGCTCAAGGGCTGGTGTCACGGGTTTGCTTGAGGACAAACTGAACTTCTTGAGAACAGCCCACGGCCCCTGGGCTAGCCGTAAGGCTGAGTGATTTACCTGATGCTTCCATGCTAATTTGGAATTAAGTAATATACACAAGTATGTGAAATTAGGGGCTTGTTCTATTTTCCTATTATTCAACTTAAAATTGTTTCTGAAGCCCTTATGTGGATTTATGGCCATAAACTTGGTTTTATTAGTGTTTATTTCTAGGCCTTTTGCCTGGCAGTATTTATTAAAATCATCAATCGGGTTTGTAAACCCTTTGGCATCTGTGAGATCAGGATAGTATCAACTGCAAACAGCAGCGCTGGGATCGAATTCCCATTCAGCTTGGGGGGTCATTTTCAGTTTTTGTAGATGGTTTACAACGTCATTGATATCGAGTGAGAACAGGGTGGGAGCAAGTACACATCCCTGTCTCACTCCTCTATCTATTGGAATTGATTTTGTGAGTTCCCCATTCACGCCCCAGCGGACTCTCGCATAATTATCATTGTGCAGCCTTTTTATCTGTGTTAACAAGCTGGAGGGTGCTTCTTGTTGTTGAATCCCACAGTAAGCATCTAGGTACGAGGTCGAAAGCCGCCCTCAGATCTACGAATGCTACATAGATATGGCTCCCTTTATTTTGACATACTTCCAGATGATACATAAGAGTCTAAAGACTTGATCCACAGTGCTTGTACATGATCTAAATCCTGCCTGGTACGGGGACATTATATTGTTGGTTTCTAACCAATCATCGAGCCTGTTCAATAATTGTCTGGCATAGATCTTTTGTAGCACATCTATCAGGCTAATTGGCCTGTAATTCTCAGGTTGCTGTTTGCTACCTTTTTTGTGAATAGGGACAAATTCAGCCCCTTTCCACGTTGCCGGTATTGGTGCGCCTGCTGCTATTGCGTTATTAAGTAAGTTAACATACGGGGCCCAAATCCTTTTATCATGTTTGAATAGGTCTCCGGGGAGTCTGTCTAGTCCCAGTGCTTTTCCCTGCTTGATGGTATCTATGGCATATTCAGTTTCTTTTAGTGAAAAAATAATCACTTCTCTATCTCCCTCATTCCTAGCAGGCTCATTGTCTTCAATTGGAGTTAACCGGAAGTTGGAATATAGCTTAGTAAAATGACCGATCCATACTTCCGGGTCCAAATAATGCTCTGTTCTCGCCACTTGGTCCTTACCCCCACATGCAATTATTTTCCAGAACTCTGCTGAATTGTTGGTTTTTGCTGCCTGTAGGAGGTCCAACCAACTGTTCTCTTCCCAGTTCTTCCTGGCAGTAGCCAATGTTCTCCTGTGGGTGTCCCTAGCCTTCCTTATTAAGTCTGCATTTCCCTGCGTTAGATTTTCAAGTAAATGTTCCTTGGTTCTTCTGCACTCTGGTGTGTACCATGGATTTATTTTTGAGCCCATCTTAGAATTGGGTTTCAATTTTCCCAATGAAAATTGGGTTCCCAATGTTTTTGGTAAGAAGGGGCTCTAACTTTGCAACTAGGAGAGTGTGCATTGATGTTACAGATGTACCACTTGTCTCTACGTGTGCACCCACTATCTCTGGAAAAGTATTATAGATGCTTGTCATTAGGTTTATGTCACCTGTGACCCTAGGCCACTTGATAGATCTACGGTTATTCCCTATTAAGGGGTATATGTTTTGCATGCAGATATCGGGTAGATCATCCCTTGCTATCTGACCTATTACTTCCAAGCAAAGTGGCTGGTGGTCGCTGTTCTCCCTCGCCTCTATTCCGAAGCTCATTATCCTATTCCAGCTGTGCATGCTATGCATTATATAATCTATTCTCTATTGCGAGCTACCATGTTTGAATGTGTAGAGAGAGTTTTTTCCATCCCCTTTGTTAATCACCCTTCCATTACATGCCCTTAGATGGTGTTCAATGGTGAGCTGCAAAATCTGTATTGCAGCATTGGTACATGGTTTTGATGACCTAACCTCTAATTGAGGCAAACCCATAGCCATGTCCTCTTCCTCTGTTAAGCTTTCTAGGCCATTTAGTGGCTCAAAGTCACAATTAAAGTCCCCACATACGATCGCAGTATCACTGGAGTCTACAAGGTCCAAGGAACTGCCTAGTGCATCAATAATCTCGGAATTGAGATTTTGCCTTATTGGCCTGTTATAAACATTGAATAGATACAGTTTTTCAGTAGTATGGGTATTTACATCTAAATAAACTGCCAGTAAATCTGGTGAGTCTATGATATAATCATTGGACCACATTCCCAGTGTTATTTTGATCCATATTACAAGACCCCCTGATGATCTTCCTCTCTGCGATGGGATAGCGTTCTTATAGTATGTTTTGTAACCCAGCTTGAATGGGGGTTAATAACCATGTCTCCTGGAAGAGGCAGATATCAAATTTATCTATGTAACTGTGCCAATCTGGGTCCTCAAGCTTTTGTTTTAAACATGCAACGTTCCAGGAGACTATAGTTATGGGTGTTGGACCTTTTGCAAATACTTTGTGTATTTGGATATTATAATCCGTAGGGCAAGGCATACCCTCAGACCTATTAGAGTTACTGATAGCGCTACTTATGCCTACTTCTAATTGGGGGCCATCCGTATTTAAATTAGGCATCTTCTGTTGGAACATGTCACTGGAGCTAGTGTCTCCAGAGCAAAAAGGGGGAGAATATGTTCTGGGGGGCCGTTAAACGTCCTTCAGGAGTCAGTCATTAAGTTCTAAGGTGGAACCACTGAGTCTTCCATCCGATGGTAGAAATGGAGTTGGCATATGTGGAATAGAGCACCTGAATTGGATAGAGGAAGAGTCAGGGGAGCAGGTTCGGAATTCTAGGGCGAGGAGATTTTTGGCCAGATCTGGGGGCATATTACCAAGGATTTGCGATAATTATGTTATCGCCGGCTATCGCTGGATTTCATCGCGGAGATAACGCGTTATTATCAACGCTTATCTCCAAGGCGATAAAAAATCCAGCGATAGCGGCGAAACCCAGCAATAGCGCGAGAAATCCAGCGATAAATTCACTGCGCTAATGAAAAGCTTGCTAATAGGCAGGTGAGGACTTAACCTTACAATCCACCTCCCATTGACAAGAATGGTTAAGTCAGGTTTTTAGCAGGTGTTAAATTCCAGCGATAATCGCGGTTAGCGTGACTTTTTTTATCGCTTCGCAGGCATTGGTAATAGGGGGAAGTTGTGTTTGCGACTGTTTGCAGTCGCTTTTAGTTGGGAACGCCTACTTTGCATGTCATTAGCGATAAATATCGCTGACATGCAAAGCGGCACCAAAACGGTCGCTTTCGCCATAAAGCTGTCGCTAACAGCTGTTAGCGAAAGCTTGCTAATAGGGCGATAGAAATATTGCCGCTTTAGCGGCAAAAAGTGCCGCTAAAGCGGCGATAACGCCCTTGCTAATATGCCCCCTGGCCCTTTTAATGTCAACTCTATGCAATCTAGTAGGGGCATATTAACAAGGTGCGGCGATAATATTATCGCCGCTTTAGAGCCCGTTTTCGGGTGAAAAGCGGCGATAATATTATCGCATTATCAACAAGAACACGCTGGCGCGTGTATCCTTGCATTAGCGCCCCTTGTCAACACGCCTTCCATCGCATCGCTAATGAGATGCAAAGGAGGCGTGCCTGACCAGACTCCCTTGGGTAAATATCGCTAACCCAGCTTCCTCATATTAACAACGAGGGTTAGCGATATTTAAAATCACGTTAAGTATGTCTTAACGCAGGAATTTAACGTCTGTTAAATTCCTGACTAAGGCATACCTAACATGGGGGTGGATTGTGTGGCTAAGACCACAGGCCCTATCACCAAGGATATCGCCGTTTCCATGGAACATCGCTGGAAAACCAGCGATGTTCCATGGAAAACATCGCTATCACTGGAATAATTATCGCCATTGCGCTATGCGTTGTTAATACAGCGCTAGCATGGCGATAATTATCTGCGATAGCCCGCGATAAAATTCCTCACGCTAAGAGCGGCCAGCGATAATTATCGCTGCCGCTTGTTGATATTCCCCGTAGTTGGCCTGGTGATGTGCACCTGTGCGCCCTAATGATGTCGTCTCAAATTACCGAACGACAGCCCCTAACATGGCGGATCCAATGGATCGATTTATTGATCAAGGAGTCTTCCCCCTCAGATCCCTGCCTTGCACCAAGTTTTGGTACATGAACCATGAAGATTTTGTTAATGAGTGGCAAACGAGGAGGAACTGATTTTAATAAGTGGTTCCTACCATGTTGAAACGGTGGCTGCCTTAGGGACTGGTTGTAATTCCCCTGATAGTTGCGGAGACCATGTACACCTGCTAAATTTAGTGGATGATTGGCAAGATTAACAGTGAGGTTGGGGAGTGTTTGAGTCTGAGAAGTAGCAGCAGCAGCAGCAGCTGAGGTTAACTGAGGGGGCCCATGGGTATGAGTTTTCCTTTGACAGACATGGGGCTGGGGGTGACTACCTGCGCATTGTGTTGCAGATTGTAATGGAGTTCCCGTTGTGTGTGATGCCGGGGATACAGGTGATAAACCATTATGTAGTATAGATTTAACTAGTGTAGTGAGGCCATCAATCATTGCTATTAAGGCCCTTAGATCGATAATAAGTTGATGGGTGTTTAAATTAGGCCTGGGAAACAGAAGTTGCGGAGATTTGTTAATTACGCATTCCGTGAAAAACACGGAATTCAGGCAAAAATTCCGTTCCTCCACATAGCGGAGTCAGCTAGTAAACTGCACCCACAAGTGCTTTTGCATTTGACTCATGAGGGACACCTAGTAACGACTAGTGGAACTGCAGCTTCATGAAAGGGTTTCAATGCTTTTGCATTTGACTCGTGAGGGACACCTAGAAACGACTAGTGGAACTGCAGCTTGATGTAATAATTTCAATGCTTTTGCATTTGACTCGTGAGGGACACCTAGTAACGACTAGTTGAACTGCAGCTCTTTGTAGAATTATTTTGATATTGGATACTATAATTTTCACTGCCCACTGCTAATCTCGTCCCATAATGCTTTGCAGGGCCTTTGGTTGGGATTGTATTTTTGCCCATAACTCTGCTTGGGGTGGTCCTAAGAGGATGGGACCACCACTGAATCGTTCAGCAAGATGTGCTCTTTGTTTTCAAGGCATTGCTTGGTTCTCTCCCTAGGTTAGGGAGGATCCCAAAATCATCACCTCTCTCACTGCTTGCTAAATTTTCATTTTCACTTTTGTGAAATGACTATATGCATTTTTGCATGTAAAGACAGAGATACTTGTTATTTTGCCAAATGTATATCAGGTTTCTGTTTTATTAATTGGGAGTCTGACGGAGCGAAGTTGCGGAATTCATGGCAATTACGCCCACCCTTAGTTTAAGTCCAGAGACTCTAGGTTTAGAGCCACTGTGATCACACCCGCCTAAGGCCAGCAGGGGAGTAAACCTGTTGGCGCAGGGAATGTTGGGTTCTAGCTGTGGTGATGTGCTACAAGAATTGTTAGGAGAGGTGGAGCTGGGGTTAGGGTTACAACTGGCAGGCGGACAGTGAGCCCCCGCTATGCGCGTTGAATCTTCCCTATTTTGTACACGGGCCCCCCTGGTACATGTCTTTTTAAACATGGCTGGAATTACAGGGGAGCAACTAAGATTGGTGGCAATGGGTGTGGGGGAGGGTTTGTCGGTTGGGGTTAGGAAAAGAGTTGAAGGTTCTATATCTAGAATGTCTTCGCATTCACTTATTAGGTTGTCAATACGGTCTAACACGCAGTTGCTGGCCGGATGTTTTAAGGATTTCCTGACTTTTTTCCCCTTCCCAGACTGACCACCACCCGTACCCTCCATAGATTTTCTCTTTGCCATGCCCCAAGCACAACACAAAGTAAGGAAGAACAACTGTGGTCTAACAACCTGTCTAACAGCCTGTCACAATAATAAGGTGATGGCAATTACGACCAGCCCAGCAATTTGCCTATTCAGACAAGAAGGGGGCTAGTAGAAGTAGAGAGAAGCTCAGCCCAACAAGATGGTTAAGGTAGTAGTTGGATTACTGCAACAGAGCTATCTAACAACTCTCGTCCCTGCAATGATAACAATGATGACAATGATTGGGGCCTACGCAAGCTCCCCAGACATGCAGCCACAAGACAAGGGGAAAATAAATGGTTGTGTCTTACGGGGGCCAATGTCCAGTGACCAGAAGTTTATCCACACGATTAACCAGCAAGGAGAGTCCTTCCAAAATCTCATGTGGAGGCACAGTAACAAATAGCAGGTGGCAAAAGATGAACAGTGCACAGATGCTTGTTGTCCTCAATAACCCAATCCTTCTCTTTGTCCAAGGCCTGTAAGTAAAAATTATAAGGACACAGTACCTCGTGCGCACATCGTCAGCCTGCCCAAAACTTCCAGGAACCAGACGTAAAGGGAATGGCCCTGCCCTGCTTCTTCCTGGCAATGATGGGCAAGGACGGGCCCGCCCTTGGCCCGGGCTTTCCCTGGGTGCGGCCCACGCAGCGGATGCTCCCACGTTAATTTATGCGCCTCCTGGCGCAGAGATCAGCATCAGCGGTGCACGGGAGCCTGGGGAATGGAGTCCCTAATCTCGGCTCTACCCCGGTGCGGCCAAATGAGTGTCCCGTGCAACGGGTGCTCCCATGTTAATTTATGCGCCTCCTGGCGCAGAGATCAGCATCAGCGATGCGGGAGAGCCTGGGGAATGGAGTCCCTAATCCCATCTCTACCCCGGTGCGGCCAAACGAGCGTCTGCAGTCCTTTTCTTTAGAAGAGGGGTGACCTGCCCAGACTTTAGGCAATCTGGAATAGAGCCTTGAAGTAGAGAGGCATTAACTATCTTCATCCAAAGTGGGAGTATGGATGATCTGATCTCATTGAAGAAGTTAAAGGTCAAGGGATCACTAGAATGGCTGAATGGTTTCAGTGCAGCAAGAGATTTGAGAATAGTGTTTTCATCCAAAGTTTTGCATAGGCTCCAGGAAGCATTGTTTTTGGGGGGAGAACCAGAGCAGGTGGGGGCATAACAAACCTAGGGGTAGGGAGAGTGATAGGTGGTTTGGTCAGTAGATTCTCAAAAAGATGACCGAAATTCCAAATCGATCTTTATTGTCTTTTCATGGAAGAAGGCGGCAAATTCCTTGCAGTTAGGCTGCTGGCAGAGTTCCACTGAGGGAAGGTGAGGCTGACTATTTGATTGAAGCTTGATGAATTCAAACACTTTTTCGGTGGGTTTTTGGCTTGCTCTAGTTGGTTTCGGAAGTAACTAGCTTTAAAGCATCTGATGCATTTGTTATATATATTTCTCAAAGATCTCTGCTGATTGAGATGGCCGAGGGAGGGAGAGGATCTCCATAATCATCCGCTAGTTTCAGATTTCTTCTTTCTGTATTTAGACTACCAATGTACCAAGGTTTGGAGATTTTGGAGTACATTCTTTTTAGTTGTAAAGGTGCCATTGAGTCTAAATTATTTGTCATGGAGCGGTTATAATGGTCTTTAAGGTCACGGACATCAGACATGTATGTCTTCACCGCTGCTATTCTAGCACTTAGACCCACAGACAGCTCTAGCAATGTACATCAGTACTGATCTTCAGCACTCCTGCTATCAATACCAACATTCGTACCAGAAAACAGCCTCCTAAATGCACCTCAAGTGCTATTTGCAAAAAGAATTTCCGCTATTGCAGCATGGGTACAGACACATACCGATGCCAATATGCCTCAACCTGTTATCAAGAGCCAGCTGCAATTTCAGTACCTGGATACATACTTGGATCTTTCAGTGCATCTCACGTTTGCATTGCAGCAGCATTTTTTTACAGCACTGGACACATACTACACTGTTCTACAAATGCACCTAACCCTTCACCTGCAGCTCCCACAGCTACATCAGAAGGTATCCACTCCACTCTGCCGAAGAAACCCCAAACTTACCTTTTGTATACCTAAGCCCTTGCAGATTTCGGTGGCCATTGAACTGTGAATGCATCCAGGCTGATGAGAAGCTCCTGCATTGTTCCCCACAACATGACTGGAATCTATAGAGAGTGTTTTGTATAAGAGGCACATTCATCTCCGAATTGCGCTTTACAGATTTTTCAGTCTTTACAGCTGTGATGAATTGTTATCTTAAGTTATGTGTATTTGTGAAGTGCTGCATCAGCCGCAATGGTATCCTAGCGCTGAGCAGGAGTGTGTGTCTAGCCTAGCCTAGGGTCAGAGGTTTTTCTGGATAGCCATGTCCTCAGATTCTTGCAGAATTGAAGAAGAGAGGAGGAGACTCTGAGCAGTGGTAGGTAATTCCACATTTTAGTAGAAATGTAAGAGAAAGCCCGCTATCCAGATATAGTCTGAAGTGAAGTTTAGTTCAGTGGTGGCTGGCATGTCCCGAGGGTGGTGGGGTGGGTGGGAAAAAAAAGAATAATAATACATTAAATAACCCTTCCATCCTACAATGAGGCAAAGTCCTCTGGTGTCTTCTGTCCTCAAGTCAGGTTCCCAAGCCAATCCTGGTGCTGCTCTCATGCTCATGAGAGCAGTGCCCTGATTAGAAGGAGTGGCATCTCTTGGTGCTTCTGAGGGCACTGGATGCCTGCATTTACTCTCAAGACAGCTGGATTGAGAGGTTTAAAGCGTGCATGTGTGGTTGGCCGTTACAAAACAGCCGGCCAAAGAGACATGTGCACTTTAAACAAGTACAAAAAGCATCCCACCCTCCTTCCTGCTGCTGCCACTCAACAGCAGCCCCATCCCACAAGGAGACGAAAAATAAAATGGTAATGAATTAGCTTCATTACCATTGTATTTTTTGCCGCAGTGGAGCGACCCTCCTTCGCTAAAACGGAGGAGCCACCCCTGGTTTAGTTTAACAAATAGGTTGGTACCTGCACCCTAATGTAACATATATGGACCCAGCACATTCTGGCCATATAGGTATTTAAGGCATTTCATGGAACATGCTTGCTCTTGCATGAAAAGGGTCCATCAAAGACTTGTGGACTTTCTTGCAGCACTCTGTCTGTCAGAGAAATAATAAGGGCCCAACCTTTTCATACTGTGGGCATTCTAGCCACAGTGGGCATAATACATTCCCAGCCAAGACGTACAGCATACATTCATGACAATACTCTTACTCTCACAGGTATATTAGTGGATTATGCATGGCATAATTAGAGCTTCATGAAATAACTGTGGCTAAACGTGACATAATGGTCCTTTAATAAATGGGAGCCTGCAATCCCTATATAAAACCTGTCTCTAATTTCCTTATCACAGCCAAGTTGTGACATCTCTAGTCACCTCTTATAAAGATATGACATAGCTGCTCAAATGTCATAACTTAGTTGAGGCGAGGTGTGGCGTCACAACGCCTAGGGCTAGAGCCTACAGCCAAGATGAAAATCAGGTCAAAGAGCATCACTACAGCTGCAGTTTAAACAAAAAAAAGGGAGAACTGGATTTTCCTTTTTTAGTCTGTATTTCTACAATGCAGAGTGATTAGCAAAAATTAGATATTTATGACAACATGTTTTTTATGGGCTAAAGTCATTGCAGGAAAAGTAAAATCTTTCTGCATGCTTCTACAAGTTGTGAGTGGCAACAGTTTTTATTCAGATTTACATTAAACTGATTATCATATCTTTTTGCAACAAAATAGATATGTTAGAAATTGTGGTCTATGGTTGGCAGAGTATACACCATGTCCAAGCAAGAGACACAATCCTAGTCAGGGTAAGTCAGATACTCAACCTAAATTAACCTGTGCTCACCCCGTGGTAGCTTGGCACAGAGCAGTGAGGCTTATCTTCAAAGTCAATGTGTAAAGTGATTGTATACACTTTAATTACAGTAACACAGTAAAAACACCACAAAAGACCCCAGATAAGTTTAGAAAAATAGGGAATATTTATCTGAGTAAAACAAGACATAAACAACAGAAATCCAATCAGTAGAAGTCGAAATATAATTTTTTAAAGATTAAATCCAAAAACAGTACTTTGAAGTCATTACCACTAAAAGGTTACTTGAGGTCATGCGAGACCGGAGTAAATCCAAAGCTTAGGCGGACCACAATAGAGAGAGCAGGCCGGCTACAGGACCCACGCAGGGCCCGCTGAAAAAGTACTTTTGTACGGAGCAGGCGTCGGTGTCGAAGACTCGATGCATCGGTTCTGATTCACGCAGTCGGCTCAATGCGTCGGAGTCGCACCTCGCCGTTGGTGACAAAGAATCGATGCTGCATCGAAGTCGTACCTCACAGCGGCATCTCTGGATTGGTGTTGTGTCGCCTTTGAACCTCGCACTCCAGACCTGCACCATCATCAGAGGGCACTGTGTCAATTCCAACAGTTGCAAAGGGGTCACTGCATTGATTGGAGGGGGCGCCCCAGGTAAGCGTAGGACTCACAAATAGCAGAGTCCAGCAGCACTAGCAGAGTTGCAACAAGTCCTTTGTGACCCTGAAACTTCAAAGAACAGGAGTCAAGACAACAAGCCCTTGGAGAAACTTGGGTTCAAGGATGTAAAGAACAGGCCCAGTCCTTATCACTCCCAGGTAAGAAGCACCAGGCAGCAGGCCAACACAGCAGGAGCATGTAGCATTTAGCAAAGTGGCAGGCCCTCCTACAGCACAGCAATCAGCAGGCAGCAGGTCAACACAGCAATGCAGGTAGCAAATTTGCAGTCCCTTGTACAGCACAGCAGGCAGCTCTTCTTCCAGACAGAATGTTCTTAGTTCCAGCAAAGTTCTGATTTGAAGATGTCAGGGATCCAGTATCTATACCCAAATGTGCCTTTGAAGTGGGGAGACTTCAAAGAGGCCTTTGACGATCACAAGGTCCCTGCCTTTCCTGCCCTGCCTCCATACCCACTACAGGAGGGTATTCTGCTCTTTGTGTGGGGATAGGTACAGCCTTATTCAGGTGCAAGTGTCAGCTCCTTCCTCCCAATGTACCTTCAGGAAGGCCCATCAGCCTGGTGATGGGCCATCCGGATGCAAATGTCAGAGAGAATGCACAAAGCCCAGCTGTCAACCTACCCAGATGTGTATTCAGAGACATGCAGAGGCACAGAATGGTTTAAGTAAGAAAATGCCAACCTTTTAAAAGTCGAAGTATCCTGGGGCACTTGATCGCGCCCCACCTGCCGCACTGCGAATGTGGGAAAGCTTCCCTCCATATATCCATTTCTTCCAGTATTATCCAATGTAATCTTGTGACACTCATAGTAATCATTATTTTTAAACACTTTTCCAATTTTATTAAAACACTGTTGAGACAGCATCCTTTCACCTTCCATCTTTATTTTAGCGTCTTCCAATGTTTACTGAGTGCCCATCGAGGCTTTTTCACAGCAACATAATCAGTCAAAGGTGAAACACAGAGTAGGCTCATCACGTTATGTTCCCAATGCATTTTGAGCCTCATGGGCTCTTCGTCAGGGGTTTCTACAAGAATAAAAGACAATTCAGCCAGTTGTACCCTACTAACCTTCACTGTTAAATCATAATCACAATAAAACGATCATACTACGCTCTCCTAGTGCCTAAACCTGCCGCCTCCCACTCAATCCAAGTGGGAGGCGGCACATAAAGTGATTTCCTCAATAATTCACCCGCCTGGCATTTTCAGACTTACAATTTAAAATCCGACTTCACCACAAGTTATGATTTTAAATTGTGAGTCCAGAGACACCAAACTCCAAATCTCTATCTTTTCCCAAATGTAAATGATACTTAAATTATGTTTGAAGGAAATCCCAATGTTAACCTATAGGAGAGATAGGCCTTGCAGTAGTGAAAAACGTTTTGAGTACAGAGCATATGCACTTTAGCACTGGTTAGCAGTGGTGAAGTGCCCAGAATCTTAAAGCCAGCAAAAAGGAATTCAGTAAACAGGAGGTCAGAAGGCAAAAAGTCAAGGGAGACCACGCCAAGAATGGCAACAAGATGCAACTTTTTATTTTTCTTGGCTGCTACCATACTACTTCTTCCATATGAAGGAGCAGGACACAATGGATTTAAGTGATTTGTGGGAAGGGTGACAGCGCGACCATGAATTAGAGGGAGTAATATGCCCTCTGCCATACGTTAAAAAGATATTGCAAGTCACCCCCGAGTTCCATGGCCTTCTCAAGTGTTTATGGTAATGGAACTCCTCGATAACTTGCAATATGCTTATAATGTACAGCACATGGTACTTATTTCGATATATCCTTGACTTAATACACACATTCTTGGCATTATTACTGGTGCTAATGGTAGTGAAAATCATTGCCGCATGATGGACATCTGTGATAAATGATGATGATATAAAGGCAGAATTTCTGTGTGACTCTAGATCATGTGAGCAAAATCGCACAGTGTCGTTTGAGGGCAAAATAACTGCCTTCGGTTTGGCAGAACAAGCTTATTTCTGCAAAATGAACATTTTGGGTCATATGTACAAGCCCCTGTCACCCCCACAATGTCACTTTTTCCGACGTTGTGGTGGCGATAGGGACTTTGCCTTATTTACATGGCAGCATTAAGCCACTTAATGTGGCTTAACGCTGCCTTGTAAATAAGGTCCCCTTTCACGCTATGGTTAGCGTGAAAGGGGTGGGCAGTGGGCGTTGCGGTGGCCGTTCCACCGCAACACCCATTGATTTTGATGCTGCCCCCTATGTACAAGAGCAGCGTACATAGGAGGCAGCGCCAAAATTAAGACCAGGGAAAACCTGGTCTTAACTTGGCAAAACGAGGAGAAATACATTATTTCTCCTCGTTTTTGCTTTTTCCATGTGTGCTGCCTCGTGCAGCACACATGGAAAAAGCAAACTGCCATGGATTGTTTATGTGCAGGAAGGTCCCCCTTCCTGTACATAAACAATCTGTAAAAAAATGACATTTTGTGACTTTCATGTGTGTTGCATAAAGCAGCACACATAAAAGTGACAAAATTGCATTTTAGGATTGTTTATGTGCAGAAAGGGACACCTTCCTACACATAAACAATCCACCCCTGCACGCAGACACCCTTGCACTATGGTGCAAGGGTGCCTGTGTTGGCGCTACACTGCTAAGTGTAGGGCCAGCGCAGGGGGAAACGCAAGGCTGCACCATATCCTTGTAAATATGGTGCAGCCTTGTGTTTCTGAAGTGGCGTAGTGAGGCGTTAAGCCATGGCGACTAACGCCTCACTCCGCCACTTCCTTGTACATATGCCCCTTTGTGTTCCATAGTGGAATGCCTGTATTTTCAGAATTTAGCATGGTGATTTTACTGACACGAATATTGCTAGTCCCTGTTCCTTAATATCAGCAGGAATTTCCTCTATAGTTGTTATTTCATAACTTGTTTTAAGGCACTGTATTGTCTTTATTGCTAAACATTTTATATGACTACTAACTTTGGTGTCGAAACCCTTTGCGATGCAGGTGCTGTGTCGACGGCGAGCTGCGCTGTACATCGGTATTGAGCCGCTGTCATCAAGTGAAAGGCATTGAAAGTGATGTGTTGATTGCAATCAGTGCAAAGTCACCGCCACGTCGACATAGATGTGGAAACTGCTGCATGAATCCACTTCTGATGCCCAGAACTTGGAGAGGGCACCTCAGGCAAAGGTGAAACTCACAGAAGGTAGAGTCCAACAGCACCAGCAGAATTGGAGATTACTTGGAGGGAAGGCAGAGTCCAGCTCTCCTTCAGCAGAGTCAGGGAGCAGCAGGCAGCAGGGCAACAAGCAGAAAATCAGTCCTTCCAGAAAACAGTCCAGTTGAGTCCTTCGGACAGAGGTTCAGTTCAGGATCTAGCAGTGTCTGATTTCAGGGGGTCCGAGACCCAGTACTTATACCCAAAAGTGCCTTTGATGTAGGGCGTGACTTTAAACCAACTCTCTGACGTACACAAGGATCCTTTTCAACCCAATCCTGTCTGCCAGGCTACCTGTGGGGGGTAAATCAGTGCATCAGTGCTTTGTGTATGGACAAGACACTACCTATTGAAGTGTGTCAGCCCCTCCCATTCCTCGCTGCCCAGGAAGATACAGCAGAATGCAGATGAATGCAGATGAGTGCTCGGAATGAAGATGAGCCTCACCTTCCTGTGTTTGTGGCTGTCTAGAGGGAATGCACAAAGAGCAGCTGTCACCCAACCCAGACGTGTATTCGAGACAGGCAGTCAGGCACAAAGAGCAGTAAGTACAAAGAAATGTCCACTTTTAAAAGTGGCATATCTAAAACAGAAAGGTTAAATCCATCTTCACCAGTGAGGAGGATTTATCATTACCATTCCAAACGTATAAAACATGAAAATGTTACTCCTCTCTGATCAGGAATTACAGCTTAAAAGTGTATCAAGGAATTCCCAATGCTGGCCTATGATAGATGTAGACCTCGCAGTAGTGAAAAACAAAATAGGATGTTTGTCCCTACCAGGACATGCAAAACTTAAAGGTACATGTCCTACTCTTTACTTACATAGCACCCTGCCCTTAGGGCTACTTAGGGCCTACCTTAGGGGTGACATATGTAATAAAAGAGGAGTTTAAGGCTTGGCAAGTAGTTGTAAATTCCAAGTTGATGTGGCAGTAAACTGCACACACAGGCCTTGCAATGGCTACTTGTGTGGGTGGCACAACCAGTGCTGAAGGCCCACTAGTAGCATTTAGATTACAGGCTCAGGGTATATAGTATACCACTTTACAAGGGACTTATAAGTAAACTAAATATGCCAATAAGGTATATACCAATGTCACCATATTTTAGGGTAGGAGCACATGCACTTTAGCAGTGGTTGGCATTGGTAAAGTGCTTAGAGACCTAAGACCAACAAAAAGAATCAGCAAAACATGGATGCAAACGGCAAAAAGCCCAGGGGAAGACCACCCTAAGGATGCAGGTTTAACATTTACATTAATGGGCAGCTCGAAGTTGGCCTTGAGATTCACAGGGAGCTGCAATGATGACAGGTGTGTAATCATGGGTGTAATCAAGAACAATGTCAGCCTACAGTGGTGGAGTCCAATAAGAAGATAAGAACCATAATACGAGATGTCAGCCTACACTAAAAGCATCAATGTTTTATCAGCAGTTGTCATAGAAAAGAAATCTCACACTTTCTAATACAGATAATATTGGAAGTGAGGACAAAGCACATTTCTGAAAATAAAAAGACCCCTAATGAGAACTAATGTAGCATCCACAATATCACTACCTACTTGGCCTTTCCATGCATCAAACTAAAAATGATATTGATATTAAGGAGATGGCATATGGTAGAAAGTCTGGTTCATATTATCAAGACTTTATTGTACTATGGCATCTTAACTTTAATGAGCAAAGCAGCAATTTATTGCCTTTATGACACAATTTAGATGTTGGAACAGGTTCCTTTGTTCTCCTTCCTGTGCTCTCACAATCACCAAATAGCTACAAATTGTGTCAAAACTGACTTCAGTTAATATGTTTTGGGTGATACTGTCCAATGTATGTGAAGATATCAGGCATGATGCTCAATTATTGTGTCAAAATTCAAACTTTTTAAACGTTTTCAAATTACTTGGTTTTTTGGATATTTCTGTAAAGGTGCAAGAAATGTTTGTACCATTTTGTGTCATGTAGAAGTCTGAAAACATTATTTAAAAAGGCATTTTTAATCCGTGTCCAAATGTTGGGACTAGGTGAAACCCTCTAAAGATAAATATTCTTCATAACATTTTGTGTAAAAAATAACGCAAGGTATTCACCTTTCATACAAAGGTAATTTAACATGTCTCATTCCTTTTTCTCTATCCATACATATTAATAGAGTTTTCCTTATTTATTTTCTGTTATGCAGCACTCTATAATTGTACACATGCTTTGTATCTGTTTCACACATGTAAAAACATTAAACTGCTAATGTGAGAAACGTGTCTCTACTGCATATGGCATACCTCAGTTTTACCAAGTTACTTGCATTCATTCTTAATCATGTGAGTTATTATATTTCAATTCAATAATTAAATAAGAAACCAATGGAAAATCTTTTCAACATTTTTGTATTAATAATATTACTGAAATGTGGCATGCTGTTGAACTATTTTCATTCTATAAATTGTTCTTCAATTGACTATTAAATTACAATTCCCATGATGCTGTGTAAGTGAACCTCAACATTGGGCACTAAATTTCAGCACTACCACAGTCAGAGGAATGCATGAATAATGGCTTAACTGGACCTATTGCTGTAATAAATGCCAAGAAATAATGATGTGATTGTAATAACGTGGATTTAAATGGTGCTTATGCCAATCAGCTTCCTAAAGTATTTGAAACAATCTATACTTTTAAAAAGTGAACTAGAATAGCATGTGGAATTGACATTTAAGTTTTCTTTTCTCTTAGTGGCTTTACAGCCTCACAAAATAGAGCATGAAAGCAGCAAAACATTTAAAACATGGTGTAACCTTTGTTTTATTTTCTAAAAGATGCTCAATATTGCGCAAACCTTGATCCAAGGAGTATAGGAACATTTTACAAAACCATTGCTATTGTCACAGGAGCAGTATCTTAATCAGGGTGGGGAGGAATTGAAGCTGTGTGGCCTTGTGGATGGCTAACTCTTTTTCAAAACTACAGGGGCTGCAGCAAACCAGGGCAGCTCCTCCACTAGGGAGGAGGAGCGTCACCCTACTGCTTTCTGGCAGTGCGAGAAGCAGAAACATAAAATGGTAATGACGTACAGTTATTACCATTTTATGTTTGGTTGTGGGCGGCCAGGTGGGGGGGGGCTGCTCTGCCAGGAGGGCAGGGGAGGAGTGGTGTGCCTGCCCACTCCCGAGTGCACAAAGACTGTTTGGTCGGCCTCCTGAGCTCGCCCAAACCAGTCATGCACACTCTGCCCTTCTCCGTGCCCTTCTCCCTGCCCTTCTCCGTGTAGGCTGCAATGCAGCCTGCATGGAGAACATGGCCTCTCCATAAGCCCCTGGCTGGGCGGCGTTCCGACCAATCACAATGCTGTTTGCAGCATTGTGATTGGCTTTGGGGAGCGAGCTTGGCTGCCTGCTTCTGCTTCCTGTTCTTGGCGGAGGTAGGAGAGCAGGAGCAGAGAAGACGCGGGACCCGGCCGACGGAAAGGTAAGTTTACTTATTTTTTTTTTATTATTAAATTAACCCCCACCCGTGCGACCCACCTCCCTGCGTGACCCACCCGACCCCCCAATCACCCACGAGCCATGCCGGCCACGACTGCAGCAAACATGCCGCAGAAAGATCATTCAGTTTAAATTAAAATACCTGTGCGACACCAGATACAATCGTTGGGCTGTGAGGCATGTGGCGGGACTGATAGAGTGAATTGAGGTCTTCAGATCCTCAGAAAATGGACCTATAAGGCATAGCTATCTTTGGAGAGTCATCTGAAGCCCCTCCTAGCGGACCCTTGGAAGAAACAGGAGGGTAGGTATCAGTTGCAATAAGAAAAATACAACTTAAACAAATAAAAATGAGTTTTCTTCTTGCCCCTTTCTTTTGCACTATGCTTGCTATGACTATCAGATCTGTCCCTGCCTCTTCAGCTTGTCTTCTATTCCTCTCATAACCTTTGGCTTCCTTCCTTCGCTAGTCCACATGGTTTCTTCTTGTAACTATTGTGTCCCCTCCCTCCTCAGTTTTTCTCCTATTCCACTCATAGGTTTTCACTCTTTCTGGTCACTTTCTTCTTGCTTTTCTCTCTGCGGCAAGCAATTTCATCCCGGTTCTCAGTGGATAAATAAATCAGGCCAAAAGGTACTTTTAAAGCACATGTGTTAACAATCCATATCGGTAAATAAGCACCTGTATTTACGCGTTGTTGTTGTTCATAAGGTTGCCTATAGCACAAACCTAGGCTAACTATGGGGCATATTATCAAGGGCAGTATCGCCACTTTAGCGGCAATTTTTGCCGATAAAGCGGCAATATTTTTATCGCCCTATTAGCAAGCTGTCGCTAACAGCTGTTAGCGACAGCTTAATGGCGATAGCGGCCGCTTTGTTGCCGCTTTGCATGTCAGCGATAATTATCGCTAATGACATGCAAAGTAGGCGTTCCCAACTAAAAGCAACTGCAAACAGTCGCAAACACAACTTCCCCCTATTATCAATGCCTGCGAAGCGATAAAAAAAGTCGCGCTAACCGCGATTATCGCTGGAATTTAACACCTGATAAAAACTTGACTTAACCATCTTGTCAATGGGAGGTGGATTGTAAGGTTAAGTCCTCACCTGCCTATTAGCAAGCTTTTCATTAGCACAGTGAATTTCTCGCTGGATTTCTCGCGCTATTGCTGGGTTTCGCCGCTATCGCTGGATTTTTTATCGCCTTGGAGATAAGCGTTGATAATAACGCGTTATCTCCGCGATGAAATCCAGCGATAGCCGGCGATAAAAAAAAGAGCGCTAAGCGCGCTTTGCGATAATTATCGCAAATCCTTGGTAATATGCCCCTATGTTTCTTTTCTTTTCACCCCCTGTTTTGCTTAGTCTCAGTCACCCTTTTGTGAGTGCTTGTACCACAACAAAAATTTCAAAGAAGGGTCCAAAGGTGAGGAAAGAAGAACAATAAAGCCCCAAAAGAAAAACTACAGGGTAGGAGTGCATTAGGGAAATTGATGGGACTACCATCCAGAGGCACACCTAGGAAGGCACTACCCTCCTGTGACTTGAGAATGTGGTCCTCCTGCCTTGCCTCTTCATCTGGTTTCTTGTTGTGGATTTTTCAGCACACAGTCTCTCTTCAGCGTCTCTGCTCTTCTTCTGGTCGGCATTGGTTTCAGTGTCTTTACTTTCCCTGTGCTTCGGCTCCACTACCTGGTCTCTTGCTTGCAGGCCAGACCTCCCGGAGTCCATTTCCTACCCTTTAAAATAATATGCATGCATGATTGTCATGCCTTTGCTGTTTTCATGGGTTTTCACCTGTCTTGTTTCTATTTTGGTGTTTTTATGCCCATCCTTCCTGTCCAATGCTCTATCTTTGTTTTCCTTCTTATTGCATTGAGGGACCACACAAGCCAGCTGGCGATGAGGGACGTCTACCACTGTAACAGTAAAAACTTAGGGGCAGATTTACAAGCCCCTTGCGCCACTTTTGCGTCATTTTTCCCATGTTAAAAGTGACGCAAAAGTGGCGCAAGGGGCTTGTAAATAAGCCCCTTAGTAATTATGCCAGAGGCCCTAATTCAGGAAAAGCCAACACTCCCAAGAGGATTCACTGCTAGCTCATTTGGGTCCATCTGCACCCTACATGCCTACCCCAAAGAGAGCCAGTCATGGAGTCTGGCACCATCCCTAGTTCAGCAGCCCAGACACTCCATCTCACTGACCAGCACTGCTTTGGAACCTTTCCCCAACAGAGACTGTGTGATGCAGTCTTACAGCTTTCCCCTTTCCATTTCTTGTTGCAGGATGGTCCACTAAGAGACATCCTTTTGCAGGACATAGGAAGGTTTATTGTGCCACACATGCTCATGTGTAGCAGAAGGGATAAACTTAATGTACAGCTCATATTAGAAATGTGCCCATTTTTGCAATCTACAGATGCATAGCACAAATTACGCACATCCCTATACTTGATCAGGAGGTTATGAACAAGGTGATGACTGTTTGCAACAGCAGAGTACAGACTGCCTCAAAAGTAAATTGGAAATACATGCTGCTAAATGGCACCTAAGTGCAAATCAGAAGCACCTTGGTTACACATGTCTCAAAATCGGAAACTTAAGGCTTGGTTCACAGAACTTTGCTTGGAACTGTAGGAACCCTATTTCCACAAGTTGTCGTTTAAGTTTGAATGGACTAGCTTACTGAATTTGGAGGTGAATGTGGAAATCTACAGGAGTTGTAGATTTCCCGAAACAACTATCTAAGAAAGTGGGAGTTTTGATTGAGAGGGGCGAAGGCCCTTCTCAAGCAACAACCACAATCCTTGTTAGGGTGAACCACAAAAGTCACTAAATTAACCTGTACTTAACACTCTAGAAGGCTGGCCCAAAATCAGTCAGCCTTAACATAGAGGCAATGTGTTAAGTATTTATGCAGCACACAGACAATAATAAACTGAAAACACAACACAAGAAAATTGCCAAACCAATGTAGAAAAATAGAGTACATTTTAATAAATAAAATGACAACAAAACAAATTAAATCCAATCAATACATCTGGAGGTATGAAATTGTAACGTTTTAAGTGAAAAATAGTGCCTAAAAGATCAAAGTGCCAACTGCAGGTATCTGGTCGCACGAGACAGGGGCAAAGTCAAAAGGTAAGGTACACCATGATGGAGTGCGGTTCGCTATATGAGGTGGAGTGACCTGGTCTTGGCGTACCTTTGGACGTAGAAGAAATTTCGAAGAAAAGTTAAAGAGAAGGTAAAGTTCAGTGGGCAATGGCAGATGGTGGCGTCTGAGAAAGAGGCGTCATTGTCGGGGAACCATTGGAAGGAGTAACTTTGAAGATTTCTGCATTTGGACTTTGTCACTTTTTTGGAAGCAGAAAATCTCCAACTGGATGAAGCTTCTACAAGGCATGACACCTTCTCAGAGAGGTCTCGCTCAACAGCATTTGATGCTGCAGAGAAGAACATAGAGGGAGCTACCATAGAGTCAGACCAACTGACGATGCTCCTCGTGCAGATCGGCAAGCAGGTAGATCTCAGTCTTCTGTCAGATCTCAGGACACCTTTTGGTTGAAATGTTTTTACTTTTCAACCAATGGGGGTAATCAGGAGCATCACTTTTGGCATCACCACCTAGGGTTCAGGACTGGAGGGGCACCGCTTTGGGGGTCAGGTCTCACTGCCGCAGAGGCCAAGTTTAGAGTTCCCAGTCTTTGGATCTTGTTATGCTCCCATAGCTCCAAGAGGCCAGCCAAGTAGCCTGTGTTGTCACTCTGGTAGTCTTGGATTCAATCAGAAAGGCAGAGCTCAAGCAGCAGGGCAGTCCTTCGATGGTACAAGGCAAGCCTCAAGTAGCAGGGAAGTCCTCTGGTAGGAGCAGGCCAGTCCTCTGAGGTACAGGGCAGGCCTCAAGCAGCAGGGCAGTCCTCTTGGGGTCCAAGTCAGTCCTAATGTCCTCCGCAGGTTCAGGAGTGTACTTAAGAGTTGGTCTGTGGTTCCAACATGTGCACCTAGTAGCTTTTGAAGTGGGGGAAATCTCTAAGATACCCCCACATCTGGTTCTGGAATGTTCCTTTCCCTGCCCAGGCTCCAAGTAGTCCAGGGTGACAAATGTTTAGTGTCAAGTTAGTTTGTGAGTGTGCTGGAGGTAGCCCTTTGAAATGTAAGTGGGACAGGAAACAGCTCTGCCCCTCCCATCCTGACAGGAAGGCCCATCTTTTCTGCATCTAGTCCCCCTTTGACACAATGTCTGGAGGGAATACACAAAGGCCAACTGCCAAACTATTTGCAGTCATGTGACCCAGGAGGACACAGGCACCAAATGGTTAGGACACGAACACGCCAACTTTCTAAAAGTGAAAAAACATCAATGTGATGGATTGGAATGCTTGAATTAATCTGAGCAGCTGGCAATCGCTCGGACTGCATCTCTATTGTTTTTTGCCCACCATGCCACCTCAGTTTGGAGACAGCCATATGCATATCATTTGTAACACTGCATCTTATGGGAATAGTACATCCTGAACTGCCAAGCTAGGTCCTCCCTGAACCGGAACACCAGCAATACAGGACCAGTTTTACCCTTGTTAGCTTGGTTCCAGTGGCACAGTGAGCCCGGGATCCATGTCTGGGTAGACCCTGCACACTTAGGGTATACAAATGCAAAAACAACATGGAGATGGATGGAATGCTTGAATTAATCTCAGCCACTGGCAATCGCTCGGAGCTGCATCCCAACCCATCGTTTTACACCCACTGTGCCACCTGAGCTTGGATCCACTCATATGCAAATCAGTCTTGACCCTGCTCCTCGTGGGAACAGTCAAGCCCGAACTACCAAGCTAGGTCCTTTCTGGTCTGGAACAAGGAACACAAGACCAGTTTTGCCCTTGTTAGGGCCTCATCAGCCGGATATAGTTTAGTTCAGGTGGCACAGTGGGCCCGAGACCCAAGATGGGGCATATCCGGCACACTTAGGGCACTAAATGCAAAAACAACAAAGTGATGGATGGAATGCTTGAATTAATCTCAGTCACTAGCAATTGTGTGTTGCCACATCGCAATTCATCATTTTTCACCCACCATGTCACCTCACTTTGGACCCAGCCATTTGGAAATCAGTCTTGACCCTGCTCTTCATGGGAGCCGTTCAGCCCAAACTGCCAGGCCAGGTCCTCCCTGTCCTGGAACACAAGCAACCTAGGATCGGTTTCACCATAGTTAGGGCTCTCCAGCCAAGTATAGCTTGTTTCCAGTGGCACACTGAGCCCAGGACCCACATCTTGAGACGCTTCACTTTCCCCCCCCCACTTCCCCCCGGACTAATCCCGGCTCTCTGAACCACGACTCAGCTGGTCACGAATCATCGCCGGATTCATCGCTCCGTTCCCTTGCAGCTAGTAGAATTCACTTCTCAGCGCAGCCCTGATTTCCACACGTTCCTTCACTTGACGTTGGACCTTCCTCACACGACCGCATCCGAGCTAATTAACGCTGCCTCCCACTAAGTGACGGTTCACTGCGGCTCCAGATGAGCGAATTTACCCTCTGGATTCTTTCCCCTTCTCTCTCCCCTCTAAGTGCTTCCAGAGCACTTTTTGAATCGTGTAACTATCGTCCTGATGATGACCTCGATTTAAAGAGGTCGAAACGCCATCGACTCTACAACGCCATTCGCGGCAACCAAAGGGTCATTTACAAATAATGAAATTATGTTTGTAATTGTAAATACTTTAGTTTGACCCCCACTGTTTTTTTGCCGCCTCACGTTGTCTTTTTATCACATGTGTCACTGCGCCGTTTACTCACTACAACACTTCCAGTGCACATTTGGTTGTTATGGTTACTGCAATTTAGTTGTGTTTTGTGCTCCTATATGCAAATAACAACCCTTCCACCTTGACTTGGTCTCCCTCGTCCCTTTCCTGTGCTATGTGATTGATACACAGTTTTGAACAGTCCCTCTACATGACCTACCAGTTGAGACGTTGTCCTATTGCTATAATACTTACCCGGTCTCAGCTAGGTTAACGGGTTTACTCCTGTTTCTGTTCACTCAGGACCCACATCTGGGCATACCCGGTGCACCAAAGGCATCCAATCAACAAAAGCAGGCTGATGGAAGGAATGCTTGAATTCATCTTATGCAAAAAGAGCAATTGATGGACAGAATGTTGAACAATGTCAAACATTCACCCCAGTACAGAGATCTGGGTCTAAATCCATTGTTTTCTGCTCCCTGTGCCATTCCAGTTTAAACCCAGTCATATGCAAATCAGTCTTGACCCTGCTCCTCATGGGAACAGTCCAGCCCGAACTGCCAGTCCAGGCCCTCCCTGGACTAGAAACAAGCATCCTGTGACCAGTTTCTGGGTTTCACCCCTCATAGGACAGGCTAGCTTAACTCAAGTGGCATAGAGAGCACAGGACCCACATCTTGGCATACCTGTCCCACTCTGAGTGACAAATGCAAAAAGAAAAATTGATGGACAGAACGTTGAATGATGTCAAACATTCACCCCAGTACACAGATCTGGGCCTAAAACCATTGTTTTTTGCTCCCCATGCCATTCCAGGTTAAACCTAGTCATATGTAAATCAGTCTTGACACTGCTCCCCATGGGAAGAGTCCAGCCCAAACTACCAGGCCAGGTCTTCCCTGGATGGGAAACAAGCATCTTGGGACCAGTTTCGAGGTTTCACCCCTCATCAGTCAGGCTCGAACCAGCTAGACAGAGAACCTAATATCCATCTTTCTATCTTGTTCCAATGGAAAGTTATATTTGTAAGATGTTACAAATAAACTCACATGTTATCCTATGGGACAGATAGCCTTTCCATAGTGAAAAACTAAATACACAGTATTTCACTATCAGGACATGTTACACACACCAGTACATGCCCTACCTTTCACATATGTTTCACTCTGCGCATGGGGTACCTTAGGCCTACCTTAGTGGTGACTCACTTGTAAGAAAAGGGAAGGTTAGGGCCTGGGAAGTGGGTGCACTTGCCAGGTCGACATAGCAGTTTAAAATTGCGCGCAGACACAGCAGTGGCAGCTCTGAGAACCCTTTGAAAGGCTGCTTGTGTGGGTGGTGCAATTAGTGCTGCAGGTCCACTAGCAGCATTTGATTTATAGGCCCTGGGCGCAGACAGTGCACTATACTAGGGACTTAGTAGTAAATCAAAAAATCCAAACATGGAAACACCAATCCATAAACACAATTTACATGGAGAGCATACGCACTTTGGCACTGAATAGCAGTGGGTAAAATACAGATTCCTAAAACCAATAAAAACAAGGTCAAAAACAGGAGGCCAAAAAGCAAAAAAAAAGTCTGGTGGTGAACCCGCTGAAAAAACCAAGTCTAACAATATCCTTAAAACTCAAGACCTTACTGGACCCCTGCCAGACTATATAAGCTTAAATTTGTCCAGTCCCCACAATGTTGGAATTGCAACTCTCAAACAGGTGACTTTTCATACATGCTTCTTTTGTGTCCAATGCTACAAAATGTTTGGAATAAAGTCTCTAAATGCATCACTCAGACATCCAATATCTCCCCAGTTAAAGAGTTATCATATAGTTTAGCAGGCTTACTAGATCTGGATCTAAAGGGAGAAGATGACCGCTTTCTGCTAGGTTTAATGCTAACTTTGGCATGTAAAAAAGTCCTGTGTAACTGGAAAAGCTTTGGGAAAATTTCATTCAAAAAATGGCAAGAATGGCTAACCTTCATAAGAGGAGCGGACAATCTTACCTTACATACCTCCCCTTGGAAACCTAAACACAGGAAAATATGGAAATCTCTTGATTCCGCCTCCATGGTTTTTAAACCCCCTTGAAGCATCCGATCCAAATGTGATTACAACCGGGCTAAATCGCAGACCTCCCAGCAAGAATGCAAGCATCCCAACTAGGATTGAGCTATGGTTAATCTATCAGAACACTGTTAGAACAAGGAACCCAGCCCACACAATTAATAGGAGTGCCCCTTGACCCCAAGCTTGTTCTTTTACTTTATTTCATCAGTTAGTATTTACTTATTTATTTTCATCGTTCTTAATTCAACTTCGTTTTCCCCTTCTTCATGCTTAGAGGAGGATAAAGGATATCTACCAGGATTGTTAAATACTATGTTACATGCTTTCACCAATGATACAACTGGTACATTTGACACCTCGGTCTTCTTGATCACTACATAGATCCTCTCAATGGGCCTAATGGACACTGGTCTGCAACAGTTAAGCCAGCATTAGCACTCATAATTGTTTTTGTAAACTATCGCTGCCTGACTAAGACAATCACCTAAATATATGTACCCTTCCCTGTTTGGTTGGTTATTTCCTACATCGTCACTGTACCATTTGTAAAACTAGTGCCCAAGGACATTATCTGTTCTACTGCTTTTATCCAATCTGACCTTTGATGTAGTACTGTAATTTTATTTCCTTTGCTCTGTCTCTTTATTTGTTTTGCGTTTGTAAAACCAATAAAAGTTATTGAAATCAAAAAAACAGACCCTGAAATAGTTGTTCTATGGAGCGACCCTGGGTCTATGGGACCCTTTGTCCTCAGGAGAGCTCCTACTCTCAACACTTTTAGTACTTCTGTAATCGCCTCTTAAAATACATCCTGTCAGGGTCTAGCTGCACATGTAGCATGAAACCTATGCCTTACTTTAAATGAGCCTGATTTCAATGTTGAATACAATACCTACATATTGCTCGGTTGACACATAGTTTATAAGGGGCGTTTACGCAGCTTTGATCGGGTGCCACTACCTGACACTTGTCTCACACTGGCAACTTTCAGGTAGTTAGTTTAATTTACATGGTTATCACTAATTAGCTACAACTCCTGCCTTGATGGCCCACATCAAGTGCCACATGTACGACTATTTTTAGCAGTCTCAAACGGCGAATCAGGCTGTTTGAGACCGCTAAAATGGCCTGTAGCATGTATCAATCCTATTTTGTGATTCGATAACCTGTTACTGACTCACAAAATAGGGTTTGCGAGTCGCTATTAGGAAGGAGTGTGCCAAGGACGTCCCTTCCTAATAGCGAGTCGTAGGGGGATGTATGATTGTTTTGCGACCGGAATGCTGTCGCAAAGCAATCCCAGTTTACCATACTTCGAGTAGGTGGTAAGCCAATTGCAAACAGGTATGGGTCTTCTGGGGACCCCTTCTACTTTGTGATTGGCAGTGAAAACGTTTTTCAAGAGCAGGCATTGGTCCCACGGACCACTGCCTACTCTTAAAAAATTAAACAGAAACGTTTAATTCTTCTTTTTTAAATGCATCCCATTTTCCTTTAAGGAAAACGGGCTGTATTTCAAAAAATAAAAACTACTTTATTTAAAAAGCAGTCACAGACTTGGTTTCATTGGTTCACAAATTGTGACCTGTCTCACGAATATTAATGAGGCAGGTCTCTTGCGACCCATTTGGGAATCGCAATCAGTGTCTGAGACACTGTTGTACATCAAGTTTTGCGACTCGCAAATTGCGAGTAGCTAGAAATCGCAATTTGCGAAACGCAAAACCTGCAGGTCGTACATGTGGTACAAGTCTGATGTGGTACTTACTAGGCCATAATAAAACATCCTACATTACTGGGTAAGTGGAGATCAATAATTCTGTATTGTGGAAGGATCGAAAAATTACAATTAACCCTGAAAACCAATATAATAACACTGCTTGCATTTTTATAGTGGATCAATGATTCCGAGCCGAGCGGAAAATCCACCTCTGTGCAGTGTCCTTACTCCCTTGAAGCTTACAGAAAACTATGCAAGTACTTTTTCGCAAAATATGTCCAGTTGTTTACGTACACCACACCTGATAAAGAAGAAAACATATGAGGCATTTCAATGTTTACTTAAGTTGTACTAGTCCACCAATTTGTTTGTGGTAGGTGC
Organism: Calotriton arnoldi; assembly: GCA_963921515.1. Taxonomy (NCBI): domain Eukaryota; kingdom Metazoa; phylum Chordata; class Amphibia; order Caudata; family Salamandridae; genus Calotriton; species Calotriton arnoldi. The sequence goes on along the minus strand of CAWUFW010001846.1, from coordinate 303,585 downwards.
ATATAAATTGCACGCAGCGTAAAACTTACATGGGTTTAGGAATAACATTGTATTTTTTGTGTTTGCAAATATGTTGGTACAATGTTTTAATTGAGGCAGAGGCGGGCTTACTTATCCACATCTAAACTACATTTTAAAAACTTAAATCTGTAAACGTACAATTTTATAATGCATTTGTGTAAAATGCTTAACTGAGGGTTAGAAAATCCTGTCTTCAAGTTCTTGTTTTATCCTGCTGCAGTTATACCAAATTTCAATATGTCTGCAGTTTATCCCTATCAGTTTCATGAGATTATCAAAACTTAATTTAATTCTGGCTTTTCTGCACTTATTTTCTTCAGTTTTCTCTTTTTCATATTTCCGTACAGCATTAAGGCTAAAGACAGAATTTTTTTCCAGACTATTAAAGGCAGTGTAACTGGATTGCTGCACTACTAAGACTAGAGATAATTTTAATGGCATTTATTATGTCAAGAATCCATTATGAGTAAAGGATTATGCTTCCACGTCTAAAAGGGAACAACACTAATCTATTCAGGCAGGTTATATCAAATAACAGACCATACAGCTCGAAACAATCTAAAGCAATTTCCTCTATAAAATGTAACACGTATTTAAAATAAATAATGACTCTGTTGATCACGAGAGCCTCCAGCAACAAAGTAACGGAGTGAGATTTCTGGTGGTGCAGTTAACTTGTGTGCATAGTGCTCGGGTGTAAGACACTGCTGGGATCTTTATGAAAGAGTTGTGTCGCCATTGTGCCATATAACGGGACGCAAGAGCGACGCATTATCAAGTCATGCAAGGCCACCTTGCATGGCTTGATAAATCTAGAGCAAAGCAACGCAGCGCAAATCGCGGTGTTGCGGTAATCTACCTCAGGGACACGTTCCATGGTGGAGTGTAGGTGTTCCCACACATCTACCCATGGATTTTGGAGCATTCCCAGTTTTGCCATAACTGGTAGACTGGGAATGCGTTAAAATTCTATGCCTCCCCAGGTGAGGCATAACGAGGAGAAATATCTTTATTGCTCCTCAATACTTCCTATTTCTATGTGTGCTGCAATCTACAGCACACACATAGAAAGAGGAAAATGCCCCAGAGGATTGTTTTTGTGCAGGAAGGTATCCCTTCAAGCTTACAACGCAGGAACCTTTGCACCATGGTGGAAGCAGCCTGCGTTGGTGCTAGGCAGCGCAGGGAAAAGACAATAATGTGCAATATTATGTTAAATATGGTGAATTCCTGCCCTTTCCCTATCACTTAGTGCAGCAAGGTGATTAGCTGCATGATTTTTTCATAAATATACCCCAGGGTTATTAATGGAGAGTGTTGGAAGCCCCACTCAAATAATAACACAATCTTTGTCAGGGTGAGCCACAAAAGTGACTAAATAAACATGTGCGTATCCTTCTGGTAACTTGGCATAAAAGGAGTCATGCTTAACTTAGAGTCATTGAAAGTATTTATGCAGCACTCAAACACTAATAAAGTGATACACAATATCTGAAAAATCCCAGACCAGTTTAGAAAAGCAGAGTACATTTTAATGAATAGAATAATTCTAAAACAACAAAAATCCAATCAGTCTAACCGGACATATCTTTTAGGTGGAAATAGCACCAAATGCACAAAGCACCAAGTGTGGGCATCTGGTCGCGATAGACCGGGGTAAAGTCACAATTTGAGGCAGACCGCTATGGAGCGTGCGTCAGATACAGGGCCCAGGTTAGTCCAGCTGAAGAGTAACTTTCTCAAGTCCGACACGAAGGGTTCTGTTCACTTTGGTTGGGGCCCATGAGGAGGAGGGGCAAGTCAAGCATGGCGGACAGTTGTTGCTGTAGTGTGAAGATCTAGTTGCTGCTGGAGCTTCGCGTTGGTTGATCTTTGTGAACGCTCACTGTCGGTGGGAAGTGCAGGTCTTGCGTTGTCGGTAGTCACAGATGGTCGATGATGGTGCAAAGAGCAGGTCCGCTGGTGCTTCATGTTAATGGTTGTCACAGGCAGTCGATAAGTCACTTTGCAGTTGCAAGGAGCCCAGAAGTTCTGTAAGTTCACCTTTTGTTTAGGAGTTCTCACTGATTCCAGACAGGGGTCTATGTCATGGGGGCACTACTTGGGAAACAAAACACACTCCAGCAGAGGCCATCAGCAGGGCTCAGGCAGGTCCAGGCAGGTCCAGTTGTTGATGGTAAGTTGGGCTGTTGCAGTAAGGCCTCTGGAAAGCTTGTTGTGTCCATGTAACTCATAGAGGAGGTTAGCCAACTGACCCATGAAATCCCTCTGGGTAGCCTGAGTTCAAGGCAAGTAGGTCCAATCTTCCTTACCCAGTCAGCAGGACAGTCCCTCTTCCTCAGACAGCAGGGCAGCCCTTCTGAACCTTCCACAGGTCAAAAGGTGTTCTGATGAGAGGTTCTGAAGGTACCATTTTTAAACCTGGTGCCAGTCTTTGTGCAGAGGAATTTTCTGACCCACTCCCAAAACTGGCTCAGTCAGCTTTTCCCCTTCCCTTTGTCCTGGTTTCAAACTGTCTGGGTGACAAAGGCAAGGTAAGGCCTGATGTCAGGCTACTTTGCGTGTGCTTCAGACAGAGCCTGTTGTACCATGCAGTCAGTGCATGGTACAGCTTCTTCCCAGCCATCCTGTCATGAAGACCCTCTCCCCTCATACCTAGGATTTCTTTGTTTCACCATCTGGACACAATACACAACCCACAACAACAGAGACAATCACAGTCATTTGACCGAGGACACTGACAGGAAGGCACAGTTGGTTTGGGAAACAAAATGCCATCTTTCTAAAAGTTACATCAGCGTGATGGACGGAAGGCTTGATTTTGACTCAGCCACTGGCAAATGCTCAATGCTGCATCCTCATCCACCGTTTTTCGCCCACCATGCCACCTCAGTTTGGATCCAGCTATATGCCAATCAGTCTTGGCCCAGCTCCAATAGGAACAGTCCAGCCCAAATTGCCAGGCCAGGTCCTCGTTGAAGCAAAACGCAGATAACACAAGATCTGTTTTGTCCTGATTAGGGCTCATCAAGCAGGTATGACATGTTAAATTAAAGCCAAATAGTTCTAAAAAGGAGGGTCACAGCTTAAAGTGGATAGTGTGGGAACAGTAACACAATACACCACAAATACAGCTTTGGATATCCGATTAGGTGAGTAGGGGAAGCTTCTAACACAGTGTGATCTCTTTCATGATGATGTGGATCATCATGTCACAGGACAGTCTTATTTGGTACCAAGTCTTACATGCAGCCTTCAAAATCTCCAGCCTGACCTTTTTAAAGTATTTGGGATGATCAAATTTATACATCAAAAAGTTCTCAGATTCTGCATGGTCCCTTGTCAAAGCATTAAAGAGTGGGGTGTAAAGGTCCTTTCCTGAGAGAAGAGATCTAAAAGTCTTAAACTGATAGTCCTGATAATAAACAAGAAAGTCAGGGTTTGCTATCTCCCCATATATCTTCCTCCGACACATCTTCTTCCATGCAACCTTACTCCTATAGCAGACCAAATGAAACTACTTAAGTCACTTTGTAATTTTTTAAAGGCGTCTAGATTGAATTCCAAAGGAATTGTGTCAAAAATAAAAGTAAACTTTGGTAGAATAGACATTTTAAGAAGATTCAACTTTCCTAGAAAGGAGAGCAGGACATTACTCCAAGTCTTAAGTAACCATTTATTTTATTTTTTTATTTTTTATTTTACAGAGTTTTATATAGCGCGAACCTGACCCAAATCGGGTATCAGAGCGCTTTACATAGCACCAGTTGCATTATATGAGGACACATTCATATATTTTTTTTTTTGTTAGGCACAGGGAGATTAAGTGATTTGCCCAGAATCACAGGATGTTCAGCGTTATTGCCGAGACTCGAACCCAGTTCCCCACATTCGAGGTCGACTGCCCTAGCCGTTAGGCCTTTACATTATTTAAATTAGTTTGAGCCAATTCATAGAGGTCATGTACCACTTGGGTCTCTAAATATCTAATCTCCTGTTTCACCAAGGAGCTGAAACACTGCGTATTCGACTCCATAATTTCAATTTTGAGAATACCATATTACTGTACCTCAGCCCCAATTTGGGATTCACCAGGTACTCCTATATGCCTTTTAGATAAGTTGGCAGCCCATCTGGCAGATTCAGGTCTAAATAAGTGTGGTCAAATTCTGCACAGAAAAACATTAGTCCTGTGGGACACTTTAGATCAATTAACAGCAGGTCGTCTCTCAAAATGTAAATGCTACCAACTGATTAGTTGGGCAAGAGAACTGGGAAAAGCAGGGGATGGGAGCACGGACTATGAAATAAAGCAGCTACTGGGACCCCCTCAAGCGAAGGAAATTGCAAAATGGTATTGGATGATAAAAGAAGCAGGAGAGGAACCTTATTCTGTGCTGGGAGAGATCTAGAAGAGGGACCTGCCAAGTACACAGGCAGAAGACCTATGGCAAGTGTCTCTGGCTACTTTTTGGCCAACTGTAAAATCTGCACCCCTCAGGAAAAATCATCTTTTCACAGTACACAGGGTATACTGGGCACCGAAGAAGTTGTCCAAGTTGGGAAGACAGGAGGTGAGGAAGTGCCCTTAATGCGGTGAGGAGAAGGAACGACATTCACATCTTCTAGAAGTGCCCTCTTGTGGAGAATTGGGAAAGTGTTAACAAGGTTATTGATAAAGGCATTAAGGTAAGCTTAGCAATGGTAATATTTGGGGTTATCGAGGGGAGCCACAGTTCTGTGAAATTGTCTAAAAAGCTAAAATCTTTGTTGTTTATATTAATATTGTTGGCAAGAAGGGAATTATGGTTAAAATAGGTACAGTCTATTCCCCCAACAAGTACTGACTGGGCACTATTGGTTCATAGTATAAGTGCTTTAGAACGTAAGTGTCCATCAGGTAAAACAGTAACATTTTGGGAGTTATGGGATGCTTGGGAAACAAGATCTTAAGCTCACGCAGGCTGGAGATAGTGGGATAAAGGATAATCTGGCCCTATGAGTATGACATCTATAGCCAAGTTTCTTGGAAAAGAGTTGGGATACGAGGGTCTAAAGGAAACAAATCCCTAACACTCATCCCAGATAAACTGCTAATGAGGCTGCGGAGCTGGTTTAAGGAGCAACATGGGTAGAACTCTTGTCTCAATCAGTAGGGAGAGGTAATCGAAGTTGTCCTCTGAATCTGTTAAACCAAGCCCCTATAAGCCTTAATGATGCAAAATGAGGACTAAAAAAAAGAAATCATGTCATTGGGCAGCACGTGTGCAACTGCAGATCAGCAAAGTCTGGAAGGATTGTGAGAAGTCTCCTAAACCAGTATGGGGGATTAATGCTGATATGAAGGGAGGAGGAATTTAAGGAGAGTGTCAGGGGAGAACCAAGTAACCACAAGCAGTTGGTAAGGATAGCGGTGAGACTAGAAGTTGCTAGCTGTTGACTCCTAGGATCAGCTGCAAGACATGTAAAGGAAAAAGGAGATTTCCTGGCACTAACATTAAATGTATACACACTGGTGACTCTAAAGAATAAAAGAGACGAGTCACATTGTGGGTACTGGTTTTTTGGAATAAACCCAAACCTGGTATTGAGAAGCACATGCTGCTTAAATAGTAAAATCAGAATGCTATTCCCCCAAAAGCCAGAACAGGTGACCATTAATGCACGCAAACACCTCAGAATCAGACATTTAGGGTATTATGATTATTGCATTAGGGGCTTGTAATCAGGCTCAAAGCCTCTTAACTATAGTGTGACCCCCCAAATGTAATAATATGATTGGAAAGGTCAGTGTAATCTGACAAAAGCTAACCACCAGGACCATCATCAGTTTTAGCTTTTAATTTTGGATGTGGTGGGTTAGGACAAGTTCACTTTGATTAATGGCATGACAGTAGAGCAAGCATTATAGCTATGTTCTGCTCTGTGAGATGGGTCTGCACAGACACCTATTGTAACTATGGCATAGTAAGTGTTAGAAATGGGGGTCTCTAGTTGGCAGAGGTAGGTCCATTTGTCCAAATAGTGACCCTTGCTTCTAGTCATGTTAAGGGGTGATACACTACTAAAATAATCCCTGCTCACCCCCTTGGTAGCTTGGCACGAGCAGACAGCTTATCTCTGAGGCAGTGTGTTAAGCATTTGTGAACACATTCAGTAATACAGTGAAAACACTACAAATGGACACAACACCAGTTTAGAAAAATAGTAAATCTTTATCTAAACCAACAAAGCTAAATACGATAAAAATCCAACATACAATACTCTTGAAAAATAGTACTCGTACAAAATAACCTTTAAATTGCAGGAAAATCAATAAAACACAAGTCTTCCGACTCAGTAGCTCCTCCTGGGGCTACCGCGATACTGAATACGACAGACTCTAACAATTCCAGCTGACCGCGTCGATACGGGCCAGCTAAAGCAACGACAGACTCGGACACAGTACCTTTCTTGTTGCGACCAACACGTTGGTGCGAGTTAGTCGGGGCAAACGTCGCGGTCGCATTGTGAAGCGGAGCGTTGCGGCGGACGATGGCCTCACGATTAAGTGCAGGCAGTGGCTCGTTGACGGAGTCGGTGAGACCAGGGCTTGCGTTGAAGGGTGAGACGGTGCTTGCTGCGGTGCTGGCAGGTCACGGTGCGGCGACGGAGCCGATTGATGTTCGGGTCGGGCAGCGACGGAGTCGGTGATGTCTGTGCAGCGTGTAGCGAAGCGTTGCAGAGTGCGGTGCCCACAGTACGTGGTGGAAGAAGCGGCTCGTTGGCGGAGTTGGTGAGACCAGGGTTGCATTGCGAAGCGAGGCATTGCTCTTGGCGGTGCTTTCAGGACACGTAATCCTGCGACAGACTCGATGACAGAGTCGGTTACCCTTTTCTTCTGCGGCGACGATCAGAGACGATGCCCACAGACACGGTGAGGTCTTTGCGGTTCCTGAGACCTCGAGAACAGGGGGCAAGCTCAGTTTCAAGCCCTTGGAGATCTTCTCTTCAAGTCGGGGACAAAGCAAGCAGCAAAGTCCTTTTCTCCTTTCCTTGGCAGCAAGTAGCCACTGCAGGCCAACCCCCGACTGCAAACAGCACAGGGGCAGTATTCCTCCTCAGCTTCCCCGGCTCTTCTCCTTGGCAAAAGTTCCTCTTGATTTACCAGAAGTGATCTAAAAGTCTGGGGTCTGGGCCCCTCTTTTTATACACACAAATCCTTTGTTCTCTGAAGGCAGAGAGTGTCTGTACCCAACCAAAACCAGTTCTGTCCTCACTGGTGCAGCTTCACGGCAGGAGGTGGAGACAGCGTTGTTGAAGGCAGACCAGGCCCATTCAGGCGAAAGGAAATCTCCTCCCCCTACTCTAAATGCAGCCCAGGTCTATTCAGCCCTGCCCTGACTCATCAGACTTCTGGAGCCACTGCCCCTCTCCAGCCCCCGCTCATTCAAAATCCAGACATGTAATACACAATCCTAGCAGAGGCACACTGGATGGTTAGGCAAGAAAATACCTACTTTCTAAAAGTGGTATTTTCAAACACAGAATGTAAACATCACCCTCACTAAAAGATGTACTTTAACATTCTGAGTTCAGGCAAACTAAACTTTATTTTCCTACCTTGTTCCCAGGGCCAGTTATGTTTATAAGATGTTATAAACAAACTCCCCATTCTGTCCTATGGGAACAGGTAGCCTTGCATAAGTGAAAAACAAAATTGGCAGTAATTCACTGTCAGGACATGCCATACACATCAGGGCATGTCCTACCTTTCACATACACTGCACCCTGCCCACAGGGGTACCTTGGGCCTACCTTAGGGGTGACTAATATGTAGAAAAGGGAAGGTTTAGGGACTGGCAAGGGTGCGCACTTGCCAAGTCGACATGGCAGTCCCAGACTGCACACAGGCTCTGCAATGGCAGGTCAGAGTTACATTTGACAGGCTGCTTCTGTGGGTGGCACAATCAGTGCTGCAGCCCACTAGCAGCATTTGATTTACAGGCCCTGGTCACACACAGTGCATTATACTAGGGTCGGACAAGTAAATCAAATATGCCAATCATAGAATCACTAATCCATAACAACAATTTATAAAGGGAGCACTTGCACTTTCGCACTGAACAGCAGTGGCAAAGTGCCCAAAGCATCTAGACCAGCACAACAGAGTCCAACACACAGCAAAAACACAGGAGGCAAAGGCCAAAAATGCAGGGGAGACCCACGCCAATGGTGCCAGGTCTAACACGTGTCCCCTCCAGCTGAAATTTGGGGAGAATTACCCACCCTCTTGGGAGTTCTCTTCACTAAGGCGGAAAAATCTGGACAGACCATCAGCACTGGCATGTTCTATACCAGGGCGGGGCGTTCCAACGTGAAGTCCATCCCCTGTAGGGAAATGGACCACCTCAACAGCTTTGGATTCTCACCCCTCATTTGCATCAACCATCTGAGGGGCCTATGGTCTGTCTGAACCCGGAAGTGAGACCCAAACAAGTATGGCCTCAGCTTCTTCAGCGCGCAGACCACAGCAAATGCCTCATGCTCAATCGCACTCCACCTCTGTTCCTGCGGAAGTAACCTCCTACTAATGAAGGCTACAGGTTGGTCTAGGCCCTCTTCATTCAGCTGTGAGAGCACAGCCCCCCACACCATGCTCTGAAGCATCTGTCTGCACAATGAACTCTTCTGAGAAGTTGGGTGCCTTCAGCACGGGCGCTGTGCACATGGCAGAGTTCAGGGCATCAAAAGCCTTCTGGCAGGCGTCAGTCCAGTTCACCTTCCTGGGCTACTTCCTGGAAGTCAGCTCTGTCAAGGGGGCAACAATGGTGCCATACCCCTTGACAAATCTCCTGTAATACCCGGTGAGTCCTAAAAAGGCTCTCACCTCTGTCTGAGTCTTGGGGTGTTCCCAAGCCAGAATGGTATCAATCTTGGGCTGTAGAGGCGCCACCTGGCCGCTCCCCACCTGGTGTCCCAAGTACACCACTGAACCCTGCCCGATCTGGCACTTGCTTGCCTTGATCGTGAGGCCAGCCCTCCGCAGTGCCTTCAACACTTCCCAGAGGTGGTGCAGATGTTCCTCCCAAGTGTCACTGAACACTGCGATGTCGTCCAGGTAGGCGGCAAAGAAATCCTCCAGCCCAACCAACACCGGGTTGAACAACCTCTGAAAGGTGGCAGGGTCATTCTTCATCCCAAAGGGCATCACCTGGAATTGGTAGTGCCCATCTGGTGTGGAGAATGCTGACCTCCCTCTTGCCCCATCAGTTAAGGCAATCTACCAGTACCCAGACGTTAAGTCAAATGTACTGAGGTGCCAGGCAGCCCCCAACCGATCGATGAGCTGCTCAGCTCTGGGGATGGGGTGCGCGTCAGTCCTGGTGACTGAATTGAGCCCTCGGTAGTCCACAAGGAACCGGAGTTCTGGAGTGGCATTGGGTGCGGCAGCCTTCGGGACCAAGACCACTGGGCTGGCCCAAGGGCTGTTTGAGGGCTCAATCACCCCTAGAGCTAACATCTTGGAGACGTCATCCTTGATGCAAGCTCTGACCCTGTCAGTCACTCTGTAAATCTTATGTTTTACTGGAGGACTGTCCCCAGTGTCCATATCATGGACGCACCACTGAGTGATGCCGGGGGTCAGGGAGAACAGATCAGAAAACTGTCCCAACAGTTGGCGGCAGTCACTCTGCTGTTCAGGGGTCAGGGCGGGAGAGAGGTTCACACCGTCCACTGACCCATCTTGCTCCTTTGCAGACAGGAGGTCAGGAAGAGGCTCAGTCTCCTCCTCCATTCCAGCATCTGTTGCTAGGAGCATGCCCATTTCGGACCTCTCCAAGTGGGGCTTCAGGCGGTTCACATGTAGGACCCGCAAAGGGTCCATAGGAGACTGCAAGTCCACCAAGTAGGTGATGTTACTCTTGCGCTCCACCACCTCAAATGGTCTGATCCACTTATCCTGGAGCGCACAAGGCTCCACTGGGGCCATGACCCATACTTTCTGCCCAGGCTGAAACTCGATCAGAGTGGCATTCTGATCATACCAGTGTTTCATTTCCTCCTGGCTGGCTTCCAGATTCGCCTGAGCGAGTTGCCTGAAGCGCTTAGTCTGGTTTCTGAAGGCCAGCATGTAGCTATATATTACCTAGGGAGGTTTACTGGGAGCTCTCTCCCAGCCTTCTTTCACCAGACTCAGAGGTCCTCTTACAGGATGGCCGTACAGCAGCTCAAAGCGACTGAACCCTAAGGACTTCTGGGGCACCTCTCTGTAAGCAAACAAAAGGCATGGTAAGAGGACGCCCCACTTACGCCTCATGGGTTCACCAAGACCCATAATCATGCCCTTCAGTGTCCGGTTGAATCTCTCAACCAGCCCATTACCTTGGGGGTGGTAAGGAGTGGTGAACTTGTATGGAACACCGCACTCCTGCCACAGGGACTTCATATACTTCGATATGAAGTTGGTACCATGGTCGGACACCACCTTTCTGGGGAACCCCACAAAGGAGAAAATCCCCATCAACGCATGACCCACCATGGGGGACATCACAGTCCGGAGAGGGATGGCTTCCGGGTACTGGGTGGCATGGTCCACCAAGACCAGGATAAACCTGTTGCCTATGGCTGTCTTGGGATCCAGAGGCCCCACAATGACAATACCCACCCTCTCAAAGGGGGTGCTGACTACAGGGAAAGGTTGGAGAGGAGCCTTGCACTTCCTCCCACTCTTACCACTTGCCTGGCAAGTCTGGCAAGACTTACAGTGAGCATCAGAATGTTTGCGCATTTGGGGCCAGTAAAAGTGGGTGACAAGCCTCTCAAAGGTCTTGTCTTGCCCCAAATGCCCTGCCAGACCCAGTAGGAAAGCTCTGAAGCGCTGGGGTACCACCAGCACACGGGCTGACCCAGGCTCAGCAACCTTAGGCTCGCTATACAGGAGACCATACTCTCAGTATATCCAATGTGACCCGGACTGATCACCTGCTGCCTGGTTTGCAGCCTGCTGCCACAAACCAATTAGAAAAGGGCACGTCTGCTGCTCCTGGCAGAACTCCTCCCTGGTGGGCCCTCCTTCTTTCTGCCAATGGGTCAGCCCAGGCAGGTCCCCCAGTTCAGCCACTTGTTCCCCTATAGGATCCAGGGCATCCCCCTCAAGGTTTGTCTCCTCCTTGACCGTGGGAACTTCGTGGGCTGGATTCCCATGCCCCCTGCCTCTTCTCTTTCTGGCAGGCACCTGGGCCGCTCTTTCAGGCTCCAGGTCCTCTTGAATGCCCTTACTGGCTGCCATAGACCGAGTGGTCACACACACCCACTCAGGCAGACCCAGCATCTCTAAATGAGACCTCCGACCCACCTTTGCCCAAGGGGAACTCTCCAAATCATTTCCTAGCAGACAGTCAACAGGCATGGCTGGCCTCACAGCTACTTTCAAGGTACCTGAGACCCCCCTCCACTCAAAGGGGACCTGTGCCACTTTGCAGAGGCACTCTGAGTTGTCAGCAGCAACTACTGGGTAGAATGTGTCGGGACCACCTACTCTTCAGACACCAGCCGACAACTTACAGCTGTCACACTGGCTCCAGTGTCTCTCAGAGCATCCACACTATGGCCATTGATGGTCACCCACTTACTGTACTTTTTAGTTTTATCAGGCAGATGAGCCCGTGGGACCATCTCACTGTCTCCTAAAGAGACCAGGGTCATCTCTGTGGGACCCCACCCACCTTGGGCACCCAACTCCTCCCCCAAGGCTACACTATCCACGTCCCGGGGCGGTGCACCAGTGGGTGCGGTGGTAACCGGTTTGGGACTCTTAGGATCCCCCCGGAAGTGGCCCACATGACCACAACTAAAACTGGTCTTGGGACCCCTCTGAACTGGCTTACCTGTCGGGACCTATGGTTTCTTTGCAGTGGGAGGCTGGGAGCCCTTACCTTGGTTCCCTTGGGGATCACTTTGGGGCCCTTTTTTGAACTCCTTTTGTTTACCCTTGTCCCCCCACTCTTCTGCTGGGGACCGTGCCCACCTTTAGCGGAGTTTCCCACATGACCTTTGTGGACCCTGGTACTGACCCAGCGGTCCGCCTCCCCAGCAAGCTTCCTGGGGTCAGTCAGCTTACTGTCAATCAGGTGCTGGCGTAGCTCTGGAAAACAACTACTAGACAAGTGCTCCCATGCAACCAAATCATAGAGCTCCTGCAAATCAGTTACCTTGCTACCCTTCACCCATCCATCCAGTGCTCTGCAAAAATAAGATAAATATTCCACCCAAATATTGACTCCAACTTCTTACAGTTTCTAAATTTCTGCCTATAAAGCTCAGGGGTCAACCCATACCTGGCTATCAAGCCTTCCTTCATGGGGGCATAGGACATCTGATCCTCAGTGGGCAAAGCTAGCAATGTCTCCCTTACTTCACTGATGAAGCGGCCCCACAACCCTGCTCCCCAATCTCTCTCAGGGACCCGGTGGGACCTCATCGCTACTTCATAGGCCTTAAATAACTGCCCAATGTCCTCATGCTTCATGAAATCTTTGATAACATCTTTGGGAATGTATACCTTTCCTTCCCCAGGCACTGATGGTGTGCTGCCACCAGAGGGATTTATCTCTAAACTCTTTGCTTTCATATCCAGCTCCCTCAGTCCTCTCTCATGCTCTAAAAGCATCCTCTTTTCCTCCATGGCCAATTTCTGCTTTTCCTGCTCCAACTTCTTATTTTCTATGTCACCCTCCTTCCCCAGCCTGAGCTTAGTAAGCTCCTCTCATGCACCCTATCTCTCTCTCTGTCCTCCATCTCCACTGGAGACAGACCCCTTTGAGAAACACTGCTGCCATCCACGGAAGGTACCCTCACTCCTGGCAGATTCAATTGTCCCTCCGGTTGCTCATCCACATTATCTGCCTCCACCAGAGGCTCCTCATCCTGCCCACTGGCATTTCTGGATTCCAACCAGGCCCTTAGCGCCTTTTGGTATTCATCCTTCCTGATGAGGCTTTTCACAGAGACTTTACATTTCTTGCAGATAGCTTTCAGTTGAGACACAGCATAGGTTTCCACCCTATCTTCTTCAAACTCGATATCAATGGATGCAATGGATGCTGGCTTGGTCATGATGACAAAATTGGCAGTTCTTTTCTTTGCAGAAAAAAAACAATAGAAGGGAAAAAGTTCAGTAAAAGTATGTGGTCAGGTAATGGTCTGCACTATGCTAGTAGTGTACACAAATCACTGTATGTAAATCACAAATGCAAGTCCAGATCCTCACCGCTGCCCACCAATGTTAGAAATGGAGGTCTCTAGTTGGCAGAGGTAGGTACCTTTGTCCAAATAGGGACCTTTGCTTCCAGTCAGGGTAAGGGGGATACACTCCTAAAATAACCCCTGCTCACCTCCTTGGTAGCTTGGCACGAGCAGACAGCTTATCTCAGAGGCAGTGTGTTAAGCATTTGTGAACACATACTGTAATACAGTGAAAACACTACAAATGGACACCACACCAGTTTAGAAAAATAGTAAATCTTTATCTAAACCAACACGACCAAATACGATAAAAATCCAACATACAATACTCTTGAAAAATAGTACTTGTACAAAATAACCTTTAAATTGCAGGAAAATCAATAAAACACAGTTCTTCCGACTCGGTAGCTCCTCCTGGGGCTACCGCGATACTGAATACGACAGAGTCTAACAATTCCGCGTCGATATGGCCCAGCTAAAGCGTCAACAGACTCGGACACAGTACCTTTCTTGTTGCGACCAACACGTCGGTGCGAGTCGGTCAGGGCAAATATCGCGGTCGCGTTGTGAAGCACAGCGTTGCGGCGGAAGATGTCCTCACGATTCGGTTGCAGGCAGCGGCTCGTTGACGGAGTCGGTGAGACCAGGGCTGGCGTTGAAGGGTGAGACGGTGCTTGCTGCGGTGCTGGCAGGTCACAGAGCGGCAATGGAGCTGGTCGATGTTCGGGTCGGGCAGCGACTGAGTCGGTGACGTCCTTGCAGCGTGTAGCGAAGCGTTGCAGAGTGCGGTGCCCACGAGACGCGGTGCAAGCAGCGGCTCGTTGACAAAGTCGGTGAAACCAGGGTTGCGTTGCGAAGCGAGGCGTTGCTCTCGGCGGTGCTTTCAGGACACGGAATCCTGCGACGGACTCAATGACAGAGTCGATTACCCTTTTCTTCTGCGGCGACGATCAGAGACAGTGCCCACAGACATGGTGAAGTCTTTGCTGTTCATGAGACCTCAAGAACAGGGGGCAAGCTCAGTTTCAAGCCCTTGGAGATCTTCTCTTCAAGCAGGGGACAAAGCAAGCAGCAAAGTTCTTTTCTCCTTTCCTTCGCAGCAAGTAGCCACTGCAGGCCAACCCCCGACTGCAAACAGCACAGGGGCAGTATTCCTCCTCAGCTTCCCCGGCTCTTCTCCTTGGCAAAAGTTCCTCTTGATTTACCAGAAGTGATCTAAAAGTCTGGGGTCTGGGCCCCTCTTTTTATACACACAAATCCTTTGTTCTCTGAAGGCAGAGAGTGTCTGTACCCAACCAAAACCAGTTCTGTCCTCACTGGTGCAGCTTCACAGCAGGAGGTGGAGACAGCGTTGTTGAAGGCAGACCAGGCCCATTCAGGCGAAAGGAAATCTCCTCCCCCTACTCTAAATGCAGCCCAGGTCTATTCAGCCCTGCCCTGACTCATCAGACTTCTGGAGCCACTGCCCCTCTCCAGCCCCCGCTCATTCAAAATCCAGACATGTAATACACAATCCTAGCAGAGGCACACTGGATGGTTAGGCAAGAAAATACCTACTTTTTAAAAGTGGTATTTTCAAACACAGAATGTAAACATCACCCTCACTAAAAGATGTACTTTAACATTCTGAGTTCAGGCATACTAAACTTTATTTTCCTACCTTGTTCCCATGGCCGGTTATGTTTATAAGATGTTATAAACAAACTCCCCATTCTGTTCTATGGGAACAGGTAGCCTTGCAATAGTGAAAAATGAAATTGGCAGTAATTCATTATCAGGACATGCCACACACACCAGGGCATGTCCTACCTTTCACATACACTGCACCCTGCCCACAGGGGTACCTTGGGCCAACCTTAGAGGTGACTAATATGTAGAAAAGGGAAGGTTTAGAGACTGGCAAGGGTGCGCACTTGCCAAGTCGACATGGCAGTCCCAGACTGCACACAGGCTCTGCAATGGCAGGGCAGAGTTACATTTTACAGGCTGCTTCTGTGGGTGGCACAATCAGTGCTGCAGCCCAATAACAGCATTTGATTTACAGGCCCTGGGCACACACAGTGCACTATACTAGGGTCTGACAAGTAAATCAAATATGCCAATCATGGAATCACTAATCCATAACAACAATTTACAAAGGGAGTACTTTCACTTTGGCACTGAACAGCAGTGGCAAAGTGCCCAAAGCATCTAGACCAGCAAAACAGAGTCCAACACACAGCAAAAACACAGGAGGCAAAGGCAAAAAATGCAGGGGAGACCCATGACAATGGTGCCAGGCCTAACAGTGAGGAACTACATGGGCCCAGCACACCCCTGATTTTGGAATAGTTTTAGTATTTATTTCTGCTGAGTATTCGCAACAGATCCAGGAACAATCTACGCTCTGCCTATCCAAGGGAGACAGTGAGGGTATATTGGGGGAGTGATGCAGAACTGTTTTGAAATCTTCACATTTCATGGAATATGGGTCTCATGAGGAGGGAACACTTTGGAGTTCCTATGACCTTTAGTGGGTAAAGTAACAAGCTACCCCATCGCTGCGCTGGTGGAGCTCATCAGTGGTATTTAGGCATCTTAATTCCTAGGTCACCAACGTCATACTAGAATCAGAAATGTTCACAGATTTTCCTATGAAGTAGCAGGAACTGTATGTAACATGGTACCTACAGATTTTAGAATTCTAAAAACGTCGGCAATTTTATTCAAACTTAGAACAAAACATCTGCCTGTAAATATTCCTATTGTTTCCAACAATTGATATTCAGAGTTTCATTATATTTTCAGCTGATGTTTAACATTTAGAATACTGTAAAGATGTCCAATTATTTCTTTAAAAAGAACCTGCTCTCTAACATGGAGAGATTGGGAAAATACCCATACAGAAATCCAAACACAGGAATATTGACAGTTTGTTTCAACCTACTGAGTAGAAATAGTCGTGATTTGTTGCTCCGTGGACAGAAAAAAAAATAATGAAAAGCTCAAATGCTTTTTGTAACACTATGAACAGCTAACTGGAAATACATTGCCTGGACCCCTGACATTGCACTTCAAAGGAACCCCAGCAGGGACGTCTGTGTTTAGCGCCTGCCTACTCCGCGCCTGCCTGCAGGCTTCCCCTGGAAAGCCAGGCACCAAATTCACGTTCCATTGATACGAAAGTTTTTTCTGAAGAGTACTGTCAAAGAATGAACATTGCATTTATCTTAATGAAAATACCTTGAATGTCCCCTAGCAGTGCCAGCAGTGAGATTATACATCCCCTCACTATCTACGATATAGATGACACCACTCTAAATACAGCATGATTACTTTGTTTGCAAAAGTGTTATTATTTCATGGTGTTAGGTTGTATTTTTCTTTTATTTATTAGTATACATTTTGCGAGGTCATAAGCAAAGCATTTGATGGGTGAGTTATTGCTGGGGCACAGCTTATAGTTTTGTGTGTCGAACCATGACTGTTCGATTTCAGATGAGATTTAGATTTTATTTCTTGTCCACAATTGCACCCCAATTTTGTTTTTTAATAGAATTTTAGAGGTTTATAAACATATATTGTGGTGTTATGAGAAGAAGAGATCATAACCATCCTTTTAGTTTATTCAGTGCCTTCTTTCTTCATTAAATGCTCTACCGATCGACCTCAAACCTAGTTGTTCATGGCCTTTGTGTATGAACAGTGAGGGGCCAGGCATTCAGTGAGTCCCTGCGCCCAACCCTCTGGAGTAGGCTGACACTGGCAGCACACCGCCTTCAGTTGGTGTTGTCCACCTATGTCCAAGTTTCCAGAGCAAAACAGATTTGCATTCAGATTATCTGTGCATTTGTGGACCTGAATTTGCATCCGCGATTTTAGAAATAAGCGCAGGGGCATTTATTTCAAAGTTTTAAGAACAGATTTATTTAATTGCCAAATGTATTATTCTTGGAGGATTGACTGCTCTTGATCCTTGAAGTTCCACCTATTACTGTTTCAGATATCTCAAAATATAACCCTGAAACCCATCGTATAACTTTTTCTAAGAGAAATATCTCGAAAACAATTCTGAACAGAATTACACAAAATCAAGCAAAGAGACAACTCTGAGAAACGTTGTAGTTTAATGCCTCATTTGGTGTAATTTGTATTCACCTGTTTTTGCTGTAGTAGAAAGCAACGTTTCACATCGAGTTTAAATGAAAAACACTTTTTTAATCCCATTTATTTTTTCACCCTTGATGGATTGGCACAAAACATCCAAGAAATCAGTCTCATTAAAGAAGCTGCAGATTAGAGGTGCTACTTTGGGTGTGTTGAATTCACAGCCTCGAAAATAGTCTGTTCACCATTGATGCATTTTGGGTACCATACAAAATGAAAAACAACTCGAGTTTGGAATCATAAATTGGGCAATTGGATGTGCCCTAGCATAAAGTTTTATTTTAACGAGGTCGTTCCCAGTGAAATAAACGATTTTGTTTGGGCTAGCAGAATCAACGCTCCAAAAACACACTCCTAGCAACACAGGCATGGCCTCTGCCACAGTCCGTGGACGTCCTGTCTAGTCTGCAGATTGTTTTACATTTCAAAGGGCATTCTGAGCATTTAATTGGTTGAACATGTCCTTATCGTTGACAACAGAAGGAACAACCACCATTTTGAGACAAGTAGGAGATCGGGACGAGCATTATTTGAGCACCATTTACAACAGAAATGGAAAAAGCAGGGGAGCCTAAGGTTCCAGCACCATCCTCAGTTACTCAACAGGAGAAAGACGACATCCAGGGGCATATTTATCATGGGTTTTGCGTCGCCCTTGTGCCAGGGCGACGCAAAACTTATAATGAGATTTACCAAGCCACGCAGGGCTACCTTGCGTGGCTTGGTAAATCTGGAGTAATGCAAGGCAGCTCAAGACACAGAGTTACTGTTCCCCAGGGAGGCAATCCATGGGGGGAGCGTGGATGTTTCCTCGCATCCACAAATTGATTCTGAAGCATTTCCAGATTTACCAATACCGGCAGACCTGAGAATTCGTCAGAACGCTATGCTTTCCCAGGGAAGGCATAACCAGGAGAAATATAGCGCTTTCCTCTTTCCATGTATGGTGCATTCTGCAGCACAAGTAGAAAGAGGGAAAAACCTCTGACGATTGTTTATGTGCGGATCCTGTAATGCACGCACCATTTCACCATGGTGCAAGGGTGCCTGCATTGCCGCTAGGCAGCAGATAGTGCGCTAGCGCAGACAGAGAGCAGGAATGCGTCATATCCTGATAGATATGGTGCATTCCTGAGCTCTCCCTTTCATACAGTACAGCGCAGCATGGTATCTTGCATTGCATGAAATAATGATAAATATTGCCCCTTATGTCTAAGGAAAAGTGGCGGGTCTAAATAGACAGTCAAACACCTGTGAGTTTTTTAGCCATCTCCCAGGAGAGTAAAGTGAATGCCAGGATGGTCACCTGCAAAATCTGTGACCAAAAACAGAGCACTGTACTCCTTCAGCACGTTCACAATGAGGTGTCACCTAAACCAAAAGGATGGACAGGAGCAAGTGAAGTTCCTGCAGGAGCAGAGGAAAAAAATGCTGAATACCAGGCACTGAAATATCCCAAGATGTACCACAAGGAGGCTAAGGAGACAAAATCCCAACTGAGTATCTTCACTCCATATTGCAAGAGGTGCAAAAAGAACACCTTATGTGGAAAACAAAGTCCCAGAATTGGGAACACAATAATGGAGACCCACTTCCAAAAACCATTTATAAAATTAATAAAGTTATAGGCGGCTGTTTGCCACAAAAGTTAAAAAAGAAGAATGAAAGAGCTTGTCTTCATTATATCTCAGGCCCTGCATATCTGCCCACAGTAGCATAGTCGAGCCCTGAGGCAACCCACATTAAGGGTTGGTCGCAGAGCACATTTGGCAGCCACTCCAGCCAAATCGTGGAGCAAACAACTGCACACAGTCAAAGATCACACACAGTGGGGTTGACCACCGCAGAGGTTTAGATGTAGGGGCTGGCCAGTCCCGCTGGAGGCAGTGCTCATTGGAGGTTTGATTTACAACAGGGCCTGGCAATAGGCATGACCATGCTGTAACACCCTATGTGCATGACCGAAAAGCTTGCATGGTGATGGTTGTTTTCCTGGAGAGGGTTTGGCATTGGGGATGGCTAAAGGACAGGCTCTGCAGTTTATTCTTACTGCACATGGCCAAAAGTATTGGGCAGTGGGGGATGGCTGGCCCAAAGCGTAGCAGTAGGCCAGGCCCTACGATCAACCCCCGCTGTGCATGGCTGCAGGACTTTCACTGTGGGACAGGCCACCCACCTAGAGTTTGGCACAGGATCTGACTGAATGCTAGGCCTTACTTCGAACCCATGTGGTGCACTGCCAAAGGCCATGCACAGCGCTCAATGAGTACAAGGCAGGTGAATTCAGTGCATCAGAAAACCCCAGAAAATCAATGAAAAACAGTTAAAGGGTTATGGTTCAGCAATATAAGCTAAATAATTAACATTTATGCCAGGCAGCTCCCACAACACCCTCCATGAATCACTCCACCTGCTGTGCTCAGTTTATACCTTTCTCAATGGCATGTAGCAAAAGCAAAACATGGTGGATGGCATGAATTGTGCATTGTGTGCGTTGTATTACATAACTGATGAATTGTCTTCAACATAAGAAAATATACATTGTGATTTATAGTCAACAGATATATATATATCAATAACTTTGTCAGCACTGAAAGCATTATGTGCAGGATTCTTTCTTCTACCTTTATAAGAAGAGGCTAGGCAATAACTAAACCTGACAACCAAGGTTCAAGCACCCCAAGAGTCACTCAATAGAAATCCCTGCTCTGGGTGTTACTACAACATAGCTCTCCCAGGGGCACTCCTTTTGTGACCCATGAGACTTACGATGGTAAACTTCTAAAAGTATTGGGGCTTCTACCACTCTCCTTTCAGCATACAAAAGATAACTGAAGATCTTGATATTACCCATGGCCCTCCTTGGACATCACTTAGAACAATAAGCACATTTTCAGCACTAAGCGCACTGGCTTTTGAGCTACATTTTTGGCCCTTGGCGGTTCCTAATTGGGCCTCCATGGACCACTGCATATTTTTAGACTTACTATTTTTCTTGTTTAAGATAAAAGCACCTGTTGGTATTTATTTTTGCAGGTAGGAGTCCCAGTTCCATGTGAGATAGCAGTGTGCACACTGTTGAGGGAAGTGAGGGAGACCATACAGTCCTCATGGCCCCACTGCATTCCAACCTGCCTGGCACTTTCCTCTGCAGCATCAGTGAGAGAACCAGCTTACGTCTTGCGCTCTTGGACAGTTTGTCGTGTAGTTCCTATAGTACCCCTGCAGGACCTGCATGTTTGGATAACATATACTGTGGGCTTGGTGGTAGACTGACTCTGAGCACCCCCACCGTATATGTTAGCCTGGTTTGCATTAGCTAGCTCACAGTGCCACTAGAATCTCAATCTCTTATCGGGGAGAGATTAGTTTCTGGCAACCTTAGATCGTGACAACCCAAATTCCTCAGAATCGTGGAAACAATGTACTACCTTTCGCTCAGTCACTCGTGCTAACTTATTCGGTTTGTCTCAGAGAGTTACACAGAATAAACAGTTGGGCGTTTCAATAAGAATTTATTGAACATTTGTTAATCTAGTGTAAAATATATGTGCTGCGGTAACCAGCAGAGATATATTATCAGCAGTACGATAAAAGCAAAGGGATGGAACAGTTCTACCATATTGCGATAATCATGAATACATACATGAATATAAAAGCATTATGCAAGTGCGCGTACTTCTACGATGCCCAACTAGATGTACCTGAGTGTACCTAGCATATGTGTAGGTCTAAAGCCTAAGAGCCAAGAATCCTTCTAGGATTTAGTCGAACCCCCATACCTGAATAGAGAGAGTGTGGGACACCGTCCTGGTCTCGAGTTGGACACCCTGCAAGGGCTGTGTCAGACCGCTGTCAGCTGGAGCGACTGCATGCAGGAGCCTCAGCGTCTCTGGTCAGTGTGTCAGCATGGAAGTCTCAGTTCCCTCTTTCTTACCGGGGCAAGATGTGGTGTATTTATACCCTAAAGAGTCTTGGTCCTCAGTATGGTTTGTATTGGACATGAGGAAGACGTCAGGGGTGAACTTTGTACATACATATTATGCAAGTGGTGTATTCCTAGAGAGCCATGCATAATTAATGAGTACAGTGTGGGCCTGTGTTTGGGAAAAACCCTGCTGTATTCAAAACCACAGGATAGATAACGTTCAGCCCTCAGAGCTCGTTGTGTACTAGCTGGGACCAATGTAGATGAAATATCATGCCTATATAAGGAATCATGACTATAATAGGACATGTACAGTTATGACCATAATTGGGCATATGCGGCTATGACCATAATAGGGCGAGTACGAATATGACCATATTAGGGTAAATATGAATACGTCCATTTTAGGGCATGTACGAACGGGTCTACATTAGGGCCTCTATGCGGGATATAACACCCACTCCTCTTCCGAATTGGATAAAAATGACCATACTTAAAATCTGGACAATTTAAAAATATTTTTAAGAGCAAGTAAAAACATGGTTCTAAAATATCGTTAAAAATGAGGTGCCTAAAAAAATGTTAAAATTTAGCTATTTCTAGTTGCCACTTGAAAAAGTCAATATCGTCTCTCTATAAAAGTTGCATTACCATAAGCAGGAGAAGGCCATGCTTTTCTCAAGCGAAAGTGTCAATGTAAGAAAATGTTCCAAATTTAGATCGTTTATTTTGAAACGAGTGAAGAAGCCGAATTCTTTCCCAGGACACGATGAGCCAATTCAAGATTAAGCGTCCTGGCTGGGAAGCACAATATTATCGGTGTCAGCTGCTGCAGACGACAAATCCAACGCCTCACAGAGAATGTCAATCGCACATAGATGGAATGTAGTACTGCCAACAGTCGGTGCTGCGGCAGCTTGTGTGGCAGTTGTAACCTGGGTGCCTGTGGAGGCGTCACCTAACCCAGCAGGAGCAAACGGCACCTGTGGATTCTCCAGGAATGCATTCATCAGAATCGGAAGCCGCTGAGGACAACGCAGAGCGTGGGCCTTTATGGGGTCCAGCATTGCATCCGTGTCCGGAGGTGCATCTGATGGAAATGTTAGACAAAGATCCAACGTGCATTCTTCTCCGCAGAACAGGCATCGAAGAACAGGTAAGATGCAGTCTACCCAGACTGGTCTAAACGATAGAAACCAGGAGGCATTGAGTTCTCGCAGGCAAGGAATGCCCAGAAGTTGTACCATGCGTTCACGGTATTTTCGCTCCAGGAGCGTGTTCACCATTCCCTCGGGAAGTGGGCCGTCCATTGCGTAGCAGCAATATTACAATCAGGATTCCTGCAATTAGGAACAAGATGAGCGGGAATCCTCCAAATAGGCTTCCCAATACGGAGTGTATAAAATTTGGGATTACTCCGAGGACTGTCTGAAAGGTGCTTAACAGTCCGGACCCTATGGTCTTAAATAGGTGTACAATACCGCTCGTATCAGACATGTTGAAGATACGACTAACCATTTCTGCTAAATGAATGGGGCAGTTTGTACTTATGAGTGCCTGTATCTCGGTCGAGGTCCTTGCAACTTGAAGTTCATAGGTTTCTCGAGCGGAGGTTACGGGCACGGGTTGCTGTAAAAGCATGGCTTTCAATCTGCTCAGAGTATCAAATTGTATGAAAGAAACGTTCAGCGAAGGCCATAGCGGCGCCTCCCTGACTGTGTTCAGTGGCGGAAACAATACTTGCATACAGCAAGTAACCCTGGAGTTAACAGTGACCAGATAGGCGACGCCCGGAAGCATCCCACAGCAACCTTGATCATTTAGCATTAAGTAACTCCGATTCGAGAGCACCTGGAAAACCGGCGTGATCATGGCCGCTGGGGTCCCTGACATGTGACAAGATAAGTTCGCCACTGAACCACTGCAGGCTCCGTGTAGAGAAATATCCTGACACATGAGAGAACCGCTTAAAGCGTTCTTGCAGTTTGTACCACTCAGATACACTTCTCGATCCCCATTCCGGCATCAGTATCTATATGGTAACTCCCAAGTTTCCTTGATGTATCCCTTACCCATTTTCTCATATTTGCCTGCCTGCCTTTGCTCAAGGCAATATTGAAACTGAAACGTAGTGACCGGCAGAGTGATTTGGCCATGAATTAGCCATTCAGTTGATGATGATTCGGCTACAGTGAATGGTAACCTTTCCAGTTTCTCAATACGCAGCATTGTATATCTGGCTCCCCTCTGTGCCATTTCTGTCTGTTTATCAGTTAGATTGTATTCTGAAAACAGAGACGTGGTGTTTATAAAACGCCAGGGCACATAGCCTGCACGCAAAGATAGCAGCATCCAGCTCAACATCATAATAGAACGTAGCTGATATTGCCCGTGTTGTAACAAGGCCAGGTCTTGTTCTAGTATGTCGATCGCCGAAGAAACAATGTTGCCTAAGGAGTAAATCCTGGAGGTCAAAGTTGTTAACCCATTATTCACTACAGCTAATGCCTTCTCTAAGTTAATACAGTCATTTTCCCGTATCCTCTCTGCGGCTTCTTGTTGGGATATTTTCCAGTTTTCATTATAGTAGGCATAAAGGCCTGCATATATGAAACGTTTCTGACGTTGTTTCCTGGGTCCTAGTAGAAAATCTCTAAGATCCATGTCAGGTGTCAGTAAGGTCAAGTGGTGCTTTACTTCTGTGAGTGTTGAGGTCTCTAGCCAATCAAGGCACAACTTCCCAACACTATAGGATGTCACTACCCCTGGGTGTTGTCTTTGTACATAGCGTGGATTTGGCCTATGGATACTAAACCCTTCGGTTGTATTCATAAATCTCTGCTGACATTTGTTTGTGTCAATGGGCCAAACCAGCTATTCTGTTCAATCAGGATCTGATCTGTTGTACTGAAAAATTTCATCTAATTTCACCCCATGTGTAGTTGAATTCTATCCCCCACCCATCTGCGATGGTGTTGGAAACCCCGGTGTGTTCATTTCCTTGCCTTTGGCTAATCCAAGACAGGTTGTTTGTTGCACAGTTTCATTCAGAAATAACATCTGCTGCGGAATGATGCATGCTCTAAAAAGTGCTTCTATTCCCTGGACTTACCAGTCCCTAGAACCCCAGATCGATTTTGAATCTATTGTGTCTTTCCATAGATAGAAACCCTGTTTAGACAACTGGTTCAGAAAGGATGCAGAATAAATATGTTTGGTGTTTGTTAACATAATTTTCTGAGCTGAAATTTTCGCCACTTTATAATAAAATGACTTTGGGTCGGATGTGTTAAACCCTGAGAAGTATGTGAATTTCTGTGCAAATGCTTGCGAACTACCTTTTGGAGGTTTTGGGCAGTGTTCCCACTGGTGGTACTCATATACATTTCTAGGTGTTATAGATTTGTGTAAGAAATGATGACCATATTGCTGGTAACAGTACAATGTTTCATAGTCTGAAGTACCTTCTAACATTTCATTGTTCGGAAATGCGGCAGTTTTATATAAATCAGACATCAAATTATTCACAGTATCAGTGTCCCAATCATCAGAAAATGTACTGGAGGTAATGATATCACTTAAAGAAATTTTAAATACATGTTTAAGCTTTAAAAGTTCAGTCGGACCGAATATGTCATAATCAATCTTGTCCCATACTATACCGTCCGGTATAGGAACTGCAGTGATGTTCACTGAAGACAAGTCTCTTGGTTCACGATGTGAAGACTGGTGTGGTTTTAAAATCAAATTGACTTTTTGGGCCGTAGAGCTTTGCTGGAGGTATCGTCCATTAATAAGCATACTAAAAGTTATTATTAAACCTATCCAGAAAATGAAAAATAAAATCCCAGTGATATACCATAGTTCTATCCAAGGTGACACCAGGTAAGTCTTTCTGAAAAAGTTCAAAAAGTCAGTGAGTTTCTGTTGGAGTGATTTTTAGGCTGGCGCCGTTTCCGGTTCGCTTGGATCCAGTGAAAATGTATCAAAGTTCATGAAATAGCCAGAAGGAGTTCGATCAATTGTTGGAATTGCATCGGGATTTGTGAAAATCTGATTTTGCTCTTGACGAGGCATGTTGACGTAAATGTCTGTAGTCGGTCTGATTGCAACTTGGTTGTTAAGTTGATTTTCATTTTGAAGATGAATTTCTTGTTGAAGTGGAATGAGTTCCATAGCATCGTTGCTTAGTCCTTCATTCCGTACAGGTGGCTCTTCAAATGTGATGAGTCTTTCTGTTTGAACTTCTTGGATTGTAGCGAGAGGAGGGCGTCTGCTACTGTGGAGTCCACGAGGCCTACTGTTTAGTATCGGCCACATAGTGTGGTTTGATTAAGTCAATTGAGACGAATCTTTTTTTTTCCGGCAAGAGGTGGCAGAAGTACAGTTCTTGTGCCTTGGATTGCTAGGACCGGTACAGGTTTTCTGTAGGATGGCCCAAATTCTTTTTTGTCAGCAATCTTCTCTCTGACCATATCCCCGACTTTTGGGATCCAGACAGGTCTTGCCGTTACTGCCTTGACTTCCTCAGTGGCGGCCTGTTTCTGGAGTACGTTACTTTGTTGTGTCCTGGATACATTTAGATCCTGTAAAACAGCCAAACGATCATGGTTATCTAATGGTTTTTCATCCGCCACTGCGCCTTCACAATCAAGATCAGGTACCCACATTCTTGTCCCAAATAGGACCTCGTAAGGAGTGACACCCCTAGAGAGCTTCTTGGCTGATTATTGATCGCGCGCTGTACCCCATAAAGGTGATCGACCCATCTACCGCCCTTGCCTAATACCCTAGCTGTTAAAGATTGCTTTAAGTCTCGGTTTTTCCTCTCCACAACAGAATTTCCCTCGGGATGGTACGGAGAGGAGTACCGCAATGCTACGCCCATTCCCTCCATGGCCTCTTTGTAAGCCCGAGAGCTAAACGCCGGACCACGGTCAGAATGTAACGTGCCAACTGCGTATGTGCCGATAAAGACGCGCAAATCTTTTATAGCAGTTCGAGCGTCAGCCGAGCGCTGAGGCCAGATCTTGGGGAAATTTGAGCTGGGCGTACACGAACGGACAACCTAATGCTGTCTAATAATGGTATCTGTACTGGACGTGTTGTGGTGGACCCTTCCATCTGCTTGCAGATGTCACAGTTCCAGACATAGTCTCTAATCTGCCTTCTCATCACGGGCCACCAGTAATGTTCTTTCAACAAAGAAACCGTCTCCCTAAGTCCCTTATGTACAGAACCTTTCCCTTCGTGTGCTGCCACAATTAAGCCCAACCTACGATCCATATTTGGTATTACTCTATCCCCCACTCCAGGAATCTGAGCATATGGAATGTTTTGTGCATCTAACTTGTAGGAGTACATGAGTGGAAATTTCTTTGGTAGTGCTGTGCTGCCTTTGCGTGAAGCATTGACAGCTACCATAATCTCGCCGTCTATTCTCGTTTTTGAACGAGTGATTGCAGCTACGGCGGCTGTGCGAACAGCCCCCTTTGCGGCTTCATCAGCCAATGAATTCCCTTCAACGTGAACGCCATCACGCTGATTACTCAGTGTATGTATCACGTGAGCCCTTGGTAGTTCGTTTCTCAACTCCACTACCTGTTCCCATAGCATTTTATGCTTAATTGTGCCACCTTTTGCATCTTTGAACCCGTTTTGTTCCCAGTGATGTTGATATTCATTGTACGACTGTACACAGTAAAAGGAATCACACACAATTAGTGTGGGGAATTCGTGTTCCGTATTTATAAGTGCCAGTATCAGAGCTTTAAGTTCTGCCAACTGAGCCGTGCAGTCTCCTAGAGATTGCGTTTTAGTGCAACTCGGATGGAACTTTCCATCATGCATGCAACCTTTAACAATTGCACACGCTGCGCTGTAAGCTTGCTTGCTTCCTGTGGCTGGTTGAGCAGATCCGTCAGTATAGATAATGTATTCATACTGATCGAGAGGCAAAACTACATTTGGTAGAGGATATTCTTGTTCATATTGCAGGATTGCCTGTGTTTTTAAACTTTGATCAAACCTGTATTCAACATCCATTGCAGTAAGAGAATTAGCCCATTGTATTCATCTTGGATGTAAGGCTTTAGCATTTGGAATGCTAGCTTTTGTAACAGCTTCTAAAGCTGTTACTGGGGTCACGACAATTATGCGCTTTCCCTGAGCCAGAGCTCTTTCTCTTGCTACAGCAGTCTGCACTGCTGTCAGGATTTTCTCTGTTGAAGTGAAACGCATCTCTGCGTTTGTGTACAGGTGTGATTTGTATGCGATTGGTACAGTTTCACCTTCATTAAAAGTTAAATAAGTGTACCCACGTTGACCCGCTATTACTTGGATCACTAAGTTCTGTGCGTTTACGCGTGTCTGTAAATGTTTAGAAGCTATCATGTCTTCCTATAGGAAACGCAGGATATTTGTGTGTTCCTGTGTCCATTGTCTGACTGAAAAATCAGGTTTTATTAAATCGTAGAAAGGTTTTACTCTTTCTGCGTAATCCAAAATGTATGTTCAACCAAAATTTAGGAATCACAGAATCGATTGTAAATTCTTTAATGATTTTGGAGGTTGGAGCAGCGCGCACTTTTCTAAAAAGTTAGCTGCCAGGCTTTTTCCCTCACTTGACAGCTCATATCCCAAAAACAGGACACTGAGGTGGGCAATTTTAGATTTTTTTAAATTAAATTTATAGCCCTCAGAGGCGAATCCCATAATAATGGTGCTCACCCTGGTCAAGTGCCTCGGTAAGTCATCGTCCGTCAGATAAATATCATCTACATAGGGCAATGCTTCTTCATCCAAATTTTGGAGTAACTCTGTTACCCTTGCTGAAAACAACCCCGGGCTATTCTTATACCCTTGGGGGAGTTGGCAAAATTGCAGTTGGGACCCTAACGCACTGAATGCGGTCAGATCCTGCTTTCAGGCGCTATATTTTGGCAGAAAAATCCATTTGAGATATCAAGTGTTGTTTTGTATTTTTGTCGCACAATGTTATTCATTAATGCGGCACTGTGTGCATTTTGAACTGCAAATGTCTTTGTGCAAGTGTTTAAATGTCTGTAATCTAAAACTAGGCGATATGTATTGTCAGGTTTGGCTACAGGGAACAAAGGATTGTTCATAGGTGAAGTGCAATTTTCAATCACCCCCTGGTATTCAAGTTGATCTAGGATCTCCCTGACTTGTTTTTTAGCTTCCTGCTTTATAGGGTATTGCCTTTGGGCATTTGGGGAAACTTTTAACGGGATCACGTGGTGGGTTGAATCCTCATCCCAACCAGCATGATTTTTGTACAATGCTGGAGCTAGGGAAACTGCCCACTCCTGCGCATAGGCATGTTTAAGATGTATGGGAACGAGGTCGGAAAAGGCTGGAAAAATTACAGTTTCTCCCCTAGGGCACTTCATGTTGAATGCTGGCGGCCAGTCTTGTTCTGCTAATAGAATGTCATAACCAGATGACAGATTTTCACAAAATAGACCTTTAACTTTTCTGGGCTTGTCCCCCTCCATCCAGAGTGTTATCTCATGTAACGTATGTGGGGCGCTTACCCGAGTATCAGGTGTTTCCACCGTGATATACTCACTGAACTCCGCTGTCACCAGAAATTCCTTCAGGTTCTGGCGAGCTATCGATACTTCTGCCGCGCTGTCTAGCATCGTCAGAGCCCATTCCCCGTTCAGAAGCTGTGTCCTCAGAATTCTGGCCATGTCTGATCTTGAGACCTGCTACCTTCTTCTTTTTGAACTGAGGTTTTGATTTTTGTTTATCCTCCTTTTTAGGTGCGTAGTCCGCAGAGCGTTGCGTGTCTCTGGACTTTGTACGCTCCTCTTGTCTGTGTTCTGACCGTCATTCCCTCTCGGAGTTTCTTGACGAACCCTGAAAGGAACGAGAGGAACGAGTATCAGTATCCTGATACCTGTCTGGTTTTTAATATTATCCCTATTCCTGAGGTTATACCTCCTTTCAGAGGGCTCCTGTTGAGGAGACCTACCCCTGGATTGAGATCTGCTGTCTTTAGACTTTTGTTGTTTTTTATTTTCCCACTTCTTTTTAGAAGAAGTAGGTGTCTGCTTTATAGTGTCCTTTTCAGGACTGCCCACCAGTTGTGGTTTTAATGCTTTCCCACCTAGACTGTCTCTGCCTAATTCTGCATATGCAGTTTCAATTATTTTGGGTAGTTCGTGTTGTTGTTCCACTGGACTGAACTCCCTTAGGTGTTGGCGGATCGCCACTGAAGCTGCTTCCCCCTTAATGTTAGCTAGTATTATGGCTGAGACCTGTTCAAAGTTGTTTAGCAACTTCATCCCTAAGTTAAGGGCAGGTTCTGCTCCGTACTCATTTTGTATCTGTCTCAATACATCAGGTATTACTGCTAAGGACGGGATACCATGTGTTCTGGTATATATGGCAGCAAAGACTGAACCCCAAGAGGTGCAATCCTCTAGTTGTGGTGTGATCCCCATGGGCAAGCAGATTGTTAGAATTCTGTGTTTATCACTGGTGGTAGTATTCAGGAATACTGTTTCAAGCTGAGTTATTTTCTGAGCTATCCAGAATGGGATTTGTTCGCGTTTTGTTGGCATTTTGCCCATTACCGCGTGTAATGTTTGTGGAGTAATTTTATTAACTGTACTCTGGACTGGAGTATCTTGTGCTGCAGCTGGTGCAGGCTGAACTGTTAAAGTCCTCATCACAAATTATGTGAGGTTTCTACAGATTTTAATTAAATCTCTGAGTTGTACGAGTAAGACTGGCTGTGGCATTGTGCCAATATCAGGATGTGGTGTGTATGCCGCTAATATGGGCCATGTGGCTCCTGCTCCTCCGAGCGGGCCTAATCTTGCTCTTCAATGTACGTGGGGTAGGGCGCCTTTAAACCAGTAATTATGTTCCTGGTAAGTGAGCGGAACCTCTAACTCCTCAAAAGGAGTATAGTCCGCTGGTGTTTCACCTTCTAGGTAGTAGTGAAATACATCTGTAACTGGATTCGCTGCTGGCAATGTAACCCATGAATAGAACACCTCTGTTTTATTGGATTCGTATGCCTCAATCATGAAAATTACTTTACCACCCCTGGCTCTTAAGCCATGTTCTAGAAGTTTTATGGTGACTGCCCTTCTGTAATTTGGTGCAATTTGTATTGCATCTTCAGGGTCTTCTTCTCCTAAACCGAAGAGGTCTGTTTCAACTCTCCTTGTTACGTCTGCTTCTTCCACCATTCCAGAAGGGAGGTTAAAGAATTTTTAAGAAAAGGTGTAAATGCACTATTGTAGGAACTATATGTCCTTCAAGCTTGAATAACCAACAGCCAATAAATAGTATTCTAATACTACTCAACTGCGGCAGAGTTTGTGCCCACCCACTCCAGACGTCTCTGGGGTTTTGTGAGTAGGATCTCTGAGAATAGCACGACTGAACTACTCAGATTCTACTGTTAAAAAAGTACCCAACCAACGTTGGTGGCGCTATGTCGTGTAGTTCCTATAGTACCCCTGCAGGACCTGCGCGTTTGGATAACATATACTGTGAGCTTGGTGGTAGACTGACTCTGAGCACCCCCACCGTATATGTTAGCCTGGTTTGCATTAGCTAGCTCACAGTGCCACTAGAATCTCCTCTTATCGGGGAGAGATTAGTTTCTGGCAACCTTAGATCATGACAACCCAAATTCCTCAGAATCGTGGAAACAATGTACTACCTTTCGCTCAGTCACTTGTGCTTACTTATTCGGTTTGTCTCAGAGAGTTACACAGAATAAACAGTTGGGCGTTTCAATAAGTATTTATTGAACAGTTGTTATTCTAGTGTAAAATATATGTGCTGCGGTAGCCAGCAGACAATAGCAGAGATATATTATCAGCAGTACGATAAAAGCAAAGGGATAAAACAGTTCTACCATATTGCGATAATCATGAATACATACATGAATATAAAAGCATTATGCAAGTGCGCGTACTTCTACGATGCCCAACTAGATGTACCTGAGTGTACCTAGCATATGTGTAGGTCTAAAGCCTAAGAGCCAAGAATCCTTCTAGGATTTAGTCGAACCCCCATACCTGAATAGAGAGAGTGTGGGACACCGTCCTGGTCTCGAGTTGGACACCCCGCAAGGGCTGTGTCAGACCGCTGTCAGCTGGAGCGACTGCATGCAGGAGCCTCAGCGTCTCTGGTCAGTGTGTCAGCATGGAAGTCTCAGTTCCCTCTTTCTTACCGGGGCAAGATGTGGTGTATTTATACCCTAAAGAGTCATGGTCCTCAGTATGGTTTGTATTGGACATGAGGAAGACGTCAGGGGTGAACTTTGTACATACATATTATGCAAGTGGTATATTCCTAGAGAGCCATGCATAATTAATGAGTACAGTGTGGGCCTGTGTTTGGGAAAAACCCTGCTGTATTCAAAACCACAGGATAGATAACGTTCAGCCCTCAGAGCTCATTGTGTACTACCTGGGACCAATGTAGGTGAAAGATCATGCCTATATAAGGAATCATGACTATAATAGGACATGTACAGTTATGACCATAATTGGGCATATGCAGCTATGACCATAATAGGGCAAGTACGAATATGACCATATTAGGGTAAATATGAATACGTCCATTTTAGGGCATGTACGAGCGGATCTACATTAGGGCCTCTATGCGGGATATAACAAGTTCTGACTTTAAGCAGTGGAATGGGTTGAGAGTCAATGCCTCTTTGTGATCTGTGGGGAGTGGAGCTTCTCCGCATACATGGCCACCAAGGAAGACCTGCGGGACTCTCAGGCTTCCTCAATGAATGGGGGGCAATCATTAGCAATAATTCTGAGCACTAGCTCAACAGAATTCTCTCATTGTGCAGTCCCTAAGGGTCTGGCCTTTGCCATGGTAGGGTAGAAAGTTCAGCACAATGGCACTCCCAAGATGTCAGACCGTTGCGGCACTGGTCCTCCTCAGTGGAGTAGATTAAGAGGGGATGAGGGGACGCCATGAGCGCTGCTTCTTCTGGTTTGCACTCAGACACATTGACCCTCCCTGGACTAATATATTATGAACCTGAGATAGCCACTGGGCAACTTCTTCCATGAGTGGGGGAAAGAAAGTTGTTTTTCTCTAGCCCGTTAGGCTGTTTTTGATCGGGTGTTCTGTATTTTGCTCCCAGTGGGGTTCTTCCATATGGAGTTTTCGCTCAAAGAATTCCTGGCATTTAAACTTTTAGCTATCTCTGGGGCTTATTTTAAACAGTTTTCATCCCATTAGGCAAAGCTCAGAGATTCTATCTCCTGCCTTCTCTGCTTCTCAGTAGTCTCCATGACCCTGGGTATCTTAGTAGCAGCACCCTACAATTCTCTGGGCACACCACACTGCCTGCTTATTATGCCTAGGTTCATAGTTTCCAGGCCAATTGCAGCAGTCTGGGATACCATTTCCTAGCACACCTCCAGCCAAAGCTGGCCCACATAATTACCACGTGAGTCTCTAATCTAGGTTACCCCAAACGTCCACCTTCCACTATGGGAAGACTAGTGCCACTAACCATAGAGACACAATTCAAACAGAATCCAAGAAAGTAAAAGCCCAGAGTATATCTCCGCTCTAGAAAGGGGTTCGTCCACAAGGAGTACATCCTTCCTCTTCTTCTGAGGTTGCCGCTTCTTTTCACAGTATCAAACCTGTGCCGGAGTTCAAGAGTGAAGGTGGAGACTTCCTAAAGGTGGACATCTTGGCCCAGTCCAAAGATGCCATATCAACCCAGCCAGATATTTTCTAAGAGCAACCCGATGGCTGGTCATCAGCCTTACACAGCATGATGGGATTTTTAAAAAGCCAAAATCAACCCTTTGTTTACAACAGCTCTTTTCTGGGCCTTTGCCTCGTCCTATCTTACAACAGCAAACTGGTTTCTTCCTTTCAAGATTTCAAATGTGAGGGTGTAGTCAGTGCAGTGCTTATTTCCCCAGCTGAAGAAAAACATTTTACAAAGATTACAGCATTTGAGTCCCAATTAGTAAAACTCACACACAAGAGAGACCAGGTGCGGTCAGTTCAGGTAAGAGCTGTGGGGCAGGACAGAGTGAGGGGATGTCGACAGACGACAGATTAGGGAAAATAAAATAAAATAAAAACTCTTACCATGTGCTCCCTGCATTGCCGACTCAGCGATGTGGTGAGCGCAAGGTAAGTGGTTTTATTTATTTATTTTTTTACTTTATTTTCCGTACTCCGTCATATGTCGACTCCCCCAATCCCACCATGCCCCCGCTCCAACCCACCGCCCCACAGCTCTTACCTGAACCGGCCGCGCCTTTAGAGAGGCATAAAAATCAGGTGGCCTAAAATAAAAAATGGGAGGGGGGTATGGAAGTCAGAACACTTTACTTCACACCCCTAATGTGACATTACATGTTTATTTAGGTGCAACTAAAACAAAACAAAAAAATTCAAACAGGGAAAGATTTCTTTTTATACTGTGAGTAAAATAGTGGACCATAACATTATCGGTAAAAAAAGAAGAGAATCTGATTTAACGAATCATATAAGAATGAAGGGTTCCAGATAAAATATTATTTTCTTTTGTGAAACACTTTCTGGCACTAGGAAATTAGAGCTCTGCTAACAAGGGGTCAATAGTTCCTCAACTCAACAGAAACAAAGCTACAGACAATTTCAACTCTGGAATTGAACCCTGATAGAAGAATTTGTACCAGTACAGAGCAAACAGAGCAGATCTAAGTCTTCTCACACTTGGTTCTCAATAGCCCTATATGAAGAAGTGAGGTTATCAGAAATCTGGAAAGGGAGCTTCCTCCCAGTTGAATGTGTCCTAGCTGCATTCTGTCAGGAAACACTATATAAATCACATCTTTAAAGTCAACGCTGCCCATACCAGATTTTTCCTGGACACAGCCAAGAACAGACAGAAACAACTACTGGAGGTAATCAAACAAGCCAGCAGCCCCTCTTCCATCCCTCCACCCAAGCCATCAGCATGTATGTAACAGCTTTGTGGTGTTATTTCACAAAAAAATCAAAGACCTAAACATCTCCCCTCCAAACTCAACAGCATATTTTAGAAGAACATACCCTGAAAGACACTGCAATCGTGGTCCTCTTTCTCCCCAATTCCAGATTCAGAGCTACTACTAATTTTATACAAAGTTAAACCCTCGAACCACCTTTGTGATGCCACTCTGGGCTCCATCAGCAAAGCTCTAGCCAAACAACTTCTCCCTTTTGGTTGTCCCTGGTCAACTCCTCCCGAGAACAGGATACGCTCCCATATCATCTAAAAATGGGGCATATCACTTCTATCCTAATAAAACAATAATTGGATCCTGATGACCTTAACACCTATCAACAAGTTTCCACCCTGCCTCTCAATGGCAAGGTAATAAGAAGCACAATTTTTGTCTCACATCCAGGTAAGCAACCTCATGGGCCCTCTTCAATATGGCTTCCGTTAGGACCACAGCGTGGAGTCCACAATCCTACAGATCTTGGATGAGGACCTTTGCATTCTGGACGGACAATTTCTGTCTTCTTGTGCTCCTCAACCTCTCCGCTACATTTGATACAGTTAACCACCAGGCTTTATTAAGCACCTTAATGCGGAAAATCCTTTTTGAAGGGGCAGTCCTAGACTGATTCTCTTCTGTGCTTTCGAATCACTCTCAAATAGTCAAAAATCGGGAATGTGATTTCAAAAACAGTCAGCTTACAGGAAGGAGCCCCAGAAGGTTTGATACTTTCTCTAACCCTCTTCAACCTCTATATGGAAACTCAGTGTACGATCCTCAGGAAATCTGGATTACTTTTCCATCTATACCATGAAGACACTCAAAAGTACTTGAAAATCCTCACCCTCTTATCCAGCACCCTTAAAAGAGTTCAATCTTGAATGACAAACAACCATCTCAAACTAAACCCATTGAAAACAGAACTCTTACTTATTTCCCCAAAGAAACACAACCCATCGATTCTGGACTGTATATCATTCCCTGACCTGGAAGGCTGCCCATCTATAATTCAGAATGCCAAATCTCTGGGTTTCACCCTCGACAGACATCTCAACCTCTAGAATCATAAATCATACATGGCCAAGAGTGCTCGATGCCAGCTAAGAATGCTTGGGGAAACAGGCACCTCTTCCCAAAACAGGACCCATAATCAGTTGCCTAGGCACTTCTCCTCTCCAGACTCGGAATTGTATCCTCAAAATCCACCCAGGACCGCTAAGAGCAGTTTTACATGCAGCAGCACAATTCATAACAGATCACAAAAAATTTGATCACATCACTCCTATTCTACACTCCCTTCAGTGGCTTCCTATAGAGGCAGGAGCTCAATTTAAAATTGGCTGCATTTCCAAGGCTCTTCATCCTCATACCTAAGTGAGAAACTGAAACTTTCAGTCATCAATCGGGATTCAAGAAGTGCTCAGGCCCTTTCCTTGAACCCCCTATCTCCAAGAGCAAACATTACATGTCCCAATCATTCTCTGAAAGTGCCACAAGAATCTGGTACTCTCTCCTTTGAGCCTTTGCATCACTTCCTGTCACATCACCTTCAAAAAGATCTCAAAGCTCTCCTATTTGAACAATGCTTGGGTTAACAACCCCAATTTCCAATCAGTGGGTGCACCTCGGCCTTTCACAGCACTGTGTATAGTTGCACCTTGCATGGCACAGTGTCTGCCCCATTAATTGATATCACCTGTTTTTCTTTCTATGTTTGTGTTAAGAGTATGTGCATTTCCACCTTGTGAGGCATACCTTGTCACTCACTTTTCTGAAAGTAATCATTTGTTGTATCCATTTTCACTGTGCTGTGTTGACTCTAAAAGCACCTTGATGCCTCTGAGCCTAGCCCACGCTATATAAAAATCACAAATAAATAAATAGAAACTAAGGCACAGCTAACAATAATAATGCTCAACTTTCTTGAATAGGCTGTTGATTGAACAAGAGAGGGAGATCCTGCTCAGAGCTTGACTCAGACCTACTAATGCACCTTGAATGCTTAGACGTGAAACATGAAGTATATTTGTTCTATAATTAATTCCCAGTTTCACGCCCTTATATGCAAGCCACTCAGATGCTAATGAAACAGGGGAAGCACAGTTAACTGTAGATTGTAACAGACTTCAAACTTTACCTTTACCCTTGCCCTAGTGGCTTTCCAGAAGAACTGATATGAGTTACCTAATTCCACCTTGCTTTGCAGGCCTTTCTTGAGCTACAGACTGGCCTGCAATGAAATTTGACTAAATGAACACTTACTCAGGATCTCACAGAGATATCAGTTTATAAGTTAATTTCTGATATGTAGATGAAAGCCTCTCTAAAACACCCTCACTCTTATGTGACAGATCCACTTAAAATGTTCTATACAATCTTACATATGAGATTACATATCAGCTTATCCACAAATTACACAATGATGATTTTTTGGTATTTATTGGCTTGAGTATGTGTTGTCCTACATTTATTTACATTGTTCTTTTAGGTGCTGTTATATATTTTGAGTCAAGTGTTATATAAAGTATTATATATATATATATATTCACTGAAAAAACCATAGGTTTCAGGGACGTTATAGTTACAAATTATCATGATAAAAACCTTTGAAATTCACTGAAAAAACCATAGGTTTCAGGGACGTTATAGTTACTTGCACATTTCACTCGTACAAAACTATAGAAATTCGTCCGTTATGTTAGTTGAGCAAACTATAACTCACGCCCCCACAATGCACTGCTGATGATGTCACATATTACATCATTCATGACATGGTCAGTGACATCACTGATAACATCACTGATGACATCTCAAATGACATCACTGATGACATCACTGATGATATCATCCACGTGAAAATCTGATGCACCTCCTCATACCTTAATAAAACCTTTGATACACCCATTCTAAAATACAGACTACCATTTTCGAAACAATACAGACACCAATACCAGTTACTACATACGCACGCACTGATTCCTAGGTCTACACACACATCCACTCATTCACCCATAAAGTCACTCATACATGCAGTGACTCATCAATACAACACTATTATAGGCACTCATACACCTATACAAACACTCACACACCGCCACTCATCCAGAGTTACTCACACATCTAGTCAGTCATGCAAAGAATCAATCACACTTCTATTTACTCAGCTATACAGTTATACACACACAACCTCACTTATTCATAGTGATATTAACATATACTTACTCTCTTATACAATCACTGATACAAGTACACACTCATCCATACAGCACTCTCACAATCACTGACTCTCACGTATAGTCATTTA
Source organism: Calotriton arnoldi (assembly GCA_963921515.1). NCBI lineage: Eukaryota > Metazoa > Chordata > Amphibia > Caudata > Salamandridae > Calotriton > Calotriton arnoldi. Next base: position 265,946 of record CAWUFW010001846.1, on the reverse strand, counting down.
TATACTCCAACTCTCTCATTCACTGCGTTTTATATATGTAGTTACTTGGACATGTAGCACTGAGATATCCATTCACTCACCAACACACCCATACACACACTCACCCACCCATACAGCTGTTTCCACATGCACTCTGAACCCATACACCCAGTGAATAAAGAACTCACACATCTATGCACAAAGTCACACACCTCCCACCCACTCACACAAACACTCAGGCACCCATACAAATACTCAGGCAACCAATCAATAACCCATATAGACACTCATGTAGCTACTCATCAACCAATGCAGCAGCTTACACAGCAATAGACAGACTGATACAGACAGTCACACAGTTTAGTCACTAACCCATGAATTCAGTAAGAGACATTTAATCACTCATTTATACAGTCAGTCACACACCTACTAAATCCTCCATCCACACACTTATACAGCCACTCATTCTACTATATACCTTGGCCAATATATTTATAAAACATATTTAAACTTTACAGAAACACACATTGGATGATGTCATCAGTGATGTCATCAGTGATGTCATTTGAAATGTCATCAGTGATGTCACTGACCATGTCATGAATGATGTAATATGTGACATCATCAGCAGTGCACTGTGGGGGCGTGAGTTATAGTTAGCTCAACTAAATATAACGGCAGAATTTCTATGGTTTTGTACGAGTAAAATGTGCAAGTAACTATAACGTCCCTGAAACCTATGGTTTTTTCAGTGAATTTCAAAGGTTTTTAACATGATAATTTGTAACTATAACGTCCCTGAAACCTATGTTTTTTTCAGTGAATTTCAAAGGTTTTTTAAATGCTAACTTCTAATTATAATGTTCATTAAACCTATCTGCTGTGTGATCCAAAAACAAGCTGGTGCTTGTAGTGTTGTGGACAGTGGAAGCAACCATGTTACCTCAGGCAGTGGGGAAGATCTCGGTCATGAACCTGTGTCGTCGCCCCCTGTAAGCGGAAGCGCAGTGGGCTGGTCCAACGTACGCCACTCCAGCGTAGAAGTGTGAATAAATAGGCTGGGGTTCTGGGCGTGGTTCACTTGTGTGAAAGCCAACGCGTCTGCCAGAGTGGCGACCCTCACCCTGCCATGTGGCTGCCGCCATGACCGCAGGCCTCCTCGACACAAGCCCCCTGCGAACACAGCGGCACAGCATTGCACAGTTATGTCTGTACAGACTACTGCCTTCGATCTACACTGCGGACAGCAGGGCTCACAATTCAGATTGAGTCGCGATTGCAGATGACGCAGTCCAGTAGGCAAGACACATTGCTCCCAGTGCGGCCCGCCCGGACCACGCATCATCGCAGGCTGCGTACACGTTGAGCACCAGAGGTACCACTAACTCAGTGCACCACAAGTAAATGCCACGTGGCCTTATTAAGGCAGAATTCATTAAACAAAACACATTGCTACCAGTGCGGCCCACACGGACCACGCATAATCGCAGGATGCGCACACGCTTAGTGCTTCAGGTGCCACTAGCTCACTGCACCATAAGTCATCGCCACGTACCCTTAAACCTACATAATATCCTTTTAGTATCCTTGCTTCAAGAACTTTTTGATATCAATTATAGCTTTAGTACAATGACCAAATTTATCATGCGAGTCCAAAGGAACACTGAATGGCAGTCTACACTGGGGATAGCAGGGCCCACAATTCGAATTCAGTTTTGATTTATTTATTGCAGAGTGAACTGTACTTTATGTCGTTGGATTTTCTCAAGAGGATGTCACAAAAAGCATTCCTCGATGTCTGTGCTGACTACTGCCTTCAATCTACACTGCGGTCAGCAGAGCTCACCATTCAAATTCAGCCTTGATTTATTAATTGGACAGAGAATTGTACTCTATGTCTTTGAATTTTCTCAAGAGGAAGTGACAAAAAGCTTTCCTCGATGTCTGTGCTGACTACTGCCTTCGATCTACACTGCGGACAGCAGGGCTCACAATTCAGATGGAGTTGCGATTGCAGATGACGCAGTCCAGTAGGCAACAGACATTGCTACCAGTGTGGCCCTCCTGGACCACGCATCATCGCTAGCTGTGCACACGCGGAATGCTTCTGATGCTCCTACCTCAGTCCACCACAACTGATGGACCCTTTATGACAGAATCTTTTGTGTATGATTTCATATCTGGTGCCCCTAACTTAGTGTAGCACAAGTCATGGACCCTTTATGATTGAATCTCTGTGTGTGATCTGATGATTACTGTTGTACTTGTTACCAGCACCAACCATTCCCGCAGGGCTGGCTTACACTCACCCCACACGCATCCAGCACAGACATCACTGGACATGTGACCCTCGTAATAAAAAGGAGTCGAGTGCACGTGCTCGTACCCAGTTCCACTATCTATCTGTGTCCGTGTGTTCATTATGTATGCAACATGCTGCCCCTGGGCCCTACCACATTACATTGTGCTCTGGACAGCGTATGCAACCAACTTACCTTTGACAGTGGGAGAAAACTTTGGTTATGTAACTTTGTCTCGGTCATTGTACAAGTACGTACGTAGAGACTGGATGATTAGAGTACTGCAAGGAGAGTGTATAGTGAATTTATAAGTGCGTGGGGATTGGCGGAGTGATTGTATAAGTACATATGTTGGCGCACCCTAACTCCGACAACGAGCTTGTCTCTAATTGGCTGCCCTCCATGTCCCAAAAACTGAAATTTGGATTTTGCATGGCCCAGTATTGCTACAGTTGCAATACTCCACTGAATGTGCAATAAACATTCACACCCAAACAGATGTGTCATGTCCACCATCTTTCTTGTGTGGAACTATGGATGAATGTAGGGTCAGTGATTCCCCGTACCTTCCATGTTGGCCATGTTCAGGGACTTGGCTCACAGAGTGACACATTGACGCTTGCGACCCGGGTGACGGCAGCACTACAACAAGAACACCTGCATGCCAGTGTTGCAAGATTTTTTAAGCATTCTCTAGCCCAAAGACAACCAAAAAGTAGCCCAAACTAGCCCAATATTGTTACTTTAAGGAAGGAGGGGCAGGGACATCGTCAAGCAGGCGGTGAATGGATTGGAATTGATGTTGCAGCAGGCTGCCAAGTAAATATTTGTCTAATAAAGCGCTTTAACATACTAGTTTGCTGGAGCGCTGTATATATATTTATAATCTGGCAACTAGCACAAACCAAAATTTTACCGCACAACCGGGAAAAATATAGCCCAATTGTGCGTGATCTAGCCCAATCTGGCAACAGTGCCGCATCAGTTGATTCCTCATACAGCTCACGATGGAGCCACGCCCATAGCTCCAGAGTCATTCTTCACAGCCTCACGCAGGACTGGCATACGCCAGGCCAGCCCACTCTGCTTACGCTTACAGAGAAAGACAACAACGCTACATGGCCCAGATTTTCATTGCAGTGATCTGCTGGTCACACCCTAGTTCTTAGTACGCCACAGCCACTCCCTCATGGCTGGTATACACCCACACCACACCCATCCAGCACAGGCGTCACAGGACACGTGACCCTACCAATAAAAAAGACGGGGCACACGTGCTCTAAACCATTTTAGAGTTGCTCCCACCGTATGCACTGTGATGGCCTGTCTCGGTGGTTCGGACACCTCATGTAGGCCTGAGCCACCGAACAGGGAGGCCTACCACCACATGCGTGGCCTCACTGTTCACTGAGTTAGTGGCACCGCAAGGACTGAGCGGGTGTGCAACCTGCGATGATGATAGGTGCACTAGTATGTCCTCTGCCATGGCAAAATCAAGACGCAGCACCAAATGTGAGACCTGTTGGCCTGCGGAGCGGGACTGCATGATGCGGAGGGTGCCCTGTCCACGAAAAGGTGAGCAGTAAGGCCTAGGTGCGCAGCGGTGGGCAAATACGTCTGGGCGGCGGGAGTGGATACACAAAGGCGGCACAGCGATTTAGGCATACGCAGTCGTATCTACTCTCCCATTACTAATTCTGTACTATGTTTAGATGTGAGAGCTTGAGGGCTCCACTAGGTCCCGGCACGTGGTTGGAGACACAGCACTCACTGTCCCTCTTCATCTCTTCCTTTCTCTCCTTCACACTCTTTCTCTCTCTCTTCTTCTCACACTCTTTCTCTCTCTCTCTCTCTTCCTCTCTCTTTCTGTTTCTCTCTCTCTTGATCTCTCTCACTCTTTCTCTCTTTCTCTTTGTCTTCCTCTCACTCTTTCTTTCTTTTTCTCTCTCTCTTCCTCTCACTCTCACTGTTTCTCTCTTTCTCTCTGTATTCCTCTGACTCTTTCTTTCTTTTTCTCTCTGTCTTCCTCTCACTCTTTCTTTCTCTCTCTATCTCTATTTCTCTCTCCTTTGATGGACGCATGACGCACAATCTTATCTTGCTCTTTGTCTTGCAGGCCTGCGATGAAGCGTGGCCATCCTGCAATCAACACTCAACCTGAATTGTGAGCTCCGCTCTCCGCGTGTACACAACGGGTGAGGAGGTTTCTTCGGCACGTGGTGGACTGGTGGACTTGGCCCTTTTTGCAGGGTCATCCCTGAACTTTTTGCCTTCCTCCTGTATTTTCTCTGACCTGTTTTTGTTGGTTTTATGACTCTGGGCACTTTACCACTGCTGATCAGTGCTAAAGTGCATATGCTCTCCCTATTGTAAATTGATGTGTGGATTAGTGACTCCATGATTGGCTGGTTTGATTTACTTGTCAGACCCTAGTACAGTGCACCACGTGTGCCCAGGGCCTGTAAATCAAATGCTGCTGGTGGGCTTGCAGCACTGGTTGTCCCACCCACAGAAGCAGCTTGTAAAGTGTGTCTCAGGCCTGCCATTGCAGAGCCTGTGTGCAGTCTGTGACTGCCATGTCGACTTTGCAAGTGCACCCACTTGCCAGTCCCTAAACCTTCCCTTATCTTCATATCAGACACCCCTAAGGTATGCCCAAGGGCAGGGTGCATTGTAAGTATAAGGTAGGACATGCCCTGGTGTGTGTGGCCTGTCCTAATGGTGAATTACAGCCATTTTCGTTTTTCACTATTGCAAGGCTACCTGTTCCCCATAGGCCAGAATGGGCAGTTTTATTATTACACCTTATAATCCTAACTGACCCAGGGAACATGGTAGAAAAACGAATTTAGTATGCCTGAACTCAGAATGATAAAATACATCTTTTAGTGAAGTTGGTTTTAACATTCTGTGTTTGAAAATACCACTTTTAGAAAGTAGGTATTGTCTTGCCTAACCATCCAGCTGCCTCTGCTCAGGTTGTGTATTGTATGTCTGGGTTTGTGAGTGACAGGGGCTGGGGGATTCCAGGAGGCAGGGTGAGTCAGCACTAGGCTGAATAGGTCTGCCTGAAGGAGGATGGGTGGGAGGAGTTCCACCTGGGTCTGAATAGGGCTGTGCCTGCCTTCCACAATGCTGGCTCCACCTCCTGCCGGGCGTCTGATGGCTCTGCCCCTCACTCTCAAAGGAAAGAAGGAGTCATGTACACAAAGTGCTCCAGGACTGACCAGAACTGGTTTGGACTAGGCAAAGGCCTCTCTGCCTTCAGAGAACAAAGGATTTCTGTGTATAAGTACTGGGGCCCAGACCCCATGAAATTAGATCACTTCTGGGAAATCAAGAAACCTGTTGCCAAGGAGAAGAACCGGAGAAGCTGAAGGAGGAGTACTGCCCCTGTGCTGTTTTGCTGATTGGGGTTGGCCTGCAGTGGTTGCTTTCTGCCAAGGACAGGAGAAAAGACTTTGCTGTGCTTATCATCTTGAAGAAGAGAATCTCCAAGGGCTTGAACTGAGCTTGCCTCCTGCCTGAAGTCACAGGGACACAAAGACTTCACCCTTCTGTTTGCCTGCATCTAGAACTGCTGTTTTAGCTGCTAACAGAGGGAAATTGCAACACAGACGCCGGCGAGCGACGCCGTAACCTGCACCGAAGCCGTGGGCACCGCTCGTGAAGAGCACGATGCACCGCCCCGACTTGCACCGTAGGCCCGATGCCTGCCGACGCCGTGCGACATCGACTCCGAAGCCGTCACCGAGGCCGCTGCCTGCACCGGAGCCGAGGACACTGCTCGTGACGCTCACGACGCACCATCCCGACTCGCACCGCAGCCCCGACTTCACCGACGCCAGGGCTTCATCATCACAGAGCCGATCCTCGACGTGGGTGACCCCCGAATCCATCGACACCGCACCATCGGAAGGAACCAACGCCTCGCCGCCATCCGTGACGTTACCTCCCCGACACAGTAAGGAACCGACGCCTCACCTCCCCAGTGCTGCAGTAAGGAACCGAGGCATCACCTCCCCTGGGGTCGTAAGGAACCGACGCCGCCGGCGCCAACGAAGCCTCACCTCCCCGACGCCGTGCACCGTCTTTGTTTTCATCGAATTCCAGGTACTGTTCTTTGTGGGTCTGCTCGACTCCGGGCCCGACGCCGCGCACCTCGCGGTCGGCGCCGTACTTTGGGATTTCCACCGGTCACGACATCGTGATAACTCCAAGTGGAGTTATTTGTTGCTACAAGCTTTATTTTTAATTGACTATCCTATTTTTGAAGATAACGTGAACTGTCTCTATCATTTTAAGTCTATTTCAGATTACAGTAATGTTTATTTTTGCTATTGGGTCTTGTGTTAAGTCTATATAAAGATTACTTATTTTTACATACAACCTGTGTGGTGTCCATCTGTAGTGTTTTCACTGTATTACTGTATGTGTTCACAAATGCTTTACACACTGCCTCTGAGATAAGCCTGTCTGCTCGTGCCAAGCTACCAGGGGGTGAGCAGGGGTTATTTTAGGAGTGTATCCCCCTTATCCTGACTAGAAGCAAGGGTCCCTATTTGGACAAAGGTGCAAACCATTGCCAACTAGAGACCCCCAGTTCTAACATTGGTGGTCAGCGGTGAGGATTTGGACTTGCATTTGTGATTCATATACAGTGATTGGTGTACACTACTAGTGAGTGCAGACCAATACGCGACCACATACATTTTGATAGGACTTTTTTCCTTGGAACCTTTATTTTTGTTGAGAACTGCCAATTTTCACAATGAGCAAAGCAGGATCCATTGCACCTGCAGATATTTAATTTGAAGAAGATAGGGTTGATACCTACACTGTGGCAGAGCTCAAAGCCGTTGGTAAAAAGTTTAAAATCTCTATGAGAGGCCTCACCAGGAAGGTGGAGCTTCAAAAGGCGCTGAGGGCCTGGTTGGAAGCATGGAATGCCGGTGGGCAGCCCGAGGAGCCTGTGGAGGAGGCAGAGGATTTAGATGAGCGGCTTGAGGGGCCATTGGGCTTACCTGGGAGGGGAGTGCCTTCCAGGGAGGGCAGCAGTGTTTCTCAAAAGGGCCTGTCTCCAGAGGAGCTGGAGGACAGGGAGAAAAGCAGGATGCATGAAATGGAGATGGCCAAACTGAAACAGGGAAGCCATGATAGCCTTGAGCACAAGAAATTGGAGTTGGAAAGTAAGAGGTTGGCCATGGAAGAAAGGAAGATGCTTTTGGAGCATGAGAGAATGATGAGGGAGTTGGAGTTCAAAGCCAGGGGCTTAGGGATTCCTCCCTCTGGTGGCAGCAAAATTGTATTACCTAGTGCTGAGGGAGTAGTACACACACCCAGAGATGTGGTGCCTGACTTAGAGGGGGTTAATATACACCAGGAGGTTCAAGGGTATGAGGTAGCTCCAGTGGTGCGCAGTGTCCCTGAGGTGGATTGGGGAACTGGCACAGGGGTTCATAGTCCTAGTGGTGGAAGGGACACTATACTGACTCTAGATGAGAGGTGCAGGGAGAGGGGTTCCCCCATGTTTGAAGTCCTGGTGTGTGAGTGTGAAGACCGCCCAGAAGAGTGTGGGTTGAGTGACAGAGACAGTCAGATACTGTCTTGCCAATCTCAGGAGAGTGGTGTGGGGTACATGTGTGAGGCACTGGATGGTGAGGTGAAGGATAGCTTGGTTAACACCTGTGAGGGGTTGTGTGATCCAATTGTGGGAGAGCGTATTGTAAGTCCCTGTTTTCCAGAACTATGCCAACACCTGTTGGAGAGTGAGTTCTCTGACCCCAGGGAGCTCACGAGGGAGGAAGACCTTTTGGTGGTTTCCAGAGGGTCTGAAGAGACATTGGGGAGTGACCCTAACGGGAGTGGCTCAGGTATCTTCCAACCCAGAGTGGTGGAAGTGGTTCAGAGTAGCCCAGCTAGTTCCCGGTGTAGTGGGAGGGGTGTAGGGGCTCACGTCCTGTCTCAGTGGAGAAGGAGTGAGTGGGGGGCTGCGTGTCCCAAGGTGCCCGAACCCCAGTCTTGTGTCCTGGATGGTTCCATGAGGGAACACCAGGACGGGAACCTAGTCTGTCCTGATAGGCCGTCAGTTGAGGGGGATCTCCTAATGTCAGGTGAACTGGGAGTGTCTGTAAGCAGACCTCCATCAGTTCTGGTGTCTGGCAGTGCCACTCCTAAGTGGAGGGTGCAGAAGTCCAGATTGAGAGGTGAGAGGGGGAAAGAGTCCCCAGTGGAAGAACCAGTGGGTCAGGGGCCAGCCAGAAGGGCTGAGTCTCTAATGAGTGACCATGGTGACGCCACTTCTGTCCTGGGGGATCTTCACGCACTGTCAGATGGACAGGGGTTGGGAGATCTGCGCCAGGTAGACTGTCACACGACACATGAGTTGTGTGTCACCCTCTGGGGGGGCATGTGTGCTCCCCAGGTAGTCCTGGTGTGCCGGGCAAGTGTTCAACCACAGGGTTCCATCCCTGGGTTGGGAGGCCAGGTTCAGGCTGTGCCTGACCTGGAGGGAGGGACTACTGTAAGCAGTGTCCTGACCGATGTAGCTTCTAGGGGTACCACTCCAGTTGGGAGGGTGCAGAACGTTGGAAGGGGGTGCAGAGGGAGGGAGTCCTCGCCTCTGACCCCGGAGCAACCTGAGGGTTTAGATCCCAGGTTGGTAGATCAGTTGCAGGGTCAAGGCCCTGAACTGGTGGGTGAGTTGTGTTCTGAGGTTGGCTCTCATAGGAGGAGAGGGCGGAACCCCAGAAGGAGAGGCGGGGAGAGGGCAGCCTCACCCCTGACCTCTGCCCAGTCTAAGGGTACAGACCCTCAGCTGGGATCCCAGTTGCAGGATAGCACCCCTGAACTGGTGGGCGAATTGTGCAGGACACCTGCCACAGGTGCACTGACAATTCTGGAAGGGAGTACCGCTCCAGGTGGGAGGGTACAGAACCCCAAGGAGGAGGAGGACCGGGTGTGGGAAAGCCCACCCCAGTCTCCTGTCCAGCCGCCGGGTACAGGCCCGGGGCTGGTGGGTCAGTGTCAGGATGTCATACCTGACCTGACAGGAGGGAGAGTGGACAAAGGGTGCCAAGCACCTGGGGCTACTGCCCCCGCGCTCTCTGACGCCACAGAGGTTTGAGAGCCCTGAGAGGCATAAGGCCTGGGTCTCATCACTGACCATTGTCAGTGGCCACTGTGGCTTACTGTCTGTCTGTTGGGACACACCTGTGAGCAAGCTAAGGTTAGGTGCTGCACAGATGGTGTCCACAGGTGAAGATAAGGGGTCCCCATGGGTTAGCTTAGTGGGCCCTGAGAGTATGGACAGAGGGATCCAAATAGGTTCAGATTGGCGTAGAACTGGAATATGCCCCTGCTGTTGCGGGCCAGGGTCCAGGTTCTATCGCCCAAAGCAGGGAAGCCCATCAGGGTAGTGATTGGTCTCCCCTGCGTTTTGGCTGGAAGGGGGTTGTGTTGGACTTAGCCCTTTTTGCAGGGTCATCCCTGAACTTTTTGCCTTCCTCCTGTATTTTCTCTGACCTGTTATTGTTGGTTTTATGACTCTGGGCACTTTACCACTGCTGATCAGTGCTAAAGTGCATATGCTCTCCCTATTGTAAATTGATGTGTGGATTAGTGACTCCATGATTGGCTGCTTTGATTTACTTGTCAGACCCTAGTACAGTGCACCACGTGTGCCCAGGGCCTGTAAATCAAATGCTGCTGGTGGGCTTGCAGCACTGGTTGTGCCACCCACAGAAGCAGCTTGTAAAGTGTGTCTCAGGCCTGCCATTGCAGAGCCTGTGTGCAGTCTGTGACTGCCATGTCGACTTGGCAAGTGCACCCACTTGCCAGTCCCTAAACCTTCCCTTATCTTCATATCAGACACCCCTAAGGTAGGCCCAAGGGCATGGTGCATTGTAAGTATGAGGTAGGACATGCCCTGGTGTGTGTGGCCTGTCCTAATAGTGAATTACAGCCATTTTCGTTTTTCACTATTGCAAGGCTACCTGTTCTCCATAGGCCAGAATGGGAATTTTGATTATTACACCTTATAATCCTAACTGACCCAGGGAAAATGGGAGAAAAACGAATTTAGTATGCCTGAACTCAGAATGATAAAATACATCTTTTAGTGATGTTGGTTTTAACATTCTGTGTTTGAAAATACCACTTTTAGAAAGTAGGTATTTTCTTGCCTAACCATCCAGCTGCCTCTGCTCAGGTTGTGTATTGTATGTCTAGGTTTGTGAGTGACAGGGGCTGGGGCTGGGGGATTCCAGGAGGCAGGGTGAGTCAGCACTAGGCTGAATAGGTCTGCCTGAAGGAGGATGGGTGGGAGGAGTTGCACCTGGGTCTGAATAGGGTTGTGCCTGCCTTCCACAATGCTGGCTCCACCTCCTGCCGGGCATCTGATGGCTCTGCCCCTCACCCTCAAAGGAAAGAAGGAGTCATGTACACAAAGTGCTCCAGGACTGACCAGAACTGGTTTGGACTAGGCAAAGGCCTCTCTGCCTTCAGCGAACAAAGGATTTCTGTGTATAAGTACTGGGGCCCAGACCCCATGAAATTAGATCACTTCTGGGAAATCAAGAAACCTGTTGCCAAGGAGAAGAACCGGAGAAGCTGAAGGAGGAGTACTGCCCCTGTGCTGTTTTGCTGATTGGGGTTGGCCTGCAGTGGTTGCTTTCTGCCAAGGACAGGAGAAAAGACTTTGCTGTGCTTATCATCTTGAAGAAGAGAATCTCCAAGGGCTTGAACTGAGCTTGCCTCCTGCCTGAAGTCACAAGGACACAAAGACTTCACCCCTTCTGTTTGCCTGCATCTAGAACTGCTGTTTTAGCTGCTAACAGAGGGAAATTGCAACACCGACGCCGGCGAGCGATGCTGTAACCTGTACCGAAGCCCTGGGCACCGCTCGTGAAGAGCACGATGCACCGCCCCGACTAGCAACATAGGCCCGACGCCTGCCGACGCCGTGCGACATCGACTTCGAAGCCGTCACCGAGGCCGCTGCCTGCACCGGAGCCGAGGACACCGCTCGTGACGCTCACGACGCACCGTCCCGACTCGCACCGCAGCCCCGATTTCACCGACGCCAGGGCTTCATCATCACGGAGCCGATCCTCGACGTGGGTGACCCCCGAATCCATCGACACCGCACCATCATAAGGAACCGACGCCTCGCCGCCATCCGTGACGTCACCTCGCCGACACAGTAAGGAACCGACGCCTCACCTCCCCTGCGCTGCAGTAAGGAACCGAGGCATCACCTCCCCTGGGGTCGTAAGGAACCGACGCCGCCGGCGACAACGAAGCCTCACCTCCCCGACGCCATGCACCATCTTTGTTTTCATCGAATTCCAGGTACTGTTCTTTGTGGGTCTGCTCGACTCCGGGCCCGACGCCGTGCACCTCGCGGTCGGCGCCGTACTTTGGGATTTCCACCGGTCACGACGTCGTGATAACTCCAAGTGGAGTTATTTGTTGCTACAAGCTTTATTTTTGATTGACTATCCTATTTTTGAAGATAACGTGAACTGTCTCTATCATTTTAAGTCTATTTCAGATTACAGTAATGTGGATTTTTGCTATTGGGTCTCGAGTTAAGTCTATATAAAGATTACTTATTTTTACATACAACCTGTGTGGTGTCCATCTGTAGTGTTTTCACTGTATTACTGTATGTGTTCACAAATGCTTTACACACTGCCTCTGAGATAAGCCTGTCTGCTCGTGCCAAGCTACCAGGGGGTGAGCAGGGGTTATTTTAGGAGTGTATCCCCCTTATCCTGACTAGAAGCAAGGGTCCCTATTTGGACAAAGGTGCAAACCATTGCCAACTAGAGACCCCAGTTCTAACATGGACCCTCTTCGACACACACCAGTGGTGTAAGGTGAGCAGAGAGGCTTGTTTGCACAGCGGCGGGCAGTCACCTCCGGGCAGTGGGAGTGGATGGGGTGCAGCAGCCTGGGTGCGCAGTGGCACGCAGTCACCTCCAGGCAGTGGGAGTGCATGGGGTGCAGCAGCCTGGGTGCGCAGCAGCTGTCATACACCTCTGGGCAGTGGGAGTGGATGGAGTGCAGCAGCCTGGGTGTACAGCAGCGGGTAGACACCTATGGGCAGTGGAAGTGGATGGGGTACACTAGCCAGGGTTCACAAAGGCGGGACAGCGATTTAGGCATACGCAGTTGTATGTACTCTTCCATCTTTATGTTTCAGATGACTAAGCTTGAGGGCTGCCCTATATCCCGGCACGTGGTTGGAGACACACCGGTGACAGAAAGGTGAGCTGTGAGGATTTTCTCCACAGTGTCAACACTCACTCTCCCTCTCCATCTCTTCCTTCCTGTCACTCACACTCTTTCTCTCTCTCTCACTCTCTATCTCTTCCTTTCTCTCTCTCACACTCTTTCTCTCTTTCTCTGTCTCTTCCTCTCTCATTCTTTCTTTCTCTCTCTTCCTCTCTCTCACACTGTTTCTCTCTCTCTTCCTCTCTCTCACACTGTTTCTCTCTTTCTCTCTTTCTGGTATCTCACTCTTTCTCTCTTTCTTTGTCTTCCTCTCTCTCTCACACTTTCTCTCTGCCTCACTCTCACTCTTTCTCTCTCTTTTCCTTTCTCTCACTCTTTCTCTATCTCTTTTCCTCTCTCTCACTCTTTCTCTCTCTCTTCCTCTCGCTCACTCTTTCTCTCTCTCACTCTTTCTCTCTCTCTTTGTCTCTCTCACTCTTTCTCTCTGTCTTCTTCTCACTCTTTCTTTCTTTTTCTCTCTCGCTTCCTGTCACTCCCACTGTTTCTCTCTTTCTCTCTGTCTTCCTCTCACTCCTTCTTTCTTTTTCTCTCTGTCTTCCTCGCACTCTTTCTTTCTCTCTCTCTCTCTCTTTCTCTCTCCTTTGATGGACGAATGACGCACAATCATATCTTGCTTTTTATCTAACAGGCTGTGATTCACGAATCGACGTCCCCCCCCACACCACCACAGTTGAACCTGTGTACAAACTGCGATGATGTGTGGCCATCCTGACAACGCCTGACAAAGTTGCTTCAGCACGTGGTGCACCCTCTTACACACACGCCGGTGGCGGAAGGTGAGCAGAGATACTTCTTTCCGCAGCAGCGGGCAGTCACCTCTGGGCGGTGGGAGTGGATAGTGTGCAGCAGCCTGGGTGCACAAGAGCGCAGAGACACCTCCGAGCAGTGGGAGTGGATGGGCTGCAGCAGCCTGAGTGCGCATTGCCGAAACAGATAATTAGGCGTGTGCAGTTGTATGTACTCTGCAATTACTAATTCTATACTATCTTTCAGATCACTAAACTTAAGGGTGCACTATGTCCCGGCACTGGTTGGAGACACACCGGAGGCACAAAGGTAAGCTGCGAAGATTTTCTCCAGTGTCAACACTCCCTCTCCATCTCTTCCTTTCTCTCTCTCACACTTTCTCTCTTTCTCTGTCTGTTCCTCTCTCTCATTCTTTCTTTCTCTCTCTTCCTCTCTCTCACTCTTTCTCTCTACCTCTCACACTGTTTCTCTCTCTCTCTTTTCCTTGTATCTTACTCTTTCTCCCTCTCACTCTCACTCTTTCTCTTTCTCTGTCTTTGTCTGTCTTCCTCTCTCTCACTCTTTCTCTCCTCTCTCTCACTCTTCCTCTCTCTCTTCCTCTCTTTCACTCTTTCTCTCTCTTCCTCTCTCTCACTCTTTCTCTCTCTCTCTTCCTCTCTCACACTAATTCTCTCTTTCTCTCTCTCACTCTTTCTCTATTTCTTTGTCTTCCTCTCTCTCTCACTCTTTCTTTGTTTCTCTCTTTCTCCCTCACTCTTTCTCTTTCTCCTTTGCTGGATGCATGACGCACCATCTTATCTTTCTTTTTGTCTTACAGGCTGTGATTCACAAATGGTCCAGCGATGACACGACATGGCTGTACATAGTTTTATTAGTTGTTGTTTTGTTTTAATAAAATGTTTTATATGTAAATCCATACATGACTAAGATTCTTATTTGTCCAACCTAACGTGACTGTCACATTTGTTTGTGGAGGGTGGGGGTGAGGGGAGATGGCGGACAAGGAGCTCCTACTGGGGGATGTCGGAGCAGTGTTGGGTGTCCGACCTGCATGATCGTTGCCTCCATTACATCTGTTCTCAGATACTTAAGAGCCGGCGGTCTGGCTCGTAGATGAAGAACTGCGAGCCGACTAGCAGGCTCATAGAGGGAGAACCGGGGACCATCAGTTCGCAGAGGAAGAGCTGCGGGCCAGCTCGCAGAGGAACACCTGTGGGCCGACTAGTATAGGGAAAGGTGCGGGCCATCAGCTTCCAAAGGGATAGCTGCGGAACACTGATGTGGGGAGAGGGAGCGTCAAGAGCGTATCTCGCAGAGAAACACCTCCGGTATATTTCTAGTATTGGCTTCACAGATACAACTGCGGGCCAGAGAACTCGCACCCGAAGAGCTGTGAGCCGACAAGTGGTTCGCAGAGGCAGACTTGCAGGCCCAAGTATGTTGTTGGAGGTATGCTGTTGATGGTGGAAAAGGGTGCGTTACCTGCTGATGTAGGGAGAGGCAGCGTGAAAGCGGTATCTCGCACAGACAGAGCTCCGGTATATTAAATTGCCCCAGGACCTTTCTTTTATATTTTCACTCGATGCGAGGCACAAGATGGCTGCTAACACTTCCTGGTTTGAATTGTTAGAAGCCAATCAGAGGCAAGCTCATGCTCGGGAGTTAGGCACAGTCCAGATATATATATATATATCTTTTTTCCTTTAATATCTCAAAAACTACTGAACGGATTTACACCATTTCCACAAAACCGCGCTTTCTGCACCAAGACCTTTCTCCCTGCCAAATTTGGCATAATTCCGTTCAGCAGTTTGACCTGCAGCCTTGTCTAAAGTTTCCTATGGAAAATGCATTGCGAAAACCCTTTTTCGGACCCCCCTTTTTTCTCAGCCCCCCTTCACCAATTACCCTGTAATATGTCTTCGCAGCTCAATACACCCTTAAACTTTCAAGATACAAGCTGATCAAAAAAGAGAAACTTTCAGGAATATTTAGTAAAGATTCGTCAAACGACGCCAAAGTTATAAGCACATGGAGGTCTCCAGGAGGGGGGCCGCGCAACCCCCCTCCCAACATGAGTGAAGCCCCGGGTCTGCGGGGACCCCAGCGGGCCCCCGCAGCCTCACCGAGCCCCGCTATTATTTTTTAAGAAATGCCCCTGGGACCTAGCCCACCCTGGGGTCTCATTAAAATAAAACGTGGGACCGCGCAACCCCAGCGCGAATTACGCCAATGAAAGGGTTAAAGCAGTGCACCATTAAGGTGCGAGTTATAGTTAATGTAGTGTGGCTAGCGAGTTGATGACAGTGGGTATGGAGGTGCACGAGTTACAGCAAATGAAATTGAATGAAGATATAACTAGAAGTTTGTAGTTTGTGTAGTTTAAGTTTGCTTTGCATTGAAAAAAATCATAAAGTTATAGTAATTAGAAGGTGGTGCATAAATTATAAATGTAAGGTATACCTATAACTTTAGAGTTTCTAATGTTTGTGTAGTTTGACTTTGGTTTGTATAGAAAGAATAAATACAGTTTTCTAGATTATAAATACATTTTAACCTTTATTGTTTTCATTGGATTTCAATGTTTTTTGTTTTTTTGATAATCAAGTTTATTAGCATTTAAGGAACAAATCACAAAATATATAGGCAGTAAAATCAAACACATCGTTTGGTTAGACATCATTGAAATAAAGACGACAGAGACTTGTAAAGCACTTTTAGAATGAGTACAAAGACCACACTTGCCTATGAACATTCTTGTACAAAGCCCAAGCGCCCCCTAGGGCCATAGGTTGAACCACTTGCCCCATATTCTGCCAAAAAGCTCGGGGCAACCCCGGGCCTCGAAGAGGGCTTCCTCCTGAGTTCCACACCAATCCACTCCCCTTCTCCATTTCCGCATAGTTGGTGGTTTGGCCTGGGACCAGACTGCCGCTATATCGCGCTTTGCCACTGCCAATGCTGTTCCCAAGAAGCGCTTATCGGTCCGGGAGCCATCGAGACCAGCAAACACGCCCAGGACCAAGCGCAATGGGTCGTGAGGGACTTCCCACCCCAGAGTCTGCGTAAGTTCTAGTTCCACCCCCGCCCAAAATGGTGCAAGGACGGGACATTGCCAAATCATGTGGTAGAAGTCCGCAGGGGCGTGACTGCAGCGTGTGCAGGACGGGGAGGGCCGCATACGGGCAGTGTAAAGATGCGCTGGAGTGAGGTAGGCCGTGTGTAGGTAATAGAGTTGGACTAGACGCAGCTTAGAGGAGGTCGTCAAGATCCTGGGAGCCATAAGGGCGTCTCTCCAGTCCGCCTCTTCTAGGGGGCCCAACCACCCCTCCCAGCGGGCACGGAGCAAGTCTAGGGATGCGGGGCCATTGTTCACTAGGGAGCGGTAAATCCGCGATACCCCTCTGCTGCCCAGGTTCTCCATCATCACCTGGGCCTCAAGGGGGCTAAATTCCGGGAAGGAGGTGGGGGACGGAATGTGTACGCGGAGGGCATGCCTTAGTTGTAAGTATTTGTAAAATTGGGAGGAGTGGAGTGAATAGCGTTGCTGCAGGTCTGCAAACGATCTGATGTGGTCCCCTACCCAGACGTCTCCTAGCAGGGAGATCCCGATGCGGTCCCACCGACGGAAACCTCGTCCCTCCGAGACTTACTTCAGCCAGGCACCACTCCACAAGGGCGTCTGTCCGGTGAGTCTCCGGTCCCATTTCGTGTGACGCAAGGCTGCACGCCAGGCCATGAGCACCGTTCGGGTGACGGGGGGAAGGGCTTGTGGTATGGGGGCCCCATACAAGTAAGCCTGGAGCCGTGAGAATTCCAATGACCGGAGTTCCACCTGGTATGCCGGGTCGGACCAGCCGCCTGCGAACCAGTCATGGATCACGATGAGCCTCGTGGCCAGATAATAGAGATGGAGATTGGTTACCCCCATGCCCCCGTCATAGGGAGGTATTCGGCAGTGTGCCAAGGACATTCGCGGCCATCCGCCCCCCCACAAAAACCGGCCAAGGGCACTGTCTAGTTCCCGAAACCAGCTCCCTGGGAGATGAAGGGTAATGTTTTGTAAAATGTATAGAAAGCGGGGGAGGACCATCATTTTAAAAAGGGCACTTCTGCCAAGGGGGTTGAGAGGGAGAGATTGCCATTTCTTGAGGTCCGCTTTGGTCTTTGTAACCAGGGGTGTAATGTTCAGGGCCCATTCGAGCTCTGGAAGGAGAGCGATCCACATCCCCAAGTACTTGAACGACTGCCTGCGCAGGGGAATGGTCGTTTGCCAGTCGAAACAATCCCGGGACGGATGTAAGGGAACCAGTGTAGATTTTGACGGGTTAAGCCGGAGGCCAGAGACCCGTTCGAAGGCAGAGAGGGCGTCCAAGCATCGTGGGCCTGAGCTCTCGGGGTCCGCCAGAAAAAGGAGGACGTCGTCGGCGTATAGGGCGATCTTATCAATCTGGCTCGGGTCCCACGCCCACCCACGGATGTGGGGGTCCTGCTGGATGAGGGAGGCCAATGGTTCCATTGCTAACGCAAATAAGAGCGGCGAGAGCGGGCAGCCCTGGCAAGTGCCCCTTTGAATGGGAAACGTCTCCGAAAGCACGCCATTGATGAGGACCCTGGCCTTAGGACTGGAGTATAGGACCCGGATAAGGCGCCGGAACTGGGGCCCGAAGCCCATCACCTCCAACACATCCCCCAGATAGCTCCAATCTACCGTATCGAATGCTTTTTCAAAGTCGATAAAAAGCAGGGCCAGGTACGGGGTGAGGAGGTGACGATGTGCCAGGGCGAGGTGAAGGCGGCGTATGCAGTGTCGTGTACCTCGGGCAGGCATAAAGCCGCATTGATCTGTGTGGACCAGGTCCTGCAAATGGGGGCAGAGTCTGTGGGCCATGGCAGTGGCGAAGATTTTTACCTCGATATTTATGAGGGAGATGGGGCGATAATCCGCGCATGCGAGGGAGGGTGGCTGTGTCTTTGGGATGACCACAATAGTGGCCACATCCATCTCCGGAGGGAAGGACCCCATGTCAACTACAGTTTTAAACAAGTCCACTAAATGTGGGACCAGAGTGTCACGGAAAGTTGCGTAATATTCTTGGGGGTAACCGTCAGGCCCTGGCGTCTTGCCGGAGTGTAAAAGTGAAATGGCCCCATGTATCTCCTCCGGGGTGAGCGGAAGATCCAGAGTCTCAGAGACCCTCTGGGGGAGGCAGGGCAGTTTAGTCCCGGTCCCGGACAACAAGTCGGCCAGAGAGGATCCGGGCGGCCGGGCCGCGTAAAGAGCAGCATAGTAGCCTGCAAAGGTTTGGGCGATAGCTCGAGAGGTGACATGGTGGCCGCCGACCCCATCACAGATCTCGGGAATAATGCGGTTGGCTTTGGGGTAGGACACTAAGTTGTGGAGTAATTTGCCATTCTTATCTCCCCAACCGTATACGCGTGCTACGGAGGATCGCCATAACATTTTAGCTGACTCCAGTGAGATCCGACTGATCTCTTCGCGGATCAGTGTAAGTTGTCGAGCGGAATCAACGCTGTCAGTATCAGCCTGGGCCCCTTCCATTTGTGCTGCTTGGGCCTCCAGCTGCACAAGTCGGGCGGTCTGTTCCGTGCGTTTCGCGTGGACCAAGCCTCTAGCCGCCCCCCGTATAGTGGCCTTGCCAGCCTCCCATAATGTTCCCGGCGAGGAGACCGAACCTGTGTTGGTCGAGAAATAGTGCCCCAGTTCCTGCCTGAGGGCTTCAACGAATTCGGCGTCCTGCAGGAACCAGGCGTTCATTCGCCACGCCGTACGAGTACCATTGGGGGAGTTCCCGAGACGGAGGGAGACCGGGGAGTGATATGAGATGCCGTGGGGCATAATAGTTGCCCCGGACAACAATTGACAGTCTGGGGCTGGAAGCAGGAGCAGGTCGATACGAGAGTGGGTATGGTGAGCCGCCGAGGTGTGGGTATACTGTTCTCGTCGGGGGTTCCACACCCTCCAAGCATCGCAGAGACCCAAGGCAGAGGACCAGTCAGACAAGCGCCTAGCAGAGGCCAGGCGAGATGCTGAGGGAACGCCTGACGTGTCGCGGGAGGGCTGCAAAACGGCGTTGAAATCGCCTCCAATGACTGTCAGTCCCTGTGGGAAGGAGGAGATTACAAGTGTAAGACAGCGGAGAGCAGAGGCCGAGGTGGCGGGGGGATGTAGACACACAGGAGGTTGAAAGGGCGGCCTTCAACTTTACCCGTCAGGGCCACGAAACGACCCTGCACGTCTGTCTCGGCTTGCGCCAGGGTAAAAGGAAGCCCCTTCCGAAGCAGTATGGCAACCCCCCGGGATCCCCGTGTATAGCCAGAGTGCCAGACCCTGTCAAACCCATACCGGGCCAGGAAGTTGCATCGTGTACCCAGAAGGTGTGTTTCCTGTATAAATAAGATATCGGGCATATGTCGCTGGGCGCTACGAAGGACGGCAGTGCGTTTTATGCGATCTAGTAGGCCGTTGACGTTCCATGATAGGATATGGAGGGGTCTATTTAGGGTCGACGCCATCCAAGTGGAGAAAAGTGTGTGGAGGAAGGGGCGCAGGCACAAGTGGACCCGGGTCCCAAGGGAGGCAGCGTTTTGCGGCCGGGGTCTCTGGGTGGAAGTTGCGCAGTGTGATAAGTCTTGTGTCGCTGTCAGTGTCATACATGCATCGATAGCTGCCAAGAAAAACAAGGAACGGCGGCCCGTAGGCGGCTGAAAACAATAAACAATGGGGAGACAACGGTCTACCCACCCTCCCATACCCCCCAACACCCCCCACCCTACACTTCTGAAGACGAAGCATCTGTCGCCCTAACAAAGAAAACAACTTAAGACAACAACCCACAATAAGGCTAGGTGCTAAGCTAAAACGTTTAGCAAAACATGGGCATGGCGGAGATGGACCCCCTCCTTAAATTCGGATAAAAAACTTGTCAACAGCTGCAAATATTTTCAGAACGATTATGCATCAAGGGGATACAATTAAGTCCAGGAGCTGAAATATAAACATTCTGCAGAACATGAATGCATTGAAAACGAATCACCCCAAATGTAAAGAAGAATTAACACTCTTGGGTACAGGAGCTATTCGGAAAACTAATTAGGGAACCCCTGCTGTAGGCCAGAGTTCAAGTTCCCTCGTCTTCTCCGGATCCACGAAGCGCAGGGCTCCGAGACAGGTCGGATTTGGATATGGCAGGACGCAAGGTCGCCGATGGGTCTGTGATCTGGCTCAAGTCGATCAGGGAGTTAGTTGGACTGGGAGTGGCGGACCTCTGTGATGACGCTCGAGAAGGAGGGCGCTGAGACGGCGCACCAGGTGAGTGGGATGCCCCACCTCGGCGATCGCCCTTCTTGCGGGACCTGGTTCGGCGTCTTTGGGATTTCGGCTGGGCCGGGCGGGGCTGCGGGAGGTCACAACGGGCGAGAGAGGGCACCGGCCGACCCAGGGTGGGCCGCTCCTTCGTGAGCCAGGACCATGCCGCCTGAGGGCTGTCAAAGAAGAATGTCGTATCCTGAAAAACAACTCTGAGCCGGGCCGGAAATAGGAGACCATAGCGAAGACCCAGGTTCCGAAGCTTTTGTTTAACTTCGTCGTATGTCCGACGTTGGGCCTGCACCTCCCTGGTGTAGTCCGGGAAAACCATGATCTTGGTATTTTGGAACGTCAGTGGACCTTGTGCCCTAGCTTCCCTGAGGATGGCATCTCTGTCCCGGAAATTGAGGACCCTCAGGATAATGGGTCGGGCGGGAGCCCCGGGCGGAGGCCTGGGGGCCAGGGAGCAGTGCGCGCATTCAATGGCAAACCAGGGCGAGAGGGACTCTTTGGGTATCCAAGAATGCACCCAATTCTCCACGAACGTATCCGTTCAATCCCCTCGGAAAATCCCACAAGGCGTAGATTGTTTCTCCTTGACCTATTTTCGGCGTCTTCGGCTCGACGGTGGAGCTCCAAGGTCTGGGACTGGAGGCGAGCCACTTGGGTCTTAAGTTGGCCAATGTCCTCTTCGGTCGTGGAGATTCTGGATTCCGCTTCCGTAATTCGTGCCGTGGCGTTGCGTAGGTCCTGGCGAATAAGGGCCATGTCCACCCTTACCTCGCCAATCTTGTTTTCCACGGAGGCCTGTGATGCGCCGATCGCCTAAAGGATGGTGGAGAGGTTGCCCCCAGTGGGGACCGGAGCCTCAGGCGACCCACCCACAGGACCACGGTCCGTCGTGGTGAATTGGTCCATTTTGGTCTGGGTCGGAGGGGCAGGGTTCTGCAAGGTGCGGGTCCGGCCCATCGCCACGAAGGAAGGGGTCCGGCTACCGCCTGGGCAGGGGAGGGATCGCAGTCCCAAAGAGGAAGGCGAGGGGGGCCCCTGGGCACCCAGATCATCGATACTCAGACCCGGGCGCTCAGGTCCACCCCTGCAGGTCCATTGTGAAGAGCTGCGGGGTCACCGGCGGATCCGCAAGGAGCACTCCAGCAGAAGGAGGTTAGGCCAGGCCAAACGACAATGACAGGGCGACAGCACGGACCCTTTGTCCTGCAGGAGAGTAGTTGGAGTCAGACGGGGGCTACTAAGGATCCAAACTCTGTGGTGGACTCTGCCACCGACCCGGACCGGTCGTCCCCAGGCCGGCACTACCAGACAAGGATCCCTCGACGTGGAGCGTGGTGGGCAGAGGGGGGATTAGAACAGCCAGGGGGTAGGGGGGGCGGAGGCACTGGTGATACCCCTCTGCGCCGCCATCCGACCTTATGGCCGATCCCCAACCCCTTCCCCAGGTCTCCGGTGCACCGACAGTGGGGGCCACAAGAGAGTCTAGCCCGCCTCGTGGCCAACCGCCCCGCCACCAGCAGTGAAGCCGGTGTACTCCCGTAGAGTTGCAAGAATGGGCGGGTTATAGTCTAGGGGCGCCCCAGCTTCTACACCAGGGGGACCCCACCAGAGATTACGTTGTTGGGGGGCCACAACTCCTCATGCGACATCAGGTGCACCAGCCGCAGCGCCCCCCCTCCAAGGCAACAGGTAACAGGAGCAGGCCCAGAACCACAAGGAAGGGGGGGCTTAAAGAGCGGTTGGGAAAGGGGGGGCGGGGGTACAAGGGCTACCCCTCCGCACCGCCACCCGATGAGATGGCCGATCCCCAACCCCAGACCCCACTCACCGATGCAGCGAAGGCCCCTAGGTCCTCCTCGGCGTCAGCAGCGAGGCCGCAGCACCCACGTCGGTACAGGGCAGCAGGCGCCCGTGTCTGGGGAAGGCCCCCCAGAGGCCCACAGCTCTCGGGCGACACCCGGAAAGTCAGAGGCAGCGCCCCCCTCCAGGGCCGCCAGGGTTCAGCGCTGGCCCGATGAAAGGCACCGGGGCGTCCCCCCCACCGGCTCACCTGTGAAGGCAGCTGGGCACCAGGCCGGGGGAGACACGTGGACGGGCCGGAGGAGGGTCCCGGTCTCAACGCCGCTGCCCGGCAATGGCGGCTGAGATCAGGTGTCAGGGCGGGGACGCAATCCGGACCAATCCCCCGGTGCAGCCAGGCCACACAGGAGTCCAGCCGAGGTCCCGGTCCGGTCCGGTCGGGACGCGGCAGCCGCCTCACCCCCAGCTCCGCCCTTACGGCGCCCCACGCGGATTCCGGTGTTGGTGCGGCCGGGAAGGACTACGACCTCGAGGGCCCTCTACCACACAACCTCTGACCTCGGGGGCGTGCAGATGGGCTCTGGCACCGCCGCCGCCGCGATGCAGCTGGGGGGAGTCGGGCCGGCTGGGGAGGATATCAGGCCTCGGGCTGGAGCGCCAGCAGGTCCGCCATCACCAGGCCGCAGCAGAAGGGGAGGCGTTTCCGGGAACCAGAGCTCCGATCCGCCGTCTGAGGGGATCGGGGCAGAGCGGAGAGTTCAGGGAAGCTCTGCGGGCAGGTAAGGGAAGATTGTAGCAGCTGTGGACAACGGGTGCAAGGCGGATGACGGAGGGGGTGCGGAGCACTCTTAGAGTGCGACCGCCATCTTGACACCTCAGGCCACGCCCCCTCAATGGTTTTTATATTTTAATAAAAAAGTGTTTCAAATTGTAGAGTGAAGTGTGTTTGAATGAAGTTTTGTTAAGTGGAGTATTATGGAGTACAGTGGAGGACAGTGTTGTACAGTGTCATGTAGTGAAGTTTAGTAGAATGGAGTTGAGTGGAGTGGCATAGAATGGAGTGGTGCAGAGTGGAATAGCGTAGTGGAGTGGCATAGAGTGGTCTAAAGTCAAGTGGCGTGGAATGGAATAGCATTAAGTGGAAAAGCATAGAGTGAAGTGGCATGGAGTGAAAGTTCGTAGAGTGGAGTGACATACAGTGGAGTGGTGTAGAATGGAATTCCATACAGTGGAGTGGTGTGGTGTAGTGGCATAGAGAGGAATAGCGTAGAATGGAGTAGTGTACAGTGGAGTAGGTTAGAGTGGAGTTGCTTAGAGTGGAGTGGCGTACAGTAGTGTGGTGTAAAGCAGAGTGGCTGTCAGTACAGTGGCATAAAGTGGAGTGGCATTGAGTAGAATAGCATGGATTTGCACAGATTGGAGTGGCATAGAGTGGAGTGACGTAGAGTGAAGTGGCTTAGAGAGTAATAGCTTAGACTGAAATTATATAGTGTGGAACAGTATAGAGTGGAGAGGCGTAGAATGGAGTGCTGTACAGTAAATTGGCATAAAGTGGAGGGGTGTAGAGTTGAATAGTGTAGAGTGGAGTGGCGTAGAGTCTAATAGTGAAAAGTGGAGTGGCATACAGTAGAATGGCATAGAGATGAACGGCAAGAAGTGGAGTGGCATAGAGTGCAGTGGCACCGAGTGGAGTATCACAGACTGGAGTGACGTAGAGTGGACTGGCATACAGTAGAGTGGCGTAGTGAGGCATACCATAGAGTGAAGTGGCATAGAGTAGAGTGGCATAGAGTGTAGCGAAATAGAGTGGAATGGAGTGGCGTAAAGTGGAATAGAGTGGAGTGGCGAAGAATGGTATAGCATAGAGTGCAGTGGCGTGTAGTCGAGTGGCGTACAGTGGAATAGCATAGAGTTGAGTGGCATACAGTGGAGTGGCATAAACTGCAGTGGCGTAAAGTGAAGAAGGGTACAGTCAAAAAGAGTAGAGTGGAGTGGGGTACAGTTGCATGGAATCAGTACAGTGGAATAGCATAGTGTGGAGTGGGGTAGAGTGCAGTGGCATAGAGTGACGTACAGTAGAATAGCACGGAATGGAATGGTGTACAGTGGAGTGGCGTACAGTGGAGTGGCATAGAGCGGAATAGCGTAGAGTGGAATGGTGTAAAATGGAGTGGCATAGAGTGGGCTGGCGTAGCATAGAGTGGAGTGGTGTATAGGGGAATAGAGTAGAGCGGAATGGCATAGAATGAAGTGGCATAGAGTACAGTGGTGTGGAGTGGAGTGGCATAGAGTGGAATAGCCTAAAGTGGAGTTGCATACAGTGGAGTGCCATGCAGTGGAACTGCATAAAGTGGTGTGGTGTACAGTCAATTAGATTAGAGTGTAGAAGCATAGGGGGCAATGGTGTAGAGTCAAGTGGCTTACAGCGGTGTAGAGTTGAGTGCCATACAGTGGCATTGCATACAGTGGAGTAGCACAGATTGGAGTGGCATAGAGTGGAATGGCGTACAGTAGAATAGCATACCTTGGAGAGGCATAGAGTGCAGTGGCGTGGAGTGGAGTGGTATACAGTGGAATAGCATAGAGTGGAGTAGTGTAGAGTGGAGTGGCGTAAAGTGGAGTTGCGTACAGTGGACACTGTAAACCACCAAATCCTGCTGAATAGGCTGGATAATATTGGGTTAAAAGACAAAGCTCTTGCTTTGGTCAAATAATTTTTGTCAGACAGAATTCAGTTTGTTGCAGTTGACAATTTTAAATCCTCGTCCTTCTCTCTCCCTTGTGGAGTCCCCCAGGGTTCATCTTTTAGCCTGACTCTTTTTAATATGTATGTGGCTCCTTTGGCCAAACTTATTAGATCATTTGGACTCTCTGCAGTCACTTACGCAGATGATACCCAATTAGTGATCTCAGAATCATCCAATCTTTCAGAGACAGCAAAGCGTTTCTACAACTGTATCCATGAGATCGTAAAATTGATGGCCCAAAACTGCTTGAAGTTGAACTCAGGCTAGACTGAGTATTGCTTTTTGGGAAGGATCTCTCCTTTTGGTCCCAAGACTGGTGGCCACCTGAACTTGGCCAACTTCTGTCACCAGTTACTAAGGTAAAAAACCTTGGACTTATCTTTGATAATCAACTGACCTTCGAAGGGCACATAAATGCAATCATGTCTGCCTCCCTCTTTATCATGAAACTTTTAATAAAGGTCTTTCCCTTCATTCCGAAAGACCAACAGAAAACTTTAATTTCTGCATTGATACTCTCAAAAATCGACTATGCAAATGCTCTTTTCGTAAATATAAGGAAAAAAGTCTCAATAAGCATCAGGTCCTACAGACCTCAGCCACCCGCCTTTTACTTGGCATATCTAAAAGAGAATGTAGATTTTCCGCAGCCTGATGAGCAGAAAATCTGGGGGCATATTATCAAGAACGGCGTTAAAATTATCGCCGGTTTAGCGGCAGAAAACTGCAGCTAAAGCGGCGATAATGGGCTTGATAATATGCCCTGGAGAATTCCAATAGAAGCCCATGTTCACACCAGAACATGGACTTCTATTGGAATTCTCAAGGGCATATTATCAAGCCCATTATCGCCGCTTTAGCAGCAGTTTTCTGCCGCTAAACCGGCGATAATTTTTAACGCCGTGCTTGATAATATGCCCCTTGGATTTTATTTAACCCTGGGCGGAGTTCACGGAACTGCGCTATGCGAGGTACGCGAAGCGGCACAAAAACTCTGCAACGCTACGCGGAGTTACATGAGCATGCGCAGTTGCTTGTTTCCGCATACTCGCGTGTGCTCGCGTATGCTCGCGAGATGTTGTTGACGTTCGGCAACGCAGATTGCGTGTTCGGGGGGAAATATCATGCGAACTTCACCACGTGGTCACCAATGGGCGCAGCCATCTTGTTTTCCTACTCTTTGCATGGTTCTGGGGCCTGTTTTTCATCCCTCTCTAATCTTTTCAATCCTTTGTTTTTTACACTGTTTTTCTGATCTTTTTTATTTATTATCTATCCTTCTCTGTCCCTAAGTGTATATTTTGCGTTTTATTTCTACTTTTACTGCGTTTTTTGACTTTTTTCTACTGTTTTATATTACTTTCTTTTTTACTTTCCTACTTCGTCTCCTGACTTTAGTTTTTTACTCCTACATTTTCTTTTCCGCCCACCCAGAACCATGGCTAAGGCTACCTCCGGCTCCTCTAAGTCTAAGGGGAAGGCACCTGCACCCAAGAGTCGCCTTCCTTGCGGCAGAGTGCGCCCGGAAGGGGTGCAGGCCCGGTTACTTTTTACTGAGGAGGAGGTGGCCGCCCTTGTTTTTTTTGTTCAGCGCCACCTCCCCTTGACCTTGGCAGCAGGTGGCACGCCTGGCTCCGGGTACGCTACCCAGGAGCGTCACCGACGGTGGGCGAGGGTGCGCCAAGCAGTGTTTCGCTGCTCCGGGGTCCAGTGCACCCATAACCAGCTGACCCACCGGTGGTCAGACATCTTGTACCAGGAGCAGGACCTGCTGGACCTGCTAGGTGTTGAGGTCGTGGGGCTTGGTGAGTAGCTAATAGTAGTAGTAATATGTGTTCTGTAGACTGTGTGTTACTGTTATTGTGAATATAATTGTTTTCCGAATAGCAAGAATGCTGCTGCTTACAATGCAGGTAAATTACGTTTAAAAATCTTCTGTGATTGTTAACCTTCTAGACACAGGTGCTTGGCGCTACTAATCTTACTTGTTTGCAACTTTGCGCTCGCTTGGGCTGATTATGTAAGTGAGTTTTTACTTTAGAGAACTTAAGTTAGGTAATGTTAGAGAGACTCTAGTCCTTCCTTTGTTCTCCTGTCACTAAGAGAGTGGTGGATTGATAGGTAGTTTAGTTACTTAGTATTATTTAGTTGGTCATTTTTTTGCGGTCTGCGTGACGCATCCTCTGTCACGTCACGTGGTGCTGAGTGCTGCTTACTCCAGTTCTTAGTAGAACCTTTTGTAGTTTGATAGTGAGTGAGTAATAGGTTTAGCAGAACATCAGCAGCAACCAACCAACAATTTGGTGTATGCAAAAATTTATGCATGCGTCCTCCATCCATGCATTTTGACTTGAGGACTAAAATAAATGGAAATGCAGACTTAGTGAACAATTGGCCCGTCTGGAATAGGTGGGCTAGGTCAGGTGGTACTTAGGCTTAGGATTCTGGAATCAGAATGGAACACTGGATTAGTGTTCATAAATAATAACTAGACTGTCCGCGATACTACAAGTCGATCAGATTAGATAGGTCAATTTTATTGCAATTGTTGTTTCCAAAAATGTTTTTTTGAGCGTTTATTAATTTTTTTTATTTGTTTCACACCAATCATCAATGCCTGTCTCTTTCTTTATTATATCTTACATGATCAGCACCCAGGGGCAAGAAGACGGGGTCAGAGTCGGCGGGAGCTGGACAAGATGCCTCCCAGGACCGCTCCTCTACCGAGGGCTCTGCTGCTGGCCCCAGTAAGTCCTCCTGTTGTAAATATTAATAATTATATTTCCTTAACTTTGACTGCACCTTATTTTTTCCGAACTATTATTTCCGTTTCCTAATTCTATTTTTTACCAAATCTTCTTTGATCTAGACTATCTGTTTCTAAATTCTTGTTATCCCTGCCTCTAACTGCCTCTGCTCTGACTCTCTCTACTAGTACTACTACTATTAGTCTGTCTGTAGCTAAGCTTGCCCAGTTGGCCACTCTTTATTTAACCAGGTTTTAAAACTCAGATTCACCAATAGCTCTAGCCACTGAGTCCAGTCCTTTGGGTTGTCCTCTTCTAGTCTTCTTAATCTTGAGAGGCTTTTCGACAATTCCCACCAACAAAATGCCCAACCAGATATTTTACTATTTTTGATAGGATAGGACATACTACTACTAGTGTCTACTCTACTCGTCTCTAGTACCCGATTTGTACTAGTAATGTATGTGGTATATGATATGTATGTATTTTAACTTTTTTTTCAATCTTGCTAGTGAAAAAGAATAAATAGGGGGAGGTGTATATGGCATCTAAAAAATGTGTAATGTTTTTTCTAGGCGTACTGACCACCAGTGCCGGGGCCAGCGGCGAAGGCGATGCCAGTAAGGAGGGAGCAGAAGATGCAGCAGCTGTAGGGGCTGAGCCAGCAGCAGTGGCGGGTGGTGGTAAGTTATATTCCTTACTTATTGACATTACAATCGCTGCAAGGGTGTACACTGTACTGATGAGAGAGACTAAGTTGTTGTGAACAACGGTTGAAGAAGAAGACACCCTCTACTTAGCATTAGAGCAATAGCATTAGCGGCGGGAGTAGTTGAGTAACTAATGGCCTCTTCCATCTGACTTCAGCTCAGCTGGGAAAGTTTTATGGAGAAGACTAAGAGTCAGATGACCTTGATGGATGGGTTGAACGAAAAGGGAAAGAAGGATGGAAGGAGGAAGGACGGGCAAGATGTAATATATATGACTGGCAGAGAAGGATACGTGGGATGCATAGGTGGCTGATAGGAATCAGATGCATGGGTGGTTGAAGCCTGGATGGGTGAAAGGTGAGAGAAAAGATGCCTGCCTGGGTGGGTGAAACTGTATGGGTGATAGCAAGAATCCTCTGGGGTGTTTCCTGGGTCAAACTCAAAGGCAAGCAAGGAAGGAAGGACGCATGGGTGGTGGTTTAAAAAAAAAAAAATGTTTGTTGTTGGTGAAACAAACTAAGGTTTGTTGAGAGATTAAGAAGAATGATAGACATGTTTACTTTGAATGGATGGATGCCTGGATGGTATTCAATCATCATAGCATAGGTGGAGACTGACTGTCACTGGATGAAGAGTCTTTGAAGAGAATGTAAAAGAAAAACAAACCGCGCCAGAGTAGCAAAGCCAAGGGGAATAGAAGATTAGAATTTAAAAAATATAAGGCTAGAAGAGCAATGCAATTATTGATAAATGGAAAAATCGATGGGAAGAGAAACACAGGACTGTTATTTTGCAAGGTTTTTGATTCAAAGTTGTATTTTCAGAATACTCCCTTGACTCACAGTAGTTTGCAAGCACAGCATATATATTGTGTATGTATGTTGTTATCAAGTGCCTCCCGCCGACTCTGAGGCCCACTCCCTACCTATGTTAATTTATTTTCGACTGTGTCAGCCTGCCATGGGTGGCCTATCGGCTGCATGTTTACACAATCAATTAAAACAAAGTACCTCATTGTCCCATATATAATCAATGATTATTTGGATCAGATATCATCTGCCTTGTTGTAGTAGTCAGCGCAGGGTGAAAGTGAAATTGAGCAGTTGCCCTTGATGTATGGCCACCCATAATAGAAAAATAAGATGATTGTGTATTAAGCTTCCCCACCTGCAGACAGTAGTAAATAAAAATAACGTGACGTGAGTCTGCGTCACAAGTATGTTTATTTTTGGGCGCAAGCTGACTGAGCTGGCATGCCGGCTACAACAAGGTTACTTAATTTAGCTAAACAAGAGAGAAGAAGACTGGTGTACTCGAGTCCAAGGTGCTAGTATAATGCCTGAAACTCCCACAAATGTTATAGGCCGAGGAAGTGGGAGGATACCACAAATGTTATGTACTGTGCTTGCTTGTGCTACTGTGCCACTATGTGTAGAATTAATTTGTCTTACTGTTTTGCTAAGAGTATATTGGTTACAATAGTCTTTTTTCTTTCTTGATATAGCTACTCCTTCCCAACCAAAAAAAACAGACCGGAACAAGTTGGCAGCCATGGCCCGGCGCCGGAAGCTGGAGGCCATCTGCACAGAATATCGGCAGCTGGTGGTTCTGGCGGAGGAGTAGGAGGAGGCGTCAGCAGCTGCAGCCTCTTCCAATGCCCCGGGCCCCAGCCAGGCCCCTCCAGTGGTACGGCGCCGCGGTCTGGCAGCCGCCCGCCGCACTTCATCCAACACTGCTGCAATTGTCGAGCATTCAAGCGCCGTATGCTCCTCTGAATGGCGCGCCTAGAGGAGCAGATGAAGGAGGTCCTGGCGGGTAACAAGCGAGCCCGCCGATAAGAGATCCTGTTGGATTGCCCCTTTTTTATTCTTTTTTTGGTGGGTGGGAATTGGGCGTACGTTGGGGAAAAGTTGGGGTTTATATTTATGGACAATTTTTTAATTCAACGGACATTGGTTGGAGTTAGGGAGAGGGGTGGGTCAGGTGTTGTGGGATTTTTTACATTAGTTTATTTTGTTAGGGGATTAAATTATATTTATACTTAAACTTTACATACGATGTAAATGTTTTGTGGGGGGGGTTACTCTTTTACGTCACACAGTTTCCTTTGCTGCTGCAGGGTGCAGCCAGTTTTTGATTTAAATAATCTGCCGATTTTGTAACAGAGGAACAGATCGATGCGGTACCCTCACTGAGTGACTTGCTCTACTAGTACTGTCAGTCTCTCCTCCTAGTCTATGCAGTCTGCAACTGGCCTCGGAAGGGTGTGGGTGTGTGAATTAATGAATTAATTTCCATTATTAATTATGCCTCCCCCAAACTTCTTCTCTTACCTGTGATTGATGTTTAAACTCACTGGACTGTTCCCATGAGGCACAGGGTCAGACTGATTTGCATATGGCCATGTCTGAACTGGGGTGGTGGAGTGAGCTAAAGAATGATGATGGATTAAACCCAGATCAGTTGACTGGGGGTGAGTGTTTTGATTGGCTCAAACGTTCCGTCCATCATCCCCTTTTGTATCGCTTTGTTCGCCCTAAGTTGGCGGGGGTATGCCCAGACGTGGGTCCCTTGCTCACTTTGCCACTGGATTCAAGCAAGCCTGGCTGATGACGGCTGGAATGCCAGAAACCGGTCCTAGGATGCTTGTTTCCGGTCCAGGGAAGACATGGCTTGGCAGTTCGGGCTGGACTGTTCCCATGAGGCACAGGGTCAGACTGATTTGCATATGGCCATGTCTGAACTGGGGTGGTGGAGTGAGCTAAAGAATGATGATGGATTAAACCCAGATCAGTTGACTGGGGGTGAGTGTTTTGATTGGCTCAAACGTTCCGTCCATCATCCCCTTTTGTATCGCTTTGTTCGCCCTAAGTTGGCGGGGGTATGCCCAGACGTGGGTCCCTTGCTCACTTTGCCACTGGATTCAAGCAAGCCTGGCTGATGACGGCTGGAATGCCAGAAACCGGTCCTAGGATGCTTGTTTCCGGTCCAGGGAAGACATGGCTTGGCAGTTCGGACTGGACTGTTCCCATGAGGCACAGGGTCAGACTGATTTGCATATGGCCATGTCTGAACTGGGGTGGTGGAGTGAGCTAAAGAATGATGATGGATTAAACCCAGATCAGTTGACTGGGGGTGAGTGTTTTGATTGGCTCAAACGTTCCGTCCATCATCCCCTTTTGTATCGCTTTGTTCGCCCTAAGTTGGCGGGGGTATGCCCAGACGTGGGTCCCTTGCTCACTTTGCCACTGGATTCAAGCAAGCCTGGCTGATGACGGCTGGAATGCCAGAAACCGGTCCTAGGATGCTTGTTTCCGGTCCAGGGAAGACATGGCTTGGCAGTTCGGGCTGGACTGTTCCCATGAGGCACAGGGTCAGACTGATTTGCATATGGCCATGTCTGAACTGGGGTGGTGGAGTGAGCTAAAGAATGATGATGGATTAAACCCAGATCAGTTGACTGGGGGTGAGTGTTTTGATTGGCTCAAACGTTCCGTCCATCATCCCCTTTTGTATCGCGATGTTTAAACTTAGGCACAGCGATGGCTGCATGGTGATGAT
Organism: Calotriton arnoldi; assembly: GCA_963921515.1. Classification (NCBI taxonomy): domain Eukaryota; kingdom Metazoa; phylum Chordata; class Amphibia; order Caudata; family Salamandridae; genus Calotriton; species Calotriton arnoldi. Next base: position 233,714 of record CAWUFW010001846.1, on the reverse strand, counting down.
GGTTTGGTTTCCCAAGATGCCATGGTGGTGGTGGTAGTAGTAGACACTGGCAGTAGCATTTGCAGTCAGTCGCCTGAGGGAGACTCTGGAAGGAGTAGTAGAACGAAGTACAGTACAGTACACAAGAAGAAGACTGCCAAACAAGAAACCATAATAATGATTAGCAATGCTAAAGTAAAATAAAACATAATGGTGGCGGAGATAGCCTAGTACAACAAGTAACAGTTACAAACTGTAGTTGACTCGAGTCACTCGACAGACATATGAAGTGGGCAAGCGTAACCTTTAGTACTGTGTAAGGATGATGAATCCAATCGATGCCCGCAATTAATTATAATTTATGATGGATTATGTACCTTTGGAAAAAAATTGACTTGCAAATACTGAGCACGGGTGGGCAAGAAGAAGAAGATCCTCGCCCTGCCTTGTTGAAATTGAATTAGTGTTGCTTTCACCACATCCGCCCCAGCAAGTGTGTGATCAATTATTGGTGTAAATTTAATTTAGTCACACCTCAATATAAATCCCACAGCCTGGGGAAGAGGGTTAGGGTTTGATGAATGGTTGGGAAGGGGTATTTGAGGGAAAGGTTTGACAAAGACAAACACTACACATGGACAACACAACACACACAATCTTGGCAGACGACCATCATATTCATAAATCTGTCAAGGGAGAAAAAGGAAATGCATGCATGATGATGACTTGATGGTTAATGAATAATGATAAGTAGTACTTACTAACTAGACTAGTAGACAGTACAGGGCAGCAGTATGTCATTAATTATTATTATGCAATTTGCCTTGCCTGTCTGCCCTCAGAGAGACCCAAATTACATACATTTTATGTTCTGTTGTACTGGGCTTCCTTTTAAAGCTAGCTAAGAAAATTAAAAAATAGCTGTAGGGATCAATTATAAGCAAAGAGAAAACATAATAACAACAACACACAGTCATAATGATTGAAGAGAAAAAATGAATCAAATTAATTAAAAGATGATGAATGATACTAAAGTTACTGTATTATCCTGGTCAAATTGGGGAGTTGCATCTCGGCATTCCTCTTGGTCCTCCCTTCCATGGACGATGCGTCTGTCAATCTTGGGTGCCACTGCCTGCCTGGCGGATGCGGATTGGTAGGTGAGTGTGAGTTGTTTTTCTCTGTTTAGCACAGGGTAAAGGCCGGCCTGTAAGTGTAGATGGAAAAACAAAAGGGATATTGAAAAATCAAGGAGAAAAAAAATGCATAAATTACGGAGGAGTGCAAACACTTTCAGAGGCGGCATGGCTAAGTCATTTCTACTCTGTTTCCAGCATTAACCTACAACAGCAACAGGACAGAGCAGGCCCACGGCGCCCACCCATCCTCCACTTAGCTTAGATTTTGACTGAGCCAGACAGAGCACACATATACAGCAACATAGCAATTTCCAAATTAAGTAACTAACTAAATCAATGCACCGCTGTCAGTCACGTTAACCACTACACTCGACTCCACCACTACACAGACATGTAGGTCTGCTGTGGTTGTTGTTGACTTGTTTACCTTTGTTTTATGCCACTTCATGAAACGCCGCAAGTTATTCCATCAATCATCTCCGATTCTACTGACTGACTGCGAAGAGTACTGGTCATCATCATCATGGTGTAGTGTACTGAGTGAGTCCAGATTTTATATTAAAAAATGCAATGGATCGGCCTGCGGTAGAAGTACAATTTTGTTATTAAACAACCAGAAGGAAAACATTGACTTGAGTCACTTTTACTGTGTAGATTAAATACTAGTACACTTCATGCACAACAACAACACAAACACCAATCACTCAGAGTCAGCGTCCAATGCATGCCATCATTCATTACCTGTTTTCATCTTAAGTTAAGGGGCAGTCCCTCTCGGCTCGGAAAGGAGGATAGCTAAAGTCATGTTCCACTTCTTTTGGAGGGACTCGACGAGGCAACATTCCTTGTACTATTCTCCATCCAATGTCTGGCTTGAGGGAAATGGATTTAGGGGCGAGTCAGGATGGAGCAGCAGGCGGAGGAGTGGACTTCTTTAATAAATGCACACATCTGCAACTCCAATATGGCAATAAAGACAAGACGGTGGTGATGGATTTGTTGTGAATGTGATTCGAACCAGAAAGACAGAGACACACACAAATAATAAAAGTAAATAAGGAAGAAAGAAAGTAACAAGTTTAAAGCCTAGTTGTCAGGGACGTAGAGCTCGTCCTCAAACTCTGGTGGGTCAATCAGAAGTAGGTCATCATCTACCACACACTTCCGTCACCTAAGTCGCTGTCCTCATCTTCCTGCTGTGCTTCAGGTATTGTGTAATTCGGTGGTATAAAGTGCTGATTCATTTTGATCACAGTTAACATTGCCACGTTTTTGGGCGATAGACTGGTCCTTTTCACTGTTACAATGGCACCAGCATCACTAAAACACGCTCAGAAGATACACTTGCGACAGGGCAAGCCAGAGAGTTTATCGCCAGCCTGCTGAGCACTGGCCATTGACGCCTTTTCCCATACCAATACAGCAATGGGTTTTGATCAATGTAGACCTCTGTTGGGTCATCCAGATAGGCCTGGACCATCCGCTCAATGCTCAGGGGTGCTCTGCTTTGCTCGGCCTCTTTTGCCTTTGCATCAGCACTAGACCTAACAAACCCTTGCTGTAGAAACCATTCCTGTGCCGATTTTACTGGGGCTGATGATCCTGTTCTTGCTGTTGTTGATGGTTCTTTTGACTGCTGTGAGCCAAACGCACTGCCCTCAGGCTCTGAAGTTGAACTTGACGCCGGCTGCCCTGCAGGACTTGTTGTGGGCTGGAGTAGCGTGCCTCTAATTCCCAGCCGTTCTATTTCAAAGTCACTGGCTGCCTCAGCTATCCAGGTTTTGTACTTGGCAACATCCACTTCTGAAAAAGGAATTAATGTCTTAGTGTTCAGTACTGCTTTGTACCGTGGATCCAGAATTGTGGCAGAAATGTAATGTTTGGCTGACACATTCTTAGTTTGCACCCTTGTATTTTCAGCTAAGCGAAGGGCTAAGCTCTGCACCAACTCATATGCTTCTTTTTTTTCCTCCACACCTGCGTACATTGCAGACACCCCCTTCAGCTGTTGCTCTAGCATGTGCAACAATGGGTTAGCTTGGCCCATAGTACAGTCCTCTTGCTGACTTCACGTGTGAAGAGCTCGAAAGGAAGTAGCATCTCTGTCAGGCATTTAACTAAGCCCCATTGGTCCATCTCAACGGTCATGCCTTTCACAGTAGCATCCCCTAGTCTTTGCATGACATATTCATTGATTGGTCTGTACTGCTCAAACAGATGATCAATCATGTAATAAGTTGAGTTCCAATGTGTTGGCACCTCCTGGATGAGTGCTTTGACTGGCACTCTATGCTCATGTTGAATGATCCTCAGCTGCTTCCGGGCTTCAAAAGAATGGCTGAAATGTGTGCATATTCTTCTGCAGGTGGTCAGTAAGTTGCTGACTCTGTCTTCATTTTTCAGAATGTCTTGAACAATGATGTTAATGCAGTGCACCAAACACAGGACCCTGAAATAGCCACCAGTGCCCATGGCCTTAACTATATTACTGCCATTGTCCGTGGCAACAAAACCAATGTTAAGCCCTCTTGGGTGCAGCCATTCAAAGACCTTGCTGTTAAACTCTTCCAAAATGTTTGCAGCAGTATGAGATTTCTCCATGGCGAACATGGCTACAGTTGCATGTTTCTGAGCGGCATTAAAAATCTCAGCAGTGTCAACACCTGCAGATATCTTTTCTCTAACCCCCACAAAAGAGATCCAGTGTGCAGTGATGCACATGTAATCAGTGGCTTGGCAACTGGTCCACATGTCTGTTGTCATGTGAATACTGTGAACAGCACTCTGCCGCAAAGCTTGACCAAGCAATTCCAGCACGTCGTGATGTAGTGCTGGAACAGCAACTTTGGCAAAATAGGACCGGCTGAGGACCGGCTGGGAACCTTCCATTTTGGGCAGATGGCTGTCACAAATTCCAGAACACCCACCCCTTCCACAAAAGAAAAAGGGAGAAGGTCCAGCGCTAACATTTTAGCCAGCTTCGCATTGTACAAACGTGCCGTTGGGTGGTTGCGTTCGTACTGCCCCTCCGGCCTAAACATGCGGAGAATGGTAGGCTGGATTTTTTTCCTTTCTGGTGCCACTGATGCAGGTGACTTCTTGGACCCAGATGCTGTTAGGCTCAACCCTGCACTTATTTTCATTGCTGTACTCTCTTGCCTTGGTGTCTCACCTGATTCTTACTCTTGTGCCACTGAGATGTTGTTGAGGCTGATGAGGATGTGGCGGTACCACTGCACTGCTGGGGACATGGCTACTTTGTGTACCAGAGAAAATGTCTCCCTCTTTTTCACCTTCCACCACGATCGTATCTTCTTCTACTTCTTAATCCCCACCAACAGCAATGGGTGCAGTTTTTTGGCCGCTAAGGTGCGCCTCCCACTGGATCAAGTGGTGTTTTTTCAGATGGGTTGTTTGGCCTCCGGTACCATAGTTTGTACCAATCCTACCCCGACTAACACCTTGTCCACAAATTGAGCATATAGCAACGTTCTCCTCCTTGCTGCTAACCGAAAAGAAGTCCTAAACTGGGGAGGTGAACTTTCTGGCGCTGCTGGAGGTGCCACTTGCAATGCCGGATGAACTGGAGGGTGGGCGTGGAATTTGACTCTGTGGCTGTGCACCACTACCACTACTACCTACTTCTACTGAGGTGGTGGTTGTGCTGGATGTAGGTCGCTGTCAGGCCTTTGAAAATGCAAATATGGAAGCTGGAGGTGGTGTTGGTGTTACCTGTGTGGTGGTATCCGTGCCACATCCCTCACAGCAATTTGGAATGGGGTAATGTCGGTCTCCATCGCCAATGGGGCGGGAGTGATGTTCATGATGACTGGCTCGTCATCATCCTTCTCTTCTACATCTACCTCCATAACTCTAAGGCTTTCTGGAACCTTCCTTTTCCCTAGCCTTGTCTTGTGGCATCTCTCACTCTCAGACTGAGGTGGTGGCTTCCAAGTGGCATCTAGATCATCAGAAGGTGGGCTTGCAGAAGAACTTGATGGACTAACCCCCCTTTTCCTTGCTGGGGATCTGGAAGACAATGGATCTTCTGAAAGAGTGGCTTACTCTTCTTCCTCTGCAGGAAGCTCGATTTCCTGAACTGCCCCTACTTCGGGAGGAATAACTACTATTGTGGGCGGTGGTTGTGGCTGTTGTTGTCCACTTATCTGAGTTTCCTGCATTGATTAGCTACTACTTTGCGATAACGATAAGTCAATTTCAACATCGCTGCTCGTTGTCGTGATGACGCTGGCTGCCTCTGCGACAGACATGGGTCTGGGCCTAGGTTGGTGAGGTGGGCCCACTGATGCGGGGGTGCTGCTCCCAGCTTGCTCCCCAGACACCGGTGCTGCTGGCCCAATTTTTGGTTTCCCAAAAAAGATCTTGATCGGCACACCAGAAGTGGTAAGTGGCACTTCCTTCTTCTTCTCACTGGCAACTTTCTTGGTACTGGAGGACCTGGTGCCTTTCTTTGGGGCCATTTTCTTCAGATGTCAGCAGCACGCAGTGGCACAAGTAGAAAAGATATCTGTGGTCACACGTCACGTGACGTCGTGCGCAGCAGGACTTCTGTCTGGCAGTACAATGGGTGATGATGCCTCCTCCTCTTTTGTGCATCTAAATGCAAAGAAGCAAGAAGAACATCAGTGAAACGTGGCATTTATTGTTGTGGTTCAATTTACTACTGTACAAACAAGCAAATACAATATATAACTTAGTGTGTGGTCACACTTGTTAGTGTTATTTAATATTAATAAAGTGTATTAACTCAGTTTAGTTATTAAAAAAACATAACAACAGTGTAGCCATTTGTGAGACTTTGACAACAAGGGCTTTGTTTCATCATGGTGCACTGTGCACACTCAGGAAGGATAGGAAAGAAGAAGAACAAAAACAAAAATACAAATGTAATGGAACCTGTTTGGCATTGTGATTTGTGAATGTGATTGTGTATCACGTGGAATGCAGCAACATTCAGGAAGCTGCAGCTGGCAATGGGGATGGAAGCAGTAAGCCAAGAGGAACAAAGGAAAGACATGCAGGCCTATGGCAAAAGCAGCACACTAACTACCACCACAAAAATTTTACAAAATGGCCACCAGCCACATGGTCACTCACACAACAACAAGCAGGAGGCCTGTAAAACAATGAACTCAAGCAGGCCTATATGGCCAGACAAAGGAGGCATGCTAAACAACACAGCTTTAATGCAACAATGCAAAAACGAAACTCCACAGGGCTAAAAAAGGTTTGCAAGTTACACAACAACCACACCAGCCACACACATCCAACAAAGGCATTTATTTAACACACACGAAAAAAGTGAAATACCCCAAAAAGAAACACATTTTGCAATTCAATCCAATGCCATCCATGCCCTAAATGATGTTTAAATTCAATTGACACCACAGAAACAGTTGTTTCATGCACACATGAGTAGCTCTGGGCCTACTGGCTGAAAAAGGCCTATTGGCAGACTAGGCAACATAGTGAATCAATTCAAATCAATAACATTGCAAATGTATTAGAAAATGTAGTGAACTGTCCTGCATTTTTTTGCTGGGTAAAAAATTGCATGCAAAACAACAACAAGAGCAAGGCATGGCTACCACAAAGAAAGCTTGCAGGCCTATGGCAAAAGCACACTAGCTGCCTGTACAAAATGGCCACCAGCCACATGGCCAGGCCACCACAACAACAAGAAGGGGAAGACAGACAATGCTAGACAATGCAGGCCTATGGCAAAAGCATACTGGCTGCCTGTACAAAATGGCCGCCAAACACATGGCCAGGCCACCACAACAGCAAGAAAGGGAAGACAGACAATGCAGGCCTATGGCAAAAGCACACTGGCTGCCTGTACAAAATGGCCGCCAGACACATGGCCAGGCCACCACAACAACAAGAAAGGGAAGACAGACAATGCTAGACAATGCAGGCCTATGGCAAAGCACACTGGCTGGCTTCACAAAATGGCCACCAGCCACATGGCCAGAGGCCACCACAACAACAAGAAAGGGAAGACAGACAATGCAGGCCTATGGCAAAAGCACACTGGCTGGCTTCACAAAATGGCCGCCAGCCACATGGCCAGGCCACAACAGCAAGAAGCAGTAAGCCAAGAGGAACAAAGGAAAGACATGCAGGCCTATGGCAAAAACAGCACACTAACTACCACCACAAAATGGCCACCACCAGCCACATGGTTGGTCACTCACACAACAACAAGCAGGAGGCCTGTAAAACAATGAACTCAAGCAGGCCTATATGGCGAGACAAAGGAGGCATGCTAAACAACCCAGCTTCAATGCAACAATGTAAAAACGAAAATCCACAGGGCTAAAAAAGGTTTGCAAGTTACACAACAACCACACCAGCCACACACATCCAACAAAGGCATTTATTTAACACACACGAAAAAAGTGAAATGCCCCCAAAAAAACACATTTTGAATTCAATCCAATGCCATCCATGCCCTAAATGATGTTTAAATTCAACAGACACCACAGAAACAGTTGTTTCATGCACATATGAGTAGCGCTGGGCCTACTGGCTTAAAAAGGCCTATTGGCAGACTACTGGGCTAGTGAATTAAATAAATGTTGCAAATTGATTGCAAAAGTTGGAGAAAATGTAGTGAACATTGCAACATGTTTCCTTTATAAAAGAAAACTAGAAAAAAATTACATACAAAGAAATAACTAGGCCCCTACTGAAACTACAGGATACCCACCACAATACATTGAAAAAAAACAATGAAAAAGTACAAAAAAATGTAGGTGCAATGCCCCAATCAAACAAAACCAACACCTATTTTCCAACTTACTTGTGAAATCTCAAATCCAAAAGTCCTCAAAATCCAATGATATATGATGCAGCAGACAAAAAAAGGGATCCTTCCAGCTCCAAATCCAAATGAAAAGTGAACAGGAGATGGACAAAGCACTGGGAGGAGCCTGCTGGACAGTAACAGGAAGTTGGAGACACTGGGGCACTTCCTTCCTCTTCAAAAAATAAGTAAAAAAAGAAAAAGGACTCCTTGCATAAAAAAAGTACAGTCAAATGTCAATCTGAGGAGTTTTTTTCATCCAAATCATCATTTTCGAGAAGGTTTTATGCTGCTCGAGAGATATTCTTCTCCAGCTTGCAAATTCTGCGTGTTCAGCATCGCGATCTACACAAAACTTCCGCCGGAAGTCCGATGGCGCGTCCGAATGACGTGTTCGCGATCGCAGACTCTCGCGGGACCGTGCGCCCGGCTAACAAAATCTCATGGCGCACGCGAATGGATAGGAAATCTCATCGGCGAACGCAGGCATCCCGGTAAGCCGCTCCCGCGCGCGCAAAAACGCATTTTGGAACGCGCGAACAAAAAAACGTTTTTGGTAACTCCACGTACTACGCAGAACGCGGAGTTGCCAAAATCCGCAAACTCCACGAGCGGAGCGGATTTTACCGCCCAGGGTTAATTTTATTAAGGACACGAGGCTATGATTATGCAATCTCCTTTTATTGCCAGCTCACACAGCAGCAACAATTAAAAAGAATTTAGAACTTTTAAAACATTCTAATCATCTATGACACAGCAACAAGCAGCCATCTTCCTTCTTTCTGCGCTGCAAACAAGATAAATTTTAAGTTCAATAAAATTCCAGTTGAATGTATCCAGAAGAATAAACATAAACAGAAATCCAAATCCAAACCGTGTTACTCTGAAAGAAAGTATAAAAATAAATTAATTTATCCGGGCGGGTATCAGTCGTGGGATAATCTTAGCCTCTGTGTCCTTAATAAAATCCAGATTTTCTGCTCATCAGGCTGTGGAAAATCTAAATTTTATGGCATGACATGGAGGCCAATATTATGCAAGTTCAAAGTGCATTCAATACGTTATCAATTACAATAGACATTGGTTTAAAATAACTTTTGAACATGCTCTCGTTGGACCAATCGTTGTCTTGTAAACCTCCTCCTAAAATGAAAGCTTTAGAGGCTGAGGCACCTCTAAGTGAATGTGCTCCAAAAATAGAGATGTCCACACCCCCTTCATTCATCACATCTTTAGCCCATCTAGCTAAGGTAGGGGGGGAAACGGCTTTATGAGGCCTTTTGTGAGAGATTAATAGTTGAGCAACACCATTTCTCAGATTATGAGTTCTCCTTTCATATTCTTTCAAGCATTGTACCATACACAGTCTTGGGTTTCCTGAGAAATAAGGGTAGAAAATTGTTGAGGAAAGAGTCTTAGTTTTTCTTTTAATATGGAAACATACTCCCTCAGGTTGATATGCTTTACTGGTGACATCTAAAGCTCTAACGTCAGATGTACGTCTAAATGAAACTAGACATAAGAGGGTTGTGAGTTTGTAAGAGAGTTGTTTTAGGGATAAAGACTGGTTATCACCCCAGTTCTCTAATACATGTAGGATCAGTTTAACATCCCAAAGAGAGGTGTACTTTGGTATGGGTGGCTTCAGGACCCTAATGCTTCTTATAATCTTCCTTGTTAATGCATTCTGGCCAACAGGTAGTCAATCTATCAAACAGTGACCAGCAGAAATTGCTGATCTATAGACATTTACCATCCTGCATGATAAGCCTGACTCAAATAGTTCTGTTAGATAATTAATTATATGGATTAGATCAGTTGAAATGGGATTGATACCCCATTGAACACACCAACGAATCCATTTATTCCACGCCAGTCTATATGCTTTTCTTGTGCCAGATGCCCACGACTCAGATATGAGTCTGAAAGCATCTGGCGAAAGGCCAGGGATTTCCCATTGTCTCTGGAAATCTTCCATGCCATCAGTGTGAGGGAGTCTTCTTCCATTAGAGGATGAATTTCCCCTCGAGGGCCTAGAATTAGGGTCTCAAAATTTGGTATTAGTAAGGGGAAGTCTATTGACATTTCCAGAAATATTGGGAACCATGCTTGGGATCTCCAAAGTAGGGTTATCACTACTACTGTTTCCCTGAATCTCTTTGTTTGCAGAAGGAATTTGGGTAGCTTGGCGAAAGGCGGGAAGGCATATGGCCTTAGGCCTCTCCAGTTCTGTAGCAAGGTGTCTACCCCAGCAGCTTGAGGGTCTGGTTTCCAGCTCAAAAACTGTGTCAGTTGAGTATTCAATCTGTCTGCAAATAGATCTATGTTGAAGGGACCCCATATATGTTGGATATTTAGGAATATCTCCCTGTTCAGTCTCCAATTGCTGGAGTCTCTGAAGTTCCTCGCGAACCAGTCTGCTACTCCATTGCTCAAACCAGGAATGTGTTGTGCTACAACTGAACTTCCTTTGCTCAGACAATAACCCCAAAAGTCTTTCGCTAAGTCCGCTAGGTCTTTGGAGTGTGGTCCCCCCATCTTGCTGACATATTGCACTGATGAAACGTTGTCCTTGTGAAGCATTACGCAACATTTCATCCTCTCTTGTGTGAAACTGCGGACTGCAAAGGAGCCAGCTAAGAGTCCCAAGCAATTGATGTGCATTTTCTTCTCTTGGTTTGACCAACGTCCCCCTGTGGAAGCACTTCCGCATTTCGCTCCCCATCCCTCTAGGCTTGCATCTGAATCTATCACTAGTTCGGGTTCCTCCCCGAAGATTGCCCTCCCGTTCCACGCTTGTGCAATCCTGAGCCACCATTCTAATTCCTCCCTTGATTCCTGATCTAGGGACAAAGTTTGAGAGTATGAATGATTTTTGCAAAGACCTTTCCTTTTTAGTCTTTGGAGGGCTCGATAGTAGAGGAGACCCGGGAATATAGCTTGGATGGTTGAGGATAGCAGACCCAGGATTCTTGCTAGAGTCTTTAGAGTAATACTCTTTTCTGATAAGACCTTTTTCAATTCTTTCTGTAATGTTTTTAGCTTTTCTTTGGGTAGGCGTAATTCTGTGTGAAGAGTGTCTACGATGAACCCCAGGAACTGAGTGTCTTGTGCTGGAGTTTAGCATGATTTGTTTTAGATTTATTACAAAAACTAGTTTCTCTAAAATCTCTATTGTCCACTGAGTATGCAGGGATACAAGGTCCTTGGACTGACCCATTATCAGGATGTCCTCTAGGTATATTATTAACCTTACCCCCTTTGCTCTGAGCCAAGCTGCTACTGGGCGGAGTACCTTTGTGAAGCAACAAGGTGCTGAGGATAGTCCGAACGGGAGACTCGAGAACTCCCAAAGTTTGTTTTGCCATGTGAAACGGAAGTATTTTTGATGAGGGGGCCAGATTGGAATAGTAAGGTAAGCATCCATGAGATCTAATCTTTTTAACCAGTCCCCTTTCCTTAGGATGTCTCTTAACAGATATATTCCCTCCATTTTGAAATGTCGGTAGACCACCCATTCGTTTAAATCTTTGAGGTTTATGACTAGTCTCATCCCTTTCTCCATTTTCTCTACCAAGAAAATGTTGCTGATAAAGCCAACTCCTGGATTGAGTGCCTCCCTGATGGCTTCTTTGGCTCATAGGTATTCTACTTCCTTTGTTACCAACTTTGAGTGCTCTTACAAAAAAGTGATTTCCCTTGGAGTTTTGTTTTGACTAGGTGTGTCTATGAATTCTATTTTGTATCCCCTGACCGTTTGTAACACCCAAGGGTCTTGTGTCACTAAGTTCCAGTTCCCACAGAACTGGGCTAGTCTCCCTCCCACCTTTATAGGGGAATCTAAAAGGTTTTTCAATTGATCTACCTGATAAGAGGCTTTTTTGTCTTCGGTCACCTCTGGTGTTTCTGAAACAACCTTTTTGTCTTTGGGGGTAGACGTTTGAGTAAGAACAATAGGTAGGTTGAAAAAATCTGTTCCCTCTTGGCATGAAGGGTCTTCAGGAAGGTATACCTTGGCCGGGGAACCAACCCCTTGTTCGACCGGCCCTTCCAAAAACTTTGTCGTTGAAAACCTTCCTTATCTCTTTTTGAGATTTCTGTATTGAATTAAAAATGCCCACATACTTTGCCATCTCTTTTATAAAATCGTCGCCAAAAGGTTGGCCCTTGGAGGATGGTCCTCCTGCTTTATTGGCAAGCTCCATTTGTTTGGGGTCGAGCTTCAGGAGGATACTTTTCCTTCTTTCATTTGAAAGAGATGTGTTTGCGTTTCCTAGGAGGCAAACTGCTCTCTGCGCCCACTCGCGCAATTCCTTGGGGTCCACCTGTGTTTCGCTCAGGTAAGCGGTCTCGGCCATCTCAAAGATCTTGGTAAGGGGGCCAATGATATCTAGTAGTCGGTCCTGGCAGGACTTTAAACCTCAATCTAGGCCTCTTCTAGGGTCTTTTCCCCCTTTGTTAATGAAGGTTACAACCTTTGGGTCAAGTTCAGGTGTAACAGTTATTTTATCAGGGAGGGATGGCCGAGGGCCTTCAGAGCGTAGGCGGCACCTCACTTCTTTAGGAATTTCCCTTCTTAGCCAGAAGGTAATATATTCAGCCACGTGCTGAGAAGGGCTCCATTCAGGTGACAGGGATGCTTTATAAGGAGGGGATCAAACATATTGTCCCCTAGTGGGTCAAGAATCCCCATCTAAGACCCAGAGGCCTTTGATGCCTCATCAGATGTCCCTTTTTTTGTCCTGGGAGAGTCTTCATAGTCAGAGTCAAACTCTGAAGAGCAGGACAATTCCAGCTCTGGCTCATATGTCTCGTCATTATCAGACTCAATAGATTTGGGACAACCCGGCCTCTTTCATGCCCATCCACAGTGTCGTACACACTGACTCCATCACCGGCTTCCTCCGGTAAACCCTCAATTATTCATTTTGATTTCTTAGTTTTTTTGTGAGGGTCGTCACCTGATGGTCTTTTTCTCTGGGGCTTGTTAGACCAAGAATAGCACCCAGGTTGATCACTTACTTGAATTTGTGAAAGGGTTTCTAATTTCTTATTGATGGTTTCATCCAACGACCCCATCAATTTCCCTATAGCCCTGTTCACTATATCATCTAATCTTCCCTCAACTTCAGAGTCAAATTGTTCATCAGACATTCTTTTTTTTTTTTTAAATTAACTACAAATAGTATATTAAAAGAATATTTCCCTTGAGGGGTTAAAAATGCAGGTGGGCGTGTAGATTGCTTAATTCTATGGTCTAGGTAAGTATTAGGGCAGCAGGGGGCAGCCTCAGTGATCTTTCTAGTTGAGAGTCTTGGCAACTGTCGTTTTGGATAAAGAAACAATGTTTTTGAGGTGTATCTTGTATGATCGTAAGGTACTTTCCTCTAAGATTTGAGAACGAGGCTTCACTTCCTCGTTATGGGGGAGTTTTCCTAGTGCGGTCGCATTTGCAGCTGCGGCCGCACTGGGATATAGATGAGGAATATGGTGCCCCCCCTTCCCGAGTTGGACTGTGATCGGACACATGCAGATTTCCCTCCGGTGCCACAGTAAGTTTTATTTCAAATACGGTGAGGCTCACGCAGGCTCTGGCAGCGTTGCTGCCGGTCGCGTGAGCCTCATTGTGGGAAGCTGAGGGCAGAGCGCGCAGGGTCACGCTGGGGAGCGCGAGGACCCGGCGCGTTATTTGAATGCAGGCCCGGTGGCGGTGATGTAAAAAGGGTTTCAGAATTGTTATTGAAAATTTACATTAAAGGCAAACTGATTAGATAAACGCGTTAGAAATAACGCAAAGGCAAAGAGGCTAAACTAAACTCTATAGGTAAAGGGCAAACGTATTGTTACAGACGCTAGCAACAGGCGCGCTGTAATACGCAGGTGGTGCGATCCTTCGTTCCCAGCGTAGTGCCGCTAACGCTGAGAACTACAACTCCCATGAGGCCTAGCGCGTCACGTCCGACGTGGCAGGAGATGGCCCATAAGGAGGTAGCGGACCTCGGCTTCGTGTCGGAAATTCTCACCGCCGAGACAGCAGCGTTCCTTGATTCCAGGAGGGGAGAGGTCTGCTAAGGGTGCTCTGCACCAACTCTCGCTCTCTGTCCATTGTTGGAGGCTCTCCCTTCCCCGTTTGTGAGCAACCCGCTCATGCAGAGGAAGGATAGCGTCAATTGGATTCTGCCCGGCGCTGTGCTGTGTATCACGTCCTCCGTTGGATGAGCTTTCTGCTCGTGCGGAGGACGGGTTTAAGTCCTTGTGGGATTCCAGGCCTATACGGCCGGAGCTGGTACAGTTACCGTTCTAGGTTGCTCTATGAGGCATCATTTACTAGCAGCCAGAACTTGGAAGTGAACTGCATTTCGTGTGATAGAGTGGTTACTTCACTGCAAGGTCACGACACAGAGTATTATTACACCCTATTGTTTTCATGTGCAAATCGTTTGGATCCATAACATTTGGTGAAGAAACCATATACGGAATACAACCTAGTATTGTTATTATTTACGTGGATGTTTGTGTACGAACAAAGTCCGTAATAAAGTGTTATTCTGGCTCTGTTTAACAGGGGTATTAGGAGTGGTATGGGACTACGCTCTATCCCTGTGATGTAAGCTGGAGCTCAGAAAAGGGTATGTTCCTCCTCTATAACAATGATGCAGTATTATAGTTACCTTTAGGATTTACATTATCAGAAAGTGACTCATAATCTTTGTGTGTTTTCCTCTATGTTATTCCTATTTATTTACAGCCCTAACACTTCAAGCGGTGTTACCACACCGAAGACACATCATTTGTTGAAGCATCTTCTTCTCCAGGTGTCGTTCTTTTATGTTACAGGTATAGGAGGGGGCGCTAGTTCATATGCAGTCAGTTACTCGTTTGAATTCCATGACTATGGTTATAATGTATATCTGATTGTGGTTTTCGTTTCAGGTTTCCCTCCCTGCTGTTCCCTTCCTTTCCTTCCCCCACTTGATCCTCCCACTGACCTGTGCTATAACGGCTATTAGGCTTGGGTAGGTCAGGAGGTGGACCATTCTGAGCGTCAAACCGATCCTGAGGACATCCCTACTTAACACGTATTAACACAATAAAAATCTTAAGAATTTACATCTGGGAGCCATAAAGGGCTACAGATGATGAAGTAGTAACGTATAATATAACAGGAATACAGTCAACCCGTAGGTCGCAGAAATAATAGTTAAACAAGTAATTTTAGAAGAGTAAAATAAAGGTTACTTATCTTGTGAGCAGCAGCAACAAAAGAAGGAAGATGGCTGCTTGTTGCTGTGCCTTATAGATGATTAGAATGTTTTAAAAGTTCTACATTCTTTTTAATTGTTGCTGCTGTGTGAGCTGGCAATAAAAGGAGATTGCATAATCTTGGCATCGGTGTCATGCCATAAAATCAGTATCAGCTGCCCTTCCCCTTCTCCACTGGCTACCTATGGAGAAGTGTATAAAGTTTAAGGCCCTGTGCATTGCTTTCAGGGCTCTTCATGGGGAAAGCCCTCACGTTTTTAAGCTTTGGTTTCGTTGGTATATTCCGCCAAGATCCCTTCGCTCAGAATCAGCATGTAATATCATTGTTCCTAGAGTAAAAAGAGCACAATGGGGTGGGAGATGTTTTATAGGCAGCACTTCCCGTTTCTGGAACAGCCTTCCCTTATTCCTGAAAAAGGAAATGGACCTCCTCTGTTTTAGGAAAAAACGAAAAACCTGGCTTTTCAACCTGTAGGAGTTTTTATAACTCTGGCCAGCCTCTTAACCTCAGTTTTGCCCCGTTAACAAGCTCGTGCGCCTAGGCACCTAAGGGTAGTAGTGCACGTTTATTATACATTTTTATTTCATTATAGTCGAGTGGCGTAAAGTGGAGTGATGTACAGAGGAATAGCATAGTGTGGAGTGGTATAGAGTGGAGTGGCCTAGAATTCAGTAGAGCAGAATCGAGTGATGTAAGGCTGAATAGCATGGAGTGCATAGAGTGGAGTGGAATAGCATACATTGGAGTGGTGAACAGTGGAATACCATGCAGTGGATTGGCATAGAGTGGAATGATGTCGAAGGAAATAGTGTAAAGTGAAGTGGTGTAGAATGGAGTGGCATGGAATGGAGTGATGTAGAGTGGAAAGGCATACAGTAGAGTGGCATAGAGTGGAGTGGCGTTGAGTGGAATAGCGTAGAGTGGAGTGGCGCACAGTAGATTGGTGTAGAGTGGAGTGGCGTAGAGTGGAGTGGTATAGAGTGGAGTGGCATAGAGTGGAGTGGCGTAGAGTGGAATAGCATAGAGTGAAGTGGAATAGACAGGAGCGTCACAGAGAGAAGTGGCGCACAGTAGCTTGTCTTAGAGTGGAGTGGCATAGTGTGGAATATCATAGAGTGAAGTGACATAGACAGGAGTGCCATAGAGTGAAGTGATATACAGTAGCATGTCTTAGAGTGGAGTGAGTAGAGTGGAATAGCGTAGAGTGGAGTGGAGAAGAGTGAAGTGTCATACAGTGGAGTGGCATAGAGTGGCATACTGTGGAGTGGAATAGAGGAGAATAGCGTAGCAGAGAGTGGAATGCTGTAAACTGGTGTGACATACAGTAGAGCAGCATAGAGTTGAGTGGCGTACAATTGAATAGCATACAGTGGAGTGGCGTATAGTGGAGAGGCATACAGTGGTGTAGCGTAGAGTGGAGCACTGTAGAAGGGAGTGGACCTTGAACTGAACCTCTGTCAGAAGGACTGCTGTGCTGATTAGAGGACACAACTCGACTGCTTTTCTGGAAGGACTTCTTTTCTGCTTGTTACTCAGCTGCCTGCTTTTCCCTAAATCTGCTGGAAGGACTCTGCCTTCCCTCCAATTGATCTGCAAGGGCTTGTTGGCTTGCCTCCTGTTTTACGAAGTCTCAGGGACACAAAAGACTTCCAACAAATCTGCTGATGCTTCTGGACTCTGCCTTCTGTGAGTCCTACCCTTGCCTGAGGTGCCCCCTCAAAGCTCTGGGCCTCAGAAGTGGATTCTGCAGCAATTTTCATCAAAAACCGATGCATTGAATCCACTGCATGAGAAATTCCGCCTCACTGCCCTTTGACGCCGGTGCAAAGGCTGCCAGACGACAGCGGTTCCACAGTCTGCGCAGCTCGATGATGACACTCTGTGCGGCTTAATGAGAATACATTGCATTGACTTCAACGACGCTTGACGCCGACCCAGGACCCACTTTGCAAGCTTGACTATTACTCAGTATACTCTCGACATTGACAAACGCTCAATTCAAGATATTTTTTCAGTGGGACCTGTCCCAATTCGAGCCTTTTTCTACTGTTTCTGTTCTGACATCTTTTGATTTTTCCTAAGTCCGTTTGCCCAAGTCCCATTTTTCTCTGCAGTGTCTGTGATCCTACCTGGCAAGATGGAACTCGAGCTGGCCAACCTGGAAGCATACACAGTGGCTCAGCTCAAGGGTTTCTGCCAGGAGAACGGATTGTTCCACAAGGAGAGCACCAAGAAGGGAGAGCGTCTGAAAGCCTTGAGAGCATGGGCAGAGACCCACCCAGAAGGAGAAGTGGATGAGGAGGGATCTGTGTCTAAGGAAGGATCAGAGCAGGACCCAACAAAAGTCTTAACATGCAGCCTACAGAGGAGTGGGATCAATTTTCTCCCAGGACTGGCAGTCCACTCTAGAGCAGGCAGCAGTGTGTCTTCAAGTAGCCTGTCCTCAGAGGTGCTGATGGACAGGAGGGAGGAGAGGAAACTAAGGATAGAGCTTGCCAAGATGGAGAAGGACAAAGAGCAGACCCTTGCTAAGCTTGAGAAGGAGCAAGCTCTTGAGGAGAAGAGGCTAGGCATGTAGCAAAGGAAGATGGCCCATGAGCTAAGCCTCAGAGAGCTGGAAATTGGAGCCCTCCAAGTGGGGCCCAGCATCAGCATTATTGGTGGCAGCATACCTGCAGTGTCTGATTAGGAGTCCAGATTCTATAATCCAAAAGATATTGTGCCCAGTGACAATGTGGGGGATGACATAGATAAATGGTTGGCAGCCTATGAAGTGCCTTTGAAAGTGCACAGGGTCCTAGAGGAGTTCTGGGGGGTAGCTTTGGTGGCACATGCCCACAGTGGGATGGGACACACTCCTTACACTAGAGGTTGGGATCAGACGAACTACACTGCCATGAAGACCATTTTAGCCAGGAAATTTGGGTTGATATTTGAGAAGTACAGGCTGTCACATGGTCAGAATAGGCCCAGTGAGAAACCCTGTCATTTTACATACTCATGTTTCTTAAGTTGCCTTCTCTTTTACACACAGTGACTTTTGACACACATTTGCGTGCGTGACCATGCAGGATAACATTCTCTGAAACTGCACTGCTTGCATTTCAACTTCGTAGGCACTCTGGCATGATACCTTGAACATTCAGTACAAGGTATAAAGTTCACTGTTCAAATGTTATTTATATTATTGTTCGAAAGGCAGCAACTCCATCCATCTAGAATAAACAATTAAGGCCTGACAGGGGTTGCGACATGCCACATGGGTTCTAATGTTATAACTACACAACCACTTCCTTTTTTGAGCAGAGGAGCACTCAGCTGACACTGCGGGGTTACCACATGTTGGAATTTCAGCTCAGCGTACCAACACAGGGGATGTCCAGCTCTACACCAAGCCAGACAGCCTGATGACACTTACCTACAGGTAACGGTGACTTAGTCCACCCAACAGGGATTTGGCAGAAGACCCACCCTAGGCAATACTAGGTTAGGGGGCACTTATTAGGAGTACGCATATACCCAGTACTTATATGCCTGCATATATACGCTGTCTTAGCACAAAGGTGGATATGTTAATTTCTTTCACTGTTCTTGAAAATCGTAAATGCGCCAATCTATTTTATTTTACTCAAAGTCGCAGTGCACGTATTCAATGCAAGATTCATAATGCTACAATAAATATTGTAAAGCCTTGCTGAGTATTTCTTGTGTACTTGTTTGAGTATACATGAGAAACCAAACAAAAGAGGTTCTAGATCTGTTACCACAATTTCCTTGGGGGATCAAGGTGGTCATGGTCTAGAGTTGCACACACATTTGTTGTCCTGTAAGGTTAGGGGTACTGATGGTGTACTGTGGCTAGCAGGGACATAGGCCAACATATCCTGAGGGTTTGCACGGAATTAGTCTGGCACAATCCTGACATTTATGTTGTCCAACAAACACACAGTTTTGCCAAAGGAGGTAGACATTGTACGACAAGGCAACAGTTCAGTGTTAGTCAGAAACTCTCTACACAAACATGGGTGGATTATCTGGATTATGCTGATAAAGGCACTATAGCGCTGGGTCAGGTGCAGCAAAGTTAATGATTATGTTGTACAACTTGTTTTTGAAGGACCACATTCTTGATACTTGTTTTCCAGAGCTGTGCCAACACCTGGTTGGCACAGAAGCCTAGAAGCTTGCTGAGGAGACGGACATCTGCGTTAGCACCAGAGTGTCCAAAAAGTTATCTGGGGGGACTCCCAAACGGGTGGTCAGGGTCACCACCAGAAGAAGGAGAGGGAGATAAAAAGACTGAGTTCTCTAAAGACCCGCAAAACAACTCACAGTGGAAAGGGTCTGGTTCACATTCCCAATCTGGCTACCAGAAGAAAACTTATCCTGGCAAAGGTCAGCAGCCCAAATCCATCAAGTACTTTGAGTGCTGTGAGTATGGACACTACAAAGGTGATCCCAAGTGTCCAAAAAGAGTGCCACATCGCACTGGGGGAAAAATTCTGAGTGTGGGGGGGGCTAATATAGTGTTGGGGGAGGAGTTTGTCCGAGTTAATAGGGGAGTTTACTGGGGTTACCCTAGTGTTCCTGGGTGACACTGAGATGGTTCCTAAGATCCTTGTGTCCTCAAATACTACAAAGTTTAGACAATGGGTCACCATCAACAGGCAAGTTTTTGAGACTCTGAGGGATACAGGAGCCAGTATGACTATGGTAAGAAGTCAGCTGGTTTCCCCAGAGCATGTAATTCCTACTGCATTCCACCAGATTATGGTGGCTGAGAACAGAGAGGTCACTGTCCTGTGGCCCTGGTTCCATTTGAGTGGGGAGTGGTCAGGTCTTCTGAAAGTTGCAGTGAGACTTGCCATACATGTGGTCTGTTTGTTATGTAATGACCTGGAGCACACTACCTGGAAGGAAGTGGAGCTCAAGGCTCATTTGGAGATATTAGGGTTACCTGAGTGGATCTGTGCCGTGATAAGGTCCATGGCTTCCCTGGAAGGGAGTCAAGAAGGACGGGTGACTGGTACAAGGGCCCAGCCATCTGCTAAGAAGGGGAAAGGCAGAGGGCATGGTAAACCAGCCCCTGAATGGATGAGGCCCCTGCAGTTGCTGCCCTGCAGTCCACTGAGGAGGACAATGCTTCCCTTGGTGACCTGCCTTAGCTTGCTGGATGGCATGTGGAAGAAGGACCCACCAAGGAGGAGTACTGTGGGGCACAGAAGGATTGCCCAACCCTTGTGGGCATGAGGCAACAGACTACAGCCCATGCACCAGGTGATGCCTCTGGTAGTCACAGGACCTCAAGGGCCCTAGTGGTCCCCCAGTGCTACAGGGCCTTCCTAGTGAAACTGGCTCATGGGATTCCCCTGGCAGGACACCTAGGGCAAGACAAGACCTTTGCAAGGCTTGTCCCCCACTTCTCTTGGCAAGATCTTTCTTCAGCTGGACCTGTCTGGGTCCTGCAGCTGGCCGGCCATTGATCGCGGTTGAACTGAACATTGGATTTGCACCGGTCCCTCGTGATCTCAAGTAACCTTTTGACTGCTAGTGACTTCTAAGCACAATTATTTGCATTTAATCCTTAAAAAATCATATTTTGACTTCTACTGTTTGGACGTTTGTCATTTTGGTCTTATTTTGCCCAGATAAATATGCTCTATTTGTCTAAACTCGTTTAGAGACTTTTTGTGGTGTATTCATTGTGTTACTGTGTGTGTTGTACAAATACGTTACACATTACCTTTGTAGATAAGCCTGACTGCTCTTTGTCAAGCTACCAGAAGGTAAGCATAGTTTATCTTATTATGCATCTAAATTCCCCTGACTAGAGTGGTGGTTCCTGCCTGGCCTGGGTACATATCTCAGCCAGCCAGGAATCCCATTTCTAATACAGGCGTTTCATGTTGCCATAGTATTTACTCTGACTCTATTCTAGCTTTACATCTGCTCTCTTCATCTTCACTCCTTGCTTGACCTTCATGCACTTATATCTCTTAAAGATCACAATTAGGAATATTATACAAAGTGCAATTATCATCAGAGGTTTCAGAGGAACACCCAAAATTCCACTTCCCAGTTTTCCAAACCATTTGCCTACATGCAGAAATTCCACTTTCAATGCCTTCCTAAGTACCTGTTGGTTCCAACTCTGACTCGTCTAATGGTTACAAGCTATTACCTCTAGGGTGTGAGGATTTGGGATTATGGCATGCTTAGGGCCTCATTTATGAGGTTTTGCCGTAGGGCAGCGACACAGGCCTCTCTGCTGCGCTGGCCTACGGCAAAAGAAAAGGGCAGGAATGCGCTGTATCTACCAGATACAGCACATTCCTGTTCTTTTCCCCTGCGTCGGCGCACAATGGGCTTCTATGCACCAACGCAGGCACCTTTGCACCATGGTGCAAGTGTGCCTGCGCTGTGGGGATGATTATTTTTATGCAGTAAGGGAAACCTCTCTGCACAAAAACAATCACAAGAGGCTTTTTCCTCTTTCTATGTGTGCTGCAGAATGCCTGGGGAGGCGTATGTTTTTGGCGCTGCCTCAGATTTACGATTTCGCATAAATCTGGGGCAGTGTCAAAAAGCCATGGACGTTGCTGGGGACGCCCGGAACAAAACCCATTGCACGCCCTTTTAATGCAGAAAAATGCATTAAAGGGAACGATATTCTCGAGGCATCGTTAAGCCAAAAAAAGTGGCTCAATGCTGCCTCGGAAATATGGAGCAGGGTCCTGCGCCACGGAACATCACAAAAAGTGACGTTCCGGCGGCGCAAGGGGCCTCATAAATGAGGCCTTTAGTCTCTACCGAATTAGAGGAAGATGGATATAATCCCTCAAGCAAAGTGATCAGTACTAGAACTACAACAATGAGTGTGCTTGCTATTATGTACTTACATCTACTATTTTTAGGATTGGCTTCCATTACTCCTCTAAAACACCGATGATTGGGTTGAACTTAGCATCAGCAGAATCCTCTCTGTCAATTTCCACCTGTGCAAATGGCAACACCAAAATCCACGTAATATGCAATAATATTATGTACAAAAATCTTCGTGAGCCTTCCGTAGCCCTACTCTGTGTTCTTCTGAAGGACAACCTTACACCCCTTCAGCTGCCTCAGGCCTCAGTAGTCTTCTTTCTTCTCCCACCAATCTTTTAAATGTCTCTAATAAATGCACAGTTCAAAGTCACTGCTAGTCACATCCAGAATAAAATGCCTCTGTTTCTTTGATGAAAATATAAGATCCAATCATAGTTCAAACACAATGTTCATTTCAAGGAGGTTCAACTGAGCCTGCACTGTTCTGCACTGTTCTCCCAGTATTCTCAGAACTCTCAAAATGTTACTTCTGGCAAAGTAGGTCCATTTAGGAGACGAGTACCTACGACAGGGTATAGCTCATTTCGATCTTCTGAGAGCAATCCCTTCAACTCCTTCTTCACTCAAATCAGAATCCTCAGTGTCCTCTGCAATAGTCTGAAGCCCACCTCCTCCTTGCAGATTCAGTTTCCCCCTCTCTTGCCTTCGCGGCCAATGTTCACCGTCTTCCACGCACAGTCTTACAGCACTAGGCTCTTTGTCAGGCTCAGAGTCTAACTCAGTCGTCCCTACGGGACAAGACTCTACCACTTCTGGTCCAGCTGTTGACTCCTCAGAACCCACCTCAGGCCAAACAAGTGCTGCTTCAGGCTCTTGCTGGTCCCCCATAGCATGACTAACCTGCTTCCGTGATCTTTTGACCACCACTGGCACTTCTGGGAGAGCTGCTGCTACATCATCAAGGAGACACGGAAATCGGAGAGTGTGGGCAGCATGCACCCAGTTATGGAGACCTCCGCACTTCACAGCAGTTGTTGTGACCAGAAAATTCTGGAAGAAAATATACTAGAGGGGCTCCACAGAACTCTTTGGTATATGCTTCTTCACCAAGGCCCAGTTCCCAGGACTAAGGTCATGGCACTGCTCCTGATGAGGCGGAGCTGCAGCAGCTTCAACCTGATGAGACATGGATTGCACCATGTCAGCTAGTCCTTGCAGTAATCAAGTATCATAGCATTGGTAATGTTCACAACTGCATTTGCAGGTACAGTTGGCAATCTCATAGCTCTGCCCATGATGATCTTGTGGGGAAATAAATCCTGTCCTCCGTTCAGATATGCTGTGAAGAATCATCAACACAAGAGGCAAATCATCAGGCCATTTCAGAGACATAGAAGCACACACTTTAGCAAGCCTTAATTTCAAAGTTCCATTGATCTGTTCCACTAGACCTGAAGCCTCAAGTCTATAGCTACAATGCAGTCTCTGATCACCTTGTAAAGCTGCACATATCATTCTCAAAATTTAATTGTGGAAATGTGTTCCCCAATCTGATTCCAGAGAAGTCAGGAAGCCTAACCAAGCTATTAAAAGTAACCTTGCTACAGTGAGACGGCCATTCCTCCTGGTCGAGTAAGCCTCAACCCATCATTTCAATGAAGTTTAACTGCAACCTATTGAAGGAACCACCTGATGTTCCTATGTGGCTCAATGTTCCTGCAGTTCTTTTCCCTACATTGTTCAGTTGGCACACACAACACATCTGTGGCACAGCGCTTCAGACATCAATCTATACCTAGGATTAAACCAGGTCTGTCTGAACAATCTAACCATGGCATTTCTCCCTACATGAGTAGGACCATGATAATGCCTGCCCATTGGTAGTAATAGACTGTTAGGCAACACAGGCCTTCCATCTCCTGAAACCAAAACATCAACCTCATCCCTCTTGACACAACCTGCCTTAATACAACTCTGCTTTTTTTGCCTCTGACACTTCCTCCTGAAACCTCTTGACCTCCTTACATGTTTCAGCAGTTGCTAACAGAGGTTTTTAATTGGTATCATCTATTCCTTCATTGATGTACTCACAGTTGAAGGTGCACGCTTTATGAGCACAATGGTTTGTGACCTTGTCCGTATACCTGTTGCCAACAGTCATATAGTCATCCCCTTTACAGTGAGCAGCACATTATACGACTGCGACTTGAACAGCCATTTGCAATGCGTCAATAAGCTTTCTCACCTGTTCTCCATTTCAGACGGGAGACCTTGAAGATGTTATAAACCGCCTCTGGAAACATACCTGCCCAAAATTATGATCGACACAAAAGCCATACTGACTATCAGTAAAAATGGTCACTCTCTGGTGGTCTGAGACTTAGCAATCAAGAGCAATAATTTCGTCCACTTGTGCAGAAAATGTTCATTGGAGCCATGAATCCTCAACTACCCCTGAAACTGTACAGAATGAATAGGCAGCTCTTAAATTTCCTCTGTGGTCACAAACACGAGCCGTCCACGAACAATGCAAAATAAGATTCAGACAATGGCTTATCATGTTTATTGGGTCTTGGCAAGGTGCACAGATCTGTTCCGTCGAGACAGTAATGCTCCACCTAACCATCCTCACGGTCACTCTCAGAAAGGGGCATCATGGTGGCAGGGTTGAAAACAGCACATCTTTTTAAGGTAACATTCTCAGCCGCAAGTATGATCTGCTCATACCATGTCAAGCGACTCTTCGTCAAGTGTTGGGTATGTTCAACAATATTTCAACGGAACAAGGCACATACACACTCAGAGGATGACCCATAACAATGCCTTGACACCTCTCAATGCTGGCACCAGCAGAGGCCACAGATTTGAGACACCTAATCAATGCTGCAGCCACTGGATCAAGGATAGCACAAAAGTAAGCTACAGGTCTACTTGCATTTCCATGCATCAGTATAAGCAGTGAGATAGCACAGCCCTCCCTCTGACTGCAGAAAAATGAATACGCTTTGTTGTAATGAGGTATTCCTAATGCTGGGGCGCGGCAGAGCCTTTTTCTCAACTCTAGGAAGGCAGCCAAATAATTGTTATCCCAAGGTACCAGATCGGACACAATCTTGTATGTCAGCCTCTGTAAAGGCTTGGCCACCAGGGATAAATTAGGTATCTGCTGGCCACAGTAGCCCATCATTCCCAAGAAGAATCTGACTTCTTTCTTTGTTGTTGGTGGTTTCATTTGCAGAACCACCGAGATTCTTTCATACGCCACCTTCCTGACTCTTTTACCAATATGATGTTCAAGATAAAGGACTTCTCTCAAACAGTATTGTAACTTATTAAGGGGGCACCTTATGTGCTTTCTCAACCAAATGGTTCAGCAGAGCAATAGTATCAGTCTTACAGGCTCCTGAGTATTTGACGCAACCAACAGGTCGTCAATGTACTGCACCAGACAGAGTTAGAGGGCATAACCAAGGACTCAAAGTTCTTTTTAAGAATCTTATTGAAGATAGACGGACTCTCCGTATAGCCTTGTGGCACCAGGCACCATGTCAAAACACGACTGCTGAACCGAAATGCAAAGAGGAACTGACTGTCCTCATGCAACAGTATAGCGAAGAAGGCCTCACAAAGATCAACAATAGTAAACCATTCAGCCTCACCTTGTTGGATCATTGTCTTGATTACTGGAGTAATTCCAGCAATCATTTGAGGGGTAAAATTATACTGTGGGTTCTTGGGTACTCAACATTAAGCTGTATCTGTATACGAACAGGTACAACTCCTTTGATTAAATTAAATTAAATTTGTACTTGTAAAGCGCACCCATACCCCCAAAGGGGTGTCCAGGCGCTGTACGCATACCACTGTGGAACCCTTCCTGGCTTTTCCCTGTGAAATGTCCACTCCTGGGCACCCCCAGGGTGAAGCCAGGCATCCCAGCGCTGTTGGGGCCGTTGTGGAGATTAAGCAAGCTATTGCCCAGAGTTGCAGAGTGGGACCCATGATTAGAATAGGCACCGAGGCGAGAATTATCAGGTCCGAGGAAATTGAGCCCAAGACCCGCCGAGGCGGGAATTGAACCCTGGTCCCGGGCCAGATCTCTGCATCAGGGTCTGCCGCTCTAACCATTGAGCCACACTTCTCCACTCAGGACTTGATGAGTCCAATGTGCTTATCTGAAAAATCCCAAACTTCTGACCTCACATTGCCTCGAGATTCAGGGGTAACTCCTCACTTGTCATTATAGGAAACAGTTCAACTGTTGGGGTTTGATTAGCCAATTTAAATACAACATATTCATCATGAGTTTAAAATTCCACACCTTTTGGGTTGCAATAAATATTACAATTCAACTTTTACAGCAAGTCCTGTCCCAACAAACTCACAGGACTCGAGTCATATACCACAAATTGGTGATTCTCCTCAAAATTCCCTATTTGGAAAGGTACATTCTCAGTTATGGGTTTTGTTATTTGTGTGTTTGCAATTCCTACAACTTGGATTTTCTTTCCTGAGAGGGGTAGGTCAGGAACTTACACTTCCAAGAGTAGAGTAGGTAGCACCAGTATCAACCAGAAATGATACAGGGTAGTTATTTACTTCACAGTCTATAAATGGGCCACTCTGGTCTACCTCCAAGAGTGTGCCAAGCACGCAACCTTCCTCGACCCTCAGGCGGACTGATTGGAATCATAATTGTCAGCCGTATCGAACAGGGGAAACTGCTTGAAAGCATTGTTGTCCTGGAAAGTATTCTGATACTATTTGGAACTTGATTCGATGGATCTAGGGCCATTGCAACTTGTTGTGGCATCAGAGGTTGTGGAACTTGCATAACTGGGGCTTGGGGCACTTTAGAATTTTGACACCTTGGTCTCTGCGGGATTAGTTTTAGCAGGATTAAGAGAACATTCCTGCGTCCAATGCCCCAAATTATTACAATAATGACAGGGGCAGGACTTCTTCAAAGTAGCTACATCAATCCCAGTACTCAGATCAATTGGGACACCACAACCTCTACCTTGAGACTGGAATCCACCTCCACCTTGCATTACAGTAGCTCTCCTCTGATACACTCCCTGCATAGGAGGAACATTTCCTACGAAAGGCTGACTCTTTTTTGCCACCATCTATTTCTCCTTCAATTTCTTCTGCTTTTATTTTGACATTATAGTACATTGCATATCTTCAAAATCTCATCAGCTGATTTACTCTGCCACAAATCAAATGCTGCTGAATCATCATAGTAACTTCAAGCTTCAATCCCGTCACGAACCTGGACACAAAATGTTGCATATCATTAGGCTCTAACATCTCCATTCCACTGTACTGCTTAGATGCGTGTAGTAGTCTCTTATAAGATGATTGAATTGACTCATTGGGTTCTTGGGTCGTCCTGTCAATCTTGACCCAATCAATATTTTGTGGCGATACCTTAGATTTCAACCACGTCGTCACCTGGTTATACTTTTTCATTACTGTGGATGACATTCCGTTAGTCAATGGATCTTGTACCAGCTCTACCTCGGGCCATTCTGTGACTATTTTACATTCTGTCCACAACTCACTTGGAACTACAATATCGTACAAGGTATTCAGATCAGTCCACAAAACCTTCAAGATTTTCACAAACCACTCAACTTGTTTGTGCCAATCTACAGGCTTCTCTCTTAATCTTTGGAAATCATTTGTGAATGACGCAAGATCACTCCCACTCCAAGGCACATGGTCATAACCTCTGCTGGTTACTTCCTGTAAGTGGAAACTTATAGCACCTGCTCCCCTCCTATGGGAGGAGGCGGTTCTCCCATAGACCTCTTCGGACCTTTCTTTTTTACCCATTTATTTTTCCACTAATCTAGTGCACTCCAAATCTGAATGTTTTGAATCAATTCCCAAATTTGCAATTTCATTCCTGGTATTCTCAGACTCTCTAGGTCCTTATCACTAAAGCAGAGTCTGTATCTCTTCTGTAAGGCGTTAGTTCGTTTCAGATCTACCTCATATTTCTAAGCTGTTTCTGATAGTTTTTCATAGACCAGTCTGCCCGCCTGGTTACATTCTTACATGTAAACAAAAGTTCACTTTCTTGATAAGTGTCTATTTGGGCCAATTCAAGACTTCCAGTTATCAGTTCATCTAATTCTAGTTTCAATTTAGCTACATCCACCAAATTTACACTCATTGATGACTGAATCATTCCTTGGCTCAATTCTGAGCTTCCACTCTCATTCGAACTGGCATTAACAACCTTCAACTATTCATCTAATTCCTGAACGGTAAAGCTAGGATGCATTCAAGGGGCTTTAGGTACTGCCCTCTTTTGGGGTTTGGGACTATGTGCATTTAGGGGTGGCTCCCAGGTAAGCGTACCCAAATCTGGCAATCCTGGCAATGACCTTAAAAGTCCAGCTCCTGTATGGTTCATCGTTGGGTCTGCACTCACACCACAAGGGGAACTCTCATTTCTTGGAATTAGAGGAACGAATCCCCCATGTTTGAACTGGTAGGAGCATTACCTGGGGTTGTCAGCTTAGCAGGGACAGCCAAATTGTGTTTTACATTGCCTGCAGTGCCAGGGTTGAATATAAGAACCACTGGACCAATAGTAACCGGGACAGTGAGATTATCTGGAGCATTAAGAGCAATGGAATGCCAGGGGCCCAAATCCCTGAATTCCCTCCGATAGTATTTTGATTCATATTTACAGAGGTGGCTCGCATCGCATTAGGGCTCCCATTGACTGGTGGGGTAGCCACTTCAGAATTTCCAGTTGCATTAGGGCTTCCCCCTCCCATTAATTGGGTCTCATTATATGGAGGTGTGCATTCTGACAACAACACATTTAAAGATTATCACTAGAATCACTATCACTGTTTTTGCTTCTCTCATCTGGTTCCTTTGACTTGTCCCCTTTCTCTTACATTTTTCACTCCTTCCATTTCTAAAATTCTCCACCTGTTAATGTGGGGTATAACTTGTCTCCCTCTATCATGTCAGCTCTCCACTTTTTCTGTTCTGTATCCCACCTTGCAGCTGCGTAAGTGTGCACTGCCTTTCTAGCTCTTCTCTGATACCTTTCCTTCTCTCTAGCATGAGCTGCACGCTTCCAAGCATTGAACACTTCAAACCTCATACGTCTAGGCTTTGGCTTCATCTCAATTAATATCTTCCTCAAATGTTCAATGATTCCCCCATTCAATGTTCCATAGCATGGGAACGCAAGTGCACCTTCTGTCTCAGTGACCTTGTGCCATTGTTTTAGTCAAATACATGTGTGAAGCCCTACATATATCACCATATAATGACCTGGAGCATCTTCGGTTAGTGCCTCTTCTCACTCTCTAACAGGTATTGTCACATCTCCCCTCAACAACTCTTTTATACCTTTTAAACATTTAATTTTCCAGCAAAATATCAATAATCACAAATAAAATTTAGTTTCAGAGCAGGAAATAATGGTTTACCCACAAGTCTCATTTAGAGTCAACAACCAATACCAGCTCGACACTCGATGACATAGACAACCAATAACAGTGCAGCTTTACACCAACCGATGAATCTCAGCGCAGCACACTGTGAAGGCAATCTCACTCTTTGCAACTGTTCCCCCTCCTTTACAATTTTCACAAATGCAATTTCCTCACGAATATGCATGCAAACAAATACAAAGGAACTGCAACAAATACCTTTGTCTACTCCATTAAGGAAATCAACTGTATTCAATCATACAAGAATTGGTTCGGAAAACACTTTCTGACCTACTCAAACACAGTCAAATGAGACCTCAACCTCTGGGGGCTCACCCCAATTAATACAGCTTCCCCTTGCGCAAAGGGTCCACCATACTAATCACATCTCACTTTCACACACAAAGATACATCTCCTTATCTCAATTTTGCTGTCGATGACGTCTCATGACAGGCACCACAAAACTTTAACATACAATTACAATACAGTGTCTTCTAGACTTTTTAATATCATCCCGGGATCTTAGGCCATGTTGGACACAATAACAACTTCAACATATCCATGTTAAGCACCACATTCACACAACATTCAAATCATCTCTGCCAACCATTACACAATCTCTATGAACACCGCAAGTTAAGCACAAACCACTGGATTGTGAAACCCTATTATTACTCACACCTCCAATGTTACAACTCTTTCTTGAACTGCTGGAATTCCGCAGATCCTCCAAACTGAAACATGGGCTCTAGGGCTGTGATTGGGTCTGAACTACTTTAACAAATTATCCTAACTCCCCCTATTCCATGACCAAACCATCCTTGCTTTGCTACTATCTGCTACAGCACAGAGCCGAATATCCAAATTTCCCTGCAATAGAGCGTATTAGGTGCCTGGGAAAAAATGAGGCGTTAGCTACATCCAAAAGTTCAAATTATATTGTAACTCATTTGGCTACACAGCGAGGGCCCAAAAGTCGATAACTGGGATTAAATGTAAGTTTATTATAAATTCAAACCCAAACTGATGTAAGAAAGTCTCAAGAATATATTGTAAGAATACAGAATTACTACTGGTAACACAAATCATCTGACAAAATTCAACCTCAGTAGTATAAAGCATACAAGGAATTTAGTAATGGCAATGCAGAAAAAGAAACAAAATTTGGTGATCAGTGTATGATTTCCAATCTTCTTGTCTGTACATGAGTAAATCAAAATGTTGCTAAACTAACTCAAAACTAAGTAGCATCTAAGTTGGTGAAGCCCTAATTAGATCTAGTAAAGCAGGAAGGTGTAAGCATTGTAGAAGTTCTCCAAAATCAGGACTATTGCATAGCGTAAAGCCACACAACAGAAATTGAGCAAAGAGGTCTGTACCCCTCTGAGTCTAAAGGGAACATGCCTAAAGCTAAAATGTGACCACTAATTAAAACCTCATAGAACATTTGAGAATCCCACATCGCGTGTCTCAGTACTCTTTCACCTTCTTACAGTAAACCGTGACTGTTTCATCCATACTCCCTTCTCTTGGTCTGAACAACAGAACCTCCTTGGATTCCTCCCGTCTCCATGTATCGGGGTCCTCCCTAGTTCGTTAGTGCCTCTAGTTCTTTCCAAAAGTTGTCCTTTCTAGCCTCACTATCTCTCATACACAATGTGCCTTTCACTAACTATGAGATTGAGATCATGTGAAGACACCTGCAAAGAAGAGAAAAACATTGAAACTCGAGCAAATTTCACATTGAAGGATAAACATTAGAGTCCAAGGGCCAGATGTACGACCCTTTCATTTAGCGCCTCGCAATTTGTGACACATTGCGAGTCGCAAATTGCGAGGCGCTAAATGAAATGACAAACAGTGTTTTTACACTGTTTTGCGATTCCCAATGGGGTCGCAAATTGCGAGGCTCATTAATATTAATGAGCCTCTCACAATTTGCGAGCCCATTGTGAATGCCAGCCCTCCCAGGGATGGTGGCCTGCTGGGCTCAGCAGACCACCATGTCTGGGACTGCTTTTTAATAAAGCAGCTTTTTTTTTTTAAATGCATGCATTTAAAAAAAAAAAAAAATGAAACGTTTTTGTTTAATTTGTTAAGGCAGGCAGTAGTCCCTGGGACCACTGCCTGCCCTTACAAAATTATTTTGCCCCCTTCCCCTTTGCAAATGCATTACCACCTACTTGAAGTAGGTAGTAATTGCGAGTGTTTTGCAACCGCAATTGCGGTCGCAAAACATTAGTACATTGGAAGGGAACGCCCCTTCCAAATAGCGAGTCGCAAAACATATTTGGCGAGTCGCAAAAAAATTGCGACTCACTAGATGAGCTATGTACATGGCCCAATATGTTTTTGCATTTGCAAACGGTTCCAAAACCCGTTTGCGCATGCAAAAACGGGTCGTACATCTGGCCCCTAATGCTTAAGGCCTTTGGTCAACTTAATGTAGCAAAACACTTCAATACACATTTTAAATGCATGGTTATAGATACACAAACAGTGTACATATGTGATGTCAACAAAATTGCTCAAACTAGATAAATGGACATGTATATGAAAACTGCAATTTAGTATTTCCATAAGAAAACATTAGTATGCACACTCATGTAAATGTCTGATTTATACTGCGAATACACCTTCAGTATTTCAATCAAGTGCACCACTTTGCGTTAATGGTATTAAAGCATACAAGTATATAGTTCTACATGTACGTATATATGACATATTTGTGATGTGAAAGGGAGGAGCCAAAATTACGCTGATCCAGATACTACAGTTAAAATGTCTTTGTGAATAGCAAACAATGGTAACGTTCCAGAAAAGTGTACATTTACCATTGTAAATCAGGCTCATAAGGCACAAAAACATAGTGATATATTGGGCCATGTTAACCCGCGCTAAATTCAAGGTATACTGCAACACATGCAATGGCAAAACAGTATATGATTGTCTAATGACTGGCCTTACAAAAGTAAAAGGCAGCTACATTGTTTACACCAGACTTTGGCTGTGTTGTGGCTTTTAATTGTAAGTGTTTTATAGGTGTATAGAACGGGATGAGTCAGTTTATGTAAGTAAAAATAGTTTTATTACTTCATATATTTTTTTTTAAGTTTCAGCAGTACCTTGGTACTAGCATATTGTTGAGACTGCACTTAGGGACTCATTACGATGTCGGGCGGAAAGCCTCCACCCGACACCGTCTCGGAATCGGGACCGGCCAACTTGCGGTTGGCGGTTCTGACCAACGGATTATGATGCAACCAAACACTGTTCGGTCGCAGTCCCATTGTTCCCTAGGGGAGCTCATGTTCCGCCGACAACCGGCCGTAACACAGGCTCCTATTGGGAAATGGGGTGTTTGCGGAAAACCCGGCACCCTGTTGCAGGCACCCCAGGGTTTTACAGGGGAGTCCCTTAGGAACCACGTCGGACACCAACCGGTGGCCGCAGGATGAAGGGGGCCCTGCCAGGGGCCCCCAAAGTCACTTTCCGACAGCCTTTCGGTGTTGGATAGGCCAAGTCGGAAAGGCTGTTGGAAATCGACATCGTAATCCCGAGGACGGAAACGCTGTCCATAGGGGTGTACGATGCGGTTCCGACTGACACAAATACTCCAAGTGCCGGTTGGAACCATTTCGAAATGACTGGCCGGTTTACGTTCTGACCGTGAACATCGTAATCGGTCGGTCGGAATGTAAATCGACTGAGTCGTCGGAAGGGTTCCGACTCGGTCGAGGAAATTCCGACTGTCCGGAGGGGGCTTTCCGCCCGACATCGTCATGAGGCCCTTAGTCTATGTTTTAATGGTAAATATAGTACAGAACCATGATGTTTTATATTTTTTCAAAATTAAGTTCTTATTTTTAATGTTTATTTCAAGTACACTGTACTACACTATATGTCCCCTTGAAACCCAGAACACAGAGTCTGGCCTAAACAATATTTTGCCCTTCCAAAATCAAAAGTGTAAATTTATATATAGGACCATTCATAGTGTGCGTTTGGGAAATACAGTGAACTACAGAGTTTTAAAAATATTTTTACCTATTTTTGTATTTTTGTTAAGAATATTCTACTGCACTATGGGCCCGATTCACAGAACTAACTTAAGACAAAATCCTAAACTTAGTACCATTTTGGTATTCACAGAAGGCACTTACTCATCAATGAGTAATACCTTCTGTGAATACCAAAATGAGTAAATTACTCAAAATGAGTAAGTTACTCAAAATGAGTAAGTTACTCAAAATGAGTAAGTTACTCAAAATGAGTAAGTAAGTGCCTTCTGTGAATAGCAAAATTAGTAAGTGCCTTCTGTGAATACCAAAATGGTAGTAAGTTTAGGATTTTGTCTTAAGTTAGTTCTGTGAATCGGGCCCTTAATTTCCTCTTAAACCCCAGAATGCTGACTAAAATTTAAAAAATATATAAATATGTAAAAAAAATTGAAAAACACTGCACTACAGTATCTTTCCCCTGAAATATAATGCAGTGTATTTAATTTTTCTAAGTAGCGCAGTCATTTTGAAGTGAAGACGGAAACAGGAGTTGAGGTAAAAGCTTTATTCTCGAGTGCAGTAACAGAACAGCAGTCCTTGCGGCGCAACCAACTCCAATCCGCTCTCCCAACCACCTCGAATGTAGAACCCCAGACAAACCCAAAAACCTAGTGTACACCAGACCAGCTCGAGACTAACTTCGAAAGCGAGGCAAGCGAGAGCGAGCCACAACATATTCCCTTCCCTTAAAACAAAAAGAAGAACAAATAAGAACAGCTACTTTAGAATAATTGAAACACCACATCTTCCTCCTAATGATTGAAAAAAATACCAAACAAACAAAGTACAATGCAAATATTACTTACAGCGTTCTACAATAAAATC
This sequence comes from Calotriton arnoldi, assembly GCA_963921515.1. NCBI lineage: Eukaryota > Metazoa > Chordata > Amphibia > Caudata > Salamandridae > Calotriton > Calotriton arnoldi. The sequence continues at coordinate 199,322 of CAWUFW010001846.1, read as the reverse complement.
TTTCAACCATGACGGTGGTTTATATTCACGTTTGTTTAGTATATTCTCATTTGCACCAGACTGAGGACCTTCCTCGTTTTGAGCTTGAGTTTCAGCCTCACACACAGAGTCGTCTTTGTCATCATTTGTGTCTATTGCAATGTTCCTCATATCAGCAAAAGCGCCAAGAGTATTTTCAATATCTTGTGAAGAGACATTAGATTCAACAATGTCATTCATATTTGTATCACTCTCCATTGTATCATCCAATTCCAACTTTCTTTTCGCCTGATTTCTTTTCGTTGTCCAATTCATATGATCCTTGCACAGTGCAACCCGTTTGAGGTTCCAGACTTTACCATTTTCTAATCAAATTGCATTGCATAGGATCTCACAGACTTTTGCAGGTTGAAAAAATGTACTTTCACCTTTAGGAATGAATCCAGGTTTAAGTACACGTACTCAATCCCCAACTTTAATGTTTACAAGTTTAGTGCAATGTTTTTAATCAAAATAACTTTTGTTTTTCTCATAAGTGTTGGAAATTGTGTTTCTGACCATCTCCAAGGACCATGACTCAACACTAGAGTCAAATACCCAACTGGGGTTATATTTTGCTCTTGGTTTGCGTCCCCTCATAATTAAAAATGGAGAAATCCCAGTACTATCGCTGTGAGTAATCCTATAGGCCCTGACAGCTTTCAGTAATTCAATCTCCCAATTTTTGTTGTTAACACAAGCAGATTGTATTACCCCCTTGATGACACGGTTGAACCTTTTAACCGTGCCATTTCCGCTAGGGTTATAAAGAGACTTAGGGGTCGATTCCGATTCGGGCCGGAAATCTCTCCGACCGAGCCGGACCCGGAGAGATTTCCGACCGAATCGGACCCGTGCAGTCCGACCGAACGAGTACGATGCGTCCGTATGTTATCGGACACGAGTCGGTCGGACTCCCATTGAACTCAATGGGAGCCGGTCGTACAACGCGTACGCGGGCTCCCATTGCCTCAATGGGTGCGAGGCGGACAAGGGCGCCCCTACAGCGAGTACGCCGCGAGCGCTCGCGGCGTACATGCACAGGTAGGGGGACCCATGGGTCCCCCCTGTGTGCGCCTCGCACGGGTACGCGTACAGGGGGTCCGACACGGACCCCCAAAGTACGGCTCCGACAGCGAGTTCGAGTCGGACGGCGCGAGTCGGTCGGAGCGGTCGAGGTGCGCATCGTACTTACCCGGCCGGAAAACGTCTCCATTGCGCGGTGCGAACCGGGTCCGACCGAGTCGGTCGGAGCGGTTCGAGTCCGAGCGAGTCGGTCGGAGTTGTCGGGACGCCCGGACGAGTCGGTCGGCGAGTCGCATCGTACTCGCTCGGCCGGACTCAGCGTACGGTTCGGTCGGGAAACAGGCTTTCGCATGGCTTTTTTCCCGACCGAATGGTATTGGGTCCGCCTCCGACCGAGATCGGAATCGGCCCCTTGGTCTTTAATGCAACACCTATTCTACTGCAATATTGTTTAAACATGTTTGATTGAAATTGTACGCCATTGTCACTTAGGAGCTTATTACGATAGCGGTCGGATTTGATCCGGCCGCCACCGTAGCGGTGATTGGGTCCGACCGCCATGCGTGCGGCGGTCCCGTCCATGCAATTAGGATGTGACCAATGCCACTGCGGTCGGATGCCGCACCTTTATCATCGTAGCGGGCGGCGCTGACAGCTGCACCGCCGCGATGCATAAAGGAGCATGTTGTGCATTTCACTGCATTACGTGGCAGGCACTACACTGTGCCTGCCACTTGGTGCAGTGAAATGTAGGGGTACCATGGGTACCCCCCCAGTGCATCCCCACCCCACCCCAACAAAAGGGGGGCCCGCGACGGGCCCCCGGATACATTCACCGCCTGCCTTTCAAAGGCGGTTCAACCGCCGCGGAAAGGCTGGCTACTGCCGGCATCATAATCCTGCCGGCGGAGCCTGCTAGTCACCGCCGCCATTATAAGCCCGATGAACGTTCCAACGGACAATCGTTTCGATTGCTACCGGCGGAAAAGCGGGGGACGGTCTTTCCGTCCGCCGTGGTACCCACCGCCATCGTAATATGGCGGGGGTTTATCGCGTTACGATGCCGGAGCGGTCTCCACCGCCAGCCCGGCGGTGGCGAACCGCCCGACATCGTAATAAGCCCCTTAGTAAAGACACCGGGATGCCTTCTTGACTAAAATCCTCATCTAAAAACAATAGCACTGCATCAGTATCAACTTTTGTACAAATTTGACCACCGGCCATCGTGAGAAAAGATCAATTAAAACAATAATGTACATATGTGATGGGCCAACAGGTCCCATAATGTCAATAGCAATAGACCCCCATGGGTTCTGAGGATGTTTCCCAACTACCATGGGGGGTTTACATGTTTGTAAAGTTTTATCAGCCTTTGAACAATCCAGATATTCTCTTACCAATTTTTCAATAGCAGAGTCTACTCCTGGCCACCAGAACAGTTTTTTGACTACAGATTTAGTGCGTCCAATGCCAAAGTGACCCTCATGGCATAACAGTAAAATGTCTTTACGCAAACTTATGGGAGGAATTATTCTCTCACGCCTTACTAGTAAGCCTTCGTTAACAGTGAGTTCAGACCTTACTTCCCAAAAAGGTCTAGCACTAACTGGTAAATTCCTCTTATTCGGCCAACGGTTATTAACATATTTAATGATCTCTTGTAATAAGGTGTCTTTTCCATACTCTTTCACCCAGTCTTCATTCTTAATGGAAGGAAACCCAGAATCATGTACCAAGGCAATCTGACAACCATTCCACTTCTCATCTTCACATTCTTCCAATAATGCAGGCATCGGTGATAGAAAATCAGCCACTACATTGACTTTGCCTGGTTTGTATACAATTTTGTAAATGAATTTTTGCATTCGCACAGAAATGCGAGCAATTCTGGAAGAAGCACTAGCTGTACATTAAGTGGTTAGTAGTTTTACTAAGGGCTTATGATCTGTTTGTATTGTCACCGGTCTACCCCAAATAAATGCAAGAAAATGTTCTAGAGCCCAAGCGCATGCTAAGGCTTCTTTTTTGATAGTAGGATATTTTTCCTCAGCGGGAGACAATGATCTGGAAGCAAAAGCTATGACACATTCTAAACCCTGTACATTTACCTGAGAGAGCATAACTCCCAACCCTTTGTTACTTGCGTCAGTGGAAATGACACACTCCAAACTAGTATCAAAACTGTAGAGCTTGGTGAGGTTGGAAATAGACTCTTTGATGGTTTTGAGATCATTATCACACTGTGATGACCATTCAAACTTACACCCTTGTTTCAATAATTGTCGAATGGGATAGCATTTTTCTGAAAACCTAGGTATGAATTTAGCACAATATTCTGCTAACCCCAGGAAGGATCTCACATCATCCTTGGATTTTGGATTAGTAGCATCAATAATGGCTTTTACTAGAGAAGGTTTGGGTTTAACTCCTGCCTCACCAATAATATGACCCAATTAAGTAACACTTTTTTCTGCAAATTTGCACTTATCGTACTCAACAGTAAGCCCTTTACTTTCAAGTATGGATAATGCTTTCATCAATTTTGTATCATGTTCCTCCTTGTCTTTTCCAAAGACTAATATATCATCTTGGAAGAATAACAGATTCTTTTATTTCGAAAACAAATTGAACATTAGTCTCTGGAAAACGGCAGCAGCCAAAGCGAGTCCGAATGGCATACACTTGTATTGAAAACATCCATTCGGGGTAATAAATGCAGTGTAACTCCTGGAGTCAGGAGTCAAAGACACTTGATAATATGCTGAAGATAGGTCGATGGTGGAGAACCTCCGAGCTCCCTTCAGCAAGGGAACCATTTCATTAATCTTAGGGAGTGGAAATTTGTCAATCATGATGTTATTATTCAGGTAGCGCAAGTCCACACACAATCTGATTTTTCCATTATTGCGTCTTGCACTCACGACTGGAGAAATCCACTCCAAGACTTCCACAGGTTCAATTATTCCTGCATTTACTAACCTTTCTAGCTTTTTAGAAGTTCTTCCCTTACAGCTATAGGTACATTCCTTACTTTATGGATCTTTGGACAGGCATCTTCTTTACAGTGAATCCTATGTTCAAAGTCTACTAAATTCCCCAATGTTTTGCTAAAGACCTTGGGAAATTTTTTCTGTACTTCATCTGCAAGAGATGTTCCCTCATCCAGAATGAGGACTTGTTCCTTGCTGTTAGGATCTAAAATTATATGTAGATCCTTTTGGTCACGCCAACCTAAAATAGATGGTCCCTTTTGCTACATACAATTTTCCCTGTGAACTTCTGTGTTTGAATACAAAGGAAAACCAACAAAAAATGAAAATTTGAATTTTCACTCCCCCAAAGCCTTCCGGGTTTATGTCAGCTTCTAACAAATATTCACCAACTTTCTCTACAAATTTGTCCTTCCAAATATCTTCACTTATATTAGTGTAGGGGGACCCTGAATCTGCATACATGTTTAAACCAACCCCCCAATTAACATCCAACATTCAGGTTTCCCTTTGCAAGAAGTTTCATTCACATTTAGAATATGTTTTTCTCTGACATCCATCACAAAGTTTGACATGTCATTCTCTCCCTCCGATTTGTCAACACTAGTTTGGTCTTCTTGTACATACTTGACTCGTTTCTTTTTTTTACATACTTTCGCATAATGTCCTTATATGCCACAATTTCCACATTCCACATTTATGGCAGGGCAACTCTTGCTGTAAGCTAAATGTTCTTTACTATCACATCTATAACACCTGTTAGCTTCTTGCTTGCTTTTTAACTTACTTATCTCTTTGTTTGGTACACTGCTTCCTTTAGTGCTATAACTTTTAAACACCCTATTAATAGAGCAGGACTCTTTATCATTAACTTGTAGAGCTACTGCACTCTTTTCAGACAATTTTGCTTTCCTTACCAATGTTAAAACTGTGTCTAATGGCGAATCCCAGTTGATCCATAATCTTTCTTGGATCGCTGGATTGCTACTAGCATTACCACTTGGTCTCTAATAAGGTCATCTAGTAAGACCCCAAACTTACAGTCAGCTCCTAATTTTTGTAAATCTGCTTCATATTCATCAACTGTTTAAATCTTAGATTGTTTACGTTGGAAGAATTCATATCTACTAATACCAATGCATACTTTTGGAGAAAAATGCTTATAGAGATCATTAAGAGCATCAATAAATACATCACTGTCTCCTACAACAGGTGACTTCGAAATGCGAGAGAACATTTTAAACCAATTGGACCTAACAAGTGTAATAAGATTCTTTTCTTCTGTTCTGTTGACATCTCTCCACCAGTATTAAATGCATCGATATAGTTTATGAAAGACTATTTCCATTCAATCCACTTGAGTTGAGGTTCATTTCCTGAAACCCAGAACGGCTGCGGGGGCTAATAGTGAAGTTTGCAACACTCATATTTAAATGGTCTAGTTCAGTGATAAACTTCAGTAAATATACACTGTCCTTTCTTCACCATTTAATGTTGAGCACAAATGAGAAACTTACTTGGATGGACTAGAGAGTAAAACAATGGTCGAAACAGCTTCCCTGAGATCGAAGAATGCTGCAATTAATTAGTGAAGGTGCAGCTAGTAACTTCACACAAAAATATAGAGCAAATAAAGTAGTAATGCTTCTGTTATATACCTTTACAAATTTTTAGATGCGTGTATATGGCCTCAGTAGGAACGCAAAGACGCCAAATCTTAGAGACAGAAGGCAGCTACTGCATAAGCGTTGTCAAGAAAATGTAGAATACTCCCTCTGCGGACAAAAGATGACGCTGTAGCTTGACAACTAGAACGCAGCTCCTGTGCGTTAGTTACTAAGTGAAAACGTTGGGATGTTGCTCAGCAACCAAGACGCGGCTCCTGCACCTGCGCTGCCTGGGAACGTCAGAACAACGTCACAAACTGCTGCTCGACCCCTCTCTGTAGGCCAGAATGCAGTGACGCTGCAGCATAGCAACCAGTGCGGCTCCCACAGCGATGCCGTAGCCTAGCAACAGTCGCGGCTTCCCAATGACGTCACGAAATGCTGCGTAATTGCCCAAAATGTCAAATGTCACTCACCGGAAACAAGGAGACAGCAGAGTGGAAGTTCACTCGAAGGCCATTGGCATGAGTGGCAAACCTCTCAGAAGTCACAAATTTTGCGAAAAGTCTTGATATATATAACGATCCACACGTCGATCTGGTAAACAATCTTGAGCGTGAGTCCGGATGCACTCGAGAAACTCGTCGCCAAATTGAAGTGAAGACGGAAACTGGAGTTGAGGTAAAAGCTTTATTCTCAAGTGCAGTAACAGGACAGCAGTCCACCTCGAATGTAGAACCCCAGACAAACCCAAACACCTAGGGGCATATTCACAAGGAGCTATCGCCGAATTAACGGCACTTTATCGCAGCCAAAGTCGTGATAAATTTACTCCCCCATTCACAAGCCGGTGCAAACAGCCCACAGCACCAGTTTACCCGCTATAGCAGCCGCAAAAAACATCGCCACAGAGGACCCCCGCAAATATCGCTAATGAGATGCAGAGTAGGCGTTCCCGTGACAAAAGCCGAGACAACAGCACACCTCAACATTCACAACGACCAGCCACATCCGTGATAAAAACACAAAACAGGCGATAAGGTGCGTTAGCAACAGGAAATCTACACCTGCTCTGACCTGGTGTAAAGTCGGACGGCAGCCAGCACCACAAAAGGGAGCACAGCCCAGGGCCACATCCGAAGGGCAACAGATGCCATGGAGCCACCCATCATACGGCCCGGACACCCAAGAGGGCCACAACACCCACCTCCACCAACCCATGACCCCAACCCACACCCGGAACACCCCCCCGGACCACCACAGACACAGCGCAGACAAAGACAGCGGAACCCCAGGAAACGTACCAGCCGCACAGACCCAATATCTGACAATGTAACCATCCACTACAGGCTGAAAGGGACAACCAACCTACGCATTCTGACCATCATCGCCTAACAGGCCTACGGCAACAACACAGCGGACAACCAACATCCCACCCCACACAAAGCTGATGGCGTGGCTGCACCTGTTGGCCCCTGGGACCCCCCATCCAACACCCGCCAGAGTCGGAGGAGTCTCACAGCCAGCCACATCCAAGTCCCCCACACCTGTCCTGGACATCACCATCACCCTGGTACCCCAGTCCCCATATGTACAACACAATGCACAGGATCCGCTGGAGACCAAGCAAGGACCATACGCCATAGCAGGATGCACGCACGTGTTGGGGGCAATACACAGCACACATGTACTACCTGTGCCCCCTGGTGACACAGAACACAATCACCGCAACAGGAAGCACACGTCTCACACCAATGTGCAGGCAACAACAGAACACCGTGGAACACCCAACAATGTCGCCTTCAAATACACAGCCAGTGTGCATGATACCTTCATCCTCCGACAGTCCATCATCAACCAGCGTTCCCAGGATGGCAACAAGGCAAATGCACAGCCCCTTGGCAATATACAAATGAACACCCCACACACCTCAACTCCACAGCCATGCAACTCACAATGCTGGCAATGCACATGTCACAAAATCACATACAACAGGCACAACAATATGCCCACCCACCAGACACGACAGAACAACTTACAATGTCCACATGGGCAAGCCCTGAACATGAGCCAGCAACGGCATGGCACCTCAGCCACATAATAGCCGAATGTGGGGAGAGGTGGCAACCAGGCATGTGTGAAGGATGCAGTAGAACCATGATTGGGAAAGTACACAATGCCAAGAGTGCCGGAGATGTGCTGGACACCTCGCAGTATGCAGAACACACCCATATCCATGGCGACATACACCGCTTGCGTATGGAGTGTAGTGGACAGTGGACGCCACCATGTCACCCCAGCCAGTGGGAGACCTCGCAGAAATGTTGCCTGTTACGCCCCCCCCTAAGCGTCAGCGGAGTGGGATGGCCCGGCGTATGCCACGCCAGCGTAGGGGTGTGAATAAAAAGCACGTAGGCCTGGGCGTGGTCCTCTTCCGGAAAGACCCACGTCTCTGCCAGGGCGGCGCCTCCCACCTCACCACGAGGCCGACGCTATCCTCGTGAGCGGAGTTTCCTGCGATGCCGTGCGCCTGCCGGACCATGAACCCGTCAGGCCAGCCCCTGCAGAGCCAGGCCACACTGATCACCTTCCGACACTGGCGTGTGTCAAGGAGGGCCCACCACGTGCTGGCGCAAGCCCCAAGCCCAAGGCCCGAGACCTTGGCAGCCACCTCAGACCATCACGGCCTCCACGACACAGGCCCGCTTCATTCCTTTCTCGTTGACGTACTCCACTGCCGCCCCGGGCCTACTCTTTGGACCAGTAGGTCCCATATGTGAAACTGTGTCATGAATGGCAGTGACCCCAAATCCGTGCCAGCGGCCACAGCACCAGACCCCCCGATCAGTGAGGCATAGTTCCATATGGGCAACTTGCGACACGTGGTGCCACTAACCCTGTTCAACGCCAGCCTGCTACACGTGGTGCCACTAACCCTGTTCAACGCCAGCCGGCTACATGTGGATGAGGGACGAGGACTACCCTGCTGACCAGTAGGTCACACATCCAGCACCTAGTCGCAAAGCACAAATGGTGGAGTCCACACCAGTGGTCGCACGGAGAGGTGTAAGAGGAAGATGCGGCTCAGTCCGGACGAATGCCGGGTCACATACACGGAGGTGACCTTAACACGTGGTGCCACTGATGCTGAACTACGCAGGCCGGTGTGGCCATCCAACCTATGCCGGAGACACTCGGTGAATGGGCCGTGCTGACCGCTGCCTCAGGCCTACACCACGGTCAGGTAGGTCACACATTTGGAACTGAGTCTTGATTACACCATGGCAGTGAACATTATTTAAGGCAGAGAACAATTCACAATACACCCTCCGATGTGGTGGCAACAAGTCTGTGCATGGCATCACAACCACACATGTCTGTGGGCCTACGCGGACCACTGCCCTTGGCCTACGCTGCGCACGAGTGGGATCACAGATTTGGAACTGAACATCAGTAATTCAAAAGGCAGAATACATTTCTTCGCACGCACAGAGGGGTGTAAGAGGATGACACGTTGCAGTCCGGAGGGAACAGGATCAGCGTCACGGAGGTGATTGAACACTACCGACAACTGCCACTGTGTCACTAACTCTGTGCCTCGTGAGCCAACAACCCGTGGCTGTGGGCCACTGCTGACCGCTGCCTCCGGCCTACACTGCGGTCCAGTAGGTCACAGAGCCTTGATTTGGCATTCTTGGAGTTCACATATGTGTATCGGCATCATCGCAGACTGCATCCCCTCACAGCACCTGTGCCACTAAGTTTGTTCCCTGACATTCATGGACACTCACTGGTCGTACATTGGTGGTGTTTGAGTCTATGGACTAGGGGCTAGTTTTCATCCTCATGTAGCTGATCCCGAATTGTTGGTGCAAATGAGGGTTGCGCTTTCCACTCCTCCATTTGCTGCTTCCAGATAACATCAGACCTTCCGCATCATGCCCTGGAGGACACCTTCCACTGTCCCCCGAAACCCTCCGCAACATACACCTCGGACATTGATGGGGACCCGCTCAGGTCCATGGCCCATCTGAATGCACCGCAAGTCACCGTCCCGTGGCTGGGTGCCTGTGCCGGCCGCAGTGCATCCGGGGCCACTAACTCTGTGCTGCTCAGGCCTGGGACCCCTTCTTCTGAGACATTAAATGGCCTCTGTAGCGATGGTCTTGGGGTCGTCAACGCCATGTGTCTGTGGCCCTGCGCTGTCCGCCTCCTCCGGCCCCAACTACGAGCCACCAGGGCCCACACATGACATCGAGTCTTGACCGGCCCGGACGTAGCATCACCGCAGGAGGCACACGCCACCACTGCAAGGACCACCTCCAGCCGCCATCTGCCAGAGTCGAAAGGGTGGTCCTGACAGGCCTACGGAGTTGCTCAGACCTGTCGTGGATGCCATCATCGGCCTGATACCCTGCTCAGCACTCCAGGTGCCAGGGACTCAGTGCACTGCAAGCCATTGTCCATTACTGATTGAGTTTTGTGCTGTTGTGAGGTTGCGCAGCAATGTCACCTCATGCATTGGGGAAGACCTGGGACCATGAGGAGGAGGATGTGTCAAGTGTGCGGACGGAAGAAGGCACAGACAATGGGAGGGCAGGTGGCAACAGCCCCAAGGCAGGAATGCAGACTGGTGGCGGTAGTCAAGCTACACACCCGGATCTAATACTGGGTATTGTGCTGTGGACTGCGGACGCAACTGTCACCTCAGGCAGTGTGGGAGACCTGGGACGTTGATGAGGAAGTTGATGCAGGTGTAACACACCCCACTGTATCTGCATCAGGACTAACCCGAAGGGACACAATCCTAGCAATTTCTTCACATGAGCGCGCTCTTCTCTAGTGCCCCTACCTCAGTGCACTGCAACTCACGGAACCTCCTGACTGAATATTGGGTGACCTCTGTCCTTACTCCGGATCCCTCCATGTTGCTCTGCATTTGACTCTGTCATGCTGGTGTTTTCTGTTTCCATTACACTGGTGTCCACTGTTCAGGTTGTTGGCAGCACCAAGCACTCCGTGCGGGCTGGCTTATACTCACCCCACACACATCCAGCACAGGCGTCACTGTACATATGGCCCTGCCAATAAAGGGGCCGGGCGCACGTGCCCGTAGCCAGTTCAACATGATATGTGCATGTGTCTCTGTGGAGGTGTGGGTCTCCTTTGTGGGGTGTAGGTGGTCCCTGAAGGGTATTGGACACCCACGTCTGTGTTCTAGTTCGCATTCCATGGGTTCAGCAACACCCTCACCTGTTGGGCCATCTCCTTTTGGCGTTTTTCCACCTTGCATTGGGGTGCCATGTGTGGGTGGGTGAAGTGTTGTGAGGCAGCCGTGATTGCGGGTGCTTCATGCTGTGTGGTCTGTTGCAGGGGCTGGGTTCTCCTCTGAGTAGCTTGTCTGCCCTGGTCCTGGTGGTGGGTTTTGTGGGATGTCCATGGGCTGTTGTAGGACATCGGTGTCAGGAGTGTGGTGTTCGTCTCGGGCATCACTGATGGGTTGTCTGTTCTGACCTGCTGGAGGTGTTGTTTGTTCCTCTGCATGTGAAGGGGAGGTGCATGTTGGCATTGCGTAGATGCCTTGTTCTTGTCGACATGCAGACTGTGTGACAATGTACATTGTGACTGTTTGGGCGGTTGTGGCTATTTGAGTTGGGACAGTGTACATTTGGCCTACATGGCTGATGTGGGGTTTTAGGGGTAGATGTGCATCTCACAGTTCCCTGCTCTGTCCAATGTGATTGTTCTGTTTCTGCGCCTGGGTGGACCCAGTTGTGTCCCCTGTTCTGCAGTGTGGGTGTTGCACTTTGTGCCACATTGTCATGGTATGTGCTGTGATTGCTATGTGTGTGTGCTGCAGTGTGCCAGGGGGATGGGAGACATGTCCCTGGGTAATTGTGGGTGTGCAGTGTGTTACACCTCATTGTGCATGTGTGGCATTGTGCCCATCACCCCCGTCCCCCCAGTCCCTGTTGGATCCTCACCCTGTTGTTGTTGTGTCAGGTCCTGCCGAGCAGTGTCCGTACTCCCTACTCCTTGCACCGTCTCCACACTCATGACTGTGGCCTGGGTTTCCCCCAGCTCCTCCTGTGGCGCTGGACTGCCACCTCCTGTCGCCGTTGCTGCCTTCCTGTTGGAAGTGGGTTTGTACCTGGTTTAGGTTGTCACATCCTGCCGGCGCCTCTTGGCCTCCTGTATTGGCCTCCTGGGCACTCCGACTGCATTCCAGGTGGTCTGCTTGTGGGTCAGTTGCTGGTAGTGTTCTGTCGCCTCCGTGGCCTTGGTCTTGTTTTCCTGCGGTCTGCACCCCGTCTTCCTCTCCCTTTTCTCCTTGGCCTTCCCCGAGCCAGTTGTTCCTTGCTGGTGGTCTGTGGGGGTTGTGGGGTTCGCATTGCCCTCTGCGCTGGGTCAGGGTGCATCCATGTTGCTACGTGCTTTGGCTTGTTTCTGGTGTGTTGTGTCTGTGGTTTGTATGGTGCAATTTCCTGCCAGACGCATGGGATTTGCAGGCCTGAGGCTGCTTTTCGGTACTTTTTGTACCGCGATTGGCCTCATCGCATGATTTCTCGCGTTTCGCATTTTTTTGGCGTGGCGTTGATTTTCACGCTAACATTTGAGGCGTTATCTGGTGACTATCGCATGCTACCGCCTTGTTGTGAATTCCACGTTGACATGGGGTTATTTTCCCGTGATAGGCTGCGATATTGAAAGTTGCGTTACACTACTCTTGCGGTAGTTATCACACGTTCTTGTGAATATACCCCCTAGTGTACACCAGACCGGCTCGAGAGTAACATCAAAAGCGAGGCAAGCGAGAGCGAGCCACAACACATTTCTATCTAGTATTGCGGTACTCTGTAATTTAAAAAAATGTAAGAAATTGAAAAACCATGATAGTACACTGTATTTTAAAAATATAGGGTAGCACAGTGAATTTTTAAATTTTGCTTTTCGTAATGTTTTTTTAAGTACCGCTGTACTTCCTAGGTAGTGCTGCGGTAATCCGTGAACATTTTTAAAATATTTAGAAAAATCTAAATAATTTTCCCTACCAATTACCACTTTAATGAAGTAGTAATAGGTAAGGAAAAATATATAACCTTCTACTTACCCATATCGAAGGCCCTAACCTAGAACACAGCCTAAGTGTGGTAAAAACAACATGGCTTCCTTTAACTTTTGCAAAGACAGTCATTAGCCAATCATATTCTGCCTTGTCATTGGCAAGTACTGCAGTATCATCTACACATCATAAAGTATATTCCTGCCAAATTTCATTGAAATCTGACTTCCCATATTCTAGCTACACCAGAATATAAAGTCTATAGAAAATGCATTGGTGAAAGAACACATTTGAGATCCCTCTCATCATTGTCTGCCAATGTAGAAAAAGCAATGGGCCTGCAAAGTTTTGTGAAGATTTGTCAAACGGTGCCAAGCGAGCAAAAATCTGAAAAATTCCCATCTCTGGTAATCCTAAGTATAACTACAGAGTGGACATTTATGACATCACTGATGACATCTCAAAAGAAATCATTGATGATATCACTGATAACAGTGACAGTGAGCGGCACCCCCACAGGCATCCAACCCAATGCTGTGCATGGGCTTCTGCCAGGCACTTTAGAGAGTTGGCAGCAGGCCCTGTGGCCAACCACCCGGAGGCGCTAGCCCCAGGTCATGCATGGCCTTTGATCGTGTGTGGCGTGGAGTTAGCAAGCCAGGCTCTGTGGCCAAAACTCCAGTTGGCTGCCAACCACACGCAGTGCAAAGCCTTTGGCGTACGCAGCATAGGGTTGGCCATGCAGACCCCCTCCCCAACCCTTACTTGGCACCAGGAATCCTTTCCCTGGGGCAAGTTCCAATAAAAAGGGGAGGGGGCCACATGGCCCCCCTCCACAAGCCTTAAAACGACCCTGGGAACCCATCCCCTGGGGTCAAATACAATTTAACACAGGAGGAGGCTAAGAAGCTCCCTTCCCGAGCCTTGATAGGCCCCAGGGACCACATTCCCTGGGTTCAAATACAAAAAAAGGAGAATAGACCATGCAGCCCCCCTCCCTAAGCCTTCTTGTGGTCCGGTGGCCCCATTCCCAGGGCCAAAATCTTTGGGGAGGGCAAAGTGCAGCTGTCGCCCCCAGAGCATTATTAGGCCCTGAAACCCAATCCCCGGGTGCCAAATGTGATAAAAAAGTGGGGAGGGCCATGCAGCCCCCAAGTCTAATTAGGCCCTGGGGACACCATCTCCTGGTGCCAAACCAATAAAAAAGGGGAGTGGGCCACATGGCCCCCCTCCCTGGACGTTCAAAGTTCCCAGAGACCACATTCTCTGGGCCAAATTCAACACAAAAGAGGATGGAGGCCATGCGGGATTGGGTTCCTGGAGCGTCCTCAGGCTTGAGGAGGGGGCCCCATTCCCCTTTCATTTTGAATTTGGCCCTGTGGGATGGGATCCCCAGGGCCTACAAGATTTGGGGAGGGAGGCCATAAGGCCCCCCTCCCCTTCATTATAATTTTGGCCCCAGGAGATGGGACCCCCGGACTCCAAATTGGGCTTGGGGAGGGGGATCCTACTCACGCCTCCCTCCCAAATATATATTTCTTTGTTTTAGCCATGGATCACAGCAAAAGCGCTGTTTTTTTTTTTTTTTTTTAGTTTGGTGCCAGGTGGCCTGGGACCAAACGGATCCAATCCAATGGTAACCCGGTGCAATTTGTAAAAATGTACCTAAAATGCATTTTTACCAGTGTCAAAGAGCGTCCCCTTGCCCGAGGTCATTCAAGCGCTCTACAAGTGCACCATTTTTTTTACCCTTTGTTTAAGGGGGCCCTAAAGCCCATTGGTACTAATGATTTTTCGTTTCCTAATTTGCGATTTCCTATTAGGAAAATGAAAATTTGGAAATGCTAAACCATTCGTACCTTTGGGCCTTAGGTCCAAAAGAACGAATTGTTTTGCATTTCCTAAATAGCTAATTCCTATTAGCGAATGCGACTCTGTAGGAATCACTATTAGTAAATCTCTATTTTAGTACATTCCATTTCGCATTTCCTAAATAGCGATTTCTTAGGGTTTGCTATTTAGGAAATGCAAAATGGAAGTTTCGTCATTGTGGGCCCTGTATCACTTCCTTCTGACTCTTTACGTATGAGAACAATCACAGAAGGGGTATGCTCTTTGTGAGCTGATTTTTTGCCTTAATTGGTTTGGCACATAAAATATAATGGGGTGACCCAGTGTCCCTCAGAACCTGGGTGTTTAGAAAATATACTACAATTGGTTCTGTCGGGTGCACAATTGCTTTACAGTTCCATCAATAAATGTACAGAAATAAAAAGGAAACACACAACAATTGAATTAATCAAAATTAGTATATTGTAATTTCTTTTCTTTTTCGTTTGTATAGTTTTTGTCACAAAATAATATGGCTGTCACAAGAAAACATTCATAATTGGATAAGGCGACGAGTGACTTATATGTGAATAGGTGATCTAAAAGTGACAAAGTGTTTTGAGTGAAGACAATATATACAGTGTTATGCAAGTGTGTAAAATGATCAATGGACATCCGTCCCTAGACATATGAATCTCCAAGAAGCCTCTTAAACATTCTGTTATTTTGCATGGGATGGAGAACATACGGTATGGATGTCGGGATACGTCGACGTTTCGACCCAGAAGCGTGTGTGATTACGACGGAGTCACGGAGATTCTTCTTAAGGACAAGGGGAGGTCAGCCGGTCTGGCAAAATGAATAAGCATTGAGTGGAGTGTGTTTCACATGATGCATAAGATAACTGATGGTCAGTGGGATCTGCCAGTGGAAGTGGTCTGTGGTACCACTTGAAGTCCTATCTGATTGTAAGTAAGCGTAATCCACTGTCCGGTTGGATTCTAAAAAGGAGAGAGAAGGCAAATTAGGGCGGCTGGGAAGAGGCTAACTCACGGGATCATGCTGAGTAGAATTGAAGATTACCTTTAGGAGCAAAGGCGGGAGTGAGTCACGTGGCTCAAGATGGAAACTAATTCCATGAATCAAAGCTGTAGGGGGGGACAATGATAGCGAAGTTATAAAGAGGTCTGGGCCTCAACCGGGCATTGCAATTGTGTTAAAACATTATTAGTGGCGGAGTGTCAAATAGAGGAGTATTAAAAAATCATTGTTGGCGGAGTATCAAATAAAAGAGTGCGACTAGGTTAAACAGGAGGAAATTGATGTGTGTTTCCTTTTTATTTCTGTAAATTTATTGATGGAACTGTAAAGCAATTGTGCACCCGACAGAACCAATTGTAGTATATTTTTTGATTGGTTTGGCAGCATAAATATTGCAAAAGAAGAACTAGAGAAGGGACAATAGACACACATTCTTTAAAATAAAAATACATATGTTATGTTTACAGCAATGCCTATGCTATGCTAATGAAAATCACAGTCCAAAATAAGGGCAATAGCGGGCTATGCACAGCAGGCATGCCCAGGCAAAATGAACATTATATTGGAGAAATCACAATGCCAGGCATACAGACGTATATTTAAGCTACCAAAATACACCCGGAGCAGTCTGATTTGCTTGGAGTTCGGTCTGGTGCAACAACACTATGAATGCCTGGGAATGCAGGCGAAAAACTATTATCAAGTGCTGAATGCACCAATTGGAAGCCTAAAGACCATGCAAAAGCCCATTTACGAAGAGACTGTGGCTGCCCGCCGCCCCCAAAGGGGGCACCCCTAAAAGGGCGGGCCTTTAGTGCCATTGCGGGGAAAAGCCTACCCTCGCTCTAGCAGCAGAGGGCTTCCGCCTGGAGTCCCCTGTCCAAGGGGTGTGGGCGTCACTTCCGGTACGCCCGGGGGGAAGGGAGGGTATGTATACCCCTCCGACCCTCCCAGCGGCCTCTTTTCCGCCAGCCACGCCGTCTCCCTCCCCTCCTCTTACCCTACGGCTGGGCTGGTGGTCAAGGTGTACTGAATGTTTTAATGTTTTCTTTTTGCGTTGCAGGCGGAGTTACAGGGCGATCTGGAAGCAGTCTGGTACAGTAAGGGTACCTCTGCGCGGCACAATAGGGGTGCCAGAGCCAAAGACCAGGATCCTCAGGGCAGGGTCCTGGAAACCGTGACGGCGCCCCGTTAGTCCTTCTGGCGGTTGGGGGCCTGACCAACCGGGGGTTTGCCCTGCTACGCTCCGCCCTGAAAGGGGCGTGAGTAGGATGGTAACAAGGTGCCACGTGATCCGGTGGTGGATCAACATAGGTGTAGCGCTGATCGGGCATCCATCCCACAGTGCTGGCTCATCAGGCGGGCAGGGGCAGCATTGGTTGGATGGCTGCCTGTCCATGGATCGCCCGTAAGATAACCCACCTTATTGCATACTCTTGTATGGAATAAAACCTGCGACAAGTTTTCCCATAAACAAAGTGTCTTGTGTGTTTATTTATGCACGTTCGCCTATGGGAAGGTGGGGGATGTTGCCGGTATTGGGACTAAACCAATCCATGGAAAACTTATATGCAGGAAGCTGTGGAATCATTGGGCCTGGCAACAGAAAACTGGGGATGAGAGGGCCTAAGCTACGTGGCGATCAGAAATGCTCTCAACAAACATATCTATCAACTGTCACAGGAAGCAGACCTAGCAAGCTGCACAGCACGGGTGGCCTCCCAGGGCTGATAGTAACATATAACGAGCGTAAAATATAGCCTTATCTGAAGCAAGCAGTGGGGGGGGGGTGGGAGTTTAAAAAAAACATACAATGGGCCAGGCTAGTGCCCCTGCCCACCAAATAACTAAATCCTGGATGGAAATGCCTGGCCCCCATAACCAGGTGCAGAATCTGTAATTATAAAAAGGAGTCTCAGCTACATTTAGTCTGCTGCTGCCCCGGCATGCTAGCACAAGTCAGAAGCTGTTAAAAACGATATGTCTATCTAAAGGGGATCGGACATGCAAAGCTCTGTTCCCCTGCACTGCACCAACAGATCTGGTAACATTTGGAAAATATATGGCTGAGTTGCGTGTTCGGCTCTCCGACAAAGAAGGTTCAGTTGTCATCTGAAGAGCTCTTATGGTAGCAAAGTAAATAAACGGAAAATAGACTTGTTTTCCAATATTAACATCAAACTCTTACACGACACAAGGCACTCAGTCACCCTAAACCCAGTGGTGCTTAGATACACGGTGGCCGATTTAGATGTCCCTACTGTGCTACACTTCCGCTGCCCGATGGCTTCAAGACACTGAATCGGACTCCCATTTCTTAATTGCTGCTAAAATAACTCTTTTTTTTTTTTTTTAAAGACGTACAAGCATTGTTTAAAAATTTTTATACAGCATACGGTTTGCATTTTTATTCATGTTTTCCATTTATAAATGCAAGAAATATTGCAAATGGTTTTAAGTAATTGTGCAATAAACATTTCATTCATTCATTCAATAGACACACATTCTTTAAAATAAAGATACATATATTATATTTACAGCAATGCCTATGCTATGTTAATGAAAATTTCAGCCCAAAAAAGTGATAAAAATAAAATAAAATTGCCCACTGAGTCCTGCTTCTATCTTGGTGACGGTGGTGGACATTTCTCAGTGGTAGACAAGCTCCTGGTGCCGCCGGCTGTCAAGGTGTAAGCACATCCGGGGAACTTGAACCACCGTATATGTCTCTTAGCAACCTTCCAGGGATGCTTGAGAACATGAAGAGGTGAAGGGTGACTGAGAGGGATGCTGGCTGATTCCTGGCAGGAAAGGATTTTTGTTCTTCTAAAAATTCAATAACAGATCAAAAAGGCACTTGCTGAAAGGAGCATAATTAGGTTGCAGAGAAAAACTGCCCATAATCTCGGCTAATGTGGATTTCCAATTTGACCTGCTACCGTTTTGCATTGATTCGATCACCGCCCCATCTGTACAGCTCATCTTTGTGCATGTGAGGCACTTCGGTGATGATGGCAAATAAACCGCATCTTAGAATTAAGCTCATGTCTCGGTTGAAGCTAATATTCACATTATCGCTGTTTTCAAAGTCACCCTATTGGTTTATTTATATTTCTTACTGTTTCTGCATTCCTTAATGTTCCGCGTGACGATGGATTCTTTTCTAAATTATGAATTGTTTATACAATGCATTCTTTTCTGGGCGGTGGAACTTGTTTATCCACCATGATTTGGTCTATGAGAAAGTGAATGGGTCTCAACTCAATCTTTGAATCGATGATTGAATAAATATGTTAATGCAAGCGTTTTAGTATACGCGCTACAAACACGCTCTACACATAAGGTGTCATACGAATTGTCACAAAGTAATTTCAGGACCTAAATACGGACAACAGTGAGTGGTAGACCTATATTATCAATTGTATCATTTCCTTATGTTTGGAAATGCACAAAGGTCCCCAGAAACACTCATGGAAATAAACTCAAATCGTAGTATTCTGTCCCCACCTCTCCTCTGCTACATTTGGTTATGCGGATGGATACGCAATGGCCTGGAGTAAGTGCTTCAAACATATGAACAACTTTTTTTATCTTTCTCCTGCCTGTCAGATTGTGTGGTTCACTCCCCGTTTGCACAGAAATACTAGCCAATTGGGTGTGAAGAACCTATGTGGATGTATACCTCTATGCTATTGTCCGTGTGTTTCCCCGAATTTGGAAACACCTATGTCCCCACCCTAAACTACACAACCTTTGCTAGAGAACATACACCTTACTTGTTGATCTCCCTCGTTCATAAATAAATCGTACACTGCAAAAATATAATTTTTAGTATCAGTATTTTTGTTAAGCAGGACATTAGATGGGGTTTGAGGTATTAATGAAAGAGGAAGGATCTTAGGGTCAGATATACAAACCGTTTGCTAACCTGATATCTGTCACAAATAGGTATGTGACTGGAAAAAGGTGCGCTTCGTATGTATCAATGAGGTTTTGTTTCAAATTGCAAAAATAGCAATGCAAACTTAATCTTACCGACTCGCTGTTTTTGCAACTGGAATTTGCGATTACCCAATACCGATTCCCAATTTTCTTTTCTTATTTTGGGAAGTACTATCTGTTGACAAATTGTAAATAGTTACAAAAACAGGTTTTTTCACTTGGAAATTAGCATCAAGTGAAAGCATGTGTTAATCAGGTCGAAAATATAAATGGGGTGAAAACTTGCCTCTTCTTCAATAAAGGCTGCTGTGTATGCTATGGCAAGGAGGAAGAGGATTTTCACTCCACACCAGCACATGAGAAGGCAAAGACAAGAGCACATTTTCAGAGACAGAGTGACTTTATTTTTAGCAGACCGAGGAAGAGCTCTATGATAAATATAAATGCAAAAACAATTGATGGACAGAATGCAGAACAATGTCATACATTCAGCCCAGTACAGAGATCTGGGCCTAAATCCATCGTTTTTTTGCTCACCATGCCATTCCAGTTTGAACCCAGCCATATGCAAATCAGTCTTGACCCTGTGCCTCATGGGAACAGTCCAGCCCGAACTGCCAAGCCAGGTCATCCCTGGACTGGAAACAAGCATCCTAGGACCGGTTTCGGTGTTTCACCCCTCTTCAGCCAGGATAGCTTGATTCCAGTGGCATGGAGAGCACGGGACCCACGTCTGGGCATACCCGTCCCACTCAGGGTGACAAATGCAAAAACAATTGATGGACAGAATGCAGAACAATGTCATACATTCACCCCAGTACAGAGATCTGGGCCTAAATCCATCGTTTTTTTGCTCACCATGCCATTCCAGTTTGAACCCAGCCATATGCAAATCAGTCTTGACCCTGTGCCTCATGGGAACAGTCCAGCCCGAACTGCCAAGCCAGGTCATCCCTGGACTGGAAACAAGCATCCTAGGACCGGTTTCGGGGTTTCACCCCTCTTCAGCCAGGATAGCTTGATTCCAGTGGCATGGAGAGCACGGGACCCACGTCTGGGCATACCCGTCCCACTCGGGGTGACAAATGTAAAAACAATTGATGGACAGAATGCAGAACAATGTCATACATTCACCCCAGTACAGAGATCTGGGCCTAAATCCATCGTTTTTTTGCTCACCATACCATTCCAGTTTGAACCCAGCCATATGCAAATCAGTCTTGACCCTGTGCCTCATGGGAACAGTCCAGCCCGAACTGCCAATCCAGGTCATCCCTGGACTGGAAACAAGCATCCTAGGACCGGTTTCGGGGTTTCACCCCTCTTCAGCCAGGATAGCTTGATTCCAGTGGCATGGAGAGCACGGGACCCACGTCTGGGCATACCCGTCCCACTCGGGGTGACAAATGCAAAAACAATTGATGGACAGAATGCAGAACAATGTCATACATTAACCCCAGTACAGAGATCTGGGCCTAAATCCATCGTTTTTTTGCTCACCATGCCATTACAGTTTGAACCCAGCCATATGCAAATCAGTCTTGACCCTGTGCCTCATGGGAACAGTCCAGCCCGAACTGCCAAGCCAGGTCATCCCTGGACTGGAAACAAGCATCCTAGGACCGGTTTCGGGGTTTCACCCCTCTTCAGCCAGGATAGCTTGATTCCAGTGGCATCGAGAGCACGGGACCCACGTCTGGCCATACCCGTCCCACTCGGGGTGACAAATGCAAAAACAATTGATGGACAGAATGCAGAACAATGTCATACATTCACCCCAGTACAGAGATCTGGGCCTAAATCCATCGTTTTTTTGCTCACCATGCCATTCCAGTTTGAACCCAGCCATATGCAAATCAGTCTTGACCCTGTGCCTCATGGGAACAGTCCAGCCCGAACTGCCAAGCCAGGTCATCCCTGGACTGGAAACAAGCATCCTAGGACCGGTTTCGGGGTTTCACCCCTCTTCAGCCAGGATAGCTTGATTCCAGTGGCATGGAGAGCACGGGACCCACGTCTGGGCATACCCGTCCCACTCGGGGTGACAAATGCAAAAACAATTGATGGACAGAATGCAGAACAATGTCATACATTCACCCCAGTACAGAGATCTGGGCCTAAATCCATCGTTTTTTTGCTCACCATGCCATTCCAGTTTGAACCCAGCCAAATGCAAATCAGTCTTGACCCTGTGCCTCATGGGAACAGTCCAGCCCGAACTGCCCAGCCAGGTCATCCCTGGACTGGAAACAAGCATCCTAGGACCGGTTTCGGGGTTTCACCCCTCTTCAGCCAGGATAGCTTGATTCCAGTGGCATGGAGAGCACGGGACCCACGTCTGGGCATACCCGTCCCACTCGGGGTGGCAAATGCAAAAACAATTGATGGACAGAATGCAGAACAATGTCATACATTCACCCCAGTACAGAGATCTGGGCCTAAATCCATCGTTTTTTTGCTCACCATGCCATTCCAGTTTGAACCCAGCCATATGCAAATCAGTCTTGACCCTGTGCCTCATGGGAACAGTCCAGCCCGAACTGCCAAGCCAGGTCATCCCTGGACTGGAAACAAGCATCCTAGGACCGGTTTCGGGGTTTCACCCCTCTTCAGCCAGGATAGCTTGATTCCAGTGGCATGGAGAACACGGGACCCACGTCTGGGCATACCCGTCCCACTCGGGGTGACAAATGCAAAAACAATTGATGGACAGAATGCAGAACAATGTCATACATTCACCCGAGTACAGAGATCTGGGCCTAATCCATCGTTTTTTTGCTCACCATGCCATTCCAGTTTGAACCCAGCCATATGCAAATCAGTCTTGACCCTGTGCCTCATGGGAACAGTCCAGCCCGAACTGCCAAGCCAGGTCATCCCTGGACTGGAAACAAGCATCCTAGGACCGGTTTCGGGGTTTCACCCCTCTTCAGCCAGGATAGCTTGATTCCAGTGGCATGGAGAGCACGGGACCCACGTCTGGGCATACCCGTCCCACTCGGGGTGACAAAAACAATTGATGGACAGAATGCAGAACAATGTCATACATTCACCCCAGTACAGAGATCTGGGCCTAAATCCATCATTTTTTTGCTCACCATGCCATTCCAGTTTGAACCCAGCCATATGCAAATCAGTCTTGACCCTGTGCCTCATGGGAACAGTCCAGCCCGAACTGCCAAGCCAGGTCATCCCTGGACTGGAAACAAGCATCCTAGGACCGGTTTCGGGGTTTCACCCCTCTTCAGCCAGGATAGCTTGATTCCAGTGGCATGGAGAACACGGGACCCACGTCTGGGCATACCCGTCCCACTCGGGGTGACAAATGCAAAAACAATTGATGGACAGAATGCAGAACAATGTCATACATTCACCCCAGTACAGAGATCTGGGCCTAAATCCATCGTTTTTTTGCTCACCATGCCATTCCAGTTTGAACCCAGCCATATGCAAATCAGTCTTGACCCTGTGCCTCATGGGAACAGTCCAGCCTGAACTGCCAAGCCAGGTCATCCCTGGAATGGAAACAAGCATCCTAGGACCGGTTTCGGGGTTTGCCACTGGATTCAAGCTAGCCTGGCTGATGACGGCTGAATAGCCAGAAACCGGTCCCAGGATGCTTGTTTCCGGTCCAGGAAGACATGGCTTGGCAGTTCGGGCTGGACTGTTCCCATGAGGCACAGGGTCAGACTGATTTGCATATGGCCATGTCTGACCTGGGGTGGTGGAGTGAGCTAAAGAATGATGATGGATTAAACCCAGATCAGTTGACTGGGGGTGAGTGTTTGATTTGCTCTAACGCTCCGTCCGTCATCCCCTTTGGTGTCGCTTTGTTCGCCCTAAGTTGGCAGGGTATGCCCAGACGTGGGTCCCTTGCTCACTTTGCCACTGGATTCAAGCTAGCCTGGCTGATGACGGCTGAATAGCCAGAAACCGGTCCCAGGATGCTTGTTTCCGGTCCAGGGAAGACATGGCTTGGCAGTTTGGGCTGGACTGTTCCCATGAGGCACAGGGTCAGACTGATTTGCATATGGCCATGTCTGACCTGGGGTGGTGGAGTGAGCTAAAGAATGATGATGGATTAAACCCAGATCAGTTGACTGGGGGTGAGTGTTTGATTTGCTCTAACGCTCCGTCCGTCATCCCATTTGGTGTCGCTTTGTTCGCCCTAAGTTGGCAGGGTATGCCCAGACGTGGGTCCCTTGCTCACTTTGCCACTGGATTCAAGCTAGCCTGGCTGATGACGGATGAATAGCCAGAAACCGGTCCCAGGATGCTTGTTTCCAGTCCAGGGAAGACATGGCTTGGCAGTTCGGGCTGGACTGTTCCCATGAGGCACAGGGTCAGACTGATTTGCATATGGCCATGTCTGACCTGGGGTGGTGGAGTGAGCTAAAGAATGATGATGGATTAAACCCAGATCAGTTGACTTGGGGTGAGTGTTTGATTTGCTCTAACGCTCCGTCCGTCATCCCCTTTGGTGTCGCTTTGTTCGCCCTAAGTTGGCAGGGTATGCCCAGACGTGGGTCCCTTGCTCACTTTGCCACTGGATTCAAGCTAGCCTGGCTGATGACGGCTGAATAGCCAGAAACCGGTCCCAGGATGCTTGTTTCCGGTCCAGGGAAGACATGGCTTGGCAGTTCGGGCTGGACTGTTCCCATGAGGCACAGGGTCAGACTGATTTGCATATGGCCATGTCCGACCTGGGGTGGTGGAGTGAGCTAAAGAATGATGATGGATTAAACCCAGATCAGTTGACTGGGGGTGAGTGTTTGATTTGCTCTAACGCTCCGTCCGTCATCCCCTTTGGTGTCGCTTTGTTCGCCCTAAGTTGGCAGGGTATGCCCAGACGTGGGTCCCTTGCTCACTTTGCCACTGGATTCAAGCTAGCCTGGCTGATGACGGCTGAATAGCCAGAAACCGGTCCCAGGATGCTTGTTTCCGGTCCAGGGAAGACATGGCTTGGCAGTTCGGGCTGGACTGTTCCCATGAGGCACAGGGTCAGACTGATTTGCATATGGCCATGTCTGACCTGGGGTGGTGGAGTGAGCTAAAGAATGATGATGGATTAAACCCAGATCAGTTGACTGGGGGTGAGTGTTTGATTTGCTCTAACGCTCCGTCCGTCATCCCCTTTGGTGTCGCTTTGTTCGCCCTAAGTTGGCAGGGTATGCCCAGACGTGGGTCCCTTGCTCACTTTGCCACTGGATTCAAGCTAGCCTGGCTGATGACGGCTGAATAGCCAGAAACCGGTCCCAGGATGCTTGTTTCCGGTCCAGGGAAGACATGGCTTGGCAGTTTGGGCTGGACTGTTCCCATGAGGCACAGGGTCAGACTGATTTGCATATGGCCATGTCTGACCTGGGGTGGTGGAGTGAGCTAAAGAATGATGATGGATTAAACCCAGATCAGTTGACTGGGGGTGAGTGTTTGATTTGCTCTAATGCTCCGTCCGTCATCCCCTTTGGTGTCGCTTTG
The DNA here is from genome assembly GCA_963921515.1 of Calotriton arnoldi. Lineage (NCBI taxonomy): Eukaryota > Metazoa > Chordata > Amphibia > Caudata > Salamandridae > Calotriton > Calotriton arnoldi. Next base: position 174,327 of record CAWUFW010001846.1, on the reverse strand, counting down.
TTCACCCTAAGTTGGCAGGGCATTCCCAGACGTGGGTCCCTTGCTCACTTTGCCACTGGATTCAAGCTAGCCTGGCTGATGATGGCTGAATAGCCAGAAACCGGTCCCAGGATGCTTGCTTCCGGTCCAGGGAAGACATGGCTTGGCAGTTCGGGCTGGACTGTTCCCATGAGGCACAGGGTCAGACTGATTTGCATATGGCCATGTCTGACCTGGGGTGGTGGAGTGAGCTAAAGAATGATGATGGATTAAATCCAGATCAGTTGACTGGGGGTGAGTGTTTGATTTGTTCTAACGCTCCGTCCGTCATCCCCTTTGGTGTCGCTTTGTTCGCCCTAAGTTGGCAGGGTATGCCCAGACGTGGGTCCCTTGCTCACTTTGCCACTGGATTCAAGCTAGCCTGGCTGATGACGGCTGAATAGCCAGAAACCGGTCCCAGGATGCTTGTTTCCGGTCCAGGGAAGACATGGCTTGGCAGTTCGGGCTGGACTGTTCCCATGAGGCACAGGGTCAGACTGATTTGCATATGGCCATGTCTGACCTGGGGTGGTGGAGTGAGCTAAAGAATGATGATGGATTAAACCCAGATCAGTTGACTGGGGGTGAGTGTTTGATTTGCTCTAATGCTCCGTCCGTTATCCCCTTTGGTGTCGCTTTGTTCGCCCTAAGTTGGCAGGGCATGCCCAGACGAGGGTCCCTTGCTCACTTTGCCACTGGATTCAAGCTAGCCTGGCTGATGACGGCTGAATAGCCAGAAACCGGTCCCAGGATGCTTGTTTCCGGTCCAGGGAAGACATGGCTTGGCAGTTCGGGCTGGACTGTTCCCATGAGGCACAGGGTCAGACTGATTTGCATATGGCCATGTCTGACCTGGGGTGGTGGAGTGAGCTAAAGAATGATGATGGATTAAACCCAGATCAGTTGACTGGGGGTGAGTGTTTGATTTGCTCTAACGCTCCGTCCGTCATCCCCTTTGGTGTCGCTTTGTTCGCCCTAAGTTGGCAGGGTATGCCCAGACGTGGGTCCCTTGCTCTCTTTGCCACTGGATTCAAGCTAGCCTGGCTGATGACGGCTGAATAGCCAGAAACCGGTCCCAGGATGCTTGTTTCCGGTCCAGGGAAGACATGGCTTGGCAGTTCGGGCTGGACTGTTCCCATGAGGCACAGGGTCAGACTGATTTGCATATGGCCATGTCTGACCTGGGGTGGTGGAGTGAGCTAAAGAATGATGATGGATTAAACCCAGATCAGTTGACTGGGGGTGAGTGTTTGATTTGCTCTAACGCTCCGTCCGTCATCCCCTTTGGTGTCGCTTTGTTCGCCCTAAGTTGGCAGGGTATGCCCAGACGTGGATCCCTTGCTCACTTTGCCACTGGATTCAAGCTAGCCTGGCTGATGTCGGCTGAATAGCCAGAAACCGGTCCCAGGATGCTTGTTTCCGGTCCAGGGAAGACATGGCTTGGCAGTTTGGGCTGGACTGTTCCCATGAGGCACAGGGTCAGACTGATTTGCATATGGCCATGTCTGACCTGGGGTGGTGGAGTGAGCTAAAGAATGATGATGGATTAAACCCAGATCAGTTGACTGGGGGTGAGTGTTTGATTTGCTCTAACGCTCCGTCCGTCATCCCCTTTGGTGTCGCTATGATAAATATAGGCTCAGCAGCAATGGTATTTTTGATTACATTTCTGAAGTAGACCCTGTGATGTCTAGGGAACTCACAGATATGTTACTATACCCACAGACATTCAGGTACTTTGATGCCTCCACCTTCTGGCCTCAGGAGGCTATCTGGTGGTTGTTGCCACAGCAGAAGGAATTTCTCAGAGCTCACTTTCATGATTTTTTAGAAATGTTTTGAATGCAATGCTGCTAAATATTCATAGATATATTTCATTTCATCGCTCAACTCCCTCAGCACAGATCAATTGAACCCCACAGACAACCTCGACAAGGACATCACCAACTCCAATGACTGGATTAAGGGCTGTGTGGACTCCCTTGCACCCATCACACCCAACAAGCATAGAACATCCAACAAGCAAGCCAGCTGGTATACAGAGAACCTCCAAAACACCAAACGCCACTGCACACAGAAAAGAAATAGAGAGCCAGCACATAACCATTCTTAAGCCCACCTACAAGGCTGCACCTACACTCTACCATCATCTACTAAGTGACACCAAGAAAAGAGAGCTAGCCAAAAGCAACGAAGTAAGCTCCAACAGCTGCTAGGAGTTCACCTCACCCTCAGCTCCCATCAACAACATCACCCCCTCCCAACCTATCAGACTTCTTCCATAGCAAAATTGTAAACATCTACATGAGCACCAACGAACACAGCAACAATCATGAGGACCATCCACTCAGGGGCTCCAACGGAACCTAGCCCCCAGCACATCTATAACCTGAGAACATAACCAATCCGCACCACCCTCACTCACATCAACAACACCTCCATCACGTCTGCCACATTCCCGGAAGACTGGAAATGTGCAGAAGTCAACGCCCTCCTCAAGAAACCATCACCAACTCAAAACAACTGAAATACTTCCAGCCAATCTCCCTGCTCCCCAACCCAGGTAAGCTGATCAAGAAAGCCATCAACAAGCAACTCTCAAACCACCTTGAGTTTCACCACCTGCTTGGCAATACTCAACCAGGATTCAGGAAGAACCACAGCACCAAAACAGCGCTCATCGCAGCCACTAATGACATCTGGACCATCCTGGACAGAGGATAAACAGTGGCTCTCATCTGGTTTGACTTCGCCATGGCTCTCAACACTATCTCCCACAGCAAGGTCATCAGAAGATTCCATGAGATTGGCATCCAAGGATTGGTACTCAACTGGATTTGCTCCTCTTTCACAGGAATAACTGAAAGGGTCAAATTGATGCCTTTTATGTCAGAGTTCAAGAACTTGATCTGTGGAGTCCTCCAGAGATCGTCCCTCAGCCACACCTTATTCAACGTCTACATGACACAAGATATCACCATCATCTCCTACACCAACTACACCCAACTCATCCTCTTCCTTACGGACAAGACAACCACCACCAGAACCAACTTCACCAACTGCAGGACCACAGTAGCAGGATGGATGTTAACCAATGCCTGAAGCACAACTCTGACAAGACAGACGTTCTGGTCTTCAGAAACAAGAGCTCCCCATGGTATTCCACCTGGTGGCCATCGTAGCTAGGAACAACACCAACACACACTTACCATGCAAATACACTGGGGATCGTCCTAGATGACAAGCTCAATATGATGGCACAAGTCAACACAGTGAGTGTCTCCTGCTTCAAATAATGGTGGGCAGAATTCACAGAGTTCTCCTCCATGGAATTACGTGGAGTTACATAGAAACCCCAGGAAATTCTGTGGAGTTCCGCCTGTCCCTAAACTTGAGTGGGCATGGAGCTGTGACAGGGCACGTGACTTCTGACAATTGCTTAAAGCCGAGCATCTGTGTCCCACTACGCTCACTCACCCAGCTTGCATTCTCCGTCATGCACCTTGTGAATCCTGTCGCGGCCAGAGTGCACTGCCTGCCACCCAAGGTGTGCAGATGTAGTGAGCAGATACTCTGGTGGGACATCCTGTTGGAGCCACACTCAGCACCGTCCTCTTTGCACAAGCAGAGCCCCGTTCCCTTCATCCAGCCCGTTCTGGACTGGCTCATGCGCTCGCCCAGACCCCCTGCCCTCTTCGCACTTCACACTCAGGCACTGCTGCCAGCACCGCAAGTCATCCTTCACCAGGAATTCAGGCACTTGGCAGGCAATGGCGGGACAGCTGTCTGGAGTGCAGGGGTCGCTGTCATTGCTGACTCTGTAGCAAAGTCACAAAGACACACACAGGACAACAAGAAACACCGACGAGTTCATCGTGGCTGCCATGTGCCTCCTTGAGCTGGAGACACCTTCAACTTCAAGGTCTTGCAGCCTGATTGCTTAAGCCTGTGTTGTGGTTATTACAGGGTTCTGATGACAGGCACAGCTGCACTACTGTGAGCACACCTTCCTTCTCACTCGCAGCCCCCTTCAGACTAGGAGAGGTGAAAGAGCACTCACCAGCCTGGCCTTTCGAAGGCCAGCCAACCCCATATATAAGAAGCACATCCCAAATGGGATCTAATTAAGCAGATATTATTATGAACAAAATGTTAATTTAGGCACATTTTCTACAGTTTATGGAAAATGTTGTGATTGCATTTATACAGCACTTACTACCCTTTAAGTGCTAGCACGCTATGACATAAACCAAGGTTAGTGGCTAATTTATTGTTTATTAGGTTCAGTCTTTCTTTGGGTGAGAAACCACAAGATGCTGTCCCTTAGTAAGTTACCCGTTGCTCTGTAACTTTTTCAAATATTGCACCAATTTGTTTTCATTTACAGTTAAAAGACACAAAAACATCTGTAAGTACACTGTATGCTGACTGCTCTGCTCTCTTGTTTAACATTAGCATAGTTACATTTGGGTAATTTCAGTGATGGTGTTTGTTGGACTTGGCTCTTTTTGGCTAAAGTTCCCTAAACTTTTTGCCTTCCCCCTAGACCTTTTTTCTGACATGGTGTTGCCAACTTAGATGCTTTGGGTACTTTGCCACTGCTGATCAGTGTCAAAGTGCAAGTGCTCCCTGTATAAAGTAGTATGGATTAGTGATTCCATGATTGGTATATTTGTTTTACTAGTAAAGTCCCTAGTAAAGTGCACTTTGTGTGCCAGGGCTAATAATACAAATGCTACTCGTGGGCCTGCGGCACTAATTGTGCCACCCACATAAGTAGCCCTCAAAAGAGAACTCAGGCCTGCCACTGCAGTGCCTGCGCGCAGTTGCTAACTGCCATGTTGTCCTGACAAGTGCACCCACTTGCCCGGCCTTACCCTCCCCTTTCCATGCACATCAGACACCCCTATAGTAGGCCCAAGGTACCCCCCTAGGCAGGGTGCAGTGTCTGTGAAAGGTAGGACATGTACTGAGGTGTGTACCATGTCCTGACAGTGAAATACTCTCCATTTCGTTTTTCACTGTTGCAAGGCCATCTTGCCCATAGGACAGAATGGGGAAGGCTGTGTAATATGTTTCCAACCTATCTTCCCATAGGCTTAAGATGGAGAGGTGAAGTTCAGTGTGCCTGAACTCACAATTTAATAACACATCTTTTTGTGAAGGTGGTTTTCGAATTCCGTGTTTAGAAACCACGCTTTTAGAAGTGGCTGGTTTTCTTGTTCTAACAATTCTGTGTGTCTCTGCCTGGTTGTGGATTGACTGTCTGGATTTGAATGTGATAGGATCTGGGAAGTGTCTTGACCCAGGGGAGGGGTAGGTGAGACAGCAACAGGCTGACCTGCATCTGGAGTGTAGGGGGGAGGAGTAGCCCCCGGAGGTGAAGAGGCCTGGGCTGCCGCCATAAAACAATGACTCCACCTCCTGCTGAGTGATTGAGGAACCAGACCCCCACTATTAAAGGAAGAAGGTGCCACTGGCGGGGAGACTCCCAGAACTGATTTAGACAGGGGGCAGTGCCAACTGAACACAAAGACTTCAAAGAAAGTGAGGGGTATAACTATGAGAGCTGAAACCCCTGAACGTTGGACTGATCAAGACTGAAAAGGATTGAAACTACTTCGTGGTCAAGAGGAACCTCTGCCAAGGAAGAACAGCTGAAGAGACTGAAGAGAAGGACTGACCCTTGCTGTGTGTTCTGGGTCTGGCCTGCAGTTTGCTGATTTAAGGAGAGGCTAAGGGACTTTGCTGTGTGCTGTGTCCCCCTGCTTGAAAGGACTTTGCTGTGTGCTGTGTCGCGAAGTAACTTGTCCCCAAGGGCCCGAGGAGAGCTGGCTCCCTGTTGTGGAAACTCAAGAAAATCAAAGTTTCCAAGTGTGTCTCAGCGGCGCTGTGTGCGTGTGCTTTTTGCAGCCTGAGACCTTCGTAAGCATTGCCCGGGACTGTGTGACCCGAAACCCATCCGAGTCTCAGCAACGCTTTGTGCGTGTGCAGCCTGAGGCTGCCGTGGGAGTCCGGGGTGCTGGTTGGAAAGTGCCCCGTGACTGCATTGCCCCCGCAGCATGACTCATCATCCACGCTGCTGTGTAGCTGTTGTGGCCCGAACCGTCATCGTAACGGAGGCTGCGGATCAAGATCGCCGCCGCCGGCCCGAGCCGCAATGTGCTGAAGGATTCCGTAAAGCTAATTAAGTTGTGAGGTAATCGTGATCGTTGTTCGCAAGAGGAATCTGCCCAAGATTGTCAGCAACGGAGAAGGCAGTGCCGTAACCTGTCCGGCTACAGCGATGCCTGCATCAGAGCTGCGTCGTCATCGGAAGCGCCCAGCAGGACGTCCGACGAGCGGGGAGAGAGAGAGAGCGAGGCAGCGCGTCCCCCAGGTAAGGCTTGGACTCTGGTCGGGAGCCGCAAGCGTGTGTGGCCTGGGGAGGCATGCAGGAGGAGTACAGGAGTGCTCCCGTCTCTCTCCCGCTGCATCGCGTTAGACGTGCTGAGTCCTCGAGCGGCCTGGACCTGCCCGGCAGTCCCGGGGCCGCCCTCGGAAGTTCAGGACTGTTATCTGTGGTTGGGGCCTAGTAGTGCCCGCGCTAATCACGTCGATTGGCCTGGTATTATTCCTGCATTACGAACTGCCTTATTACTTGCATTAGGCATTGTATTATTTCTGCATTACGAACTGCCTGATTTCGTGCATTGAGGACTGAATTGTTCTCACATTATGAACTGCCTTATTACTTGCATTAAGGAGTGCGTTATACTTGCATTACGAACTGCCTGATTATTTGCATTGAGGATTGCATTATTCTTGCATGACGAACTGCCTGATTTCGTGCATTGAGGATTGAATTATTCTTGCATTACGAACTGCCTTATTACTTGCATTAAGGAGTGCGTTATACTTGCATTATGAACTGCCTGATTACGTGCATTGAGGATTGCATTAGTCTTGCACGAACTGCCTGATTATTTGCATTGAGGATTTCATTATTCATGCATTACAAACTGCCTGATTATTCGCATTGAGGATTGCATCATTCTTGCATTACGAACTGCCTTAGTCTGACAATACGAACTGCATTACGAATTGCATAACATTGCATTAGGACTGCATTTGAACATCGTGAACTGCTCATTAATACCGCAAGAACCTACAAGTGTTTGTTGGCCTAATAACCGGCAAAGTGAAATATTACGAATACGCATATGTTGGATTTTTATCGTGTGGTCTTACCGTATTTTTCTTCTTGATAAAGATACCGTTATTTTCATACATCAGTGTGGTGTCCATTTGTGGTGTTATCACTGTGTCACTGGGAGCGTGGTTGCAAATACTTTACACATTGCCTTGAAGATAAGCCTGGCTGCTCGTGCCAAGCTACCAGGGGGTGAGCAGGGGTTATCTAAGAGGGTGTCCCTCCTTTCCCTGACTAGAAGCAAGGGTCCCTATTTGGACTAAGGCAACTGCCTCAGCCAACTAGAGACTCCCAGTTCTAACAGTGTTATATTATTATGTTTATTTCCACATGGTATGTATCTTCAGTTTGGCTATATTCTGCATACAGGCAAGGATACAGGGAGATGCACATCTGCCTTTGTTTGAACTGCATGGCAATGTTTTAACCACAGGGGCCATTTTGTGTTTATGTGATAAACGGAATGGGCAGAGTCTACGAATACAAAGTGACACGTTCACTAAGAATAGGAGAGAGATGCATGCGTGTGTCATTCAACACATTAGCAATGTAAACATGCCAGACAGTGTCTAAAGGTAACAGAGCATCCAGAAAACGATGTAACACCTTTTCTGATGCACCTGTGCCGTGTTACAACTGAGTTACCCTTGGGCCACCTAGAAGGTGAGGGACATATAGTTATGAGCAAGAACCACCATCCTAGAGCTCTGTTTCGAGCAGAGGGCACTGACCACTGCTGGGCGGGGAACGGCAAGGGTGGTGGATTTATAATGATAGTTAAAATAAAAACGCTTGCATCTGCAAAAAACTTTTATGGTGGGTCACAAAGTGAGTCAGGAGACTTTGAACCTGTTCCCTTGTGCTAAGTGCACCATCTGACCCTTTTGTCCCTTTAAAAAACTCTCCATGTGGCATATAGCATGACAACCCAGTGCTCCCGAGCTGCTTCATTTTCTGACCTGAAGTTGCCAATCAAAGAATATCTGCTGACAACAACTCTACACCCTGTGCTGTGCGTATGCTTTGTGTGGTGTCTACTAACAACTTCACACCGCTGTCCTTCTTTTGAAATGACATATAAATAATGTTGTATAACATTGATCCTCATCGCATGCACTTCAAAAATGCTTGTGTCAAGCAAGGTAACATGAAAGAGAAGCAGGCCCTTGAGAGAGCTGGGACAGTACTGCCACAACACCGGTTTGAAAGGCCTGGTTGCAAGTACTCCAAGCCAGTGGGCGCCTTTCCGTATTGCGTACAAACTGAAATAATCCACAGCTTGGCTCAGTGCCTCCTAAAATCCCAGACCTTCTTACATAAATCCTTTACTGAACCTTCTTCAACTGCTCGGTGTAAAAGACTACAGGAAAACGTATTTGTCATGATCTTGCATGACTTGTTGTGGTGTCCCATATTGGCTCTCTGTGAACACCTATTGTTCAACATTTACATGCTTCCACATGCATTACCAAACAGAGCCTTCAAAATGGCACATCAAAACTCTGCCCCAACCTCTGGAAAAACAGCCATGCAAAAGTTGCAGTAAAAGCCCCCTCCTGGCTCATAGGTGAATACAGATTTAAATTAAAAATCATTTACCACACCTACAGGACCAAGTGGAATAAAGGAGCCAGATACATTTCAAACCTCACCCACTTTACAGTCGGTATGGAAAACTTCAAATGATAAAAACAGGAGGCAGATCCCTAGCGTTCACGATACCAAACTCTAGAATGTGTTGCAGCTTAGTGACAAGAAGAACAAACCACCTCATTTCCACAAAACTCTATAAGACTGAACTCTTCAGATAGGCATTCATCTGATGTGTGGCATAGGCGAGAGCAGTGTTGGAGTAATACTGAGTAGCAATACATCACTTTTCATTAACTTCCACTCTACCTCCTCTAGTATCTACATCAATGCGTACTGTTTCTCTCCCTTCAATTCTATAGTATCCACAAGGCTACATGCAGCAGGGCCGAGGGCCGAGCACCTAGTCCTGGTCAGCGGTCTGGACATGTCGGTGTCTGACTACTTACTTACCCATTTCATAGCCGACCAGTAAGGAGGCTGCAGTGGAGCAAAAGCCCAACAGGGATGACTACTCTGTCAGAGGCATGGAGGGCGGACCGGGCCCAGCACACCCTCTGCGCAGTTTTCGGAGGCGGTGCACAGGGTGGAGTATAAGACTCTGGAGCTGCTGCAGAGGGATGGACGGAGCACTGAATGAGTGTTTTTAATGCTCATAACATGGGTATAAACCACGTATCTTTCGGCAGAAGGATGCACAATGGACCTGCTATAAACAGTGTTGTACAAAGTGCACTCTGTTTAATATGGGTGGGTGGTCACCTCTGCCATGCAGAGTGTGACTGAGCTGTTGCCAAACTCCATGCTCAAAAGGGAGCGCTGAGTAGCAAAACTCGACGAACTCTGCCGGCGGAGCAGAGTGTATCCCCCACCCCTACTTCACATCCTACGCATGCAACAAAAGATCTTTAAGTGGCTACCAGGGGGGGGGGCCGTGGTTAACCACTGAGCATGGCGGATTCTTGATGTCGGAGCTCCCGTCCCGGCGCTTGTAAATCCCATAGCAACACTGGTGTCAGTTGCCAATTTTCGGTGGCTGACCATCGGAGAACGGACCAGAATGGATTTGCAAGGTGGGGCAGCCATCGAAAAGCCCCTTTGGCTGGAGTTTTGAGCCTAAACAGAGATATGGCACTGAGGAAGAATGAAAGTAAAATGGCGGCCGTCTACTGAGCAGAGTGTTTACCAAAGAACGGAGGTACGAGCGAAGGGCTCTGAATGCACTGGGAGCGAGTGAGTGCCCCCCCATCTTGCCTGCTTAACGGTGCGGTGTGGCTGCTCCCCCTTGTTGCCTCCCCCCCACCCCTCCGGCAAGTGTCTGGGATCGGGACACGAAGCAGCGGGCCGGTGGAGGGCAAAGATGAACACAGAGGCGGTCTCGAGAGCTGTTTAAAATGCATATGTGGTGCATGGACACATAGCAGATGAAGCGGGAAAGAAATGGTGCCTGATTTGTGTAGCGACGCGAAATTGCAGGAACCGATGCGGCCGCACTAACAATAACAAAATGGCGGTGAGTGCGGCAGCATCGCAGAGCAGTGGGGATTGAACTTCCCAATATAAAGACAGGAGTCTTATTTGATGAAGGCTGGGAACTGCTGCCCTTTCCTACCCGCCGATGCCCCGCACAACAGAATTGGGCGGATGAGCTTAATGAAACATTGATCAATACTGTTGAGGAGCCACATGTGAGTTCACCGGGGCAGGGATTCCAAGCCGTTAGGAGTGCAACCAGGTTAATCCCAATCACACAGCGTCTCCCTCATTATTTTGAATAACACGTCCACTTAGTTAAAGCGTGGGGACAGCGCAACAACACCTGAGAGCACCTATGTGGGGCACTAACGAGAAAAACACTGAACTTTGATAAGATGTTTCATAACTATTCGGGCTACCTACTCTGCTGCTGGGGGAGAGTCACTGGAAAAGAACAATAAGATAAGCGCTGCCATCAGATTTACTCAAGGTGCAAAGACACACAAAGTGCGGTTTGTTGAGTGGACAGAATATAAAGGGGTGATGTTTATGCGGGGTCTGCACCATCAAAAGAGGCCTGAAGAGAGCGTGCCTTACTTCTGTTTATTACCCCATCCGAGTACCGACAGGACAAACCCTGCGGACTGGGTGTTTCCTGAAGAACCACCAACAGTATATTCACTCCATAGATTATTATTGTGAGTGCCGTTCAGACTTTGGTGAGGAGTAGTAATGGGTTGCCAGAAGGGGGGCAAACCGCAGGATATGGACGATGCTTCTTCATCCTCATCCAATGCCCCCTCGAATGTTGTGCCCCCCACGGCGGATCCTCCGCTTCCAGACAAATTAGATGTTATTCTTCAGGAGATACGTCAATCTCGTGCTTCACTAGAACAACAACTGGGATCACTATCGGCTGAGGTGGCCCCAATCAGGGACGATCATAGGAAGCTTTCAGACAAAGTGGCCACTAATAAGACGACATTACAAGAGCTTGTCCCGAAGCAAAAAGAGCAATCAGCTGAGATAGAACGCCTACAACACCAATTTTCGATTTTGCAAGAACGTGCCGAGGATGCTGAAGGCCGATCATGCCGCAATAATGTCCGCATAATAGGTATGCCAGAAAATGTTGAAGGTCAGAATGCTACATCTTTCGTTGAAGCCTGGCTGAGAACATGGCTACCAACAGAGACACTGACGAGCACCTTCATCATTGAAAGGGCCCACAGAGTCCCAGCGAGGCGGAGACTACCTGGTGCACCTCCTCTCCCGATTGTTGCCAGGGTTCTTAACTGTAGAGACTGGGATCTCATATTACAAGCGGCACGTGAGAAAGCCCCTCTCCAAAAGGACAATGCACATATTTCAATTTTCCCGGATTATACTCTCCAGGTCCAGAAGCAGAGGGCTGCATACCAAGGAGGCAAGAAGCACAAGCAAAATATAAATCTGAAATACGCACTGCTGTATCCTGCTCGGATTAAGATCATGCATGACCAAAAGAGTCACTTCTTTGACACCCCAGGCGAAGCATGAGAGTGGCTAGGACATACGTTCCCTGATTTTCCTATTGATACTGCTCAACGAAGTGGAGAGGAAGCCCGCCCTAGAATGCGATCTCAGCAACAAAGACGCAGGAGGACCAAGACACAAGATGGCGATCCAATGCCGACGCCGGCGCAAGTAATCGATGGTCAGCGGCGAGCCATAATATCTGCAGCCAGCTTCCATGACTATAGGATAATTACCGACAAGGAGCTCTCCACGGCAGACACACTACACTCTGAACTGGACCCTAGTCAATTGCTTTTCTCTTCCATATCTTCACAGACTAACACTGACCTACTTAACTGATGTAGAGGTGGGGATGTCGACGAGATAAACAGGAATCATTACTGTCTGGCCTTGAGAAGATTTTGTGTGTGTCCAGATGATCTCTGATGGCTTTCTGCGGGGGGGGTGGCTGTGGGGGTGGCTATTCGGACTGAACGGTGGCCTGCTCTGACGAATCTAAACATTGGCAAGTGCAGAGGTAAGCCGATTGACACTTTGGTTCACGGGACATAGACTATAAGGAAGTACTTTTACGGGCCCAGTGTAAATTGATTTTAAAGATGGTCTGTTCTATAGACCCTTGTTAAATGGGCGGGGTGCGGGCAGGGACCCGGGCCGGGGGCCGATGCATCCCTTCTCTCATCAAGGCACCTAGAGGGCCTCTTTAGCTCTCACACGACGGTGTAACCATGATGACCCCCTTTGCAATAGCACATTGTTTAGTTGTAGAAATGTCAGAGTTTGCTTTTCGTTTTGTTTATGTTAACTGGTCGAACCTAGTTTGGAAGTTGGACCTGGTGTTGGGTAGTTTAAATGGGAAGCTGACGGGGACTGGAGAATTATTCAAGGGGCAGGATATCTCACAAGTACAATGCTATGATTACACTAATGAATCATGTACAGCAATATAACTGCCTTACTTGGAACGTACGGGGCATGGGCTCTCCAAATAAACGACATAGAATTCATGCTCAATTGGTTAGACGTAAAACACAAATAGCTTTATTACAAGAAACACACATGACCACTGTAGAAAAGTCCAGGTTACAGAAAAAATGGAGGGGACAAATATATAGTATGACCTACTCTGCTTTTGCACGAGGGGTGACAGTTTGGATACGTTCAGGAGTACCATTTACAATGCAAGAACAGCGTATTGGTAAAGAAGGTAGATTTGTGTTGCTGCGTGGTGAATTGGACGGTAGACCCATGGTACTGGGAGATCTATATGCCCCAAATACTGATCAGGAACACTTTTACAGTAGGGTGAATGCAGTGCTAGCAAATTGGACCGATCAACCATGGCTACTGGGAGGAGATTACAATGCGGTCTTAGATGTTACCTTGGACCGTTCACATCCCCCTATTGATGGAGCACATGGCAGGCGCTTGGCAACCTCGTTGAACAGTTGGTCTAGGGGGTCGTCTCTTATAGAGGTATGGCGGAAACACAATGGAGGGATGAGAGAGTACTCTTATTACTCCCCAGTACACGACTTGCATACTAGAATCGATCATGTTTTCTGCAGTGCATTGCTTATAACACAAACTACACGTTCCATCTATGTGGGTAAAACAATATCTGACCATAGTGCCCTGGAAATAACATTTGAATGGGGCCGGGTCCCTACCCCAGTCCCCACTTGGCGGCTGAATCCACAGCATTTAGAGGACGCAGTGTTTAGAGATACGCTGTCTAATACAATAACACATTACTTTATGGAAAATTCTGGGACGGCACTGATAACGGCCATAGAATGGGAAGCATTTAAAGTGGTGGTTAGGGGCGCAGCTATAAATGCCGTCACTGGAGCTCGACACCAGACCAATAGAGAATTATTCCAAGTAGAATATCAGCTGGGCGCACTGGAGGCATGGGTGGCATCAAACCCGACGGAAATGCAGGCATTACAAGAAGCCCGCATAAAGTACGCAGAACTATTAGAAGACTTAAGAATTCTTGACTACCGGTCATACATACAACGAATACATGTTGAAGCGGACCGCGCAGGTGCACTGTTGGCACGAATCATTAGAGACGATCCCCCACATACACCAATAGTAGAAATAATTACCCCACATATTACGCGGGTTACTTCTCAGGCGGAAATAAATGACACATTTTATCGCCATTACCAGGCTCTGTACAGAGCCTCGCCCCGGGCAGACTCCCTGGACTCGCATTCCTTCCTAAGTAAAGTACAGTTACCCCGTATTACTGATGAAATTAGTGATGCGCTTGCTAGCCCCATATCAATCCATGAAATACACGCAGCGATTAAGAGTCTTCCCAGAAACAAATCTCCCGGTTTAGACGGGCTCCCTGTGGAGTTTTATGCCACATATTCACAGCAACTATCTCCACACCTTAAAAAATTGTATGAGGCAATTTACGCCACGGGAATGCTACCACCTTCAACAGCACAGGCCTTGATCACTTCCCTTCCAAAACCAGGCCGTGACCCCTCCACACTGAACGCATATCGACCACTATCATTATGGAATACTGAATATAAGGTCCTTAGCAAAATTCTGGCAACCCGGCTGAAACCTCTTCTGAAGGACCTAATACACATTGATCAATGCGGATTTATACCTGCATGCAATACATCTCTCAATATACTACGGCTGTGCTCTATATTATTCCACTGCTCCGGTAAACTAACGGGCGCGGGGTGTATGTCATTAGACATCACTCAAGCGTTTGATACGCTGAGCTGGGAATATATATTAGCTACATTGCAGAAATTTGGGATTCCCCAGGAATATATTAAATGGGTGCAGGCGTTGTATCATCTCCCTACCCCCAGAGTGCGTACAGGGCGTCATATTTCCGGGCCTTTGGTAATACAGAGAGGAAGAAGACAGGGGTGTCCTCTTTCACCCATGTTATTTGCACTAGCAATGGAACCTTTAGCCTGTATAATTCGGTTGGACGCAGCTGATTGGGGTGTCTCAATGTCTAATATACTTCATGCTATAGCATTATATGCTGACGATATTATATTATATTATATGTCCGTAATTTGCAGGAGAATGTAAAGACTGTTGCGCGAGCATTCAAACAGTTCAAAACCGTTGCAGGCCTGGCGATAAATTATGGTAGATCTTGCGCATTCTTTTTTTTTTAACGGCGTGACAACTGTTTCAGAGATCCCTTTTGGCACCCAACATATACCAATAGCACAATCTACTTTTCGATACCTGGGGATACAGGTGTACCACACCATACAGGATCTTATTGATGGCAATCTCCTGAAAGCGGTTGCGTCTCTGAGATCACAGGTAGCGTTCTGGACGTCCCTGCCCTTGTCGGTTGCAGGCAGGCTCGCTATCTCCAAGATGGTGGTTCTGCCGTGTCTGCTATATCTATTTACTAATATACTGGTGAGGTTTCCGACCCCTATTTTTCAAACCCTCAATACATTGACTAGTTTAATTTGGGGAGCGGGGAGACGACGTCTGAGTTTTAAAAAACTGCAACTACCGTTGAACGCGGGTGGTTTAGGTGCACCTGACCTATATGCCTATTGTTTGGCTGCTCAACTTCAGTGGCTATCTTATTGGCTGGTGAGCCGAAATTTAGGGGAAATTGCATACACACCTCAAATGCTGGCACAGGGCAAATTGCACCGACTGCCGTGCTCGAACGCGGATCCCCCTCCTACATCTAATGTACTGCTCAAGACAGCTCCGGAATACTGGAGAAAAGCGCTCCGATATACGGCAGCTGTCCCCGCATATTCACCCAATGTTCCACTATTGGGTATACCCACGAACATGGGAACGTTAACATTCCGGCGGTTGAATCCCTGGGTACAATCTGGAGTGAATACAGTGGGAGACCTGTTTGGTGGTGGGACATTACTCTCACATACTGACTTTGTTAATGAACGGGGAGTACCAGAGATGTTGTTTCTGACCCATGCAAGTTTGACCGCTTACGTACAGAAAAATGGTCCCCCCAGGGAATAGAGCCTACTAAAAATGAGCTGGTATACCTGATGTATCTTATGGGAACAGGTAGCCATCTTACTCGCTGGTTGTATTGTGGAATAAGCGCACATCAACCGTCTCCGTTGGCCCCTATGCGTGAGAAGTGGGAGCGAGACCTTGCTCGACATTTGTCGGACGGTGAATGGAAGACCATATTAGAATATCCAAAAAGTGTGTCCCGTAATACCCGATTCAAATTCATTCAATAAATGATTACCCAACGGGCTTACTTAACACCACACAATAGTAACACTATATATGCAGGTGCAAATGCCATATGTCCCAGATGCTCCGACCAAGATGCAGACCTTCTACACATGCTATGGACATGTAATAAACTGCGTGGTTATTGGGAAGAGATTGCACAAATATTAAAAGATTCGTTAGGTGATATGGGACCTCAAACAATAGAAGTTTATATTTTAGGGTTGTACAAAAGACGGAAGGGCAGTGAAGTTAAAGCTAAATTTCTGGACCTGGCCTTGTTGTTGGCCAAGCGAGGCATAACCAGGAGGTGGAAGTCTCCGATGGCTCCCAATCTCTTGACTTGGAGGGAAGAGATGACTAAATGGGGTCTTGCGGAAAGCGTGGCTCTCTGCGCTGAAAAAAATCCAATAGCCAATAGCCATGAGCTGGGACACTATACTGGAGTCTTTTAGGGAGGCCGAGAGCTCTGTTTCTGGAAACGCATAGTATGTATCCAATAATCATCTAACCACATAGAATATATGCACATAACGGAATTGTTAATAACGTTTGGTTAGGAGGTCTCTATCAAGGTAAACCTCAGAGCTCTGATATTGTCTGTCAGATATATTCAATGGTTTGGTAGAGATGTCTCGCCTCAACGCTTGTACTTTTATACTTTCTGCAATATGTTAATTACAGGTAACGTCAGCTAAGGGGGTGGGGTGTGGTTTAAAGCTTTTTTGTTTACTTACAAAAAATGCATTTTCCACAATGTAATTTTGCCGCGGTTAAGTGGGTCTGGAATAAAAAAAGGTTTCAGCAAAAAGACAAGCAGAATTGGATGCTTGATTGTTCTGGTTATAGAATAATTTACTTTGTAATCCTGATGAAGGTGGCCCTAATGTTTTATATATATGATTATTTATCTGAAAATGCTGAATAATTGTATTATTTGAGAATATGTAGAAAATGAATAAAATTTGTTTGAAAAAAAAGTGGCTACCACAGAACACCAGGCGGACCGTCATGCAAGCACTCATCACTAGCAGGCTGGACTGTTGCAATGCCCACTGCGCCAGAATCTCCAAACAACTTCTATATAGACTCCAGACCAGGATCACTGACACAATATTGAAAACATCAATATTGTGATACAAAAATATTGTGTCAATTCAATTCAATAAAGCTTTATTCGATTTCTTACAAGAAAATCATAAAAGCAAATATAATCATACGTCATTATAATTAAAACAGTTTTAAGATCATTTTAAAAATGCAGTCCAAAATATGATTTTAAAATGCCCTACTGTAACTTCCTTTGAGCTTGATCAAGGGGAATAGCATATTATAAAAATTCATATTAAAATAGTTTTCCTACACTTAATTAAATTTTTTTTAAATACGGCTAGTGACCTTGTAAAATATTCGCTCTCTAGAGATTGCAGTTCTAATAATGCGGGGCGACAACATTGTCTAAGGCCAAGTGACCGTAAAATTAGGAAAATCCACCTCCTTCTTTGCATAGAGTAAAATTTACAAAATAAAAGAACATGCAATGTCGATTGTTGAGACACATCATCACATGGCCACTTGCTCATAATTCTAGACCAATCATTCATGATAGGAAAACTAGTTAATCTGTGAATGATCCCTAATCTACAGCGGGTCAATACAAATCTATCATATCCACCCAGGGTGTTTTTAAGATACGGCTGGATGCTATAAGTGGTTAACACCAGTTGATTCAACTGTACCATTGGCTTCAAAATTTCTGCTAAAAATCTGATTGTCTCCAGGAGCACCAAGCAACTTCTTTTAAAATCTTTTCTAGTGACTGAAATCATGGTACTAGGGTCATTGCAATATTCAGAATGCCCAAGGTCATTCATGAAATCGTTAACGTATTGTAACCATGGGATATTAGAGACCCGCTGTAACTTAAGACTATTGTTTAAAATATCCCGGTTAAAAGTCGTTTTTGTAGTGGCCCATATCCTGTGCCACAATAAAGCGGGTTGTATTTTTATAAGGTCAGATATATGCGGCATCCCTAGTTCAGAATCTAAAAAAGGCATTCTCAACTAGCTGTCTGCGTAGCCCCAGACGCCTGCACTGCGCATATCCATGGAGACACATTTTGCCTGGTATATGTGTAATAATTCTACGGGAGGTCATCTACCCAGTTTTCTAGAGAAATTGGCTAGTGCAGTGGTAGCTTTCATAAACAGTAATTTCCTAGCTTGGGCTGCCAGAGTCCATGTCCCCTTCTAGTCGAAAAAAATTCCTACGTAAGAAAATCTTTTAGTGAAGTCGATCATTTTGTAATCAATAGATATGTCTCTACATTTTATACTACCTCCTCCGCATTTCATGATAAAAGTTTTTGAGGTGTTCACTCTGAGGCCTAGATTGTGCATAAACTTGAAAAAACTTGTCACTACCCTTTGAAACCCCAATTCTGTGACATCAATACAGCGTCGTATGCGTACAGTGGGGTGGGGTGGGAATGGGACGTTTGTCAATTTGTGCAAATTCTGACACTGATTCGCCAGGACTTGACCTAATTCCTTAATATAAAGTGTAAATACAAAGGGTGGCAAGACACAGCCTTGTCTTACCCCTCTCTGTATTTTGAACATGGCGGTGCACTCTCCAAAAATATATAAGTGGGGTTTCTACACCCATACCGTCCAAGATCGTCCATAACACAATCAAATGCTGCCGTTAAGTCTACAAACGCCAGATATAGCCTGCCATGTTTAGCCATTGTATACTTCCCCAGAGGATATTTAAATTTAGACCCTGCTCAACCGTGCCTATGCCCTGTCGGAAGCCAAATTGTAATTCTGATATAATACCATTATCTTCGGCCCAGTCCTGAAGTCTATTAAGTGTGATGCGCCACACCACCTTGACCAATGAATCTAAGAATGATATAGGCCGATAGTATGCAGGGTTCTGGTGGTCGCCTTTCTTAAAAATCAGGACTAGTGTTGATTCAGACCAAGTGGTTATAAAACCGGTAGAGCAGCACGCTGCAATTAATCAGGTTAAAAGCATGCCCCATAGCGGCAAATTGGATTTATACAAATCTACGGGGACTCTGTCAGGGCCAGGGGCTTTCCCACTCATGCTTGCCATAATGGCACAGTTGACCTCTTTTAGGGTAAAGTGGACATCTATTGGATAGTTATTGGATGGCAATATTTCGTGCTTTTCCTGGGGAATTTCCATGGGTTTCTCGTGCATGGGGTTGATATACATATTAGAATAATGTTCCACCCTTTGATCTTCAGCAATAGCTATTTCTATAGTGGGTGTGTCTGGAGTGACCAGGAAAGGGGCGTTTACTGCCTTCCAGAAAGCTGTGTTATCTCTCGTTAAAGTGGCTTCGTGTAAAGCTGACCAAGCTTCTTCTCTCAACGCACCTTTATGCTCTTTAAGGGCTCATTTATATTCCCCCCTAGCCATTTTAATATCTTGGCTATTTCTGATTGGGTTCTGTAAGGCGTATTTCAATTTGGAATAAGTTTTAGTACATTTGGCATCAAACCAGACTTGTTTTCAGATATGCAGATTTTTGTTCTCCACAAATAGGGCCTTTTTAATATATCCGGATATCTGTGAGAAGAATTTTAAAATATCGGCATGAGGAGTTGTCGCAGCGAGACAAGCTAAGAGGGCAGGTTCACAGTTAATCAATAATTTCCTAGTAAATTTGATCGGATCCACCTTGGCCCAACGTAAAGAGTAGCCATTAGTTTTGTTCAGGGCTATATTCTGAACAATATGAGCCGATTAACCCTTGGTATTTACTGCGTTACTTGACAATAAAAAGGTTACGCTTAATGGAAAATGATCGCTTAGGGCATTTTTATGGGTGGTAAAGCTTTTAAGTCTGGTTGCGTGTCTGTTTGACATAAGTATATAATCAATAATTGAGTATACCCCTCTCCCGTTAAATTTAAAACTGAAGGGGGCTGACGGGGTGAATAAATCAGACGAGAACATGATTTCATTTAGGGATTCCCCGTAATTTGAATGTGGGAAGTGTGTATAACTGTTCCCATCATCAGATGTAATTCCACATATATCCCCCCAGTATCCGGGCACAGTGCAGAATTAAATTATCCTCCCCATATAACAAGCACATCTTTTGCATTTTCATTCTGTATGAGATTTAGAGCGTAACTTAATTTCCTCAGTACCCCCACAATCTGATCTGATGGTACATTATTATAGAAATTTAACAGAACAATACAGTGCAGTTTATCGATGTGAATTATAACAAGTTGGTAATGGATTTGTTTCTTTTCTTCAGTTCAATCGTATTTACATTCACATAATTGGATACGTATGTTCAAAGCCCGCCCTTAGATCTCCCATGTGCTGATGGTACCGCAGCAGTATAGAAGATTTTATAACCATTAATATGCATAATGTCCTCTACCCAAGTTTCCTTAAGGCACATTATGTTAAATTTCTCTACCATAGCGGATTGGTAAGCTTTGTACGTATACCAGCGACGTTCCAAAATAACAGATGACAAAGATCTTGCCTACTATTGCCTATGTTGTTTGCATCGTTTGATTCATCAGATGGGTCTGTGGCTATGGAAGATTTCTCTGGAATTAAACACTTATCTTTGGTATCAGTTGTACCATGGGTAAGGGGCGAGTTGTCAACATCTAGACAGGTGAAGGGTAGAAACCTTTTTGAAGTGTCTAAGTTAGTACCTGATTCAGGGATTATTCCAGGGTCAAGAGTATGCACCTGTGTGTCTGGTGTTATGTTCAGGCTACCTTCCGTTGTTTGTGTGGCGTATGGACCTGTCGTATTTAGTCACTCTACCTCTTCTAAAGTTGGGAGTCTATCAAATCGATTGCTAACAGGGACGTTATATATGTGATGGGGATTATCATTAGAGTCCCTGCAGGTGGATCTTGTGTATAGGTCCGTTGGTGGTTGATAAAAGTAACCCAAAGGCACTAAGTTGATGCTCTGGGTTGTAATAAAATGATTTCCAGCTCTCCTTAAAATACTTTGGACTAGGTGTGGGGTTTTGAATGTAAATACCACACAGTCGCCATGAAGGGTTTTGCGATCTCTACCAATCCAGCTGACTCTTCTGACCATTTTAAACTCGGCGAAAAGTGCCTCAGTTAGCCCTGTTTTTGAGCCCAGCCAAAACAAAGATTCATTTCTAGAGCGTCCCAAGGCCTGAGCCGGTAATCTAGGGACATTGGCCAGGATTACCGTGTAGGGAGTGGCAGCTGGTGGCAAATCCAGACGAGCCATCTCTGGCTGGTGCCTATTTAAAGATAGGGGCGTGTTAAGATGGTTATTACTTGGCTGGGTAGATGTATGAACCCGAGGATTTTTCCCATTTCTAAGGTTAGCTATGTTTATATCAGGGGAAATAGGGTCCAGTATGGTCCTTGTAGATTCTATTAGAGGCTTTGGGTCTATCATTATTTGGCACTCTTTACAGTATGTCCCTGCAAATTGTGTATCATTTGAAGGGGATAATTGTGTAGGTCGGCTATTTATTATCCCATTACCAGTGGACTTTGTTGGACCAGCATTCTTGCTTGATGTACTATCATTATTATAATGCTTAGGATTGTCTGAGCATTTATTTAGGGTCTCTTCAATTAGGGCCACTCTGTCAGATAATCTGGTTAGGGCATCTCTTTGGAACTTATCTAGATCATCCATTTTTATGTTTAACTTTCTGAGCTCATCCGGTGAGTTATAGGGCTGACTGTTAGCAAGAGATCTTCCCCTAGGTTCCTGCCTCGGGAAGAGCTAATGCTTTACCCCGTTTGATCATCTTTTTATAGCTTTTTGTGGATGCTGGCCTTAAGTCTGCATGGGTATCCTCAGTTACTTTGGAGACAGTCTCTGGGTTTCTGGGGCGCTTCGATGGTGGTTGGGTGTCACATTCCTGGTCACTGACTAATATGTGGCCGGACACATTTTTGATACAACCGTTTGGGGTTGGTTGGCCCTTTAAAACCTCGGGTGGACAGGAGTGATCAACCTCGCCTGCTGTTGCCCCATTACTTGGGGGCGCAACTGTCCCCGGTTTTTCTAGGTTCAGGGTCTCTTCCAGTGAGATAATCTGCTGTTAAATTGCTCCCATTGCCCCTGTAAGATAGTTTAATAATGTCAAACGTGATCCCCCTGCGGTCTTCGGCAATGTCGTTGGTTGATTGTTTGCCGCCTTTCTTTTTCCCATTTTGCGGCCCAACTAAAAAGCTAGATATTATGTATAAAGTTCCAACAAGTTACTAATACAAGTCGTAAGGAGCTGACAGAGCCAGCTTTCTTGTTGAAATCGTAAACAAATCACAGTGAACTAGATGAATTGAAGGGGGCCACTGTATTGGCTCTGTATCAGAGATTGGATCCTCGCCAACAGAAGGAGGTGGGCTTGTGATACAGTAGTAGCAGTGATAGTAGCCTGTTCTTGTGTGAAGGCTCACACAATACCCCCCTCCGCATGGTAGCCGCGATAGCTACTTATAGTGAGCTGAGTTTCTATCCTTAGTTATGTGATGCTATACAAGGGGCAGGAACTCACCATGGCTGGCAGAACTGGGAGCCAATATAAAACCAAGAAGAGGGCCCCAGCTGGTCTCTTCCGGTCTATGACGGGCTAAGACGGGCCTGTCTTGGCCCGGTCTTGGCCCAGGCCGAGCCCGGGCACGCCCTGCGCACGTCTTGCACTCTCCAATATTTGTGCCGCCCAGCATGACCCATCCTCACAGGGCTGACAAGGGTTCATCAGTAATGTGCAAGCGTGCAAATCAGCTCCCGTGCTGCGGGACACCTCTCCGATATTTATGGCGCTCCTGCGCCGATGAGCAGCGTGAGCCTTCCTCACAGGGCTGACAAGGGTTCCTCAGTAAAGTGCAAGCGTGCAAAACGGCTCCCGCACAGCGGGGCGCCTCTCCGATATTTATGGTGCTCCTGCGCCAACGAGCAGCATGACCCCTCCTCACAGGGCTGACAAGGGTTTCTCAGTAAAGTGCAAGCGTGTAAAATGGCTCCCGCACTGTGGGACGCCTCTCCGATATTTACAGCGCTCCTGCACCAACGAGCAGAGTGACCCTCCTCACAGGGCTGACAAGGGTTCCACAGTAAAGTGCAAGCTTGAAAAACAGCTCCCGCGCTGCGGGACGCCTCTCCGATATTTATGGTGCTCCTGCGCTGACAAGCAGCGTGACCCCTCCTTGCAGGGCTGACAAGGGTTTCTCAGTAAAGTCAGAGCGTGCAAAACGGCTCCCGTGCTGCGGGACGCCTCTCCGATATTAATGGCGCTCCTGCGCCTACGAGCAGCTTGACCCCTCCTCACAGGGCTGACACTTAGACACCAACTGACAGACAGATACAGACATTCACACAACCAGTCACTCACCCATACATTCACTGAGACACCTAATCACTCACTTATGCAGTTAGTCAGGCACCCACTGAATCATCCAATCAGGCACTCATACACCCACTGATTCACCAATACACCTTGGTGTATATATAGTTAAAACTCATAAACGTTTTTAAAAACACATAGTCACTGGATGGATAATGTCATCAGTGATGTTTTCAGTGATGTCATTTGAGATGTCATCTGTGATGTCAAAAGTGATGTCACTTACCATGTCATGAGTGATGTAGTATGTGAGGTCATAAGCAGTGCATGGCGGGGGCACAAGTTATAGTTAGCTCAGCTAACTATAACTGCTGAATTTCACAGGTTTTGTACAAGTGAATAACACAAGAAAGCGCCTGAGTAGGTTGAAAGACCAGCAGGGGACGACTCCCCTCTAGCACAATACAAAAACACCAAATGGACCCCTTGGTCTGATCCATGAAAAGAGTGCTGGGATATCCCTTTTACAGGACGGTTTACCTCACCCACCCGAAGGTGGCATGCTTCATCATAGGGCATCCTCCTTGCATTACGAACCTAGTCGTAATGTATGCTCTAGCCCCCTCTCTGAGAGGGAGGAGTTCAGGGATGTTTTTATTGTATCAGAAAAGAGGTATCCTAAAACCTCTATGAAAGCAAGGTGTGGTAGAGGGAAGAGAAAAGAAAGGTGTATGTGAGCTAAAATTAACGCTACACCACGCCAAAACAAACTTTAATTGAGTGTTCGGAGGTTAGCATTCAAAACGCAAAACTACGACTGGGGGTTATTCAACCAGTCATTGTGACTCTCAAAACCTGCCATTCACTACAATGCATTTCAATGGGGGGCTATCATGTATATTGGTCCCAAGATGGCTGCCAGCACTTCCTGATTGAAGTGTTGGTAGCCAATCTAATTTCAGTAGCATTTCTGTATGTTTTTGGGCTACCAGATATCTATATTTTTTTTAACTTTAGTATTCCTGAAACTACTAAACAGATTTATACCAAATCAAAAATGTTTTCTTTCTGGACTAACATCTAGCATCCTGCCAAATTTGGTGCAATTCTGTTCAGCGGTTCGGGTTGTAGTTGAGCTCAAAAAATGAAATATCCACATAGACTTAGGGGCCGATTCCGATCTCGGCCGGTAGGGCTCCGAATCGGATTCGGCTTAACCGGATCCGATTCGGAGCCCTATTGCCCGACCGATTCGTACGCGCGTCCGGGCGAGCGAGTACGATGCGAAATCGCCGACCGACTCGTCCGGGCATCCCGACCGCTCCGACCGACTCGTTCCCGGGTCTAATCGCACCGAACGACTCGCTCGGACTCGACTCGCACCGCGCAATGGAGACGTTCCCCGGCCGGGTAAGTACGATGCGCGCCGCGAGCAGTCCGACCGAGCCGCGCACTCCGGCTCGAAAGAGCAGTCGGAGCCATACTTTGGGGGTCCGTGTCGGACCCCCATGTACGCGTACCCCCCTACCTGTGCGTGTACGGCGCCAGTCGCTTCGCCGCGTACACGCTGTAGGGGGCGCCCTTGTCCGCCTCGCATCCATTGAGTCAATGGGAGGCCACGTACGCATTGTACTACAGGCTCCCATTGACTTCAATGGGAGTCCGACCGACTCGAGTCCGATGGCATACGTGCGCATCGTACTCGTTCGGTCGGGCTGCTAGGGTCCGATTCGGTCGGAAATCTCTCCGGGTCCGGCTCGGTCGGAGAGATTTCCGACCAGATACGGAATCGGCCCCTTAATATGGGGAAATCACGTTTTGGGACCACCCTGTTTCCTCGGCCCCCGCTTGACGGATCACCCCGAAACATTCAACACAGCAGCTGAACCAAAAAGGGGAATCATAAAAAAATTGACAAATCAAACGCATAACATCAAATAAATGACCAAATTCATTAAATATAAACAACTATTAAATCCCCCAAAAACATGTACTAAAAATATTAATTGAAAAAATATATATGAACAAATAATATAAAAATTAAAAAAAAACAAATAATAATAATAGATATAGTTAAACAATATTAAAAAAAGTATTGAAGTTTGAGGAATAATAAATATACTATTCCCACTTTATACAACAGTAGGGAAAGCACTGGATTTCAGAGGGGTAAGATTTACTTTTCCCACTCCAGTCTGTGCAGCAGTAGGGAAAGCGTTGGACTTCGAAGGGATTAAGGGGCACATGCATCAAGGTATTTTGCGATTGCAAACAGTGCGATGCACAAAAATCGGCCGTTTGCGATCGCAAAATGGCCTTTCCTAATGCATGAAAGTTATTTGGATTCGCAATTCAGGTAATCGCAATTTTCTGCGATTACCTAAATTGCGAATGCAAATAGGGAATCGCAATTTGCGATTCCCTAAAGCATTAGCAAGAAGCGTTTCCTAAATGCGAACTGTGCATTTAGGAAACGCTAATTAGCATCAACTTCAAGTTGATGCTAATATGTGCATACTTTGAAAATGCACAAAACTGCATTTTTCAAAGTGCCATTTGACACACACATGCCCCTAGGGGCGCGTCAGGGGGGCCTTAGGCCCCCGGGCACCCTTGCCTTTGCATTACCTATTTTGCGGTTACCAATTAGGTAATCGCAATTTAGCCTGGAGGCCCATGGAAAGAATGGAGTCGCAATGGCATATAGCGATTACCTCATTACAATTGCGATTCTTAAGGAATCGCAATTGTTGAATCGCTATTGGCATCCTTTTTTGATGCATTGCATTTTGCGATTACCAAATAGCGATTTTTTAATAATCGCTATGTGGTAATCGCAGAAACTAACTTTGATGCATATCCCCCTAAGTTTACTATTCCTACTCCAGTCTGTGCAACAGTAGAGAAAGTGTTGGACTTAGGAGGAGTTAAATTTACTATTCCCACTCCAGTCTGTGCAACAGTAGGGAAAGCGTTGCACTTTGGAGAAGTAAGATTTACTATTCCTACTGCAGTCTGTGCAGCAGGAGGGAAAGGGTTGGACTTCGTAGGGGTTACATTTGCTATTCCCACTCCAATCTGTGCAACAGTAGGGAAAGTACTTCACTTCAAGCATATTACATATTTGAATAACCCTATTCATTTAGAACAAATATAAACCTGTTAATATGTACATCATTAATTCACCCAAAAAAGTTACATACATAAAAATAAAAAACAATAAAAGAAATTAGCCTGAGTATTAAAAATGTAATAGTCATCAATTGTAATTTTTTTAATTTATTTATTGTTAATTAACTTCCCACACTATACCCCCACAAACCTAGCAGCCCAGGCTGAATATATAACTAAAATAAATAAGTATACTACAAGTTCACATAATTGATAGTCAATTAACTAATCAATTAATAATTAATAATTATTTGGTAATTAATTATTAATTAATGTTCCACCCTATACTCGCACAAACCTAGCAACTCCAAACTAAAATATAACTAAAACAAATCAATATTCCATGCTGTACATAATTAATTATGCATTAAAAAATGAATAATTAATAAATGATTGTTCATTATTTATTACATAATTAACTCCCCACCCAATTCCTCCTACAAACCCGGTAGCCTGCACCTAATGTGTAAGTAAAAATTATGATTTTTACACAATATTCATAATTAATAAATTAACAATTAATTGTTAATTAACAATTACTTAACTTCCCCCTCTATGACCCTACTAACATAGCAAATTGCTCCGAAACTATAAATTACGATTAGCAATGAAATTAAAAATTATAAATCACTTAAAATTATAAACTATATTTAAAAATATTAACAATTATACAAACAATAACATAAAATTAATATATGAACTAAAACACATTAAGATAATTAAAAAAATTATATTTTTTACAACTATATTATTGAAAACGATTTTAACAATTATATTCTTCACAACAATATTACTTACCTGAAAAAAATCGATATTCTTGACAATATTTCTGCATCACAATATTTTTGTATCATAATATTTTTCCCTGATATTTCTGTATCACAATATTTATGACTCAGTATTTACCCCAGACCATTCAGAACACTGCAGCAGGCCTCATACTCAATATCCCATGCCACACTGACATTATACCTCACCTCAAAGAGGTTCACTGGCTCCCCATTATGAAGCGTAGTCAATTCAAACTTCTCACGCACACATATAAAGCTTACACAACCCTGGATCAACATACCTCAACAATCGCATACATTTCCACCAGCCTGCCCGACACCTACACTCTGCCTCACTATCACTCGCACATACCCCATGCTTCCGCAAAAGTATAGTAGAAGGTCACTTATTCTCCTACATCTCTCCCAAAACATGGAAAGACCTCCTTCATCACATCAGACCCTCCTTCTCACTTCTTGAGTTGAGCAAGAGGCTGTTGGCCTGGCTCTTCGAATAACACTGCAGGGGCTACACAACTACATACCTACTCAAGCCCCAGGATGCCCTCATGGGTAATTAGTGCACTATAAACTTCAACATAACATTTTCAAGTACATAACAAGAGTAGGGGTGGGTGTAATGAGCAATTCCATATAGCATAATCACGCAGAAATACTGAGGAACTCTGCGAGACTATGTGGAATTATGCTTGCACTCGCTAAATGTGCTATTTAGATAGAATTTTCCCTCAACCTACCCCTGACATTTAGCACTATTTCCTTAGCAACAAATACACTCCTGCAGCCAAAATGGAAGCAAGGTTGCATTTAGTGCTAAGAAACGCCACTAAATGCAGCAGAACAGAAATAGCAAGCACAAGTGTCTGCTCATGCTCGATAAATGTGTTCTTGCTGTAGGATTTATTCCCCCCAAATTATGCAAGTATGAGTAATTGTGTACTTATCAGTAATTCTGTGACAAAGAGTAAGGCACAATTACTGAAATAACTCTGATTACTCTGGAATAATTGAAATTCCACACAGGCCTTAACAAGAGTTGAGGCAAACTAAAATTTGAGTTTTTCAATTGCCACATTTTCCGCAGGTTATAGACTGTGTTCATGGCACGCGTTCTAATTTGCCCTCCAAGTGATACAGCATTTGTATTTACGAATAGGAAGAGACAGCACTCCTTATTAGAATATTGGAGTGTTGAGAGCTCCGTTTAAGACAATGAAGTAGCTCCAGGTTTATAATGGCTGGCACAAGCCTTCTGCTCCAACATTCCAATTTCATTTTCTTTCTGTTTCTCGCTTTTCAATTCTGAACATTCTACCCTTAGTGGGTGGACTGTTCGAATCGCCCTATAGCCCTTCTGCCTCAAGCTATACCTGTTGTTAAATGGCCTCCCCTTCATTATAGGGTCTCGCCTGGTTTAGGTCTATAATTCAGTTTCTGGGCCTTTAACTACTGGTATAGCCTTTGCCAGCTGGCGATAAGGCTATAATAACTGACCTTGTGGCTAAATGTCCTTGTTGCACTCATGACTCCTATATCTTCCGGCACTGTGTCCTATATAACTGGCTTGCAAGTGGAGAGTTTGGGGATGGATTTCTTTTAGGTAGTTATAATCCTCTACAAGAACATCTATTAATATGTAATATAGTATGTATTTTCTGATTGTGATGTCATCAGTGTGTGTCTGGGTGTGATTAGCATTTTGCGAACCCGAGTGCATTGCTTTTATCATGATTCACTATTTTAGGAATGTAAATACTAAGAAATTTCTAATTGGTACATTTCAATTACCAATTTACAAAATACAATTTTTTACAAATCGCATATTATGAATTGGTAAATCATGCACTAGCACATTTGGCCCTTGGAGACTTGCAGAATGTAAGCTGCTGACATAATTTTTGCCTAGCTTTTGTAAGACACTCTATAGTATAGCCCAAAGAGGAAAAATAACTAGTGAAGTTTCCTTACAGAGTTGGCTACTTTTTCTGACAGATTATGGGATATTGAGCAAGGACGGGTTGTCTACAAGTTTATCAATCTACTTTCCTAAGTAGGTAACTCAGACAAAATCCATTAACGTCTTCGTGGACAATGTTTGACACTTTAAAGGAGAGCCATTCTTTCAGATGGAGGCAGTGGAGCATTATTTTTTTTCTAGAGACAATGCAAAAGTAAGAGGAACTCATGAGGGACACACACTGTCAATCCGGGCTCCCCCCACTGGACCTCACTCTCAGCTTCCTGCTACACTTGGGCCCAGACCTACTACCACACAGTGCTGACCTAAGTGAAGTGCAAAGAAATGAAAAGTCAAAAGAGATAGTGCTAAAATTATCTTTGTTTTTTCAATCGTTCCTGTCCACTCCCATACTGTTAATCCCTGCTAAGTGGTCAGCAGTTAATACCCATTGCCTTTCCTGGGCCAAAAGGATTTAAGCATCCTTGTATGAATTCTCTTCTTATAGCAGGTGTCAGAAGTCAGGAATGTTCTGAGGAGGTGGTGGTTAAGATTCCAGATGTATCCTGTGCACTAACCAGAGGATGGAGAAATCTACAAACAAATCCTAACTATTTCCCACAGCCCCTCTACCTCTGTTTGTTTTTCTTCTTCTTTGTCTAACTGTAAAATTAGCTATCATGTCCTCCGTTTTGCATCCACACCCCTACCTTGCACAGTCAAAAAACATAAACAAAAAGCACAAATCAATCATCCCTGCAATGCAAGCACCCTCGGACCATGGTGTAAGGATGCCTGTGTTGGCGCTAGGCAGCCAATTGTGCGCCAGCACAGATGAAAGCACAGGAATGTGTCATATTACTGTAAATGCGATGCATCCCTGACTTTCCTTATGATGCAGCGCGGCGCATCAAGTTTGCTTGAGCCATGCTGCTTCATTTTCCAGTAAATATGCCCCTGGGTTTAATCCACTTACGGCTCAGGCAGCATAAAGTACATTTATACAAAATTATTTTTCACCTTAATTTACATAAATATGGTTTCAACATTTAAGTCAGATTCTAAAAACTAAGCAGGAAATAGCTATGAAGATCTTAATCCCACCTCTGACTGTTATGGAAGGTCTAGCCAGCTATATACAGCGAAATAGTTTAAAGGACTGATTATGAGTTCGCTGTCCCACCACCTTACCACTATGGCAGCGGTCCGAAGAAGACCACTGCAGCAGTGGTCTCCACCCGCCATATTACAATGTTCCAGCTGGCCCAGAGGAGGTCTTTCTGATGGCGGTGTATATTTTTTCATATATGTCAATGCCGGTGAGTATATTTTGACTGAAGTGTGCACATATGCATGAATAGTCTACAGCACCTCTGTGTCAAAACTCTGATTTTAAAGGGTTTCATTATTTTTTTTATGGTGATCTGATAGCCCTACTGGCAAACAAGGACAGCAGCATCCACCAAAAGGTTTGTATATTGCTATATCAATGTGACAAATATCAACCTATCAATCATGTTGAGGCAGCTTTTTTAGTTGATGAATGTCAAATCTGTATGTGATCTTCATATAGTGTTGAGGTTCAAGTGCACACTGGCAGTGCACTACCAGAATAGTGAGAGTTCCATCGCAGGGTGCAAACACATCGGGCCATATTTTTGAGAAAGTGGCACAGAGCAGCAGGTCACCTTGCTGCACTGTGCTGCATCAGTGAGAAAGTGCAGGGATGCGCGGCATTCAAGGAAATACGGCCCATTTGTGTCCTTTCTCCTGCGCTGATGCACAATGTGCTTCTTTACTCCCATGCAGGCATCCTTGCACCATGGTAACTTTAGACCAGATCTAGGTGATAATATTTCTGAAGTGAAGTTGAAATTCACAGAATGGATTAAGACTTCCATAGAACAGACTATCCCACTCAGGAACCATAAGTCGGCATATCAGGTCAAAAGACCTCAGTGGTTTAACTCCCAATTATTAAATGAGTGCAAACTATTTGAAAGGAATTAGAGAAAGGCCTATGACTCAAGGATTCAATTATAATATAGGAAGTTTATAAAAAATATCAATGTGCAACTAGGAGGACCCAGTCATCTTATGCATCTAAATTAGAAGACGTGTCTAATTCAGCAGCAGAGTTCTTGCAAATAGTTAAATCTTTTATGGATCCTTCTTCTATGGTGGCTGAACCCTCTCCCTCAGTGACAATGACTTGGCCAACATCTTTAAAAAAATATCATGGATATATATGTATCTCTCCCTGATATAGCAAAACAGAAACAACTATCTGTTTCTTCCTGACAATCTAACTCATTCAAGGAAGCACTTCCATTCATCCCTTTGATCAGAGAGAATGATCTGCTGGCATTATTTCATGTGGTTATATCCATCAATCAATCAATCAAGGTTTGTGGAGCACACTACTCACCCGTGAGCGTCTCAAGGCGCTGGGGGTGGGGGTATGAGCAGCTCCGTTGGGGTCATTGGAAGAGCCAGGTCTTGAGGTCCTTTCTGAACTGGTGCCGTGTTGGGCTTTGTCAGATGTGAAGGGGAGTTCGTTCCAGGTCTTGGCTGCGGGGTAGGAGAAGTATCTACCACCTGCTCTGGCCCTGTAGAAATGAAGTACGGTGACCAGGGCGAGGTCGGCTGAGCGGATGTTTCTTTTGGGGGTGTGGAAGGAGATTCGTTCGTTGAGGTATTGGGGTCCGGTGTTGTGGGAGCTTTATATGCGTGTGTGAGCAGTTTGAAGGTTATTCTTCTTTTGACGGTCAGCCAGTGGAGGTCGCAGGGGTGGTGGTTGATGTGGTCATGTTGTGGGATGTCGAGGATAAGGCTGACTGCGGCCGTCTGGACAATCTGGAGTTTGTAGAGGAGCATTTTTTTGATTCCGGCGTAGCGAGCGGTTCAGTAGTTCAGTCTGCTGGTGATGAGTGCATCAGTGATGGTCTACCTGGAGTCGGGGGGATCCACTTGAACATCTTGCGAAGTATGCGGAGGGTGTTGAAGCATATGGAGGAAACAGCGTTGATCTGGTGATTCATGGTGAGTGAAGAGTCGAGTATTATGCTGAGGTTGCGTGCGTGCTCCGTAGGGGTGGGTTTCTGAGGGTGGGGGCCACCAGGTGGTGTCCCATGTGGAAGGGGTGGAGCCGTGGATGAGGACTTCTGTTTTCTCCGAGTTGAGCTTCAGGCAGCTGTTGCTCATCCAGGTTGCGACGTCTTTCATTCCTTCTTGGAAATTGCGCCTGGTGATGTTGGGTTCCGTGGTGAGGGAGAGGATGAGCTGGGTGTCAACAGCATAGGAGACGATGTTGAGTCCATGGTTTCTGATGATGGTTGCGAGGGGGGACATGTAGATGTTCAAGAGTGTGGGGCTGAGGGAGGATCCTTGGGGTACTCCGCATCTGATCTCTGTCGGTTCTGAAAGGAAGGGCAGAAGTCTTATTCTGTGTATTCTGCCTGAGAGGAAAGATCGTATCCAGTCTAAGGCTGTTCCTTGGATGCCGGCGTCGTGGAGCTTGGTGGCGAGTGTGCGGTGAGATACGGTGTCAAAAGCTGCTGATAGGTCCAGGAGGATGAGAGATGCTGTGTGGCCTTGGTCGAGGAGGGCGCGGATGTCGTCCGTGGCGGCTATGAGGGCGGTCTCGGTGCTGTGGTTGCTGCGGAATCTGGGTTGAGAGGTGTCTAGGATGCTGTTGGTTTCTATGAAGTGTGCTAGCTGGGTGTTGACGGCCTTTTCAATGACTTTGGCAGCAAAATGGAGCAGTGAGATGGACCTGAAGTTCTTGAGATCCATTAGGTCTGCGGAGGGCTTCTTTAGGAGGGGGGGACTTTGGCGCATTTCCAGTCGTCGGGGAATGTGGCGGTCTCAAGGGAGCAGTTGTTAGTTTGGGGTAGCTCGGGTGTGATGGCAGTGGCGGCCCTGTGGAAGATGTGCGGCGAACAGGGGTCAGTAGGTGCTCCGGAGTGGATGCTCTTCATTGTCATGTCAAACAATCATGGATTTATATGTATCTCTCTCTGATAAAGCAAAACAGAAACAACTATCTGTTTCTTCCTGACAATCTAACTCATTCAGGGAAGCTCTTTCATTCATCCCTTTGATCAGAGAGAATGATCTGCTGGCATTATTTAATGTGGTTATATCAGGCTCATGACTTGATCCCGCTCCTTTGTATATTCTGAAACAAGGAGGCAATGCTATCTACCCGGTGCTAATAGAGTTGTTAAATTTATCTTTACACTGTGGAGAAGTCCTGTCCCCCGGGATGCACGAAGTGGTAAAGCCGTTGTTAAAGAAATCTTCCTTAGACCCACACTTAAGCGAAAACCATTGAACCAATATCCCTATTATATGTTGTTGGGAAAGTGCTGGAGAAACATGTTAACCAACACCTATCATCATTCTTTGAAATGACTGATATTTTGCACCCCACGCAAATGGGATCTAGGCCAGGACACAGTATTGAGACTGCGCTTCTCGCAGTGACGGAGGAATTAGAGCACATCCTTGAACAAGGGGTTTCAGCAGTTATTCTGCTGGACTTAAGAGCAACTTTTGAGAGTGTATCCCACCCACATTTAGTACAGAGGCTTAAAAATGCAGGCATAACTGACTTAGCACTACAGTGGCTCTCATTTTTTCTTAAAGACAGGAGCTATCAGGTGTTCAGTAAGCCATGTTATTCTGAGGTATGCTCCCTGAAGTGTGGAGCTCCCCAGGGCTCTTCGTTAAGCCATACATTACATACATTATTTAATCTCTATGCCCGTTCGTTGGCTGAGATCATGCAATCCTACGCTTTGTCCTTAGTATCATATGCTGACAATACTCAAATATGAATTTCTCTTGCTCCAAAAAATCAATCGAAAGCATTCAACTCAGACCCTGTTTGAAGGAGGTACCCGACGTGATGGCAAAGTGCTGCTTGAAATTTATCGGAGACAAAACCGAAGTGATTGTGGTCGCAATAACTTTGACCATTGGTTTTCACTTGGCTGATCAGAATCATTAGGAAGTCTTCCTTCACCTAAAACTGTAGTAAAGAGCCTGGGTATCTTGTTAGATACCAAACTCTTATTTGGGACACAGGGTAGGAACATTGGTGCCAATTGTTATGGCATGCTGAGAATGCTTAGGAAGATATTGGATTTCCTTCCCTTCTGTGCCCAGAGGTCCATTGTTTAGGCACTCATCCTATTGCGCTTCGACTATGGGAATTCTCTTTAGCTTGGCTATCCACTATATTTTGAAAAAAGATTACAGGTAGTGCAAAATGCCACTGCCAGGCTGCTGTTGAAGATCTCAAAACATCACTCAGTTTCCAGCCTTTTATCTTCTTACACTGGCTAACAATAAACAAGGACTCAATTTAAGGCTCTTTGCATAGCCCACCAAGGGTACCATAAAAAATGTCCTCAATTGATATGCCATCTGGTGCAGCGTACAGTCTTATGAGGACACTGAGAACCATTACATCATTCAGCATGGTAATTCCAAAAGTTAAGAAAGCTGGAAGTGGAGGCCATTTCTTGGTCTACCAGGCCTCATTACTTTGGAATTCCTTGCCCATTAAGAGACATAAGATATAAAATGAACCCAAATTCAGCATTGAAGGGATTGAAATCCTGGTTGTTTGCATAAATTGGTGGAATAGAGCTACTCAGATTGTCTTAGCTCAGGGAAGCCTTATGGGTAGCCATGCGCTCTATAAATGCCCAGAATATAACAGAATAGAATAGGATGTTTCGTAGCATAAATGCTTGCTTTCTTTTGACTAGGTTTATATTAAGCATGTTACACTCCTTACTATCAGTACCGAGAGGATGGCACAAGGTTGGGAGTTTGGCACCTTGGAATGTGATTTAATCTCAATACAGGAGACTATGCACTTTATGTTTTTTTTCTAGATTTTATGCTCACTTGAGGGACAAATTCATAGAACCACTTTTAAAGAACTTACATTTTACCCCAGTTAGACCAGCCCCATTGATTTAACAACTATTGCCTTAAGAGTATATTTGTTTTTCTGTAGCTTGTGTCTTGAAAGAGGCTGTCGAATTGAGGCTTTTAATGAAGTCTCAATAGCCATAATTAGAGTGCTGTACCAAAGTATTCTTGTAAGATTCCACTCTTCTGCTGTTTTTTTAATACATATTAAAAAAAAAAAATTATTGTTGTGATGTGTATTTATTGTACCTGTTTGGTTTGTTTTCTTATAAATCAAATAAAAGGATTATGACTGACTCATTTACGCTGTATTTAGAGAAAAATGCATCTTGATTAAAGGATGCAGTTATCTGGTGGTTTAAGGAAATGTGCCGTTTTAGCGGATAGTTTCCGTATGCAGCCCTGGATACACCAATTCCAAGTGCAGCTATTGTTTTTTCAGAGAGTGGTAATACTCTATAAACTCTCCCATCCTCATTGGAGACTTTTCAATCACCGGCATAGGTCTCCTCATGCCAAGCCGGTCTACACATTGCCTGGGACAGGTAAGTGCTTGTTTGGTAGGATGATCAGGCCTCGGCTGTCTGCTTGGACGGTCCATCATCGTGAAGTGGTTTACTGTTTCATGTTTAATTTAAAAAATGCTTCCTTATATGTTAAAACAATATTTCTGATCTGAAAACGCCAACTCGATGTGGCAGTCTTTAACCCCCCCCCCCTTTCCTGTCACAAAAGGAGAAATCTATAAATGGAGTTTAGGAGGAAAAAGTGCAATAAAAACTCAGGAAAATAAACCACGGACCTCATTTATGGGGATTTGACATAGGGCAGTGCAGCAAGTCACCTTGCTGCGCTTCCCTACGTCAAAGGGAAAGGGCAGGAATGCAACGAATGTATCCAATACAGTGCATTCCTGTCCTTTCCCCTTCAGCTGCTGCCATTTCGGGAGCCCAGCGCCAACGCGGGCACCCTTGCACCGTTGTGCAAGGGTGCCTGTGCTGTTGGCAGGATATGAGTGCAGCACACAATGAATAGGAATAAACAAGGAGAAATAAACTTATTTCTCCATGCAACGCCTCACCTCGGGAGGCATAAGGCTTTGGTGCATCCTCAGGTTTACATGGTCTTGTAAATCTGGGGAAGCGTCAAAATCCATAGGTGTTGCATGGGAACACTCACCACAATGCCAATAGAACTTCTCCCTAGCACAGAGTAAGGCCCAACGATTTGAGCTGCTTTGCCTTACTCCATATCTATGAGGCCATTCAAAGCCATGCAAAGTGGCTTTGCGTGGCTTCATAAATATGATTCAGTGGTATGCCCCACCGTAGTGTCCCGCCCGCAGCACAAGCGGCAATAGAAAAGATACACTTTCTGACTGCAGCGAAGGCAGTCGCATTCTAATATGAGAAGCGGGTCAGCAGACTCCTTGTCGGGCGGTCCCGCTTCCGACACAATGCCGGTCGGACGCTCGTCTGACCGGCATTGCTATGGGGCCCTTAATTATTGGTGGTGATTGCAATATGATTATTGATCCCCTTAATGATCGCCATTACAAATCCACATCTATCCCATCATCGATGCATTCTTAGGTTTCTTCCACTATAAACCAGAGATCCCCAATTGATACTTGGAGACTCTGTAATCCTACCTTACAGGAATAAACTTTTTTTTTTCCGATGCCCAGTCTTCCCAATCCAGAATTGTTTCAAAGTCTCTTGCACAACATAATATACATTCAGAAATTGGTTCCATATTAATCTCTGATAATGCCCCTGTTGCACTAGATATAGATATTATTCCAGATACACCTGGCACTAAATGATGGAGATTTAATAAAACCCTACTCCTGGATTCTAATTTAAGTGTTTTGCAAAAAACTTTTTATTGATAACAAGATACTGGATATTTCCCCTCAGACTATTTGGGACACCTTTAAAGCTGCATCTAGCGATTTCACCATTTCTTTTGTGGCCCTCAAGATGAAGTCTACTTCCAAGAGCTTAATTCAAATTATGAATCATATTAAACATTTGGAACACACTTATTGGGGTCTGTCCCGGAGCCCAAAACCGAGGTTAAAAACCTAGGAGTATGGCTCGACACCAAACTTTCTTTTGAGTCCCAAACCAGGAAAGTGGCAGGGAGATGCTTCAGCACCTTGAGGATGCTGAAAAAAAACCCATGACGTCCTACCTGTATCAGCCAGGAAAACCTTAGTTCACACTCTGGTGACCTCTCAACTCGATTATGGGAACGTCCTCTATTTAGGTGCGCCAAAAGACTGCATGATGCGTCTCCAACGTATTCAAAAAGCAGCGGCACGCCTTGTTCTCAATCTTTCTAGCCGTGCTTCCACGACTAAAGCTCTAGACTCCCTACACTGGCTGCCTATCGAGAAAGAGTTATTTTTAAGGCCATGTGTTTTTGTCACAGGAGCCTACAAGGGAAAGGCCCCAGCTACTTACATGACTTTCTCACTCCATACAATCCCAGCCGTCAACTAAGATCGACAGGAGCACACCTGCTCAAGGTTCCCAGGATAAGGAAAGCTAGGATGGGCGCCCGATCTTTTGGCTACCTAGCGGCCAAGAACTGGAATACACTACCTCTATGGCTACGCGCAGAGAAATCTGAACCTACCTTCCGCAGAGGACTGAAAACCTGGTTGTATAAACATTAGCCCAGCAGTCTTTCATGCAGTTTTTGCTTCTAGCGCGGGACACACCTTTGGGGTAGCCAGGCGCTCTACAAATGAACTATTATTATTATTATTATTATTATTACCTTTGTAATTCTAAATCTTGTCTGGAGGAATAGATTCAAACTAAATTTATCCTTAATAAAATCTCCACGGAGAATACTAATTCATGCCTCCTTAAATCTAGTGCCAAGTATTACGGAGGACAAAATAAAGCTGGAAAACTTCTTGCCAACTACCTCAAAATAAAAAAGATTGGACCAAAGTAGACTCTATCTTGTCCACCACTAATCGCATCGTCTTTAAGAATGAAGATATACTAACTGAATATAACCTGAATTTGCAACTTTTTTCAAGCAATTATACACTCCGGAAACTCATGGTAAAGAGGGGGATATTCTTAGGAATTTATCCTCTATAAATCCAACCCCTGATGTTGATCTTTCTTCATTAGATGATGACATTCATGTAGATGACATACTCTCTGCTAAACCTTCCATCAAAAAGGGAAATCCCGGAACATGATGGATTCACTATAGAATTTTATAAACATTTCTCCAAAATCCTCACCCCCAAATTAAATCAAATTTATACTCATTTTATCTCCTCTGATTCTGATGGGGGTTCCTTTCAGGAAACTTTAATATGTCTCCTTACCAAAGAGAACAAAGACCCAATGCTCTGTAGAAATTACAGATCCATTTCCCTTGTTATTATGGATTATAAATATTTTGCTAAAATTCTTGCCCTTCGTCCTGACCCTTTATTGCCTAAGTTAATAGGAAGGGAACCATTTGGCTTAATTAAAGGTCAACATCTTTCTGATAACACTAGACTATTTTTTAAAGTTTTAAGTAAATACAAATCATATAAACATTCTTTAGAATCTATTTCTCTGGATGCCGAAAAAGTGTTTGACCGAGTTAGTTGGCCTTTAATTTTTTGTACTCTTTCTTGGTTCGGCTTTAGTCCTAAATTTATTAATCTTGTGTCCCTACTATAGTCTTCTCCCAAGGCATCCATCATTGTCAATGGTCTTACATCTCCGTCATTTTCACTCCATCAAGGTGTTGGGCAAGTATGCCCTCTTTCTCCCCCTAGAGAGCTTTCTAAAGAAATTGGTATAAACTCAGACATTAGGGGTTTTCAATATGGGGACAAACAGCAAAATTATTTTGTATATACAGATGATATTCTCCTCTTTATCTCACAGCCACAAATCTCTTTGCCAGCCTTCTTGAATAAAGTTGCAACCTTTGCTTTCACCTCAGGATATAAACTAAATGCTGACAAATGTGAAATTCTTCCTTTAAATAAATTATGTTTTCATTCTGACTTTGCATCCTCTCCTTTTCACTGGAATTAAGACAAAATTAAACACCTTGATCTATGGTTCAATGCTTCCATAAAAGATTTGGTTTCTCTCAATCAGAAGGAAGTGGTCACAACACTAACATCTCTCATATCTCAATGGAATCATCTGTTCTTATCTTGGTGGGGACGCTTAAATACCATAAACATGATGCTAGCTCCTATAATAACTTTTTATCTTTCTAGCATTCATATAAATATCCCCAATACTTATTATGAAAAAATCTACTCTATTTTATCCAACTTTTTATGGAACAACAAGAAGTCTTGAATGTTTCTTCAAACACTTAAATGACCCAAACATATGGGAGGTGTTAATTTTCCAGATTATCGTTCTTACCACATGCCATTTTTTCTTAAACAAGCATGTTATTCCCTTATCGAAGAAGAATCTATAGTCCCTCCCTCTGGGCTGATATTGAAAAAAATGTATTCACCCCTTTTCTTTTCAAGAATTTTAGCCTTTACTCTGAAACCTCCCTCCTTATCTCTCCCTATTCTTAAAAATGCATGTAAACTTCTCCAACCTATTTTTAATTCTCATCAGACTGTCAGGGATCAATTTCTTCAGTCTTCAATTTGCCATATTAAACATGTTAAAATAAATAACACAATTATTTTTGGGAAAGCTTGGCATGAAAAAGGTCTCAGATGGTTTTATCACCTCTTTGATAATAATTCTTGTCTTCATTTTACAATTGTTCAGTCACGTTTTCATTTCCTTCTTCATACTATACTAAATTAATGTCATTAATATCCATGGTCCAATCTACATATGACCATCTCCTGCATGGTGTCACTTCCAATTCTCCTACCCCTCATCTAGCCCCTTTACTGTTAAACTTTCCCTATTCATCCCAAGTTTGTAGGAAACTAACCATTTTTTCAGATGATAGAGACAAAACTGATGTGGAGCTACAGTGGGAATTTGACCTAGAGATTTAATTTTCAATTCCTATATGGAACAAAATTTTAATCAAATTACAGAAATCCTC
This sequence comes from Calotriton arnoldi, assembly GCA_963921515.1. Classification (NCBI taxonomy): domain Eukaryota; kingdom Metazoa; phylum Chordata; class Amphibia; order Caudata; family Salamandridae; genus Calotriton; species Calotriton arnoldi. The sequence goes on along the minus strand of CAWUFW010001846.1, from coordinate 133,999 downwards.
TAGAGCAGCTAACACCAGCCAAACTTTATTTTTATTTATAATAGACTCTTGATCACTCTCACCACTCTCCATCCTACTTTCACCTCCTCCTGTTGGTCATGCAAAAGCACTTCCTTCGATCTTAAACATATGCTTTTTGAATGTCCCCCCACACACCAATTTTGGTTACAAGTCTGGAAGCAGATAAATGATATATTTCAGGCACACATCCCCTTTACTGTCACCAATATTTTTCTTGGAAGTATTTCAGAAGACTGGTTTTCTCATTCAGACAATGTACATAGATTGAATTTACTTCTTGCAGCTGCATTTCGAAGATCACCAAAGCATGTAAGGACTCGTCTAATATATCTTTTCAAGCCTGGTGGTATAGTGTCTGTTATGATCACGGACTTGATAGAACATACATCAATTCAATAGCTCTTGAGACCTTCTTTGGTTACCTGTGACAACTTTCCTGGATTTCTTTTTCTGCAAAGTCTACCAGCTTATATAAGCATTGGATTTAAGAGGTACCCAAACCTCCATGACTCTGTACTACCAGCATTGATAATCTCATCTAATTTCTGTTATTATTATACTATTCTTGCTCACATTGTAGCAATGATATACCTTTATATTCACTTTCTAATGGGACATGGTTATATTTCTCTTTCTTCCTTTCTTCTCGTGTCTGTTATTCCACACTGTAACTATTTTATTTACTTAATATGATCTCTCATACTCCTTTCATTTTAACTAACTTAAATGCGTGTATACTTTTCTATTGTGTTATTGTAATTGCTAAATAAACTTTATCATTAAACTGAAAAAAGAAAAGCATGATCTCCATTGGGAACCTAATAAGTCTGAGGTATATGTGTATTTACTTTAATAGCTTTGATTTTGTTCATCAGAATACTTGTTCGTATGGTGTTATGTGTGTATATGCACATATACACAATATTACCTGCAGGGCCGGATTCACAAAGGTAAAGTTAGACCTGTAGTCTAAGGGCCCAATTCACAAATCTGAACTTAGACCTGAAGTCTAAGTTTAGACTTGAAGTCTAAGGGCCCACTGCACAAAAGTAAACTCCGATCCCTTTTCAAACAGAAGTGTGCATAGGGGAAAGAGATTTCGAGTTTTTTGATGTTATCATAGCCTGTTAGATTTTTGCAGGTCAAACCTGCTGAAAGTTATTTGGGGGAAAGGCCGGAAAAAAGGACAGTGTTTGGAACACTGTTGCTGCATGGTATACCTCTTTTAAAAGCTGAAAACACAGAATAAGAGGTTTTTACCACCCTGGGTAAATGCTTCACCACAGTAAGTGTATTTAGCAGGTGGCATTAATTCCTCACCTTATTGCACAAAGCTTGTGATCAGAGCCTAAGATTAGCAAATTCAGTGTCATTACCAACAAAAAAAGATGTTGCACTCATTGAGATGCAATCTCATACGGGTACCTTGTAAATGTTAAAAGCTTGAGACAAGGTTGGAGACAAATGCAAAGGCGGAGAACATCTACAAACTTGAAAACTTGTCGTTAGTTAGCTTCCCATTCTCTTAATAGACTCAGATGTATTCCTGTCAAGGTGCAGGAGCAAATGATTGTTAATGATTGTAAATGGAAGTGCATGAAATGGAACCAAATGAAATTGGCAAAGGTGACTAGATATATGTTTCTCCAAAGGGAAAAACAATTTCTATGTAGAGCAACAAAAGAAAGGTTAGTCACTACAAATGTACTGAAACATTACATTTCTTCATTCAGAAATCCAGACTTGCTACATTTTCAAGTAAGTAAATGTTAATAATCCTTTAGTACAAGGGCAGTCACTTCTTCCAAATTCTAAGAAATTCAGACAGTTTATCTCAATTTAGCAGTGATCATACAAGAGCATTCTTCACAGGGCTCCAGCCTGGTGATGTACTGTGGCTTTTAGGTCAATAGCAATATGTGCTGCCTCATGAAATGTGACCTCCAAATATTTTAACAGTGCAAGCCAAGCCAAAACTAAACTAAAGAGAGTTTTCTGTCAGATGCCTGGATCTGCAAATGCAAGTAAGGAGGGAACCAGGAATCTAATACTGCCCTCTGAAACTTACCTACATTTGCCATTCACAATTTTTTCTTATTACCAGTAAGGTATTATGATGAGGTGGCACAAACTCTAATCCCTTTTAATAGTGACTTCATGCTGCCGATGAAGCAAGGCCTCTTTCCATAAATGGAGCAAACATGAATGTAGAATGAAAGTGGACTTATTTAGAGTGGGAAAGTCTTTCTGCAGTGCAAACTAAACATTTGCCTAGAAGAAATGCTGAGGATCTATGTCTAGTTGCAGCACTAGATACTTCACCCTCTCAAGAAATACTTGCCTACTAGAGATAAACACCAGTTTGAATCCCTAATGCACCAATTAGTTGGTTTCAGCGGACTAATCTCTAAACTCTACATGCCACGAATGGATGGCCTCACTATTCCAGTTGGTCATATATGAAACCGTCGAAGAGAACATTGAATAGGCCGAATATGCTAAAAGAATGGGAGTGGCTCTAAGTTGATGTATGTAGTTGGTCATACTGTGTGAAAAATTATTAACTGGCACTGTACCCCTAGCCCATTACAACACTTGTACCCAGTGGTTGATCCAGTTTGCTAGAATTGCGCCTGAATTTCACCCTCTTTCGGAGAGAGCAAGAACCTTGAAAGTAATGGCATATCACTTGCCCCTAGACCTGGGACTTATACTGTTGGGATAGGTCCTCTAGAATACAGGCTCATGCGTGGATACCAGTAACACTTTATATGACAATATCTGAGTGATGCAAAACTCACGACTGCATAGCAAACAAGCATCGGCATAGCCAATAGGGCTCGCCTTTGGGACCTTACAAGTGTTTAGCCATTCAGCACAATACCCTGGGTGTTGTGCAATCAGGGATTGAAGAGGTATACAATCACTACACACTGGGTCATGCTGTTGGATTCAGGAATACATGCTTGCCTCAGGAAACAGAATTAAATCTTGGTTGGTGCAGTGTAGAATAGTGACGTTTTTAGTGCTATGAGGTCAGAGCATGTGTGAATATGTAAGTTATTATTTAAAATTTACATTACACACAGTATAATATAGACTGCTTCAAAATGCACAAAAAGGTTTAAGATAAAATGGTGCTTCCAAAATATAGATTTTAGTGTTTCCCAGATTGTCGATAATGCAATGTTTTTGACATAACTGTCCCTTCAACACCTAGTCAAGGATAGTAAGCGCTATTTAAATACAATTCCAATTGAGAGCATGCACTTTGCTGCTCACTTGTTAACTCTTTGTGATGAGAAAGATTTCTTATTTTTTAGTGGTAGTGCAAAGCTTCGAGTGATTCAGCCAATTGTGTCCTTTTAACCTCTGTCCCTGAAGTGAAGCCTACAGACTCACTCATTTAAGGTACCGCTGCTGTGTGCTTAACTCTCCCTTGGCCTGCATCAGGTTGGTGTGTAGTGCTACACAGTGCGTGTGGTGTAGACATGAACTAGGTGTATGTGTGTCTCTGAATGGTACAATACTGGGGTAATGCAGTGGTGTGCAGTACATATATATTATATGCACATGCTGGGTGTATTTGTGGCTCTAATTTGTACAATACATAAAGGATGGATGTAGTCCTGTGCAGCCCGTGTATGCTATATGCATGTGCTGGGTGTATGTGGTCCTGCAAATGGTACAGTACAAGGAAGACACTGGGTACCATTTTGGGATACTGGAGCTGAGTGGATGAACAAGATGAGAGAAGGTAGAGGAATTCCCCCCCTCTTTACAGACAGATTTGTGTATTGCTGCATTCCTGTAAGCTAGGTGGGACACACTGGAGGAAGGAAGAGCAGGCTCTGCCAGTACACTTCAAATGGTGCTTCTTGATTCAGAGAGAAGTCACTGGGAAGGAGCCTGGGCACATGTTATGTTATTTTAATTTCTAGAGCGCACGGTTACCAGAGGGTGTCCTGGCGCTGGCTACTGATTTCCTATTAGCAGAGTGTGAAATGTGTGTGTAATGACCTATGTGGCAAATAGCCAGGTTTTCAGCCCCTTTCTGAATGTCAGCAGCTCAGTGGCGTTTCTGAGATGGAACGGAAGATCGAGCAGCAAATGTGACAAAGCTTCTACCACCCCAGCTACCCTTTTTGGCTAGGGGTACAACCACCCCTTTGGCTCCAGCGGAGCGAAGGGCTCTTCTGGGGATGTACCATTGAAAACGCCGTTTCAGGTGGTCTGGGCCTATTCCGTGAAGGGCCTTGAAAACCATACACAGAGATTTGAATTGAACCCGTTGTTTCACTGGGAGCCAATGTTGCTTTTTTATTTCTTTTGTGACAGAAACAAACTTTGGTGTCCCAGTCAGTAGTCTGGCTGCTGCGTTCTGCACCAGTTGGAGCGTGTTTAGGTGTTTCCTTTGGATGTTAAGGTAGAGGCTATTACAATAATCCACGCGCGACAGGATGAGAGATGTTATCACTATCCTTTGACTATCTGGTGGTAAGAATGATTTTATTTTCCTTATCATTCTAAGGAGATGAAAACTAGCAGAGGTTACCGCGTTTACCTGGTCCCCAAAGGTAAGTTTATTGTCAACTATGACACCCAGATTTTTTGCTTTCCTGGTTGGCGCAGGGAGAGTCCCTAATTCTTCCGGCCACCAATCTGGTGTCTAAAAGTTGGCATTGTTGACAAAAATGAGGACCTCTGTTTTATTTGAGTTTAACTTCAGACAGCTGGTCGTCATCCATAACCTGACCGCTTTCATACAGTCGTGGAACCTTTTTCCTTTCTCAACCTCCTGTCCAGGGTGTAGCGACGAATATGACTCGTTACAACGCGAGTCATCACAACGCGTGCCATAACAACGTGGTCGTTACAACGACTGTGTTGTTACCACGCAAAGCCATTATTACGCAAGCCATTACATCGACTTGCAGTAGATGGCGTGCTGACATTAGAAAAGTATAATTTACTATTCCAACTCCAGCCTACGTAACAGTAGAGAAGGTGTTGGAATAGTAAACTATACTATTTCTAATGTTAGCACGCCATCTACCTCAAGTCGATGTAATGACTTGCGTAGTAATGGCATTGCGTGGTAACAACGCGGTCGTTGTAACAACCGCGTTGTAAGGGCATCTCAATGTGATGCCCGCGTTGTAGTGGCTGTTTCCCGTAGCGACACCACTATTTGTGTGTCGTCTGCGTATGATGTCAGCTGAAATCTCAGGCAAGAGATGAGGCTGATAGGAGAATCATAAAGAGGGCTGAGGGCCTAGGGGTAACCTTTTGATTACAGGTATCACCGTGGCTAACATCTAGGTGTAAACCTATAGTCACTCCCATGGCCTGTGTTCTGTTGTTGTCAGATTTGCAGTCATTCTTGCTGTGACAGACTGCTTTCTCTAGGAACAGAGAACAGAGGAAAGGCCACAACACAAAATACAAAGTCTGGAAATGGACTATAAGAAGGGGGACTTGAGACACCCGACTGCAGCCCTCCTGGGCATGTGTGAAAGATGTACAGGAGGCAGCCGCCTCAGTGTCCATGAAGGAGGTATGCTCATAGACTCTAGTTGCTCAGATCCTGCTGGCGCAGGTAAGACTGATTTTCAGGCCAGATGGCCCTGGGAGAACGTGCTTGTCAGTTAGCACTGTGGCACTGGAACACTTTTGACCCTAATTGAGAGTATGAGTGGGACTCATGAGACTATTAGTGGGGCTTAACCTGAATGTAATCTATAATGAATGGGGAGTAGCCATTACTGCTGGCAGGAGAGGAGTGGGACTCCACAGGCACACCTACAAAACCCTAGAGCCCTGACCTCAGATGAGTGTGTATTGTTTTTGAATTTCATATTTTACTTTGTTACTTTGTGGTTGTGTGTGTATATATGCACACTTTCACATATATATATATATATATATATATATTTCCCAAACTTTGCCCTGCAAACAAGTCCGCACTCCAATATAGGTAGGTTGCACTACAACTTTTATTTGGATAAAGCGAGCATTTCAGTCCAGGCGTTAGGCAGATTAAAAGGGAGAATTCTGGACTAAAATGCTCGTTTTATCAAAATAAAAGTTGTAGTGCAACCTACCTGTGTTGGAGTGCGGACTTGCTTGCAGGGCAAGGTTTGGGAATCATATATATATATATATATATATATTATCTACTGGCAGTCGCCAGTAGATAGTTATAGTTACAACCTATTATCCATAGGAAATCCGCGACATTCTATTTGAAATAACTCTCTTGCCGGTTGACGTATCTTTGCAAAATTTTCAAACTTTATGGCCCGCTCCGGTCCGCTCCTACCCTGAAAGTCTCGGGGGATTCGTCAAGCGGGGGCCGAGAAAAAGGGGGTCCCAAAACGCGTTTTCCCCATGCAATTTTCCATAGGAAACTTTAGACACGGCTACAGCCCGAACTGCTGAACGGAATTACACCAAATTTGGCAAAGAGGTAGTTCTTGGTTCAGAAAGAACCCTTTTGTTAAATGGTGTAAATCCGTTCAGTAGTTGCTGAGAAAATCAAAAGTAAAAAGATAGTGATATCTAGGGCCGCGGATCCTCCCGAGCACGAGCTTTATGTTAATTGGCTGTCAACACTCCAAACCAGGAAGTGTTGGCAGCCATTTTGTCCCTCGGTTGAACCGAGGGTCAGAAACAAGTGCGCAAAGCGCACAAAGGGGGCAGGGTAGAAACACCCTGACCCCCTAGGTCTGCTCAGGGGGTCTGCTCAGGGGGTCCCAAATCGGCAGGATGCGCTCAGGGAGCGCGAACCCTGCCGAAAAAAAAAAAAAATCGAAGCGCGGTCTCCCGCGCTTCGATGTTAATTGGCCCCCGGGTGGGCCAAGTCCCGGGGGCATGCTGGGGGGGGTTAATTTTATGTGTGGGGGGCCTCTAAGGGCCCCCCAAGCCTGGGGACCACCACCCCCCCGGGGCTTTATGTATAATGGTGCGGGAGGGCTCTGAGCCCTCCCGCAGCCCCGGGGACCGCCACCTCCCCGGGGCTTCTTTTTTTATTTAAAAGAAACCTGTGTGGGGGGCTCCAGCCCCCACACGCCCGGGACCACCACCTCCCGGGGCACTAAGAAAAATTAAAATGGGGGTCCGTTTTGGACCCCAGAGCCCGGGGACCACCACCTCCCGGGGCTTTCAAAATGTAGGGAGGGGGCCGCGCGGCCCCCTCCTGGAGCCCTTGATGGCCCTGGGGACCGCCACCCCCAGGGCCGGCTCCTGCAGTGTCCCGGGGTGCCTACCCCGGGACACTGCTGTTTGCAATGACAGGACGGGAGCCTCGCGGCTCCGTCCTGTCATTGCAAACTGCTTTGGATATTGGAAGAGAGAGCAGGAAACCTGCTCTCTCTTCCAATATCCAAAGCCGATTGCTTTCCACATGGGGAGCAGCATCTTAGCTGCTCCCCATGTGTAACGCAATGCCGGCTCCCGTAGGACACGGGGAGCCGGCGGGACTGTGGGGGGCTTGGGGACCCCCACAGTCCCCAACGAGAGGCCAGGCCCCGGGGGATGGGGTCCCCGGGGCCATAAGAGGCCACGGAGGGGGCCACGCAGCCCCCTCCCCAAAGTAACAAAAATTTAAAAAAAAAAAAAAGTGCAAGGCCGGCCCCGGGGATGGGGTCCCCGGGGCATTAAATGGCCTGAGGAGGGGGCCACGCAGCCCCCTCCAAATAAAAAAAAGAGGCCATGCCCCGGGGGATGGGGTCCCCGGGGCCAATACAGGCCCAGGGAAGGGGGGCCACGCGGCCCCCTTCCCGTTTTTATTTTATTTTAATTTAAAAAAAGGGGTAAGGCCCTGGGGGATGGGGTCCCCAGGGCCTAAAAATAGGAAAAAGGAAGGGGGGCCACACAGCCCCCTTCAGAGGGGAAAAAACAAACAAAAAAAAACGATCGGGCCCGTAGGCCCCGCCCCTTCCTTCACCACTCTGCAAACGCGCCCCCTGGCGCGTTTGCAGAGGAGGCAATTCCCCTTGAATACTGGGGGTCCCTGAGGGCCAACTAGCCCACCAGGAACCTCCAGTATGCGCCAGGGAGCTGCCTTGCAGAGAGGTGTACAGAGGCCACGCCCCTTTTACACCTCTCTGCAACGCAGCTCTATGGCGCTTTGGAGGTATATGGTGGGCTAGTTGCACCCCAGGGACCCTCAGGATTCAAGGGGAGTTAATCCCCCGACTTAAAACGCACCACGGGGCGCGTTTGCACAGTGGTGAAGGGAGGGCGGGGCTTCAGGTGACATGTGTTCAAACAGGCCCCGTGGCGCGTTTTAAGATGGGGAATTAAATCCTCTTCAATCCTGAGGGTCCCTGGGGGCCAACTAGCCCAACAGGTACGTCCAGAAAGCGCCACAGAGCTGCGTTGCAGAGAGGTGTAAAAGGGGTGTGGCCTCTGTAAATGTCTCTGCAACGCAGCCCCTGGCGCATACTGGAGGTTCCTGGTGGGCTAGTTGGCCCGTAGGGACCCTCATGATTCAAGGGGACTTAATCCCCCAACTTAAAACGCGCCACGGGGCGCATTTGCACAGATGTCACCTCAGGCCCCGCCCCCTCCCTTCACCATTCTGCAAATATTCCTCTAAAATCAGCCGAAATCCGAATTCTGATTTACTCACCTGTTATCAGGAGAGACCTCAGTGCTGCATCTTTCAGCCCAGTACTGGTCCTGAAAAGTAATTTTAACCGTACTTACCAGTAACTTGAATTTCCTTCCATAGGCTAACATTGACTGGTTTCACTTGGAAATTCTTCTAAGTGTGGAGTTTTGGAACTTTAAAATATTCCTCTAAAATCAGCCGAAATACGAATTCCGATTTACTCACCTGTTATCAGGAGAGACCTCAGTGCTGCATCTTTCAGCCCAGTACTGATCCTCAAAAGTAATTTTAACCGTACTTACCGGTAACTTGAATTTCCTTCATAGGCTAACATTGATTGGTTTCACTTGGAAATTCTTCTAAGTGTGGAGTTTTGGAACTTTAAAATATTCATCTAAAATCAGCCGAAATACGAATTCCGATTTACTCACCTGTTATCAGGAGAGACCTCAGTGCTGTATCTTTCAGCCCAGTACTGGTCCTGAAAAGTAATTTTAACCGTACTTACCGGTAACTTGAATTTCCTTCATAGGCTAACATTGACTGGTTTCACTTGGAAATTCTTCTAAGTGTGGAGTTTTGGAACTTTAAAATATTCCTCTAAAATCAGCCGAAATACGAATTCCGATTTACTCACCTGTTATAAGGAGAGACCTCAGTGCTGCATCTTTCAGCCCAGTACTGATCCTGAAAAGTAATTTTAACCGTACTTACCAGTAACTTGAATTTCCTTCATAGGCTAACATTGACTGGTTTCACTTGGAAATTCTTCTAAGTGTGGAGTTTTGGAACTTTAAAATATTCCTCTAAAATCAGCCGAAATACGAATTCCGATTTACTCACCTGTTATCAGGAGAGACCTCAGTGCTGCATCTTTCAGCCCAGTACTAATCCTGAAAAGTAATTTTAACCGTACTTACCAGTAACTTGAATTTCCTTCCATAGGATATCATTGCCTGCTTTTTGCTGAAAAAGTTTCTAAGTGTTGATTTTTGAAACATACAAATATTCCTCTAAAATCAGCCGAAATCCGAATTCCGACTTACTCACCTGTTATCAGGAGAAAACCCAGTGCTGCACCTTTTAGCCCAGCACTGACCCTGAAAAGTAATTCTAACCGTACTTACCAGTAACTTGAATTTCCTTCCATAGGCTAACATTGACTGGTTTCACTTGGAAATTCTTCTAAGTGTGGAGTTTTGGAACTTTAAAATATTCCTCTAAAATCAGCCGAAATACGAATTCCGATTTACTCACCTGTTATCAGGAGAGAACCCAGTGCTGCATCTTTTAGCCCAGCACTGACCCTGAAAAGTAATTTTAACCATACTTACCAGTAACTTATATTTTCTTCCATAGGAATCCATTGTCTGGTTTTCAGCAAAAAGTTTCAAAGTGTTGATTTTTACAAACTACAACTATTCCTTAAAAATCGCCTGTATGAGTTAAACGCATTCTTTCAACTGTTTACAGGAGATGCACAAGTGCTGGATCCAGGATCCAACACTGAGTAAGAAAAAGTAACGATAACAGTTTTTACCTGCTAAGTGAATTTCCTTCCATAGGATAACATTGGTGACTATATGAGAAAAAGTTTCTAAGTGTCAACTTTTAAAATACAATAATATTCCTTAAAAATCAGTACTATAACCAAAACGCTTTTACTCAACTGTTTACAGGAGATGTCCCAGGACTGAATCTAGGATCCAGTCCTGTGGTTAGAAAAGTAATCCATAAAGTAACTAATTGCATTTAACTAGAAATTCACATTGAGCTGAATGTTGCATTGTGTTTGAAAATGTGTTGCCCATTGCAACAACTGTAACTACTGTACTTAAAAGTCTATTGCCTATGTGCAAAGTATTTAAACTAAAGTAATTCATTCTGAGAAAGTATTTTTGTAATGTAATGTATAATGTAATTACAATGTAATTTAAAAAATAAAATATGTAAAAAAAAATTGTTTCTAAAAATGTAGTAAATCAGTATGAAAAAAATTAATATAACAATTAATACATTTAAAAATTGTCATTTACAAAACCTTTGAAATTCACTGAAAAAACCGTAGGTTTCAGGCACGTTATAGTTAGAAATTAGCATTTTAAAAACCTTTGAAATTCACTGAAAAAACCATAGGTTTCAGACACGTTGTAGTTACAAATTACCATTTAAAAAACCTTTGAAATTCACTGAAAAAACCATAGGTTTTAGGGACAGTTATAGTTACTTGGACATTGCACTCGTAAAAACCCGTGAAATTCCCCGTTATAGTTAGTTCAGCTAACTATAACTCGCGCCCCGCAATGCACTGCTGATGACGTCACATATTACATCACTCATGACATGGTCAGTGACATCACTGATGACATCACTGATGACATCTCAAATGACATCACTGATGACATCATCCACGTGATAATCTGATGCACCTCCTCACACCCTAATATAACCTTTGATACACCCACTCTAAATTACAGACTGCCATTCGCAAAACCATAGACACTCCAACACCAATAACTACATACCCACTCACTGATTCTTAGGTCTACACACACACATCCACTCACTCACCCGTACAGTCACTCATACTTATGGTCACTCAGTACAGGACTATCATATGCACTCTTACTCCTATATAGACACTCAAACACCGCCACTCATCCATAGAGGTACTCACACACCTAGTCAGTCATGCAAATAATTAAACACACTGCCATTTACTCACCTATACAGTTATACACACACCAGCTCACTTAATCATACAAATACTAGCACATTGTTACGCTCTTATACAATCACTGATACAAGCACACACTCATCCATACAGCCACTCTCACAATAACACACTCTCACTTATAGCCATTTAAATACTCTAACACACATATATACTGCCTTTCACATATGTAGTTACTCACACATGTACCACTGGGACATACATTCACTCACTAACACACTGTTACACACACTTACCCACCCATACAGTCTATCACAGATGCACTCTTGAAACCATCCACCCAGTGAATCACCCACTCACACATCTATGCACAGTCGCACACACCCCATCCACACAAACACTCAGGCACCCATACAGATACTCAGACAACAAATCAATAACTCTTATAGACACTCATGTAGCTATTCACAAACCCATGCAGCCACTTACACAGCAACAGACAGATACAGACATTCACCCAGTTTAGTCACTAACCCATGCATTCAGTAAGATACGTTTAATCACTCACTTATAGAATTAGTCACGCACCTACTAAATCATCCATACACACACTTATACACCCACTCATTCTTTAATACGCCTTTCCCTATATATATTAAAAATATTTAAACTTTACAGAAACACACAGTCACTGGATGATGTCATCAGTGATGTCATTTGAGATGTCATCAGTGATGTCATCAGTGATGTCACTGACCATGTCATGAGTGATGTAATATGTGCAGTGCATTGCGGGGGCGCGAGTTATAGTTAGCTGAACTAACTATAACGGGGGAATTTCACGGGTTTTTTACGAGTGCAATGTCCAAGTAACTATAACTGTCCCTAAAACCTATGGTTTTTTCAGTGAATTTCAAAGGTTTTTTAAATGCTAATTTGTAACTATAACGTGTCTGAAACCTATGGTTTTTTCAGTGAATATATATATATATATATATATATATATATATATATATATATATATATATATATATATATATATATATATATAATCTACTGGCGGTCGCCAGTAGATAGTTATAGCTAGGACCCATTTTCCATAGGAAATCCGCAACATTCTATTTGAAATAACTCTTGCGTCGGTTAACGAATCTTCGCGAAATTTTCAAACTTTGTGGCCCGCTCCAGTCCGCTCCTATCCTGAAAAGTCTCGGGGTGATTCGTCAAGCGGGGGCCGAGAAAAAAGGGGGGTCCCAAAACGTGTTTTCCCCATTCATTTTCCCATAGGAAACTTTAGCCACGGCTACAGCCCTAACTGCTGAACGGAATTACACCAAATTTGGGAAAGAGGTTGTTCTTGGTTCAGAAAGAACCCTTTTTGTTAAATGGTGTAAATCCGTTCAGCAGTTGCTGAGAAAATCAAAAATAAAAACACATATATATCTATGGCCGCGGAGGATCCGCGCACCCTCCCGATGACGAGCTGTATGCTAATTGGCTGTCAACGCTCCAAACCAGGAAGTGTTGGCAGCCATCTTGAGTCACAAGAAAACAGTAAAAACAATCACGCAAAATGCAAAAAGGGGGCAGGGTAGAAACACCCTGACCCCCTAGGCCTGCTCAGGGCCAATTATTTTTTTTAAAAATCGGCAAAAAACACGCTGGGTGCGCGGATCCTGCGGATAAAAAAAAACAACGAAGTGCGGGCTCCCACGCTTCCTGGTTAATTGGCCTCCGGGTGGGCCAAGTCCCGGGGGCATACGGGGTTTATTTAATAATGACATTAATGACCGCCACCCCCCCGGGGCTTTATAAAAAAAATGGTGGCGGGGGGGCGCACGGCCTCCCCGCAGCCCCGGGGACCGCCACCCCCCGGGGCTTCTTTTTTTGATTTTTTACATTACCTGTGTGGGGGGGCTCGAGCCCCCCCACATGCCCCGGGGACCGCCACCTCCCCGGGGCACTAAATAATAAAATGTGGGGGTCCGTTTAGGACCCCCGAGCCCCGGGGACCACCACCTCCCCGGGGCTGTGCAAAGGTTGGGAGGGGGGCCGCGCGGCCCCCCTCCTGGAGCCCTCCATGGCCTTGGGGACCGCCACCCCCCAGGGCCGGCTCCTGCAGTGTCCCGGGGTGCCTACCCCCGGGACACTGCTGTTTGCAATGACAGGGCGGGAGCCTCGTGGCTCCCGTCCTGTCATTGCAAATTGCAAAGTGGTTTTTTCAGTGAACTTCTAAGGTTTTTTAAATGCTAATTTCTAACTATAACGTGCCTGAAACCTATGGTTTTTTCAGTGAATATATATATATATATATATATATATCTATATATAATATATATAGCCACACACACAAACATATATATATAAATATATATTACTGCTCCATGTATCGCCCCAGCTGCCGAACTCGCGGTCGGGTGCTGTAATCCACTAGCGTGAGGGCGACATCACGTGAAAATCAAAGCTGCAAAAATGCAGAGGACTCGAGGGACACTTTCAATTTGATTTTAATTGAGCAAATGCATTTCGGCATTCCACCTTCCTCAGTGCTCATCAACTCAGCCCCGAACATAACGCACGTCTAAATGCCATCAAGAGTAATCTCATTGGGGAAACACAGAAGCATGGCAAGCAAAGAAGGACTAACAAAATCTTGGTCAAAATACCAGTCTCACTGGCTGCCATGTTAGTGTGTGTTTTTTGTTACTTCCAACCTTATGGTAAACAATTCGTTTTTCATATTCCCAGTCTCTAATAGACAATTGAAACATTCCCTCTTGTATAGAGGGAAGAAACTGAAATGCCTGATGTCACTCACACACAACATGATCCATGTAGTCCTTCGTGGTAAAACGGCCACTGTGTCTCCAAATGACGGTGCAAATGTTAGCTGTAGTTCAGTCCCTCGCCACTCCCAAAGTTTCAAATGTTAACCACTCCTACAGGTTTGGGTCTGTGTTAGAAATGGGGGTCTCTAGTTGGCAATGGTATACACCTTTGTCCAAATAGGGACCCTTGCTTCTAGTCAGGGAAAGGGGGGGTACACTCCTGAATAACCCCTGCTCACCCCCTTGGTAGCTCGGCACGAGCAGACAGGCTTATCTCAGAGGCAGTGTGTAAAGCATTTGTGAACACATACAGTAATACAGTGAAAACACTACAAATGGACACTACACCAGTTTAGAAAAATAAGTAATCTTTACTAGACTTAACACAAGACCAAACGACACAAATCCACAATACTGTAATAAAAATATGACTTTAAAATGGTAGAAATAGCTTAGTTCAATGTAGATGGTAAATGCGACACTTTACTCTCAAAGTACCTTGGATGCATCACGCAATACAAACAAAAGGGTCGCAGGGAAGGTGATGCGTTGGTTCCTTACTGCAGCGCAGGGGAGGTGATGCATCGGTTCCTTACCGGAGAGGAGGTGATGCGACAAGATGGCGCCTCGATGCGATGCGACGATCCGGTGCGATGCGACAAAATGGCGTCTTTAATGCGATGCGACAACGTGGATGCGATGCGTGCACGCCCGACGGCCGTGCTGCGAAATCGATGATCTTTGGAGCCGTGACAGGCCCTGCAACACGCTTCTCCGGCGATGCGACGGTGACCTCTGTGGCGGCGGCACGCTTCTCCGGTGATGCGACACGCTTCATCTGCGATGCGACGGCGAACAGCTGCGTCGGCGGCACGCTTCTTCGGCGATGCGAAGGCAACTGCTGTGGCGGCGACACGCTTCTCCTCGTTGCCTCGTGCTTCCAGCTCCCAGCGACAAACAGTTTCTAGAGGTCCTAAACAGCTGCAGGCACCTCTCTGTAGTTTAGAATTCCCAGCAAGGAAATTCAGGGGGGGAGCTGTGAGTGAAGTCTTTGTGTCCCTGAGACTTCAGACAGGAGGCAAGCTCAGTTCAAGCCCTTGGAGATCTTCCTCAAGATGACAAAGCAAACAGCAAAGTCCTTTTCTCCTTTCCTCGGCAGTAAGTAACCACTACAGGCCAACCCCAGACAGCAAACAGCACAGGGGCAGTAATCCTCCTCCAGCTTCTCCGGTTTCTTCTCCTTGGCAAAGGTTCCTCTTGATTTCCCAGAAGTGATCTAGAGTTCTGGGGTCTGGGCCCCAATATTTATACTGCAAAATCCTTTGTTCTCTGAGGGCAGAGAGTGTCTGTACCTAGTCCAAACCAGTTCTGTCCTCCTGGGTGCAGCTTCCTGGCAGGAGGTGGAGACAGCATTGTTTGAGAGCAGACCGGGCCCAGGTAGTTGAAAGGAAATCTCCTCCCCCTACTCTCTATTCTATGAGGGCTCAGGTCAGTGAAAGGAAATCTCTGTTCCCTACTCTCTATTCAATGCAGGTCCTATTCAGCCCAGCCCTGACCCATCAGACTGCTGGAGCCAAGGCCCCCTCTAGCCTCCTGTCACTCACAACCCAGACATGGAATACACAAACCTAGCAGAGGCATGCTGGATGGTTAGGCAAGAAAATACCTACTTTCTAAAAGTGGTATTTTCAAACACAGAATGTAAAACTCACTCTCACTAAATGATGTATTTTAACATTCTGAGTTCAGGCATATTAAAACTCGAATTTCTACCTTGTTCCCTGGGTCAGTTAGGATTATAGGATGTTATAATCAAACTGCCCATTCTGGCCTAAGGGAACAGGTAGCCTTGCAATAGTGAAAAACGAAATTGGCTGTAATTCACTATCAGGACATGCCACACACATCAGGGCATGTCCTACCTTTTACATACAATGCACCCTGCCCTTGGGCCTAACTTAGGGGTGACTAATATGTAGAAAAGGGAAGGTTTAGGGACTGGCAAGTGGGTGCACTTGCCAAGTCGACATGGCAGTCCCAGACTGCACACAGGCTCTGCAATGGCAGGCCTGAGCCATATTTTACAAAGCTGCTTCTGTGGGTGGCACAACCAGTGCTGCAAGCCCACCAGCAGCATTTGATTTACAGGCCCTGGGCACACATGGTGCACTGTACTAGGGTCTGACAAGTAAATCAAATAACCAATCATGGAACCACTAATCCATTACATCATTTTACAATAGGGAGCACTTGCACTTTGGCACTGATCAGCAGTGGCAAAGTGCCCAAAGCATCTAGACCAACAAAAACAGATGAGGCAACAGCAAAAAGTGGAAGGGAGACTCACGCCAATGGTGCCAAGTCTAACAGTCTGCATGACTCTGAGCCTCCAATTAAATAATTGACAGCATATCCGAGCTGATAGGAAATGTTTTCAATTTATCCTTGACGGTTCTGGCAGAAATTCAAATGACTGCTCCAGGTATCGCCCCAGCTGCTAGTTCAGTCCCTCGCCACTGCCAAGGTTTCAAGATCAAGGTCAAGGAAAGGTTTATTCGATTGCCATGTAAACAATCATAAAAGCACATAAAGTATAACAACAATTATTTCATAGATTAAAATACCAAACAAAAGTACAGAATGTCATCCATAAATGATGGCAGGTATTAAACATTATAAAATTGATCATATTTCAAGTCACAGATAAAAAGAGATTAAAGAAACATACATTTCCTTTGACTCAAAACTCGCTTCAAAAAAGTTACAATCCTAAAAACATTGGGGCATATTTACAAGCCCCTTGCACCACTTTTGCGCCGCCGTTGCGTCACGCATGTGACGCAGCGGCGACGCAAACTCATGCGCCGCTTGCGCTATATTTACAACGTGACGCATCTAGGGAGATGCGTCACGTAGTAAACCCCTGCGCCACATGAAACCTGCGTCAGGTTTCATGTGGGCGTCACCGGCGCAGGGGGCGTTCCGGCGCAGGAACGCCTCGGAAAAGTGACGCAGTGAAATCTACAAGATTTCACGCAGTCACTTTTCCGGCAGCTGGTGCGTCAAATCCTTACGCCTGCTTCAAGCAGGCGTAAGGATTGACGCACCATGTTAGGGCTAGGGAAGGTTGGAACAGTGCTGGAGTTGCGTCGCGCTTGCGACACAGCTTCAGCACTGCGCCAACCTTCCGCCCGGCAGATGCGTCACGCATCTGCTTATCCTTGCGCCACGATGCGCCGCATTGTAAATGCGGCGCATCGGACGTGGCGCAAGGGTAAACTTGCGTGACGCATTTTCCCTGGCGCATCCCTGCTGATATGCAGGGATGCGCCAGGGAACGTAAATATGCCCCATTGTGCGTATTCTCGAAAAGTTGTAATGCGAGGAGAGCCGGTCGGCATTGCCAGAGCCCCATCGATTTCAGAATCGGTAATACACAAACTTTCCTCGCATCAAGATAGAATCTACAAAAAAGAACAGCATGTATCGTGGACTGTGCCGATCGATTATCACAAGTACACATATCAAGATCATGTGCCCAGTGATTCATTTTGGGAATGGTGACAAGTCTGTGAAAGACCCCCAGCCTGAATCTAGTCAATAAAAATCTATCAAAGACACCTGGTACAAGAGTTAAATAGGGTTGGATATTAAAAGTGGTTAAAATCAACTGATTGTACATAACGGTCGGCTTTGTAATCTCAGAGGATACTCTAATAGTGTCCAATAGCCTCAGAGCCTCTTTTTTTAAGTCCTTCCTCGTTATGTCAATGGTTCTTGGATTAGTAAAATATTCTAAGTGACCTAAGTCTTGTAGTAAGTTCCTAACATATCACAGCCATGGGATCTTTAGGGCCCCTTCTAGTTTCAAGGTGTCTGTCAGGATCTCTCGATTTAACTGTGTTTCTTCTCTAGTCCAGAGCCTGTGCCAAAAAAGAACTGGCTCTAATTTTATTAAGTCAGAAATAAAGGGGAGACCCAGCTTTGCGTGACAGATAAACGATGATGTACTCTTCGGGACGGATAAAATATATCTTAGAAAATAATTTTCCGCCCGTTGAATTGGAAGCAAATCAGCAAGTCCCCAGACCCCTGCCCCTTAGACCACAGTGGAGACACACTTTGCTTTATAGATTTTGATCAGTTCTAATGGTGGTCTCCTGCCTAATTTTTTTGCAAAGTTGGTCAGGGCGTTTATTGATCTTAACACTAGTTTTTTTGCTGAGACTGCTTGTGCCCAAGTATCGTTTTGGTCAAAGAGAATTCCGAGATACGAAAATCTCTTGGTTACCCCGATCTTCTGTCCTGCCACAAACATATCCTTCGACCTCTTGATACCATGGCCGCACCGCATAATGAAAGTTTTCGAGGTATTCACTCTTAATCCAAGATCTTCCATAAAACTATCTAAAATCTTCTGTAGGCCTACTTGGGTACAAGACATCAATACCGCATCATCTGCGTATAAAAGTGCTGGTATTGGACGTCCCGCTACTTGAGGAAAGTCTTGATTACCATTCAGGAGTGCCTCGCCCCAACCGTTAATGTAAAGATTAAAAAACAGAAAAGGGGCCAGGACACATCCTTGTCTGACCCCCCTCCTTATTGGAAACGGGGCCGAGCACTCACCCTTTAAACCACAACGTACACAAGCCTTCGCATCAGTATAAAAAAGTTTCAGGAAATAAATAATCTGAACATCAACCCCCATAACTTCTAATGTTGACCAGAGTTTACTGTGAATCACGCAGTCGAAAGCTGCTGTGAGGTCCACAAACGCTAAAAACAGCTTTCCCTTCCTCGCCCTAGTGTATTTCCCCACTAAAATTGAAAGATTTAAGCTCTGCTCTACCGTCCCCAAGCCTGCACGAAAACCATATTGTAAGTCGGACATAACCGAGTTGTCCTCAGCCCAGACCTGTAGACGTTCTAATAGTATGCGTCCTACTATTTTTGTCATAGCATCCAGTAAAGAGATAGGTCTATAACAACCTGGATCCTGCCTGTCCCTCTTTTTAAAAATTGGAAATTTAGTGGATTCCACTCAGGTAGATAAAAAGGGGTACGGCAACTAGCGGTAATTACCTGGACGATTATTGGGCCCCACAGGGAAATGTTTGACTTATATAGGTCTACAGGTACCCCGTCTGGGCCGGGAGCCTTACCACCCTGACTTGCAGAGAGTGCCCGAATCACCTCATCCAAGGTGAACTGCAGATCTAAGTAGGGGAACAATGGGACCAAAGTGTGTTCCTCTTCAACGTTACTAAGTGTCACATTGAAATTAACCTCGCCATTATATAGTTTGTAAAAATGTTTGATCCATTGTTCTTCAGTAATGGCAATTTCAATAGACGGTCCTCCTTTATTGTTCAAAAAAGGCGCTTTAAGCCCCCTCCAGAAAGCCGAGCCAACTTTCTGCATAGATGCTTTATGTAGGGCCTCCCAGGCCTCATTCTTCAGAATAGTTTTCCTGTCTCTAATGGCTCGCTTATAATCTATTCTAGCCTGCCTCACTTTGTCCAGATTTCTCGGAGTCTCATGTAAAGCGTCTTTTAGCTTAGAGTATGCTAAGGTACACCCAGAATCAAACCATCCACGTGATTGACCCTTATTGCATTTCCGCGTTAACAGAGATTCTCTTACTGCGTTAGTTATCAGCATAAAAGAGGATAAGATAGTATCTGGAGCAGCTGATTCGCTCAGACATGTCTCGAAGGCGGAATTGCATTTATCGATCACAGCCTTGGTAATTATGTCTGGGTCTACCATTGACCAGTGCAAAGAATATCCATTTGTTTTCCCAATGGCTATATTTTCTAACAAATGGTCATCTTTATCTGGACTGGTATGTTCACTTGATGTAAGTAGAGCTGAGAGACAGAGGGGAAAATGATCACTCAAAGGGATATCATCTACGGTGAATGAGTGAAGAGTATGCGCATAGCTATTCGATATTAAAATAAAATCTATTGTAGAGAATAGGCCTCTGCCATTGAAAGTCCATGGCATAGGGGCAGGCAATGGGCATAGTTCATTCACAAAACCCAAATCAAAGCTATAGATTAATTCATTAAACAACTCTCCCAACACAGAATGCCGAAAGTGAGAATGACTTGTCCCTTCTTCATTTAGGAGACCACATGAATTATCACCTGTATTGGGGCATAGTGCACAGTTAAAATCCCCTGCCAACACTAACACAGTATCTTTGGCCTTATTATTACTTACAGAGTTCAGATCCCTAGTCAACTTTTTGACAGTGGTCGCAGCTTTATCTGGAGGAATGTTATTATAAAAATTAGCTAAAGCTATACAGTGTTTCCCACCTACATGAATAACAATCATCTGATAATATGCTTCATTTACAGGCATTGTTATCTTTTTTACCTTAAAACTACTTGATATGTACGTGCATAACCCACCCTTAGCCCTTCTGCACACCCCATCTACAGCAGGCGTATGATAAGTCCTAAACCCATTCAAGTGGTACGCTTCCTTGGACCATGATTCCTGGAAACATAATATCTTACATTTTAATATAAAGTCTCACCACGTAGAGTCATTCAACTTTGAGCGTATGCCTGAGATACTCCATGAGCCAATTTTTCAAAGTGCTGTATTGCTAATAGATACAGCATTAGTTATGGCTACATTCCCAGGCGGCAGCCGTCTGTGTTATTGCTTGCGTGTTCTGTGCCTAGGTGTACTGGAGGTTCAGTTGGAGGGTCTGGGTTCAAATTAATAGTGCTTAAACCTGCTTCCCTCACCTCCCTTGAAACAGGGGAGGGCAAGCGTTTGTCTCTCTCTCTGTGAGCCAGGCCGGAGTTACTATACTGTGAGCTAGCATGGTCGCCCCTTTCGTTATGCAAGCCTAAGTTAAGAGTGGGGTGACCAGCAAACCCCGTGGTCAGTCAGTCTATCTCTTCAAGTGGGTTCAAAATATCAAATCGGTTACTCACTGGGACCAAATATCTAGGCAACCTACTCCCTGAATGACTCATCACCACAGATGGATACCAGCGAGGTCTAGGGGGTTGATAAAAAAAGCCTAGAGGTAGTATGTTGATGTCCTGAGCGTTGACAAACCGATTACCTCCCTTATCGAGGATTGTCTGCACTAAGTAGGGTGAGCTAAAGGTTAACACCACACAGTCCCCCTATAAAGTTTTTTCTGAGTTGCCCACCCACCCTATTCTCCTGGCCATTTTGAATTCTGAAAAAAGAATATTATTTATGCCAGTCCTTGAGCTTAGAAAGTGCAACGATTTATTCCTCAAAGTGGACCAGTGCTCAAAAGCATTGCGTGGGAGAGATGGAACATTTGCCAGGACAACTGTGTAGGGGGTTGCTTCTGGCGGCAGGTGTAAATTTTGTGTTAAAGTAGTGGAATTACCATGAATGGATTTCTGATGCGCTTGAGTATTTAAGCCTCTCTCTCCATCCCCATATGTAGTGTTCTTTATAGTACCTAATAGGCCATTTTCTCCTTTGACAGCTGGCATGTTAGGGTCGACTCTACATTGTGAGTGGCCTTGAGGATCTACTGGGGGGGTCCTGTTTTAGGGGGTGGATGCCCGTTCCGAATGGGGGGATTAACTATACTGGGGATAGTATTAGTTAGAGTAGTTAAATTAGTAGTTAAGTTATGAACCTGCCCATTAGTAAAACTGCTTCCAGCTTGGTCGGCCCTCTTATCCATCCCCCTGTTACATATAGTATCCGATCCTGTGTTTTGACAAGAGGCCTAGTGGGCTGTGGGTTTGCTGGTGACAAGTTCCTCCAGTTTTGTTAGTTTAGATTCCACCAAAGTTATTTTTTGCAATATCGGGTCCAATAATACTGATACCAAAGTCTCTAATCTGCCCCAAAAATCTTCCTCTTGTCCAATATCAGGTATCCTCTCCATAGCAGTATGTGCAGTAGATGTGGGGGGCCCTTTATCAGGAGCCCTATCATTAGTAGGGGGTCTGGGCTTCCTCCCAGTTAATTTCAGACCAGATTTAAACTGTTTCTGAGGTCCTCGACCCTTCCTTTTTTTAGGTTGGTGTTCATTAATAGTTTCAGGGCTCAATGTAGCTTTCCGGCCTCTAGTAATTATATTGGGCCTATCAGATCTGCGTTCCAGGTCAGGGGATATAGGGGAGGCTATTTCTGCCTCCGACTCTGATTGATGTATCAGGCTAATTCGGGGAGAGGACGTTTCATGTCTACTTAGCGGTAGCGGGTCAGCTGGGGCAGGTCTAGACTGTGATGGCATAGGCAAGGGCTCTAAAGATAGTCTGCGTTCCGTAAGTTTTATTTCCTGGATAAGTGCTGACTCGGCCCTCAATAAAAAAGCATCAAGTGTCCCAGCAATGCCCTGACCTACACCTAGTTTACGCTTACTCATGATAGCAATACAAGAGCACTACAAGAGCAATAACAAGGGAGAGAACAAATTGGAAGTAGTACTTCACCACAAGCTTGTAGATAGTCCTGGAAGCAGAGATTTTAAGGAATTGGCCCGGCCTCATTCGGTCTAAGACGGGCGCAGACTGGCCCGCCCTTGGCCTGGGCTTCGCCCGGGCACGGCCCGGGCACGCCCGCACGCTTCCCGAGCTGCGGGAGCCCTGGACCTGGTTTAAGAGCCTCCTGGCGCGTCTGGTGACCGTTGCGACGAATTCAATAATTGACAGCATATCCGAGCTGATAGGAAAAGTTTTCAATTCATCCTTGACGATTCTGGCAGAAATTCAAATTACTGCTCCAGGTATCGCCCCAGCTGCCGAACTCGCGGGCGGGTGCTGTAATCCGCTAGCGTGAGGGCGACATCACGTGAAAATCAAAGCTGCAAAAATGCGGAGCACTCATGGGAAACTTTCAATTCGATTTTAATTGAGCAAATGCATTTCGGCATTCCGCCTTCCTCAGTGCTCATCAACTCAGCCCCGAACATAACGCACGTTTAAATGCTATCAAGAGTAATCTCATTGGGGAAACACAGAAGCATGGCCAGCAAAGAAGGACTAACAAAATCTTAGTCACAATACCAGTCTCACTGGCTGCCATGTCAGTGTGTGTTTTTTGCTACTTCCAATCTTATGGTAAACATTTTGTTTTTCATATTCCCAGTCTCTCATAGACAATTGAAACAGTCCCTCTTGTATAGAGGGAATTTAAACGTGCGTTATGTTCGGGGCTGAGTTGATATATGTATATTCACTGAAAAAAACAAAGGTTACATAGATATTATAGGTAGGAAATATTATTATTTTTTAATTTGAAATTCACAGAAAGAAGCAAAGGTTACAGGGACATTATAGTTAGGTTGACATTTCACTTGTTCAAAACCAGAGAAATTCAGCAGTTATAGTTAACTGAGCTAACTATAACTCGCTCCCCCGCAATGACATGGTCAGTGACATCACTGATGACATCTCAAATGACATCGCTGATGACATCAATGATGACATCATCCAGTGACTGTGAGTGTTTTTTAAAAGGTTCATGAGTGCTAAATATACATACCAAGGTGTATTGGTGAATCAGTGGGTGTAAGAGTGCCTGACTGGATGATTCAGTAGGTGCGTGAGTAACTGTATAAGTGAATAATTAAGTAGCTCAGTGAATGTATGGGTGACTGACTTGTTGTGTGAATGTCTGTCTGTCAGTTGGGGTCTAAGTGTTTGTATAGGTGTGTGAGTGGGTATGTGAGTTTCTGTATGGGTGAGTGATTGGTTGTCTGAGGACGTGTATGTGGTTCTCAATGTCTGTGTGGGTGTGTGAGTGAGGGGGTGTTTAACTGCCTGTTCGAATGAATGAGTGGTGTTGTATTCCGTTTTAGGGGTCCGTATATAGGTTTTCCTGAATCATGTCCTTATATAGGCACAATTCGCCTTGCCCTTATATAGGCATAGAATCCCAGTCCTTATTTAGGCATTAACCGTGCACTCCAAATACAGGCATGGTCACCGACATCCGTCCACCCTAACGTCACAACGAGTTCTTAGAAACCAGACCCTTAAGCCTTGGGAGTTTACCCTAGCACAGGACTATTGATTTCTCCAAGAACTCATCTATTATGTATGAACCATTATACCTTAAGGGTTCATTCCTGACGTCTTCCTATGTCCGACTTCACGTCAATGCTAACATTCCTCGACACCTACCAGGTATAAATATACCTTCCCTTGCCCAAGCAAGTTAGAGGAGACCTCGACTTCAGAGGAGCCCGTATCCCGGCCTGACACACTGAGAAGACGCTGTCATTCCTGCACGCAGACGAATCCAGCTTCCAGTGGTCTGACTCCCTTTGCGGGGTGTTAGAGTTCCAAGATCCGGCAGGAGATTCCCACCTCTCTCATTCTCAAGGTACGGAGCTGACTAGATCCTAGAGGGACTCTTGGCATACTAGACTTAACATACTCTTAGTCTACCATACTAGAGAATACTCCACCTACTTCTACTCTTCCCTACACCTAGACTAGGTTAGGTACACTGGGGTAGAACTAGCTTAGAGACGCATCGTTTGAGTACTCGCATTCTTAGCTCATGTTATTTATGTATGTGAATATATGCTAAAGATAATGCTAGCGCAGTATTATTTATTTCTACTGCTTACGCTGTACATTATTTATCTTGCATACTGTCTTGTGATCGTAACAGCACATATCTCTTACACGAGAAACAAGACTGTTCAATAAAACCCTTTTTATTGAAACTACTCCCTTCTTGTTCTCAAGGAGTTTCTAGTGGCCTCTGAGCTAGCTGGCACAGGTAATTAAGTTTAATATAATCGATAGGGACATACCGACCTTAGTCCTATGTCAAACCTATAGGTTATATTATTCCAATGCGCAGAGCCTATTAGGGAAATAGGAACTACACTACAGTGGGTGAGTCAGTGGCTCTATGGGTGAGTGAGTATGTGTATGGCTTTGTTGGTGAGTAAATGGATGTGTCAGTGGTATATGGGTGAGTAACTGCATATGTGAAAGGCAGTATAGGTGGGTGTTGGAGTATATGAGTGACTGTATGTGTGACTGAGTGATTTTGAGAGTGGCTGTATGGGTGAGTGTCTGCTTGTGTCAGTGACTGTATAGGTGAGTGAGTATGTGTTAGTATCTGTATGAATAAATGAGTGGGTGTGTGTATAACTGTATAGCTGAGTAAATGGCTGTGTGATTGACTCTATAGGGGAGTGAGTAGGTGTGCGAGTAGCTCTATGGGTGTCTGACAGTGTGTGAGTGGCTATATGGGTAGATACATCAGTGGCTGTATTAGTGAGTGAGTTGGTGTATGGGTGGCTGTATGGCTAACTGAGTGGATATGTGTGTAGACCTATAAATCAGTGAGTGGGTGTGTAATTACTGGTATGGTGTGTCAATGGTTGGAGAATGATAGTGTAGAAGTTGGAGTGGGTGTATGAAAGGTTATATTGGGGTGTGAGTGGGTGTTTAAGAGATTCTGTGGATGATGTCATCAGTGATGTAATTTGAGATGTCATGACTGATGTAATGAGTGATGTCACTAACTATGTCATAAGTGATGTAATGTGTGAGGTCATAAGCAGTGCATTGCGGGGCACGAGTTATAATTAGCTCAGCTAACTATAACTGCTGAATTTCTCTAGTTTTGTATGAGTGAAATGTCAGCCTAACTATAACGTCCCTGTAACCTTTGGTTTTTTCAGTGAATTTCTAAGGTTTATTTTAATTATATTTCCGAACTATAACGTCTCTAGACCCTTTGGTTTTTTCAGTGAATTTCTAAGGTTTTTTGAATACTAATTCCTGACTATAACGTCCCAGTACCCTTTGGTTTTTCATTGAATTTCTATGGTTTTTTAAGTAGCAATGGTGTTTGCAGAGTGGTGGGGAAAGGTGGCGGGCCTCTGACCAGCTCTCAGGAATCCCGCTGTTCAGGACCTACAGAAAGTACCAGGAAGGCTTCTTGGTCCCCAAGGTCCCTTAGCATCCAAGAGAACTTAATTACCCCACCAGTAGTGTGCTAAGAGACATGTGTGCTGAGTGGTGCAGAAAGGGGGCATGGCCTCCGAAGACCTCTTAGCAAACGCACTGAGTGGGACTTGCTGGAGGTAACACGAGGGGTTGTTGGCCCCCAACGACCTTCAATAGCAAAGGGGACTTCATCCCCAAACTAGTAGTGTGCCAGGAAGTGTGCTTGCAGAGTGGTGGAGAAAGGATGTACTTGATGATTGCACAGGTAGTGCCTGTGGGATTATATGAGTGCAATTGCTAAGGACACACTACGAATACCGGGTGTTTTGACAAAGTGTAAAGCACATATATAGAGATATTTTACATAAAGTTTCAATGTAGCTATTTAGTAAGATACTAATTTAACTTTCCCATTTGTATTCATTTGTCAAAATATCTACATCAAAAATACATTTTCCATCTTCACAGCACCACCGAAGGTAGCTATGACATCAGTAGTCACAAATACAAATGACAAAATATAAAACAGATATATAAACATATTTTACCCAGAGTTTGAGTGCAGCAGTTTAGTAACATAATTGTTTAACTTTATGTTAACAACAAATTTCAAAAAATAACTTTCAACATCTGAACTCACGAATAAAACATAACTATAAAACACCCATCAACTTCCCATTCTTACCCAAACTCAACAGGAATCAAAAACTGCTAAAAAAAACTACTGCAATGCACACTCTGTGAAAAGACCCACTCTAGAGTGATGAACTAAAAATAGTCATGTGGGAAGACGTCCACGGTCTATCATTTTAAAGCCTTACATAGAAAACATCTCTAACTGGCAATCAAGTAGAGGGAAGGTGAAGGACATTCTACATCAGTTGCACCAGCAACAATTCTCAACCAGAAAGTCCTTTGAGAGGTGCAGACTACTGCAACAGATTGGCTCCAGAGTTTTCAGGAATGGCCACGTACAAAACGACAAAAAAAAATTCAAATACAAAACGTGAATCATGTCACTGAGAAATAAAGGAATATCATTGGATAATACGCTTTTCAAAAAAAAAAACAACATACCCATTTATCTATCTTGAACATTCTTTAGGAGGAGCTCATAGTGAGCAGATTTGCGCAATGCACAATAAGTCACACGACATTGTCAAAGGGTAAACATAAAAAATATTTATCCAGGACTACGTCCATGCTTTACTACCTAAAACATACCAAAATGATAGTGTAAAAGCAGCAAGAAGGCAACAATAGGCTGAAGGACCCTGAACTTCAATACCAACCACAACAACACGGGAAGGGAGTCCCTTTAGAGGTCCAATCTCAACTTCCAGATTTGGCGCTACAGTTTTCCCATATGGCATCATACTGCATGGATTGTGGAGTTGTAGTTGGTGTTGGAGAGCAGTCTATAAGAGCCCTTCGCAATGCTGCAAAGAATCATAAATGTGGATATTTGTTTTTATTTTTGGCCCTTCATAGTTTTCTACATTAGCAGGCATTTTATT
The DNA here is from genome assembly GCA_963921515.1 of Calotriton arnoldi. NCBI lineage: Eukaryota > Metazoa > Chordata > Amphibia > Caudata > Salamandridae > Calotriton > Calotriton arnoldi. The sequence continues at coordinate 106,400 of CAWUFW010001846.1, read as the reverse complement.
ATCCTACAAAATGGGCATCTAATATCTATGTGCTGTTCTTTTTATTATTATTTTCTAATTTATTTTAACACTACTTACATATAACTTGCCATATGGACAAGTCAAAGCATTCCTCTACAAATATGTACATAGCTAACTTTTCCCAGTAATCATTATTTACTTTTCACTTTTTAAGCACAAGTCAACAGTCTTTGTTTAAATCTTCTAGTTAGTGTCAACAACATATACAAACATACTCTGGTTTTTTAGACCACACTGTGTTAAATTTTGTAATCTATTCCTCAAAACTATCAACTGTAATATCTGTGTTCTGTTCTACAACTCCTCCTCTTAACAGCTCTTCATTTTCCCTAGAATCCTGCTGAGGACCAAAGAAACAAAACTGCACATCATAACAAACCTTTTCTACATCTGCCACAGTACCACACAAAAGTGCTCTATTCATTTCTCCTAAACATAAAGCAGGAGCTTTCACAAAGTACAGCCTCCAGTGGCAGCTCGCCGAGGGAGTGCTGTAGGCGGTGGGGTGGGGGGGGGGTGTAGTGGAGTCCAACATACGATGGACGGGAGTAAGGTAAGTTATTAAATAAATAAAACTAAAGACCTTGCGCTCGCTGCATCGCCAACTCGGCGATGCAGCGAGCGCAAGGTAAATAGTTTAATTTAATTACTTACCTTACGCCCGTCCGTCGTATGTCGGACTCCACTACCACCCTACCCCTCCCCCGCCCTACCGCCCCGCAGCACTCCCTCGGCGAGCTGCCACTGACAGCCTCCTAACTAAAGATTGCATTGTTGAGTGGTGTACAACTAACATCCTAAAATGATGAAAGGTGCTTTGGCACACTTTGTTTGATAAACAAGCTAGTGAGTGTCCCTGCAAATTTGTATGCTTTCTAATCTTGCAAGGATCCAATCCTTGTAAAGTACTTATTTTCTGTTTAAACTTCGCCTTGGAAAGATATGTAGAAATGTCCTTAATATATCAATGAATTGCTGTTGAATACTACAAACACTACTACAATTCCATTTCTATACAGGCGCCTGACTCTGCCTTCCTTGTACATGTTCTCCAATAACGTGTTCTACATTTGTAGGTTATTATAGCACCCTCTCCTACAACACAGCTGCACCATATCTCAGTTCTTACTAATAGATGCTAAAAGACCACTTTATACCTTATGTACTCAATTTTAAAATAAACATCAACCAAAGTTTACAAATACATACAGTGTTTTAATACTGTAAACCAAAAACACAACATAAGACCTGTTTCTGTGCCTCTCTACAACTGTTTCACTGGTATATTTAGTGTTTCAATACTTTTCTACTTAGATGTGTCAGATTTAAATTTTGAGAAACACTCCATATAGAAAATCTGCACATTAATGTGTATCACAGCATATAGCTCACTAATTCTTCCGAGTACATGCAAACAGTGTGTGACAGGTTACATATATATTTCACCAGATGGTTTTAAAAGAGTACATATTCCTCACTAAAACTTGTAAATACATGTGTTTCCGGTTGAGTACAACAATGCTCCCTTGATGATTGAATGAGTGCATAGATAGTGCCTACGTGATCCCCTCAGAATATAGGTAGTGCCTGCATGATTCCCAGAGTATAAAGGAACTACATCAGTGGTTCCATATCTGCATAGTTAGTGCCTGTGTATTCACATAACTATATTGCTACTATGTAGGTGATTGGCTGAATGCATGAGTGTTGCCTGCATAGTTCAATGAGTACATAATTAGTACCTGTGTGATTGGAAGAGTTCATGTGTACACCTGGGTATTTGAATAAGTCTAGATATCACACTTGATATATAATTGCATAAATGGCTCTCTAACAGTATACATTGCTGTTCATCAGCGTTCACATGCATCAGTATGTTTTTAAAACTGAAAACAACAATTCTCACCTTTTGAAAGCACAAACACTTTTCTTATTGGCATACCTACATCATTTCGCAAATATTTCTTGTGTCTTTAAAACATATATTCAGCATTTCTCAAAGTCAAGTTACATGCCAAGTGAAGGTAGCCCAACAAACTCTCAAAAGACATTCTGCCCTATTACCCCTCCCATCTCGCCCCCGCCTCCTCCTCTCCCCATGCTCAAGGCTCTTCCGGTCCTAGAAGCGCCAGTAGTGCCCAGAAGTGTCTGGTTGGCCCTCTGGCAACCTTAGGATTGGCCCAACGGTTAGTGGGAAAAAGGTGCCCTCAGAAATCACTGTAACCATAGACCAAGTTTATAGGGCAGCTGAGGAAGCACAAGGTCCAGCTAAGGCTGACCAGGGTGACCAGGATATGAGGTCTGGGAAGACAAGGGTGTGGCCCCCACACATCCCAGAGGGGTGAAAGGCAAGAAGAAGGCATTGAAAAACACTGGTGAGGGAGCACAGCTGCAAACACCACTATTTCTACTCGACCCAGCCACACAGGATTCGCCACATATGAGCCACGAGGACCAGGAGGGGAAACAGCGGACCCTCTCTCAATCCAAAATCTACTCAAAATGTTTCTTTCTAAAGGACACAGCTTCTACTATATTTTCTTCTAGCAGCAGGATACATGGACTTTAGGAACCCATTAGCCCGTTGTCTACAACATCTCAAGCCAGGCAAATGGCACCTGAGAAGTACCCTTTACAAACTACAACAGCAGCTGTTCTGGGTGTGCTGGAGGAGCGGGCCAATGCAACGGATCGGGAAGTCATGACTCACATCCCAGGGGTGAGCTTAGCTGATCCAAGGGGCGGATAGGCCCTAAGTAACATCTCAGTACCAATACACCTGCATATCCAAGACCTGCCATCCTCTGAGAATACAGCAGCTAATCAAGAGACGGACCAGTTGCTTAAATCTCTCCAGCTTCTCCCCCACAACTCAGAACCCTTTTGTGTGGCACCAGCGAATGACAGCAACAAGGAGTTAGAGGCAGGAGCCACAGAACAAGAAAGGGCCATAAATACACCGGCCCCCAGGCCATCACAGGCCCCTCTCCGTTCACCAAACTGCCAGTTGAAAACATAATTTCAAGAGGTCGACCCCAAGCACTGCTCAGAGGCTGGTGCAAAAGAGAAACAAGAGGACTAGTAGAAAGTCCTCTCCTACCTTGGCACCCAGGAATGGGCTGACATGGTAGCCTCATACTCGCTGGACTCCCCAAAAAGGCCCTTGCATAGATCACCTTCAACCGGCTATGACAGAGACAGTAAAACCAATTTGGAAATGGATTTCAACAACAGAGTCCACCCGAGCAACCCAGCTCTGTCGCAAAGGGAAAGCGTGTTCGTCTCCCTGTTAAGCACTATGCAACGATCAGTGGAAGCACTCCAGTATCAATCAGAAAAGATGGACATACAAATGACTCTTTTAACTACCTTAGCCCTATACGTTGGAAGCATAATTGAAAAACTAGGGAATCTCAACACACTAATAACTCGAGCCCAAAGGGACGCAAGTTTTATCTGTGGCTGTGGGCCAATTGTTGAGAAGTTATCTTCCCTTCCAGTGGTGCTGACTGACCTCGTTGAGGATCTGACAAAAGAAATGAGATCTCACAACAATAACAGGGAACCAGAAGTCCCGAAAAAACAAAGCCCTGCAAGAGCAGATGTCAAAAACTTAAACACAGAAGATTTAAGAAGCCTCTTCGTCGCAGGACCAACACCAACTCAAGTCGGTGATGCGACTGCCCCAAACACCAAACAAAGGAGACAACTCAGGAGGAAAGGTCATAGGAAAAGAGCAGAATCAACCATTATCCATATATTCCCTCTTTTGCCCAAGGAAAAGATATATGCCTGGAAAGCATCCAAACCCAACTCCTCAAACACTGAGTAGTCGACCAAACCTGAGTCAGGGGGCCAGCTGTGTCAATGGAGGCCCAACAGAGGCCACTACACAAAGCAAAGCAAACATCGAAGCAAACAGCCCAAACACAGATATTCACCAAGGGGTCCCAAATCCCCTAACCAGAGCACAAGACACACCACTCAGAACCTTACACATCTCCTCCAGCAGTCCATCAAATGACCAAGCCCATATAACTCAGAATGCCCATACAAGAAATCTAGAAGAACTGAGAGCAATTGCAACAAACGGAAATAGGGGCGGTATGTTCACAACGACAGCACAAGTAATTTACAGGAGTTGTCCCATAGGTATTATGGACAGTTATGTGCCAATCGCTGATGCTTTAGACCAGCAGACTTTTACAATGGAGCCAGCCCCAAGAACGGAAGAATCGGGATTATCTTGTTGTCACCGGCCAGTGGACACTGGGCCCTACCACGGTAACCCTCTTCTGGGTCCGATGGTTCAAACAATCTTCAGCGATGAGGCAAGAAACCGTCACTCCTCAGGAGGGCCATTGCGGGGACAAGACTGCCTAAGGGCAAATTCCATCAGCTCCCAAAGTGACAAATGCATCACCCTCCTGAAGCCAGTATTCAAGTCTAAGCGGTTTGCGACACTTTGAACAGAAGTAACATTCTGCAGTTAATATCAACTATCCCAACCTTAAGGGATATAAGAACAACCGACCTGCTCTCAATAGAATTTATCAAGCCAGACCTGCATTCTGAGAGGGAGATCACCAAGGCCACGTGAGGTTCACCGGCATTGGCTAATAAAGTCCTTCACGAACAAGACACCTTCAAGACATGGGGCATAACTATATAAGGCTATCAGAGCACAGGATACCCCTTTCCACTACTTACAAACATAGGGAACAAAAGTGGCCCAAACAGAAAACAATCTCAGTACTCAAGGGGGCCCGGGACCAATCACCAATGAGGGATCCTGTAAGAAGTGATTGTTACAGCCAAGCCCAGTATCCATTTCGGCAACCACCCAGGCTCTGTGAACCCCAGCAAATCACCAGAATCATTCGCTGGTATGGGGGTCCCCAATGACATATCATTCAAGACCTAGGGACACCTAAAAAGAGTAACTCAACCATTTGTCTCTGCTCATGGAATGCGAACAGCCTAAAAAGCAAGATAGCAGAGCCAGATTTTAATCAATATCTCAGAACACATGATATAATTTTACTGCAGGAAACATGGATGACAGAATCACTTCAAATATAGGGACACATCTGTTTACACATCCCAGCAACCAAGAACTCACAATACGATCACCTATCGGGTGGGCTGACTACCTACGTATCAATAACCAGTACAACTGTCATAAAAGAAATCCCCTCTTCCTTGTCACATGTCAATGCGATTAAGATCAACCTTAATTCCAAAGGGAATCGGAAAGATGTGTTAATCCTCAATACCTATATTAACCCGAAAAAGAAGTCCGAAGATGCAAAACTCCTGGTTAACTGCCTACTGACACGATACCCCCAACCTGATGCTTTCAGGGGACTTTAGTCTTCACCTTTTAGGCTCCACAGATGACGAAGATACTGGAGCCCAGTCTGCGGCATGGAACATCCCGGAACAAAACTACGAACCCCAATGCAGAGTGAGCACAGCAGCCAAATGTTTGCTGGAAGATCTGGAGCACATCAACCTTGGGGCACTCGATCGCAGAATCTCTGATGATTCGCCACCAGCAGCTTCTTTTTACTCCAAAAAGGCATCCTCAACTCTGGACTATACTCTGATCTCCCTCCCATTCTTCCACGGTGTAGTCACTTTCCGTCTCGGCGATAAGGCTGACAGCGACCACCGACCACAGGAATCCCCCTCCTGGCAACACCACCAACATTTGAGCCCCTACAAGGAGGTCCCCTCTCTAACCATACAATCAACCTTAAAAGAATCAAATCCACCCTAGTAAATACTGGGGAAGTGCTTCAGGTTGCAAAAGCCGTACTACAGAACCAAAAAGACCACATAACTAGTACCATACGCAAATGGGAAAAATGTACCTCCATTCTATCAAGCATCTTTTCAAGAGCATCCAAATACAGGCCGCCAAACAACCCAATGGAAACAGGCTGGCTCTCTAGAGCCCAACAAAAGGAACTACAGGAAATAAAAAAAGGAATAAATAAAACGCTGAGACTTTTGAGGCTCAAACCAAAAGATCTTAATCTCAAATCATCTCTACAACAACAGAGGAAAACTCTCAAGAAGCTGAAATGGGGGCATAAAAGATCCAGGTAAGTGGAGCTCTGGGCGAAACTCTTACATGACTCCAAAGCTCAAAATAGCACACACTTCTGGGTCACGGTGAACAAAATAATGCACCCATCTTACAGAGGCATATCTTCATACATTACAGAAGAGACATGGTCGGAGTTCTTGACAACCCATTTCAACCACCAGGATGCAACCAGGCTGTGCAATGCAATACATGTCCCTAATATTAAAGAAGCCCCCCAGACAAATGACATTTTCAAAACCTAAATCCACTTCAAGGAAACGAAAGTGCCACCTGACATCGCAACAATTAAACGCCAGATTGCCAAAGGCAGGAGAGAAGGAGCTCCAGGGCCAAATGGTATTCCTCCTGCCCTGTTCAAGCAGGACTGCGACTATTGGGCAGCGGCATTGGACCCACTATTCCGGGAAGCCAAACAACTGGGACAATTACCGGCCTCTTGGAAAGGCTCCATTATTGCGCCCATTTACAAAAGCGGCGAGAAATATGCCCCTAAAAATTATTGCCTAGTTGCTCTACTAGACAACGACGCCAAATATTTTACAGGCACCCTACTTGAAGAACTTCAGACATGGGCAGCCGAGCAGGAAATCATATATTCAACCAAACTGGCTTCTCCAAAACACAGGGACTTTAACCAACATCTCAACACTGTCACTACTCATGGACAAGGCAAAGTCATCAAAACAGTCGCTTCACTTTTGCTTTGTAGACTTCAAGGAGGCCTTTGTGAACATAGAGAGAGCTAATCTCTGGAGAAAGCTGGCCAGCTGGAAAATTCTGCAAGCGCTGCTGGGCAAGCTAATAGCCCTACACACAGACACCTGGGTGCATGTTAAATTGGGCAACGGCACATGCTTGTCAAGGCATATTCCAACCACCAAAGGGCTCAAACAGGGCTGTGTGATTGCCCCAACCCTGTTTAATCTCTACATGGCCGACCTGACGCAGATCCTTGACCTATGAAATGCACATGCCCCAAGGTTGGGCGGCAAGGCCCTCTCTAGCATCCTGTACGTTGACGACATAGTGCTAAGCAGCCACACGCATGTGGGAATGCAACTCCTTTTAAAAACTCTTCATATATTCTCAAAAGACAACTTCTTGAAAGTAAACCTGGAAAAAAACAAGAAAATGTCCATAAAAAGACGTGGGGAAAAACCCCACCACTGGCACTTGGGAAACACCCATATACAAAACACAACATGCTATAAATAATTAGGGGTAATCCTTGACAATGGGGGACAATTCAACAGCCAGCTAGAGTCGATAAAAAGGAAAGGAACGGTCCTTGCGATAACTCTGAGGCAAATAAAATCCCAGCTTACGGGCCCAAGGCTCTCTTCTCCAGATTGCGCAAGCCAAAATCTTGCCTACGATCACATAGGGCAGTGAGGCTCTAAGAGGTAGAGATGCACAAATCCTGGACAGCACCATAATAAGGTCCTATAGAATTATGTTCAACATCCCTACCTTTGCCTCCGCTGCTCAGATCCGGCTAGAATTTGGCCTCATAAAACAACAGCTAGCAAGACAGGGGGCGTACATAATCTGCTGGCACACAATCAAACAGCTAAACAGCTAAAGCCATCTAGTTTGGCAAGAGCTTCAGCAAGGAAAGGCGGCACTGGCAAGAATATACCTATTTCAGTGTCTTACACACACCGGTCTAAGCCAGGCTTGGGAAGTTCCGACCACACACGCTGGCTTTAAGAAAATAGTGCGGAAGACAATAAGGAGCATGCCACTAGTAGAAGACAAAACCACCTTTACATCGAGAAAACACGCCTGGATGACAATTATTGGCTACACATCTATTAGTCCCCAACCGTACTTCAGTGCAGGATACTCCATTACCATCAAGGAGAATTTCCTGAAACATCGACTAGGAAAACTGCCAGCCATTCAGCACCTACCACCAGTGCTGAGGGGGCAAATGCTCCCACATTGCCGCCTGTGCAACAACAGAGTTGAGGACATGGCTCACCTGATATGCACTTGCTCCAGCCTGTTAAGGGAAAGATCCTGCCTGCTCAAACATCAATTCAACCCGTGTGGGATTTGAACACGGAGGCAAGCTGTTTTAATCCAGATGACCCACAGATGAACTGCAAGTTAGTAAAATTCCTAGCACTGATAGACGAGAAACTGGCAAACACAGGTAAATCTACAGGGAAGTGCTTGGATGGCCCCGCTTCACAGGGAAAGCACACACATGCACCGGAATTCAAGCGTATTTCTGCTCATGCAGGTTGATAAACTATCTGTAAATGCTTTTAGAGTGAACAACCAAAGGACGTGTGGACATTAGGCTTAAATGGCCATGGCAACTTGTGTAACAGCTTTTTATCAGCAAATGCTTTTTATCCGTTTTAATCATCTGATGTAGCTAGTCACAAGAACCTTGCACTTTTTTACTCCTATTTTTGTATTAGTTTGAATTAATTTTATACAATAAAGATTACTTACTTACCCTCCCCAATTTTAAACAGAGCATGTTGAAAGAAACGCACCACCCTCACTATATACATGACATTTTCAACAGCATTGAAAAACATAGATCACCATGTAAACATACATGTGAGTTCTTAAAAGATATACACCTTCAGGCCATCTTTCCAAAAATATATCGTTCTCTGCATCTTTAAGTAAATTCAACAGTCTCATCGTACATTCAACTATCTGCAACCAGAAAAACCATATCTCACCATCTAAACATATGCAAACTGGTCATAAAAGTTAAAACCTCATTGACAAACACTTCCAAATACATACCTAACAAGTATTACTACTTTATAATTTATATACAGGCACATCACATTTTCTTATGTTGTATTCATGACTACAGTACTCCTGATGAATAATGTGACTAAAACTATCACAACTCCCAGAATGCAAATAATATAGATGTCTCTATTCTGCACATAATGCTTAGACATTTAAAACATTGTCATTGTTAAAGGCATTGTTCATGGTAATTTTCAACAGTACGAACATCTTAAACACATACCCTCTGCCAAATACAGTTCATCTGATATATTTTTTTTCACATCACTGTGAATATACAAATTCATTTCTAATGTACATTTTTTATATAATTAAAAAGTTATAAACATACCAGTGAATTGAGCTTGTAGATTATATTGTTATTTTAGCTGTTTCTGGATAGGTTTGACACTGTTAAGATTTGTAAAAACTAAGCACAAGAATGATACACCACTCTCAAAGCGATTATAAAATGGCAACCTCTTCAATGTTCCACTCTATGATCATGAAAAAGGCAGCAAATGAAATCATGTCCTTCCATTTTAGACTACTGCATCTCCACTTGTGAATGGTTAGCACCTGTTAACCCTTCTCCTCTCTTTAAAAATGAGGTTCCTGTCGCTGTGTGTTCACGATGTTTTTGCGATGAAAACAGGAGTCCAAACCGATATTTAGCTTCAGTTTTTTTAAATGTAAGTACTGAACAACAGTTTATTACATAGTCCTGAGTCGGAAATTAAAGTTTGCCATTAGTTAAATTGTGTCATAACTCCTCAACTTTAAAAAAATGTTCTGTCTCTTAAACACCCTTCTCCCCCAATACATTCTTAGCTCAGTGTACCTAGCATCCCAGTGGAACCAGTAGGTCACAAGTTCACAGCACATTCTAGAAGGAACATGCTACTTCCAAATGAGATACAGCAGGTGTGGTTTACTCCACAGATTAAAAAGTATATCCATGTCTGTATTACATTTCTTTTTTTAAACAACAGCCAATAATAGGACTTCTTGCTAAAGCATCCAACACACTACCTAATTTTATTCACTTTCATGTTGACAGCATCCAATGAAACATATTGTTTTTCATTTTTTTTTAAACACATCCATTTTAACTGCTTTTCATTTGGAAAACTACCTCATTCAGGTCCAGCCTTCTCCTGACTGCTATTGCTCCTTCACTTCAAAATGCTTAGAGTATGGATTGTGAGCCACAGCTTTATCAATTGGGCTAAAGAGGCTGCAAAAAAAGAGAGGTATTGACAGGGACTTGGGTTTGCCAAACGTGCAAATTACTTGGTTTAGCCGGAGAGGGTTAAAATTTCATCAGTTGCTGGCTTTGGTTAAATCCATTGTGGACTCCCAAGTTCCTCACCTCGTGATTGTGCACTGTGGTGGCAATGACCTAGGCACATTGACTGGGGTAGGGCTGGAAATCCTAATGAAAGAAACCTTTACAGAACTTATGTCACACTTTTTTTTGGTGTATTCTAATATATGCCAAAGACAGAAATGCAAGTGGTCAAATCAACTCTGTCCACAGATTGACAAAGCCAGGAAACATGTTAATAAAACTGTTTCTGCAATTCTCAGAGACCATCACATGGGCTGTACCTATAACAACAATCTGTGTTCTTGACATGCATGGAATTTATAGAAATGATGGAGTGCACTTTACAGACAAAGGCAACACAGTGTTTCTAAGTAACCTGAAACTCTGCATCTGGTCTTATGTGTAGCTATCATATATACACAATTAACACAAAGGCTCTTGTCAGAGCCACCCTAGTACCTGAAATATTGTTAATTTTCTTTAAAAAGATCCTTTTTATTTTGTTTTTGGGAATCTTTGCAACAACGTCATAATGGTCATTGATACTTTGCGAGAACGGAAAACAAAATAAGATTTTCAACGGCCACCAGCACATCCAAACATAATAAGTAAAATAATCCATTCTAAACATTGCGCTACACATATTGCTACATACATGCTTCTTTAAACACATGTTTAAACTCAGGTTTTGGTACTAAGTTTCTTTAAAATCCATCTTTAAGACGTATTTTCCGTTTTCACCGTTAACTGCGATGATCGCCCTTTTCCATAAAGTGAAAAACACATATATGCACACATATTACAGTATTTTACACACTAGGGGTTTATTACTGTACACTTCAAACTCATGTTTTTCTAGTCTATTTCTAGAACATCCATCTCTAAAACCTATTTTCCGTTTTCACGTTGAGGCCGGATATTGCAATGATGTTGGTCATCGCAATCCCTACGGTTACGTTGCAAAAGCAGAAAGCAAAAGAAGGAATTCAATAGCCACGACCACATTCAAAAATTATAACTATATAATTAATTCTAACCAACCATCACAGTAGATAACTCACTATCTAAATATCTTTATAAAAACATTTATCAGAATCTCAATATCTCTATAACAATGCTTATTAATGATTCACTGATATATTTTTTTATATTTTCAGCAATATTAGCGATGACATTGTGATATTTGAGATGACCCCGCGACGGTACACGGAGGAGACATGCTGGCGATCACAGCATCGTCGCGAACATTGCGCCCAATCAAAAAAATCCATTTTGAACACATAACTTGTGTCACTAACAGAACCAATTTGTCAAACATGGGGTCAGAGCATTTCCACCCTGGCCCCATATGTTAGCTTTCACACAAATTTTCAGCCCGAAGAACCGTTCCTTGACAATAAAATGGCAGCCACAACTTTCTGTTCAGGTTACATCAAGTCAATTAGAGCATTCCCGTTGATGCACCTATCTACGAATAATTGCGGAACCATCGTCAAATATCCACGGCAACTACTGCTCTGATTGGCGGTAAATAAAAAAGGAAAATATAAAAGAAACTTACCTGCCGGTCGTGCTGGTCACCAGCCACTGTCTTTCCTCCACGCAGGAACCAGGAAGCAAACACCCAGGCTCCCAGCCAATCACAACTCTGCAATGCAGCATTGTGATTCGCCTGAGCACAGTGGTTCGCCACTCAGACAGGGAATGGAAGCCTGGGCATGTTCTCCACACAGGCTGTAATGTAGCCTGGGTGGAGAGCATGCACAGTGCACATGACGGTTTGGCTGACCCAAGAGGGCCGGCCAAATCTACATGTGCACTTAAGGTGCAGCCACCAATTCTCCCCCCTTTGATGTGGGGACCCCAGCCTCGCCCAGCTGCTTCAACTGCAAGCTCAATAGAAAAATAAAATGTTAATTACGGAGCGTTATTATCATTTCATTTTTTGTATTTAGTTGCAGTTGAAGCAGTGGGGCGACTCTCCTCTACCATAGTGGAGGAGCCACCGCTGGTAGGTTGGGCCTGGGACATCAGGGGGTAAAAGGCCTCAGCTTCCCACCATTGGGCCCAGTAACTCCTGCGTGCCCCATGGTCCTCTCAATGGAGTTCTGACAGTGCTGTTTAACACCAAGACCTTCTGATACAGATTTTTAGTTCAGGTCGTGTTAGCGAGGTCTTGTTTTCATTGTGTACACATGTAATTTTATGTTTAGTGTTTTGTTTTATTTATTTTTTTGTTGTTATAAAAAAAATTGTGTATAGCATTTTTTTTAGCTTTTGTCACAGTCATAAACACATATTTGCAACAGTTGTCTCACTAGAAAGATAAAGTCCAGAACAATAAACCCCAATGTGCCCACCACCCCACCAAGCTCCGCCTGGACAACAGCAAGGACAAAATGCCCCACACCAGTAACATCTTTCAAATCTTAGGAAAGCGAGAAAGCACGCACTGTACAGACAAAACCCGCAGACTCGCAGTCACCCCTGACTCAGCCGTGCAACCCCAACCCACCTACCCCTACCCAAGTATTCCCGTTTGTATGTACCAGTACTATATTGATTCAGGTCAGCCTGACCTTCACGGGGGCCTAGCATCAAGCTGACCCGTTTCATCTGACCTAGAGTGTACAAAGACAGGTATTTTTATTCTAAACAAAAGTGGTCGCAGCATTTATAGATGTGTGCTGCGGTGACGTGCACAGAGATGATTTTTGAGGGATGAAACCTGAGAAATTTGCTATAATGTCCCTTCATTTTCAGACAGAGGAATATTAAGGAGCATGTTTAGGAACGACAACACATTTTGGGGGTTTCTAAGAATATTGCTTTGGAGAGATATCGTTTACTACATTTTTCGCTAGGAGGCACATACACCTATTTTTGAAGGTAAGACTTTTCATTACAAACAGAGAACTGCAATAAATAAAAAATTGAACTGTTTTCAATTAAAACGTGTGGTGTAATTACAAGTAATCGAAGCACTTGGAAATAAATTCTGATAGCCTAAAACGAAGTCTTCCAGTTTCTGGGAGTCACTTTAAAGGAAAGGATGTTTTTTCGTACGGATTTTTTTTTTCGTACTTGACTTCTGTTAAATTGGATAGCCGGGAAGGATGTTATTTGCTTTCAATTTTCGCTTATCTAAATTGCTAAAAGGAATTTTCAGAGAGGCATGTTATTTCAGCAAAGTGCTTCGCTTTGCTGCCTACCTATTCCTGTGATCAGGATGTCCATTATAATATCATTTTGGCCCAATATCAAATACAACTTTGTGGTAAAGTGTTGTTAAGGTAAAATAATGACGAATTATACCTTTTATTTCTTAAGCATCCTTTCCTTTCATTCTTACATCAGGGTTTGTGGTTTTATTTTTCGGTCTACAAGTGGGAGAGGAGCTCGCAGGGCACGTAGAATTCCAGTTAGCAAAAGTCCCCCGAGATGAACAGCATTTTAAAAAATCTTATCAAGGACAGAAGTTGTCAATCGCGTTCTCAGCTTCTCTGCATCATTCCCATGCACATAAAATATGCAAGTTGCATTGTAATGCTAAAAGAACAATGAAACGTACGGAGGGGCTGCTCACTCCATACAACTTTAGGAATCAAATTTACAAATACATCTTTTAGGTTTTCATATCCCTACTAGACGGTGAGAATGGATTTAAATTAGCTCTTATTTTACAAAGAGTGAGTCTCACTACACCCTGAACTGGGACTTTTTACTTTTCAGCTTCAGTTTTAAATCAGTATTTTCCAACACAACACTGAAATTAAAGATCAAAATGCACCTTCCAAAAGGAAGAAATATTGACCTAAGAAGATGTAATTTGTGAGTTCAATAGTGAAGATACTAATCATCATCATCATCAGTATTATTATTGATGGGTTGATGATGATTATTGTCGATATTAATGATGGTGCTGCTGATTATAATAATAATGATAATGCTGATGATAATAACAATAACAATTCCTATTATTATTATTATTTGTATTTTTATTATTATTATTATTATTGTTTCATCAGAACCTAATGCTGCGAGCCCATATCACACTTAAGCGACCCATTTCGACTTCTTGAAAATAACTACTGAGTTGTATCGAGTGCTATATATTTCATCATAGATATAAATTGTTTTGAAAAGACACAGCATGCCCTTAGAGGGGCATTTGCAGTAGCCTAGTAAACTATGAACGAGGGACAAAATTCTGAAGGTGTACATCTACTAAAATACCCAAAATATTCAACAACCCCTCCTAACCCCTCCCAAAGACCTTGCGACAACCTAATGTTATACTTTTCCCCCAAGGTAGATATGACCAGGCCAAGAAACTAAATGGTTTTTATGCTAATAATAGATGGAACAGAAACTAAAATGATTTCTTGCAGCAAATCATGTTTAACCACTACACTGCCATGCCCTGTCATCTCTAATAAGTGCCATATCAAGAATCTCGCCCTTTTGGCAACTGAGATTTAGAGTGACTACTGTGGACATGGCAAATGCCCAGACTCCCTTTAAAAGGCACTACTTCACTATCTACCATTAAAACCTCAATTTACTTATCAAGACTAAAATCTTGCCAAGGGGCATCATCATCTCTAGCATTCGGTTACTGATTACTAGTACCTGGTGGACATGTTCATCAGACATTCAATTGGCACCCAAATCCATAATGTTTGGTGTATTCTTGTATTTGCAGACATTTCCTGTGGAATCTCAGTATCTTGAGCTCAGAGTAATAATGTTGCCTCTTATTCTACTATGGCTCATGAGAAAACAGGGTTACTGGCAAATGTGCAGTAGAACACTTGATACCCTTTAATAGTGTGTCTGATGCCTTTGCTCCATTAATCAAGGGAAGTAAGCTCTGCCATAGTAAAACAAAATACTGAAATCTATGGGTTTCTGAATATAGATCACCATGAGATAACGTCAACAGGCAACAACGCTATTTGGAACTGTAACATTCATCTTCTAAATGTTGTATGAAGTTAGCTGGAGCTATTTCAGGGACAGAACGTGGTAGGACATGCTGGTGTTTTGCATTTTGACTAATGTGTATTGGACTGCACTCCCTACATGGTAGTAAAGCTCTATTGTTTCTAAAATAAATAAATATATATATATATATATATATTATCTACTGGCGGTCGCCAGTAGATAGTTATAGTTACAACCTATTATCCATAGGAAATCCGCGACATTCTATTTGAAATAACTCTCTTGCCGGTTGACGAATCTTCGCAAAATTTTCAAACTTTGTGGCCTGCTCCGGTCCGCTCCTACCCTGAAAGTCTCGGGGGATTCGTCAAGCGGGGGCCGAGAAAAAGGGGGGTCCCAAAACGCGTTTTCCCCATGCAATTTTCCATAGGAAACTTTAGACACGGCTACAGCCCGAACTGCTGAACGGAATTACACCAAATTTGGCAAAGAGGTAGTTCTTGGTTCAGAAAGAACCCTTTTGTTAAATGGTGTAAATCCGTTCAGTAGTTGCTGAGAAAATCAAAAGTAAAAAGATAGTGATATCTATGGCCGCGTCGGATTCGCGCACCCTCCCGATCACGAGCTGCATGCTAATTGGCTGTCAACACTCCAAATCAGGAAGTGTTGGCAGCCATTTTGTCCCTCGGTAGAACCGAGGGACGGAAACAAGTGCGCAAAGCGCACAAAGGGGGCAGGGTAGAAACACCCTGACCCCTTAGGTTTGCTCAGGGGGTCCCACAAGGACCCCTGGGCAAAAAAAAAAAAAAAAATTTTTTTTAAAAATCGGCAGGATGCGCTCAGGGTGCGCAAATCCTGCCGAAAAAAAAAAAAAAAATCGAAGCGCGGTCTCCCGCGCTTCGATTGTATTTTGCCCCCGGGTGGCCCAAGTCCCGGGGGCATGGTGGGGGGGGTTAATTTTATGTGTGGGGGGCCTCAAAGGGCCCCCCAAGCCCCGGGGACCGCCACCCCCGGGGCTTTATTGAAAAATGGTGCGGGAGGGCTCTTCTGCCCTCCCGCAGCCCCGGGACCGCCACCCCCGGGGCTTCTTTTTTTAATTTAAATAAGGTGTGTGGGGGCTCCAGCCCCCACACGCCCGGGGACCACCACCTCCCGGGGCACTTATAAAATAAATGTGGGGGTCCATTACGGACCCCCAGAGCCCCGGGGACCACCACCTCCCCGGGGCTGTGCAATTTAAGGGAGGGGGGCCGCGCGGCCCCCCTCCTGGAGCCTGTGGTGGCCCTGGGGACCGCCACCCCCCAGGGCCGGCTCCTGCAGTGTCCCGGGGTGCCTACCCCCGGGACACTGCTGTTTGCAATGACAGGACGGGAGCCTCGCGGCTCCCGTCCTGTCATTGCAAACTGCTTTGGATATTGGAAGAGAGAGCAGGAAACCTGCTCTCTCTTCCAATATCCAAAGCTGATTGCTTTTCCACATGGGGAGCAGCATGTTAGCTGCTCCCCATGTGTAAAGCAATGCCGGCTCCCGTAGGACACG
The DNA here is from genome assembly GCA_963921515.1 of Calotriton arnoldi. Taxonomy (NCBI): domain Eukaryota; kingdom Metazoa; phylum Chordata; class Amphibia; order Caudata; family Salamandridae; genus Calotriton; species Calotriton arnoldi. The sequence goes on along the minus strand of CAWUFW010001846.1, from coordinate 89,685 downwards.
GGGAGCCGGCGGGACTGTGGGGGTTTGGGACCCCCCACAGTCCCCAACGAGAGGCCAGGCCCCGGGGGATAGGGTCCCCGGGGCCATAAGTGGCCACGGAGGGGGCCATGCAGCCCCCTCCCCAAAGGAAAAAAAAGGAAAAAACGATCGGGCCGGCAGGCTCCGCCCCTTCCTTCACCACTCTGCAAACGCGCCCCTGGCGCGTTTGCAGAGGAGGAACGACTCCCCTTGAATACTGGGGGTCCCTGGGGGCCAACTAGCCCACCAGGAACCTCCAGTATGCGCCAGGGGCTGCCTTGCAGAGAGGTATACAGAGGCCACGCCCCTTTTACACCTCTCTGCAACGCAGCTCTGTGGCGCTTTTGGAGGTATATGGTGGGCTAGTTGGACTCCGGGGACCCTCAGGATTCAAGGGACTTAATCCCCCAACTTAAAACGCGCCACAGGGCGTGTTTGCACAGTGGTGAAGGGAGGGGCGGGGCTTCAGGTGACATGTGTGCAAACAGGCCCCGTGGCGCGTTTTAAGATGGGGAATTAAATCCCCTTCAATCCTGAGGGTCCCTGGGGCCAACTAGCCCAACAGGTACATCCAGAAAGCGCCACAGAGCTGCGTTGCAGAGAGGTGTAAAAGGGGTGTGGCCTCTCTACACGTCTCTGCAACGCAGCCCCTGGCGCATATTGGAGGTTCCTGGTGGGCTAGTTGGCCCCTAGGGACCCTCAGGATTCAAGGGGACTTAATCCCCAACTGAAAACGCGCCACGGGGCGCGTTTGCACAGATGTCACCTCAGGCCCCGCCCCTTCCTTCACCATTGTGCAAATATTCTTCTAAAATCATCCGAAATACGAATTCCGATTTACTCACCTGTTATAAGGAGAGACCTCAGTGCTGCATCTTTCAGCCCAGTACTGGTCCTGAAAAGTAATTTTAACCGTACTTACCAGTAACTTGAATTTCCTTCCATAGGATATCATTGCCTGCTTTTTGCTGAAAAAGTTTCTAAGTGTTGATTTTTGAAACATACAAATATTCCTCTAAAATCAGCAGAAATACGAATTCCGATTTACTCACCTGTTATAAGGAGAGACCTCAGTGCTGTATCTTTCAGCCCAGTACTGGTCCTGAAAAGTAATTTTAACCGTACTTACCAGTAACTTGAATTTCCTTCCATAGGATATCATTGCCTGCTTTTTGCTGAAAAAGTTTCTAAGTGTTGATTTTTGAAACATACAAATATTCCTCTAAAATCAGCCGAAATACGAATTCCGATTTACTCACCTGTTATAAGGAGAGACCTCAGTGCTGTATCTTTCAGCCCAGTACTGGTCCTGAAAAGTAATTTTAACCGTACTTACTAGTAACTTGAATTTCCTTGCATAGGATATCATTGCCTGCTTTTTGCTGAAAAAGTTTCTAAGTGTTGATTTTTGAAACATACAAATATTCCTCTAAAATCAGCCGAAATACGAATTCTGATTTAATCACCTGTTATCAGGAGAGACCTCAGTGCTGTATCTTTCAGCCCAGTACTGGTCCTGAAAAGTAATTTTAACCGTACTTACCAGTAAGTTGAATTTCCTTCCATAGGCTAACATTGACTGGTTTCACTTGGAAATTCTTCTAAGTGTGCAGTTTTGGAACTTTAAAATATTCATCTAAAATCAGCCGAAATACGAATTCCGATTTACTCACCTGTTTTAAGGAGAGACCTCAGTGCTGTATCTTTCAGCCCAGTACTGGTCCTGAAAAAGTAATTTTAACCGTACTTACCAGTAACTTGAATTTCCTTCCATAGGCTAACATTGACTGGTTTCACTTGGAAATTCTTCTAAGTGTGGAGTTTTGGAACTTTAAAATATTCATCTAAAATCAGCCGAAATATGAATTCCGATTTACTCACCTGTTATCAGGAGAGACCTCAGTGCTGCATCTTTCAGCCCAGTACTAATCCTGAAAAGTAATTTTAACCGTACTTACCAGTAACTTGAATTTCCTTCCATAGGATATCATTGCCTGCTTTTTGCTGAAAAAGTTTCTAAGTGTTGATTTTTGAAACATACAAATATTCCTCTAAAATCAGCCGAAATCCGAATTCCGACTTACTCACCTGTTATCAGGAGAAAACCCAGTGCTGCACCTTTTAGCCCAGCACTGACCCTGAAAAGTAATTCTAACCGTACTTACCAGTAACTTGAATTTCCTTCCATAGGCTAACATTGACTGGTTTCACTTGGAAATTCTTCTAAGTGTGGAGTTTTGTAACTTTAAAATATTCCTCTAAAATCAGCCGAAATACGAATTCCGATTTACTCACCTGTTATCAGGAGAGAACCCAGTGCTGCATCTTTTAGCCCAGCACTGACCCTGAAAAGTAATTTTAACCGTACTTACCAGTAACTTATATTTTCTTCCATAGGAATCCATTGTCTGGTTTTCAGCAAAAAGTTTCAAAGTGTTGATTTTTACAAACTACAAATATTCCTTAAAAATCGCCTGTATGAGTTAAACGCATTCTTTCAACTGTTTACAGGAGATGCACCAGTGCTGGATCCAGGATCCAACACTGAGTAAGAAAAAGTAACGATAACAGTTTTTACCTGCTAAGTGAATTTCCTTCCATAGGATAACATTGGTGACTATATGAGAAAAAGTTTCTAAGTGTCAACTTTTAAAATACAATAATATTCCTTAAAAATCAGTACTGTAACCAAAACGCTTTTACTCAACTGTTTACAGGAGATGTCCCAGGACTGAATCTAGGATCCAGTCCTGTGGTTAGAAAAGTAATCCATAAAGTAACTAATTGCATTTAACTAGAAATTCACATTGAGCTGAATGTTGCATTGTGTTTGAAAATGTGGTGCCCATTGCAAGAACTGTAACTACTGTACTTAAAAGTCTATTGCCTATGTGCAAAGTATTTAAACTAAAGTAATTCATTCTGAGAAAGTATTTTTGTAATGTAATGTATAATGTAATTACAATGTAATTTAAAAAATAAAATATGTAAAAAAAAATTGTTTCTAAAAATGTAGTAAATCAGTATGAAAAAAATTAATATAACAATTAATACATTTAAAAATTGTCATTTACAAAACCTTTGAAATTCACTGAAAAAACCGTAGGTTTCAGGCACGTTATAGTTAGAAATTAGCATTTTAAAAACCTTTGAAATTCACTGAAAAAACCATAGGTTTCAGACACGTTATAGTTACAAATTAGCATTTAAAAAACCTTTGAAATTCACTGAAAAAACCATAGGTTTTAGGGACAGTTATAGTTACTTGGACATTGCACTCGTAAAAAACCCGTGAAATTCCCCGTTATAGTTAGTTCAGCTAACTATAACTCGCGCCCGCAATGCACTGCTGATGACGTCACATATTACATCACTCATGACATGGTCAGTGACATCACTGATGACATCACTGATGACATCTCAAATGACATCACTGATGACATCATCCACGTGATAATCTGATGCACCTCCTCACACCCTAATATAACCTTTGATACACCCACTCTAAATTACAGACTGCCATTCGCAAAACCATAGACACTCCAACACCAATAACTACATACCCACTCACTGATTCTTAGGTCTACACACACACATCCACTCACTCACCCGTACAGTCACTCATACTTATGGTCACTCAGTACAGGACTATCATATACACTCTTACTCCTATATAGACACTCAAACACCGCCACTCATCCATAGAGGTACTCACACACCTAGTCAGTCATGCAAATAATTAAACACACTGCCATTTACTCACCTATACAGTTATACACACACCAGCTCACTTAATCATACAAATACTAGCACATTGTTACGCTCTTATACAATCACTGATACAAGCACACACTCATCCATACAGCCACTCTCACAATAACACACTCTCATTTATAGCCATTTAAATACTCTAACACACATATATACTGCCTTTCACATATGTAGTTACTCACACATGTACCACTGGGACATACATTCACTCACTAACACACTGTTACACACACTTACCCACCCATACAGTCTATCACAGATGCACTCTTGAAACCATCCACCCAGTGAATCACCCACTCACACATCTATGCACAGTCGCACACACCCCATCCACAAAAACACTCAGGCACCCATACAGATACTCAGACAACAAATCAATAACTCTTATAGACACTCATGTAGCTATTCACAAACCCATGCAGCCACTTACACAGCAACAGACAGATACAGACATTCACCCAGTTTAGTCACTAACCCATGCATTCAGTAAGATACGTTTAATCACTCACTTATAGAATTAGTCACGCACCTACTAAATCATCCATACACACACTTATACACCCACTCATTCTTTAATACGCCTTTCCCTATATATATTAAAAATATTTAAACTTTACAGAAACACACAGTCACTGGATGATGTCATCAGTGATGTCATTTGAGATGTCATCAGTGATGTCATCAGTGATGTCATCAGTGATGTCACTGACCATGTCATGAGTGATGTAATATGTGACGTCATCAGCGGTGCATTGCGGGGGCGCGAGTTATAGTTAGCTGAACTAACTATAACGGGGGAATTTCACGGGTTTTTTACGAGTGCAATGTCCAAGTAACTATAACTGTCCCTAAAACCTATGGTTTTTTCAGTGAATATATATATATATAGGTCAGGTCCTGTGTTGAAAGTGTCGGGGTGATTCGTCAAGCGGGGGCCGAGAAAAAGGGGGGTCCCTAAACCCGTTTTCTCCATGTGGATTTCAATAGGAAACTTTAGACATGGCTACAGCCTGAACTGCTGAACGGAATTACACCAAATTTGGCAAAAAGGTAGCTCTTGGTCCAGAAAGAACTCTTAATGTTAAATGGTGTAAATCCATTCAGTAGTTGCTGAGAAATGTAAACATTTCTCAGATATCCATATATCTCAAGTGTGCAATCTGATTGGCTGCCAACAGTTCCAACCAGGAAGTGTTGGCAGCCATCTTGTGACTCGGATGAACCGAGGCACAAGAAGAAAGGTAAAAAAGGATTTAAAAAAACAAGAAAAAGGGGCAGGGTAGAAACCCCCTGATCCCCTAGGCCTGCTCAGGGTGTCCCACAGGGACCCCCAGGGCCAAAAAAATCATTTTGTTGGCGGGAGTCGCATAGGGTGCGCAAATCCCGCCTTATTTTTTTTTTTAATGAAGCGCGGTCTCCTGCGCTTCATTTAATTTAAGCCCCTGGTGGGCCAGGTCCCGGGAGCAATTGTAATTAGATATGCAGGGGTCCCTGCAGCCCCGTGGACCTCCTCCTCCCCAGGGCTTTTTAAAAAAAAAGAATCATGGGGTCCCTTGCCCCCCCACGCAGCCCCAGAGGCTGCCACCTCCACGGGGCAATTTATGTTAAATACAGGGGGCCACACAGCCCCCCGGCAGCCCTGGGGACCGCCACATCTCCGGGGCTATTTCTGCGGGTCCTTCAGGCAGCTGTAGTGTTGGAGATGCACTATACGTTTACCCTTCGAGAGAGCACTTACTGAATAGCCATCAGAAGGTACTCCAGTCGAGTACCGGTATTGCACAAAACAGTGACCTCTTCTTGGCTAAATATGCAGGGCAGGATTCATTCTGGCACGATGCTCGTGTCACAAAAATTAAACCTCACCAGGAAGCACTTACAGATATAAGGAAAGCAGGTGCCCGAGTTGAAGCTCCACTTCTGTAATGCATTTATCAGCCTAACTTTGTGAGTATGGTCATGGCTAAGAAAGTGTGCTTTCTCCTGATTTCCACCAAGAAAAGATCGCAGTAATCCTTGATGGAGGTGCTTGCACCCTTGCTTTTCTCGAGCGCAAAACCTCATGCAGTTCCGGTGACCAGGAGGTTCCTTCTCGTCATCTGCTGCTGAGACAAGAGATAGTGTGCTGACCTTTTATAACAGGCATTTAAACTTGCCGAGAAGCCCTGGCCATTTGGCCCTGTCCCATATACATTAGCGGGATGCAACGTCTTTCCGCCCTTTTCCCAGAATGATGGACAGCTTACTGAAAGCACCCCAGCGTGTTTCCCACTCGGTGGCAAAGTTACAGACACACAAGGTCACTGGAGACATTTCTTTGGGTCCTTCATGCAACTGTAGTCACAGGCCCTTCCCCCTTTCTCCACCACTCTGCTAACGCACCTCCTGGCGCACTCTTGGTTGCGGCATGAAGTCCCCTTGCCTCTTGAGGGTCCCTGGGGGCCAACTAGCCCTCCTGTTACCCCCAGTAAGTCCCACACAGCTAGATTGCTGAGAGGTGTCAGAGGCCACGCCCCCTTTCTCAACCACTCTGCAAACGCATCTCCTTGTGCACTACTGATTGGGGGATGAAGTCCACTTTACTCCAGCAGGACCCTGGGGACCAAGAAGTGCTCCTGGTACCTCCTGTAAGTCCTACGCATCGGAATTCCTCACAGCTGGCGGAGGCCCAGACCCCTTTCTCCACCACTCTGCAAACGTGAATGCTAGTTAAAAAACCTTATAAATTCATTGAAAAAACCACAGGTTTCAGGGACGTTATAGTTATAAATAAGCATTAAAAAAAACTTAGAAATTCACTGAAAAAACACTGGTTTCAGCGACGTTATAGTTAGCAATTTCCATTTAAAAAACTTTAGAAATTCACAGAAAAAAACACAGGTTTCAGGGACATTATAGTTAGGAATTAGCATTTAAAAAACCTTAGAAATTCACTGAAAAAAACAAAGGTTAGAGGGACGTTATAGTTAGGCTGACATTTCACTCATACAAAACCATCAAAATTCAGCCGTTATAGTTAGCTGAGCTAACTATAACTTGCGCCCGCAATACACTGCTGATGACGTCACATATTACATCACTCATGACAGTAACGGCTGAATTTCTATGGTATGTACAAGTGAAATGTCAGCCTAACTATAACGTCTCTGTAACCTTTGGTTTTTTCAGTGAATATATTTTATATATATATATATATATACATATATATATATATATATACACATATGCACATGTGATTTCTTACCTTTGAAAAAGGCATACCGCCGAAACGCGTCAGGGTTAATCGCGCTTGCTGCTGCCTGCGCCAATTGACGATAAATGCTCTTTACCGGACCCGGGCTGTGGCACATTCTTTGTTTGGATTTAATTACTGGAATCCCTGTCTACCGCAAGCCACGGGGGCCCACGACGACAGCAGAGTCTTTGAAGCATCTAAATGAGGGGGGCATGACCCGCTCGCCCCACTGCAAGCCTTGGGATTGCCAGCGATATTTGCGGTGGAGGTGAGAAAGGGAGTCAAGGGAGGTCTATACCTCTGCTTGGCAGGATCCAGACACTGCACTATTGGACATTGTTGTGCCACAGCTAGAATTGTTTTGTGTGCACCAGTTCTTTCCTGGATATGCCATACTTACCTTTGAACAACTTGCCCGAGTTTTGCAGTGCTAGAAACGTCACTGGGACAATACATATATTCCACTGCAACTTGAAGTGAATTATGGGAATTGTAGTGTGACCGTATGCAGGCACGTGACTCTTTCACCATTTATAACACCTGGGACACTGCACATGTGATTTCTTACCTTTGAAAAAGGCATACTGCTGAAATGCGTCAGGGTTAATCACGCTTGCTGTGCCTGCGCCAATTGACAATAAATGCTCTTTACCGGACCCGGGCTGTGGAACATTCTTTGTTTGGATTGAATTACGGGAATCCCTGTCTCCCGCAAGCCACGGACGCCCTGCAGGGTTCGGGGGCCCCAGACGACAGCGGTGTCTTTGAAGCGTCTAAATGAGGGTGGCATGACCCGCTCGCCCCACTGTAAGCCTTGGGATTGCCAGCGATATTTGCGGTGGAGGTGAGAAAGGGAGCCGAGGGAGGTCTATACCTCTGCTTCACAGGATCTGGACACTGCTCTATTGGACATTGTTGTGGCAGAGCTAGAATTGTTTTGTGTGCACCAGTTCTTTCCTGGATATGTCATACTTACCTTTGAACAACTTGCCTGAGTTTTGCAGTGCTAGAAACGTCACTGGGACAATACATATATTCCACTGCAACTTGAAGTGAATTATGGGAATTGTAGCGTGACCGTATGCAGGCACGTAACTCTTTCACCATTTATAACTCCTGGGACACTGCACATGTGATTTCTTACCTTTGAAAAAGGCATACCGCTGAAACGCGCCAGGGTTAATCACGCTTGCTGCTGCCTGCGCCTATTGACAATAAATGCTCTTTACCGGACCCGGCCTGTGGTACATTCTTATATATATCAGCGAAAACTTCCAGCACAGCTGATCCCATGCCAAACGGGGTCGGTGCGATGTCTGGGTGCCAGAACCCGGTTGTAAATGCAGGAAATTCCGTGTCCAATTACTCCACAGAAAATACTCGCACACCAGGGTCACTTTCAAGATAGAAGTGTATTTAACGGCAATGCGTTTCGACCAAGACGGTCTTCTTCACAAGCCAAAAATCCACCATTTACATCCACCATTTGTAGTGCACATCCATGAACATAAAAAATGGACAAACAATGCTGGTTACAAGTGTAGATACTTAATCAACAGAAGAGTAATTCCGAATTCTAATATCGAACAAGGCACAGGGAATAACACTTGTTTCTTAAAAGAACCCTCACTCACCAACCTAGTTGGTGACATGCTTCATCATGGGGTTCCCACCCGAGCGGCCGAATGCCTCTCGGGTGTGGTGCGACGCCTGATTACAACGGAGCAGGTTTTTTTCATGCAAGGTGAGTGAACCAGTGAATGTTTAAAATTGCCTTTACTAGTCCTTAGAAAACTTTAATATTGGAATAGTAAGGCAAGATTAAAAATGAGAATTGAATGTCTTTTTTTGGTTAGATTGACCAATGGCATCCACAGGTGATAGAAGTGATAGTGGTCGGTCTACATGTTTCAGCCTCAATATGCCAATTAGCGAGCCTTTCTTCAGGACCAAAGCTGCCACGGTGGTATGCACAGGCTAAGGTGCACCCTTCCCTGTGGCAATAGAACCGCAAACTTACGGTTAACCTTTCAGCATTGTCTGAAAGAGAACGTGTATAAGTTCTGGAAGACAAAAAACAATGCGCAAATAACCAGGTCAAATTCTCGCTGCAGAATAGAACTGTGTCAGTGCAATGCAACAAGCATAACCTTGTGCTGCCATGTGTGCTGTTCAATGTATTTTATTTAGGCTCTATTATCTATAGTGCCTAGAGTGAAGTGCATATATTAAGCACAAAATATGGTCGATAATTTCTTTAGTGAGTTTGGAAGGTGTACCTGGCAATTGCGGGTTCGAGGACTGGAAGTTTCTCGTTAAATACACCTTCCATGTGCATAATTGCACTTCTTTAAATCGAACACTCAACAGACCGTGATTTTGGGTTGAGGTTTTTTGATTTGACTAAGGAGATAAACGTGAATCAAGAAAAACAAAGAACAGCACTGAGTGAAGCTCTTCTGCACACGTGCAAGGAGGAGAGAAACTAGTAAAATCAGGGCTTACATGGGATGTAATGGGTTCCTACCCCATGGATCCTACCGGGGGGTGTTGATCTGTAGTCACACACTAGATTAGGATTAGAGGCATTGGCATCAGGGAAAGTTAAGCGTACAAAGTTTACCTCGTGGTTGCTGTCGGTAGAAAAATGTACTCACTACACCAAGACCAAACGCCCGCTCCTGGCACCTGGTATGCTCCCGGTTCAGGACCCCGTGGATAGCTGTGTCTCAATGCCGATCGTATTTAAAAGGCTGTCATAGTGCTAATTAGCGTCCGCATCACCACGTCTCTCGTGGGGACGTGATGATGTGGAGACGTAGGCGTTCACGCGTGATGAGTGGCGGCGTCAGCTTGTCTCTTAGGAAACCTGGTAAACCTTTTTTTTACAGATGTCAATTTGAGCTGAAACTTTACTACGAGCGACGAAACGTAAAGGACTATGGTCAGCATTTACATTTCAAGAAGGCAATTTCCCTTTAAGCGAGCATTGGGAGACCTTTAGAGAGGGTGTTTTAGATCTCTGTATGGTCAGGTCAGGCGTTTGTGATTGCGCTGACCCATTAAGGGTAACTGTGCATCATATGTGTGAGTTGTCATAGAAAAGCTCACTGGGTTACTGGATGGTCGTGTTGGTATAAAAGGGAGTAGCCTGTAATTTTTACTTGATAGCCCATGCTAAAAGAAGAGTGAATGGTTTTTCGAAGGGGTGTCGGTGGCACCTGAAGGTGTCTCTACCTACTTGATTATGAATACATGTCAGTGGTATTTTAGTGTGTATGCCCTTAGTTGTTACCTGAGGAGTAGCCTGTAATTTTTACTTGATAGCCCATGCTAAAAGAAGAGTGAATGGTTTTGCGAAGGGGTGTCGGTGGCACCTAAAGTTGTCTGCACCTACACAACGATTATGAATACATGTCACTGGTATTGTAGTGTGTATGCCCTTCGTTGTTACCCGAGCTTGGTTTATGGTATATACTATTGCGAATGGCCTGGTTAACCGATATTACTTCCGTTTGATGGAATTCCAAGGGATGTTGTCATCCAACCCTTGCTTGTGAGTTAAAAGTCTATATATCCAGCGTTGCTCTTTTTCAAAAAGTAGCTTCTGTGTGTTTGCACTGGGTTTGATCTGTTCCACTATCGTCCACTCTGGTGGTGCTTTTTTTACAGCGAATGTTACTTCTGTGTTCACAGATACGTTGTTTAACTTTTCTACTTGTCATCCCCAAATACCGCAAACCACACGGACAGGTGATTAGATACACTACGTTTATTGAATTGCAATTCGTGTGTGATCTGAGTGTCCAGGTTTTGTTTGGTTCCAGCTCAAGGCTTTTGGCAGGTGACGTTAGGTGACAGACGCTGCAATTGCCGCACGGGAAATGCCCAATCACGTTTGGAAGTCCCCAAGCATTTAGTACTGAGGGGTTTTGGTTTTTCTCAATTAGCTTTGGGCGAGTAGCTACGAGAGAGTCCTTCAAACTTCTGGCTCTGTTAAATGAAAAGAGGGGTTTTTCCCATTTTCTGTTGTTAGTGTTCAAGATTTTCCAATGTTTATTAATGGATTTAGTAACTGCATTTGAAACTGTACTGTAGGTAGTAACAAAGGTAAGGGGAACCTCGCCAGTGGGTTTAGGGATATCCTCCAGTAGGGCATCCCGAGGCTGGTTTCTAGCTCGTTTTTTGCATTTGGTTAGAATTTTATCAGGATAGCCACAACTCTTCAGTTTCTTAGACAGGTCTACTGCTTGAGTGCGATAGTCCTCTAGTTTACTGCAATTCCTCTTTAAGAGGAGGTACTGACCGTAGGGCAGATTTTCCCTCAGCGCTCTAAGATGGAAGCTGTCGAATTGTAAGAGGTTATTTTTCACAGTTAGTTTGTAATATGTACTTGTCTCAAGTTTCCCTTGTTCTTTGGAAATGATTATATCTAGGAAAACCATATCTTTCCTGTCAATGGAATGTGTGAATTTCAAATTCTTATTGCGTTCATTTATCCATTTCAGGAAGTCCGTCAGAGTTTGTTCTGGTCCTTGCCAGATGACAAGGACATCATCTATGTATCTCCTCCAAAAGGAGATACAGGTACCATATGGGTTTGTTTCATTCAGGTTGTATTTTTGTTCAAAATCATGAACATACAGCCCTGCTACACTCGGGGCAAAGGTGCTGCCCATCGAAGTGCCAGTGGTCTGGAGAAACAGATCACCTTCAAATTCAAAATAGTTCTCTTTTAGTGCTAGTTTTGCACAGTCAATAATGAATCGTCTTGGTGTTTTGAAGTTCCAGTTAACAGCCGTGAGTGCTTTATTGATCACCTCAATGGTGTCGTCTTGTGGAAGGCACGTGTATAAGCTCTTTATATCGAGACTTACTAGAATGGTGGTGTCATCATCCACAGTGATTCCTTGCAATAAGTTAAGAAGGCTCTTGGTGTCTTTCAAGTATGTCGGGGTATTTTGTACAAGTGGTTTCAAGAAAAAACCGCAAAACCGAGACAGTGGCTCTAAAAGAGATCCTATCCCTGACATGATGGGGCGGCCAGGGGGAGGGGTCCTGTTTTTGTGTATCTTCGGTAGAGTGCAGAAATAGGGGGTCTTTTCTTCCCCCATTACCAAAAAATCTGCCTCATATTTTGAAATGTGACCGTTTGTCTCTGCATATTCCACCAGAGTTCTGATCTTGTTTTTCAATTCCTTGGTGGGATCAGTTACCAAGGGGGTATAGTTGGTTTTATCATCCAAAAGGCGTCGGCATTCTTTTTGATAATCTGATTTATCTTGAATGACCACCCCTCCACCTTTGTCTGCTGGTTTGATCACGATGGCGTCATTTTTCTGTAACTGTTGCAGAGCATTTGTTTCTTCTGTGCTTAGGTTTTTGAAGCTGCCCTTATCCTTCACTGCTTCTATGTCATTGAACACCGCCTGTTCAAATGATAGAATTTCTACTGGTGTGGTGTGAGGTGGTGGGCAGAATGTAGATTTTAACCGGAACCCTGTTTCACTCGTAGTGTGACTCTCTGCACTAGGCTCGTGTTTTTCAAAGAAAGCCTTCAGTCTTAATTTCCTAAAGAAATCTGATAGTTCACAGTGTAAGTTAAACTTGTCTAGACATGCAGTAGGTACGAACCCCAGGCCTCGATTTAGTACCTTTTCTTCTAAAGGTGTCAGGGTAAATGAGGATAAGTTGGTGATTAAACTCTGTGGCTGCTCTTCCCTCCCTGCGGTTCCTGTGACTTGCTCCTGGTCGTCTTCCTCCCAGTGTACCTGGTTCGTTCCCCGTCTCCTTCCTCTTCCCCTTCAGCCTCTTCCTAAAAAAGGCGGCCTGTAGATGTTTTGGGGAAAGGTAGGGGGTTGTTGTGGGTGTATGAAAGGTAGATTCCATCCAAACATTGGATATTGTTGGTGTGGGTTAAAGTGGCTAGGGAATCCTCCCCCACTATTAGGGTAATTATGCCAAGTTTGTTGGGTATTATGGAACCTGTTTTTTCCTCTTTGTCTGGATCTGTTACTCCCTCCGCTTGACCCACTGTTTGTCGAGGAGTCATCCTCAGAGAGGTCTGAATATTTATCGGCCATGGTAAGGGGGATAAAGTCTGGATCAGCATATGGGTATGTCTTCACATAGGAGAAACGTTTTAAGTCTTTTTGAAACTTTTGGATTTTTGACTGAGTCGGGTTCTCTTTGTATTCATTGATCTCCTTGTTTAATTCATCCAGTTTTTTCTTATATGCTGTGATCGTGGTTTTAAAGTGATTCTCTGTAAGTTGTATCTCTATCAGCATGGCTTCTGATAGCCTCAAGGCTGTCTTGATAATTAAGACTATCCAGTCGCGTGTACAATGCCATGCGATTTGGGCCCAATCTTTTCTAAAGGTTGCATCATCTAGTAAAATCCGAGGTGCATTCGTAACTAGTAAGCCTTTTGTTGCTGTATTGTTACGTAAATATTCTGTTTGGATTGTGCCAGTAAGATTGTCCGAATCCTATTCCTTTTTTGTTCGGTCAATTTATCCCACTCTGTGGTTTGGGAAATGGTTTGAGCTATATTAGGCTCTACAAAGAGGGAGGGTCCTGCCAAAATGGCATTTACCTCTGCGTCAGTAAAAGTTAAGCCTTGATTCTCCCCCATGTCAGTGATTAAATGAATAAAAATTCACGTCTCCGAAAAACTCTCGCAGCTGTGAGCTGCCACAATCAATTTAAACACAAAGAGACCAAGGGTATAATGGAACCACTCCTGGTCCCCTTAATGTATATACTTAATCAACAGAAGAGTAATTCCGAATTCTGATATCGAACAAGGCACAGGGAATAACACTTGTTTCATAAAAGAACCCTCACTCACCAACCTAGTTGGTGACATGCTTCATCATGGGGTTCCCACCTGAGCGACCGAATGCCTTTCGGGTGTGCTGCAACGCCTGATTACAGCGGAGGGGTTTTTTTTCGTGCAAGGTGAGTGAACCAGTGAATGTTTAAAATTGCCTTTACTAGTCCTTAGAAAACTTTAATATTGGAATAGTAAGGCAAGATTAAAAATGAGAATTGGATGTCTTTTTTTGGTTAGATTGACCAATCCATCCACAGGTGATAGAAGTGATAGTGGTGGGTCTACATGTTTCAGCCTCAATATGCCAATTAGCGAGGCTTTCTTCAGGGCCAAAGCTGCCACGGTGGTATGCACATGCTAAGGTGCACCCTTCCCTGTGGCAATAGAACCGCAAACTTACGGTTAACCTTTCAGCATTGTCTGAAAGAGAACGTGTATAAGTTCTGGAAGACAAAAAACAATGCGCAAATAACCAGGTCAAATTTTTGCTGCAGAATAGAACTGTGTTAGTGCAATGCAACAAACATAACCTTGTGCTGCAATGCGTGCTGTTCAATGTATTTTATTTAGGCTCTAGTATCTATAGTGCCTAGAGTGAAGTGCATATATTAAGCACAAAATATGGTCGATAATTTCTTTAGTGAGCTTGGAAGGTGTACCTGACAATTGCGGGTTCGAGGACTGGAAGTTTCGCGTTAAATACACCTTCCACGTGCATAATCGCACTGCTTTAAATGGAACACTCAACAGACCGTGATTTTGGGTTGAGGTTTTTTGATTTGACTAAGGAGATAAACGTGAATCGAGAAAAACAAAGAGCAACACTCAGTGAAGCTCTTCTGCACACGTGCAAGGAGGAGAGAAACTAGTAAAATCAGTGCTTACATGGGATGTAGTGGGTTCCTACCCCATGGATCCTACCGGGGGGTGTTGATCTGTAGTCACACACTAGATTAGGATTAGAGGCATTGGCAATGTCAAAACCGCTAGAATGTGAATGCAGTCTTTCATTGCTATCTACACTTGAAAACCAGCATTGTTTGTCCATCTTTTATGTTCATGGATGTGCACTACAAATGGTGGATGTAAACGGTGGATTTTTGGCTTGTGAAGAAGACCGTCTTGGTCGAAACGCGTTGCAGTTGAATACACTTCTATCTTGAAAGTGACCCTGGTGTGCGAATATTTTCTGTAGAGTAATTGGACATGGAATTTCCTGCGTTTGTATATATATTTATATATACACATATATAAATATATATATATACACATATATAAATATATGTGGCTTGGCATTGAGTCTATTGCATGCTCTTACTGCATCTTACTGCATCGTACCGAATATATCACTTCCTGGATTAAGCCTTCTCTTGAAATGCTACCCTTGAGAAGCAAACTGTGCTTTACAAAGGTAGTGATTTTTTATCCAATTGTTTTGCAATAATAACTGAAGCCTGAGAACTTCAGTGGTAATGCAGAACAAAGTTCTCGCTCATATCACAAGATTGAGGGAAAGAAACTGATTGTGCAATACTACCTCCACCATAAAGCCATCAACTAAACCAATATGTTATGTGATTTAGGTTTATATAGTGCTCAAATACCCGCAGGTGTCTTGGTGCTGCCTTGAAAAGAAGTGAGCTGGGAAATTCCGTAGAGACATTAATTGAGTAAAAAGCCATTTTTTGAGTTCTTTTCTGAATTGTAACAGGTAGGCTGATTCTTCGAGATTGAGGGGGAGAGAGTTCCACAGTTTTGCAGTGCAGACCCCGAAACTTCTACCACCCCAGCGAGACTTACTGAATTTAGGTACAACCACATTTTTTGCTGTCATAGATCGTAAAGATCTAGTGGGTGTGTACCAGATGAATTTCTGAGATAGGTAATGTGGTTCAATGCTGTGTAGAGCTTTAAAGGCGATGCACAAAGCTTTGAATGTTATTCTTTTGTTATGGGTAGCCAATGTAGCTGAGTGATATTTAGGTATTCCAATGATGAGACGAGCTGCATTTTGCAATATTTGGAGTTTATACAGTAGTTTTTGTTTCATATTGATATATAAACCATTGCAATATTCTAGTTTGGATAGTATTAGGGCTGTGACAATTGTTTTTTGAAGATTTTTGGAAATGTCAGGTACGATTAATACTGTACAATGGGAGGTTAAAGGTCATACAAAAATCAATTGGCTCTGCCTGGTCTAATGATTACCCCCCAAAAATCTGAGAGGTTGGGAATCAACTTGTTAACCTAGCAATACAACTTGGATTTTAGAAATGGCAAAGCTAGCCCAAATTGAAAGAAAGTTTAAAGTGCAAACTAAGGAATGAATCAGACGTCATAAATTCAGATCAGTCCCAAGCTGTGGAGGTCACCGTCAGACACAAGATCGCTTGCCTTTTTCCCAGCTCAGCCTCTTCCTTGCTGCCTGGATGTCCTGTGCTCCAGGTGGGGCACACCGCAACCGCAACCACCTCCGATGCCACGCTCAGTGCTGTGGGCCAGTGGGCCAGCACTGTCCCTGGAAGTGTCAGCCAAAGCATGGTGACCACAATGCCTCAATGGGAGGAGATAAGGCTGCCGGTCTTCTAGATTTCGCTCATGTGCAGATTCCCTTTGAGATCACCCTGAGGATACTGCTGGCATCTAATAGGTGAGTGACGCAACTAACTTCACCTTTCAAATTTATACTACAGACACCACATGTAGACCAGGAACTTTTACACCACCCCTGCCATCTTTGCAGATTTTGTCCCCTATGCAACACAGAAAGAGTTTGTTATGTCCTATAGTGGAATACAAGGTGACTCAAGTTATGTCGGAGGAGAAATTAACATTACTCCGCCAGCTTGCAGAACTTCGCGAAATCGCACAGAATTTTTCGGCAACTCCACGGAATTCCGTGGAGTGAAACTCCGCAAGCTCCACCCAGGGTTACCATTTTTATGCAACAATATATAAATGTGCTTGCAGACCCATATTCCCAGATATTATAGCATAGATGACTCCGATCTTAGTGGAAATTCTAGATTGAATTAGCTAGTGATGGAGGTTAAGGAACAAATTGTGGACTTAGACCAATTGATCTTGATTCCTGCCAGCCAGCCATATTTAATACATTCTTGGATCACGGATGACACATTCTCTCCAGGGTCGCAAATATATTGAATGACATTGTCTGTGTATATGTGTATAATCAATTCCCTTTCTCTATTTTTGAGTCCTTGCTGACCATGGAATGGGCAAAGCCTCACCCTGCACACCAGAGACACATCTTCTGCCCCTGATGTGCGTGTGTCTCAGATGCCCCCACACAAACACCACCGACTGCAGGGGAGGCACAACAATTATCAGGAGAGGAAGATGTGGACTTTACCGGTCTCAGTAGCCAAATTGTCGGGTATCATTTGCCTATGCCCCCTGGCTAGTTCTCCAGTGGTCCTGTGTCTGTCATTATGCCACCTTCTTAGTCACCCAGCATTGTACCTTTTTGTTTGTGCACCTGTTAATCATATCCACTTGCGGACTGTTGAAGAAGCCTACCTTCTCTAATGGCAATTTGTACCTCCTCACTGAAATTCCCCTCATCTCTACATGTCGCATTACATGTCTCCCAAATGGACTCTGTCTGGACATGTTTTGCTCACAATCAATGTTGGGGTTGTTGCCCAAAATACTGCAAGACAGCTCATGCTGAGCCAACACAATATTGTAAATAAATGCACTACTATAAACTAGAGTGTTGTATGTTTGTTGAAAAACATGCTACTTATACCATGGAGGATGTGTATTAACATTATTCACTTCATAGCATCTCAAGGAGAGTGAGCAGAAGTCACTAGCACATGCTCTCTTTAGATATGTAACAACAAGTACATCCACTGCAATGGCTTAATGAGGAATGTGTTGATTCCCAATGGAATGTGAGGGTGTGACAATAAACTTCAGGTACTTGACTAATCCATATTTAAAGCTCCAACTAAACACACAAATGCCTATCCTCTAAAAATGGGGTCTGTAAGCCATGTGTGCCTATAGCACAGTTGCACTCATCCACATAATTCTAATTCGGTAAACATGACAACTTGATCAAACACATATGATAGCCTCAATGTTCACACCAAAGATATCCCACTGTACATGAAATATCATGCATGCATTTATGATAGGCAGAATATCATGCCCATACTCCTTCTGAATTAGCATCATACCTGTGCCACACATGGTTTCATAAGGCCAATCCAATACCTTGGATCTCAGTATGGCAGGAATGGATGCACTTACAGTCTGGGCCCTGTATCAATGGGTAAATGCTGATTAATGCTACTTTGGGCCAAGTAGGGTAAATGTGTTCCTCTGCCCCTGAGATGCCTCCAATGTTTTGAGTGCCAGTGTATATACACATTACATCTATGGTACATTGCACACAATTGCTGCATGGGAGACAGAGCACAGAAGCAGGCACAAAGCAACACCACCCCAGAAGAAGATGAGTCACTTATGGCCATTAATCAACGAAAGTAGTTACCCAGAATGAACTGCATGTAGGGCAACACTTACCAAGTAGTCAATGGCAATGATGATGGAGTTTCTAGAGGCAGGTGTGGATACATTCATGATTGGAATCAGCCAACAACAAAGAGCCACTAGCACAATGGTGTAAGGGGGTGTGCGCTACTGGCAAGCACCAGTGTGTGTCAGCGCTCCTTGAACTCTGTAATCTGTGTTGCTAAAACGATACCAACTACAATTGTTCTATCACTTTCACACGTAGTGCAACAGTAGTATGCTTCCTGCGTTGTGGTGTGAGAAATAATTCAAAAAGAGCCCCACTTATAGTGGCTAATGTTCTAAAAACCACCTCACCTGACTGGATTGTCAGATAGACTATAAATTCCCCAGAGTCCTCTGACAAAATAACACTTACATACATAGCCAGCAGAACAATAGCCACATCATGAACTCAACTTAACTTATTCCATGCCAGCAAATCTTAATTAAGAAATGTTGATGAAGTAGCGAAAGTAGATTTTTATATAATATATAACATAAATCTAATCTAACTACACCTATCTAGCCTAAACTAACGACACTCAACACTACATTACACTAAAGTAACTTACCTATAACGACCTACACCTACCTAGACTATCCTAAATAACCTTAACTCTACCCTACACGATCTTAAATTATCCTAAACTATCTTAACTACTAAACACAAATGACAAGTTAAATATCTACCCGAACCCCCTTAAAACACATACATCAGCACAATACAGAAAACAACCACATGCCTAACATACACTACTTATACATTCTAATTGTTTGGGGGGTTTTGAATTTATTTTATAAAACACACACTAAACATCAATCCCCAACCAATAAAAAACCTACCCATCTAAAAACAAACCTAAAACGTACTACCTAAAGATATAATAAAAAAGCTTACACTAACCTCCACTATACCTAAACTAAATTCTAATCTAGATTAGGGTAGTATATTACTCTTACTAATAAACAACATTAAAATAAAGGGGGAAGGGGAAATTTTCAAGGGAGAGTCATATTTGCACACGGAAGAGTCAACATTATGGCACGAACCCAGGACAGCTCTCCCTCAAAGGCTGCCATACATAGCTGCAGTTCCTGAAGGTCTTTTAGGGCCTGAGCCTAAAATATGGAGTCTATGACAGGGGATTGTTGTGAGACGTGTGTGGCAGGCACCTGGGGTGCAGATGATGGGTCTGAAATGGCCTGAGATACCTCCTGCACCTGTTGGGCACCCTCTGGTTGTTTTTGGGTTGGGATTGTCTTTGTTGCTCCTGCCTCCTTTTGTTCCAGGTTCCGGCCGCCTTGCCCTGTTCATACATGATGGCCATCTTTTTGTAGGCTTTTGTGACATGCTGGATGTGTCTGTAGTGCTGCAATCATATGTTGAAATGCCTGGTCTTGTCAGCAGTCATGTTGTCTGGTGAGGAAAGGAAATACGTATCAGCTAAAGTTGAAAATGTACATGATGTTTGCAATAATAGGCTTACATTTTGAGACCAGGCCAGCCAAAAAGCAAAAAATTGAGAAAGAGATATGAACAATACATCTTCTGTACATACACTTTTCCCAATCAAACAAGGAGAAAGTACTCAAGTGCTAGCAGTGTAGGTATACGAGATAGCAATATCAACACAAATTTACATGTGAGCACATCATCCCTGAGACTGTGTCACAAGCATGTTGTATCCACATGGAATCGGACACATGGGCCACATTTGGAAACTTTGGTGTTGGTACTACAGCATGCAACAGGGCCACATCTGGAAACTTTGGTGTTGGTATTACAGCATGCAACAGGGCTTGGTTCTGGTCATAAACATATGTTCTGGTCATAAACATATGTGAAATAAGTTATGTCAAGCAAGTACAGGTAGGGTGCCTCAGCATTGGTTTACTCATCTGCAAATACACAAGGCAGCTCCTGTAGGGGAAACAGTGTTTACAACGCTGTCATTACATCGCGCTACCGTTACAACGCGGTTGTTACAACGACCACGTTGTTAGTACGCGATGCATTTACATCGCAAGTCATTACAACGACTTGCACTAGGGGGCGCTGAGGTATTGGAAATGAATTCCAGCACCTTCCCTACTGTTGCACAAACTGGAGTAGGAATAGTAATTAATACTATTCCTAAGTCCAGTGCGCCCCCTAGTGCAAGTCGTTGTAATGACTTTCGATGTAAATGCATTGTGTACTAACAAAGCGGTCGTTGTAACGACCGCGTTGTAAAAGCACGCGATGTAATACATCACGATGTAGGCCTTGTATCCTGCTACTGGATGAAAATATGGTGGAGCCTGCGTCCTTTAGGAAGATGAATTTAGAGTAGATTTTAGGTTGGGAGAGGATGGTGGAAAAGATCCTCCCTTGGCCCTCCTGATCCATGTGGCTTCTAGTTGGCATGCCCTGTATCGCTGGGTTGAGGGAAATGAATGCTGTTTGTGGCTGTGTTCCCTCGTCTTTGATTTTTGAGGCCTTGATCTTGCATTTTGCCCCTCCCGGTTTAGTGGGGGGTGGTCCCCTTGTCTTCCCTGACCTCATTGTTCCTGGCTGTCCCTGGTGAGCCTTTTGCTTCCTTGGCTACTTTGATTCCCTTGACTTGTTTGTTTGTGTGTTTGTGTCTCCCTTTTTCCTAGTGCCTAGGGCTTGTGCCTAGAGCTAGTGCTAGGAGTGCTAATAACAATTTCTGTTTGAATAGCTTGAATAGGTTGAATTTATAGGGAGGAAAATCAGGTGGGGTCGTACTGGTTGGGTTGTGCCTTTTGATGTCAGTTGCTGGTTGCGGCAGAGGCTTTGATGCCAGGTATTGGATCCCGGGGGCATGAGCACACGCGCCCTTGTCATGGAAACCAGCTGAGTTTGGAGCCGGGCTGGTCACAATGTGTGCCTGAGTCTTTTGTTTGTTCTGATGTTGATTTTGCTCTGGCTGCGGAGAAGAGCCTGCGGTGGAGAGGTGAGTAGTGCCCCGGGGGCCTGCAAACCACACCCAGACTAGCTGGGCCGCTTCTGCAGGTACCCGGGACGCACACTCAGTGGCAGATGATACAGCTGGTACATGTTACACTCGCCCTTGCTTGAAGTTTTGGCCAAGGTTGTTTACGCTGGCAGCTGAGAGTAGTTGGTGGATGTCAGTGGTTGATGTCATACTTGGTGTTGTGAGGAGAGAGGCCGGATGGTGGAGATGGAAGTGGTGAAGTGACGGGGGAGAGGGTGGCGAATCCGGGCTTGGCCCGCTGGGCAGAGTGGCAGGCCCAAGTGCCCCTCACCAGGGCCCCCTCTCCAAGGGCCCTTCCCTAGCCAGTTGAGGAGAGTTTTCCTTTTAGGCTTGTATCACTCCTCTCACTTTGCCCCCTCGCTCGCCCTGCAGTTTGCTCTCCCTAGGCTTCCGCTCATCTCAGGTGAGTCCTCCGCTGTGTCCTGATCCTGGTCTACCCATGTCCTTGCCTGCCCTCAGTTGCCACGGGCAAGGTAGGTGGGCTGCAGCAAGGGTCGGCTGACTGGAGGGAGAAGGTGGTGGAGAGAAGCGGCCGTCCCACAGATGCCTGTAGTGGTGCAGTGGTGCAAGGCTTAATGCAGCTCAACCCTGTCAGGGTTTTCCGGGGCTGGTATGGCTGTGAGAGCGGATGTGGAACCTGCCACACCTGTTGACTGATGGGGACAGACAGAGTCACCTCAGGGAGGGAGTAGACTTGACCCCTGAGCACATCTCCTGGGTCTCTAAGTCTTGACTCCGGACCCGAGGTCTCCCCCCCCCCACTGTTTCATCATCCCCTGCCTCTGTTGAGGCCTTGGCTGTCCGCGTCTGGCAGTCTGTTTTGCCTCCTCGCTCCAACGAGAGCACGTACTCTGCCGACAGTCAGCAATGGAAGGGGTGTTGGTGGCAAGTGGGGCTCACCAGGCGCGTCCACAAGCCTGCACCTGGATCTAACCGGGCCGCCTCCGCGGACCACCTGGGGCTCTCTCTCCGCAGCAGCCGGCTGCTGGCGGTCGCACTTGCACGGTTGTGGATGCCTTGAGAGGAGCTGCGGGTGCTGCAGGCTGCGGAGGACCTGCAGACAACCTGCAGGGGTCTGGGGAACCTGTGAGGAGCCTGTGGTGAGAGGGCGAGTAGCTGGATTGGGAGTTGGTGTGTCCTCACTCGGCTCGGCTCTGCTCTGCTCGGACTGGCGTGTGATGTCAAATCCTGGAACTTGAAAGTTCCTGCAAGGCAAAGTCAAAAGCAAAGCCTTGTAGAGACGAGACCTGACGCCTTACTAATGCTCAAATATGGACATAGGCAATCATACCATGTCCAGACAAGCTCAGCCAAGCACATTTAACTTTGCTGCTACATTTATTGAACCGTAGGTGGCAATGTGCCATGTTTTGGGTGTAAAACAATAAAAGGTCTGACCATTTGTAGGTTTTGGCCCTGATTTAGATCTTGGTAGATCGGGTCCCGCCATCGCTTTTGCAACAGTTTCTCCATCCGCCTACTAGGCTGTCTGCCCACTCGATTCAGATGCTGGCAGGTATTTGGACGATAGTCTGTCCGGGTGCCACCACTCTGTGAGAATTTTCCGTCTCTGTCAATGGTGCCATAGGCAAAAGAGGCTGTTGGAGGTAGTCCAGCAAGATTTCTGCAGGGCTAATCACATAATGCCTTCCCAGTGATGTAACTATGGTGGGTAAACTTCCACACCTGAGTTGGCGGTGTCGAAGGTATATAAGGTAGAAACGTACCCTTTTTTCCACTTTCATTTCCGACATGAACCTGAACGTCCAAGTCCCTCCGTTGCTGCTGCTACTTGACCACAAAGCTAATCAACCCTGTTGTGGCCAGAATCGAAGATACGTTTTTTTTACTTGTTGCTATTTGTATTGTCTGCTTGCATTACCTCTGGACTCATGCATTTTGAAATCTTTCTTGCAAGCAATATTTTACTAATGTGTAATGCATATGTGTGTACTGTTGTCTGTTAAGAAATTTAAAGAAACACACCTGTACAATTGTATTTTAATTTGAAATTTGGTGCAAGCTGCCTTCATGATAATGGACACTTAACCAGAAATTGGCATTAATCAAAAATTCCAAATGTGTCAATACAGGTGCGATTAATTATTCTCAAATTATAAAAATATGCATTACATATTATTGGAATAACTTAAATTTTACATAATGTAGAAATTGCACTAGACAAACAAGGTAAGATGTTTTTTTTTGTAAATGAATGTAAACTCAATGTTAGTTCTAATCGTAAATCATTTCATATATTTATAAACGTGACATTTCCACTTATCTAGTTCATTTTCTGTATTTATTACATTTACATTTTCTCTTTATTTTTTAAGGTGCAATGCATATGTGTTTATTTTTATCACTTGTATTAATAATAATACTTGGATTAAGTGAAGCTGAGCCAACGCCGAGACTCGAACTTGGATCCCCAGCTCCGAAGTCGGCAGTTCAGGCTGATATGCCACACCCTCCTTATCAAGTTAAAATAAACACACCTGTATTAACACTTTAAAAAAATAGAAAAATATTGGTTTATTTGGTGTGTGTCCATTATCATGATGAATGCTTGCACCAAAATTCTAAAGGCCATTTCAAAATGTTGGTCATTTATGTCTGGACTGTCCAAATATGTAATTCAGAAAACCCTTTTGTATTTTCTGTCATCAATGTCAGTAAGAATATGTATTTACCATTTTCATCATTAACATTTTAAATAATAATTGACTTGTAAATAAATAATAATGTTGCACAAACTTTGTAAAATGAAAATCTTTTTTTTCATAAATGAGATATTTCTCTCAAAGTTTTATTAAAAAAATAAACATAAATGGAGGACTAAAGGGTTTCTAAGAACAACAGGCTGCGGGTTTGTAGCCCATAACTTGCGACATAAACATAAACAGGAAGGGGCATCAATTGGGCACAGAACAGGCACTTCAAGGATTTTTCTTGAGAGGGGTAGGTTTGGATTTGACAGGGGTTAAGAACAGGTAAGAGGTAAATTTGGGAGGAGGAGAAAGGGTAGGAGAGGTGGGAGAGGATTGAGTTTTGGAGGTAGAGGGAGCTTTAGTGAATGATTTGCATGCGTCTGTATGTTTGGCAGTTGCTTGTGGGTCTGTTGTATGTTTGGATGTGTGTTTTTTGGCAGGTGTTTGGTAGTTGCATTTGGTTTTGTTTGGTGTTATTTTGGATGTAGGTGTGCTTTGTATGAGTGTGTTTGCTTTGATAAGTGTTTTGGCGAGGTAGAGACAGCTCTTTTCTCATTAATGCTCTCTAGCAATTGTACATTAACATGGCTTTTAATCTATCGCCCTCCCGGGTCAGCATCCAAGAACACATCGACCCTCGCTGACACCATTTCACAACTTGCTTTACCCCACAACAAGGTAATTATTTTAGGTGACCTTAATCTTTACTTTGAGTAGAGCTCCTGCAATGGGCTAATCCCCAATTAGAGACTTAGAAACCCTACACTTTATACAAGAAGTCTCTGGACCTATGCACATGAAGGGACACACCTTGGACCCCATTTTCACTAATTTTCCCAAACTGTTGGTGGAAACCCCAATCACAGTTCCTTGGTCTGATTACTTGATGATTCCTTTTTTTTCCCACTCTCTAACTCTACCTCCCGCAGTAACAATAACACCACAGCCCTTTCTAGGAAATTGACTAAGATTGATTCTGAGGCCTTCATGAAGGCACTTTCGGCCACCTCCCCTGTTTTAAGTTAGGATGTAGATCTAGCAGACACGAACATCAACAGATGGATCAATGAAGCCTTAGACTCTATATTCCCCCTGGCCCCTTGACGTCTATCACAAACCTCCCCCTCGGTACCCTGGTACAATGAGTCCCTAGCCGCAGCCAAGAGTCTATGTAAACACCTTGAACGTGCTTGTTGGCTTGATTACAGCCAGAGCAGCCGCACCAACCACAAAGAATCGCTCTAAAAATGTCACAAGCTTATCAGAAATACACACAGACAATTCTACTCAAAGAAGATTGACAGATCTAATAAATCATCTAAAGAACTATTCACCATACTCAACTGTCTATCATCTCTCAAATGAGTATCTGTAACGTTAACTCCCTCTAAGACAAATTGTAATAGCATTGCTACCTTCTTTGCTACTAAAGTGGCAAAAATGTATGATATGTTCCCACCCAAGGCTAAGAAGCGAAACGATCTACTAGCCACAAGAGAAGACTCGCCTAATCAGTGTGGTCTTGTTAATTTTACCAGTCTCTCCTTAGAGGAGCTACATGGAGTCTATTTAGAAATTAGATCTGGATTTCCTCTCGACTCGGCCCACCCAGAATATTGCTCCTTGGCATGTTCTCCATTCTTCCCCATTTTTAGGCAGTTGATTATTATGCACTTTGCTCTGGCTGTGTACTCCAGAAATGGAAGCATGCCACTGTGCTCCCTATTTGCAAGTAACTCACACTTGATCCAATGCTCTTGGAAAATCTGAGATCCATCTCACTCCTGCCCTTCTTTGCTAAAATTCTCGAAAAACCCGTAAATAATCAACTAACGAGTTTCATTAAATCCATGGACTTGCTCCACCCCTCGCAATCAGGTTTAAGGGCAGCTCACTCCACGGAGTCAGCTTTATTACTTGCAACCGAAACTTGGATACAAAGTGCTGATGAAGGTCTAACCTTAGCCTTGATACTGCTTGATCTGAGCGTGGCCTTCAACACTATATCCCACGGCCTCCTGATTCAGAGGCTAGAGGAGTGTAGTGTCTGCAGCTCTGCTCTACGATGGTTAGCTTCTTTCTTGCTTGATCGCACTTTCCAAGTCGCCCAGAGACCTTTTGCATCAGAGACTCATTGGGAGACACAAGGTCAAATTAGTGTTGTAGGCTGATGAACTCAACTAATCATGACTCTCTCCCAGGCAGGGAACGATCCAGCGCAACAGTTTAAATCTTGCCTGAATGAACTGGCAAAGTTGATGGCTGACAGTGGGTTGAAGCTCAACGCCAATAAAGCAGAGATCCTTATCGTGGGTAAGGACCCATCTGTCTGGTGATCAGCCTGGTGGCGTGATGCCCTAGGCCAGATCCCTGAACCCAAGCCCAAAGTTAAGAACCTAGGAGTGTGGTTTGATTCCAAACTATTTTTTCAAAACCAGATCAGGAGCGTGGCAGGGAATTGCTTTGGAACCCTTAAAATTCTAAGACAGGCCCTGGACCTGCTCCTGATAGAAATACATAGAACCATGGTATATGCTCTGGTAACATCACAGTTAGATTACTATAACGTCCTTATCCTAGGAGCAACCAAAGGTAGTCTGAAAAAACTCCAAAGAGTCTAAAATGCGGCAGCTCACCTGAATCTTAATCTCCTAGAAGGGCTTCAGCGGCTCTTGCTACCCTCCATTGCCTCCCACTGGAGAAGAGAATTTTCATTAAAGCTCAATGCTTCTGCCATAGAATTATCTCCCAGAAAGGTCCTAAATACCTACGCACTGTGATACAGCCTTACTCCTCACTGCATAATCTGAGTTCTTCCAAGGCCAACTTTGTGCCAGTTCCCCAGGTCTTTAGGGCCAAATTGGGGGCACGATCTTTCTCCTTTCTAGCTCCATAGGCTTGGAACTCTCTCCCGGTACAGTTAAGAGCAGAATCTTCTGAAATGACATTTAGGATCAAACTTAAAACCTGGTTGTTTAGCTATCCTTAGTGTCAGTCGGTGCATTTCTGATTTATATTCCTTGGTTGTAGCTTAGATAGGTCAGGTCTCAGTGCGGGGACACACCATATGGTGCAACCAGGTGCTTTTTAAATCATTACTATTAATATATTATTATTATGAGTGTGCTGTAGAGGTGGTTGGTGTGGTTGTGGTGCGTATGGGTGTAGTGGTGATTGTGGATGTGGTGCTTTGTGGGTGTGCTAGTTATTGTGGATGTGGTAGTGGTTGTGGTAGTTATGGGTGTGGTGGTTGTGGGTGTGGTGGTGGTTGTGGGTGTGGTGGTGGTTGTGGGTGTGGTTGTTGTTGTGGTGGTTCTTGGTGTGCTGGTGGTTATGGGTGTGGTGGTAGCTGTGGGTGTGGTTGTGATTATGGTGGTTGTGGCTGTGGTGGTAGTGGTAGTGGATGTGGTGGTGGTTGTAGTGGTTTGAGGTGTAGTGTCAATAGTGTGTGTATGTTGTTTGTGTTTGTTTGTGTGTTTATGTTTATGTGTGTCTGTTGGAGTGGGTGCCTGCAAAGAAGTGAGTGTGCTGGGCGCTTGGGGTGGGAGTTGGGATTTGGGTTAAGGAAGGGACCTGAGTTGGGGCAGAAGGTTGCATTGGTTCGGAGGCTGGGGTGAGTGAGGAGGCTATTTTTGCAAGTGATCTCTTCATGCCAGACATTGAACTGTGAATGACATCCAGAAATGCAACCACTTGTTGCATTTGACAGCTAAGGCCCTGGATACCATTCACTATCACAGTCTAGCCTACAGAGATGCTGCGGGAGGTCAATATCCTCCTCACTCAGCATAGCCAGAGTGAGAGGGGCATGGTGTAAGGTGCTGGTGGTAAAGAAGACCTCAGCCCTTTTAGGGGGCTGGGTTTGGCCAACTGGGGGAAGCAAGAGAGAGGGTGGTGCTGGGTCTCTGGGTGGTGGCCAAGGATGAACTTAGTACAGTTACTGTAGGGTCCACCACCACTAGGGACTGGTCACTTCTAGAGGCCTCCGAAGATGATGATGAGCTAGTGGCCTCGATTCCAGTTCCCTCAGCTGCCATGCCACTGTGTCCATCGGTGCCAGATGTTTCACCACCCAAAACACAGAGGCCAGCTGCTTCCCTGCCTTCTTGGGACTCGTCTCTTTGCCTGTTCCTGAAGATACTGCAAAGACATATACAATAGTTTTGTTGTATCTGTGTAAATATAACTGATCATGAATTTTGTTCTCCAAATATTTTCCACCATTTCAAATTTCACCTGCTTCAAGGCTTTTAAACTTTGGTTTATTTTTATCATTATCTCTTGAATGTAGGGAATGTCTTCAGAAACCATTTGGCCACAGTTTTCCTATTTTACATTATTGCTCATATATTAGTTTTGATCATTTCTCTTATCCATTTTCATTTCTCTCCAGGAACTGTTCACCACATCTGAATCGTTCTGATTTGTTGTTTTGAATAGTGAACTTAAGTCACAAAATTAATATAAAGCAAAAATCCCTTTGTACATTGTGTGTACAAGGCAAAAAATGCTGATTTATTTTTATTTTTAAAAATAACAATATGAATCAATGTGTGCCAATATTTACTGCAATGTTGAGCCAATATTTCTGTAAACTGAAAGCCTGTTGCTTTTGTTTGGGCATTTCACAATGGTGAAACGTACTTCAAGTAACTTAAGTATTCAAATGTTAAAACATTATTTTATGGATTTAGTACTTAAGTTGCTCATTAATGTATCACCCCCTATGTATTTACTTATGCTGTTGAAGAAATTCAATAATAATTTTATTGGTATTTTTAAATTACTCCTAAAGCATAAGTAAATACACAGGGCTTGCTACAAAATAGCCTATGTTATTTTTTATTTTTTTTATCATTGTGAAAACAACTAAAACATATTCAGGCATTTATTTTAGGCAAAAATTGGTACAACATTACAGTAAATTTGAAAAACACAGATTCACATAGATTTTTGACAATAAAAATGCAAATCACAATATTAAAAAGATTAAACCTTGATGCATTTCCAAAAATACATTTCCTAATGAGTCATCTTTTGTGCAGGTTATTGAGTTTTCCAAATGGGATAGTCCAACATTTATGTGACGGAACATTCCATTTGCAAAAGTCCCTTTAAGTAACCTATTTTTGTACATTATTGATTTATCGTCTGGACATAACAAAAGACATCAAAATAATGTTTTTCGGTATGTGTTATCCGGTCACCTGTGTGTTTACATTCCTGTCTGTTTTTTAAAAAAATGTATCCCTATCAAATTCATTTTTCAATAATCAGACTGGCTTACATGCACATTTGTGAAGGTGTAAGACATGCAAATCTGTAATATTTAACATAAATTAAATTGTATTTTTATCAAAAACATATTTGTAATATGTTTTAATAAAAAGTGTAGCCATTTAATCCTATGTTTCTAGTCATATTTGCTCAAATGCTCACTATTGTTTGTTTATAACACTAACACACAATTGTGACATTTGGAAAAACCAATGTATCATAAATGTGTTTTATGCTATATCACTTGTGATATGGCTAAAATAACAGCCTTCACAATTGTGATGGAGCATCGCACCTGACACAATTAAAATTGAGGCCTGTTTCGTACAACTGTCCCTCATAATATCAAACAAACTGATGTATAATATTTTTTAGGAGGTATACGTCTGCTCAAAACAGTTTTTTTGTAGTGATCAGAAATATATTGGTATCATTTTCCACAAAATAATATACAAAACACATTATCATGTACTTTGTGCCAAACTTACACCTTCAAAAAATCTTCTTGTGCGTTGGACATATGTCGACCTTTATGTTGTTCAATAAAAGGATGGAGGGACGCATGCTTTTTTCAAGGTCTAGCACACATGTCCCTACAGCTTTGAGAACAAGGAGTGTACTCTTCCTATGTGGGTATCTAGGTCTAGCAATCTGGTCAGCGGAGGGGAGTGCTCCTTTTAGTAGCAAGGGCCCTCACACACCCCAACAGGTGTCATGCTTCATCATCGGGCAGCTCCTCATTGGGCCAGTGCTGCAATGCCCAAAGTGCCACTCGAGGGGACTCTTTACCGGAGAACTTTTCTTTTTTGCCGTTGTGAGTTGCGTGGGTGAGTGAGAAAATGTGAGTAGAATGGGTAAGGATGGTGTGTGTTAAAAATGACTAAGGGAATCCAAACGGGAACTCAGTTTAAATAGTAGGGTCCCTTTGTCATGCTTATAAAATGTGATTTGAGCATAAAATAGATGTAATGGTCTATTTAGCTGCAGTCAGTATAAATCAAAAGATTGTGAAATAGTGTGTTTGTGAATGTTAAATGCTTCCCTACCACTCAAAATGGTGGCTAGTTTGTTTACATATACAAAAGGCGAATGTTATTTATGTGTTTTGACTGAATGTGTATATTGTGGTGCGTTACTGTGGGTAAATGCAATAGTTGCATGGTTTTGTCTACAGTTCCGTTTGCAAAATTAAAAAAATATATATGTTTAAAGAATACATTTAAAATGTATTATTTATACATTTGTTTTTTATCAGAAAATAGACATGTAAAGAATGTAAAACAAAATATGTTGTATTAAATTATGTAAAAAATATTCTTTTGAAAACTGAATGAAATGTGTGTTTTATTTCAAAAATATGTTAGCAAAAACACATTTCTTGCTCTTAACTGCAGACATATGAACCCAGGGAGAGCAAGGAGACGATAGCCCCAAGTTCTGAGACAATTTCCAGACCTTGCCACCATTGAAGAATTGGATATTATCAAAAAGTTCCGATTAAATAGGCAAACTATTTTTGATTCATGTCTTTTTTTTAAATATTTTTTTTTGATAAGCCAAAATAACATGCTCATACAAAATAGAGTATTTCTAAATTAGAACAATTCATAATATAGAAAAGAAAATACATTAGGATTGTGTTCAGTCATCGTTACCTGAAATTCATTATTTTCTAATTCATAAGAAAAACGTAACTCTGATTAAATCCAACAAGGGCATCAATACATACAATACACGGGAGGATAGGAAGGGTAAGGCCCAGAAAAGAATATTATACCGTGGAAAATGCCAAATGATCGACCATGGCACCCCATATCTTTATACCGATTCTGCGTTTTTGCGACCCCTTAAGAGCATACAGACTACACTGTAAATTTCATATCGCATATAGCCTTCCTCTCTACATTTCAAAGGACAGTGGTTCCTTTTGCCGCCACAGAGACGCTATACGTAATCGGGCCACAGCCACTGCTATGAAGATTAAATATCTGAATTGATATATTTTGTGATTAGTCATTGAGTGTTCCAGAACTCCCAGTAACATAACCCTCGATGTAAATGTGGTCTGTGCCCCAGTCATTCCTGTCAAGAAGGCCTCCATCCCACCGATCCACTGTCTCAACTCTGGGCATGCAAAAAACATATGCAAACTATCAGTCTGATCCATCCCGCATCGTGTACACTTGCCATCGTTTAACCCGCCCCATTGTGAGATTTTAGAACGGGTGTAGTGTAGGTTGAAAATGCTCTTGTAATGCTGTGTTTTGAGACTAGATGTTATCAGGATCTTCTCGCCCAAAGTGATGGAGTCTTGTCAGATGTTGCCTCCCTGAGACAATCTAGTATTTCATTTAAGATTTTGTGCCTCCAGATCATCTGGCTGTATTTCAATGAGAGCTAGATATAAGACACCGATCTTTCCATGCCCCCTAGCTGCCTCTATCAGGTTACTTATTTGGGCTAAACGTTCTACATCTGCTTTCTTTTGTAAATAATCCCGAATCTGTAAATATTTTAAAAAGTCAGTTTTAGGCAGATTAAATTCCGCGGCCAGAGAGGAATAAGACTCGACACCTCTACTATCAACTAAATCCCCCAAAATGACTATAACCTGTCATCTTCATCTAGCCATAGTGGCGTCCCAAAAAATGGATGGTAATAATACTGAAGCAGAGGTGGGCGTATAATGGCTGATCCTACCAATCTGCAGGCGCTTCCCAACCTGCTGCCATACCTTGCAAACAGCATGAACCACCTTGAAACAGGTTTTCTTATAATAACTAGGTTCTAGATTTTGAAAGAAGCCTCTCTCTGCCTCTGAGCCCAACAACATTTGAAAAATATGCGGAGTCTCAGCTACCTCAGTTTCTCCTTCGCCCTCCAGTGAAATTCACATATGCTGGAGTAGACATGCCCAGTAGTAAAACATAAAGTTAGGTACTGCCCTGCCCCCGCGAGATTGTGGTAGATTCATATATTTCATTGCTCTGCATAGTTTACCTTGAGCCCAAATAAAGCTGCTACAAAAAGATTGCAATTTCTGGAGTTGCTTCCTACTAAGTTCCAAGGGATCCGATCTAAATTAATACAGAACTTGGGAAAAATATTCATCTTTAAAACATTGCATCTTCCAACCATTGAGAGATGCATGGCTTCTATTCTATCCAGCTCACTTTTATTTATCCGCAGCATGGGATCCCAGTTGGCGAGTACCATTTTATCCAGGCATGCACTAATTCGGACACCCAGACATGTTGCCTCTTCTGTAACCCTAGGATCACTAAAAGATGCTTGGTTTGTATATATAATTTGAGTCTTAGCTATGTTTAATTTATGGCTGGAATCTTGCCCAAATAAAATTGCTAACCGTTCAATTTCTAACAGTGCTAGGGCAGGGTCCGGGGAGACAACATCTATATCGTCAGCATATGCTAGGACTTTGAACTGCTCCCATCCAAACCGCACCGGTTGAATACTTAAACTATTCTCCAGTAAATTAAAAAAAGGATTAATATAAAGAGAAACTAATAAAGGGGGGCATGGACAGCCTTGTCTAGTCCCTCTTGATATTGACACTAAATCAGATTCGAGCCCAAGTGCACATATTCGAGCCACGGGTGATTTACACATAGTTCTAATTGCCCTGACAAAGCCAGGTCCAAACCCTTGCCAGCACATAGTTGCCCATAAAAATTCCCAAGAGACATGGTCAAATGCCTTTTCAGCATCGAGTAGCACTACTCCACATGGAGCTTGCTGAACGTTGGTAGAGTCTAGCAGGGTAACTACCCTGCTGATGTGGTTGACCGTGCCTCTTCCTGGGACAAAACCATGTTGACGGGCACAAACTAAGGAAGTAATTACTCTTGAGAGTCGCGTAGCTAGAATTTGTGCGCATATTTTCACATCACAATTTAAAAGCAAAATCGGTCTATACGACCCAGGTAGTGTGGGAGGCTTGTCTTTTTTAAAAAAAAATATGATATTAGCTACATCCCAGGATGCAGGGGCATCCCCTTTTTGTGCTTCCTGAAACGTAGTAAGCATATCTAATTTTGACTCCAGTAAGAAGGTTTTGTAAAATTCTAGAGGGAGCTTATCTGGGCCGGCAGCCCTGCCTACTACTAAAGAATTGACAGCCTCCACAAGCTCCTCTAGCGTTATAGGCTCCTCCAAGTACTTCCGGTCTTCTTGACTCAGAATCCTTCTATATGGATCCTTAAAGAAGGACTCAGGTCTCTCATGGCCGCTTTGGTCCTCAATATATACTTCTTCATAGAAAGCCCTAAAAACTTCTAAGATCTCCACTGGTGTTTCGACTAATCTTCCGGCTGGATCTTCAACCGCAATAATTGCGCATTTGGCCTCTTTACATCTAATCTTTTTTGCCAAGCATCTGCCCGTTTCCTCCCCATATTCATAACATTCCCTTCTAAAAATATGATATCTTTTAGCATTGTCCCTAGTCCATTGCGGATTTATCCTGGCCTTACAGCGGGCCCCCTCAGCTTGCACCTGCGTTACATCCAGATTTCCCTGCAGAGCATGCATAAGGCTATACTCTGCCTTCGGAAGGTCCTCATATAAACCCTGTATTAATTGCCTCTGCTGCTTTTGAACATATAGACCAAAACTGAGAATTTCCCACCGGAGCCCTGCTTTTAAAGCATCCCAGACTATAATATGGATGGTAGAGTTCCGATTAATAGAGAGAAATTGGTTCAGCCACTGCTGGATGTGACATATAAACTGTTCCTTGAGCAGTAACTTCCTGTCAAATGAAAAAGACCCACAGGGTCACACCAGACCGTGCATTATGAGTTTTAACAGCAATGGATTATGATCCGTTGTGACTCTTGGGAAAACCTGTATATGCGCATCCGCTAAGTGTGTTTTAGTTGCAAAAAAATAATCTAATCTAGCGAGCTTTTGATGTAGACAAGAATAGTGTGTGTACCCAGGATCTGGATGTTTTAATTAGGCCCTTACATCAGCTAAACAATGATCATATAAAAGTTGCTGCAGGGCCTTGAAAACCTAGGTTTTTGACCAGTATATATATATCTCTGCCAGCACGCAGAGCAACATCTTCTAGCTGGATGTTGAAATCCCCACACAGTATCAATGGGGAAGGCCAGGAAGCCAGCTCTAACTTAAGATAGTCTAATATCTGTGCTTCATCAATATTAGATCCGTACATGGAGCATATTACGAATTTCCTATTGCCAGCTAAATATTCAACTATCGCCCACTGGCCGTATTTGTCAGCAAGAATACTACCGGTGGATTGAATGTTAGATTTAGCAAGGATGGCCACACCTTTTGTAGTAGAGCCTTGCATTGTACAAGCTAGAAGCGTATACACTAGCTCAGATATCACCTAGTGTTTCCCCCAAGGTATGTGTGTCTCTTGGAGGCACACCACATCCGAACACATCCTTCTTATTTCCTGCGCCACTCTTTGCTGTTTAGCCCTGTCGTTGAGGCCACATACATTAAACGAACAAATAGACAGTCTATTCACCATCAGCCCACCTTAAATTGCTCTGGCGGTAGACTCTTCCACATCCAATTAAACACTGCATATATGTAGACACAATCCTTAGCTTCTGTTTTATCTACTTCATTTATTGGCTTATTTTCGATTCCCCCCCAAACAACCCCACAGCAGCCCCACCCCTCCCAGAAAGCCCACCCAAACCCACCCAAGCACTTCCTCTGCCAACGGAAGCCCCCCATTCCACCCCGATCATGGTGGCAAATAGACCTGTAGGCCTTGAGTGATGGAGAGCCTCGCAACACCAGCCAATCGCCCCCCCTTCCTCCCAGGTTCACCCAACCCAATATTTGTAAGGACAGAAGAAAGGGAGCACAGCAAGATGCAGAAAAAATGTATGTCTTGAGCTGGAGCCAGATCTTCTGCCTTGCAATAGGAATCCCACAGCAGTAACACCAATAGTGAAATTAATGTCAGTACTCCAATTTGGTTCCACAGGATAATTCCAATTCACTGTTGCAGTATCTGGTGGAATGTCACAGCTAACTTTCAGTGCTGTTCTACAAGAAGTTATTTCTTCAATGTTGAGACACATGAGCAGCTTGATACAGTTTCTACAAAATGATGATGTTGCCAATGTGAAGGGAGTTTTTACTACTTTGGGTCACCTACCACATGTAGTTAGAGCATTTGATGGCACACAGATTGCCTTGGTGCCACCACACGACAGAAAAAAAATCTACCACAATCTGAAAAACTTCCATTCAATCATTGTGCAAGGTGCGTGCTTACCAGATTTGTACATCACAAGCTTGAATGTACGTTTTCCAGGATCTACACATGATTCCTTTGTACTACAGAACAGCCCCTTAACCCTGCAAATGTCACAACTTGGAAGTCCACTCAATGAGGCCCATTAAAGAACACAGAGTCCTGTGAAGTGGACTTTTGAGCTCCTAAAGGCAAGATTTTTATGTCTGGATAAGACTGGCAGAGCTCTCCTCTACTCACCCGATACGTTGTGCCAAATCCCCATGGCATGCTGTATATTACACAATATAGCTTTGTGACAGAACATCCCATACATTGCAGAGGAAGAAGACCATGATGAGCCACCAGGTGAGGATGATAGTGGTGAAAAGGAAGGAATTGGATTACGTCAAGATGTTATTGACAACTTCTTCACATGACTGTAAGTATATATTCACATATTATGACATTACATTTAAAACCATCTTTTATCTAATGAGAATAAATGTGTGTGCTAGACATTTTTGTGAGAGGGCAAATTAAGGTAAATCCAGGGCAAAGATATTTGTTGATCTACGTTTTGAAACATCGACTACGGTGTTTACATTGTTTATCTTTGATTGTTTTTAGAAAATGTGTCCTCAAAATATGACATTTTTAATGTGTCAATTTTTAATGTCATACAAATATATATATATATATTTTTTTTTTAATCTGTGTTAGGATCCTTCACCATGTCATCTTCATTTGGACATTTCAGCGTTGTGACATTTGCAGTTAGAGGCTGATGTTGCGAAGTACAAAGGGAACATGGGTTGATCTTGTGAAAGACACACACTTTGGATGTAAAGACCTTGTACAAAGACAACTTGCACAGTGCTTGAATAGTATTTGTTAAGATTGCATTAGGCTTGTTTTCTGTTGATTGTTGCCACTAAGGCAATATGTGCTGCTTAAATTGGTCTAACCACATGTGGTAGACCACCCAAAGCATACAAATCTCCCTTCAAATAGGCAAAATCCACATTTTGTGATAACTGTATGTAGCTGTTGATGTGTCTCATCATTGAAGGAAGAACATCTTGTAGCACACCACTTAAAGTTGGTTGTGACATTCCACCAGATACTGCAATGGTGTATTTGAATGATCTTGTGGTCACAAAAGGAAGTATTGCCATTATTCCTACTATTGATGTTATTGATGTGGGTTTCCTATTCTGAGGCAGAAGATCTAGCTACAACTGATGACATCAAAAGATAAGAGTTTGCATATTTAGCCTGATTTTATTGATTTTATTGATTATCTCCCGTTCATCCATGGTAGCAAGGTCTGGAACTGTAAATGTAAATATTGCATGAATTTTTGGGAATATGCGTGGATTATAATGTATTAGGAAAATATGAGGCACATTTCTTTATTGCAAATAAATATATAAATCATATACTAGTTTTGATTTGTGGTTTTGTTCTTTTTGTCATCTTTAAAGAAATATGAAAAACATTACCCACGAGGAATTTATTTATGAATAAACACTCTTTATGAATTTAACTTTTTAAGATGTATGATGGAATTATAAAAAGGGAACAAATTGAGAAAAGACACACACCACCAGTATTTTTTAATTCAACAAAGCCAAATAAACTAAAACAGGATGCAAACAACAAAAAAACAAAAAACATAATATGACAATCATGGTGAATGAAACTGATATTAAAGAGAGAAATTTGCTTGAAATTCAATGTCCAAAATACAACTGGCATCAAAAAGGCAAATGTGTCCACAAAATAGTCCACAGAGTGAATGGTAGTCACACACTGGAGGTAATGAGGGTCTGAATCTCTTGCTGGTGGTGCTGGAGGTCTAGCTATCCTCTACTGGTGGTCCAGATAAACTCCCCTTCCTGTGGGGGACTGCTGGATCCACAGTTGCAGGGACTGAGGTGGATGCAGGTGTGTCCTCTTGTGGCAGGGCCTCACTCTCTGTGGCTGAGACAGATGTAGTAGGGCCAGGTGTTGTTGAACCACAGAAAGAAGATGTTGCTGGAAAAGCCCTGCACATATAGGTAAAACAATCCTGCAGCACCCCAGTCAGGCAGCCCAAATCTGAGTTTAGATCTTCCATCTGAACATTGCGCTACCTTCGCAATTGCTTCATCTCCCAGAGCTCTAAACATGTACCTGGCCCATCATCTCTTTGGACTGATTAAGTGATCCCAAGACTTGGTTGATGGTGGCCTTGGTGACAATGAACCCAGTGGCCTTACCTTGCAGGCCCACAGATTCCTTCAAATGACTCCTACCCCCACTATCCTGTGCCCTTGACCCAGTGTGGCCCATCCCACTGGTTCCTGACTGAACGGAAGGTGGTGGTAGTGGTGTTGGATCAACATCAGCCCGAACTGGGGTGCACAAGTTTGGGGTGATATTCCTTTGGACAGAGGAAGTGGAGGTATCGAGAGGCTGAGTTGTGGTAACAGCTTAGATAGAAGGTGTAGGTGTCTGCCCAGGGAGACCAGATGGACCAGCCGCTCCTCATCATACAGACTTGCAGGAGTGAGTTCCTCACTGAAGGCTTGCTCCTGGCCTGGAATGGAGGTATCCTCAGTAGCAGTGGTAGATGGTTGTCCACGTACTCTGGGTGTTGACCTATCATAAATTACAAAAACAAAGATGTAAAAAATCTGTACTATTACATCAATTGATCTCGATGCTGAAAATGGATCTACCTAAAAGGAAAAAGTGAATTTGTATAATGAATATACCTTTCAGTAGTATTGTAATAAATTACAAAAACAGTTTACATTTCAAACAAAACTACTTTTAAAAAGCAGGTAAAATTATTTCCTGAAATGGAAACAAAATTAGGAAGCAACATAAAATTTTGCAAACAATCAACACAACACAGTAGAGAGGTGAAATGAGAAATAAACCATTCCAAGGCCTAGCGGGGTAAAATAAATCTGATTATTGAACAGCTTAGAAAGATAAATAGTGTTAGTAATCATTTAAACATTGCAAAGTACCTTTATTATCAAACCAACTGACAAATTAAAACATAGCATAAAATAGAGATTGATAAATACATAACACTTTAACATATGTGAAAGTATGTAAGAAAAGAGAGAATGACCATAATAACATTGCAAAATTATTTTCACAAAACAAAAACAAGGCTTCATGGTAGTTGCACTCATTTCAACCTTACAATATTAAACACATATATGAAATATGTTATTAGGTGTAAAAACACTTACATGCACAAAATAGATTCTAACAGAGAAACAAGGGAAAAACAAAAGATGTAACATGAAGAAAAACACAAATATTGACAACACATATTAACTAAAATAAAACAAGGGTAAAACAAGAGAAACAACAATATTGCTACAAAATTCCTAAACAAAATTGAAATAAATAAATTAATGTATGGGTTTATATGATTATGATTAAAAAAGGTACAAAACACATTAGCAACAACTAAATTAAAAGCAAAAAGGATATATACCTTTAGTGACACATTCAAAAGTCTAATTTACCAGTCTCCACTCCACCAGAGATTCCTGT
Source organism: Calotriton arnoldi (assembly GCA_963921515.1). Taxonomy (NCBI): domain Eukaryota; kingdom Metazoa; phylum Chordata; class Amphibia; order Caudata; family Salamandridae; genus Calotriton; species Calotriton arnoldi. Next base: position 50,474 of record CAWUFW010001846.1, on the reverse strand, counting down.
CAAGCCTTTAGGATGTAGGATCTGCAAAATCTTCTCCTCCCAGGGAAGAATTTGTAAGGGGGGAGTTGGGAGACCAACCACCAGCACTCTGGGCCTCTTGGCGATGCTTGGAGGCCAGGGAATGCACTCTCTCCAGCAGATCATTCTACCTCTTCCCTGTTTCCTCCTGTGTGCAGACGTTGTTTGCTGCAGCATTCACTCTGTCAACTATTCAGGTCCACATTTTCCCTTTCAGGTCTATAGTTGCATTTTGTACTTGGGCTCTAAACAATTGTGGCATTACTCTTATAATTTCATCTACCATTAGTGACAATTCTCCATCAGTAAAATGTGGATTTCACCTCCCTGGCATTATGAAATTAAAAACTTAAACAATTGTAATAACCTACAAGATATTTTTTAAAAAAAGGAAAACAAAATGAACAAGTAACAGAGAAAGCAAAATAAAATACTTGACTACACTGAAAAAGTGCTCAGGAACAAAGTTCTGCTACAGTGGAACGGTAAAGGATAATGGGCTGAAATGGAGTTTTATAGTGTGTTATGCAGATGGAAACAATTAGTCAAAACACATCAGGTGTGTGATGCTAGCATCCATCCAAAAGCCACAGCAATAGTACAATGTTGAACGTGTTTCACAACGGAATCACTTCGTCGGCAAACTGCCACTAGAACAATGCCAGCTCAACTGTGAAATCTAAATATGCTCGGCGCAATCCTGCCACCCTGACGGCAATGGAGTAATGTTAGCCAGTAGAGGAGTCTGCCGCATCGACAGCGGTAAACCGTTTACACGATGGAAAACAGTCTGTCAACGCGGACGGCGAATCAGCAAACCCATATCTGAATACGGTGGGCGGGAATCCATCAGCTCGATGGAGTACTTGTAAACTCTGCCATGGAGGGACGACAGGAGTCCTGCCAAGATTTAAATCATGCCCTTAGTCTCAGATGATGGTACATGTGCCATAAGCATCCAAACAGTAGCTGATCAAACATCACCACAGCAGGTAAAGATGCATGATTCATGTGGGTCAGCATACTTTGCCCCTACATGATCATTGACATATGTCCTTGTCCATTTTACATTATACTGTGTACAACTTCAGTTGTATTTGTACACTGAATGTAAATCAGCTACAGGTGATTGATACACCTCCATACACAAGTTTACAATTATCATAGATCATGCACAAACCTTACAGAGCTACAACCATGTATTTCTTACACTTACTGGTAGCGTTGGGATCCTCGAAGGTCACTACTTCACCCCTGGTGTATGGTGCAGGTCCATCTACAAAACAATAATTAGAACATTGCTTTGTGAATTTTGCAAACAAACACTGTCTACATACTATGTCAGTGCTATGACATTCCATTGATCTGGTGTATTCAACACGTCGGACACAAGCCTGCAACACCCATTGTGTCATTTCCTGGGTGTATCCCTCCTGTCCAGGTGGTTAATCTGGGTGATTTAAATCTGTCATGTGCCTGTAACCTCCTGACAGGTGGTGCAGCATATACAGGTGGGTCGTTAGATTGCCCATGGAGTCAGCCATGTGTCTAAGGAATGTATGTTCAGTCCCTATCACCATGCCAGGTCAATTATTAGGCAGCATTGCAGCACAGCAAAGCAGACAACATGGGCTTAGGTTCACACATGAGTTGACGTACCCATTACTAGGGTACACACCTGGATGTCCCCCCACAGTCATATGTGCATGCAAATATGGCTCCTGTGGCCTACGTGTAAACCTAATGTATTCCAAAACTGGTTAGGCTATCTATTCAAACAATGTATGGGGAATCAATCATTGTGACATGTCACAGATGCAACACACACTTAAAGAAGCACAAATACAGGCTGGCCCAGCCATACCGCAGTGCAAGGTCCACCCAATTTGCACATTTCCATATTTTTTTAACAGCATCAGGTGCCAATCCAATTTGCAACATGTTCATGAAAGTCAACCATGTCTTACACACAAAACTAGACAAGGTCATCCATGTAATGTAGTGGTACAAGCACATCAGCACTCAGGAGTAATTGTATGGCCTAAGTTGTGTGCCACTTCCACTATGCAATGTGGTGCATCTGCAATGGACATGTCTTATGAAATATTCTCACCAATCAAAGTGCATCCGGCATAGCTCTGTGAGCGATCATTCGTCTTGTGTGAGGCAATGCAAAAGGAAAGACAGAAGTGCCTGAATCAACACCAGAGAGAACTTCCAGGACCATTGCATGAGTGTACCTATGCAACGTCCATGGTTTGGGACACATTCCCAGACGTAGTTCAGTAGGGAAATCTGGGAATGCACCAGTAAGTCCAACCTTACCGGGAGTGGGGTAACAAGGTGTCAAACCTTTGAATCTCCTTGTTATTTCATATGCCTCACAGAATATTTTACTTAGCAGGAAAGCACACCTTATTACACTAATACATTTCTGCATGCAAAAGAAGCACTCTTGCACCATGGTGCAAGGGGGCCTGCGTTAGGCCTAGCCAGCCAAAACCGCCCTGACAAAGGGGAAAAGGCATGAATGCATTGTTTCCATTTAGATCCTGCACTTTGCTGTCCTTTTGCTTTCACACATAGCAGTGCAGTAGGGTGACTTCCTGTCCTGTACTGTGTGGGCATGCTCATATGATACCCATCTGTTTACTGTCACAGGACAATCTTGGAGTAATACTGTGATACACATGTTTTAGTCTAACACCTACATTATGTCATGCAGCACACACACTAATCCATGATTATTACATGCTTAGTCCTACTCATAGTTGAGAAGATGTGTGACTTGATGTTTACAGTGACTGTGACATAAAACCCAACACAATGAATGAATTGAAACATTTACTTTCATATTGAACATTTCAGTGAATTGCAGACATATTGTCCATCATGTAACCACAAACTGAATGAAAGAAATTATGCACAATGTGGTTGCATAGCCGCAGACCAGCCATTGTGTGTTGGATCTCTCCTCCATCCTCCTCCTCCTCCATTGGCTCATGCTCTTCACTGCACGTACCACGGACATTAGTATACACACAGATGTTGTGGAGGATGGTACATATCAGTATTATCTTGCACACGATAGGGGGAGAGTATAGCAAATTCCCCCCTGACATGTCCAGGCATTCGAACCTGGACTTCAGTACACCAAAAGTATGTTCAACTACATTCCAGGTGTTGACAAGTGCCTGGTTGTGCTGTCTTTGTGGCTCTTCTGGAAATGTGCAATTAGGGTCATGAGAGACATTCCATGGGTGGAGCGTGGGTGTTCCCGCGCATCCACCCATGGATTTTGGTGCATTCTCAGATTTACCATTACTGGTAGGTGAGGCGAACAAGGAGCAATATCTTTATTTCTCCTTGTTTTTCCTCTTTCTATGTGTGCTGCATTTTGCAGCACAGATAGAAAGAGGAAAATGACTCAGAGGATTATTTTTATGTAGGAAGGTGCATCTTCCTGCACAGAAATAATCCTGTCTGGAACGCAGGCACCCTTGACACAGTGCAAGGGTGCCTGCGGTGGCACAAGGCAGCACAAGCAAAGGACAGGAATGAACTGTATGATGTTAAATACGGCGCATGCCTGCCCTTTCACGCAGCGCAGCAAGGTGGCTTGCTGCAGTGCATGGATTCTTTATAAATCTACCCCTAAATGTGAATTATTACCCAATGTAGACCATGTCATAAGTATGCTTGGCCTTATCATATGGTACATGTTATAGCTTTCGTTTGTACATCTAATGTAGGTTATAGACTGTACACTAAGCTCAATATTTACTGTGCCAGTTAATTCCTCAGATTATTGTCTCAAAATATTAGATGACATGCAGTGTGTATTGCAAAAATAAATTATTATTCATTTAGTAAAGAGCACAACATGGCACAAAAAAGAATAATAATGTTTAAAGTAAACAAACAATTGGTCACACCGATGGCATATCTATGGCATTATTATGTAAGCTCTTTTTCAGGCAACTTCAGCTTTTTTCAACATTTGCAACATGCTTACATTCTGTTGACATGGCAATGCATGGCATCACGCTCAGTAGAATATCTTTTATAAATCTGGCATACTGGCAAGATTCGTACTTGTCTATCAACTACACGTAGTAAATCGAAAAATAACATATATAGTCTGGGTGTAAAGCTTATGTAAAATGATTTCTTTACTTCGTTTATATGTTACAACAGGCTAATACTAATAAACTAGGCTATAAATCAATTACAGAGCTCTAGCAGCACACCTTTTAAAAGTCTCTGACATCCAGTTCTCGTTCATAAATGTTAGGTGCCCTGCAAGAAAATGTTTGTCTTGTTGTCTATATTATTTTGTGACTTGTCTGTGTCATTATTGCCAAACAATTTATCGCTCTACATTCTGGCTTTCACAAAACAATTATTGAGCCGAACACTGGTCGTTCAGGGAGCACAGTTCTCGGTTATGAACCCTTCACAATTACATTACTATCTCGTGTTACTAAGAATAGGGCTGACGCCAAGCATGGACACTGCAAGTGTTTTGCTCCCAGGGCTCCAAGTCGATTCAATTGTGATTCTTAGGAGTGGAATAATACAGGATGGGGTGTTTGACAACGCACAGGATTAAAAAGTTGTGTTTTGTGTGAGGCCAAAAGCGAATGTAAACACATTAGAAGCAGAACAGCCAGTGGCAGATTGAGAATTATTTCCAGCAATCTGATTTACCAGTGGTGAATTTGATTTTGCTACAAGTAGCCAGATGCCCCCTGAGTTGAGAGATGGCACTGTGTCCGATGAGCTTTTGTGGCAAATCATAGTGAACAATTTGTTGGCCAAAGAAATAAGGTAACTATATTTGAACATTTGCTACTGTTGGACAATATATGCAACATGGTCAGAAGCTAAACTTCAGCATCTGAAAATAAGAACTGTATTCCTCATTTATGGCATTTTGGCATAGGGCAGTGGAGCAAGGTACCTTGCTGCACTGCCCTACGCCAAGTGAAAGGTCAAGAATGCACTGTATTTAAGCAATATGGGGCCAGATGTAAGACCATTCCATTTAGCGAGTCACAAATTGTGACGTTTTGCGACTCGCAATTTACGACTCACAAAATGGAATGTACAATAGTGTCTAAGACACTGTTTGCAATTCTCAAATGGGTAACAAGGGACCTGGCTCATTAATATTCATAAAGCAGGTCACAATTTGCGACCTATTAAGAATAGCCGGCACTCACAGGGATGGTGGCCTGCTGGGGTCAGCAGACCACCATGTCTGTGACTGCTTTCTTAATAAATGCAGCTTTTTAAAAAAATGCAGCCCATTTTCAATAAAGGAAAACGGGATGTGTTTCAAAAAGAAAAATTAAACGTTTCAGTTGCATTTGTTAAGGGCAGGCAGTGGCCCATGGGACCACTGTCTGCTCTTAAAAAATATTTGCACCCACTTTCGCAAAGGTAAGGAGTCCCTTGGTGACCTCTTCCCATTTGCAACTGATCTACCACCAACTATCCACTGGTGGTAAAATTGGAATGTTTTGTGACCGATGTTTTGCGACCGCAATTCGGTTGCAAAACATTCCTACATGGCACAGCGAGTTACTATTAGGAAGGGACGCCCCTTGGCACGCCCCTTCCCAATAGCGAGTCGGTTATAGGTTACCGACTCACAAAATAGGGTTTGTACATGCCACAGACCTATTTAGTGGTCGTGAACGGGCTGATTACCCATTTGCAACCACTAAAAAGGGTCATACATCTGGCCCCAGGTGCATTACTGTCCATTTTGGCAGCCTAATGCCAACGTAGGCAACCCTGCACCATAGTGCAAGGGAGCCTCCTGTGCAGGCAGGATTGTTTTTGTGCAGGAAGGGGCACCTTCCTTCACAAAAACAATCCTAAGAGGCCTTTTCCTCTTTCCATGTGTGCTGCACCATGCAGCACACAAGGAAAGAGGAAGAAACGAGGAGAAATGAAGTTATTTCTCCTCGTTACGCTTCATCTAGGGAGGTGTACAGAATTGGCACTTCCTTAGGCTTATATGTTTTTGTAAATCTGGGGCGGCATCATATTCCATGGGTTTTGCATGGGGAAACCCACCATAAAGCCCATGGAACGCCTCACTGGCACACAGTAAGGGGGCCTATCGATTTGTGCTGCATCACCTTACTCATGATATACAAGGCCACTCATAGCCACACAGGATGGCTTTGCGTGACTTCATAAATCTTTATGAGAGCCGTGTGTCACGCATGTACCAGTTTGCATGGTGCAAATGTGACGCAGGGCTCTCATAAACAAGCCCTTGTGTTTAATGAACATGGGGACTTGTTTATCTGAGGATTTTAGCCAGTCAATGAGAAAATCCGTTGATATATAGGAGCCATATAGCTGCATTTAATGGAAAGTTGCTCCTTTTCTTTCCCTTTTAACAACATCCACGTTTTACTAAGTGTAAATGTAATGTGCTATTTACAGACTTTACTATGACAGCATTTTATATACCTTCAGGTAATGCTGCTAGATCAGCTACTCTAACTTGCCGATTGCTATGTTATGTAATGTTATGTTATGTTACGTTATGTTATGATTCGTTACGTTATGTTACGTTATGAGTGTTTTGTGTAGTGCAGACACGGCTCACTCTAAACAGAGTATCCCTATGTTAAGAGCTTGTGAGAGGGGGCAAAACTCATCCTGGCACTCACAAGGACGTATGCTTAAAAAAACATGTTTTAATTAACCTTTTAAAAAGTGAAAAGATGTTACAGGAGCGTATGTGAACAGTCAACCTATTCCAATGGCAGTGTCAGAGGATCTCAGAGCCCTGACTGGATGATAAAAGCTAATATGGGAATGGAGATACTGTGGGCCAGCCCCATATAGGGTCTTGTGAGAGAGGCAAAGATGCTTGAAAATACACCTTTTCCAGATTGGGAATTAATGTAAGGAGCAAAGCACTGGGCTAATTATAGTGCCTACAGGCAGATAGCATATTAGTTTGGCCGCCGAGTTTTGGACCAGGTGACGGAGAGTCATCAGAGAAGAGTTCATGTCCACCAGCAAGGCGTTGCCAACTCGGCAATGCAGCGAGCGCAAGGTAAATAGTTTGATTTATTTATTTACTTACTTCACTCCTTGCCGTCGTATGTCTGACTCTAATACCCCCCCACCCTGCCACGCCCCACCGCCTCACAGCACTCCCTCTGCGAGCAGCCACTGATTCACACTTAGTGGCAAGTACTCTTAATGCTGCGATGTACTCTCCAATATTCTCTTCTTCCATTTGTTTGCCGCCACTGGTGTGAATACAATGAAATGGTAGGCATATATATAAGAGACCAGTTCGTGTTTCATTGTTACTCAAAAAAAATTCAAGAGCGTTTACTTGCTTGTAGGAATCCCACTTTGCAGGAAGTAATAGGCATTGGTAAAGGGATTGAGCGCTCTTTGTTGTCATCTACTGAAATATCTAAAGAAAGTATGAATGCCACTAATGTTTTTGCCTTACAGGATAAGAAAAGATATGAACAGAAGTTTGGTACAAAGAAAAGAGGAGACAAGAGTAATGAAGGTAAAACATGCTTATGCTACAGGTGTGGATCGAAAAATCATTTGGCAGATTTTCAGGGGTGTCCTGCCATAGGAAAAAGGTGTGTAAAGTGTCAAAAGGTTGGACATTTTGCTAAATTTAAAATGCAATTTTAGAAACAAAGTTAAAGTTAATTCTGTGGAGGGGTTGATGAAGAGATTTGCTCTAACATAGTCCTTTCTATTGATGCACCTGAAAGTAGGATCAGAGCACCTTTAGGTAGTGTATTAATCGGTTAAGTAGAGTAGCAAATTATGGCTGACTCTGGATCACCGATTACTATAATATCAGACACAACTTTTGAAAATTTCTAGAAAAACTGTAATTTAAAAGTATCTCATGTTTATCCCAAAGCCTTTGGTGATTTTGAAATTGAAATGGGCGGCTATTTTGAAGATTCATTAAATTTCAAGGGAAGAAATATTTTTACAAAAATATATGTGGCAAAGAAAGGACGTAATATTGTAGGTTAGAAAGACTTAGCCAAACTTGGTGTTATATTAAAACCAGGATCTGATCAATAGTTTTAGATGAGAATTTTGTTGATTGTGTAAGTATTAATGAAAAACAACTTACTCTTGAGGCAGTCTTAAACAAAAGTAAAGAAGTTTTTGAAGAACACATTGGATGCGTAAAGGGTTTCAAACACAAAATCATGTTAAAAGAAGGTGCTATTCCCATCTCACACAAAGTTAGGCCAGTACCTTTGTCAGTAAGAAAGGAACTTAAAGATTTACTAAAAAAACTTTGTGAAGAAGGTGTTATAGAGGAAACTGACTCCTCAGAGTGGGTTTCCGCCATCGTTGTGACAAAAAAAATGACTGGCGATATCAGATTGTGTGCTGACTTGAGATCATTAAACAAGAACATTGTTGTGGATTGCTATCCTATACCAAAGAGACAGGAGATTTTGGTATCCACTTCAGGTTCTAAAGTGTTTTCTTTGATCGATCTCAAGTCAGCATACCCTCAAATTAAGCTGGCAGTGGAGTCTAAGGATCTCACTACTTTCGTGACTCCATTCGGACCTTACAAGTACGTGAGATTACCTTTTGGACTCGCCTCTGCCGCAAGCGTCTTTCAAAAGTTGATGGACATATTTTTTAAAGACATAAAGGGAGTTGAAAAATTCCAGGGCGACATTTTAGTGCATGCATGTACCATAATAGAACAAAACAAAATTTTAAATGATGGTCTTAAGATACTTAAAGAAAAAGGAACGACTGTCACAAAAAGTAAATGTAAGTTTGCACAAAATAGAATAGAATATTTAGGTCATCAACTAACAGCTGAAGGAATTAAACCCAAATATGACTTAGTAAAAGCCATCAGAGAAGCACCTAAACCAAATGACAAAGAAACATTAAAGTCATTTATGGGACTGTGTGAATATTATTCACGATTTATTGAAGGGTACGCTGAAAAAGTGGAACCTTTAAGGAAACCTTTACGCACGGGAGAAAGATTTGAGTGGGAAGCAGAATAAATTTGTGCTTTTGAAGTGATCAAAATATCTATTGTGGATGCGCCAGCATTATTTCCATATGATCCAAACAAGAAAAATACCATAACTGTTGATGCCAGTGCGGTAGGCATTGGTGCTGTGTTTAGTCAAAAAATGGGCAGTGAAGAATTTACCATTGGTTTTATTTCAAGACGACTTAAAAAAGCAGAACTATTTTATAGCACCATTGAGCGTGAGAATCTTGCTTGTGTTTGGGCATTCGAAAAGTTAAAAACATATTTGTGGGGTAAAGAATTTGAGATCATTACTGACCACAAACCACTAATATATTTGATGGACGGTTGTGGCAGAGGAAATGGAAAAGCATCCTCAAGATTAGTAAAACCTATCGCTAAGCTACAAGAGTATAACTTTAAAGTAAAACATATTCCAGGAAACTTAAATTGTCGTGCTGACTGCCTTTCAAGAATGCTACTTATTGATAATGAAGATGAAATAAATGAAGAAATAGAATGTGCAGTTGCACCAATTGATGCAACGATTTTGAGTGAAGGAGGAATAACAGAAAGTGAATGGGTTGAAAAACTAGGAAAAGATTGTACTTTACAAAAAGTAAAAGAATTTGTAATTGGTAAATGGCCACCATTACGTAATTTAAGCAATGACATGAGATGTTATCAACAGGTTGCAGATGAACTAACTGTTGTTACTGGATTACTTATGAGACATAATTTATTCAATCCACCTTTTGAACTTAGAAAAAAACTCATATGTCTTGCACATAGAGGTCATCCAGGATCCACAGCTACTGAGAGTATTTTAAAAGGTTATTATTGGTAGGCAGGCATGAATTCAGATATAAACAAACATGTTGTGTAGAATGCTTAAAAGCAGATAAGAATTGGAAGGTTTGTAAAAATGAAATGCAGATGATAGAAATACCTAAAGGGCCTTGGTCCAAAATAGCTATTGACTTTTCCGGGACCATTCAAATGTTTAGAAAACAATTGTAAATATCTTGTTGTTTTATCTGATTATTACTCAAAGTGGATTCATTAAGAATTTATTCCCAATATAACTACAGATATTATTATTGATTTTTTAAACCAAATTTTTGCAATTGAGGGACCACCCAAGGTGTTAGTATCTGATAATGGTATACAATTAGTCTCTGCCAAAATGTGCAATTGCTTAAAATTGTTAGGCATTAAGCAAGAAATCTTTATATAGCTCCTCCTCTAATGGACAGGTTGAACGTGTAAATAGATTTTTGAAAGAAGGTGTTCAATTGGCAATTGCATCTCATTTGCCAGTTAAAGAGCATATTCGGGAAAAAGTTTTTAGGCACAATAACACAGAGATTAAGATTACAGGACATACTCCATTTTATTTAATGAGAGGAAGAATGGGTAATGCCAATTTGACACCTAAATTTAAGAATTGATACAAAGAAGATACTGAAAGCACAAAAATTGATGACAAAATAATAAATGTACATCAAAAGATTGTTGACAAACAAAAGTTAACAAAAACATATCATGATGTAAGTAGCAAAACTAAAAATAAAATATTGAAAACAGGGGATTGGGTCATCATCAAAAAACCCATAAAGGTACAAAAGGGAGGGTCAACTTTTACCAGACCTTACAAGGTGGTAAGTTTATCTAGTGGATCAGTTAACTTAGGTGAAAAGGGATGGTGGAGTAAAAGTGATGTTGTATGCCTTAAACCTGGCCAAGAAGAAATTCTTCTAAAGAATAAGACTGGAAAATTTACAGATAGTGAAGAAAATATTTGGGAGTATCTAGATCTAGATGAAGAAGCTCTAAATTATAACTTTGAGACTGATGAAGTGAATGATGAAATTGTCAATTCACCTACTTCGCCAACTACATCCTATTCGAGATGCAATAAAACTTATGCCACTTCAGGTGAACCTATTGTCAATCTTCACTCTCAGATACATTCTGATAATTCAGTTGCACTTGGAAAGCTTGAACCTAATGCATTTGAAATCTGTGATTTACCCAGTACTTGACATATTAATGAGAATATAACGACTGGAAGAATAAACAAACCACCCAAACATTTTGATGATTTTGTTCTTTATTAAATCTTTTTTTTTTTCTTAATTGAAAAAAGGAGATGTTGTACTTGTACATATTAATATGCCTTTTTGAGTCGTTCTCTTCACACAACCTTCATTCTGTGTTCTCTCATCTCTACACACTGTATTGTCCAATAACACATTACCCACATTATGATGTCAAATCATACCTGTTCTTGTGTATTTATATGATGTAATGGAATGTTGGTGCAGATTTGATTTGGTCTTGGACAGGAGCAGTTCGTATTACTTCCACCTGCGTGTGGGCGTTGTTTCCTGTTATTTGTTTAATAAATAACTTTACATCACTTTGACTTCGTGTCTCAACAATTATCTTCAAGAAATTTGCAGAGGTGTCTATTTAGCACCTATTCCAAAATATTAATGGAAAATGGCAGAAGGGAAATTGGCTGATATGTACAGAAATAAGTCAGGATCTGCTGAAGATTCTTTAAGAACCAGCAAAAGATACGCATGTTTCCAAACTTTCTGAACTTTTGTCATTTTTAAAGAAAAATGTAATAAATTTGTGAAGTGCGGTACCAGAAGAGGAGCAAGGGGGGGAAAAGTCACAAGCTGGAAATGGATTATCTGGTGACATCGATTTAACCTTAAAGCACAGCTCTAGAACTTCTGTTGGATGAATAGGGTCAGAAATACCCAAATGACTAGATATGTTAGCAGTTGGGTAGTCATAGCTGACATGATTACCCTAGACTCAGATAATTGGCTGTATCCCTCATAGATCTTCTTTACCTTGTTCTGAAAGTGAATGGACAAGGCATTGCATAAATCTGCTGAAGCCAGAGTTGAGGTCTGGCAGACATTAGGATTAGTTTATACTGGATTAAAAATGTCTTTTGTAGAGTTACCAGATCTCTGAATCTGAGTAATAAATGTGTACGGGCTACCCTTAGCTGATTGTGATAAATGTGAAAAACCTCATTATACACCTCTTTGTCCCGAGGAAAGACCTGTGCCATGCCCTTTCTGATTCTTACACCTGCACGTCATGATTTTAAGTTCCTCATTGAACCAAGGTGCCTGCTATTTATGTAGTCTGCTCTTGCGCAGTTTACTAGGTGCTAATATATTACAAGCCTTGATCAATGATTCTGGCTATCAAAATGATTGCTATTTTCAACACACATACCTATTTTCTGGAGAAAAACATTTGAGTTTGATACTCACCTTTGACACTTCAATTATATGTCTGAAGAACATAGGACTTTCTCAATGTGCCAACCTGAGACAGAAAAGGAGATAGGCTTCATCCTGCAACCTGCTGACCATTAGCTGGTTGAGATGTGATTTAGGTAACTATCAATACTGTAAGTTATCACAGGGATTGGTTATTGGAATCAGAGGGCCAGATGTACGACCCTACCAATTTGCGAGTCACAAATTGTGTCGTTTTGCGACTCGCAAATTGGAATGTGCAACAGTGTCTCTGACACTGTTTGCGATTCCTAATGGGGTCGCAAATTGCATGCCTCATTAATATTCATGAGGCAAGTGCAATTTGCAACCCCATTAGGAATGGCTAGCACTCCCAGGGATAGTGGCCTGCTGGGGTCAGCAGACCACCATGTTTGTGACTGCTTTTTTAAATAAAGCAGTTTTTTTATTAAATGCAGCCCTTTTCCTTACAGGAAAACGGGATGTATGTTTTAAAGAAAAATGAAATATTACTGTTTCATTTTTTAAGGGCAGGCAGTGGTCCCTTGGACCACTGCCTGCTCTAAAAAACATTTTCACATCCATTCACAAATGGGAAGGGGTAACCTAGGTACCCCTTCCCGTTTGCGAGTGGCTTACCACCTACTTGAAGTAGGTGGTAAACTGCAAGTGTTTTGCAGCTGCGAGTGCAGTCGCCAAACAATCGTACATTGAAGTGCGAGTCACTATTAGGAAGGACACCCTTGGCACGCCCCTTCCTAATAGCAAGTCGCAAACCCTATTTTGCGAGTCCGTAATAGCTTACCGACTCGCAAAATAGGGTTTGTACATGGGGCAGACCAATTATGCATTTGCAAACGGGCCAATTCCCCGTTTGCGACCGCAAAAAATGGTCCTACATCTGGCCCCAAATCCTTTTTCATCATAGAAAGACACGCTGAAAAGTAGGAAACTAGGAATATAATTTCAAGATTACTTTTTAAATCAAAATCCTATTCTAGTGGTTGCAAGGTGAATAGAAACAACATACAACATACAAAATGGTGGCAACAATATGTATCAGGAGTGTGAATAATGAGAAACATTGGAACATTGTGGTGGAATCATAAAGCTTATTCATATTGATATTTCCCACCCCATCTTCCTTTTAGCCAAATAACTTAGCACCAAATGCGGCCTACTTTGAGTTTCAAAGGTGATTCACGGTTGCATACTTCTTAAACCAATGTTCAGCAAAGCACCAGCATCTGCCATTCTCTTCTGTGTGTAGCATATATAAACCTGGTAATGAGTGGGAACGGATAAAAGGATGACTTTAATAGAAAAAACATGAATTAATCTCTATTACTAGATATCACTATCCAAACCAACATTACTTAATGATTCTTAAGTCACAAGCAAACACCAAATCCAAGTATCAGGTGTTATTTATCAGGCAAATAAACTGTTAATACATTCACAAAACACAACAACACATATTATTACAAATACATGTAGAAAAACAAATAAAAATACTTATTTTCTCTTCCACAACAGTATTTTTATATATATGTGGCTGCAATATTCAATAGTCCATAGCAGTCCATAAAGGGGTGTAGTCCAATACAAAAACACACAGGAGGAAACAATAAAACCCTCAAACATCAGTAGTTTGTATCCCAATTATATGCACACTGTAATGATTATTCGGACTCCTCCAATCCAAAGAGTCGACGTGTTTTGGCCCATCCATACGTACCTCTTGCCCTAGATGGCTCTGCTGTCATGAGTCTCTGGTACGAAGTTCCTATCGATCTCATTACGCTCTGTTTTTAGTTTATATATATATTATCTGAACATTGTTGAACATTTTCACAATAAACAATTAGCAGAAAAGCTCAGGCCCCCTTTCACTTACTTACCTTCTATAAAACCTTATCGATTTTTTAAAAACAATAAATGAGAAGCAAAGGCATCTGGTTCTATAACATTTTGTTCATTATTTAAAAGCCATCACTGGAAAAGAGAATTCGATCCACACTAAAAAATATAGATATATTCAATCATACTTAATTATCACGTTGCAGTAACATTAATAATAAATGTACAATTATATTTGCTGGAAATTATTATCTTTTGATTGGTACCCCCCAGATTTTTGCTTTCTTTTGCTGACAATTTTTTTTTACTATAAGACTCTGCACACTTCACCCCTGCTTGGTAAAGTGTTTGTGCGCTTCTTTTTAAACCTGGTAAAATAGGAATATACCTAATTGCCAGATTTACTTTTAGACCCCGTATATGGTACCTCATGTACTCAGGGCCTGTGAATTAAATCCTACTAGTGGGCTGCAGCACTCATGGTATGACCCACTAAATTAATCTTCAGGCATGCCGCTGCAGATTGGGTGTGCATTTTTAAAACTGGCAGTTCAACCTGGCAAAATAAACTTTTAGCCAGGCCTACCTTTTTAATGCTTATAAGTCACCCCTAAGGTAGACCCTAAATGTCCATAGGGCATGTGCATGGCCTTTAAAACGTAGGACATGTATATTTTATGTTTTTCATGCCCTGCCAGTGAAAAACCTCCAAAGTTGTTTTCACAGTGGCAACATTATAACACTGGGTCACATTGGGTTGCACTATAACTTACAGTGCATAGTTTTAGTTTGAGAGCAGCTAGAAAAATGGTTTAAGGATTCATTTTAAAAGTAATTTAAACTCAAACTTAATGGTCAAGTCTGATTTTATATTACTATTTTGCTAGTGTTGAGTGTCACTTGACTGCAGACTGCTCCCCTGTGGTGAAATGTGTATTGCTGACAGATAGTAGCAAAGGGCTTGAGTGCGGAGATGCAATTTTCTTCCTTGAGCAAAATGGCCTGGGGGCTGTGCCGAGCCCTTTTCAGAGCTTCAAAAGATGCCTACCCTGTCACTGGCAGATGTAGCTCACACCATGGCCTGCCCCCCTTCTGTCTTGGTAGGCTGCTTGGCTCCAAACCCAGTGGGAGGAGGGAGCTGCCACAGAACGTGTTTGGAGTGGCCACATGGGAGGGTTTGCCCATTATCATAGCCACATCTCTGGGAGGCCACAGGGAGCTCTGACCTGAAAAAGAAAGGTTTTGCCATGTTGGATTTAGGTAGAGAAGGGCACTGTGGGATAATTAACAGAAAACCACACAGGAAGTGCTGTGAGGGTCATCTCTGGGAAATGTTACTCCATTGGCTAGGGAGTGGACAGGAGTTTCCCCCACCCACAGGCTGACACTGGGCATACAAGTGGGCACCGTATACCCCTCCTCAGAATACTCCAAGACATGGAGACTCATAAGAAGGACTGCCCTGCTGTTTGAAGGAAGACTGGACCTATTTTCCTTAAACCCAGGACCTCAGATATGGCTCTATGGGTCAGTTGGCAGAACTCCTGTTTGGGAGCTGTGGGGATACAACATGTTTCCAGAGGCCCTTTCACTGCAACTGTCCAGCTGACCAGTCCCAAACTAGACTTGCCCATGAACCTGCTGGCCTCTGTGGAGTGAGTCCTAACCCTTAAATTATGCCCCACAAAAGATCCTGGACCCTTGACTGGTGTTAGAATATACTCCTCCTTTACCAAAACGAAGAGATCTGGGACTTAGAAACTTTATGTCAAGTTTTTGACTGGAGAAGCATTGGAGACTGGGACCACTGTCCAAGTCATGGACGTCGATGACAAACCGCCAGTCGACCTCAGATTGGTGGTTAAATCCGCTGAGGGAAATTTGACTTATAGAATGGTTTTTAAGTCAGAACGTAGAGGGCTTCATTGGGTGTAACGCCGAACAGTAACCTCTGGATGTCAAAAGTCTTCCTGGACATAGACCTAAGACTTCGGCCATTCAAAGCTTTCCCGCCTTCATCAAAGATCATACCAGGGACCCCACTTTTCAGCAACCTTCTGTCATCAAGCCTGGCTTTGGATCCAACTTGCATCTTTCTCCATCGATAACTCATTGACGACCACTTTTTCTCGATAGATGCTTCTAAGTCAGAAGATAAACATTCCACCAGGATGAACCCGATTCCTGTATCAGACTCACGCTCTATCGTGGTCAGTCTTAACTTTTTACTTTGACCCAATCTAGAGTGATCAGATAACCGCGGTTGGCACTTTGTGCTTCTTGGTGCTATTTTTAATGCAAATCTCCTCAATGGTTTTTTGTCATTTTGCTGTCTTTTTATTTAATTCAATTTACTCAATTTTTCTAAATTGTTTTGTGATTTTTCATGTGTTATGTTTCTGCTCTAATACGGCATAAAAACTTTACACATTGCCTCTAAGTTAAGCCTGAGTACTTTGTGCCAAGTTACTGTAGGGTTAAGCACAAGTCAATTTAGTGACTTTAGTGTTCACCCTGACAAGAATTATGATTATTATTTGAGGTGGGTCACGCCCCGACTAATAATCCAATTTCTTTCAATATTTGACAATTATACCTAAATAAACAGCATTTATAGCTCAAGAAGTGGGATAACTACAAGAAAAAAAATATGATAATTATAACTCACCTCACAGCGCTCAGCCCTTGAACTCCGCAGACTCACAAACCGATCCATGGTATGTGTCTGCATAATCACAAACTGCTCTTTGACAAATGGTACATATTTTTAATCATGTCCTGCTTCTGGTATACTTTATCAGAAAGGCACCAGTGTGCTGTTTTGGGTTAGAGTGGTGGTTGTAGCAATTGTGTAGCAAAGAAATTGCACAGAAATGCTTTTCTTAAAACAATGGGCCTGATTTCCTAAGGTTTTTCTTTAACCTACTCTTGTAGTACTCCTGAATTCCAGAATTAAATCAGGAGTTCACCTGGCTTACTGCTGAAATTCATGAGTAATCCAGGAGTGCTACAAAAGTAAGACAAAAGCAATCATCACTTCTTGTAAATAAGGCCCCTATTGTTCTCTGTTTTGGCCTATTTATATCTTCTACCTTTTGAGGGCTAAGTATCATGGAACTCCTCATCTCCATCTTCCCACCCTTTTCAAGGATCACCTACAGAGTTAGAACAATTAATGTGTTTTATTTTCAAAGAACATAGATGGGGACTCTTATTCAATGTACAATTGACGGATGGCGTAGATTGTGTGGGTTGCATCATGTTACATAAACAAGGCCATTTTATATAGAACATGCTTACTATCTCTCTTTTAGCTCATTTCAATGGCTCCTGGCCTGAATATGACTTTGGTTGTGTGTCTGCGGGCCGCCACCCCAGCGCCCTTCTGCCACACCACCAAAGCCATCTGCCAACTGCCCACCAGATTAGGAGATTTCTCCTGGTCTGGCAGGCAGTGCTTTGGCGGTCCCAGGCAGTGAGCCTTAGAGTGGCACTGCAATGGCAATGCCAAAGCACATTCCTGCATGGATGAAATGCACAATGTTGCACATTTCATTCTGTGCAGCAACATGGGGGTGCATACAGACAGGGGGCATACCATGTGCAACCTGCATGCACTCTCATGCAGAGGCACCAGGGGGCCCCAAAGGGCCCCCTTAGTTTCCTCACCAACACCCTTTTCATGGCAGGTTCACCGCTATGAAAAGGAGGGCAGTGAGGAAACTCATAATATACTTGGCGGTGCAGCAGCTGCACCACCAGCATATTATGGCCTCTGACCACTGCACCACAGGACCAAGGATCCTGACGGTAGCAGCGGTCCTGTGACGATTCCACTGCCATAGTCATAATACGGCAGGTAAACAGCTAGTCTGGCAGTCAAGGGACCGCCACCACAGGTTTGGTGGTCCCATGGACCGTCAAACTCGTAATTAGACCCTTAATCTCCTGGCTGTACAAGATAAATGTGGTTGGGTAATGTTCCAGAAAAATGCAAATGGACAATTGGCACCAAATGAAATAAAATGATGATGCAAATTGCACAAACAGGGCAGGAGGGAATTTGAAAAGATAAGTTTAAGCATTTGAGAGTGGCTAGGACATTCAGTGTACCACTAGCATAAAATGTAATTGTAGCGCATACAAAAATTCCAAGAGATTCTATAAAAAATCTACAATTTCTATGTCATCCTCATATTGAAAAATGGATAAAGGCAAAAAGACACTTCAAATGCATCTTCATTTTAAATGAAGACAAGGAAGAGATCAATAAAAAAGCAAGACCACCAGAGTCTTGCAAATATCTGTTTCCAAAGCTAGAAAAAGTGGGTTGTCATTTGAATCCCCTTCCTCATTCATCTGCATTTCCCTGACAGTGGTGGCTGCTACTTAACGTGGTGGGGGGGCGGGTCGCGGAAAGGGAATAATAAAAAATCAAAACTCACTTACCTGCATTCCTGCCGCTGCCTCTCGGTTCTCTTTGCCCACTTCCGGGACTCGAGGGGCAGGAAGCAGGAACAAGAAGTACCCAGGCTTCCAGACTCCCCTAGCCAATCACAACACTGCTAATAGCAGCATTGTGATTCGTCTGAGCACCGTGGTTGTGGCTTGTGCTGCGGGCTGCAGCACAAGGCGCAAAAGGAAAAATACACTTTTTAAACATCCATGCTTTAAAAAGTGTTTGGGGGGGCACCACATAGCAAGGGCCGTGGGGAACAGGGACCCTGCTAGGGGCCCCCTATGTCAGTTTCTGACAGCCTTTCTATGGTGGTCTGACTGCCATAGAAATGCTGTCTGAAAAGGACATCGTAATCCCTACGGCGGTGCCTGAGCTCAGGCACTGCTCAATTGTAGGGACTTACTCCTTGAGCTTATCGGAATCGTCTGTCGGTCCCTCTGCACGCTGCGGCGACCGCCACGCATCATAATGCGGCGGTTGGACTGCGGCATTAGGTGCCGGTTGTAACGCAAACGACAGACCGTTGGTTGCGATCCGACCGACATCATAATGAGGGCCTAAATCTGTCTACAAGTTGAGGAGAGCTTTTTTGCAACAATGCTTATTTCACATTCTACATAACTGCTACTGCAAGTCTGACTGTCAGAACTCCACCACATCCATTAACATCGACCAATCACACAGGCTGGCCACTCAAGAAAGACAGCCACAGACCAAACTATTATTTTCACCACATATGTAAGTATCTTTATTGTCGTACTGTTCATTTTGAGGAACCCATTTTTGAGGAAGAGCAAGAGGTTTCGCCGGCAAAGATCACTATCTCAGTCTGATGTGATTCGTTGCATGGCTACTGGCTGTAACAGGGGCTCATTTCCCCCGTATCCTGCTCCCAGGCCCCCATGCACACATCAAAATGCTGGTGGCAGTCCATTTCCAGGCCACTGTCTCTTAACAGAAGATCATCAGTGGGTTCATCATGGCCATCTCATAGGCAGGCAAATCACACTGTTTTGACAGGGACTGATATGCATCACCAGCTGAAAGGACCAGTTTATCACGCTGCCATAGCAGATAGTATTCCTGCTCCTGTTGCTACCAAAGTGGTTGAAATGGAACTGTTTTCGAAAATATAGAGTGCTTTAAGATATCTTCGGTCATCATAAAATCCGAAAAGGAGGGTTAAGTTGTGTGTAAGAGA
Organism: Calotriton arnoldi; assembly: GCA_963921515.1. NCBI lineage: Eukaryota > Metazoa > Chordata > Amphibia > Caudata > Salamandridae > Calotriton > Calotriton arnoldi. The sequence goes on along the minus strand of CAWUFW010001846.1, from coordinate 30,606 downwards.
GAAGCACATCAATATATCACCATCCCAAACTCAATGAAGTGGACTTTCAGAAACAAGTTGTTCATGTTTCTGCCCCTGATTCAAATAATCAGTAGCTGCAGGAACCAGAGAAACCAAGGGACCAATATAACAAGAAGAAGGAAAAACTCCATGATTAATGTCTTGCTTACAGAGAAAAAAAGTGTAACTGTGGTAGCATTAGGAGTTTCATTGTCATACGAGAATTCCACCATGTGCTAAAAGGAAGCCCAGTTGTATTGAACTGCATTACAATTGTACTGCAGACAGTGATTAAAACCTTTAACTGGAGATAACCCGAAGAGCAAGATTGTTCTGATTTGACTTGATGGGTCATTTTAAAAAAGGTGTCTACTGTAAACTATCTTTACTCTGTGTTCCTCTACATACAGAAACTCCATGAAGACTATACAAATCATATGTAAATGTTCAGTAGCCTCTGTTAACAACTGTAACTATCCAAAGGGCTTAGTATGTAATGATTGATGTCTGGCACAAAGAAGGCAGGGAACAACATATTTTTCAATATCAGAATGAACTATTGGCTACTGTTAAAATCCAACACAGTCATAACTTCGCAATGAACAGACACATCTTTGTTACATCTAACAGTCAGAATAAAAATAACTTTTTTGCATAATAAAACTTATTTTGGTGGACTAATGGGGCCGTTAGATTATGATCTTCCAATTCTTTCAGATTCATTCAGGGGCATATCAGCAAGGGATGGCGATAATTATCGCAAAGCGCGCTTAGCGCTAGGATAATTATCGCCGTCTATCTCTGGAATTTATCGCCCTGGTAGCGCGTTATTAACAATGCGTTACTCCAGGGCGATAAGAATTCCAGCGATAGCGGTGAAATCGCCGTTTTGCAGGGAACATCGCTGGTTTTCCAGCGATGTTCCCTGCAAACGGCGATAACTCTTGCTGATACGACCCTGTGGTCGTATCAGCAGAATCCATCTCCCATGAAAAGTATGCTTAAGTCAGGAATTTAACAGACGTTAAATTCCTGAGTTAAAGCTGAGGTAGCGCGATTTTTTTATCGCTGCACCTCCTTGTTAATATCGCGAAGCTGCCTTCGCGATATTAACATGTGTTGTTTTCACAGCCACGCCTTCTTTGCATCTCATTAGCGATGCAAGGCGAGGCTGTGAAAAACGGGCTCTACATCAAGGAAACACGCGCTAGCGTGTTCTTGATGATATTGCGATATAATTATCGCCGCTTTCACCCAAAAACGGACGCTAAAGCGGCGATAATTATATCGCCAGCCCTGATAATATGCCCCTTAGATGTTAAATTGCGGCTGGCGGGGAGAATATTTATACTTAAAAATGTTTTACATTGTTTTAAAAATTGTTTGAACTGCTCTTATTGCTCTCATTGCACCTACTGTTAGTTCTGAACTGCAACTGCACTTTTATTAACTAGAGCGTAAGCTAAGCACCACTATGGCGAAATTGCCTTAACAATATTGGTTAAAATTGTTTTTTAACTAGTTATTTCTCCCATTGGTACATTTCAATTGTTTGCCCTAGCACCAGCACTTGACTTTTGAATTGCCAGTAACAACAGAAAAGTTAGACTCACTTTCTGGTAGCCACCATTTTGAGACTACAACAGTTATGGGTCTAGCGTTCAAGCAGCCAATGATTTTGCCACTGTTGGGCTATTTAGTCAAAAGGACTGCATGTCAGCACACTTAGATGTTGAATTGAGGCAGAAAAGAGAATATTGGCTCTGAAAACGTTTCTAAAATTGCTTTTTTTAATTGTTCTTATTGCTCTCATTGCACCTACCATAACTTCGCAATGAACAGACACATCTTTGTTACATCTAACAGTCAGAATAAAAATAACTTTTTTGCATAATAAAACTTATTTTGGTGGACTAATGGGGCCGTTAGATTATGATCTTCCAATTCTTTCAGATTCATTCAGGGGCATATCAGCAAGGGACGGCGATAATTATCGCAAAGCGCGCTTAGCGCTAGGATAATTATCGCCGTCTATCTCTGGAATTTATCGCCCTGGTAGCGCGTTATTAACAATGCGTTACTCCAGGGCGATAAGAATTCCAGCGATAGCGGTGAAATCGCCGTTTTGCAGGGAACATCGCTGGTTTTCCAGCGATGTTCCCTGCAAAACGGCGATAACTTTGCTGATACGACCCTGTGGTCGTATCAGCAGAATCCATCTCCCATGAAAAGTATGCTTAAGTCAGGAATTTAACAGACGTTAAATTCCTGAGTTAAAGCTGAGGTAGCGCGATTTTTTTTATCGCTTCACCTCCTTGTTAATATCGCGAAGCTGCCTTCGCGATATTAACATGTGTTGTTTTCACAGCCACGCCTTCTTTGCATCTCATTAGCGATGCAAGGCGAGGCTGTGAAAAAACGGGCTCTACATCAAGGAAACACGCGCTAGCGTGTTCTTGATGATATTGCGATATAATTATCGCCGCTTTTCGCCCAAAAACGGACGCTAAAGCGGCGATAATTATATCGCCAGCCCTTGATAATATGCCCCTTAGATGTTAAATTGCGGCTGGCGGGGAGAATATTTATACTTAAAAATGTTTTACATTGTTTTAAAAATTGTTTGAACTGCTCTTATTGCTCTCATTGCACCTACTGTTAGTTCTGAACTGCAACTGCACTTTATTAACTAGAGCGTAAGCTAAGCACCACTATGGCGAAATTGCCTTAACAATATTGGTTAAAATTGTTTTTTAACTAGTTATTTCTCCCATTGGTACATTTCAATTGTTTGCCCTAGCACCAGCACTTGACTTTTGAATTGCCAGTAACAACAGAAAAGTTAGACTCACTTTCTGGTAGCCACCATTTTGAGACTACAACAGTTATGGGTCTAGCGTTCAAGCAGCCAATGATTTTGCCACTGTTGGGCTATTTAGTCAAAAGGACTGCATGTCAGCACACTTAGATGTTGAATTGAGGCAGAAAAGAGAATATTGGCTCTGAAAACGTTTCTAAAATTGCTTTTTTTAATTGTTCTTATTGCTCTCATTGCACCTACCATTAGTTCTGAATTGCACCAGCACTTTATTAACTAGAGCAGAAGGTGAGCACCGCTAGGGGGAAGTATTGGTTAAAATTGCCTTTTAAATAATTATTGCTTTCATTTGTACATCTCAATTGTTTGCACTGGCACCAGCATTTGAAATGAAATGAAGTGGAAAAAGCATTTATTAAGCGCGTAGCTACCCAGGGGCATCCCAGCGCTGACAGCGGTTAAACAGTAGACACCACAACCATACTAAGGGAAAAGCCATGTTTTTAGCAATTTACGAAAGGGCAGATGGTTAGACTCCTTACGTAAGTGAAGTGGAAGCGTATTCCACAGCCTGGCGGCATTTTAAGAAAACAGGCGTCCCGCACTTCTAGCCTTATTAATCCTGGGAACTACGGCAAGACGCAGATCGTCCGAACGCAGGCGTCTGTTCGCAAGGTAAGGCTGGACAATGGAGCGGTTGATGGACGGTCCCTTCCCTGCTAGCGTCTTGTGAACAATACACATGGCCTTAAAATTAATTCTCTTCTGGACGGGGAGCCAGTGAAGAGATTTCAAGGCTCGTTTTGCAGAAGTATCCTAGCTGCGCAGTTTTGCACCATCTGGAGTTTTGAGATGGTCGCACATGGGGCTCCTAGATAAAGAGCATTCCCGTAGTCCAGGCGCGAAAGAATGAGCGCCTGAACCATGAGCCTTCTTGCCCGAAAGGGAAGAAGTGGGAGGACCTTGCGAAGCATCCTTAGGATGCCATAGCAGGAAGCCACAACGTTCCGCGCCTGAACCTTAAAGCTAAGATCTTGATCAAGCCAGATGCCTAGGCTTTTCATCTGGGTCTTGGGAGCAGGAAGGGACCCTAAACAGGCTGGCCATGAGTGACAATTGAAAAGGTACTTTGAGACTATGGCGGTTAGAGGTCAAGTGCTCAAGCAGCCAATGAGTTTGATGCCACAGGGCAATTTAAGCAAAAGGACCGCACGTCCACTGAATTATTCAAGGCAAGCCCATCTGTACCCATCCGTGCCCGATTGGGATTAAAATTGACCTATTCTCAGCAGAGTCTTAATATGCAATCTATTATCAAACGTAGGATTGAGGTACAGATCTTCTTAGATTCAACTAAACCAGATATACTCTTGTTAACTGAAACATGGCTAACCGAAGACTCTATACCAGAGTTACTCAAAACTATACCTGAAGATTACTATTCATTAAATAAGAACAGAGATAAGACAAAGACAGGTGGAGAAGTAGCAGCAATCATATACCAGTGAATACAAAACATACAACTTCAAAATTACTCTTATTGATAATGTGGACACACTGCTTTTTCAAATTGAGCTCTCCAGTATGCTTATTAATCTACTATCCCCTTTAATATATGCTGAGGCTTCCCTAACGAATGTTTCAACTGATTCGCTCCTTAATTACTGATTATGCATAAATGCATATTAGAGGAGTTTTTAACTATTGGGTAGATTCTCCAGGTATAGAAACTAAAGGTCAGTAATTCATAGGGTTAATGACATCATTATCATAGTAACAAAGCATTACAGGTCCCATGCATATAAAAGGACACTGTTTAGACCTTGCACGGACTTATATTATAGATGCATTAGGCATCAATCCACAACCATGCATATGGTCAGGCCACTCGATTGATGCTAGCAGTACAGGTGATATCTTTTTTGTTGTATCCTAATCAGGCATTTCCACAAGCTTTAAAACACAAATAAATGTAGGATTTCTCCCCAGTTATCAGCTGGCATGTTGAGATATCAAACAATGTCTTCTCTGATAAGGTAGACACATTGCTTCCTGCTAGAGCACAGTTTTCAGCAACCCCCCTTTTTTCAAATTAATTTTTAATTTCATTTTTCCTTTGATCGGGAAACACTCCCAAAACCACTTGTTTTTATTTACCTTAGCAAGCATTACCTCTACCCACCCCTAAACCCTAAAAATGCCCTTACCACCCTATACCTATACGCACCCCTAAACTGTAAAGTTATCCATACCACACTATACCCCTACCCAACCCAAAACCCTAATATTACGCTTACCACCCTTCACCCCTACCCACCCCAAACCCTAAAATTAGTCTTAAGACACATTCCCAACATCCACCCCTAATCACTAAAAATACCCTTACTACCCTATAATCCTACCCATCCCTAGACCCCAAAATTACCCATACAACCCTATACCCTTACCCACCCTAAACCCTAAAGTTACCCTTACCACCCTATACCCCTACCCACCCCTGAACCCTAATATTACCCTTACCACCCTTCACCTCTTCCCATCCTTAAACCCTAAAATAAGTCTTACCAACCTTTACCACCACCCACCGCTGAACACTAAAACATACTTCTACTACCCTATACCCCAGCCCACCTGTAAAACCCAAAGTTATCCATACCACCCTATATCCTTGTCCACCACTAAACCCTAAATTTATCCTTACCACCCTATACCCCTGCCTACACTTACACACTAAAATGATCTCTACCACTCTTTACCACTACCCATCATTAAACACTAAAATAGCCTTACTACCCTATACACCTACCCACCTCTAAAACTCCAAATTACTCTCAACACCCTATATGGATACCCACCACTAAACACTAGAATTAACTCTACCCCAAAATGGCTTAGCGGAATTACACCACATTTGCCAGAGAGCAAGATCTCACTCCAGAAAGTTGGCTTTTTGTGGTTTGGTATAATTCAGTTCAATAGTTTTTGAGTAATTGAGGTTACAAAATATAGATATTTCATGCTGTGGAGGATCCAGGAAGTCAACAGATCTTAAGATCAGATCTGATTGGCTGCTACCACATAAACTAAGATGTGATGGTAGCAATTTTAGAACTCTGAACTCAGTCCCCTGACCTAAGCCAAAGGTTTAAAAAAGATGTAAGGGGCAGGGTAGGAATACCCTGCCCCCCTAGTACTGGAGGTGGGGTCAAAATGATTGTTTTAAATATGTTACTGCTGATTTGTGGTGGAACCGCAAATCTGTGACAAAATATTTAAACAAATGCTTCAAAAAACAAAACCCCCAGGGGTGGGCCATTTCCCGGGGGGGAGGCGTATTATACTTCATAGGGGAGGGAGGTGTGTATCCCCTCCTCCCCAAGCCTCCCTGAGGCCCTGTGTATCCCATCCCTCAGGGCTGATATCTAAATTAAGGGAAGTGGGCATTTTCCCCTTCCCCTCCGAGCCCCTTGAGGTTCTTGGGATCCCATCCCCCAGGGCTGTGTATTAAATTAGAGGAAGGAGGCACATGGCCCCCCTACCTGGGCCTCATCAAGGTCCCAGGGACCCCATCCACTGGGCCTGTCTTTAAAATAAAGGGACGGGCATGCGGCCCTACCTCCTGACCTTCCTTGAGGCCCTGGGGACCGCACCCCATAAAAATAATTGGGGGGATGGGGGTATTCAGACCACTCTCCCCAAGCCATATTGTGGCCCCAAGACCCCATCCAAAGGGGTTGGCTCGGTTGTAGTGACCTAGGGACAGCAACTCCCAAGCACCTTAGTTTCCTTGCCAGCAATAGGGTGGGCAGGGAAGTCTAATGTGCTCCCTCTCGATTAGAACAGAAAGTCGCTTCCGCTGATTGGGAGCACAAAAGTTTATTCCTGCCCACAATCATGCAGGCAAGGAAATTTAGAATTGGTCCTGCCCTGCAGGTGCAAACGAAAACTGCTCTAAGCAGAGAAACCTAGAATTGCTCCTGACTAGCAGAAGCAAATGAAAACTGCTTCTGCCTGGTGGGAGCAAACCCGGCTTGTGCCACATCCAGGATGAAAAGTGAAAAAGTGCTGTGGTTTGCGATGAGTGGACACCGGGGTTACCCACTATTCTTTTTTTTAAAAAGGATCAAAAAAGGAAAAAGTTTCCTGCTCCTCTGTGGCCCATGAGGACACTTGCAGGGAGCCAAGGTGGATGTGGGTGCCCCACAGCCCTCAACAAAAATAATGCTGTGGGGTGCAGCAGATGGGCGCCACACTATTTTTTTTTATAACCACGCTGCTTCCTAAGCCTGCAGGCAGCCATCGGGGCCATGGGCCTTGGAACTCCTCCCTACAGCTCCCCCAAAAAAATGTATGAAAAACAGAATACATGAATAATAAATGAGCCCAGGAGCCACTCATTTATTATTCACTGCTCCAAACAAGGAGCGCCCCTTAATGTCCTGTGAGGCCTTTAGTAATTGTTTTGAGCCTGGTGGTGCCCCTAGAAGGGGGCCGGGGCACCAGGAAGGATTTTTATAATGTAGTGGGGGCTGAAGGAAATGCAGCAGCACCCCAGCAATATTAAAAAAACAGTAAGTCTCTAGGGTAATTAAACCAAGAGAGTTTATGATATTTTTTAAAGCACTATTTCTGGAGCTCTTGTAGTGTAGCTCCTATTTCCCTAATAGGCTCTGCGCATTGGAATAATATACCCTATAGGTTTGACATAGGACTGAGGTCGGTATGTCCCTATCGAGTACATTAAACTTAATTACTTGTGCCAGCTAGCTCAGAGGCCACTAGAAACTCCTTGATAAACAAGAAGGGAGTAGTTTCTGGCAGCCGCAAAACATGACCACTTTGTTTCCCTTTAGAATCAGAACGTGTCCCAGAGTCGTGGAAACAATAGATAACTATTTCACTCAGCTCAATCGTGCATACTTAGTTTTCCTCAAAGCTACACAGAAAGATTAGACGGGTGTTTCAATAAAAGATTTATTGAACAGTCTTGTTTCTCGTGTAAGTAAAATGTGCTGTTACGATCACAAGACAGTATGCAAGATAAATAATGTACAGCGTAAGCAGTAGAAATAGATAATACTGCGCTAGCATGATCTTTAGTAGATATTCATTTACATAAATAACATAGACTAAAATTGCGAGTACTCATACGATTAGTTTCTAAGCTAGTTCTACCCCAATGTACCTAACCTAACCTAAGTGTAGGGAGAGGTATGAAGTAGGTGAAGTATTCCTTACTATGGTATACTAAGAGTATGTTAAGCCTAGTATGCCTAGTATGCCAAGAGTCCCTCTAGGTTTCTAGTCAAGCTCCATACCTTGAGAATGAGAGAGGTGGGAATCTCTTGCTAGACTCGAACTCCAACACCCCGCAAGGGAAGTCAGATCACTGGAAGCTGGACTCTCTGCGTGCAGGGATGACAGCGTCTTCTCAGTGCGTCAGGCCGGGAAACGGGCTCCTCTGAAGTCGAGGTCTCCTCTAGTTTGCAAGGGCTAGGCAAGGTATATTTATACCTGAGAGGTACCTAAGAATGTTAGCATTGACGTGGATCGGACAGCGGAAGACGTCATGAATGAACCCCTAAGGTATAACGGTTCATGCATAATAGATAAGTCCTTGAAGAAATCAATAGTCCTGTGCTAGGGAAACTCCCGAAGCCTAAGGGTCTGTTCTTCAAGAACTCATTGTGACGTTAGGGTGGACAGATGTCGGAGACCATGCCTGTATTTGGAGTGCACGGTTTAATGCCTAAATAAGGACTGGGATTTTATGCCTATATAAGGGCAGGGCGAATTGTGCCTATATAAGGACATGATACAGGAAAACCTATATACGGACACCCTAAGAGGAATACAACAACCACTCCACTTTCGTGTGTACGATAATACTAAAATGCTAAACATTTAAAATGCTAAACATTAAATGGAGTACCGCATATTAAAAAATATTTCTTAAAAGCATTAAAAAACATAGTAAAATGCAAAAGGTACTGTACATATTAAGCATTGCTTTTCATTTCAGGCATATATTTGGAAAGTAAATGCAATTTAAATGAAAATAAGCAGTAATATTTACATTTGACAGAAAATGATCGATAAGGTGTTGAAAATCAAAGTCTTTTCATGTCACGGAAATTAATGAACTTTTTAGACAAAGAAGATGACAAAATGTCTGAGGAAGTACAGCGAAGTCTGTACTATAAGGCTAGTTCTACTTCAAGCAGATTGAATTGCCATTCAGTTTGAAAAAACAGAAAAAGTTCAATTTGGGAAGAGTTCCAAGTTTTGAAATATGAAGGCCAAATTTTACTGCGTCTCTGGTACACTGTGAGTTGAATCAGAGTCAGTGTACGGGTCTGGTGTAAACATGAGATCATCTATTTCTGTAGACAAAATATCGTCCACTGAAGTTGGTGTCAGATGGAACACCTCGTGTAGTAAATTAATTGCACAGAGATGTGAAGCATCGCTCTCAGCATAGGATGCCGCAACAATGTTCGCGTCCGTTGTTACCTGTGTGCCTGTAGATCCATCTCGTACCTCAGCAGCAGCTGGAAGCGTCTGTGAGATCTCAATGAATGCCATCATCAGGATTGGTAGCCTCTGGGGACAACACAGAGCATGGGCCATTATCGGGTCCAGCAGAGTATCGATATCCGTTGACGTCGCTGATGGAAATGTCAGACAAGTGTCTAGCACGCATTCTTCACTGCATAGCAGGCATCGTAGAACAGGTAAGATGCAATCTTGCCAGATTGGTCTGAATGACAGGAACCACGTGGTATTCAGGTCCCGTAGACGAGTCATGCCCAAAAGCTGTACTATTCGCTCACGGCACTTTCGTTCAAGGAGAGCTTTCTCCATTTCGCTCAGAGTGATGTCTGCGAATAGGCTGGCCATAGCGTAATAGCAGGAAGAGAAATAGAATTCCGGCAACAAGTGCTAGAATTAATGGTATGCCACCAAACACCGAATGTGCAAAGTTCGGGATCATTCCGAGTATTGCCTGGAAAGGTGCTAACAGACCGGAGCAGATGCCCTTAAATACATGTACAATTCCGCTTGTATCAGACATGTTTAAGATACGTCCTATCATTTCCACAAAATGTATAGGGCAGTTTGTACGTATTAAAGTCTGTATCTCACCCGAAGTCCTTGCTACTTGTAGATCATAGGTTTCTTTGGCCGAGGTCAAAGGCACTGTTTGCTGTAAAAGCATGGCTTTCATTCTGCTTAAAGTATCAAATCTTATAAAAGAGATGTTCAACGAAGGCCACAAAGGCGACTCCCTGACTGTGTCTATTGGGGCAAACAATACTTGCATACAGCAAGTGACCCTGGAGTTGACCGTTACTAGATATGGGATGCCTGGCAACATGCCGCAGCAACTCTGATCATTCAACATGAGGTAACTCCCATTAGAAAGTTGTCCAAACGTTGGATTAATCACAGCAGCTGGTGTACCCTGCTGATGGCAAGACAAATTTGCCACAGAACCATTGCAAGCCCCGTGTAAAGAAATGTCCTGACATATAAGTGAACCGCTCAGTGCACTTTTACAGTGTGTACCGCTCAAAAACACTTCACGATCCCCACTCCAACATCTATATGTATACGGTAAATTCCAAGATGTCTTAATGTATTCCTTACCCAACCTTTCATATTTGCCTGCTTGCATCTGTTTGAGGCAATACTGAAACTGAAAAGTAGTCACAGGTAGTGTGATTTTGCCATGAATGAGCCATTCTGTAGCTGGTTTTTCTGCCACTGTGAATGGTAACTTTTCCAGTTTTTCAATGCTCAGCACTGTATACTTTGCTCCTCTTTGTGCCAGTTCGATCTGTTTATCAGTTAGATTGTATTCTGCAAAAAGAGCTGACGTGTTGATAAAACGCCAAGGCACATAGCCCGCACGCAAAGATTGCAGCGTCCAGCTTAATAACACAATAGAACGTAATTGAGATTGGCCTTGCTGTAACATCGCCAAATCTTGTTCTAGTATGTCGATAGCAGAGGATACAATGCTGTCCAATGAATATATTCTGGAGGACAAAGTTGTTAACCCATTGTTGACCACAGAGAGTGTTTTCTCTAAATTAATACGATCAAGTTCACGTATTCGTTCTGCGGCCTCCATCTGTGACACTTTCCATGCTTCATTTTAAGCAGCATAGATGCCAGCATATATGAAACGTTTCTGACGCGGTTTTCTTGGTCCAAGCAAGAATTCCCTAAGGTCTGCGTCTTCTTTAAGTAAGGATAAGTGTTGTTTCACATCCTGTAGTGTAGATTTCTGTAGCCAATCGAGGCATAATTTTCCTACACTGTATGTTGTTACTACCCCCGGATGCTGTCTTTGGACGTATCTTGGGTCTGGCCTATGAATAGTAAATCCCTGAGTTCTATTCAGGAATCTTTCCTGACAGTTGTTGGTGTCTGTGGGCCAGATCAACCATTTTTTCCAATCAGGATTAGATCTGTTGAGTTGTAGTATTTTGTCAACTGTCACCGCTGCTTGTGTATTGTTATCACTTGCATGTGTTGGTACAGAAGGTGTTTTCATCTCTTTTATCTTGGCTAATCCAAGACAAGATGTCTGTTGGACGGTTTCATTCAAAAACATTATTTGTTCAGGGATAATACAGGCTCTAAATAACGCTTCTATCCCCTGCACTTGCCATTCTTTAGTACCCCAGACAGTTTTTGTGTCTACTGTGTCTTTCCATAAGTCGAAACCTTGTCTAGATAGTCGGGCAATAAATGTTGCAGAGTAAATCTGTTTTGTATTAGTTAACATAATTTTCATTCCTGTTTTGTTTACATTTTTATAGTAAAACGTCTCTGGATCAGATGTATTGTAACCTAAAAAATATGGAAACTTGCTAGCAAATGTTTTTGAACTACCTTGTGGTGGTGTAGGACAATGCTCCCATTGGTGAAACATAAACACATTTCTAGGGTATCCAGATTTATGCAAATAATGATGACCATAGTGGCTATAGCAATACAGCTGTTCATAGTCTGATGAACCCTCTAAATATTCATTTTTAGAAAATGCAGCAGATTTTTCTAGGTCAAACATTATATCATTAACAGTCTCAAAGTCCCAATCATCAGAATAGGTAGTGGCAGAAATTAGATCACTTAGTGAAATTTTAAACAAATGTGGAATGTTCAATTTTTCCGTCGGGCCAAAAATATAAAAATCTGTTTTGTCCCACACTATACCATCCTGTATAGGAACGGCTGTGATGTTCACTGATGACAAGTCTCTTGCTTCACGATGGGAAGATTTATGTGGTTTCAAAAGTATGTTCACATCTTTTCGTTCAGTATTCACATGGATGTATCTGCCACTTATAAGCACGCTCATAGTTGTAACCAAAGCGAGCCAGAGCAGGAAAACAAATAGTCCAGATATTACCCAGAGTTCAATCCATGGGGAAACCAGATAAGTCTTTTTCAGAAAGTGAAGAAAGTCTTGTACTTGCTGCTTGAATTTCAATGATGCTGGCGTCGTTTCAGGTTCACTCGGATCTTCTGAGAACGTATCAAAGTTAATGAAGTAGCCAGAAGCAGTTCTGTCAATTGTTGGAATTGCATCAGGATTTGTAGAAATCGCTGGAATCAGTTGATCACTCGCTACATTTGTGTAGACAGGTGTATTTGGACGAACTGTTACTTGGTTTTCAAGAGGGATGAGTTCCATTGCATTGTTGCCTAGTCCTTCAGCTGTTACAGCTGAATTCTCGATGGTTATCAGTCTTTCAGTCTGAACCTCTTGGATAGTAGCGAGAGGAGTGCGTCTGCTACTAGGTCGGAGTCCACGAGGCCTACTATTTAGTATTGGCCACATACTGTGGTTTGATGAGGTCGATGGACACAAATCTTTTCTCCTTTCTTCCAGCAAGGGGCGGCAGAAGTACTGTTCTTGTTCCTTGAACTGCTTGGACAGGTACTGGTTTTCTGTAAGAAGGTCCAAATTCCTTCTTGTCCGCAATCTTTTCTCTGACTAGATCCCCAACTTTTGGAATCCAGACAGGCCTTGCTGGGACCGCCGGTTTTTCCCCAGTGGTGGTTGGCTGCAGGAATACGTTACTTTGTCTTGATCTCAGTTCATTGAGTTCCTGTAAAACAGCCAAACGATCTTTGATATCAAACGGTTTATTTTCCACCACTGTGCCTACGTGATCGAGATCTGGTACCCACATTCTTGTCCCAAATAGGACCTCATATGGAGTGACCCCCCCTAGAGAGCTTCTTGGCAGGTTATTTAATGAGCGTTGGACCCCATAAAGATGTTTGACCCACCCATCACCCGAACCTAATACCCTAGCTGTTATAGACTGCTTTATGTCCCGGTTTTTCCTATCCACAACCGAATTTCCCTCAGGATGGAATGGAGAGGAGTACCGCAATGCAACGCCCAGACTGGCCATGGCTTCTTTGTAAGCCCGAGAGCTAAACGCAGGGCCCTGGTCAGAATGTAGCGTGCCTATTGCGTATGTGCCGATAAAGACTCGCAAATCTTTTATAACAGTTCGAGCGTCAGCCGAGCGCTGAGGCCATATCCATAGGAACCTTGATTCAGTATTTGTGGGATCGCATTTGTCCAGAAGGACGCATGCACGTAGATAGTCTAATGCTGTCTAACAATGGTGTATGTACTGGGCAGCTACATTTGTAGCATGGTGTCTGGTGGCGGTCAGCATCACGCTGTACTTTACAGTCTATGTAGTTATTGATGAAGATGTGGATTTCTGTATTCATCCCAGGCCACCAGTACATCTCTTTTAATGTCAAGATTGTTTTAGAGATCCCTTGATGTGACAGACCCTCCCCCAAATGTGCTTCATAAATCAAAGCTGCTCTACGTTCCATGTTTGGAATTACCCTATCCCCACTCCAGGGATTCGAGCAAAAGGAACGCTGTTCGCTTCAATTACATAAGAGTACTTGAGTGGAAACTTTTTGGTAACGCTGCACCACTGCCTTTGCTTGTAGCATTGACAGCCAACATTATCTCACTGTCTATTTTTGTTTTTGAACGAGTGATCGCAGCTACGGAAGCCGTCTGAACAGCCCCCTTTGCGGCTTCATCAGCCAATTAATTCCCTGCAACGTGAACGCCATCACTTTGATGACTCAGTGTGTGGATCACGTGAGCCTTTGGTAGTTTGTTTTTCAACTGAACTACTTGTTCCCAAAGCATTTTGTGCTTTATTGTGCCACCTTTTGCATCTCTGAAACCATTTTCAAGCCAGTTTTGTATATATTCATTATACGACTGAACACAGTAAAATGAATCACACACTATCAGTGTGGGGAACTCTCGATCTGTACTTTCAAGTGCCAGTTTGAATGCTTGTAGTTCAGCTCACTGAGCTGTACAATCTCCTAGAGATTGAGTTTTTGTGACCATAGGTCTGAAGATGCCATCTCGCATGCGACCTTTAACGATTGCACACGCTGCACTGTAAGGTTGCTTACCCCCTGTTGCGGGCTGTGCGGATCCGTCAGTGTAAATTATGAATTCGTACTGATTGAGAGGCAGAATTTCAGTGGGCAGAGGACATTCTTGTTCATATTGCAGGAATGCTTGTGTTTTTAAATCGGGATCAAAAACATATTCAACATCTGTTGCAGCAAGAGAATTAACCCATTGTATCCATCTTGGATGTAATGCCTTAGCATTTGGAATGCTTGCTTTTGTGACCGCTTCTAAAGCTGGTACTGGGGTAACGACAATAATGCGTTTCCTTTGGGCTAAGGCGCTTTCTTTTGCTACAGCGGTTTGAACTGCTGTCAGAATTTTTTCAGTTGAAGTGAAGCGCATTTCTGCTTGTGTATACAAATGAGATTTGTAAGCGATTGGTATTTTTTTACCCTCATTGAATGTTAAGTAGGTGAATCCGCATTGACCCGAAATTATTCGAATCACCAGGTTGCGTTGACTTACGCGTGTTTGTAAGTGATTTGTTGCTAACATGTTAGCCTGGAGTGATTTCTGTGTGTTCCTTTGTCCAATTTTTGATTGAGAAATCAGGTTTGATTAATGCGAAGAGAGGTTTAACCCTTTCTGCGTAATTTAGAATGTATGTTCTTCCAAAATTTAGGAAATCCAGGATGGATTGTAAGTTTTTTAGCGTTTTTGGAGGTTGGAGCAGCGCACATTTCTCTAGACAGTTAGCTGCCAAGCTCTTGCCTTCACTTGAAAGCTCATATCCTAGAAATAGGACATTGAGATGGGCAATTCTGGACTTTTTGAAGTTGCATTTGTAGCCCTCAGAGGCGAATCCCAGTATAATGGTACTCACCCTGTTCAAGTGTTTTTCCAGGTCATCGTCTGTCAGATAGATATCATCGACATAGGACAATGCCTCATTGTCATAAATTTGTAGTAACTCCGTTACCCTCGCTGAGAATAAACCTGGGCTGTTCTTGAACCCTTGTGGGAGTCGCCAAAATTGACGCTGGGTCCCCATTATGGAGAACGCTGTCAAGTACCTGCTTTCAGGTGCTATGTTTTGACAAAAGAAACCATTTGAGATGTCTAGTGTGGTTTTATATTTTTTACGCACAATGTTATTCATTAATGCTGTGCTATGTGCATTTTGCACTGCAAAAGTTTTAGAACAAGTGTTTTAAGTGTCTGTAATCCAAAACTAGACGATATGTATTGTCTGGTTTGGAGACAGGAAACAAAGGATTGTTCATTGAAGAGGTGCATGTTTCAATCACCCCTTGGTATTCAAGTTGATCTAAGATCTCCCTGACCTGTTTTTTAGCTTCTTGCTTTACTGGATACTGCCTTTGTGCAGTTGGTTCATGTTTCAGATGTATTTTATGGTGAGGTGAGTCCTCATCCCATCCTACATGATTTTTATATAATGCTGGGGCCTGGGCTACTGCCCATTTCCTGGCATATGTATATTTTAGGTGAATTGGAATATGGTTGGAGAAGGCAGGCATAATAATGTCCTCGCCGTGTGGGCACTCTCTGACAAATTGTGGTGGCCAGTCTTTTTCTGCTAGAAGTATGTCATAGCCCCTTGAAAGTTTTTCCCAAAAAGTGCTTTCACCTGTCTAGGTATGTCTCCCTCCATCTGGAGTGTTATTTCATATAACTTTTGTGGAGTAGTAACCCTGGTGTCTACAGTCTCAACTGTAATGTACTCATTCAAGTCCACTATCTCCAGAAGTTCCTTCAGGTTCTGGCGAGCTATTGTGACTTTTGCTGCACTGTCCAGCATTGTCTGAGCCCATTCTCCGTTCTTGAGTTGTGTTCTCAGTTTTCTCGGCATGTCTGACCATCAGACCTGCTACTTTCTTTTTGGAGAATTTAGTTTTTTTTAAATTTTTTGTAGCGTGTTTTTCTTCCTTGAATTTCACGCGTTCTTCTCTATGTTCTGACCGTCCTCTTCTTTCCGAAGTCTTTGATGAGATCTGAAAGGGACGAGAGGAACGTGTATCAGTATCTTGATACCTGTCAGGTTTTCTCAAATTATCCCTGTTCCTGAGGTTATACCTAATTTCAGAGGGCTCCTTTTGAGGAGACCTACCTCGGGATTGAGAACGTTTCTCGTTTGAATTTTGTTTATTAGTCTCCCACCTCTTTTTAGAAGATGTAGGAGTTTGTTTAATTGAGTCCTTCTCAGGACTTTCAGATAGTTTCGGCTTCACTGGTCTTCCACCCAAACTATCTCTGCCTAATTCAGCATATGATTGTTCAATTATTCTGGGTAGCTCAGTTTGATGTTCTGTAACATCGAATTCCCTTAATTTTTGGCGGATCGCCACTGCTGCTGCCTCCCCATTAATATTAGATAATATTATTGTTGAGACCTGGTCGAAATTTTTCAGTAATTTCATACCTAAATTTAGAGCAGGCTTTGCCCCGTATTCGTTTTGAATTTGTTTCAGGACATCAGGTATTACCGCAATTGACGGAATGCCATGTGTTTTATTATAGATGGCAGCAAAGACTGAGCCCCAAGTGGTGCAGTCTTCCAGTTGTGGTGTGATCCCCATTGGTAAACTGATTGTTAGGATTCTGTGTTTCTCAAACGGGCTAGATTTGGAAATACTGCTTCGATTTGAGTGATTTTTTGAGCTATCCAAAATGGAACCTGCTCACGTTTTGTGGGCATTTTACCCATGACTGCGTATATAGTCTGTGGTGTAATTTTTAGTGTATTCCCTGGTTGAGGAATTTGATTTGGAAGTGTCAATGGTGGTTGGACTGTGAAAGTCCGCATGACATATTGGACCAATTGTCTGTAGATTTTTATTAATTCTTGTAGTTGAACAAGTAGTTTCTCATCTGACATTATATCCAGTTCAGGATGAGGTGTGTAGCCGGCTAGAATCGGTCATGTTGCTCCTGGTCTACCTAGTGGACCGAGCCTGGTTATATTTCTGTGATGTTTTAGGGCGCCTTTAAACCAGAGCTGATGCTCCTGGTATGTTAATGGAATTTCTATTTCCACGAAAGGAATGTATTCCTCTGGTGGATCATCTTCTTTGTAGAAGTGAAACAGTTTTGTAACTGGGTTGGATTCAGGAAATATTACCCATGAATAGAATACCTCTGTCTGAAAGGATTCGTGTGCCTCTATCACGAAAACTGCTCTACCGCCTCTTGGTGGTAGGCCATGTTTTATAAGTTTTAGAGTGATGGCTCTTCTTAAGTTTGGATGGATGTCTATAACACCCTCCTCGGTTTCATTTAACCCGGTAAAATTTAAAACTGCCATGGCTGGGTCAGCCGCAGCTCCACCGTTTCCGGTGGCTTCGTCCCCTGTTATGGACATTTTGTTGTTTTTGAAAAATGTAGAACAAGTTTCAAGGAAACAAAGATAAGGTGCACAATATTTTGGAACACTGTATCCTTCAACGTTGAGCAAACCAAACAGCTAATATATAGTGTGCTTCCCTATGTAGCCGTGGCGGATACTTAACCCTGCCCACTCCAGACGTCTTTTGGAGTATATGGGTAAGGGTCTCTGAGAGAAAAAGCACGGCTGAGTTACTCAGTATCTAGCGTTGAATTACCGCCTTACCAAACGTTGGGCGCCATGTAGTGTAGCTCCTATTTCCCTAATAGGCTCTGTGCATTGGAATAATATACCGTATAGGTTTGACATAGGACTGAGGTCGGTATGTCCCTATCGAGTATATTAAACTTAATTACTTGTGCCAGCTAGCTCAGAGGCCACTAGAAACTCCGTGATAAACAAGAAGGGAGTAGTTTCTGGCAGCCGCAAAACATGACCACTTTGTTTCCCTTTAGAATCAGAACGTGTCCCAGAGTCGTGGAAACAATAGATAACTATTTCACTCAGCTCAATCGTGCATACTTAGTTTTCCTCAAAGTTACACAGAAAGAATAGACGGGCATTTCAATAAAAGATTTATTGAACAGTCTTGTTTCTCGTGTAAGTAAAATGTGCTGTTACGATCACAAGACAGTATGCAAGATAAATAATGTACAGCGTAAGCAGTAGAGATAGATAATACTGCGCTAGCATGATCTTTAGTAGATATTCATTTACATAAATAACATAGACTAAAAATGCGAGTACTCATACGATGCGTTTCTAAGCTAGTTCTACCCCAATGTACCTAACCTAACCTAGGTGTAGGGAGAGGTATGAAGTAGGTGAAGTATTCCTTACTATGGTATACTAAGAGTATGTTAAGCCTAGTATGCCTAGTATGCCAAGAGTCCCTCTAGGTTTCTAGTCAAGCTCCATACCTTGAGAATGAGAGAGGTGGGAATCTCTTGCCAGACTCGAACTCCAACAACCTGCGAGGGAAGTCAGATCACTGGAAGCTGGACTCTCTGCGTGCAGGGATGACAGCGTCTTCTCAGTGCGTCAGGCCGGGAAACGGGCTCCTCTGAAGTCGAGGTCTCCTCTAGTTTGCAAGGGCTAGGGAAGGTATATTTATACCTTAGAGGTACCTCAGAATGTTAGCATTGCCTGTATTTGGAGTGCACGGTTTAATGCCTAAATAAGGACTGGGATTTTATGCCTATATAAGGGCAGGGCGAATTGTGCCTATATAAGGACATGATACAGGAAAACCTATATACGGACACCCTAAGAGGAATACAACACTCTGGGGCCAATTCCGATTCGGGCTGGAAAAAATACCGACCGACTCAGTACTGGAATTTATTCCGACCAACACGTACCGGCGCCGTCCGACCCGGGTAGTACGATGAAATGCATGGGAATCACGACCGACTCGCACGGAACACAAGGCGAACGACCGACCCGGACGGAAACAAGCTATCCGGCCGGGAAACCACGCGAATCGAACCGACCGACACGCATCAGGAAATAACCCAAACGAAACGTACCCGCGAACTCCGACCCGCGCAGTACGATGCAATGGGTGCAAATTCAGACCGATTCGTACGGAGCCCAAGCCGTACGACCGACATGCATACAAAACCCAGCCGAACAAACACAATACTCCGTGACCGACGCGTACGCCGCATATGAAACTGAGCTGAAACACAGCGGGAACGACTCAGAGAGGCGCGCACGAGACAACTGCAACGTCCTACTCGGTCAGAAGAATGACTCCTACATGCACAATAATCACAAATGAAAAAATACAAAAAAAAGGGCCAAACAAGCAATGACAAAGCCAATAAATACAGGGGGTGAAAAAAATGGAACAAGGACACACCCCCAACTCCACCTACATAAAGGCCACAAATCCCTACCATGATCCTTTGCAAATTCCACTGACCTGCCAGCACAGAACACCATTACACAGCAAACACAGACACACACACAGCTCATCCAACACAAAAGCTACACATCATCAGCACCTCAACAAATGGCACCCTCACACACACACAGCAAAACCTACACACACACACCCTCACTTGCACACACACACATCAATCACCACCACCACCACCCATCACCATGCCCCTAAAGAAGAATCCAAAGTTCCTAGATAGTGAATTGGAAGTCATGGTAGACGAGATCCTGAGGGTAGAGCCACAGTTGTTTGGCACATTGGTCCAACAGACCCCCATGTCGCAGAAAACCAAGATGTGGGCGAGGATCGTCGACAGGGTGAACGCACAATCACCATGTTTGCGCACAAAGGAAGACATCCAGAACAGGTGGTATGATGTGCGCAGGAGGGTCAGAGACCTACTCAAGAAGGATTACCTCCTGAGCCAGCACACCGGCAGTGGCCCTCCTGCAAAACCAGTATACCTCAGGCCCTGGGAGGAGAAGGTGCGGGCCATCCTACCACCAGTGAGCGTACATGGACTAACAGACATCCCAGAGCCTGGTGAGTACACAACTAATATACACAATATTGTGTGGCAATACACACACATCACTGTCAAGGGGACAGTCAAACCATCCACCCCTAGCAAATCAACAGCAACCAAAAGATAATCATCCCAAGATGTGTATGTCAGTTAGATAAACACAATACATGCCATCTCATAGTGATATGTAACTGTGTCATGACATGTACAAACCTAACAACAAATAGAGCAAGGCAGTGGCACAAATATAACCAACAAACACTGCCTGATATTTTGCCACCACTAGAACACCACCTCACAGGGAAGCTCACTTAAAGGAAGGAATTCTGTGTATGCTGGTAAAGTTAGTGTAGCCAATAGCATGATGGGAGTTGTAGTCACAGATACTGCTCACCCTCACAATTGGCCCATCAACACCACTCTGAACCATGCTCACATCACAGGGAGTGGATAAGGACTGACAAGATGGCTGACACTGGCTACTGCTGTGGGGAGCACAAGGCCCTGCTGGGAACTGTGCACCAACAAACAGCACAACACCACTGCCTGACATCCTGAAAGCCAACTTGCACTCTCTGCAATGCAAGCACGTTGCATGGTGGGATATCTGGCTGGGTGGGAAGGAAGACTCACAGCACTGACCATAGTTACAAGCAGCACACCTCACACACCCCCTCAACACAAACTCCACATAACCCACCTGGGAGAATGCAATGCCTCACATACCAAATGAAGATCCCACAAAGAACCACCACCCTGGGTAATGCTGTGTGAAGCACAGGGACACACCTGGGACTTGTAGCCAAACAAACGCAAGGACAACACTGTCAGCCTTCCTGTCAGCACAGGCACACTACCCCACAGGGATGCAGAGTACAAAGGAAGGAAGTACGGGCATGCTGGGAAGGGGGGTGTAGGCAATAGAATGATGGGAGTTGGAGTCACAGATACTGCTCACCCTCACAATTGGCCCATCAACACCACTCTGAACCATGCTCACATCACAGAGAGTGGATAAGGACTGACAAGATGGCTGACACTGGCTACTGCTGTGGGGAGCACAAGGCCCTGCTGGGAACTGCGCACCAACAAACAGCACAACACCACTGCCTGACATCCTGAAAGCCAACTTGCACTCTCTGCAATGCAAGCACGTTGCATGGTGGGATATCTGGCTGGCTGGGAAGGAGGACTCACAGCACTGACCATAGTTACAAGCAGCTCACCTCACACACCCCCTCAACACAAGCTCCACATAACCCACCTGGGAGAATGCAATGCCTCACATACCAAATGAAGATCCCACAAAGAACCACCACCCTGGGTAATGCTGTGTGAAGCACAGGGACACACCTGGGACTTGTAGCCAAACAAACGCAAGGACAACACTGTCAGCCTTCCTGTCAGCACAGGCACACTACCCCACAGGGAAGCAGAGTCCAAAGGAAGGAAGTACGGGCATGCTGGGAAGGGGGGTGTAGGCAATAGCATGATGGGAGTTGGAGTCACAGATATTGCTCACCCTCACAATTGGCCCATCAACACCACTCTGAACCATGCTCACATCACAGGGAGTGGATAAGGGCTAACAAGATGGCTGACACTGGCTACTGCTGTGGGGAGCACAAGGCCCTGCTGGGAACTGCGCACCAACAAACAGCACAACACCACTGCCTGACATCCTGAGAGTCAACCTGAACCCACTGCAAGGGTGGCATGCTTCATGGTGGGATAACTGGGCCAGGTGGAGAAGGATGGCCGGATGTCCACCAAATACAACCAATGCTGGCCATGCACACACCTCAACATTCATATTGAAATGCCCCAGGTATGCATGACAATGTTCTACACCAATATCAACCTCTTACTGTGACAACTAAGGACAATGCAATGTACATGCCCGCATCCAGAGGTACAGTCACAACTGTCAGGTGTGTGAACCATTGATGCCTGTAGAAACATTACATACAATGTCTGTCTCTTCCAAATACAGGTGACGATGATGGGGACACAGCAGCAGGCGAGGAGGAGTCCCTGTCCCAGGCTCCGGGGACACAGAGCTCACTGGTGTGGAACAGCCTCTGCCCTCCTTGGATGGCGAAGACCTACCTGGCCCCTCCGGTGTGAGTCATCATGCAGCACCAGCTGGACCAACATCTGCACCCCTGCACCCACCCCTCCAACAACTGCCAACATACAGACCACCCCCGCCGACACGGACAGACCAAGGACCACCGCTGACAACAGCACAGGGCCCCAGGCCCACCGTGGAGCAACGGATGACAACACCACTAACAACCCCCAAGTGGGCCTCGGGTCACCTGTGCGTGCCACCGCAGGTCCTGCACGTGTCGCCAGGGGTGGTGGGAGGGGTGGTAGACATAGGTCGCTGCTTGCAGAGGGGTCTGGACTGCATGATGACCCACAACTGGCATGCATCGCTGATGCGTACCAGGATAGCACCGGAGAGGTCAGACAGGTAGTGGGGATCCTCAAGGACATACAACAGCAGCAGGCTGCCCATCATGCCCGCTTGGACTCCCACATGGCCTGTGTGGAGACACACATGGCCCGTGTGGAGACACACATGTCGGGCATGGAGTCCAAGTGGGACACATTGCAAGAACTCACAGCGGTGCATAGGGACATATTGACATGCCTCCGCCAGATTAGCACCAACATGGCCACACCTCCCTGTGTGCCCACAACATCTGGTGCTGCAACAACTGACACCGCCACAGGGAGGGAGGAGGACTCTGGCGGAGAGTCCCCTGCACCGCAGCATCCTGCACGTGAGGGTGCTCCCCCAAAGAAGAGAGGTTGTCCGAGGAAGGAAAACTGAGAGGTTGATGGCCACGTACATCCCCCAGGAAGCCAACACCTGTTCCGGAAATTCTCCTTTGTGTGCAAACGTTTCACCCTGTCGAATGCAACACTACTTTCCCACATGACATGGGGAGTTCAAGTTGGACTAATGTATCATATGACTGTGGACTTCACTCAGGACATTTCTGCTACCAAGACTTCCAACTCATCTGGGAACTTTGGATCACAATCCCAATGTACAGCACCCACCATCCTGTGCACCATACACACACACATTTCTGTAAATAAAATCACTAGTACACCATACTTGCCACTGTTGTTATTCAAATGTGGATACTGTTATGGTGATGATGTTCTGCTAAATTACACTGTGTATGCTAACTGCTACAGCAAGTACAACACCGTCGTGTGAGTCATGGTGACGTGACACATATGAGGGAGACACACCACTAGGGCTACACAACACAGACACCAGGGCCATCGGACTCATCGCCCACAGTGATGTTGCCAGGAAATACAGTGAAATGCACAGACACCACACCTATTCAGAGTCTGTGTCAACTAGCCCACAGGTGCAGTAAGCAAATGTCAGTCAGATGTGTGACCACAGACAACGCACATCCCAAAGTGAAGCACAGGTTTATTACACATTTGCAACATGTTGTTTCCACTACAAATGCAAGGTTTACCCACGTGGCAGTGGCCACACAGTCAACAAGTGCAGAAGATATGAAGTCCAGGGGTGTGTGGCACATCACTTGTAGGCCAACTACTGCTTCCAACCTGAAAGTTGAATCATGGTGTCGGGGGATCCAAGTTGACCAAAGTACTCAGTAAGCACCCTGTGAAGGACAGACATGACTCACAGTTTAAATCACTGTAGAACAGGACAGTACTGCAATACTCATGCCCAATACATGTCACAAGACAACTACACAAAACCAAGTTAGCATATCAAAACTGTTGGGGAGTTCAGACTACCTGCAAGGACACATTGCTGCACGCATCCAGTCAAGTAGCACATGGCCACACTCAAACAGCACCAGAGCACCACCCACACATATCATGCAAACTCACGTCATTCACATTACATCTCCCTGGATACTCACATTCAGCTGAAGAAGTTGGTGATGAGCTGTGTGCAGACATCACCATCATCATCATCATTATCACTGGCATCGTGGTCCAGGCCAGGATCCTCCACAGGTGGTGGACGTTGGTCATCGTCATCCAGGATGAGAGGCAACTCCTTCCACACTGCCAGGTTGTGTAGCATGCAGCAGACGATGACAATCTTGCACACCTTTGCTGGGGCATATGGAGGCCCCCTCCTGTCTTGTCCAGGCAGCGGAAGCGGCTCTTCAGGAGACCAAAGGTCCGCTCTATCACTCTCCTGGTCCGACCATGTGCCTCATTGTAGCGCATCTGGGCTGGTGTCACAGGGTTCCTGGGGGGTGTCAGCAACCACGGCATGTTGGGGTATCCGGAGTCACCTACGGACAGACAAGTGCACATTAGCTGATTTGGAAAAGTGGGTGGAATACTACAGATCAGAACACACACAATGGTACAAAGTCAGTACACACCGACAAGCCAGGCACGCTGGTTCTGCATCTGTGCCATCATCCTCGGGATGCGACTACTCCTCATCACGTAGGCATCGTGTGCTGAACCAGGGAAATGGGCACACACATGTGTGATGCTCATATCTGCTAAACATACCACCAGAGCATTGATCGAATGGTAATGTTTACGGTTCTGGTATGCCTGCTCATGTGCCTGTGGTGGTATCAAAGCCACATGTGTCCCATCAATGGAGCCAATGACATGTGGCATCCTCCCCAGGGCATAGAAGTCACTCTTGACGTCAGTGAGTTGTTGATGTGTTGGGAAATAGATGTACTGGTTCAGGCATCTCAACATTGCCTCCAAAACATCGCGTAGCACACAGCTGAACATAGTCTGTGACATCCCACCGGCAGTCGCAACAGTATGTTGAAAGGTACCGGTGGCAAAGAAGTGTAGGGCTGCCATTACCTTCACCTTGGGGGTCAGCGCCGTAGGGTATGTCCGGCCAGGTTGCAAATGTGGTGCCAAGCGCACTGCCAAATCCTCAATCAGCTGCCTGGTGAAGCGGTACCGTCGGATGCTGTCACGTTCCACCATCGTTGCCAGGTCAGGGAATGGTCTATGGACAGCTGGAGCCCTGCAGTGCATAGGTTGAAGGAAGAAAGATTGTCAGTCACCCCACATATGTGCCATTCACCATACTCAATTTCACATGATACATCATTACGTGAAACAAGTACTTGATGTGTGTGCCGTTCTGTCGGACATAACTCGCACCTACATGGCCATCATCTAACTTCTCAGTACAACATGTGTGCACAACAGGTACCAGGTTGTGCTCTGGGAAACCATTAGGCTGTGTCACAGTACCCATTTACTGCTGTCACGTTCCACACACAAACCACAGTGACATGACTGGACAGATGCGCCACAGGCATCACAGATCATTGACAGGTAGATTCCCAGTGACCCTGTCTTGCCACATGGACACTGACATGACATGGCGTATCATGTACACATCAGAAAAACAAACATAACTCCCACAGGTAGTGGCCCCTGTCGCATCCGCAGGACAGACATGGACGCCAGTGACGCACAACATCAAAGTCCATGCACAAACAACGTTGATGTGGAGACTGTCTCCCATCGTGCACATGGAATCAGTGACATCGGAAACACAACATGCACACAGACTGTGGAGGGACATCACTATTGTGGCAATGGGTCATCCTGTGACGTACATGCCTTCCCACATGGGACTCTGGGGGTATGTGACATGTCATACACATACACAACCTGGAAATGTGACCATGCCACATGCTCCAAAATGAACTGTTGCACATCACAGTGGTCATGTGCACAACACACCAAGGACCCTGTCCCCATGAACACATGCACAGCCTGGGTGTGGCTGCCCACAAGTGCCACCACAGAAACCACATGTTAACCCCCATACACAGAGAAGGAAATGCAGCCTTACATGCCTCAGGAAACAGTGTGGACTGGGTGTGGTGTTGTAGGTGTGCCCCTGGGTCCCTGGCAGGTATATGTGGCTGGCATACGTTCACCAGTGACAAGCATGTTGACATATGCGACTGACCTGTACAGGTACGCGTTGTACAGCAATGGACCGATCGGTATGCCCGGCCGGCCCATTGCATATGATGTGTGCGGGTACGCGTTGTATCCCGAAATACGCATTGTACAGCAATGGACCGATCGGTGTGCCCGGCCGGCCCATTGCATATGATGTGTGCGGGTACGCGTTGTATCCCGAAATACGCGCTGTACAGCAATGGACCGATCGGTGTGCCCGGCCGGCCCATTGCATATGATGTGTGCGGGTACGCGTTGTATCCCGAAATACGCGTTGTACAGCAATGGACCGATTGGTGTGCCCGGCCGGCCCATTGCATCTGCTGTGAGCGGGTACGCTTTGTACAGCAATGGACCGATCGGTGTGCCCGGCCGGCCCATTGCATCTGTTGTGAGCGGGTACGCATTGTACAGCAATGGACCGATCAGTGTGCCCGGCCGGCCCATTGCATCTGTTGTGAGCGGGTACGCGTTGTACAGCAATGGACCGACCGGTGTGCCCGGCCGGCCCATTGCATATGATGTGTGCGGTTACACGTTGTATCCCGAAATACGCGTTGTACAGCAATGGACCAATGGGTGTGCCCACCCGGCCCATTGCATCTGTTGTGAGCGGGTACACGTTGTACAGCAATGGACCGATTGGTGTGCCCGGCCGGCCCATTGCATCTGTTGTGAGCGGGTACGCATTGTACAGCAATGGACCGATCGGTGTGCCCGGCCGGCCCATTGCATATGATGTGTGCGGGTACACGTTGTATCCCGAAATACGCGTTGTACAGCAATGGACCGATCGGTGTGCCCGGCCGGCCCATTGCATATGATGTGTGCGGGTAAGCGTTGTATCCCGAAATACGCGTTGTACACCAATGGACCAATCGGTGTGCCCGGCCGGCCCACTGCATCT
Source organism: Calotriton arnoldi (assembly GCA_963921515.1). Lineage (NCBI taxonomy): Eukaryota > Metazoa > Chordata > Amphibia > Caudata > Salamandridae > Calotriton > Calotriton arnoldi. The sequence goes on along the minus strand of CAWUFW010001846.1, from coordinate 3,582 downwards.
GTTGTGAGCGGGTACGCGTTGTACAGCAATGGACCGATCGGTGTGCCCGGCCGGCCCATTGCATCTGTTGTGAGCGGGTACGCGTAGTACAGCAATGGACCGATCGGTGTGCCCGGCCGGCCCATTGCATATGATGTGTGCGGGTACGCGTTGTATCCCGAAATACGCGTTGTACAGCAATGGACCGATTGGTGTGCCCGGCCGGCCCATTGCATCTGTTGTGAGCGGGTACGCGTTGTAGGCAGCAATGGACCGATCGGTGTGCCCGGCCGGCCCATTGCATATGATGTGTGCGGGTACACATTGTATCCCGAAATACGCGTTAGTACAGCAATGGACCGATCGGTGTGCCCGGCCGGCCCATTGCATATGATGTGTGCGGGTACGCGTTGTATCCCGGAATACGCGTTGTACACCAATGGACCCATCGGTGTGCCCGGCCGGCCCACTGCATCTGTTGTGAGCGGGTACGCGTTGTACAGCAATGGACCGATCGGTGTGCCCGGCCGTCCCATTGCATCTGTTGTGAGCGGGTACGCGTTGTACAGCAATGGACCGATCGGTGTGCCCGGCCGGTCCATTGCATATGATGTGTGCGGGCACGCGTTGTATCCCGAAATACGCGTAGTACAGCAATGGACCGATCGGTGTGCCCGGCCGGCCCATTGCATATGATGTGTGCGGGTATGCGTTGTATCCCGAAATACGCGTTGTACAGCAATGGACCGATCGGTGTGCCCGGCCGGCCCATTGCATATGATGTGTGCGGGTACGCGTTGTATCCCGAAATACGTGTTGTACAGCAATGGACCGATCGGTGTGCCCGGCCGGCCCATTGCATATGATGTGTGTGGGTACGCGTTGTATCCCGAAATACGCGTTGTACAGCAATGGACCGATCGGTGTGCCCGGCCGGCCCATTGCATATGATTTGTGCGGGTACGCGTTGTATCCCGAAATACGCGTTGTACAGCAATGGACCGATCGATGTGCCCGGCCGGCCCATTGCATCTGTTGTGAGCGGGTACGCGTTGTACAGCAATGGACCGATCGGTGTGCCGGGCCGGCCCATTGCATATGATGTGGGCGGGTACACGTTGTATCCCGAAATACGCGTTGTACAGCAATGGACCGAACGGTGCGCACACATTGGCTGGGGCCTGGCATGGCAACGGACGCGTTTCGAAGCTCCAACGAGTCTGATGCAGTGAATTCAGTTGGCCAGCCACAACAATGTTGCAAAATCATGGGTGTCATGAAGTTGAAGATTTGAAGGATGCTGTGAGCGTGTATTAGTGCTGCTATTCCATGGATTGGTCAGATTCAGAAGATGCAAACGACTTGGACCTATCACTTTGGACACATGGGACAGTATCTGCCTCTGCAGCACACATATAATGCTGACTGTTCCCCTGAGAGCTCACTTGCCTGCACTACATGCTCCAGGACGACATCTGCCACCAACACTGCTGCTGTTTATGCATCCTCTGGCTACTGCAATGGCACGTACTGTGGAGAGAGCCCCAGCCTTCAGCCTTGAGGAGAACCAGGCCCTGCTGGACAGCCTCCTTCCACAGTCCAGCAAGCTGTATGGGAAACCAGGGGAGCAGGTGAGTGTGCTGTCCACTGCCTTACTAATTGTGCATGTTGTCTGACTAGCAGGACTTACAATGTGCACACCACTGGCTAGCATGCTCACTGAGTAGTTGATACACCCCAAAGTGTGTAGTTCCATGCACTGAACTGGTACAGTGCAGTAACAGTGCATTCCAACTAGGTTTACTTCCCATGCAATGATACCATGTAGTGACTGCTGGCAAACTGTTCATAGCCATTGTTGCACTGCCTGTGTACATCATATGCCCCTGTGATTGAGACATGTATATCCAACTGTGTGATGTACGTATATGTTGCATGTGTAGTAATGGCTTTTTCACTTTGTCATCCTCACAGGTTGATGCCCACCAGAAGCAGGAAATCTGGCTGATCATCGCCCGGGAAGTAAGATCCGTGGGGGTCTACAGGCGCAGGATCCGCAACTGCCAGAAGAGGTGGCAGGACCTTCGTGGCTGGACCCGGAGGATCGCAAGGGTCCAGCTGAAGCTGTTGCCTCCTCGCAGGAGGGGCGGACACCGGACCCTGACCCCCCAAATGCTCAGGATCCTGGCGGTGGTCTTCCCTGACCTGGATGGGCAGCTGAAGGCCAGACAGCAGCAAGGAGGGGGTGAGTCCATGACTGCACTGTGCACTTTGTCTGACATGCTATGTGCCCTCCTCTGGCCTGGTTAAACTTCCACAGTACATCAGTCATGTGGTCCAGGACCCATGTCCCTCATTTGTGACATGCCCACTTCTCCTCTGATACGCATATGTGTGGCCCTTATAGTCAGGAAATTGTGTCATTTGGGGAATGTGTCATTGCATTTAGCTTTGCTCAAGGTGGGGGACGGCATTTGTTCCCGTGACTATGTTGTGCGATTCATGGGTGGGTCAATTGCTTACACAATGCCTAAGTTCTGACATGTAATCTGGGTGTAACTTTGATATGTGGTCCGCTTGCTGCTCTGACTCACCACATGTCCCTGGGGAATTTGGCACACACCCATGCTGCTGGTGGGGAAAAATGTTTGGGCCTCAGGAGTATGTGTATCCAGTGTGTCACACATGCTTAGCCACCTGCCTACTGTCCAGGACTCATCCCTCTTACAGGTGGAGCTGGACAGTCATGCCTACTCCAGGGCATACAATACACTCTGTACTCCCACTCCCGTGTATCATCTGGCATGTTGTGATCAGTGAAATGTACCCTCAGGTGTCTGCCTCTGTCTCATTGTGCTGTGTCTTCGTTGTCAGGACTACTGGTATGTTTATCGGTTAGGGCTCAGCATGCCATCGGAGATGTGACCATGATAGACGATGCTTCTGTGACTTATAGGTGTCTGATCACTTGACTGTGCACACAGGTGTTTGCGACTGTGACTTTCAGGCAGCTGTATTTTCATTCACAGCACACTGTGAGGTGCTCATGTTCAGAGAGTTGTGTTTCATGTCCCCCATGTAATAGTAGTACAGATGATGTGGTTTTTGGGGGATGGACATGTGCACTTGTCAGTCACATAACTTGCATTCCCCATGCCCTCGGATTGTGACACAGTGCAGACTGTTGTTGGCTGGCTGCCATGGCCATGTGACTTGAGACAGTAATGTATGACTTTGCACGCATTCCTGTGTCATGGCATTAAACTTCCTGAGACTGATCCTGCAGGGGAGTGACATGTGCAACATGCACCCCATTGTGGCATTGACTATCCGGACATGGGTGCATCATGGTGTCTGGTGCTGGTATGCATCACATGCATTTCTATTTAGACTCTGGCCATCCCTTTCTCTGGACACCTGCACTGACTCAGTGGCAAGAGATGTGATGTGTGCATGTTCACATACTTCACCGTGTTCCCTGCAATGTCCAACAACTGTGTAGGTGGTGCATGTGTCCACACTGGGGTCTTACCATCAGACAGGCACCAGACAGATGGGTGCAAGGGCAGGAGGGGTGTGAGTCCCATGGTTGACCATCAGACT